>OY720321.1:10908969-12225969 GCA_963082785.1 Philonthus spinipes | reverse complement strand
TTAATAAAAAACAACAGATAAAAAAAACGTAAGAAAATGAATATTCACGAACAACCTGCGGAAGTGAATTTGTTGCTCAATGACTTGTACAACATAATTCACGCACTTGTCGTTTCGTTATATATTTTTTTATTAAATTTAAATATTCATAATTAAATAAAACAAAACAACAATCCAGCGATGCGTGTAATTTTTTCGCTTTTCTTGTGTATAGCGTAATTTGTACACCAAAGAATTCTTGCGGAGGAAATTCCAATATTCCATAGCATTTGTGAACGAAGTTATTTTAAATTACAATGAAATTAAACAAGAAACATTTCTGGCTATGATTAATCCCTTTTTCCAACTACAAAAATTACTTACACTGCAAGTTTTTGACAAACATCTATTGGAACAACTACTTCCCGAGCATATACCCCGACGGACATTGGATTACACAATAAATTAGAAGATGTTTTTTTTTTAATTTAAAAACTTTGTATTTCAAGTTATATGTGTATCCCTGAAGATTTTTATACATCTGTTTTGCTTATTTTATTACTTTATTTATATTTTTCTTCTTTTTTTGCTCTTTAAGCAATACTTTTTATTCAATCACAATTTTGATTCAAAATACCAATATTCAATCATATTTGTGAACGAAGTTAACTTGTTCTTCTTTTTTCTTCATTTGAAAGATCGTGTTTTATTATTGATTTTTTTAATTCAATCATTTTAATTAAAATATTCCAATATTTTATCGTATTTCAGAACAAAGTTATCTCTATATATATATAAACATCTTTATTCAGATAATATGACAGCAAAATTTTACAAAATTTATTACAAAAATATGTACAATTGTGTTAGTAGTCCGTCATGGGCTACAAAGTTATCGTATTCTTAGTTTAAGCGCTCGTTTCATTTATTAATTTTTTTATTCAATCGCAATTTTTATTGAATCAGCGGGATTCCTGCTGTCTGCCCGTTTGTGAGATAATCGCAAGAAAACGGGCTTTCACCTAAAACCGACCGTGAAATTCCGATTTTTGCATCAATTATATCACACCAACGCCGTTACCAGACACGACAACTCTACCAGTTGGAGGGAGGCTTCTTATGCAAGCAAGGATTTTCAATTCGCTTTCGATTCGCTGCGATGGATATCCCATTATCCACCTACTGGAATCGACTCATTCATTCAGATCCCAGTTCTGGCCGTTTTAATCACTTCTGCGCCGATTGATTGTGCCGTTGCGGTTGCGGTCGGGCCAAAATAAACACCGGATGAGTTTGCAAGTATCGGATGGTTTGGTTCGGTTTGATTGTTATGTTTTGTCGCGGTTCATCGATTGAATGAGTATAAATAAGTAAATAAATAAAACAGCTGATGGGTTTATAATGACTACAAATATTTTTTATGATATACAATTATCTTGTAATTAAACTTATAATAAGAAAAATAATTAGTAATCATAAAAAAATACTTATTTTAACCTATTTTTTCCAACAAGAAAACTTTACTTTAAAATTTTTAATATTTTAAATGAAAATTGTATACTTATCTCTAATTTACATTAATATTACCAAGCTCATAATGGAATGTAATGCATTTGAGTTTCATGCACTTTAAATTTTTAATATATAATTAGTATGTTATATATTCATTCTTTGTTTAGTTTTTTTTGTGAAATACAGATCTTATTCTTTAATTAATCAAAATATAAATTAGGAGAGCCTTTTTATTTTAGCCAATCATTGTAAAATTAATTTAGATTATATTTCTTCAATGGTCTTCTCACATATCACTTGGTAAATATTTTGAATTCCCAAACCGT
This sequence comes from Philonthus spinipes, assembly GCA_963082785.1. Taxonomy (NCBI): domain Eukaryota; kingdom Metazoa; phylum Arthropoda; class Insecta; order Coleoptera; family Staphylinidae; genus Philonthus; species Philonthus spinipes. The sequence goes on along the minus strand of OY720321.1, from coordinate 12,224,152 downwards.
ATCATACATAAATACCATTAATCTCAGTTCACGAAGTCGCTATCTAAATATAAATATTTTTCAGTTTCTTATTTATAATTTGCTTTCCAATGTTACGCGTGCCTAATTAGTTCTTAATCTATAAGATTATTAATAAAAGAAGTGGGGTTGTTCTGATTTTTTTAAAATTTTGAGGAAAACAATTTCACCTTTTTCTTAAAATCAACCTTATACATTGAAACTGTATACTTCTAAATATCATCTATTTAAAATCTAAAAAAAGTGTATTCAACGTTATTCAACAAACAACAGTAATCACATTCGTGTAAAGTTGACCATAAGCTCCTCACAAAACAGTCAAGGGAGAACAAAAGAATCACGTGACTTCTATCATCAAGAGAAATAGGTGAAACCGGAAGTCACGTTACCATACAAGCTGTATTTATTTGTGAGAAAACTCAGAATTATATTTTCTTTTTAATTTTAATATAATTAATAATAATATAAATAATATAAATAAAAATGTAGATAATTTTATATTTTTATTTTGTATATATTTTTTACTATATTGCGCAGCAATCCTTTATTACCATCCCCATCCAGTTACCTTGAAAAAATATGCAAGTTGCCGAGAAATCAGTCCTTAGAGTGCTAACTAAGATCAGACACCCCCAGAACCCTTTACATAATCCTTGAAATCCACTCCTATATAAGCTCACCAATATTACTCCCATCAAAGAAAGACTGTCCTTATCTCAAAAATTTGCCTCAAATCCCATAAAAAAAATTTAATATTGTTAAATAAATAATCAATTATAAAACCAGACAAAAAAATCCGATTGAATTCTGTTCGTACGTGAACTTGAATTACGTTTTTTTTTTGTTTGTTTGTTAATGCTTTCATTATTGAACGTTTGGCAATTTTTCATTAACTCCAATATGCTAGGACGAATTGGCCAATTCGATTTACACTGACCTTAATTGTGTCCAATACATATTTTAACACCATTTTTTGATTCTTTTCGGTTATTTCATTAATTAATTCGGCGTTATTATAGGCGTGTGCGCAATATTGGACGGACATCCGAAATTGTTTATTAAAATTAGCTTCATTTATATTATATTTACAAACGTAATACAATATTATAACATAAAATATTACAATTCAAACAGTTAAATCAAATACATAAATACACATATACATAAGATATTTACGAAGTCGTGCTGAAAGACCGTCGGTCGATAGCCGATTAACAGGCGAAGAATTATATGTTTATATATATAAAAAATATTTTGATATACGTATTGTATTATGTGTATGTTAATAAAGATTTCTGTATATATATATTTTACAATTCATGCTGTAAGATTCTGCCAATTGGCTATCGACAAGCGGTCTTTCCGTCTGGATTTTGTATTTTCGTCCTTGTTAAAATATACGGAATTTTTATTATATTATTTTTATAGGAGATGATTCGATGAGTTATAGAGAGGATTATCTATGTTATTAATTCCATTCCTGAATTGAAAAAAAAAACAGAATTTATATTGATTAACTGTGTGTGTGTTTTATTAAAGGAATAAGAAGACGTCATGGAAATAATTGAAATAATCCAATTACTGTAAATAGAACTAACTGTTAAGAATGCTTTTTTTTAGAGCGATATTGCGTTATTCGTCCGTCCGGGTTATCTGAGTTCATTCCTACGTTCAACACATTACACACACATTATTATAACAGAAAATAAAAAACGAAATAACTAATTAACCATCTTTATTCAAATGTGTATATGTATGTACAATAATATACAAAAATTAGAATTATATTCTGTAGATGAATCAGCTATCGATCGGAGGTCTTTCAGCCAAAACGAAATATTAAAGTTGTTTGTTGTAGTTATCATATTCCAATGAAAATTTAAAGAATATGCATTTTAAGGTTCTCGAATCCCTCATTCGAGAGTGTTTCAAGTAGAAATAATTGTCATTATCTGACTTTCTGGAGTCAAGCGATAGATTTAGTTAAATTAGCGACGCATATTTTTTTTAAAAAAATTTAGATTTATTTTAATTTGATTCAAATCTGTCGACCCACTCGGAAATAACCCAAATTTATGGTACCATGAAAGAACTGGAGGGTGATTCAAGTACAAAAATGACATTATTTTACTATCCGGAGTCCAGATAAGCTATCGGTGTAGTTAAATTACGTTGCAGCATTTTTTTTTATTCTAGTCAAATCTGCCAGTAGCCTAATTATTAGGTAAAAAACAATTGATTTTGACTTAATGTATTAGAATAATAAAAATTAAAATACCCATATTTCTTGGCTTTCCAAATCCAGCAAGTGATCCTTATACGATCCACTAAAAACCACACGCGCACTGAAAAATAAAAATCAATACTTTCTTTTTAGTTCACTCAATCAATCAACTGTCAAACAAATCACTTATTATTTTTTTCCTAATCTCAATACGCTTTATTATTATAAAATCTATTTTAAAACGCGCGGTTCGTCGCACCGGTTTTAACTCACTGAGTAATCACCGTTGTAATAATCCGAAAAACGCACAGATTTTTCGTTAGAAACCCGTTTGCCGTATAATAAGTCTCGCTATTTTTTTCTATTAAATTTTCTCTCTCTCTCCGTCTTTTCGGGTCGCCGCAAACCCTGACCTCGTCCATACTGTCGTCAGCGACGGCAGCGGCGACAGCAACCGCGAAATGAAATTGACAATTTGGGACAGCAGTGCCGGATGACCGTCAAGATGTGCGTGTGTCGTTCTAAATAATTATCTTCTTCTTATCATGTGCTTAAGTGTGTGAATATAATTTGTTTGTTATGTGTGTGTGTGTGAAATTTGTTTGTTGTGTATGATATGAATTGAGGATAATGGCTTTTTGCTACAAAGGCCACTTCAAGCAGTAACTGATATTTTTAAATATTAATTTAGGGTAATTAATTGAATAATAGCCACCACAGTAGGTAAAAAATAAATACGTAGTTTGTGTCGCAGTAAAGTGTTAAGTGAGAAATTAATTCAAGAGTTATTAATTTAGGGGGTTGGAATATCCAAGTGAAGTCTTTCGGATTCGAGTTACGTTTCGGATGGAATTTGTTGGCAAAATAAATTTCATTCGGAGTCCATGGATGTATTGTGACATCTTAAAAATTAATATAAAATTAGCAGTAACTGGTCGAAAGGACCTAGTAGCCAAGGCTTCCTCAATTCATATCTTCGACCTTTTTATCCTTTCATCTCCCATCCTTTTAGAAAAAGGAAGAAGAAAGAAAGCAGTTACTGATCGAAAGGGCCTAGTAGCCAAAGCTATTATCCTTAATCTACTTATGTTTACTGTATTGACGGTCAGGTTCAAGCAGTACAAAACAGCATGTCATCAATTTCAAACTTAGTCAAAGAGACCGAATCCAATGTCATCATCTTCAGACTCGGATTCCTCCTTCTTCTCTTCCTTCTTTTCTGGAGCAGCAGTAGCAGAGGTAGCAGCAGCGGCAGCCGGAGCAGCAGCTTATCCTTTCATTTCCTATTATTAAACAAATATTTAAAAAAAAAATAGGACTCCGAAAAAATTTAAAAAATAGGCCATGGACTCCGAATGAAATTTATCTTTTAAACAATTTCCGCTCGGAATAGAACTCGAACCTCCCGGAGTCTTCTGCCTCATGAGCAAGGCCTTTGCCTACACGACATGCGTGTAATTTTTTTATTGTTTGTGGTTGAACAATTTGTCGTGTGTTTCATCTGCTCGAAAAGAAGGTTTCTTGTCATGAAATTTGTTGAATTATTTAGTTTTTGTGCTTATGTATAATGATGTAAATTATAATTTTTAAAGGTCAGTGCGATTTTTTTACGGATTAATTTCTACTTCCGCAATCCTTGCGTGTATTACATTTTTTTTGATAATTGAATAAAAGCAGTATTTTGTTTTATTATCCCCGACAAATAGAAATTATATGTTTCATCTCTAAGATGTAACAATTTTAATCACAATAATGACACACAGTTGTAATAGATGTAAGCGAGTTACAACAAGGGCGTACCGTGAAAGGTTTAAATGTATGTAATCAAGGTTGTGAATGTCGAGTTAGTAAATATTGTAGAGGAGTGGAGATAAGGTAGAACCTTGAGGGACGTCTTGTAAGTTAGTTAGGGAATGAGTGGGATAATATTTGGCGGACTTTCTCTTAACTGGATCTGTTCAAGAGGAAATTGTAGATAAGTCTGGGGGATATTTAAAGGGAAGCATTTATAAAGGAAGCCAATGTGTCAAATCGAATCAAAAGCGTTCTATGTGTCTCGAATGGTGGATTTTTTGTTTGATTTAAAAAAAATGGGGTGAGGATGGATAAAGGAAGTGCAGTTGACTTTTTTTTGTAAAGAAAGCCAAACTGATATTCCAGATCTGTTGGAAAGGAAATTGTAAATTGCGCGGGTCTTGCGATTTTTATTGAAAATTACTAATACCAGAATATTAAACAAAACGATTTATTTAATGAGCGATTAAATATAAAAAATATAAAAAAGAATGGAATATAAAATATAAGTTAAAATATTGACTCGAAAATGAAATTGCAAACATAAGTTAGGAAAAACGGTCGAACCGAAAGAACGATGTTCTGGACAAGACTGATTATTTTTCTGTTAGATTCCCTCTAACAGAAAAATAATCAGTCTTGTTGTGTTGCGATAGGAAAAACTGGTGAAGAATAATTACATACGATTTTTTTCAAGATAAGGCAAGGAATGTTTTTTTTTTTATTGTAAGCAAACAGAATAGAAGATCGAGGATATTGAAAGTTTGGTGCTGTAAAAAAGACAAGTCTTCTTGGTCATGGATTAACTTAATTTTGCACGTTTGGGCCCGCTCTTTAGAAATTCTCGAATGTTTTCTTGACAATGGCTAATCATTCTTTCGGCCGCGAACAAGTTGTAAAAATGCGAGCTGAAATCCGAGAAAAACATTTGGTTTCCAGGTTTCGCTTTAGAAATGTGAGACACAAAAAAAATCAATACACAAAATGCAGATACAAGCGACCTTTTCACTTGTATGAAAGGGCCCAATACAGCCATAAAATCCAAACAGAAATATTACGGTTCCATCAAGAATGTAGCGCCACAAGCATTAATTATACCAAAATATTTACGGAAATATATTATAAAATACGAATCAACAGAAATTGTGGATGAGAATAGGGAATTTTTAATAGTAAGCATTTGTAAAGGAGTCCAAATCGAGTCAAAAATGTTTGCCTTCTGGTTATTAAAAAATGGAGGTGGGAATGGATAGAAGAATTGCGGTTGATTTTTTTGATGAAGAAAACCAAACTAATGAAATTAGAGAAATATATATACAGAATCTTTATTAACAGACACATAATACAATACGTATATCAAAACATTTATATATATATATATAAACATATAATTCTTCGCCTGTAAATCGGCTATCGACCGACGGTCTTTCAGCCCGTTAGAGAAATATTTTTGTTGAATTTGGGATTCAAACAATTTTCTAATTACGGCGAGTAATATAATTTGAATCTAGGGTGGTGGGAGCGGGAGAGAAAGGCGCTTAGAGACACACAAGGAATTCTTAAAGAATGGAAGATAATCGAGAGAATGATTAAATCGCCAGAATACTGAGAAGCGGTGTGTAAATTCTGTAGAATATTAGGAAGGAATGACGATGAGGACAGAGCCGTAGAGGCTTAGGACATCTCTCTGCACCCGAAGTAATGCCTTTAATGATTCCGGATGCATTTTCCATCGAGCGAAGAAATGGGGAAAGGTTTTAGCCGGTCGGTACTTGCCACCACCATCTACTAATCCGGCACTCCCCGCCTGTAAAAGTTAAAACGCAAGGGGCGGAACTAGAAAATTACATTTGTAACGGTTTAGTAAACTGAAAATATTTTCGACAATAGACAACAATCAAGACTAAGACTTGTTTATTTAAATTGAACCATATCATTTTTGAAACTAATAAAAACAGAATGATTTTTTTTACAACCTTTGATCTTCACCTCATTTTGGATTTTATTGTATAGTGTGGATAACTTAAAATTAAATATTCTTTGCAAAAATGTAATGTAATGTAGTGTAATGGCACAATATATCTCGCGATTTTCTGAAATTACGGACAACAGACGAAGCTGGCCAGCAGAGTACCAGTGTGACCCTTCCAGGCCCGTTGCTAAGTCCTTAAATACATTTTATTACGGTTTTGATTTTTATAACACTTGTTTATCTACGGAAAACTTGCTATTATGGCAGTGATTATTGATGTCCTTGTCTAAGTTTCATTGTTTAATTTTGCGCACCACTATTTCACGCCTCCTACAAGCGGAGAAGATTTTGCTTCTTCTTCTTCTCGAATCCTTATACCCTTTCAGGTGTCGGAAGAGGAGATTTTGTAAACAATGTTCCTCGAGCTTTTGACGAATAAACTACAAAGACCTATTTCTTTCAAAACCAACGAGACTTGTGCAACTGAACAAATACACTCAACAGTTTATGAACTTTAATAAATACAGAACTATTTATAAAGACAAATAATTATAATTTATATCACGACCCGTGTTATTATGTTGACATACCGTATACTTAACATATTTATTTCCCTGCTAATCAGTTCGCTGAAAGGCATGCGCGACCGTGAAATGGTGTGAAATAATTGTGACACGCTCGACGCGATTTCGACCTCGAACCTCTCGTTGCGTCCGTTAGCCTCAACAGAGCGCCATCCTTGCAGTTTTCGAAAATTCCTACAAGAATACAAACGTCGATCTACAATTATTTTTAATCGCAGACGGCCAAAAGAGTATTTGATTCAAAAATATTCCATACATAATTAATCTAAATATTATTTAGATATTGGTAGTTCATATTGTATGAAAAAAAAAAAAAAAAAATAAAGATAGAATAATAGTAATTCAGGAAAAATATTTTTTTAATTAGAATTTAATAATAGTAATAATGATAATCACCGTAATCTCAACAGCTTCGAATCTGCAAAAAAAATAACAAAGGAGCGTTGTTATTTGATAAAAATCTGACCTTCGTTATTTCAGACAAAATCCCCCTTGGGCTATGATATTAAATTAATCTTTCGCTTTGCAATCACTTTTTTTGTAAAACAAAAGTCGAGTTTTTATTACTGAAATATTAACCCTAGAGCCATAACAGATAAACAAAAGAACGCCATTTTTGTAATATTAAATCACTAAAAATAGTAATGAAACTACAAACAAATATCCATTTAAATAGATAAGAGTATTCATTCTCTTGATCACAGTTATTTAAATAAATTAAACAAAAATAATTTGAAAATAATAAATAAATATGAGAATAATTTATTAATTATTTTCAAATCATAAAAAGTAGAATTTGGTAAAAAATCCGAAACTCGCGGAGTAACTTTATATTTTAATGGGATTATCAACTGTGTAAATTTAAGCAACATCCAATGAATAGTTTTGTTACAAGAGTAATGCAAATTGGGCCTTTGAAAACAGAGTGGAAAAAAAATGTCCAACTTTGGGATATTTTCTACGCAAGTACAAAATTAATATTTTAATGATTTTTGGATGAAATATATACAAATCCTTCTGGAATATAATTTTTCAAGTTCAAGTATTCTATTTCAACTATGAACAAAGTTATCTTAGTTTAATCAACATCGCGTCCAAAAACATCAATCGACGCTTAAACTATTCCCATAAGATTCCATCTAAATGGGAGAACTCATGAATTCAAATGGCCTTAATCAGCAGGAATAATTTGTTTCTGGCAAAATAAATATGCCACTCTCTTTCTAACACAATGAAGAGTATTTTTTATTTTTATTTTTTGAAAAAAAAAAATCCATATTCTTTTTAAGAAAAAAAGTGTATTTCATTATATGATTCGAGTTTTGAGAGGAATTTCTGCCATTGCCAAGAAATTATTCAAAACTTGTAATAAAATTAATAAATAGTGATGAAAACACAATAAATATATTAATATATAATATTATATTAATAATAAATATTAAAATTCAGACAGAAAGACCAATGGTCGATAGCCATTTAACAATTATTATTTTTTTGTGTGATATATAAAATAAATGTAATAATTATTAATACGCTACAATCATTACATTCAATTAATATATGCATACAGGCTGAAAGACGAGAGCCATATATTATATATATGCATTGTAATTAATGATAAATTATGTAAAATTCGACTAATAAAAATGTCTATTTATACATACAAATATCTTTATGTTTAATTAATTTCTCACTTAACCCGTGGTGAAACATTTTTACATCAATCTGTTTCACTAGTGAAACAAACCAAGTGTTTTAATTTTAATTTTAATTAATTATCCATATTGCTACAAATAACTTTATTCAAAAAAATACGTAACATTGTAATTGTTTAATATTAAATATTACATTTTTACAAACATTAACATAAAGTATTCAAAATAAAATTAAAGTGTTTGTCTATCCTGGGCTATCGACCAGGCTACAGTCTTTATGTCCGAATTAAATATTATTTTTTTAGGTTATCAAATATTAATTATTATCCACTACATATTGATGTTGTCTCTTTTCTTTTTATAAAAATTAATTGAATTTCATTAAGTCGGCGATAATTAAAAGACAATTATAATTGAGATTGCGACACGCCTGTAAATAAATGAAAGCGCGCCCACCTTGATCTCCAATCAGAGATCGTTTGCAATTTTTTGCTTGGTGTAATTTTTTATTTTGTTGTTTTTAATAGAGAGGTGTGTTTGGGTTTAATTACAATAATTTAAAAAAAGCAGCAATACGAATGATAAGTTAAGTAAATGAAGTATTTTTGTTAATATAAAAGATGATGATGAATCGGTGCTTTTCACTAAATATTTAACGTACATGTTACACGATGAAAATTACGTTATAGAGTGTTGCTATTAACAAATATCAATTTTCGTATTGTTGTTTCATGAAAGTCTGAATATGGCCGTCATAATTTTGCAAAAAAAAAACGTCGATGCTTTTTCTTCGGTTTATGTTTTTACTCTACGCCTTTTTTTTGTGGATAAAATGGCAATGATTATTAACTAATTAATAGCCTTAAAGCTACGAATAAAAACAAAAAATATAATATAAGTAATTAAACTCTGAATGTACATTCACTTTTGTAAATTTATCTATCTTGATAGTTTACTTTTTTATCACCACATATTTTGAAAATATCAGTGATTAAATTCTGAACTACATTCACTTCTGTGAATTTATATACTTTGTTATTTTTTATTGCCGCATTTTTTTTCTACAAATCCCATATCCTATCCAGTATTTCCACTTTTACCATCCATATATCATTTATATTTTTTATTTAATTTACCGGTATTATTGTTTGCATCTACCGGTATTATCATAATATTGTATAACGACAATGACTGTTGGATTATTACGTTCAGTAATAAATTAATCGATTTGCATAAGTGTCACCGTTGTTTTTTCCACGCCCATTTGCCCATAAAAAAGATCAAAACATATACAAAAAAGTTAATGATAAACGTTTTGAATAAATAATCGTACAAAAAAAAGGTGCATACAGGACACACCTACGGTATATCCATGTCTTCATAAAACTGAAGCGGAGATTGTTGCAAAAATGCGGATATGTCGGCGTTTTTGGGTGTGTGAAGTCTGCGATAATTATATGGTATGAACTTTTAATAAAGTATGTAATAATTATACGGAGTCCAATTTTAATGATCTAATAAATTAATAATTTTCAAGAAAAACAAAAAATAACAATAAAAAGAATCAGACTGCTTTTTTTGCTTAAAAGATATTAATTTACTAAGTTTTATATAAAATTAAACTCTATATAAATATTATTTATTTTACATCAGAAAAACACAAAGAGAGTTGTAGCGATCAAAATGAGAAATTCGTTATAAGATTATATAATACGATCGAGATTTATTATATATTATTACATTATTAGAAGTTTAAAATTTGATCATATACTTATTTTTTATTTGATATTTTATCCAAAGAGCACTGATTCGTTCTAACGTACCAAAAGGATGGGTGCTAGCTTTACTACTATTTCTAATTTTCACATGTCAAATATTCCTTAACCTAGGAATAGAATAAGTATCTTTCTATTCGCCAATGAGTAGAGTAATTGAGTATACTCTACTCCTTGGAATGTTGGAACTGGAAGTATTGGATTCGGGAAGGATTTATCTATATTTTTGCTAAAAAAATATTAAAACCCGTTTTTTTCTTTGTTTTAAAAAATCTCAAAGTTGGAAAATTTTTCACTCATTTTTGCATGCCCACTGTGCGAAAACTGTTCGTTCAATGTTTCTGAAAATTATACAGTTGATGTTCCCATTCATTGGGATTATTTTTGTATAATTTGAAATTGAAATTATTCCGCAATTTGTGGAGTTTTCTAAAAAAAAAAAATACAAATACTCTTGACCAAATTAGAAAGAGCGTCGGGTATTTATAAAAAAAAAATAATTTCCGGTTCATTAAGCCCATTTGAATACATGAGTCTCAGAGATTAAACTAATATACATTTTTTTATAGTTATGATAGAATACTGGAACTTAAAGAATAAGATTCAGGAAGGTATTCTCTACATTTCATTCTAAATATAATCAAAAGAGCGGTTTTGTACTGTACTGCAAAAAAATCCAAAATTGGAGATATTTTTCACTAAATTTTCAAAAGCCTAATTTGCACGCCTCCTGTTCCAAAGCCAATTGTTGAATGATGCTGAAATTTACACATTTGATACTCCCATTCATTATGAACGTTTTGGTATAATTCTTCACAAAAATTCTACGTTGTTTTTTTTTTTCGAAAATATTGTAACGTTTTTCCGTAAATTCGTAGAGGTGTGAATAAAAACTAATTTAGTAAACTGCTTTTTTATTAAATGTAATTAGCTATATGATACAAATTCATCGCACGTTATTTTAACTTCTACAAACTCCCTTATTTTTCTTATATTATTTAAAAAAAAAACTTTGATGTTTCTTTTAGTACATAATAAATCCGTTACAATATTTCGATGATAGTTGTTTTTTTTTTCGAAATTAATCGATTAATTTAATAATCTAAAATTTGTTTTCTAAAGATATAAAATTTTAATATGGCCTTTGCATAGGGGGAAAATTATGGCCGAGGCCATATAGTCTTAAGGATTACTAAAAAATTTCACAAAAAAGTATTACTAACATAAATTAATATTTCCTTACTCTAATTATTCAGTAATTTATTAAAAACAGCCATAAAACTACTATTTCATTACAATCGCCTTTTTTTTATAACTATGCAATTCACATTTGCTTTTTAATTAAATCATAAATATTTAAATTACATCTGGACTTATGTATTTTAAATAGTTATGATTTCAATTTCAATTTACTTTATTAACGGAATCTCCATTTCCAAATTACAATTATAATTACATATTAAAAATTTTATAAGAACAATGTGACGCTCTAAAAAGATTACAAAACATATGTATAAAAAAAAGGCAAGTTACCAATCACAAATTACTACAAAATACAAAATAAAAATAATACGCATCAAAATATTTATTTATCAATTCCAAACAGTTCATTGTGAAAACAAAATGCAACCGGCTTATTCCTATCTTCAAGTGATGATAAATTAATATAGATAAAAATATTATGTAAATGGGCTGTGAAAACTGCAAATGAAGAAGTGAAGAGCATAAAGTTAGAATTGATAGACAAATCGTTCGCATACCTCATCATACGATCAATAGGGTTATACATATCATATTTTGTGGTGTGAAAATTAATGCGATTTAATTAAAAAGAAAATATTAATTGCATTGTTATAAAAAATTAATTTACTGGCACAAAGAAAAAAAGCCTTTTTAACTGTACGTTACAGGATTTGTTGTTATTATTTGTTAAATATTATATTATTGTACATATTGCCTAGTAATTAGGATTTTTTCATATTAAATATTATTATTATTAAAATTATTTTTCTTACTTTCATTATTGTCAACTCAAAAAAAAACTTATCAATAAATATATATTCACGCATAAAATTATGCGTCGAGTAAATCGAATAAAATACAGGAAGCAGTTTTTTTCTCTGTGCCAGTAAATACAGTCGTAAAAATAAAACACGAATTATAACCTCGTTCCAATTAATTATCAACTGAATTGCACACAAATTTTAATTTTTATTAAGCGCTTTTAAAATATTTAAATGCGCAATAGTAATAATTAATTATTACTAAAATTTAATATTTTTTCGTGAATTCAAGGTGCGCATAAAAAATATAAATTAAAATAATTTGCTTATTAATTTCATTTTTCTGCTGATAAATGTTAAATGGAGTGTCCTTATTAATAGAGGCTCGGTCTTCCGCGTTTATATTAACCATTTTGGAAGAATAAAAGTATTATGGCTGAAATATCTTCGGTCTATAGTTCATTTGTGAATTGTGCATTAATTATGTATTATACAATTAATATGTAAATATTTTATTTTTTTATTTATTTATTCCTTTGCCTATCTACCTTTCGGTGTTATATGTAAATATAACGCTGTAAATTCATGAATACAGATATTTGTATGTAAAAATGGATTATATAAAAATCAGGATGTGCGCTCGTTTAATTTAGATTTTTTTAAAATTATTTATTCTATTGCATTCTGTGCACACAATTAATCCAATTTCGCGGGTTATTATCTTATGAATAAACAATGGTTTGTAATTTATGACAAACAATTGAGCATAAATACATAATTATTAGTATTCTAATTAAATTAAAAGATTTAATTTAATTCTTAAAATGACTATTTATTTAGAGGAAAAAAACTACTACTAAGAATAAAATGGCGCCATTTCTCAACACTAATTATATACAAAAATTGTTATCGATCAAAATGGGAATTTGTTATAAGAATATATAATACGATCGTGATTTATTTTCTGCTCTAAAGTGCTTTGATTTTTTTATAAGAAAAATTATACGTTGGCACCACGCGCTGTAGGTTATGTTATTCTAACAAATTGAACAATATATATATATATATATATATATATATTTGCACTTGTGAGTATTTTTTTCCTAAAAAAACATTTAAATTTAATTAAAATAATAATAGAATCATAATATTATACCCCATGTATATTATTATGAATATAATTATAAGTAAATAACAAATAAAACATAATAAAAAGTACATTTAATTAATAGTTGTAGGCGAGTTACGTGCAGATAATTTGATTAAATAAAATACTGGCAATTTTTCTTCATTGGGTGTTTATTTCTACCAGATGTACATTTCGATTACTTTGTGATCAGTGTTTAATTTAATATATTCAATAATAACTTGTATTCAAAACGGATATAAAAATTGTGCACCAATCCCATTGAGTAAAATAGTCATACAGATATTATTTTTCGAGCAGTTTTGGGAAACTTTAAGAGAATTTAAAGTTACTTAATAAAAAGTATAATTTTATTTTGTTTTATTTGTAAATTTTTAATAATTTATTTGCATTTATTATTATTATTTATTTCATACCACTGCATACGGTTATAAAATTATTTATTTTACATCAGAAAAACACAAAGAGATTTATTATCGATCAAAATGAGAAATTCGTTATAAGAATATATAATACGATCGAGATTTATTTTCTACTATAGTGTGCTTTGATTTTTTTATTAAAAAAAATATATGTTGGCACCACGCGCTATAGGTTATGTTATTCTAACAAATTGAACAATTTGATTGGATTAGTAATGTCACATGTGGCGTTTTATTTGTTTTTTATCCACTAGTGCCAACATAAATTAAAATAAAGAAAAAATCAAAGCACTTTCAAGAAGAAAATTGCTCGATCATACGGTATTTTATCTTGATGCCAACATAAAGTAAAATAAAGAAAAAAATCAAAGCACTTTAAAGAAGAAAAGTGCTCGATCATACGGTATTTTATCTTGATAATTATTCACATGAATTCAAAAACATCTTGCTTACTTATATTCAATCTTCTTTTAAAGAAGAAAAGTGCTCGATCATACGGTATTTTATCTTGATAATTATTCCACATGAATTCAAAAACACCTTGCTTACTTATATTCAATCTGTTTAATTTTTAAAAATTATTCAAAAACTCATTGTGTATTTATATTGAACTTTTACGCCTGGCTAATATATTGTATGCTACGAAAAATTGTCGGAATTTAATTAATACCTCCAGACGTGTTAATTAACATGTAATATTTAGTGCAATTGAGAAATTCTCAGTCGAAATTTATCAACAACATTCGTCATTAAATTGGGCAATTTATTTTTTTTTACACGGGACAATTATTAATGTCGCTCGAATTGAATTGTGCAAAAGGTAATTTTACACTTCCCATGGCGCGAATTCTTCTCGGAATTGCGATTTATTATTTCTAATTGCCGGTAATTTCATCGACATCGCTGCATTTTCTTCATACGTAATTATGTAATATATATATAATTTATATAAAACAATATTGATTTTCCACGAGCGAGAAATTGTATGAAATTAACGTATTTAAATTAAATCTGCACAATAATATAAATAAGCGCTGAAATACAACTGCTTGATAGCCAATTTTTAATTTATAATGTAGTGTGATAGTTCTCTAATGTATTGTTTGAATTTCACTAATAAATATAAATGTAAAATATGTAATAGTATTAGAAAAACACAATATTAATGAATATATGTGTAATTTTTTTATATTTTATTAAGAAATATTTCATGTTTCAAATGTAATTTGTGAATTATAATAATTATTATTGGCAAAAAGACCAATTCCGATAGCCGATTGACAAGTAACATTTATATTTTTAAAATATTTTTATTATTAATATTATTATCAACACAAAAAAAAACTTGTCACTAAAGATATATTATTATTATTAATTATTATTTAAACGATATTAATTTTCAATAACAATTTAAATAAAGATAACATATCTGAAATAGACATTACATTATTATTATTATATAATTAAAAAGATAAAATAATATGATGCAATAAACAAAAGAACGATTCTCGATCGTCTACCTGTCAGAGCCAAATTGTTGACAATGCTACATGAAATTAGGCAAAAGATGGCGCTTGACCTTTTGCCTAATTTCATGTCGCAAAGACAACAATTTGATTCTGAAAGCTAGACGATCGAGAATCGTTATTTCTTTAGTGAATTTTATTATTTTTTATGAATTATTAATGATACTTTGTATTTAATCTCTATGAATAAAATTAATTTAAAATCAATTTTGTGTTCGTAATGCATTGAAGAAAAAAATCTCCATTACGATAAAATTAATTATTCTAATGTTGTGCAGTAATACATATTTTTCTTTACGCTTTACGAAGCATAAGAAACAGGAAAAATAAATTAATTTTCATTATTGAAATACAATTAAAATCAATTCAATTTATAATCATAAAACGTACAAAAATTTTCTCCATTGCGATAAAATTAATTATTGTAATATTGTGCAGTAATATATTTTTTACGCTTTACGAACCATAAGAAAATGGAAAAACACAATAAACATAAATTAATTTTCATTATTGAAATAATATTAAAATACGCAACGCGTCGTCATTATTGCGCTTTGCGGATTTCTTTTAAGTTTCACTGTATTTATTATAAATAAGAGCGTAATTAATTAAATAAATATTACGAAAAATTATTGATGAATAAAACGGATGGTGGAAATCATGCATTAAGAAATTCGTTCTATAAATATTTAATAAAATGATAAAATCGTTACATAGTTTTAAAAAAAAATGCATTAAATTTCTTTTTTATTCTTCCCATTGCACAGTTTGTATTATTATTATTTTTAAATAAATAAATATGTAAACGTAAGATGGAAATCATGAATGCGTTGAGAAATTATATATAATTTCATAAATATGAAATGAAATCCTCGAGAGTTCGTTACATTTGATTTAATATTTAGAGAACGAATTTCTCAATGCATTCACGATTTCCATTTTTCGTTTATTTATTTATTCAAGAATAATCAATTAAACACTGTGTAATTTTCAACGCATTCATGATTTTCCATTTTTTCATTTATTTAATAATATACAGGGTGTCACTTAATATTGGGAAATGGCTTCACCTCACTTTCCTGGGATAAAAATATGATGATTCAATTAAATTTATCTATATACAAAAATTAACCTTTAAGCCAGAAAACATTTTCAAACGCAAACAAAATTTTATATGTTTTATTAATAACATCTATTAATAATAATAATAATAATAATTAACTTTATTAACGGAAATTCACCATTTAACAAAACAATATATATAAATATTATACCAAAACATATTAAATAATATTATAATTAATTATCGTGTGTATAATTAACAGTAAAAATAAAACAATATTACATACTACTTCTAACAAAAATTATATAAATTAGCAGCAAAAAAATGCAAATACAAATATTAAAGCAGATCCCAAGTGGTTCATAGTACATACAAATGTAAATTAAAACTAAATCAAACCAATTATGTAGCTAATGTTTGTGTTTTCCAGGTAACTAGATTAGTATTTTACAAAATTAATAGAAGGAATTGTGATTTTTTTTTTGACCAATCGAAATTATCGAAATTTGTACAGACAAGAATTACTCTAAATTGAATAGTCATTCAAGTAAGACAGCAGAATTACGATTCTTTACAAATATTTATATTCACAATACATATCGATGGTTTAGTAGTCTGTCATGGGCTATCGACCAGAGGTCTTTCTGCCCTCATGCAAGTAATATTATTAAAAATATTATTAATTGCCAAAATAAAAAGATATTTCGATATGTTATGTTATAATTTACATTTGCCATCAAGTGGTGGTACTCATATTAACTCAAATGATGTGTTATATTATCATATTAAACCATAGCTATCGAGCATTGGTCTTTCTGCCTCATTTATTTATTTATTCAAGAAGATTAATTTAATACTGTGTAAACAGTATTATTTTAAAGAAATGGAAATTTAAAATAAATTAAATAAAAATAATTTTAAAATAATTAATAAATTATTCCCACTTTAGCTAGCTTTAACATTTTGATTTGTGTGATATTTAATTAAAAAAAATCAGTTGTTGCCAAAGAACAATTATTTGAAATTTAAAATAGTTACACAATAAAATTTCACCAAAGGAATATTAATTTACCTCTAATTACTGAATTTCACATATTCTCACACAAGACGACGCACACATCTCGTTTTGTGAGGTAATCCCGGCGAATCGAAATGCCGTTAGTGTTTAATAGGAAGGCGTGTATGCTCGAAGAGGTGCTAATTCTGATGAGAATAATTAAAAAGTGAAAAAAAAATGGAGTAATAAGAATCAATAATTAGTAATACATGAGTTATTAAGGAAACATGGAGCGTTTAAAATTTTCACAAAAACACACTTGGCTTGTTTCACAAAATGTTGCTCATTTTCCAACAGGAAATGATTTCTTGATAATGACTCGATGTCGAAACTAGTTGGAAAATAAACAATATTTTGTGAAACAAACCATGTGTGTTTTTTTACATTTCAAAAATTGTCACAGTAGCTAAACTAAAGAGGAAATAATTTATTAATTATTTTGAAATCCTTTTTATTTAATTTTACATAAAATTGTAATTTATTGATAAAGTACAGTTTATTTCCTTTTTTTTTTTCTTACTTTCTTGCTTGATTCATTAATAATTTATGTTAGGGAAAACCCACAGTAAGTCTGTTTTAATGCATGCGTCCTCGGAATCATCTCCAGTTTGATGCACTTAAGGTAAACACTTCGGAATGCTGATAAGTTGTTGGGGAATTCCAGCTCATTTATTCCTCGATTGCCTGCTCTCGATTACAATTTTTTTATATACTTTTCCTCGCTTCCTTTTTAAATTTTAATACAGAATTTCTCTATAAATAATCTCTGAATTTCCCCGTTACTTTTTTTCAACTGAACAAAATAAAAATACGTTTTTTTTTTTAATAAATAAAAATCAATCAACTACTGAAGGAGACACAACAAGAAAAGTAATTAAAAAATATAAAAGGAAGAAAAAATATATTTTTGTGCTTTAGAAATTTAATTTAATTTAATCAACATTAGAATTGCGACTATGATTCAGAGTTCTCTTTTTATCAATCGTGGAACGGTATCAAAAATAAAGTATGAGATACAAAATACTCATAATAAATTAATATAAAAATATAATTTACAATGAATAAATTTACTATTCAAAAATATAAATCAATTGTGGCTTATTTAATACGAGAAGAAACGAAATCATTACGTTTCTTCTCGTATTAAATAAGCATTTAAATAGAAAAGAGTATTTATTCACTTGGTTGATGATTTTAAAATAATTGTTACGAAATAATAATACAAAAACAATATGCTACAAAAAAAATATAGTGAATATATATATATATATATATATTTAAATTTAATTCATTTATTTACGGAAATCTCCTTTCTACAAAAACTGTAAACATTTACATAAATCATCATAAATAATAATACACAAATAAGTCAACTATTCAACATAAACTTTGAACATCTTTATCCCAAGTGATTTTACAATTCAAAATATATATATAAATGTGAGAATAATTTATTAATTATTTTATTAATGTGCTTTAATGTGCATTTTTTAACGTACTAACGTAACGTAAATCAAAAGTCACAGAGCTAAATGTGAGAATAATATTCTAACTGATATATAAATATAAAATAATTAATAAGTTATTCTCACATTTAGCTCTGTGACTTTTGATTTACGTTACGTAAGTACGTTAAACAAATGCACATTAAAACAACTACTTCCCGGGCAAATATCCACACCGGTTATTGAATTTATTAATGATTTTCAAATATTTTTTATTTAATTTTAAAATACATTTCTTACAAAATTAGCCAAATAAACAATATAAAGCTAGTATAAATGGTAACTAACATTACAATTATAAATGAAGTAAGTAGGAATTGTTTATAGATAAAAAAAATTGATATAAGAATGCCTTTATTGTATTGAAATATTGCTTGAAATAACGAAGATATAAATAAAAAAGAAATACGCATTTTTCAGTTTTTTCATTTTTCTTGAAAACAAAAAAACTTAGCCCAGTTTTCTCAACGGGATATTAATCAGCATGAAATTTTGCAAAAGTGCCGAATTTAAACCTACCCTCTATCTCTTATAATAAGAGATAGATATCATCATAATCATATATATATAATCCCCATGATGAGACTCGAATTTGAAACACCCTGTATATAATAAACCGTTTAGTACGACACGCTTTCATTTAAATATATTAATTTACATTTATTTAAATACGTTTAGCTTAAGTATTGCATTCGTCATGATTGACTGGTTGAAGCCTAAGGAAAAAAAAATGTCTTATTACGCATATGACTTTAATTAAATGTGAAACAAAACATTAATATATAAATATTAGCTTTCCCTCTCCACAAAATTTGCTCAAAACCCTCACAATTTATCCCTCCTTACAAAATATTGCATTCCTCGCAACCCTAATATTCCCCTAAAACATAACAAACCCTCGGTCACTATCCACCAATTCATTAACTCACGCATACATTGCATTACAACGTTACTGTTTCGCAGAAATTAATCTGACATGTGTTTTTTGTACAAACTAATAAACAGTCATATTAACCGTCCAGAACTGTTAGGATGATTTGACTTTTGGTATAAAAAGGCAGGTCCCTCTACGAGATCACTTGTTTTATTTAGAGAAAAATTGCATAGATCCACTTATGTTAGGAATAACACGTTATCTAGATTGATGCACACTGCAAATTGTTTACTGCCATCATTAAACCATCATTTTTTGTTTGTTTGTAGTATTGACATTTGTAAAATTATCTTTAAGTATACTCATTTCCCTGTAATTTAATTAGTTTTTCAATTTGTAAAGATATTTATCGTTTAATAAATAAATAAATACATGACAGTTCAGCCAGCTAGCAGGCATAGTTTTAATTTGCAAATCACCATAAATTCATACAGGGCAGAATAGCCCATGACAGACTACTAACACAATTGTACATATTGTTATAATAAATTTTGTAAAATTTTATTGTCATATTGTCTGAATAAAAATGTTTGTATAAATTAGCTTGCGACGATTATGCTCGGATAAATGCGCGGCATTGAGTTTTTAAACAGTCTTCTGTTACATGCAACCCAACATTCATTGAATGTCAATATATTTAATATTTGTTTCCCATTTAGGTTATAAATAATCTTTATTCATAAGTTTTTCGAGTTTATAATAATGAAAATATTTTAAAAAATATAAAGGTTACTTGTTAATCGGCTATCGACCATTGGTCTTTCTGCCTGCCTTTTACATTTTCATCTTTTTTTGCAAATTATTTCGTCATTATTCGTCATCGTTAAACTGTCTTTTAAAATTATCAGTGTCCATGTCTTGGATGGATGTAACGAATTGTAATATTGTTGTGGCTAATTGCAATATATTATTGAAATTAGGAAATAAATAATTATTTTATTTCTTGCAAAAGTCTCGTTGGGTGTTAAAGATAAAAAACTTTATGAACTTTCGATGTTTATTCTTCAACGATTCGAGGAACACTATTTACAAAGTTTTACAAATCTTCCCCGAATGTAGGAGAGATAGGGGGCGGTGTTTTCCATCCATTAATAGCATCCATAAGGTTACAAATATACAAAATATGACAACACTGTCTAATTATATGTTTTCCGTAGAAAATATTTAGTGCTAGCAGATGTCTAAAAATCCAAGAATAACACAAAAGAGTTATAAAACAATTTAAAAATTATTTGAGCACTCTTTCTCAGAAAAATCGTCTTTAGGCACGTAGCCACCATTAACAGAGTCCCTAGGGTCGCACCCATGCTGCGCGGGTCTATTGTCCGTACTTTTTAGGGAAATCGCGGATTATATAGCGACAATTTTTTAAAACAACCATTCTCACTTGGAACATCGAATAAAAATCGTGAACGTAATTTATTTATTTGTTCTTCAAAGTGAGAATGATTGTTTAAAAGAATTATTTATTTCCCAAATTCAATAAAATATTGCGTTTATTTAAAATGGAAATTCGTAAAAATTCATCTGAACATTCTCAACATTCTCGTGATGCTAATAGACCCTACTTATAAATACATATTCAGGGTTTCTCATAAATGCTGTTTAACTTTGAAGATTAATTCCGCCTTAATAATTACCATTTGAATTTAAAAGTTTTAAATCATTATAATCTTTTATTGTACTACGGAAAAGCCAATACAGAACAAGTAACAAAAATGTAATTATAACTTACATCTAATATTTATTTATTTGAAGATAAATACAATGATGATGATATTGATAGTTAAGCGGTAAACCCTTCTTTTTTAAATCTCCCATTCAAACTCACTCTTCCCTGTAAAAAAACAAAAAAAAAAACACTTTCCCTACCCGCGTGGAAAAAAACAATTTGGCAAGTTAAACGAAATGAATTTTGTTATCCCCTTGTTTTAATGTAAAAAAAAATATCACGTTGTAGATTTAATTTGACCATTTTTTATTTATTTTTAGGTTCTGTTTTTAATTACAAATGATAGTGATAGCTGGCTAATTAGATCTATGCTGGGTGTCTCGTAAATCCTGATAAATTGCTTCTTACTCAAGTAGAATTATTCATACTTATCATATTCTTACTTTATAGGAATGTTTACACTCATTCTGTGTCTGTATGTAAATAAATTTAAGGACGACCCTTAAATACGGTGAAATTGCTTATGATGAGTATGAATAAATCTACTTGTTGAAGAAGCAATTTATCAGGATATCTAGTTAGCCAACTATCAATTTCATTCGTAATCAACTATGGAATTCTAAACGAAACGATATTGTTACAGCCAATCGGAGTTCTCTCTCTATCAACCGATATTTGGAATCGCTCTATCTTCGTTTTGAGTCGATATCTACATGAACGAGTAAACTAGAATCCGGCCTCAAATATCCTATTAACAAATTGTGATACAAGCACCCCAATTTTCAACCCTTAATATTGTTTATCATACCCTTAAATAATAAAATTTAAAAAAATCAACGTTTTATTTACACCCTAAAGTAAAAACAATCTATCTTGAATATGTATAGAGATAATGAAATTTGAAAATCTATTGCTGAAATCTATGGCTAACTTCACATCCGTCAAATGTTTAGCACGTCTTTCGAGCTCCTTAGCCGCGCAATCTTCTTTCATTGTATATCCTACTATTAACATTATTAATAATTGAAATAATTTAAAGCAGTAAATATTGAAAATTTCAATTTTAAAAAATATATAATTTAAAAAGAAAAACTTACCGATTCTCAGCATTGTTGAAAGAGATCCAGTTTCACCTCCAAAAATATAGTATTAATTAAAAAAAGGCAACAAATATATTTTTTTCACAAAATCTTACGTTTGTGAAAAAAATATATTTATTTATTATTTGTTTATTTTAAAATATTATTAAATAATTGTTTTAATTAATTGTTTTAATATTTACACATTGGTAGTTCATATTGTATGAAATAAAAATGAATAAATTATTAAAAATCAACAAATAAAACACAGATTAGATTGAATAACTTTAAATTCTCTTGAAAATGGGCTAATAACCCGAAACTTGTTCTAGAATTTAAAGTTATTCAATCTAATCTGTGTTTTATTGGTTGATTTTTTAATAATTTATTCATATTTATTTCATATAATTGTTTTAATTTTATTAAAAAAATAATAATTTAATTACACTTAATATTGTTTAAATGAACGCTACTTTGCTTTTTTTTCAATTTTAATTACACAATTCGTGAATTAATTAATTAAATTGTTCTTATTTTATTTACTGTTAAAACATTACATTATTTTTTAAAGATATATATTAAACATCTTTATTACTGTTTTGATACAATCATTATACAATGATATGTAATATTTCAATTTAATGGATTTTGAATTCAAATAAAACAGCAATCGGCTAACGGCCTTTCTGTCAATTTTTTTTTTAATTTATTTAAATAATAAATGAAAGATAACGCAAGCGTCATTTTATTAAATTATTTAAATTAATTTTTACATGTTTATTTTTCAATTTAATTACACCTAATTTATTATTAATTATTATAATGAATATAATTGCATTTTTGTTTTGTAAAAATTAAAACGTCGGTCAACTATTCTATTCTAAAGAAACCCAATTTCAGTTGGGCTGATAATATTTAGTATTACTTAACAAATATTTTTTTGTTTATTATATTTAATTTTCAATCAACTTTAAAAACCGTAAGGTTTTTTTTATGAATTTAAATTCAATTTATTTAATCATCAGTTAGTTATACTTTAAACAGAATTATTGTTATTATTTCACCTAATCCGAATATTAATCCTAGATTAACGATTTATCAATTAATTTCATTAAATTCTGAGAACTTACACTTATCATTTATTATTTAAATAAATTCATTTTATTAAATTATTTAAATTAATTTACATTTTTATTTTTCAATTTAATTACACCTAATTTATTATTAATTATCATAATGAATATAATTGCATTTTTATTTTGTAAAAATTAAAACGTCGGTCAACTATTCTATTCTAAAGAAACCCAATTTCAGTTGGGCCGATAATATTTAATATTACTTAACAAATAATTTTTTGTTTAATATATTTAATTTTCAATCAACTTTAAAAACAGTAAGGTTTTTTTTTTATAAATTCAAATTCAATTTATTTAATCATCAGTTAGTTATACTTTAAACAGAATTATTGTTATTATTTCACCTAATCCGAATATTAATCCTAGATTAACGATTTATCAATTCATTTCATCAAATTCTGAGAACTTACACTTATCATTTATTATTTAAATAAATTCATTTTATTAAATTATTTAAATTAATTTACATTTTTATTTTTCAATTTAATTACACCTAATTTATTATTAATTATTATAATGAATATAATTGCATTTTTGTTTTGTAAAAATTAAAACGTCGGTCAACTATTTTATTCTAAAAAAATACAATTTCAGTTGGCCGATAATATTTAGTATTACTTAATAAATAATTTTTTGTTTAATTTATTTAATTTCAATCAACTTTAAAAACCGTAACTTTATATATATATATATATATATAAATTTAAATTCAATTTATTTAATCATCAGTCAATTATACATTAAACAGAATTATTGTTATTATTTCACCTAATCCGAATATTAATCCCAGATTAACGATTTATCAATTCATTTCATTAAATTCTGAGAACTTACATTTACGTTAGTAATAATGACGATTAATTATTTAATTTATTTAATTTTCAATCAACTTTAAAAACCGTTACTTTTTTTTATAAATTCAAATTCAATTAATTTAATCATTAGTTAGTTATACTTTAAACATAATTATTATTATTATTTCATCTAATCCGAATATTAATCCTAGATTAACGATTTATCAATTCATTTCATTAAATTCTGAGAACTTACACTTACGTTAGCAATAATGACGATTAATTAAAACGACAGGAACTGGACAGAGACAGGCAGAAAGACCGACGGTCGATAGCCATTTTCTGAGGTCTAACAATTTGTAAATGATTGTTATTATAATAAATGAATTAAATTAAATTAAATTTATTATTCTGTATAAAGGTGATTTACCGTAAATAAATGAATTGAATTGAATTTATATGTATTATAAAATTATATAATGTAAGACTCAGAAATAAAGATTTCAATATATATTATTATTATTATTGTTTTTAGAAAACTTCTAAATTCTTTATAAAAAAATTAAAACACGCACTATTTTTTTACAACTTTAACTTTTATGGCCAACCTTTTCGTTTTACAAACGTTGTCCGTATATCAAGTAATCCCGACTGATTTCAATTTTACAAACGTGCTCGTCCTTTAATTTCGTTTTAAATCCAATCCTCCCCCCTTCCACTGTTACATGACACGACAAATTGAACAAAATGATGATTACAGATTTGCACGGAAATTGTTTTTTTTTCTGCTCTCCGTTGTGTGTTTGTATGTGAATCGTTTTTTTATCAATAACGCACGAAAGGAAGTGTTTCGTTGAATAATTTTATCTCGAGTAAACAATAGACGGTGAAGTAAATATTAAACGCTGGTGTTTGGGAATTGTAAATTTGTCATAGTTATTTATAAATTGATTGGGAAGTATTGAAAGGAAAAACGTTTTTTTTTCTGTTTATAGCCATCTGTAAAATACGAATTTATGTTGATTATTATATGATTCTCATGCAATGAACAATCATGATTATATAATAATAATAATAGACTTTAAAATACTGCTACAAGTAAATACAATTTTCAATTCTCTGGACAATAAGCTACTAATACTTTAACTTTATTTTACGGAATTCTCCATTATAATTGATTACATTATACAATAATTTACATATATATATATGTTTATTTATTCAATATTTATTTATTTTCTATTTTGTAATGTACCCCTGAGATTACCTGACCACTCTTAATTTTGAATTGTAAAATCACTTGGGATAAAGATGTTCAAAGTTTATGTTGAATAGTTGACTTATTTGTGTATTATTATTTATGATGATTTATGTAAATGTTTACAGTTTTTTGTAGAAAGGAGATTTCCGTAAATAAATGAATTAATGAATTTGTATATAATCAGCTAAGTATTTCTAAACTATTAATAATTAATAAGTAAGATAAGTGCATTCCCAAACGGTTCAAAGAATTGATTCAGTGTTGCTTATGACTTCACAAACTAACATCAACGGGTATATAATTACATAATGGAAACAATTATTTACCTAAGAAAATGTAAAATACGAAAATATTTTTATTTCTAAGGGTATTGTTGCCTAAGCTCTACCAAATGCCAGAAGTTGGTTTACTTGCTGTTAAAAAAATTACTAAATACATATATATTCTATGTTAACATATTGCAAGATGCTAAATAAATAAACATTATTATTATTTCGTAGCAAAATATCATAACTTTATTATTATAACAAACAATATTATTTTAAATAGAAAAAAAGTATTCAATCACTTGGTCACAGTTATTTAAATATATTAAATAAAAATGATTTGAAAATAATTAATAAATTATTTCCAATGTCATTCAAAAGTCACAGAGATAATTGTGGAAATAATATATTAATTATTTTCAAATCATTTTTATTTAATATTATTTTTTCTAAAAGCAATATTATATTAAAAAAAATGTATATTTAATATATTTATTTACGTTATCTCCTTTTTACAAAAAATATGCAACAAAAATCAATATTACAACTAAATATATAAATGTATGTAAATGATAATCACACTATCTGATATATTATTTAATATCCTATTTTGAAAATTTTCTTTAATAATAATAGTAATCTTTATGAACAGATATATACAGCAATAAATATTAAATTAAAAAATCAAATGTATCTTTCATATCTATTAATTGGCTATTCTTTCGATAGTCTTTCTGCCTGGTTTTTCGTCTTTATGTCTTCGTTGTGAAAGATGTGGTGATTTTTAACTGTCTATGTCAGAAGTCATTGCCGGTTATGTTCGTAATTTAACTGTCATTAATGTGGTGAAGTTATGCAATGAATTCATGAAGAGTTATAGTGGGGAATTTACATTTTGGGTTTATATTTTTATTACGTGGGATAAATAGGGAACTCATCAGGTTTAGTTTTGTGGGATTTGAGGCCCTTTCTTTAATTTTTCCAATCGTTGATATTTATCGGTTTTCTGAAAGTGTGAACAATGATTGAACAAACATCATACGATCCGGCCCATTACTAATAAATACGAACTATTTCCAATATATTTTTAATTAATTTCTCACGTAACCCGTGGTGAAACATTTTTGAATTAATTCAGGATGATTTAATTGAAATTAATGTACATTCCTCCCTGAAGATGACCAATGGTCGAAACTAGTTGGAGAAAATATAAATAAGTGAAACAAACCAAGTGTTTTAATTTCAATTAAATCATCCTGAATTATTTCCAATATTAATAAATCATTAATATGCAACAAATCAACAGTAAATTAAAAATAACAAAACAACCAATCCTGAACTGTTATTAACGATGACCCCCATTTACGCAGTTTGTTCGATCTCTCATCTCATGGCTGTTGTACAATTGAACAAACAAATATTTCATGGGGAAATATAATGACGGTGTCTGGAATCGTCATTAATTCTGATTGCATTCGTTGTTATCGCGATGAGCTCCATCTGAATGTTTTTTTTCTCATTGTGGT
Organism: Philonthus spinipes; assembly: GCA_963082785.1. Taxonomy (NCBI): domain Eukaryota; kingdom Metazoa; phylum Arthropoda; class Insecta; order Coleoptera; family Staphylinidae; genus Philonthus; species Philonthus spinipes. The sequence continues at coordinate 12,196,739 of OY720321.1, read as the reverse complement.
TTTACCATCCGAATGACAAAAAGGTTTCACTAATTCATAATACGCCAACTTGTTGATGAGAGTTGTACGTGTTTGCCGCGCATTAGAATTACGCTTAATAGAGTCGTTTCAGGTTGTAAATGTAAGTACGTGCTGTAAATACGTGATTCATTTTTTTTTAATTGCGTTTTCTTCTTCGTTGGAATTGATTCATTGAAATAATTTGTAAATATATTGAGTTGTTTACTTATTTGCGATTTTTAATAATAATAATATTGTATGAAATAAATATGAATAAATTACTAAAAATCAACCAATGAAACACAGATTAGATTGAATAACTTTAAATTCTCGACTAGTTTATTTCAATAAAAACGTAGTAATTAAATCATGTTTCACGAAGTGAAACATACAAGATGGCCAAAATGGTTAAAATAATATTCGGGTTGTGTGATTCTTTCATTAATTTATTTGGAAAGTGACCTAAGTCCATTTATTTTTAAATTGAGATATTTAAAAGTTTGCGTTTCATTAATATTAAAAATATACGTATGGGATAGCAATGTTCCACACTGCTTAAATTTATCTAAGAGAGTTAAATTTACAATTCCTATTAAAATAATACCAATAATTAAGTGAATAATATTTGTTTTCTTACCACAAATGGATTTAAGCCACTTTCAAAATTAACACCTATATATGTTACAAAATTTGAGGGAGCTTAAGTCCATTCGACATATTTTAAATTGCTTCAAATTGAAAAACAATACTCAATTTATTTTATGTATCTTCACAATACTTTAAAAACACAATTTATACTATTCAAGAAATGTTCTAAATTACATAAAAATTTACTGTTCATTTACATTTTGTGTATGCGGGAGGAATTTAAAGAAGTCATGGTGTTCCGGTGGTATATATCGAAGTAAGTCCATCATGTCCTTGTACTTCGATGTCGTAATTGGTCTTACATTTTTATAAAGTAGTGTCAATATAATATTTTCAAATTTTCTTGGTCTACCCCGACGTGGTAATAAATCCAGGATTTTAAACTCTGCTTTCTCATCCATTGATATCTTATAGAAAAATTTATATGGTTCATTTCTTAAAAAAACGTATCCAGACTATTTGTAACCAATTTATTGCTTCTCCGTTAGAATTCTTCAACCTTTTAAAAACTGCGTCCTCCAATAATCTTGTTGATTTGAAATCCTCTTGTTTCATTTCATTTAGAAGAAAGTTATTACCTTTCCGACGCTTTTTGATAACATTATAATAATCTTGAGGAACAAACATTAAATTATTTTTTTTTAATGACATTTCTACGACGCCAAAATCTCTATCATTCGGTAAAAACGAATGTCCTGATATTAGGAATTTATGATCTATTATTTCTACATTATGTTCAACAAGTTTTAGCCATGTTAAAGCTACTTTAATGTTCCTATTTTGTCCTGCACACATATCACTGTAAGCTATAATATGTTTTTGACTTCTTAAATTTTGAAGATGTTTCAAGATACATGAAGCTATTTCTTGTGAACCTCTGGATGCAATAGTTTCATCCCAAACGTACATGTGAACATTATCATCATGAAAATTGTGAATTCCCAAATTTATAGCGTACATACTGCGTTTATAGTATGCTACTGAAGTGGACAACTTTGGGTAAGGTAATGCCTTTTGTAAGTCGAAAGAAAATGCGAAATAATGATCTGGATTACGTAATGCTAGTTCTTGATCTTGTTTTAATAATTTCCTTGCTGATTCCGCTAGTCTAAAATGAACATCATGTTCTTTCATAAGTTTATTCTTTTCATTATAATCAATCCGATGCTTTAATTTTAATGTTTAATAGGTCGCATTTTTGGCATGTATCTTTGCGGGGTTGGTGGAAATGCAAATTAAAATCCTTTTTAAATATCTTTCTGTAAGTCCACTCTTTAACTGCTTTTCTATTATTTTCCTTGCAATAAAGCTCGTAGAAATTAAACATTTTTTTAGAGTTAGATCAGGATGTAAATATTTTCTATTAGGGTTATGAGATCTAGTATAATGGGATTCAAATTTGAAAAAACTTTTAATATGGTTTTGAACATCCTTTTTCTCTTCGTTAGAAATCCTTCTCGATGATCCAGCGTAAATCATTCCCTAAATTTGCCGAGTTTAATACACGTTTTAATCGTCCTTCAGATATATTAAAGACATCCAAAAAGATTTTTTTACAGACGGAAACTTTCCCGTTTTTAGAATTTAAAAAATACCTAAAACTATAATTTCTTGGCAAACTTTTTCCGTTTTTTGGACGTCTTCGTTTCACAGCATAACGTTCGGTAGCTTCGTATAGCAATATATTCTGCTTATTAAAATCTCCCAAATTCCAAAACTTCTCAAAAGTATTCTTTCTTTCTGTTTCTTCATAATTTTTTATACAAACTTTTCGACAAAGACAATTTTTGTTTTGAAACACTTTTGCAGGTATAATGTTTCCAGTTTGAGTATAGTATTTTTTCGCGGTATTTCGTTTAATTTTTCGCAATTTTTGAATGTAGGTGTCACCATTCTTTTCTCTAAATCTTGCTCCAGAGGTATTGTTGTGAAAAGCCTCACCTGCATCTTCATCTTCGAATGATGAATATTGTTCTAAAATTCTCTTTCTCTTGCGATTTTGGTTAAAATCGATTATCAGAATTATTGGCATTTTTTTACTTAAGGCTAATATACGCTGGGATATGGGTGGGATTTGGGATATTTAGCTAAATACAAGATGGAAACAAATCCCTCATTAATAAATTTTAGATTCATCTAAATTCAAACATCCTTCCCTAATATACACACCCTTCTTCTCACCACTCATCAATTCATCAGTGCGAATCGAGACAGTGCAGCTAGTTAGCATAGATATTTCTAAATCCACATCACCATAAATTGATGACAGGGCAGAAATACTTCAGGTCGATGGCCAATGACAAACACCTTCATGCATATTTATAATTGCAATATATAGCTGTATATAAAATTTAATGTATTTTCCTGAATAAATCTTTATTTAATATTACTAATATCTGTAATTTTGATCGCTCAAACCGCGTAATTTACATAAGGATAATAAAAATACTACATGAAGAATAAAACCATAACCAAATATTTAATTAATACTCTTTATAGCGATCTTTTACAAAGAATTAGATGAGTCAAAAGTGAATAACCTTAGTAAAAATATCTACAGGGTAAATATAAATAAACAAAACATGTGCAATTATTACGTGTAATAAAATTTATATTCCTTCGAATAACATAAACAGTACAGTAAATACATCAATATCCATCCATATATCATATATATATATATATACAAGAACACCTTAGAAGCTAACTAAAGTATGACAAATATACATATATTTATTTTTATTTTATCTATAATAACATAAGTTAATTTATGACTGACGTTAAACGTATATTAAGTTGACTAAAATATTATAAACGCAAGGCACTGTGAAAGAAGTGGAAAAAGGAGGAGGAGAAGGAAAGGGTGTGATGGTATGGTTGTTTGTAAATCGAGTTTTATTTATAAACGTAAATTATTTCTCTTATAATTCATAATTATTTTTGTTTTTGTATAGGGATTCCCAATTTATATGAATATATATATATTTTTTCTTATAAATACGTAAATAATTTAATTTGTAGTAATCAGTTTGATTTGTTTTTTATTTATATTAATCCTTAAACGAATTGTGAAAAGTCGAATAGTATTAAAATAGGAAATACGTTCGTTACAATCAAGTGAAATGTTTTTTTTTTTTAAAACTTTGAACTCTAATAAGTGAAACAATAAACACATTTTTTTTTTAATTTTAATATAAACGCAGTAATTAAATCATCTTTCACGAAGTGAAATATACAAGATGGCCAAAATGGTTAAAATAATATTCAGGTTGTGTGATTCATTCATTAATTTAGGAAAAATAATGTAAATAAAAAAATATTGGATTGTTACGACAAAACAAATTTATAGATTCATTTTTTGTTTATTTAAATAAAAATATATGTCCTTTCTCCTACTTATTTTTATATATATATAACATCTTTATTTCTGCCGAAGACAATTTTATGTACAATAAATTAACAATATAATTCTTATAATATGTTATGCAATGTCCTTAGAAAACGGCTATCGACCATCGGTCTATCTGCCTTATTTTTTATTTAACTAAATAACATAGTTTCCGAAATATATTTAGTTAAATAAAAAATAAGTAAGAGAAAGGACGTAAATTTTTATTTAAATAATTAAAGTCTCCACGACCAACATAAAGAAGATTATAGATTCACGTTTAACAATTTAGGGGATTTATCGAGTTTAGCAATGCTTAGCATACTACTGCGCCGATGACTGATTTTTCGTTATCCCAAAGGGAGGAAGCATTAGGCCTTGTTTATACTGGGGAGTCAAGAGCCTAGATGCTTTTGAGTGCGCACGCATACGCGATGTTTAGTATTGTTGATAATTTAACAATCATTATAGAGCGGTAAAGCGTATTAAAAATGAAAAGTCACTCCGCTGTTGGAGAGAGAGAGAGCAACGGTATTTCATTTTCAAGAAGACATCGAACCGAACTACATCGATCGGAGGCTAAAATGCGTGCTTATGCGTTTGTGCGCACCTCCCATAAAATCGTAACCGTAACCCATGTTTAATATATCAGCGGCCTGGTTAGCCGCTACGGTTTCATAAATAATTAGAAAATTATTAAAATTTCACGTAGGTGATAATATATTACAATATATTATAATTGATATTATATATTTGTAAAGTTTCACAAATATAAAAATAATTATAAGTTTTATTTTATTTTATTTTTATAAATATTATTTATATATTTGTAAAGTTTCGTTTATCACCTACGTGAAATTTTAAGAATTTTCTAATTATATCTTTGTAAAATTTCAATTAAAAAAAATTATTTGAAAATTATTTTAAATTTTCAACAAAAATATATGAATATCTTTTACAATGTGTCCTTCGTTATAATTATTTAATAATTGTTTAATCCACCGTTACTAAACGTATATTTTTTTCATTTGGTTCGTGAGGAGTTATGAACAAAATTACAATATATTAAATAAAAAATTATTTGAAAATAATTAATAAATTATTTCCACATTTATTAATTATTTTAAAATCATTTTTTATTTAATATATTTAAATAACTGTGACCAAGAGAATGAATACTCCTTACAATTTTCCTTACAATTTCTACCATAAATTAACCAATGAACCAACTCCACCTAAACATTACCACACATTTTCTGACCAAAGAGGTTTTGTATCGATTCAGAATTTTGTAATTCCAAATTACTCTAAAATACGGTAACTTGTTTTGTGTTGCTTTTGATTTTGGTTGTCTATTTGTTTTTGTGTTTTTTTCTTTTATTTTCTTTTTCGCGGTTTAATAATAGATGTTGTTGCTGACGGGGAACGTGGGCAGGGTGTTTTGCGCCACCCTGATGATCCTCAGGTTGATCTCGTTCGGATTGATCGACCTCCTGAAGAACTTCTGGAAGCGCGTCGAAAGCGCCCAGAGGTTTCCGTTATCCAATTCAGCCCAGCGGATTTCAGCGAGGAATTGCAGACGTTTCAGATCGTAAGCGATTAACCTATAAACAGAAAGATTTACACTGAAAATTCTGAGATAAACTAAATATAATTAAATTTAAAGGAACTTTAATCATTAATTATTATATATTTAATAATAAATAATAATTAATGACGCGAGACAAATGCACACATACATAAATATATGTATGTGTGTTTAGTTGCCTATAAAACACAACTGATAAGCGGATTTCAGCGAGGAATTGCAGACGTTTCAGATCGTAAGCGATTAACCTATAAACAGAAAGATTTACACTGAAAATTCTTAGATAAACTAAATATAATTAAATTTAAAGGAACTTTAATCATTAATTATTATATATATAATAATAATAAATAATAATTAAGGTTTTCAACACCCTAAATATATACAGAGAGATTTTTTTATCAGTATACATTTCCCCTATGTATACCTGCAAAACACGCGAGACAAATGCATTTATGTATGTGTGTTTAGTTGCCTATAAAACCCAACTGAACACATATGCCAAATAATCAATTAAACATACACACATTAATAGATTCAATGCGTTTGACTCGCGTTTTTTTTTTTACGTATACGCTTCCCCTCCGATAAAAAACCTCTCTATATATATATATATATATATATAGGGTGTTTTTAATTCGAATCTCACCACGGGGATCTCGCCTATTATAGGAATTAGAGGGTAGGCTTAAATTTGGCACTTTTGTAGGATTTCATACTGATTAGTATTCCGTTCTGAAAACTGGGCTAAATTTCTGTGTTTTCATTTTTCTTGATTTCGTTATTTACTTCTTCGTTATTTAAAGCAATATTTCAATACAGTGAAGATTTTCTTATAACATATTTATATGGTCTGATTGACTATATACTCATGTTTTGATTCATTTGGATCACCGTAAACTTTCATATTTCCTACATTTGTTATTTATTTTAAATAGCCAACGTTTCCAATTTATAATAAAAAAAAGGTATGCAATTTTATTTTCGTATAAATTAAATAAAAATGATTTCAAAATAATTAATAAATTATTCTCAAATTTAGCTCTGTGACTTTTGACTTACGTTGCGTAAGTACGTTAAACAAATGCACATTAAAACAACTACTTCCCGGGCAAATATTTACAAAATGTACAATTGCTGCTGCATATCAATAAAATATTGCATAATTTAATATTTATTTTTTTTTATGAAATAAATATGAATAGACTAGTCGAGAATTTAAAATTATCCAATCTAATAATTTATTCATATTTATTTCATACAATATGAACTACCAATGTCTAAATATTAAAACCATTAATTTAATATTTATTTTTATTTTCGTATAAATTGTAAGAATCTTTTTTTTTTTTCGAAATATTTATTTTTAAATATTTTAAAAAAATCAATAAACATATTAAATCGATTCTTAATATTACAAAAAAGTTTACGAAATGTTTGAGTTTCATATTATTTTTATATGCGACTGCAATTCAGTTCAGTATTTGCGAATACTGAACCATTTTAGCGTTCGCCTGTATGAAATCGACTTACTTTTGTTGATTGGTTTTTGGGCTCCACGATGCAATGGAAGTTTCCGTCAGAGGGCTGAAGTACAGAGTGTCATCCATCGGGTTGACGGCTAAGCCTAAACCCTGCGATGATTTCTTGCCTACGAGTGAAACTGGAAGAACATCGCCTTCGGCTAAAGGTCCTTTGATCAAAACTGAGGTGGAAACGCTGAAAATCCTGCCGAGGAGAATTTTAAAGCCAAATAACATCATTGATTCTTGTCAACAATAACAATTAAAAAAAAAGCATTCCAATAAAACAGCAATATGAGAAGGAGTTCTGCACCCGAGCAGGCCGGTCTTGCTGCGCGAAAATTAAAAAGCAAAGCCAGCACGTGGTCGATCCAAATCCTAACCCATCCTTTCTTTTCCTTCCTTTTTGCATTTCTTTGTTCCTTCTAAATGTCCTTTTGAAACCGATTTCGTGTGTATTTTCCTTTCCTCGGGTTTTTAATTTAACATAATTTAATATTATAAAACATTAAAATATTAATTCAAATATTATTATATTATAAAATTAATTTAACTTTAATTTAATATTATAAAACATTAAAATATTATTAATTTAAATATTATTACATTATAAAAACTTTGTGGCTATATTGCGGTTTAGTGGAAAGAGATAGCTATATAGTAAAATGGAAATAATCGTTTGAAAATAGAGCTATTCTTTTGGATTTCATAATATGAATGTGTATTTACATTTTTTAGTATAAAGTATCAGTCTAAATAAAAAATAAATCGTTAATTTTCTTGTATTACGTCAATTTACTAGTTTAAGTTAGAAAAGAAAATTGTAAGATATAATGAAATTAATAGGTCATGTCTGCTAAGTTATTTGAATGCAGAATTTAGTGAAATCCTTTAAATTTTCATTGCACAAGTTTTTATTAGTAAAAATTTAATTTAAAATTTGCTATAAATTTGATCAATTTTCATTGTTTTTCATAATAATTTTTCACAGAAACTAAACATTAAAATAATTTTTAATTTATCTGCTTATTTTAAGATTATTTTAATGTATAATACAATATTGTTCATTGATCACAACAACAATCTCACTCAAATTAGTGATTGCCCATATTTGTATAGCTATCTCTTTCTTCTAAACCGCACCCTTACATAAAAGGAAGAAGAAGAAAACAGCAATATGCTTCGCGAGCAATTACTGGCTGTTTGTTTTGTTGTTGACTTACCTGTCAGTGGCGAGTGGTTGGAAATACAGCAGCTTCTGATTCGGAGAAAAGCCCAAACCGACGACGCCGTCCATCAGGGTGAACTTTTCGTTATCGATGTTGTAGTCGGAGAAATCTGGATCGGGGAACATGGAGGGATGCATGAAACGCCAGATGCTGTCTTTGGCAGCGTCGTAGACAATCATACCTTGATAATAAAAAAAAAAAACAATTTTTAGTAAAGATAATTTATAAAAAAAAGGTATTAATATTCACCTGGTGCTTTACCTTAAACCAAAATAAAAAAAGAAGAAAAATGTAATTAGTAATTGCATGCATGATTTTGAAAATATTATTTGGTTTTAGTACTATAATATCTTGATTCAAAAAGGGAATTAAATAAAACTAAATAGGGCGGAAAGTTGATAGCTCTTGTGAAAATGAAACATTTTTTTTGTTTTGTTAAAGAATGTTTCAAGTTTATTTATTGTATTGTAATAAACTCTTTAACAAAACAAATAAAAATGTTTCATTTTCACAAGAGCTATCGACTTTCTGCCCTATTTAGAAAATGAAACATTTTTGCAATAAATAAACTTGAAATATTCTTTAACAAAACAATTAAAAATGTTCCATTTTCATATTACAATAAATAAACTTGAAACATTCTTTAACAAAACAAATAAAATGTTCCATTTTCACAAGAGCTATCGACTTTACTGCCCTATTTAGAAAATGAAACATTTTTGCAATAAATAAACTTGAAATATTATTTAACAAAACAAATAAAAATGTTCCATTTTCACAAGAGCTATCGACTTTCTGCCCTATTTAGAAAATGAAACATTTTTACAATAAATAAACTTGAAACATTATTTAACAAAATAAATAAAAATTTTCCATTTTCACAAAAGCTATCGACTTTCTGCCCTATTTAGTTTTATTTAATTCCCTTATTACAATAAATAAACTTGAAATATTTTTTAACAAAACAAATAAAAATTTTCCATTTTCACAAAAGCTATCGACTTTCTGCCCTATTTAGTTTTATTTAATTCCCTTATTACAATAAATAAACTTGAAATATTTTTTAACAAATCAAATAAAAATTTTCCATTTTCACAAGAGCTATCCACTTTACTGCCCTATTTAGAAAATGAAACATTTTTACAATAAATAAACTTAAAACATTATTTAACAAAATAAATAAAAATGTTCCATTTTCACAACTTTCGACTTTCGACTTTCTGTCCTATTTAGTTTTATTTAATTTAGTTATTTTTTTACCGAATCAATCGCAATTGTCTGGGATGGGCAGCAAAAAGTACCAACATTAGTACATATTTTTATTATTGTCTATTTTAACTACATCGATTGCTTAATTAGGCTCTAAGCAGTAAACATTATGTCAACTGTCAGTTACAAGACAAACTCACAAAGCTCTTCAAGACACCTTCAATGTCGCAGTAGTTTAAGTAGGAATAATTTATTAATTATTTTCAAATTCTTTCTTATTAAACCTTCAATTTCAATTAAATTTCAATTTAAATTTATTTATAATATTAATTTTATTTTTAATATTAATTTCTTTTATAATTTTATTTTATTATTTTATTATTTACTTTATATTTTTATTTGTTTAAATTTTATTTTTACATTTTCTTAGGTAAATTATTGTTTCCATTATCCACCTAAGAAAATGTAAAAATAAAATTATAAAAGAAATTAATATTAAAAATAAAATTAATATTATAAATAAATTTAAATTGAAATTTAATTAAAATTGAAGGTTTAATAAGAAAGAATTTGAAAATAATTAATAAATTATTCCATTTTAAACTACTGCGTATACCCGTAGATATTAGTTTGTGAAGTCATAAGCAACACTGAATCAATTCTTTGAACCGTTTGGGAATGCACTTATCTTACTTATTAATTATTAACAGTTTAGGAATGCTTACCTGATTGTATACAAATTTGTAAATTATTGTATAATGTAATCAATTATAATGAAGAATTCCGTAAAATAAAGTTAAAGTTAAAATTAAATGTATAAAATAATACGGCTCATTTGATTTGATTCAATATTTTATTTGTATTGTTAAAAAATCTTATTGTCTGTCAAGACACGTCTGTTTGTTTCATTATTATTATTTATTTATTTTTTTCATATTAGTTGTTACCTGGAGCTGCTGTATCGCTCATGTAAACAAAAGCATTGTCGCATTTTCCTTGAACCGTTTCATCGATAATCAAATTCGTCATCAGTGTAGCCGGTCTTTGGACTTCTTTAGGGAAAACGATGGTTCTGACAACTTGGTCGGTGTTCAAATCGAAGATGACTATTTTGGGTTGACATACGCGCTGGAAGTCATCGATTGACGTTTGTACTCCAGAATCCAGCACCTGAATTAAACATAAACATAATAATTACGGATTTTTACGTTTGGTTTCTCCAAGACGTTTCAAAATGGACTTGAGTCTGAATTGAGCTTGATAAATCCACATATTTTATTTATTTATCTAATGTATTTGACGAAAATGTTTAGTTAACATTGTCGAAAGCTTTAATAAAGTCGGTCTCGATTAATTTAAACTTTCTTAATGTATCAATTATATACATACAAAGTTTCCAAGTAAATTATATCATCGTAAAAAACTGTAGTCCTGAATTAGTTACCCAAAGTCTGTTGCACGAGTCCTGCCTGATTCGGTACACCGACACCAATCCTTCGCAAGTCTTGTTGTTGAGTCCCGCGCCGTGGTAGCTCCAATCGGGATAGGCCTGTAAAACGGGCGACGAGCCTTTGGGTGAATTTCTGGGAATGGCAGCTAAAGTCGCGGGGACACCCGCTCTCAACCTCGGCATGGCTAGGAAGATCCTGTCTTTGGTGATTTCTAGACCTGTGAATACTGTATTTTCTGGCCTAAAAGAAAAATAAACATCAATATAAGCTCAATCAAGAAAAGAAAAAAATAACAATTCATCTAACGAATATGCAATTAAAATTATTATAAGAAAAAAAATATATAATGCTGTGATAACATCTGTGATACATTGTGAAACATATTTTATACATATTTTCTATTATTATTAATATATTGTTTGATTATTGTATATATATATATATATATATGTTTATTTATTCAATATTTATTTATTTTCTATTTTGTAATGTACCCCTGAGATTACTTGACCACTCTTAATTTTGAATTGTAAAATCACTTGGGATAAAGATGTTCAAAGTTTATGTTGAATAGTTGACTTATTTGTGTATTATTATTTATGATGATTTATGTAAATGTTTACAGTTTTTGTAGAAAGGAGATTTCCGTAAATAAATGAATTAAAACAATTAAAACAATAATATATAACGTGGTCAGAAAAGGTGTGATAATCTGCAGGTAAAGTGGTTCATTGATTAATTTTAAGCAGAAAATTTAAGTAAAGAAATGTAAATTTGACAACAATAGATCAAACAAGTGTTTAATTTAATAATAATCATTAATTTAACAAAAAATATCAAATTTGAATATTGAAAATTTGAAAATGAAAAGTTTAAAGTGTAATATTCGAATTGATAACCATCCTTTAATATAATTAATGGTTTTAATATTTAGACATTGGTAGTTCATATTGTATCAAATAAATATGAATAGATTATTAAAAATCAACCAATAAAACACAGATTAGATTGAATAACTTTAAAATCTCGACTAGTTTCGGGTTATTAGCCCATTTTCAAGAGAATTTAAAATTTGTTTTATTAAAATTTCTATGGATATTTACATGAAAATGGGCTAATAACTCGAAACTAGTCGAGAATTTAAAGTTATTCAATCTAATCTGTCTTTTATTGGTTGATTTTTAATAATCTATTCATATTTATTTCATATGATAACCATCCGTTTCTAAACAAATCTGAAGCCATCGTGAAATATAATTAATTACTCGGAGCAACATCTTTCCAGTAACTGCAGCACATATTCTTTTCATAACGTCTACATTGTCCACTGAAGGTATTGAATTCTTTTAAATTCATATCCGGCGACCCAATCCATTTATTTGGAAAATGTTCGTCCAACCATTGTCTTGAAATTCTTGCTATGTGAGGTGGTATACCATTATGCATGCACAGCATGTTGTTTACTAAATTTAGTGGAACATTCATCAAAAACTTCCTCTAAAATATTTACATAATTTAAGGCATTTAATCTTCGATGAAGGAAAAAGGCTCAATTACACGTAAATTTAAAACACCAAGCCAGACGTTAACTGAAAGTGTCCTTTGATGTTCCATTTCTCTAACTCCTCGAGGATTTTCTTCAGCCCAAACATGAATATTATGACAATTAAATACATTCATCACTCCACATAATTTTAAATAAAACTTTTGGTTCTTCCCGAACTTGATCTAAGATCCTATCACAAAACGTACCATACAATTTCAGAATCCAAATATCACGTACATAAATGCATATTCGTTGAATGTATACATCTTCAGAAAGAATGTTGAACTTACACAAACTTACACAAAAAATTATGACAAATATATATTAATATTAAGTGAAATTTAATAAGGTTTCATATGGGTCAGATCTATTTTTATTTAAAATTCAATTTGTGTAGATCTTGTCGTGTTTACTTTCAGATTTGTCTACTTGTTTCTGTAAATTACTTCGGCGCAAATAATCCATGATAAAGCGCCTTAAAAAATCTCAAATACATTCTGAAAATCTAGACAAAATGTATTCACTTTTCACAGTCGCTTTCAGGTCTTTCTGTCTGTCTTTCTATAGTTTTTCGGCGCGAACGATTCTGAATTTCTCCGCGGAATGCATTTACTTTTCATTGTTGCTTTTAGATATTTCTGTCTGTCTTTCTAAAGATCTTATCGAAGAATGATTCAGGATGTCGAAAAGCGCTAAAAATCTCAAATACATTCTATAGATCTTATCGTTAGGTTTACTTTTCATGACTACTAAATGAAAAGTAAACACAACGACACAATGTATACAGAATGAATATAAGATATTTTATGGTGATTTAATATCTTGGGTTACTTATGCAGAAGAACTACACAGAAACAGGCAGAAAGACCAGAAATTATTTATTAATTATTTTCGCAATTTTTCTTTTTAATTTCAAATAAATATACAAGTTTTTTAATTTGATCATTATAAATTAAATACAACGCAAGCGCCATCTTTTGCCTAATTTCAAGTGGACAACGATTTGGGTCTAGACGAGCGAGAATCATTGTTTCGTCCACTAAAGGAAGGCGAACTTTTTAAATGTAAATTTTTAAGTTAATTATAATTATTAATAATTGCCAAGTTGGAGGAATTGTTTTGCTTTAATATACCTGAATTTGCTTATGAATTGATAATCCGGAAAATCGAAGTCCAACAGATTCCATTGGAACATCACTTCCAGGTCCACCGCCGTTGCGAACGAACTTAAAACCAGGACCACCACGAATCGAAACATGTTCACCTGAAATTTAAACAAATAATATTAAATTTCTGCAATAAAATAAAAATAATAAGGGAAAATAATTTATTAATTAATTAATTTCAAATTCTTTTTATTTGATTTATTTAAATAACTGCGACCAAGTGAATAAATCCTTTTTCTATTATTTTCTATTGCAGAATTTAATACCTCATTAAACGTTTTCCGCGAATTAAACGAGATCATATAAAACACATCTATGTATAAATTGTATTAACTCTTTAAGCGTTTACCGCGAATCAAGTGAGAACATATAAAATACGTAAACATATGCATGTATAAAAAAAAATGGGCGACACGATCCATCCACTTTACGTAACTTACAGCCCGCATAATTTATTTAGAAACTTCTAAAGCCGCGCACGTACTACATGCATACTCAAGAAAGTGCTCGAAAATTTCAGTAAACTTATGCAATGCGAGTGTAGTTCATGTTAAATCATTCGGTGTAATTGAACGAACACGGTACATTTGGAATATTTTCCGAGAAATAGCATAACCCGCAAATAATTATGTAAACCTGGACTATATGTGTACACGCGTTTCGGGATTTATCCCTCGTCAACATGATTTTATGATAGAAAAAATATAGACTGTTATTTACATTACTCCACAGTTTTATATATATATATATATATATATATATATATATCTATATCTATATCTATATCTATATCTATATCTATATCTATATCTATATCTATATCTATATCTATATCTATATCTATATCTATATCTATATCTATATCTATATCTATATCTATATCTATATCTATATCTATATCTATATCTATATCTATATCTATATCTATATCTGTATCTATATCTATATCTATATCTATATCTATATCTTAGGCTTAACTAGAGGTTTATGATTGTAATGTAAATATTGTAATGTAATTTAACGTATTTCTCAGAAATAAAGATATATATATATTTAAAATCTTTATTTCTGAGAAATACGTTAAATTACATTACAATATTTACATTACAATCATAAACCTCTAGTTAAGCCTTAGAAAATGGCTATCGACCATCGGTCTTTCTGTCTGTCTTTGTCCAGTTCTTTTCTTTTTATTCAATCGTCATGATTGCTTACGTCACTACCTTAAATTCTCTAAATTATTTGAAATGAATTGATGAATTATTAGTGAAGGATAAGCATATTTGGGATTGATGTTAGAATTACGAGGTATACATAGGTGTTTTATAATAGGAGCTATGTGAGGATTTGTGGCGAATTTTAAGGAAAGAATTGTAAGTCTGTGTTTAATAGTGGGAATTTTGCATCCACAGTTTTATTATACACTAAATGAACATTTCGGATATTAAGTATCCATTATCAATAGGACAACAGTTGTATTATCTACTTTTTAATGACTTTATGGTATTTGGACAGTCTAAATAGACGCGTTTTAGGATTTATGTCTCGTCATCATGACTTTAAGAAGAAATAAATACAAAATATATATCTCAATAGCTATCTGGACAGTTCGTATAGATGCGTTTCAGGATTAATGTCTCACCAACATGACTCTATGAAGAAATATATTTTAATAGTTATCTGGACAGTTTACGTAGACGCGTTTCGGGATTTATGTCTCGTCAACACGACTTTAAGAAGAAATACATTATAAAAAATATATTTTAATAGTTATATGGACAGTCTGTGTGGACGCGTTTCAGGATTTATCTCTCGTCAACACGACTTTAAGAAGAAATAAATTTTAAAAAATATATATCAATAGTTATTTGGATAGTTTGTGTAGAAGCGTTTCGGGATTTATGTCTCGTTAACATGAATTTAAGAAGAAATAAATTTAAAAATTTATATCTCAATAGCTATCTGGACAGTTCGTGTAGATGCGTTTCAGGATTAATGTCTCGCCAATATGACTATGAAGAAATATATTTTAATAGTTATCTGGACAGTCTATGTAGACGCGTTTCGTGATTTATGTCTCGTCAACACGACTTTAAGAAGAAATACATTTAAAAAAATATATTTTAATAGTTATATGGACAGTCTCTGTGGACGCGTTTCGGGATTTATGTCTCGTTAACATGACTTTAAGAAGAAATAAATTTAAAAATATATATCTCAATAGCTATCTGGACAGATCGTGTAGATGCGTTTCGAGATTAATGTCTCGCCAACATGACAATATGAAGAAATACATTTAAAAAAATATATTTTAATAGTTATATGGACAGTCTGTGTGGACGCGTTTCAGGATTTATGTCTCGTGAACATGACTTTAAGAAGAAATAAATTTTACAAATATATATCTCAATAGCTATCTGGACAGATCGTGTAGATGCGTTTCGAGATTTATGTCTCGCCAACATGATTCTATGAAGAAATACATTTAAAAAAATATATTTTAATAGTTATCTGGACAGTCAATGTAGACACGTTTCAAGATTTATGTCTCGTCAATATGACTTTAAGGAGAAATAATTTTTTAAAAAATATACTTCATTAGTTATCTGGACAGTTCGTGTAGATGCGTTTCAAGATTTATGTCTCGCCAACATGACTCTATGAAGAAATACATTTAAAAAATATATTTTAATAGTTATATGGACAGTCTATGTAGACGCGTTTCGGGATTTGTGTCTCGTCAACATGACTCTATGAAGAAATACATTTTTTTAATAATAATATTACATTTATTTACGGAATCACCTTTTTACAAAACATATGCTACAAAAAAATATATAACGAATATATATATATATATATATAATATTCTAACTGATACATAAATATAAAATAAAATAACAGTGAACAATACTAATATTTAAATTACGATACAATTATATATTGATATTAACCAATATTGGACACATTTAAAAAAATATATTTTAATAATTATTTGGATAATCTATGTAGACGCATTTCGGAATTTATGTCTCGTCAACACGACTTTAAGAAGAAATAAATTAAAAATATATATATATTTCATTAGTTTCTTAAAAACGTTAAATTTCAAAATAAAAATCTTCGGAATCAGAGTTGTAATTTTAATTACAATTCATTGAATAAATCACATCGTAGCGTAATGAAATGGACTTTTAGAAAATTTCTACAAGATAATTATAAATTTGCAATGATTCTGAATTCATCAAAATTATAAATCTACAATCCACTATACATAAATATCATTAATTACAATTTAAATAAAAAAATGATTTAAAAATAATTAATAAATTATTTCCATATTTAGCTCTGCCACATTTTGACTTACGTTACATATGTAGTTTAAACAAATGCACATTTAAATAACTACTTCTCGGGCAACTTTAATGTGCACTTGTCTAAAGTACTTACTTAACGTAAGTCAAAATGTCACAGAGCTAAATATGGAATATATTGATTATTTTCAAATCATTTTTATTTAATTTTTTTAAATAACTGTGGCCGAATGAATTAATACTCTTTTCCATTTATGTTATTATCTATGTTGTAGATTTTCAATTTCAATTTACTTCATTAACGGAATCTCCATTTCCAAATTACAATTATAATTACATATTAAAAATTTTATAAGAAAAGTGTGACGCTCTAAAAAGATTACAAAACATGTATAAAAAAAGGCAAATTACCAATCACAAATTACGACAAAATACAAAATAAAAATAATACGCATCAAAATATTTATTTATCAATCCCAAACAGTTCATTGTGAAAATAATTTGTTAAAAAAGTAAATCCGTTAAGTAAATAAATAAAGTTACAACCTCATTTGCGATTAATACAGCACCTTCGAGTGGTATAAAAAATTGCAATATCACTACGTTCTCACTAATCATCTCGTAATCGACTGACTGAAAACATCACTGAATGTTAATAAATTTGCGGTGACGTTTCTTTTTTCCAGCCTCTATTTTAGTAAATGTTTCTAAAAATACGAAAATTGTATAACAAGATGCCTAATATTAAAAATGAAGATGTTTTCAATAGCTAATGAACACACTTTGACTTTTAGTTAGGTCAAAGTGTTTTCATTACATAAAAAATATAATTACATTTCCAACTTTATACTCATAAATATTTCTCGAAATACGAAGGTTGAATAGCGAGATGCAATCGCGAAATGGCAAAATGATTTATTGGATTAATTAAAAGTATCAAGAGGAATGTAGTTTTTTTTTTCCTAATCAACATGATTTCAAATGATGCTGCAAGGTTAGTAAATATTGAATTATCGAAAAATTTTTGAACTTAAAATTTAATGATTTAATAAAAAAAATTATTTGAAATATTTCTTGTAGTGAAACAAGGATAATAATTGTTTGTATCGTATATTTATGCGACCAATTCAACCTACATAATTTAATTAGAATTCTACCTAATAATAATAAGGTAGAATTCTAATTAAATTAACGAAATATTATTGACCTTATTGATGAAATTAAAATATATGTAATTGACATTTTATTAAAAATTTATCAATAAAATATATAAAAACACAGATTAAAATATAATTTTAATTTTAAGTTCTCGACTAATTACTAAATATGTAAAAAATGTAAAGAATGGTAAAGTAACATTCTTTACATTTTTTTGTTACAACTTCTTTCTTGTTGAAAAAAAAAATATATTGAATTATATAAAAATAAATTAAATTAAACTTATATTCCTTTTAAATTATATTTATATCCATGAATTGTAGAAATTATAATGTACAAAATTCAGGTATAATTTGAGTTAATTAAATATAAAGTAGAGGGCAGAAAGACCTTTGGTCGATAGCCTATGACAGACTACTAACCCACCTATTATATATATATATATATATATATATATATCATCTTATATTGTGCAAAATTTTATTTAAGTTATTGGTAGATTTTTAATAATCTAATTTTTATGTATTGTTTTTTATGTATATTTTTATAGAGTAGTAATTGTGTTGTCTGAATAAAGATGTTTGTATATAAAGCGGAAAAGAAACATATCTAATGGGATTTGAACCCATGTGCCCCGATTGCCGGCAACAAACATGGGTTCAAGTCCCATTATATATGTTTCTTTCCGCTTCATATTTAATTAATTCCACTGATTTTAGAGTTGTTTCGTTTAAAAATCTGTATTTATCTTTTGTTATTTTTTATTAATTTATTTACACAATTGAATAAATAATTAATTATTTTCCCTTCAGCTACAACGACAATTGTGTAAATTAAATATTTCCAAATTTATTTTTATTTAATTTAAATAACTGTGACCAAGCGAATGAATGTCCTTTTTTCTACAATTAAAAATAAATGTAGTAGTAAGAATTCCAACAAAAAAAAATTATAAACCCACAAAACTAGTAGTTTCGTTTTCATTAAAAATTCCTGCGTAACGCATAAATTTGCGTCGAATTATTTTTGATATTTTTTTAATAGGGAAATAATCCGTCCAATTAATTTTGATTATAACGTCAGACACTTCCAAAATAATTTAATCGATTATAAAAAAAAAAAACACGGCACGTAATAGATTACCATGAAATTTACATATTCAGAAATAAACCAGTCTTTTAACATCTTACGAGAGCAAAAGTGATGCCGAACGGTTTAAATAAGCACGTTTACAGGTGATAATGTTGACGTTATTATGGTCGATTAAAATCACATTAATGCAACAATAAATTTAGAAATAATAACAAAAAAATATGATATATTCATCATCGTGTTTTCCTCGTTAAATTCTTTTATATATGCTGTTTTTTTAACTTGTATGAAAAGTAAGGATACACCTTACTTTTCATACTCAATTCGACTCAATTGAAAATACAAACATATATCATAATAAATTAAAGACGACGCAAGCGCCACCTTTTTCTTAATTTCAAATGGCATCGTCAACGATTTGGGTCTACAAAGTAGACGATCGAGAATCATTGTTTCGTCAACTAAAGGAAGGCGAACTTGTCCTGTTTAAGCAAACAAGGAAAATTAATTAAATGTAAACAAACACATATATTTTCGAGACGAGGGGATTATATAAATATATATATTTTTTACGAAACGTCAAAATCGTGAGAATGTGAAAAGCGCTCTCCTTTTTCTTTCTTTACGTATTTGCTTTGCGTAACTCGAGTTTTCAGTTATAACCATAATGTGTTTTTCTTGGAAAGAATTCTGTAAATTAAATTGCACCAAGAAAGCAACCGGAAAATTGTTCGACTCTATTTAAAACACACGTAAATGCAGATGGAGACAAAGAAGGTAAGACGTGGCCGCAACAAATGAAAGAAATGTTATAACAAAGTAAGAGAGCATACTCTATATGTAATAAGCCTATCTTGTAGGAAATTTTATTATCTTTCAGAAAGTATAAAAGTATTCTACACCTAAACCTAATAGTTTTCAAGATATATCCATTTTTATTAACTTTCGTCGTCATCATTATTATTTTAATATGGCAAGCTAACATAAAGCGCCATCTATTGCCTAATTTAATATTTATTATTGTCATTATTTATTATTTTTTTTGTATTTATCAACTGCAATAATAAAAAAAACCGTTCAAAATCGCATCATCCGTTTTTTTTTTTTTGTTTTACGAAAATTCGTTTCATCATTGAACCGAAACAAAACAAAATAAAAAAAAAATCGGAATAAGGTCGCTTGAGCCGTTTTCACGCATCGCTGGCAGCGGTGTTCAAAATATGCTCATATGTTTGAAAAGTGAAATGCCGGAGTAATGCGACGATAGAACAAAGAGAAATGAATGCAAGACAAAAAACGGTAAGGCATTTGCGTAATCGCTTCGTCTCGTTAAATTTAATTACCATTTAATGTTGATTGAGTATTTCTTCTGCATTTATATTTAAAAAAAAAATGTTTTACTTAGATATTAGCATTTAAAATAATGGGAAATTTTATAACAAAAAGAAGAGTGGAAAAAATTGTTTTAAATTACAGAATTATGTTGATTAATCAAGCATATATGGAAAGTTGTATTATGTTTGCGGGATTTTCTTGTTGAATTATTATTTTTTAAAACGAAATTATGTTTTGTGTTCTAAAAAACTATTAAATTATACATACAAATAATCTTTTGTTATAAACATTCATTTTCTTGAGTATTGCTGATATAAAATTCCATTATATCGTCAATAACATTATTTAATAAATAATCATCAGCTTAATTATATTTAATATTCAATCAAATACTATTGATTTTCAACATTTTCAATAACAAGTTTGCAGAAGATAAGTAATGGAATTTTAAGCATCATATTATTATTATTATATTATTATAAAATTTATTTATTTTCTTGTTATCAGCATTACTCAACGCCTAAGCAAATATGTTTGATTCGAAAAGGGCGCGCGACGCCCTCTTTGGAAAATAGATAAACAAAAATTGCGCGCGTCTCCTCCCCACTTAAGAGAATAAATAATGTCATAGGGTTATTTAAGTTTTTAGTTTTAAAAGAAAAAACGAGATCTGATTCGGCATTGAGGCCGATCAGACACGCGAATTTCTATATTTTTAAGTTACTGTAAACTGAAAAAATAAAATAATTAGAAGAAGACTGTTTTAATTTAAACGAAAGGTTTTTAATATTCCTCAATTACCCGCAAGGTGTTAGAACTTTTGACACGCAAAGAGCGATAACACTTTATTGTAAAATTTACATTAACTAAAATACATATTATATAATATTAATTAATTTTATATAATTATTAATTATATTTTAATGTATTGAATATATATTTTTTAATATTTCCTATTATTTACTCTCATTGATATTGATTTGTACAATATTCTTCCTAAATGTCTATCGACCATCGGTCTTTCAGCCAATTTAATTATATTTTAATGTATTGAATATATTTTTTAATATTTCCTATTATTTACTCTCACTGATATTGATTTGTATGCCCTTTTGGTATGATTAATATACGCCACGTGGTGTACTTTCCTTTTTTTTGATTTTATACAAGTTTATAAATAATTCCTAAAATTGAAAGTAAAACTCTATTATGTGAATTTTTCATATGTTTGAAAGAAATTGAATGGAATGTCGAATATAATTTAATATTTTTTTTGCCCTTTAAGAGAATTTGAAAAAAAGTTAAAACTAATACAACTTACATTAAAACAACTACTCCTCGGGCAAATACCCCGCCAGACGTTGAATTACATAATTTACACCTGCTGCTGCATATCAATAACAAGTTTCAATATGCAACGATATAATTTGGTTGTATCTTCTCGTCGTCGTCTTTAAGAGAATTTGAAAAAAGTTAAAACTAATACAACCTAATATAATCTAACTTAAATTATACCCAATTAAATTAAACTTAAATTTAACATAACCCAGGTTAACGTTATCTTAAACTCAAACTAACTCAACGTAATATAATCTAACTCAATCTTCTTCTTCTTCTTGTTATCGATTCCTTATACCCTTTCAGGTGTCGAATTCTAATTCAATCTAAATATGCCATTTGTTTACTTTAAACGCTTTCTTTTAGATTGTCTTAAACCGAATTTATTAACTTAATACTCGCCATATAAAATAATTTTGTGAATATTGTAAACCCTGTCAATGGACTATGTCTGTTGGGTTTGTATAAATAAATAAATAAATAAATAAACCTAACATATCCCAATCTAACACAACCTAAACCCAAGTTAAGTTCAATTGTATTAAGTTGGGTTATTTAATACAATTTAAGTCAACATTAATATGTAGTTATAATTGTGGTTTGGAAATGGAGATTCCGTTAATAAAGTAAATTGAAATTGAAATTGAAAACATTAAGCATTGAACATTCATTAATAATTTTGTCATGACATCCTTCGTTTTCATAAAATTGTATCTTCTTTATTGCTTAATAATGTTTTTAAATATTTAAATAAAAATAGTTGTCCTTTCTCCTACTTAAGTAGAACAACTATTTTTATTTAAATAATTAAAATCTCCACAACCAACAACCAACATAAAGAAGATTAATGACTTTAAAGTCAGCTAGCTTGTCATATTTTAACTATATTTTACTATAATATCATTCTTTTAACATGAAAGTCTCTTTTAATCACTAAATATGACGTTGAAATTTCTTTCATCGACCGATTTCGACGTCAAAGGCTATTATGTTGCTTCCTTTTGACTTTACAGTTCATTTCATTTTGATGTTTTTTATATTTTTTGTTTTTATTATTGCAAGTATTTAATTATTTATTTTTAGAGTGAGATAATATTATGACGTAGTTATTATATGACCTATGTATAAACACAAATAAATTGATTGATTGATTTTTTGTCTAATCTTCATTTTGAATGCAGTTTATGTTACTGTAATTCACTATTTCTGGCATTAAAGACTAGTTTTCGTCGTCGCCATAATTCTGACTTTAACAAAAGTGCATTTACAGCCACATTTAGGTAATACAAATTATATAAATTGCCTGTAAAGTCAGATTTGGGCAATAAAAATGAAAATAAATTACAAGTTTTCTCATTTTTTCTCTCTGAAAGTCAGAATTATACAATAAAGGTGACGAAAACTTGTCTTTGAAATCAGAATTAGGCAATTACAGTAACAGAAACTGTTTCTAAAATCAGAGGAAAAATGAGATAACTTTGACTTTAAAGTTCATTTTGTTGCCTAAACTTGATTCTAGATAATAATCAATCAATAATCTTAAAACAACTACTTCTCGGGCAAATACCCCGTCAGACGTTGAATTACATAATGTACACCTGCTGCTGCATATCAATAACATGAATATGCAACGATTTAATATATTTAATATAATTTGGTTGAATCTTCTCGTCGTCCTGAAATTAGAGAATCACACGCATTGCGCAAAATGAAACAAACCTCGACAACAACAACAATGAAATTCCTCGACTGATATTTAATTTACTGCAACCCAACCTTAGACAAAAATTCTAGACACACCGCTCATTGTTTAGAGGTTGTTCCCTTCACTTCGCAGCCATCACAATACCGGTCATTCTTATCCGCCTCTAAACACCAACGGGATCAGAGGAATTTTGGGAAACAAGAGCGCGAAACGCGACTGACCCGTAATTAATCACAAATCCGTGTTTGGGACAAGGTTGAGCGAGAAAGAAAAACGAAAGAAACGGGCTTGTCTGTCCGCGAATTGAATGATTAGTTAGAAAAATAGCCTGATTAGAATGTTTATTAAAGATATTGTTATTATTGCTATTATTTTAACAGTTAAAATGAATATAAAATAAGGATTTATTACTTTTTTTTTCAGACTCTTACTCGATTATGCAGCCGTCGATTTCACTGATCCTTGTCCCTCTAATTTGATACAATATATAATGTTTATTGTTATAGAAAAAAATATAATTTATTCACAATTAAGAAACCAGAAACATTCTAAAAATCTAGAAATTTAAAAAAGCACGATTCTCGATAATACTAATCCCAATATTAAGCATTAAAATTAATCAATTTGATATAAATAAAACAGCAATCGGCTAACGGCCAGTAACCTTTCTGCCATGCCTTTATTATTTTATTAATATATAAAACCCGTGTATGATAAAAATTATAAATTAATTTCTAAGAGTGAAAGTCAGAATTTTAATAAATGATTATTTATTTCTAACTGGTTATTATCTACCGGCGATTTGCTTATTAAAATTGAAACTGGTTGTCGATTGAAAGAGAGAAAAAAATTAATTGGACCTAATTACAGATTAAAAGTGCGTGGTATTGATTTAAAACAGCGAACTGAACTGCTCTAAGCTATTTTGATTAGAATCAAGCATGAGAGGTCTGAAACCCCATATGAATAGTTTCAGACTATTTATAGAAAACACTAAGAATATTTAAATAGTCAATTTCTTAATTGTACATTTTAATTAGGTAATATACGATAAACATAATTATTTTTGAATTTACAGAAATATATTCAGTAACACAGCAACTGACAAGGACAGACGCCTACAAAATCAGGCGGAAAAACCAACAGTCGATAGCCAATTGGCAGAAGAATTTATTTTTTATATATATATATTCAGATATTAATGTATAGTATAAGTGATTTAAATTAGGAAAAAAAGTTGCACTATATATTGCCTACCAAAAACAAATAAGCCAGGGAATAAATATAGACCAATAGTTTTTAATATTGGCTCTCCTCTATATAAATTGGCTAAATGGTTAGTCAAACTTTTCGAAACACCAGAAATAGAGAATAATTTTTCCATAAAGAATTCTATTGAACTGGCTAAGAGATTGGAACAGGTAAATATTTCATCTGAAGAAAAACTTATCTCTTTTGATGTAGAGTCCCTTTTTACAAGTATTCCTATACCTGACACCATAAACATCCTTAATCAAAAATAACATATCAAATGATTTTATCCAAGTATATCTAACCCTAACAGAACTTCTCATGGAATGCAATACTTTTAAGTTCGATGGCAAATTCTTTAAACAGACCATTGGTACCACTATGGGCAATCCTTTATCCCCCTTCCTAGCCAAAATTTTTATGAATAACTTTGAAAATCATGCTAAGAGAACAATTCATAATTTCCCCAACATCAGATTACGTTATGTAGACGACATTTTTTCCATTGTACCAGAGAACTTTAACGTAAATGAATTCATTAAATCTTTAAATAGTATAGCATAAATTTCACCTTTGAAAGAGAAAAAGGCAATTCCTTCCCATTTTTAGATATTTTAATTATTAAAACTAACAATACACTAGAATTTGATATATATATAAAACCGACTCACACTTTTAATTACATCCATCACGATTCTTTTGCTCCGTTTAAACAGCAAAATTTTTATCGATATTTCGATTTAATCAATAACACAATCACCCTCATTTTCTACGACCTTTCGTTATTTACAGCCGTGCTAATAGTCGCAGCTTAATCCTTGAATCGATCTAGGATTTATGAATCCCGGATTCGTTTCGTCAGCTTTTAACAGCAGAGCGATTCATATCCCACTTTCAGCAGAAAAAAGAAAAAAGGAACTCGACTTCATCTATACAATTGCTACCAATTTAAATTACAACACCAGAACAATTAACAAATTAATAAATAAACACATGTTTAAACAAAATGTCTTAAGTTCCACTCACTTAGTCAGTTCAATAGACAAAGACATTAAATATGCCAAAATCATTTATTCTCCCCACATCTATCACCCTATTTTAAAAATATTTAAAAAGTTTGATTTAACCCCAGCATTCTACGTTAACACGAAACTAAGATCTTTATTAGGCAACACATTTAGTAGAGTAAATTATCTAGACAAACCTGGTATTAAATGTAAACAATTGCCCCAATTTATATGTAGGACAGACAAAACGAAACCTCAACACCAGATTCAAAGAACATATAGCTCACATCAGATATAATCGCCCACAAAAATCAGCAGCCATTGAAACAGGACATACATTTTCAATAAATAATTTAAAACTACTTAAGAGCTCAACAGATTATCACCTAAACATGTTGGAAGCAATTCAAATGAAAAAACACAATAATTACCTAATTAATTTTGACCTGAGCCCGCTAGAACACCCGTTGTTACCTTTAATCGATTCTTAATGATAAGCTTATCCGCCAAAGAGAATAATAATAATAATAATTAATCCCCTTGTCACTTATTATATATAATTACCGCCACTAGATGTAATCATTAATTGTAAACTATTGAAGATGACTACATCGTAGTCGAAATACATATTTAGTAAAAATAAATATTTGTGAAGAAAAATTTCTGCAAGTGTTTTTTTATTTATTTAATAATGTTTTATCACTTCATCCGGATATTGACATATTTAATAGCATATCTTCAAAGGCGTTCTTCGACTCTGTTGTTGTGTATTTAGAATAATTTGCGCTCATATTGTTTGTATTTTTGCGTCTACTGTCTTTTTTATATTGTTTAGTGTTAATTTTTATTTTGCAATGTTTCATATCTTGTAATCAATCCGTAACTGGACTCATTCGTTGATTGAAATAAATAAATAAATAAATATTAATCATTCAAATCTTCACACAACTCACAACCACTCATACTATTTAGAGTATCGGATAAAAAATATGGAGACGATATTTTGTAGAGCTTAAAATGTGACAATAATAACAAACCATTGTTTTTTTTTTTTTAATTTAAAATTATAAATATGTTTCACTAAAAACAAAAACAATATTTTATATAAATTAAATTAATTAAAAAAAAGCATAACATTCAAATAGTCACAAACATATTTTGATTTATATTTTAAAAAGCTAAATAAAATATACATCAAAATATAATATTATGAATTAATTTCTTACTTTTTCATCATGGAATAAATACGAAATTAATTCAAATTGTTCGAATTTAATATTTGCTAGGGATTTCGAACAATTTGAATTAATTTCACATTTATGCCATGATGAAAAAGTAAGAAATTAATTCATAATATTCGGATATCCACAAAAAAGTACTAAATTCAAACATTTCGAATTAAATTTTCATTTATTCCATGGTGATAAATGATAAATTAATTTATCATGTTCGAATATCCATAAAAAGTACGAAATACGAAACATTCGAATTTAGTTTATGGATATTATAGAAAAACTAAACAAAAGTTTTCTCATTCGGTTTAGCCGGAGTTAGAAATCAAGAAACGAAATAACAGGCTCGTCTATTCACGAAGTTTACTTATTTATTTATTATGCTGATTTACCTTTTTACAAATCTACAATATAATTAATAATATTTATTTATAGTGGATTGTAGAACAAAAATAAAGAAATAACTATTACAGATTATATTAAAATTGTTGAAATATATACAAGACTGAACCTTATAGACAGACATTAATAATAACACATTAAAATGCTCTTAAATAACAGAAGCAAATAATACTGACAATTTGTAAAACATATCGCAGATTGAAGTTTTCAGAAATAATGTAAATATTCAGGACTGTAATTACTACACAAACCGACTAAATAACAGATTAAAATTATTTACAATCATATAAAAGAAAACACGTCAATCATACAATTTATCAATGATATCAGACAAATCAATTCTAAGCAAATGTATTTTAAATATCGAAAGAGAGTGCTGAAACAATAAAAAGTTGTATTTGCTGATCATAAGATTAGAGATTCGCATCATTCTACAAATAGGCTCAAACTTACCATAATTGGTAGTGTGAACAGTGGTTTTTCCCTGTGCATACCTTTGTGAGGCACATAGAAATCTAACTTTCCGATAAGAAATGGACAATCAATTTGCCCATTTAATAATTTAAACAAAAAAATAAGTCGTTAATAATTCTCCTGTTTTCCAACGACCCTAGACCCAATGACTTTAGCATCCCACTACGACTAAAATGTTGCCTACTATTTCCAAGCCCAGTGGATGCGAGCATCAAACATCTGGCTTGGACTTTTTCTAATTAGTAGCATAAAGTGCGTGTGTATGGTGATCAAACACAAGACGTATACTCTAGGTGAGGCCTAACCAAGCACGTAAATAGATTACGCAAAATATCTACGCTAAAGTCTTTGGAATAACGTCGCACAAGCCGAGGCAACGCATTGCTTTATTTGTTATATATTTTATGTGGTTTGAAAAGTTACGTTTATAATTAAAAATAATTCCCAAATCCTTTATGTCTTGAACATTAACCAACATGTGATCACATAACTTGTATTCAAATGTTGATTTGGTGCGATGGTAGAACGAGATGGAACTACATTTCTTTGTATTAAAATATAATTTATTTTTTTTACACCATTCATTGACACTATTGAGATCATGTTGCATTCGTTTCTGATCTTCAGATGATTTTACGCAATTAAACATCTTAAGGTCGTCGGCAAACAGGAGAAACTTACTAAATTTAATATATTGTCTAATATCATTAATAAACAATGAAAACAACATTGGCCCGCAATGTGAACCCTGCGGTACCCCAGGCGTAACATTTATTTCTGATGATGAAACATCGCCTATTTTAACCTGTTAGGTTCTTCCTGTCAAATAACTGCGTAACCACTGTAAAATGTTACCCCCTAATTCTAGTGTTTCTAGTTTTGCTAATAATACACGGTCAAAAGCTTTAGCAAAGTCCGTGTAGATGGCGTCAACTTGATAGCCATTTTCCAACGAATTAGAAAGGTAATAATAATAATAATAGTTATTAGTTTATTAGGTAAGAGTGGTACGAAATGAGATTAATACTTGTAGACCTACCATTCATAAATCCATGTTGTTCATCTATTATAATAGGTTTAGAACTAAACATTCTAAACTTCGTGAACAGACGAAGCCTGTTATTAAGATAAATAAATGCATTCGTACAATCTCCTTTATGTTGGTTATGTAGACGTTAATTATTTTAAATAAAAATAAGTAGAAGAAAGAACAATCGTTTTATATTTATATTCTTGAAGTTTGAGGTGTGTGTCGTGATGGCACAACTGAACTGGTTGCTCTCTTAGCAAATCATTTCTTCAAGTTAGCAGGAAATTTTATTAAAATAGTCCACGTTAGCAGGAAATGTTATTAAAATAGTCCATGATTCTTCCTCATATTTACTTATTATATATTTTCTTTTCATTACAGAAAAAACTTCCTGGAGTATCAAATAATCACCGCCCTCAACTAAAATCCTCACTTCCTGCAGTATCGAATTGTTTGTTGTCCGCGCTTCCTCCTCGGACAATACAAGCATACTTACTGGAACCATACAGGTGAGAAATTACATACACGACTTCTCGCATTACTTTACTGCGCCAAGTGAAATTGGATAATCGCCTCTTTCTTGCCCGGCTGTCCGTTTTGCGGTCCACATTTCGATTACGCTGTCCGTTCAAGCCCGACGACGACGACCTTGCCTCACATTTCTTTTTCCTTCCACCTTCGTGTGTGCGAACGCGCCAACGAAAAAAAAATGACTCTTACTTTCTACACGTACTTCGAATTTAAACAACAATCGCCCGTTTTTAATGCTGCAACTCGAGTTGGTCGATAATTCGTCGCCGGCGTTTCCGACCCGCGGGGTGTACCTCAAGGATCGCGTCCCGGCCGGCTTTCGTTCACCTCTCTATCATATGAGTGGAAACGCTACGACGGTATTTTTCGTAATTAATTGTCTGATATAATTGTTTCTTGTTTTCAATTTGTATTAAGAACTTAACCTATGTTGGATTTTTCCATTTGGATACTAACGCAAATTATCATTATTTCTGGAGTTGTATACCCGATATTAATCATAATAAATTAAAGACGACGCAAGCGCCACCTTTTGCCTAATTTCAAGTGGCATCGTCAACGATTTGGGTCTACAAGGTAGACGACCGAGAATCATTGTTTCGTTTTAATACTCATTAATTATATTTAAGGTCAAATTATGAATGATGTATATATTATATAAATAGATTTATATAAAAGGAATTATAAGGGAAATGTGAATGTTTACGGGATTAAGCTGCAATATACAAAAACAAAAAAAAAACATACGAGAATTTAGTTGGATTTAGTTGGTATGTGATCGGCTTTCCCGTTTTTTTTTTTTTGATTAATTCCCAAAACATCAGGTTCATATCATCCACTATATACTAAAATGATAAAAAAAGTATTAATCTTTTTTTGGTAGTAATGGGCAAAGTCGATATTTTTGATCTTTTTTTGTTACTGCAAAGTTGAAATCCTTTTATTACCTGACTTTGACTTAAAATTGAAAGGTCATACTAAACAAAAAAGAACACACTCTATATATTATTCAGTCTGGACTTTCTACCATAGGTGTTTTCTTACCTTATCAAGAATATTAATCTCTAATCAAAATTTCGCAATAACCCGCTCCTAAATCACTTCCATTATCTTTAAACAATATCACCGTCGTGGTAATTACAGAAAGATCGATTTAACGGCACACACCGGCAAATAATTTCGCAACAGTTTCCGCCGCGCCGTTTTGAATGTCGTGGGCAGTTCAGAACCGAAGCCCGCAGGATATTCTCCGAATAACATATATATTGAGTAAACGGGTGAAATATATATATATATTCAGATTTAGAGAATGGAGGTCGCGCGAAAATATTCCTTAGTCATTCATAAGAAGCACTTTTGATTTTTTCTCTTATTTAATATGTTTTTTTTTTTATTATTATTTAGCTTCTTGCAGTTTCATGGTAGATTTTGCCATGGAGGTCAAGTTTCTGAGAGAACCGCGAAAAGGATAATTAAAAGCTCATAAAAATAAATTACAACAAGAATTTGCCGGATTGATAATAACGGGAGAATTGCTTTATTCAGGGCTATTAGACTGTAGACTTTTTAAGAAAACCCTTAGGTATCCAAATGAAAGATCAGCCAAACAATACCTGCGGCTGTCCAGAGAGAACTTAAAACGTATCACGGCTGTTCTAACTAGACACTGCAGATTTAGAGCACACCTCAACAGATTAGGGATTGTAGAATCACCATTTTTCTGCGAGATGTACAATTGAAAGTATATCCTCCCCGAAAGTATGGTTTCCTTCGTTTAGATGTTTAGCGAAAGTGGAGTTGTTGTTTTTTAATCTATAAGATCTATACTGTTCTTTAATCCAAGTCGTATAAAAAAGTAATTCTGTTTTCTTTATATAGTACTTTTAATTAATTAATCAATTAAAATTAATTAATTAAAGACGACGCAAGCGCCACCTTTTGCCTAATTTCAAGTGTATATAACTCCAGTACAATTTCAGTTCAGTCGCCTTCATCAAGGCATTGCACATGGAACACACTAGTCTGATGAGGTTCGAAAAACCGAAATGGCCATCACTAATTATCCATACGCTAGATGAATGGTGACTGAACGTTTCATTAAATGTAAAATTAATTAATTTTAATAATTTTAATTGATTAATTAATAGTCGTTACATAATAATTACTTGTGGTATGATTTTTTTATTAACAAATTCTTTTTTTTTAATATATTTCATAAAACATTTGGAAATTATGCTCTTCCTCTATCATTTCCAAGTTAAAGTTTAAAGTTTCTGTCGTGATATAATCCTCGATTTCCCCGAAAAATATGGAGATTGTCCATGCTTTTATTAGGGGATGGCAAACACCACCCCTTACTCCTCCTACATGCCTCCCCGCATGTAGGAGGAGTAAGGGGTGGTGTAGTACATATTTGTAAATAGTGTTCCTCGAGCCATTGAAGCATAAACATCGAAAATTTATGAAGTTGTTTTACACCCAACGAGATTTGTGCATTTAAAGAGAAATGCATTTATTTATTTATTTTTATTTTTTTTGGAAAAATTCCTATAGCAAGTCCCCCGAAATTGCTATCTATGCAAAATGCAATTTTCACGGCCAATAAATAATAATGCGTTCACTGAGTCATTACTTTTTTTGTTCGCTTTTTCGCTTACATAATTAATACCGGGAACATTTTCAAGTTCACCAACTCATTACATTAGCAATATTTTTTTTTTATAAATATTTAATAATGTTAATATCTCGAAGAATTCACATACAATTAAGCTGTTTAAAAAAAAAGGAATTAAAAATGAAACATTAAAATCAGAAATAGAACAACAAAATATTAGTGTTTGGCAAAATCGAATAATATTAGTAATCGAGTATTACTAAACGTGTCATTTTAAGTATTTAAAAAGAAAAAGTGATTTCAAATATATGTTTATTAATAAATGGGAAGTTATTCTTGATATTTTTATAATAAATAATATTCATAAAATTATAATATACTTAATTTAGCAGTAATAAAAGATCGACTTTGCCCATCACAACAAAATATATCGGAAATTTAATTTAACAACTTTAAAAGGTTTAGTACTATAAATGTTTAGTACAGGTAAAGCTGTAGTGACGAGAGCTAAATCACGGAGCACGTGTCTCAGATGGCCTTGTATTACGTGATATTTACTTTTTTGTTCTTCTCATTAAATATTCTCGAATCAAAATAAAAAAAATTATTGAATTATGCAACAGCAAATATTCATTGTGTAGTTCAATGTCTGGCGGGGTGTTTACCCTGGACCACAAATAGTTGTGTAGTTAGTTTTTTTTCAACCTAAGCACTTTAGGTTATGTAAGTCGAAAGTTGCAGTAGCTAGATGGTAAATAATTAATTTAAATAGAAAAGAGTATCCATTCAAAGTGGAAATAATTTATTAATTATTTTCAAATCATTTTTATTTAATATAAATAGTTAATTAATTAATTAATTAATTAATAAAGTAAATTGAAATTAAAAAAATCGAAATTCGTACTAATTAAACGTATTTTTAACTAACTAACTAAACATCTTTATTCATGTAACATTTATACTTGGTTTAAATAATTACTTACAATGTATTTGTAGAGTTATGTTCACATATAATACATGAAATGGCTTACGTCCGAAGGTCTTTCCGCCTGACGTATTTTTATTTAATTGCAAACCCCTGAGGGGTTTACAAAAATTAACAATTTTTATAGTTTTATAATATTTTTGTAGTCATTTTTACTTTAAACTTACGATTTTAATGTAACTAATCGGTTATATAAATTATTTTTATCCACAATTTTTCTTTTTATGCTATTCTCATTCTTATATTGCGAGCTCTGAATTAATTTGACGAAATAGCGAAATACGTATCCTTAAAATTCATTTATCTGCAATGCCCCGTCTCATAAATCAAAAAATTCATGTCAAAAAGGATGTTGGAATAAATACGAAAAAAAAAACGATATATTTCGAAAGCGAGCCCCAAATTCGTGCACATTTTCGAACTGCCCGGACAACTTCGTCATTTTACTTTCCCTTTCTTTACGCGTGCACGCGTATTGTAATGTTAAACAGAATTTTACAGAATGATAAGTTTCTCTCATTTTTTGACAATAGTTTTTCGAACTACTCATTTACCTTCCGATGAAAAATATATATAAATAAATAATACATGTAATGCCTGTAAATGGGTCCCTTATAATTTCGCGCCCTTTACAATTAAGTAAAACAAAACCAAGTGATAATTATTTAACATGCTTGATTACTCAATACTTAAACCACTCCGCTTATTTTCTGCAGTTTTCCGACGATACGGCATTAATTGCTCACCACAACAATCTCCCTAAAGCCCTGTCTACCCTACAAGAGCTGATCGATACAGTATCGCAAATGGAGAATTACTATTAATCGAAACAAATCCAAACTGTATATCCCTTACCATAAGCCCTTCATTTAATTCTCAATTCAAAATTAACATAAACCAAACTTTCCCACCTGCAAATACCTCGGAAATGTTTTTTATCCTAAGCTTGCCTTGAAACCACATTCTCAAATAATAAAAACCATGGTCCAGCAGAGGGTACGGATTTTATTTCATTAAATATGCAAATAAAATAAAATCCTTACTGTATATTTTTTATAAAAAGAAAAGATAATGGTCACAGTTATTTAAATAAATTAAATAATGTATTAATTGTTGAGATAAAATAAAACACAAAAAGTGTGTAGTTTCAAAATTGTTTTGCTTTATTGTCTCACGACAATTTTTTCGCCACTCAGTGGCTTCTTCAGACGAAGATGACAATGGTTGTACAATTATTGATTGGTTATTTATATACCTGATTTTGAAGGGGGCGAGGGGTGGTTTAACAATAATGTGGTGGGAAATTAACATAACATATACAAAACAAAACATTTTTTTACAATAATTTACATGTATGTTTATAGCTATTACAATTAACTAATTAAAAAACATAATTGTACAACCATTGTCATCTTCACCTGAACACACGGTGGCTGTGTGGCGAAATAATTGTCGTGAGACAATAAAGCAATTTTTTTTTTTGAAACTATACACTTTTTGTGTTTTATTTTATCCCAACAAGTATGAAATTTCAACAAATAAAAGCCTCTACACCACATTTAATTAATGTGGAAATAATTTATTAATTATTCTCAAATCATTTTTATTTAATTTATATTTTTTTCTGTGCAGAAAATCTTTATTTCTAAGAATTAAATTAAATTACACATACACAATATTTTTCGATCTGCTCGCGGCTTGATCTTCATTCGTTTTTAATTAGTAACTTGATCCATAGATAGAAGTGATGAAATTATAAAGCGTCAGACTGAAGAGTTTACGTTTACGCCTTATAGTTTTATAACGTATTATTAATTTTTGTCTTTCGAATTAATTGTTTCATTAAAGGTGTGCACTTTGCTGTTACCTGTAACCTATGCGTGCTGAAATAATTATATAACCACTATTGGTTATTAGATTGTTATTAGTTTGCAATTATTGATTTCGTGTCAAGGCGTTCGAGAAAATAACCGCAGAGCTCGTTAAGAGGTTGAGATAAACGTCCCGCGGGAACTCAATAATCATAATTGTAATTAATATACTAGCGAATCGCAATTAAAATTATTTTAATTAAATTGTTTATGTGGGACATCGCATTGGAGTTTAAAGTTCAGACTGTGCGAAATTATGAAAGAAAAATTTAAGAAAAAAAAAATAGGTTTATTAATTGAAGACATTGCAGCATTAATGGGATAAATCGATTTTTTTAATGAAACACCTTTATACGTTGAATTATGGTTTCGATTACTCTGTACCGTTTTATGCAAAAGCGATATAAATCCATCGAATACTAAACAGCGTTTAATGTACATCTAACGCGTTAAACAAAAAACGTGTACATCTAACGCGTTAAATAAAAAAAAAGTGAAGTAAAATTAATCGCGATTTCATTATTTTTTTCTACCAAATTTCAACACTTACCATAAATGATTAAATATTTCATACAAACATAATAGCGCCCGCTTTTAAGGGTGCGGTTTAGATGAAAGAGATAGCTACATAAATATTGGCAATCACTAATTCAAGTTGGATTGCTGTTGTGAGCAATGAACAATATTGTTTTATATATTAAAGTAATCTTAAAATAAGCAGGAATTTCGTGAGATGAATTAAAAATTATTTTAATGTTTAGTTTGTGTGAAAAACAATTATGAAAAACAATGAAATTTTTATAGCAAATTTCAAATTATATTTTTGCTAATAAAAACTTATGCAATGAAAATTTAACGGATTTCACTACATTCTGCATTAAAATAACTTAGCAGACATGACCTATTAATTTCATTATATCTTACAATTTTCATTTCTAACTTGAACTAGTAAATTGACGTAATACACGAAAATTAACGATTTTTTTTATAATTAATGGTTTTAATATTTAGACATTGGTAGTTCATATTGTATGAAATAAATATGAATAAAGTATTAAAAATCAACCAATAAAACACAGATTAGATTAGATAATTGTGTTTTATTGGTTGATTTTTAATACTTTATTCATATTTATTTCATACGATTTTTTTTAATTTATACTAATACTTTATACTTGGTAAATAAAAAAATGTAAATACATACTCATATTATTAAATCCAAAAGAATGGCTCTTTTTTCAAACGATTATTTCCATTTTACTATATAGCTATCTCTTTCTACTAAACCGCAACCTTAAATAATAAAATAATTTTGGCCGGATTTTCGGGTCAAGATTGAGTCCATATTAAAGTTTTGTATCATGTTTTGGGAAATCAGTTGCTCAATGAATAAACTATTCAAAATACAAACGAGATGCATACGAACCATTTATAGTTTGAAATACAGAGACTCTGATGTCAAAGAAAAAAATCAATGATTGCTAGCTGAACTGCACTGAAGATTCGCACTTTTTTTAATTTATTTGTTAACGGAATTTCCACTTTACAATATACATTTCATTTACAAAAAAGTAATAAACAAAATCCTAAATCGAATTGAATTCCGAAATGGTCATCAATGAATTGATGAATGGCGATGGGAGGATTTTTGTTTTACTTATTTAACAATACTGTTATTTTCAAATAAATTGAATTGAATTATTGCAGTAAACATTTTTTCATAGACAATTTTGTTATAGAAATATTGAAAAAAAAAACATTAAATTTAAAAATAATAAAATTGTAAGTTGAAAATATCATTTTTTAAGTTAAAAATGATATTTTGTTATAAAAATATTTTTAAAAAAAACATTAAATTTAAAAATAAAAAAAATTGTAAGTTGAAAATATCATTTTTAAGTTAAAAATGATATTTTGTTATAAAAATATTGAAAAAAAAACATTAAATTTAAAAATAAAAAAATTGTAAGTTGAAAATATCATTTTTTAAGTTAAAAATCATATTTTGTTATACAAATATTGAAAAAAATACATTAAATTTAAAAATAATAAAATTATAAGTTGAAAATATCATTTTTTTAAGTTAAAAATGATATTTTGTTATACAAATATTAAAAAAAAACATTAAATTTAAAAATAATAAAATTGTAAGTTGAAAAAATCATTTTTTAAGTTAAAAATGATATTTTGTTATAAAAATATTGAAAAAAAAAACATTAAATTCAAAAATAATAAAATTGTAAGTTGAAAATATCATTTTTTAAGTTAAAAAAGATATTTCGTTATAAAAAATATTGAAAAAAAAACATTAAATTTAAAAATAAAAAAATTGTAAGTTGAAAATATCATTTATTAAGTTAAAAATCATATTTTGTTATAAAAATATTGAAAAAAAACATTAAATTTAAAAATAATAAAATTATAAGTTGAAAATATCATTTTTTAAGTTAAAAATGATATTTTGTTATAAAATATTGAAAAAAAAACATTAAATTTAAAAATTATAAAATTGTAAGTTGAAAATATCATTTTTTAAGTTAAAAATGATATTTTGTTATAAAAATATTGAAAAAAAGAACATTAAATTTAAAAATAATAAAATTGTAAGTTGAAAATATCATTTTTTTAAGTTAAATATGATTATTAATATTATTATTTAGTTGTTAAAAATAATATTTTTAACTTAAAATATTAGTGTTTATAAATTTAATATTTTTTAATATTTTTAACTTCCTATAAAATAATTTTCGTCTATGAAAAAATGTTTACTGCAATATTTCTAGAATAATTCAATTCAATTATTTGACAATATCTGTATTATTAAATAAATAAAATAAAAATCCTTCCACAATTCAATTACATTATTGATAAATAAATTTATATACATTTGACAATAACTGTGTTGTTATATCAAAAAAAAATAATGTTAAATAAAATATTTTTTAAATATTTTTCTGCTTTTGTGAAAAGGTTATATCCGCAAATAAGAATAAATAAAATAAATAAATACTGTTAAATGAAATAAAAAAAACAATATTAAATAAAAATATGTATTTTTTATTTAATAATAATGTTAAATGAAATAAAAAAAAAAACAATATTAAATAAAATTATTTAATAATAATGTTAAATAAAATAAAGAAAAACAATATTAAATAAAAATGTGTATCTTTTATTCAATATTGTTTTTTTATTTAATAATACTTTGTTTTTTGACATTTTATACAATTTATATTTTTCTGCTTTTGTAAAAAGGTTATATCCGTAAATAAGAATAAATACAATAAAACAAAATAAATAAATAATGTTAAATGAAATAAAAAAATACAATATTAAATAAAAATATGTATCTTTTATTTAATATTTTTTTAATAATAATGTTAAATGAAATAAAAAAAAAACAATATTAAATGAAAATATGTATCTTTTATTTAATATTGTTTTTTTTTTATTTAATAATAATGTTAAATAAAATAAAAAACAATATTAAATAAAAATATGTATCTTTTATTTAATATTGTTTTTTATTTAGTAATAATGTTAAATGAAAAAGAAAAAAACAATATTAAATAAAAGTATGTATTTTTTATTTAATATTGTTTTTTTTATATTTAATAATAATGTTAAATGAAATAAAAAAAAACAATATTAAATAAAAATATGTATCTTTTATTTAATATTGTTTTTTTATTTAATAATATATTGTTTTCCGCCACCATTAATAACCTCGAAGTAGCTGAAAGATCCTCTCTCCGAGCCCTCACTAAACTTCGACACCCCCAAAATCCTCTTCATAATCCCTCAAATGTACTCCTCTACCAAATAACCCAAATTACCCCTATTAAAGATAGACTTCGATTTCTCGCAGAACGATTTGCATGTAACGAGTCGAATTACGAACATCTTAAAAAAATGTGCATCCCTAGAAACCCCAACATAATCCCTAAATACAAAAACCCACCAATAACCCTTTTCGAATACATATCCTCCTTTTACCCTACTTTCCCACCTTGATATCGAAACAAACGCAGATCCACATCTAACCCCGGCCAGAAAGACTTATGGTCCTTTTGGCCCTTGTGAAAAGGAAACATTTTTATTGGTTTTGTTAAAGAATGTATCAAGTTTATTTATTGTATTCCTTTTCAATAAAGATATTATAGTATATTGTTTTTTGACATTTTATACAATTTATATTTTTCTGCTTTTGTAAAAAGGTTATATCCGCAAATAAGAATAAATAAAATAAAATAAATAAATAATGTTAAATGAAATAAAAAAAAACAATATTAAATAAAAATATGTATTTTTTATTTAATATTGTTTTTTTTATTTAATAATAATGTTAAATAAAATTAAAAAAACAGGATGAAAGACCTCCGGTCGATATCCGATTCATCATCTACAGAATATAACATTTGAATAAAGATGGTTAGTTAGTTAAAAAAAAAACAATATTAAATAAAAATATGTATCTTTTATTTAATATTGTTTTTTTATTTAATAATAATGTTAAATGAAATAAAAAAACAATATTAAATAAAAATATGTATTTTTTATTTAATTTTTTTTATTTATTTAACATTTTTTTTAGATACATATTTTTAACTTTTAATAATAATTTCAAAATTATTGAATCTTCAACTAAAATCATATGCAAAAATCCACTCACCGAATACGCAATTTAATCCTTTCAAAAAAACAAGTAAAAAAAAAACAAGATCAATCCGAAAAAGGGCCTTTTCTTTCTTTCTTTCACACAACACGACAACTTTCCTCGATTACGTCAAAACTCAAGTTGTACGAAAACAAGTGAACGTCGACTCGTGTCGGTCGGTTTTTCGCGGCGGACTGAAACCTACGAGTTTTTCAGCGCGCCTATATTTTCTGGCGGCCGAAGGAAGGAAGGGAGAGACACTTTCACGGCTAAAAATTACCGCCCCGCCTAAACAACAACAACAGAAAAAAACACACACACACACATACACGAAACAACGAGCAATACAAACACATCCATCAAGTAGTATTTCGATTAAACAGAAGGACACAAAGAAGAAAAAAAACGCAGACACAATTGGCGATGACAAAACGAAACTTCTTGCACCTGACCTTGGGATTGCGAGACAATCTGTGGCGGTGACTTTGATTCAGGATGTTGCATTTTTTGGCTGTTTCTGTGGACATCCTTCCAGTTGTGGGTTTCTGATCCGAAACAAAGTTGTTTTTTTTTTATTGTTGTGAATGATCGCAATTAAGGATGTGATTTTTTTTCGGCATTGAAAAATTATCAGACTTTTTTTAAAAATATTTGTTCAATTCAATAAGTGCTATACATATCTGATTAACTTGTTTCTCATAGATTACTTGATAAAAAAAAAATATAAGTGTTATAAAATTTATTTACACCCGTCATAAATAATTTAAAGTAAGTTTTCTTTTAATTTAAAAAAAAATAAA
The DNA here is from genome assembly GCA_963082785.1 of Philonthus spinipes. NCBI lineage: Eukaryota > Metazoa > Arthropoda > Insecta > Coleoptera > Staphylinidae > Philonthus > Philonthus spinipes. The sequence goes on along the minus strand of OY720321.1, from coordinate 12,156,195 downwards.
TTAAATAAAAATAACGAAACTAGAAAATAATTAATTAATAATTTCCTCTTTATCTACTGTGACGTTTTGACTTATGTGACGCAAGTACTTTAAACAAATGTTCAAAATGTCACAGTAGCTAAAGAGGAAATTATTTATTAATTATTGTCAAATTATTTTTTATTTAATTCATTTAAATGTCACTGTGAATTAATCATTTTTTATATATATACAAACGTCTTTATTCAGACAATGTGACAGCAAAAATGTACAAAATTTATTATAAATATTTTATACAAACATAATAGCGCTCGCTTTTAAATATTAAAATAAATTTGGTCAATGGTTTTAATATTTAGACATTGATAGTTCATATAATATGAAATAAATATGAATAAATTATTAAAAATCAACCAATAAACACAGATTAGATTGAATAACTTTAAATTCTCGAAACTAGTTGTAATCTGTGTTTTATTGGTTGATTTTTAATAATCTATTTATATTTATTAGACTACCAATGTCTAAATATTAAAACCATCAATTATGTTATCTTGTTTTAATGTATTTTTCCAATATTTCTCTCTCTTTCTCTTTCAAAAAAGTGTAGCTCTTTCTCTATATAGTTTCTTTATTTCTCTCCCTCTCTTTCTCAATAAAATTTACTGTATCCTTACAATTTTTTTTTAATCGATTTACTTCTTTCTAGTCGTTGTCGTTGCTGTTTTTACAATATTTCCTATTCATTTTCCAGTTCCTATAATTGGCACCAAGAGGAAATATTCTGCGTACAAGTAACAATGATTTAGATTGAACTGGCACCGGAATGCGTAATTTATACGCGTTTGTTCCGAATTCGTTCAATCTAAAAAGGCGTTTATTTACAATTGGGCGAGCGATAAGGAGCGAGAAATAAATGTAACGTCTTATTTATTGTTTTTGCTTTAAATGGTGTTTGAAGTGGATTTTTATAATTGGTGGTGAAATCACTTGTCTTTTTTTAATTTGTTGTTTAATGGGAGTGAAAGTGTTATTTATGATTTTTTTTATTTCGCTTTTCCTGGTGGTTTTGTTGGAAATTGCAATTTTCAACAATTGCCAAAGTTTAATAAGTGAACAAAACGAAATGTTTTAATTTTAATTAAATTTAACTTAAATTATATACAGGTTATGTAAAAAAGCAAAGATTAATGCATGATTCTGTTATTAAAACTAAATTATTTTGATAACAGAATCAAAATTAAATTATTTTATTAACAGAATCATGCATTAATCTTTACTTTTTTACATAACCTGTATATAATTTAGGTTAAATTTAATTAAAATTAAAATATTTCGTTTTGCTAATCTTTGCTTTTTTACGTTAAATTTATTTAAAATTAAAACATTTCGTTTGTTTCACTTATTAACAAACCAAGGGTTTTAATTTTTATATTTAATTAAAATAAATAATAATAAATTAACAAATTGGTCGAAAACTAATTCCTCGAAGTAGTTAAAAATTACACAGCTTACGCTTCTATTCTTTAGCTACATTTTGATATAATTTTAAGTCATTTGTAGATTTTTGGATTTTCGCTGAAAATCGCACTTTTTTTATTAAGATTTTAATTTCGGTGAAATTTATTTCTCTCCAAAAAAATCTGAAAAAATTCTCGAAAATCCATGATAACAGTAAAAACATCGTAGGCTATTTAGTTTCCGGAAAAATAATCATTTTCAACCATTTTTGGCCCTAAAAAAAGCCTCCGCGAAATTAACACGGAGCCTTATGAGAACGGTTTAATAAACATCCGCTGATTGGCCGTTTTAGACATAACTACAGTTGGACATAAATTACTAAGATCACAGACTATCTAGAAAAACGGAGTTTTCAACATTCGATTCCCAAGGAATGTGGGCTATTCGTTCTAAAAAATCATCTTTCTATTTCAGGTGTGCTCATCAGAAAAAAAAAAATGGTAAGTTTTAACAAAATTTTTACCCAATTTTTGAAGGCCAAGTTTACGAACTGTTTGGCCAAAAACTAATTCCTCAAAGTAATTAAAATTCACACCGCTTACACTTCCATTCTGTAGCTACATTTTGGTATAATTTTAAGTCATTCGGAGATTTTTAGATTTTCGACGAAAATCTCACTTTTTCCTTACGATTTTCCAAATTTCGGTGAAATTTTTTTCTTTACGAAAAAATCTGCAAAAATTCTCGACAATCCATGATAATAGCAGAAACATCGTAGGCTATTTAGTTTCCGGAAAAAATAATGATTTTCAACCATTTTTGGCCCTAAAAAAAACCTCCGCGAAATTAACACGGAGCCTTATGAGAACGGTTTAATAAACATCCGCTGATTGGCCGTTTTAGACATAACTACAGTTGGACATAAATTACTAAGATCACAGACTATCTAGAAAAACGGAGTTTTCAACATTCGATTCCCAAGGAATGTGGGCTATTCGTTCTAAAAAATCATCTTTCTATTTCAGGTTCGCTCGTCAGAAAAAAAATGGTAAGTTTTAGCAAAATTTTTACCCAATTTTTGAAGGCCAAGTTTACAAACGGATTGGCCGAAAACTAATTCCTCAAAATAATTAAAATTCACACCGCTTACACTTCCATTCTTTAGCTACATTTTGGTATAATTTTAAGTCATTTGGAGATTTTTAGATTTTCGCTGAAAATCGCACTTTTTTATTAAGATTTTTGAAATTTCGGTGAAATTTATTTCTCTCCAAAAAAAAACTGAAAATTTTCTCGAAAATCCATGATAACAGTAGAAACATCGTAGGCTATTTAGTTTCTTGAAAAATAATCATTTTCAACCATTTTTTGGCCCTAAAATAGCCTCCGCAAAATTAACATGGAGCCCTATGAGAACGGTTTAATAAACATCCGCCGATTGACCGTTTTAGACACAACTACAGTTGAACATAAATTACTAAGATCACAGACTATCTAGAAAGACGGAGTTTTCAACATTCGATTCCCAAGGACTGTGGGCTATTCATTCTAAAAAATCATCTTTCTATTTCAGCTATGCTCATCAGAAAAAAATGGTAAGTTTAAACAAAATTTTTACCCAAATTTGAAGACCAAATTTGCGAACGGATTGGCCGAAAACTAATTCCTCAAAATAATTAAAATTCACACCACTTACGCTTTTATTCTTTAGCTACATTTTGGTATAATTTTAAGTCATTTGGAGATTTTTGGATTTTCGATGAAAATCGCACTTTTTTCCTTATGACTTTTGAAATTTCGGTGAAATTTATTTCTCTCAAAAAAAAATCTGAAAAAAATCTGGAAAATGCATGATAACAGTAGAAACATCATAGGCTATTTAGTTTCCGTAAAAAATAATGATTTTCAACCATTTTTGGCCCTAAAAAAAGCCTCCGCAAAATTAACATGGAGCCTTACGACAACGATTTAATAACATCCGCCGATTGACCGTTTTAGACACAACTACAGTTGAACATAAATTACTAAGATCACAGACTATCTAGAAAAACGGAGTTTTCACCATTCGATTCCCAAGAAATGTGGGCTAACACACTTGGCACGCACTTATTAACAAACCAAGCGTTTTAATATATATGAAATAAAAATGAGTTGAAAATAATTAATAATTAAGCGTTTTAATTTTAAATAAATTTATCCCGATTTAATTCAAAATTAAAAAGAGGAATTAATTAAGCGTATAACCTATATATATTTTTATATAGACAATTTTTATGTAAGGATATTTTAAAGAAAAACAATTTTTACTTTGAATTTCGGAATGCATATTTCTCATTAAACACTGTAATTTCTGAATAAAGCACCTTCGAAATTCTGATAAGCCATTTTTTTTTGTGGAAATGCATGTGAATTGATAATGTAACCTTCTAGCATTAATCGAGTAAATTTTATAATTGATTCCCCGCTTTTTGAAGGTTACGGTGTATTTTTAATAATTTAAATGTTTTGACAAATCAACAAATCAAACTAATTACTATCAGATGATGATGGAAAAAGTATGGTTATTCGAACAAAGTAAGTTTTTTATTATTGCGAATTACAAAAGTGAAAGCGTTAATAATCCCCAGTGATTCTCAATCTTTTTTGAACTTGTGGAGCAGCATTACTTTTCTTAAAAAGGTAGAATTGTTGTTATGAAAAATCGAATCCTCAGAAAGGATTTTTCGGTTGGGTCCAAGAAATTTAAGTCAAAGCTAATTTTGTGATTTACCAAACTCTCAAAATCTTTAATGAATATTAAGAAAAAATGGTTTCCTCAGGAATTGATGATTCCATGTTAAGAAAAAATGGTTTCCTCAGGAATTGATGATTCGATTCACGTAACTTAATTTACTATTATTCATGGGAAATATATATAAAGAAAACTATTGCACCGCAAATTTAGACAATGGGTCATGCTGAATACCATGGCAATCATCCTCAGAACTAACAGGTATAAATAGTTTTAAATCTTCTGCATACAATAAGAAATTACAATTTTGTATTATATCTTGAATGTCGTTTATAAATAAAATAAATAAAATTGGACACTTTTTTCTCATTAATCACTTGGTAAAACATTTTTTTTTTTTAAATATTAATTTGTAAATTAAATTCACTTGATTTTGTTTCACTTGAATTCAAGCTGAAACTAGTAGAAAATAATATACAAAGAAGTGAAACAAAACCAAGTGAATTTAATTTACAAATTAATATTTTAAATAAAATTGTCCCTAAATGCGAACCTTGCGGTACACCAGAGGTCACACAGATGGCCCTGGAAATAAACTCTCTTATTTTTTACAAATTGTTTACGATTAAACAAAACCAAGTGAATTTAATTTACAAATAATATTTTAAATAAAATTGTCCCTAAATGCGAACCTTGCGGTACACCAGAGGTCACACAGATGGCCCTGGAAATAAACTCTCTTATTTTTTACAAATTGTATACGATTAAACAAACTTTAACAAATGTCTAATAATAGACATTTGCTGTTAAATAACAATAACAATTGTATAATGCAACAATTTTTGAATCGAAAATATTTAATGCAAAAAACAACTTATGTAACATAAGTTATTATATCACAGTAGCTAAAGAGAAAATAATTTATTAATTAATTAATTCTTTTTATTTAATTTATTTCCTTTTTGTATTATGTGGACGTATGTCCGAGTTAAATTAACGTGGAGATTTAACTCAGACATACGTCCCATTGTAAAAAAATGTTTTTGTTTTCTTTATATACGATATTGAAAATGTACCACCAAGTTAACGCCGACAAAATTAAAGAACAAAATTGAATGTTTTAAAGAGGGTACCACTGCTATTTTTTTATATTTGGATTTGCGGAGCAATGATTTTCTTCTAATGTATTTTCTCAATATTTTCCTCTCGCAAACTTTTTTTTCTCTCTCCTCATCTCTTTTAATAAAATCTATTGTATCCTCACTTTTTTTAAATTGTTGCTGTTTTTTGCAATTTTTTCTCTGTCCCTATTTCTCTTAATAAAATCTATTGTATCCTCGCTTTTTTTAAATTGTTGCTGTTTTTGCAGTTTTTCTCTTTCCCTATTTTTCTTAATAAAATCTATTGTATCCTCGCTTTTTTAAAATTGTTGCTGTTTTGGAATTTTTTCTCTATCCCTATTTTTCTTAATAAAATCTATTGTATCCTCGCTTTTTTTAAATTGTTGCTGTTTTTTTGCAATTTTTTTCTCTCTCTCTATTTCTCTTAATAAAATCTATTGTATCCTCGCTTTTTTTAAAATTGTTGCTGTTTTGCAATTATTCTCTTTCCCTATTTTTCTTAATAAAATCTATTGTATCCTCGCTTTTTTTTAAATTGTTTCTGTTTTGCAATTTTTCTCTCTCCCCATCTCTCTTAATAAAATGTATTGCATCCTCGCTTTTTTTTAAATTGTTGCTGTTTTTTGCAATTTTTTCTCTGTCCCTATTTCTCTTAATAAAATGTATTGTATCCTCGCTTTTTTTAAATTGTTGCTGTTTTTTGCAATTTTTTCTCTGTCCCTATTTCTCTTAATAAAATGTATTGTATCCTCGCTTTTTTTTAAATTGTTGCTGTTTTTTAGCAATTTTTTCTCTGTCCCTATTTCTCTTAATAAAATGTATTGTATCCTCGCTTTTTTTAAATTGTTGCTGTTTTTTGCAATTTTTTCTCTGTCCCTATTTCTCTTAATAAAATGTATTGTATCCTCGCTTTTTTTTAAATTGTTGCTGTTTTTGCAATTTTTCTCTCTCCCCATTTCTCTTAATAAAATGTATTGTATCCTCGCTTTTTTTAAATTGTTGCTGTTTTTTGCAATTTTTTCTCTGTCCCTATTTCTCTTAATAAAATGTATTGTATCCTCGCTTTTTTTTAAATTGTTGCTGTTTTTGCAATTTTTCTCTCTCCCCATTTCTCTTAATAAAATGTATTGTATCCTCGCTTTTTTTAAATTGTTGCTGTTTTTTGCAATTTTTTCTCTGTCCCTATTTCTCTTAATAAAATGTATTGTATCCTCGCTTTTTTTTAAAATTGTTGCTGTTTTGCAATTTTTCTCTCTCCCCATTTCTCTTAATAAAATGTATTGTATCCTCGCTTTTTTTAAATTGTTGCTGTTTTTTTGCAATTTTTCTCTCTCCCTATTTCTCTTAATAAAATGTATTGTATCCTCGCTTTTTTTAAATTGTTGCTGTTTTTTGCAATTTTTTCTCTGTCCCTATTTCTCTTAATAAAATGTATTGTATCCTCGCTTTTTTTAAAATTGTTGCTGTTTTGCAATTTTTCTCTCTCCCCATTTCTCTTAATAAAATGTATTGTATCCTCGCTTTTTTTAAATTGTTGCTGTTTTTTGCAATTTTTCTCTCTCCCCATCTCTCTTAATAAAATGTATTGTATCCTCGCTTTTTTTAAATTGTTGCTGTTTTTTGCAATTTTTCTCTCTCTCTATTTCTCTTAATAAAATCTATTGTATCCTCGCTTTTTTAAAATTGTTGCTGTTTTGCAATTTTTCTCTTTCCCTATTTTTCTTAATAAAATGTATTGTATCCTCGCTTTTTTTTAAATTGTTGCTGTTTTTTGCAATTTTTCTCTCTCTCTATTTCTCTTAATAAAATGTATTGTATCCTCGCTTTTTTTTAATTGTTGCTGTTTTTTGCAATTTTTTCTCTGTCCCTATTTCTCTTAATAAAATCTATTGTATCCTCGCTTTTTTTAAATTGTTGCTGTTTTTGCAATTTTTCTCTGTCCCTATTTCTCTTAATAAAATCTATTGTATCCTCGCATTTTTTAAATTGTTGCTGTTTTGCAATTTTTCTCTCTCCCCATTTCTCTTAATAAAATGTATTGCATCCTCGCTTTTTTTTAAATTGTTGCTGTTTTTCGCAATTTTTTCTCTGTCCCTATTTCTCTTAATAAAATGTATTGTATCCTCGCTTTTTTTAAATTGTTGCTGTTTTTTGCAATTTTTTCTCTGTCCCTATTTCTCTTAATAAAATGTATTGTATCCTCGCTTTTTTTAAATTGTTGCTGTTTTTTGCAATTTTTCTCTCTCTCTATTTCTCTTAATAAAATCTATTGTATCCTCGCTTTTTTAAAATTGTTGCTGTTTTGCAATTTTTCTCTTTCCCTATTTTTCTTAATAAAATGTATTGTATCCTCGCTTTTTTTTAAATTGTTGCTGTTTTTTGCAATTTTTCTCTCTCTCTATTTCTCTTAATAAAATGTATTGTATCCTCGCTTTTTTTTAATTGTTGCTGTTTTTTGCAATTTTTTCTCTGTCCCTATTTCTCTTAATAAAATCTATTGTATCCTCGCTTTTTTTAAATTGTTGCTGTTTTTGCAATTTTTCTCTGTCCCTATTTCTCTTAATAAAATCTATTGTATCCTCGCATTTTTTAAATTGTTGCTGTTTTGCAATTTTTCTCTCTCCCCATTTCTCTTAATAAAATGTATTGCATCCTCGCTTTTTTTTAAATTGTTGCTGTTTTTCGCAATTTTTTCTCTGTCCCTATTTCTCTTAATAAAATGTATTGTATCCTCGCTTTTTTTAAATTGTTGCTGTTTTTTGCAATTTTTTCTCTATCCCTATTTTTCTTAATAAAATCTATTGTATCCTCGCTTTTTTTAAAATTGTTACTGTATTGCAATTTTTCTCTCTCCCCATCTCTCTTAATAAAATGTATTGTTTCCTCGCTTTTTTTAAATTGTTGCTGTTTTTTGCAATTTTTCTCTCTCCCTATTTCTCTTAAAAAAATCTATTGTATTCTTGCCGTTTTTAAATTGTTGTTGCCGTTTTTACAATATTTCCTTTTCATTTTTAAATTCACTCGAATTTCTTTAAACAAATTGTTTTAAACATAACAAATCCGGATTAAATAATATAGAGAGCGTTATTACAAACAATAAGCAAATTTTTTTGCCAAAAAAATAAACAAAGTAAAGAAACAACACATGGGAAACCTTTCCATTAATAAACCTGCGCTCACCAATATCGGCACTTCTTTTTTGCCGCCGATATCGTTTTTCAATCGTTCATTATTTATTGTCTTATTGTCCCGTCATTGTTGTTTGTCCGTTGCGATACCTCTCACATTCGGTATTAATAAATGAGTACGCGGAGGTGTCGTTGCGCAAGTCCGACTTAAATAGCGAAAAGCCGGGCATTTGATAGCCGGACAGACACACGGATAGATAATAGAGTATGGGTCTCCGGAGTGGCAATTAAAAGCGTGAAGGTGTTCCGGTGCGCTGGCCACGCGGATTTTCAGCTTCAATTGCCGAAGGACGTCCCGTGTAATTTAAACTAAAGTTTTTCTTTTTTCTCACATGTTCGTTTTATCCACAACCAGCTGATAGAAGAGTACAGCAGTAATTCATTTATCGAATAAACTCAATAAGGTTTCAAATGAATTGCCTTCATTGAATTGGGAATAAATAAATATTCAAGGGAAAAAATAGATTGATTCGGCTGAATTTTATTTATTACGCACCAACATTTATTATTTTCTCTTATTGTTATTATTATTACTAAAAATTATAAATAGATGATTAATATTTATCACCTGCATAAAAATTTCCATGCCCGGGAATTTCTGCTTCCAAATTAATGCAAATAATGTAAACCAGGTCCGGGGAAAAATTGTAATTCGTCCTCTTGCGGCATTGACGACGGACTCGCATAATGCGTATAGCTGGAGGTTATGTGCAATATGAATTTTTAATAGTAGCTGGAAAGTTATTTCATTTGTAAAGTAATAACACATTTTCTTGTGTAGGGGCCTCGCATTAGCATAGCCTGAAATGGAATAAAATGTAAAAAAATCGAATAATCATAATTAATTAGAAAGATTACAGTGCGATTTAGACCTAATTTTACAAACCTCAAGTAACGTTACTCTTGATTTTTTCATTCGGTTAGCAGCACTGGCTTATTGATAATAAAATGGAGAGAATCATAGACACTAATTTTTATTCCGTGAAATAAAATTAGGCCTTAACATGATAAATTGGAGGAAATTAATTGTTTTATTAAATAAAAATGATTTGAAAATAATTAATAAATTATTTTCACATTTAGCTCTGTGACTTTTCACTTGCGTAAATACGTTAAACAAATGCCCATTAAAACAACTACTTCCCGGGCAAATACCCACGCCGGACATAGAATTACATAATGTACACCTGCTGTTGCATATCAATAAAATATTGCATAATGCAACAAATTTTGATCCGAGAAAAATGTAATGTAAAAACTACAAAAGGAACGTTACTTAATATAAGGCCATCTGTTGTTTTATAGTTTATTAACACTTTTTAATGGTTTGATTATTAATAAATTTATGATCTGATAATAATAACTACCATCTTTATTTATATACAACGTAACAATATTTACGACCATGCAATGTATGCATGGTCGTAAATACAATGATTGACTTAAATTTGTATATAAATTGGCTTCGATTTGATATTATTTGCAATTCCCACCAATACAATAAGGAATAAATTAAAATATTTAATTTTGGTTTATTAAATTACACACATGTAAAATTATACGCTCTTAATTTTACACTCAGATCAATCGAAGTGTGTTAATTTAATTAAATATCACAAATACTAAATTACTTAGGCGTGTTCCTGTATACGAAATTCGATACTAACTTTTACTTAATCCACCGAACTTTTATTTTGAACGTATTATTCAATACCGCATTTTTCAATATTACACGAGCTTAAACATTAAACTGATATTAATTCAGTTCTCAAGAGGATTGTATTTCAATTCGGTGACGTTTCTAGTAGAATTGTACAACAGTACAAAAAGGCTTCCTTAAATATCTAAAAAAAAAAATAGAAATTAAAGTTGAAAAGATTTAATTCTAGTTTATTCAGACTATAAAGATGAGACAAAACTATGTGTATCATTTTTATAGTCTGAATAAATATATATATATATATATATATATATATATATATATATATATAATAATAATAATAATAATAATAATAACTATAATAAATGTCTTTATTTCATCAACAATTGTACAAGAGAAAATAATAATACAAAAAATTAAATAATTAAGAGTAGGCGAAGTTCAGGCAGGCTAACGCCCGTCGCTGCTCTTCCACTTAACCTACTATAAATGAAAAAAAGTAATAATAATAAATTATCTTTTAAATATCGGGCGAATTACAATTTGTGTCGTATTTTATAAACGGTTCGGGTCAGTAACTTTAAAGCTCAGAATGTAATATAAAAGTGCGTATGGATGATTTTAAATTGTTCAAATTGAGAGATTTCAGGTGTATGGGTATTCTATTGAATAATTTATAAATGTTATAAGTAAATGATCTAGTAAAGAATGCTGTTTTATGTTTCAGCGGTGAAATTAATCCCCGAAATCTCACATTTAAATTATGTACATCAGTACGGAATACAATTCTGTTGTTTTGTAAGGTGGAGTACAAAAATGTATGACCTTAAAATATAATGTATAGTAATGTAAAGTTCTCCTATCAGCCATATTTAACCAATTTAATTCAGGCAATTTATGTGAAATGTGGTCAAATTTACGAATTCCAAATATGAGTCGAATACAAGAGTTTTGCACATTCTGTATCTGTATTGTTATTTTGTCTAGACATGCACTATAGACTACATCGGAATAGTTGAAATGGCTCAACACTAAGGTATGACACAACATACGTTTAATGTTGGTATTCAGAAGATTGCGATTTGAAAATGATTTATGTCATCATTTTCAAATTGTGATAAGCACGAGAAATACCCTTGCTTATATGTAACTTAAAGCGCAAATCCGAGTCAATAATAAGGCCCAAATTCCGAACGGAGTCAGCAAAAGGAATAACGACATTATCTACTTTTATCTATAGAAGAGTCTTGGCCTCCTCCAGTTTATTCTTAAGATTGCAGTTGTTTTCTTTGGATTCATGATTAGTGAATGTCTATTAGATATTTGTAACAAATTTGACAGGTCCGAGTTTATGCTATCACTTGCTGCTGTGATATCTTCAAACTTAAAGGAGTAAAGCAATTGTGTATCACCTGCATACAAGTTACTTGTACAAAATTTTAGCACATCTGTTAATGATGATGTATATATTGAGAATAAAATAGGTCCCAATATAGAACCCTGTGGTACACTTGATACACCTGATTTTCAGATTTTACACTGTTAAAATTAAGTCGACAGTAGATTAAGTCGTGATCAGCTATATTGTGTAAATTTACGACACCAACTTCTTTGATGTCACTTTTGTTAGATACAATAATTAGATTAATTATTGACTCGGAGTATACGGCAGTCCGCGTTGGCCCATCAATGATCTGATGAAATCCGTATGCGTCCAGAAAATCAATAAAACGTCTTGTATTATTAGAATCAACATTTAGCATTTTAATATTAAATTCACCCAGTAAAATTATATCATCATATATTGGCATTGTCAAGAGATTCTATAAAGTTATTAATAATAATAGTTGGAGAATTATATGTAACACCTATACAATAGACAACGTTGCTAAATTTACATTTTATCCAAATTTGCTCAGTAATATCTGAGATGGAAATGATTTCAAACCTAATATCGTTTTTTATATACAATCCTACGCCTCCACCGCGACCAACTGTTCTATTTTTATATAGAAATTTATAAGCGTCAATGTTAACTAGAGAAACATCTATTCCACAATTTAACCATGTTTCGGTAACCGCGATAATATTATATGAATTATAAGTTCCGTGAGCTTTAAAGTTATTGAAATTACAAATTAAAGATCTTACATTTATATGACACAAAGTAATAAGATTCATGAAAATATGCGAAGTACGTACTGTCTATGTAACTTACTAGTTTAATGGTGATTATAGACTTAATTTATTATTCATAAAACTAAAATTAATGCTATAATTAACTAAAATGAAAAATATGCACATATTCATATTATCATTAATTTATATAAACATTTAAGATGTAATGAAGAAAAAAATAGACATAAATTTGGATTAATGTAGTACTAATCAAAATAAAACAAATTATAGTTATTTATTCTAAGGTATCTTAGTCTTTCTTTGTAAGTAATTCTTTTATATGCGCATCTTCAAATATTTTATGTTTGTAGTCTTTTCCATTAAGCGTAATCTTTCCATATATAGAGCCATTATATGACCAAGCGTTGTTATATATATATATATATACATATTTCAAAACGTCTATTTCAGGTTAATATTTCATAATTCCATAATTGGCCCTTCATCCAAATCCCTTACAAAATATTAAATAAAAATGATTAATACAATCCTCTTGAGAATTGAATTAATATGAGCTTAATGTTTAAGCTCGTGTAATATTGAAAAATGCGGCATTGAAAAACTTGAACACGAGAAACTGTTACGTATTAGGAAATTTTAAAAAAAGTTCGTTTTATTATCACTGTGGGAAAGAGTTTTTTTTTTAATTTTCTTTTGCATAACAATTTCTTTTGATTTATTTAAAATTTCGTAATGTGGAAATTCACCACTAAAAACGTCCATCATTACAAAATTAATCGTGGGTCGACGGACGATCCAGCCTAACGAAATTCATACGACTTTCTCCATGGCCCAAATATAAATTATTAATGTTTATGAATAATTAGCAATTAAAGTGGGAAATAAAATATTTAATGAAGTGGGTGATAAAAAATGGTGTGCTAATACGGAAATTCCCGTAATCAATGACTAGCTTGGCCTAATACACACCTCCTCTACAAATCTTCAAAGCTGTTATTACCACCTATATAATTCGCTTGAATTGGTTATGTAAAATACTTTTAGTGAGATAATGACGCCCAATACTTCGAACTATAGTCACTAAAATTAAATAACAAGTTATACGAACAAAGTTAAAACGTTCTTCATATAATAAATTAATCTTTATTCAAACAATTGTATACATTTTTACAAACACAATAAAATGACAGTGTTTGTCAGTCCTGGGTTATCAACCAGAGTACATTCTTTCTGTCATTAATTAAAACATTTACAATAACAGAATAAGGACTAGCATAGATTTAATTTACAAATCACCATAAATTCATACAGGGCAGAAAGACCTATGGTCCATAGCCCATGATTGATTAACACTAAATATTAATAATTACTTGTAAATAAAGTTATATTTTTTATCTTAACATAATGTATTTGACAGGGGCAGAAAGACCTATGGTCGATAGCCCATGACAAACTACCAACACATTTGTACATATTGTTATAATAAATTTTGTAAAATGTTGTTCCCATATTGTCTGAATAAAGATGTTTGTATATATATCTATAGAATAAGGCTAAAGGGAAAATAATTAATTATTTTCATTTTTTTAATTTAATCTAAAACATTTACGTAGTTCTGCACTTTAATTTTTATATATATAAATCTTTATTGGCAGATTATTTTTATCAAAGTAATAATAATAAATAAATACAATAAATAACTAACATAAAAATAAATTCTTCTGCCAATTGGCTATCGACTGTTGGTCTTTCCGCCTAATTTAATTTTTATTAAAACGCAATTATTAAATTCAAGTTATTTAATTAAAATTAAAACATTTGGTTTGATTCACTTATTATGATATAAGTTAATGTTTATATTTATCTTATACAAAAATTAGGCAAAAGGTGGCGCTTGCGTCGTCTTTAATTTATTATGAATTTATATTTTTTAATTAAAATATTTATGCATAACTTTAATTTTTAATGATTGTATTTTATTAGAAATAATTATATTTTTAATAAAATACAATCGTCTATTTTCCATTATTGTGAATTACAATTACAATTACAATGAAATAAACCAAAAATTTTAATTTTAATTCTTGGATCTTGGAGGCGTTCACTTCGTGGTATATTTTTTCAATTTTGATATAAAGAAAACACTTAACTTTTTTATACCACTTTTATAAAAGTGGTAGAAAAAAAGTGGTATAAAGTGGTATAAAAAAGTTTTTTATACCACTTTTATAAAAGTGGTATAAAAAAGTTAAGTGTTTTCTTTATATCAAAATTTTAATTTTAATTAAAAATCCTGAACTAGATGAAAAATATTTTACCATCGGTTAAGTGAGAAATTAATTAAGCAAATTAATGGGCAAAAAATGCACAAATATTTTAATAAAATAAACCACTGGTCTAGAATATAAGAATATTCTCGCTTTTAAAACTGTTCTTCAAGCAAATTTTTGCTCTAAGAAAAATACATTATTTTGTTAATTACTTTTTTGTCCCGACATCCTGAGTTTTTTTGAAATATTTGAACAATTTTCATTTTAGTGGTCAGATTTTATCACAATTAAAAAAAAAACAGGATTAATTTAACTGCTTAAATCACTTAACTAGACATCTATTATAGTCAATAGTTTGAATCTGCTGCAGCTCACAATCCTTCCACAGCCTCATAAGTTTGATAATTTTTCGTTTTGGCGCTCATATTTGATCTCAATAAAAAATCTGAAAATATCAGAACCTGCTGGAGGATTAATTTAACCAGTTAAATCGCTTAATTAGACTTTGATTTACAAATTAGAGTGAATAATTTGAATCTAATGAAGCTTATAATTTTTCAACAGCTTCCTGAATTTGAGCATTTTAATGCTTAATGAAAAAGCTAAACCTTTATAAAAGTGGTATAAAAAAGTTAAGTGTTTTCTTTATATCAAAATTTTAATTTTAATTAAAAATCCTGAACTAGATGAAAAATATTTTACCATCAGTTAAGTGAGAAATTAATTAAGCAAATTAATGGGCAAAAAATGCGCAAATATTTTAATGAAATGGAAAGAAAACTTTCAAACAGTGTGTTGTAGAATTTCTTAAAATTTGCGAAATAATCGTACTTTTTTTTAATTTCCACAAACACAATTCTAAACAAGAAAAACGTTTCTTTATTACGATTTAATTCGTGTATTAACAAACCGATGTTATGATCACAATAAACACAAAATACAACTTTCTTACATATTTTATTGTATCGTCTTAATAAAATTATGAAATTTCAACAGCACTCCACGCAATATTAAGGTTTCTCAAATTAATTTCGACGTTTCGCAAAAAAAAAAAAACGCCATGGGAAGACATTTTTTATTGCGTTACGCATAATAGAATCCGGATCAATTACATCAATTATCTAATCTGGGTGACGTTTTAATTATACCGGTTGAAAGAAGTAATAAATCTATTGGGAATTTGAATTGGAATTGGCATTTCCGTACAAGGAAAAATCGTTGAAAATCAATTAATAAATAAATAGAGATAAGTCTAGTAATATTATTATTGCAAAAAAAGCAATTATTTCAATTAAAATATACTTAAAAGGAGTGTGAACTGTATAAAATTAAAATTATTGATTGCAATTTGTAATTCGAAGTTTATGGAATAATCCGAATTATAATTTATTAATTAAAACTAATTAGTTGAGTTAATTTTTAATTTTTGACATCTATTTTTTCATTAAGCATTAAAATGATCAAATTTGTGGGATCCCGGTGCTCCAAAATCAGAATTAGGCAGTAATAGTGACGTTCGGTGACTTTAAAGTCAGAATAAGACAATAATAGTGACGTCCAGTAACAATAAAGTCAGAAATAGGAAGTAATTGTGAAATCATATGATTCTAAAGTCAGAATAAGACAAAACTGGTCAGATCTAGTGACTACATAAACACAATAAGCCAATAAAAGTCACATTTTAAGTTAGAATTACCAGAGTAAAGTGGCTGTAGAGTCAGAATTAGCCAGTAATAGTGAAATTGAATGACTTTAAAGCCAGAATAAGACAATAATGATGATGTCCAGTGACAATAAAGTCAGATATAGAAAGTAATAGTGAGATCTAGTGACTTTAAAGTCAGAATAAAATAATAATAATGAGATCTAGTGATTTTAAAGTCAGAATAAGACAATAATGGTGACGTCCAGTGACTATAAAGTCATAAATAGCAATTAATAGTGAAATCATATGACTTTAAAGTCAGAATAAGACAAAGCTGGTGAGATCTAGTGACTATATAAACACAAAAAGCCAATAAAAGTCACATTTTAAGTTAGAATTACCAGAGTAAAGTGGCTGTAGAGTCAGAATTAGCCAGTAATAGTGAAATTGAATGACTTTAAAGCCGGAATAAGAAAATAATAATGATGTCCAGTGACAATAAAGTCAGATATAGAACGTAATAGTGAGATCTAGTGACTTTAAAGTCAGAATAAAACAATAATAATGAGATCTAGTGACTTTAAAGTCAGAATAAGACAATAATAGTGACGTCCAGCGACTATAAAGTCAGAAATAGGAACTAATAGTGAAATCATATGACTTTAAAGTCAGAATAAGACAAAGCTGGTGAGGTCTAGTTATTATATAAACACAATAAGCCAATAAAAGTCATATTTAAATTAGAATTACCCGATTAAAGTGGCTCTAGAGTCAGAATTAGCCAGTAATAGTGAAATCCAATGACTTTAAAGCCAGAATAAGACAATAATAGTGATGTCCAGTGAATATAAAGTCAGATATAGAAACTATTACTTTCTATATCTGACTTTAAAGTCAGAATAAAACAACAATAGCGAAATCTAGTGACTTTAAAGTCAGAATAAGACAATAATAGTGACGTCCAGTGACTATAAAGTCAGAAATATGAACTAATAGTGAAATCATATGATTTTAAAGTCAGAATATGACAAAACTAGTGAGTTTTAGTGGCTGTGTAGTCACAATAAGCCAATAAAAGTAACATGTAGTCACATTTAAGTTAAAATTAACCGTGAAAGTGGCTGTAAAGTCAAAATAAGTCAATGAAAGTAACCTACAGTATCGTTAAAGTCAAAATTTGGCAGTAACAGTTCATAAATAAAAATGTATAATCGATGGTCGATGACTGTATAGTATAAGAATTTTATTGTTAATTTACTGAATATAGAAATAAAGATATTATTTATATATATAAAAAATTATAAATACTAAATTCAATTAAAGCTACATTTCCATTAAGGCATCGATTCTATTCTAATATACAGTTATCTTTTTCTACTAAAACGCCGTGTTAAAACGTTTAATTTAGGATCTACAACTACAATTCCGTCTAATCAATTGAAAATATTTTCCTAAATGTGGGAATTTGTATCAGAAAAGTCTAAATTATTGTTCATAGTTCGATTTTTTTTCTTAATTTCCTTCAAAATGTGAAAATTAGAATCATAACAGATAAACGTATTGTTAATTTCTTTATTTATTTATGATTTAACCTTCGTGGACTTTTGTTTATAAGGAAATGCCAATTCAAATTCCCTATTGATTTATTACTTCTTTAAACCGGTGTAATTAAAACGCCAGTCGCTCAGATTGGAAATTGAGATATTCAATCCGGATTCCATTGTGCGTAGCGCAATCCGAAAAAAAATAAATGTCTTCCCATGGCATTCTTTTGCGAAACGCGCGAAATTAATTTGAGAAACGTGCTCGGTATTGTATGGAGTGCGTTTGTTACTGAAATATTTTTTATTAGGAGAAAATAAAAATAGATCTCCTATTTTAGACAATATGTTAAATGCTACTAAATCTTTATTACCTGAGAAAAAAAAATGTACAATGCATATAATCTAACATAATATAATAAATACTTATGTACAAAATATATTTACAAATAAAGGCTATCGACTATTGGTGTTTCTGTCCAGTTTTTAATAATAATTTGTTAATACCGAGATGAATAATTTTAAACAATATTTCAAAGAATACTTTGTTAATATACAAAATAAAAAAAGGAAATAAACGAAACGAACCGTTTTTATTGTATTAAATAAAAATGATTTGAAAATAATTTATTAATTATTTTCAAATCATTTTTATTTAATATATTTAAATGGCTGTGACCAAGTGAATGAATAATACTCTTTTTCTATCCGTTTTTATTGTTTTATTAAAAATTATATCATGAAGTCATCACTTCATTTCACAATATTCAAGACAGTTAACTGTATGTACGTATTTTCGACTTTTAACATAGACTCTTAACGATTATCACTTTTTATCCGTATATTTTGACAAGGACGAAAATACAAAAATTCAAGCGGAAAGACCATTGGTCGATAGCCAATTAGCAGACCTTTACAACATATATTATAATATTTAGTTATATGTAATAATTGTATTGTGTTTCTCAACAAAGATTAATGAATATATATTAGTGTTGGGCAAAATCGAATAATATTAGTAATCGAGTATTACTAAATGTGTCATTTTAAGTATTTAAAACGAAAAAGTAACTTCAAATTTATGTTTATTAATAAATGGGAAGTTATTTCTGATATATTTATAATAAGTAACATTCATAAAATTATAATATATTGAATTTAGAAATAATAAAAGATCGACTTTGCCCATCACTAATATATATATATATATATATATATATATATATATATATATATATATGAAATAAATTAAAAATGTTAATCAGAATCCTTTCAATTGAATCTTATTAAATTTTGAAATTAATCGTCGGCAATTCAAACAATAAATCTTAGTAATTGACAGTTCTATTTTCTGTAAAAGGTGTGTATAGTTTAGATTTGGTTCTTAAGTGCACACGTAATTCTGCGTCGTACTGATTTCAGTTAGCTCAATTAAAGTTAGTAAGGCCAATTTTCTTACCTAAACACCAAACCTATATATATTTTTGTCAAATTAATATTTCAAACATTTGCCGCAACGTACATAATTAAATTAAGTTCTGAATGTGCTTTTCCATTTTCATTAAATTTAATTCGCACTTTTTTCTCTGTCCCGTATAAAATCTAGACCAACCATAGTTAGTTATTGATAATGTACACATAGTGTACGAAATGTACATCTAACGAAAAAATAAAAATTGTGAAGTAAGGAATTAACCAAGTGTTTTTTATTCAAGTTACATCACTTCACGTTATACTCAAACCAAATATACAATTAGACCAACCATGTTTTTTTTTTTTTTGATTTTTGACTTACGTTACGTAAGTACGTTAAACAAATGCACATTGAGAATAATTTATTAATTATTTTCAAATCATTTTTATTTAATTTATTTAAATAACCAAGTGAATGAATACTCTTTTCCATTTATGTTTTTTTTTTTTGCAATAATTCTCACTTTCTCAATAAAATTAGGTGTAACAAATAACAAAATAAAAAACATCTTTATTGTGACATGCCCATCACTAGGGCAGGATCGATCAAAAAAGATCGACTGCTCGATCCTTGCTAGTGATCGAGCCGCTCGATCTTTTTGATCGGCTCGAGTGGCTCGATTTTTCTTATAATAGCCATTTATTTACTAAATACACCTGCAATAAATTGTTTTCCGCTTGGCTGATTTAAAGGATACAATTTGCAGGGATGACTTTTGAGAGGGGTTGTAATTTTATTGATACGTTTCTCGGCATGGTTTTCTAAGAGAGGGATTTTTGAGTATGATTTTTTGGGGTTTTCTAATCAACTCAATCGGCTCGATCTTTTTGATCAGCTCGATACTCCAACTGATCGATCATGGATTGATCGATCTTTGAAATTATCGATCTTGCCCATCACTAATTAATACAATATATGGTACAATGTAATACATTTATGGTTAATTAATGGTAAAATGGCTATCGACCGTACGCCTTTCAGCTATGTAACAAATAATAAATAAATTATTTAATTTATGTAAAAAATAAATATTTAATGTTTTCAATTCGTTTAGATAAACAATTATAATATACAAAACAACCGATTTAAAATATTTACACGAAAATCATAACATAACAAAAAAATTCGCAATCGTTTCAAATTTTGCAAGCAAATGTTAGCACGGCGTTTACAAACACAGCGTCCTCGCCGTAAACAATCGCAACGGTCTTAGGTAATAGACAATAAACCAGTCTGTTGCTGATACACACACTGAAAAGCATAACGCGGGGAATGTGACTTGACAAATTCATCCGTTTGAAAATTGCTCTTTCGTTCTTGCGATCATTTAGCGGGAGGATGTTGCAAAACGCACGCGCTGAGTGATTGATTCAAATTGGTTCAGTTTCTTCAGATCTTGTTCGTTTTTTTTTTGTTGTTATTCCGTTTGTGTCGCACGCGCGATTTATCGCCCGTTGCGAGATAATTAAGGATTGTATGGAAAACGCGATGGAAAATGGGAAATCAAGGACGAGTGAACGTTCGGAAAATTATTGTTTTGAATTAAAACACTGCGATTGTGTACAAATGGAATCAATTATTTCTTATGTTAATTAATTTTATAAAGTAAATCGTTTAGAATAATAAATATGAAAAAATTATTAAATATCTCATTATAAAAAAAAACAATGTTAAACTTTTTTATTTGTGAAGCCAAGTTGTAGTCCGTAAAAAATAAAACTTAAATCGTATGAAATAAATATGAATAAATTATTAAAAATCAACCAATAAAACAATAATAATTTATTCATATTTATTTCATACAATATGAACTACCAATGTCTAAATATTAAAACCATTAAAACTTAAATCAATTAAAAATAATTTGAAAATAATTAATTTATATATATGTACGAATATTCATTTAAATAAAAATTTCACAATTTATTAAATTAATATTCTTACATACATATATAGAGCGTATAACAAAAATCGATGACGAAGTTGGCGTTGGAAGTCTCAAGTCATGTCTGTACTAAGATCACACGCGTGAAATGCTGGTTGAGGTTAAACATGACAACCTGTACTTTACGCGTGTGCGTGTGATTTTAGTTCAGACATGACTTTAGATTTCCAATGCCAACTTCGTCGTCGATTTTTGTTATACGCTCGATATTTAATCATGTTTCAGCAAGTCATTAATGAAAAAATATTTAAAGACATTTAGATAAATTAAATAAAAAATTGAGGCTTCTACTTCGTTATACATGTTAATTTAATTTAAAGGATATTTAAACAAATAAATAACTTTGTTTGTATAACACTCTGTATTTCCTGTTTAGTCATTGCATTCAATTTTTATCGAGCAAATAATTGCAACAATAAAACTATATATGGCAGTAAAAAAAAATACAAGTCGATACAAAATAAGCAGCAAAATCTCATTATTTTTGTATTAATAAACCCAAATCAACAAAAACTGCAACTGCAAGACCGAATCAAACAATCGCGTAATTACACACCCGATTAATCCTACAATTGAGTTGTGGGTGATTTTCGCAATCGGAAACCACTCGTTTTTGGGCGCGGTCTTTCTCTTATTTAATACAAACCGTTGGAATCGCTAAAGGTTTATCAGCTTCCGCATGGCGTATAGAACGGCGAGGTCGCTTTTTTTACCTCTCGAACGTGAGCCCAAGAATGCTGCTTATTGTGTTATTAAAAAAGAAAGAAATAAAGTAATCATATACGAGATTTGCATATGAGAGGTATATCAAGCTATTGTACGTAAATTTACTTGTGAGGAATTATATTCCGAAAAAAAAAAGTTGTTATTATTTCTGTCATAGAATAATATTCAAGTTCTCCTTTTTTTAGTGGAATGAAAAATTATTCTCGGTCGTCTACCTTGTAGATCCAAATCGTTGACTTGAAATTAGGCAAAAGATGGCGCTTGTGTCGTCTTTAATTTATTATGATAGCATAATATTTTAAAATAAAATTTATTATCTTTGTTTAAAAAATACAGATTCTGTCGTAGAAGATTTTTTTATTAATTTTAACACAAAAAAGAAAATTTCTATTATAAAACAATATTTCAGAAAAAAAACTTTTTTGTTAATTTAAATCTGAGTAACTTTTATTTCAGATATATTTTTGTTCATTTCATACTTAGATATATAAAAAATAAATGATTCCTATTCAGAAATGGGAAAAGAGAGAATTTTCGTCCGCCCTGGCGGCGCGCATGCTAAAAAATAATTTTTTGTTGTATTTTTAGATTTCACAAAAAAATCGTGATTATTTTCAGGAATTTTCTTTCTTGTACATTCAGATTTCATAAAGATTTATGATTATTTTCAGGAATAAAAAAATTAACATTTCTTCATTGTACATTTTGATTTCATAGAAAATCGTGATTATTTTCAGCAATAAAAAAAAATATATCTTTTTTGTACTTTCAGATTCTTTCTTGTACATTCAGATTTCATAAAATTTGTGATTATTTTCAGTAATAAAAAAATTAACATTTCTTCATTGTACTTTTTGATTTCATAGAAAATCGTGATTATTTTCAGCAATAAAAAAAACATATCTTTTTTGTACTTTCAGATTCTTTCTTGTACATTCAGATTTCATAAAATTTGTGATTATTTTCAGGAATAAAAAAATTAACATTTATTCATTGTACTTTTTGATTTCATAGAAAATCGTGATTATTTTCAGCAATAAAAAAAACATATCTTTTTTGTACTTTCAGATTCTTTCTTGTACAATCAGATTTCATAAAGATTTGTGATTATTTTCAGAAATAAAAAAATTAACATTTCTTCATTGTACTTTTTGATTTCATAGAAAATCGTGATTATTTTCAGCAATAAAAAAACATATCTTTTTTGTACTTTCAGATTCTTTCTTGTACATTCAGATTTCATAAAGATTTATGATTATTTTCAGGAATAAAAAAATTAACATTTCTTCATTGTACTTTTTGATTTCATAGAAAATCGTGATTATTTTCAGCAATAAAAAAAACATATCTTTTTTGTACTTTCAGACTCTTTCTTGTACATTCAGATTTCATAAAGATTTGTGATTATTTTCAGGAATAAAAAAATTAACATTTCTTCATTTTACTTTTTGATTTCACAGAAAATCGTGATTATTTTCAGCAATGAAAAAAAACATATCTTTTTTGTACTTTCAGATTATTTCTTGTACATTCAGATTTCATAAAGATTTGTGATTATTTTCAGGAATAAAAAAATTAACATTTCTTCATTGTACTTTTTGATTTTATAGAAAATCGTGATTATTTTCAGCAATAAAAAAAAACATACCTTTTTTGTACTTTCAGATTCCTTCTTGTACATTCAGATTTCATAAAGATTTGTGATTATTTTCAGGAATAGAAAAATTAACATTTCTTCATTTTACTTTTTGATTTCACAGAAAATCGTGATTATTTTCAGCAATAAAAAAATGAAAAATTATATCTTTTTTTTACTTTCAGATTTTATGAAAATTTGTGATTATTTTCAGGAATTAAAAAAAAAATTTCTTCTATAGTTATAAATGAGATGTACTTTAGGATCTCACAAAAATTCTTGATTATTTTCTGGAATAAGAAAAAATGAAAAACATTTCTTTATTGTAATTTCATATTTCTCAGAAATTCACATTTAATAGAATGTTCAGCCACCATTAATTTGATTAACCGTAACACTATTATAATTTATTATTATTATTATTATTCTCAGAAATTCTTGATTATTTACGGGAATCGGAAATAAAAAAACAATTTAGGAACGGCAAAATTTATTCACAATTTTTGAAGAAAAAAAAGCAAGATTACAATTTGTGTCATCACGAACAACGCCCTGACATCAAACTAATGGTCTGCACAGCTCCACAGCCCACTGTGTTGTGTATGAAATCGGGGAAATTCGACTCGAGCACCCTGATCCTCTGCCTCTTCAAATCCGCCATTGCCTGCGTCGCCAACAAGCAGTTCGGCGATTTGTAAACGACGGTGAAGTTCTCCTTCACGAACGGCGTGTTCGAATCCCAGCGGTAAACCTCCGGCTGGCCTTCGTACCTGAAGAAAATCGCCGAACCTAAATCGGTACCCAGGATGACCAGTTTACTGGGCTTCGGGCCTAAATCTTGTACGCGCCCTGCGGTTGAGCCCGAGCGCAGGTAGTCGGTTCTGATTTGGAACATTCTGGCTGAGGATAAGTAGGTGAAGACGAGGAAGTTGTTGCCGCAGCCTTTTCGTGTTAGTGCGATGTAGAGGACGTCGCGGCGGTTCATCCCGGCGACCACGGCTTTAGGGAGGATTACCCTGTAGCCCTTGTTGCCGGCGATGTCGAAGACTAGGATGGAGCGCGTTGCGGCGTCGGAAACGTACGCGAAGGGACGTCCATCTGCGGAGTACTCAACAGCGACGTATTGCAAGCGGGAAGCCTTTGAGACTAAGCCTGATAGATCAAGGGTTTTTAATAGCTTTCCTGTTTTCATTGAAATCGCGACTACTTTCGGGGGGCACCTCCTTACGGGTTGCTCTAGTGTGTTGACAACCCCAACATCAAGAACCCAGAGAATATCCTGGGCGTCCAGGAAAATATCCACCACCGATTGTAGACCTTGACAATTTCCCTCCTCCTGCGAGGACCAGCAAGGGAACGGTTGGATCACAGCTTCGCAGCCTTTTTGCTTCAATGAAACCTTCGCGAGCGTTGCAGGTACTCCAGGCTTGTACCTAGGCAACGCCAAAATAACTTCATCTTTATAAATCTGCCCTCTAGTGGCGATTATGTTCTTGCTGATGAATTTTCCGGAGGAAACGTAAATTTTCTTAGTGGCATCGCAAGGCCATTCGAAATTCCCCCCGGACCACTCGATCGGCCGCATCAATTCATTATCACAAGTGGCGCTGACGAGGGCTGAGAATCCAAAGATGGTGCACAGAAGAGTTGCCGTCAACATGCTGGGATTTATTTCCTGAAATTAATAACAAACAAAAATTAATAAATTAGACAAAAGATGGCGCTTTCAATTAAAGAAGAATTAAATAAAAAAATAATAGGACTATGAATATTTCAGAAAAATACTCATTGCGAAATAACTTATACCTCTTTTATTATTATTATTATTATACTATTAAAGTAAGTGTAGGAAATAATTTAATAATTTTCAAATTCATTTTATTTATGAAGTAAATATGAATAGATTATTAAAAATCAACCAATAAATATCCATAGAAATTTTAATAAAACAAATTTTTCTCTTGAAAATGGGCTAATAACCCGAAACTAGTCGAGAATTTAAAGTTATTGAATCTAATCTTTGTTTTATTGGTTGATTTTTAATAATCTATTCATATTTATTTCATACAATATGAACTACCAATGTCTAAATATTAAAACCATTAAATAACTGTGACCAAGTGGAATGAATGTTTTTGTTTTCTATTTATATTAAAACCATTAATCATTTTATTTAATTTATTTAAAGAACTGTGACTAAGTGAATGAATTTTCTTTTTTATTGGCGCATAATTATTTCTAGAACTTTGGAAACAGACGCAGAAACGCCGTTAAAGTAATTCTTATACTTAATACGCTAATTGAAGATAATTTCTAAGGCCGCGTTTATAGTAGGGTAGAACAATGATAGAAGCTACCTGCATCAAACTTTAAAAGAAAGCTTAAATTACGCATAGTAAAATCTTAGAACTTTGCAAACAGACGCAGAAACGCCGTATGAGTGATTCTTAAACGTAATATGCAGGGGTTCAGTCATAACTCGTTCCTCCGGGGTGACCCATTGCGACGCATGTGGGGGCAATCGTGGAGCTGACAACTGATCGCCAACTATGGAAGGAGATTTCCGGCACTCAAGAGACGCGCTAAATATTTGTCGGCGGTTAAGTAAATAAAATATGCTACTTGAGGACATTTCCTAAGGTCGTATTTATAGTAGGGTAACACGATGACTGAGGCTACCTGCATCATCTCTTAAAAGAGGCTTAAATACGTATAATAAATCCCAGAACTTTATAAACAGACGCAAAAATTCTGTTTATATTATTCTTAAGCTCAAGATACTATCGAAAATAATTCCTAAGGCTACATTTATAGCAGGGCAGACCGATGCTAGCTGCATCACACTTTTAAAAAGACTACAATAAGTCCATGCAATCATAATAGATCTTAAAATATTGTAATGAGAGGCAGAAACCCCGTTTAAGGATGCGATTTAGCAGAAAGAGATAGCTGTATATATATATCAACAGTCACTAATTCATGTTACATTGAGGTGCTGGTCAATAGGCAACATTGTATTATTCATCAAAGTAATCTTAAAACAGAAGGGAATTTCGTGAGATGAATTAAAAATAATTTTAATAATTAGTTTTTCTGAAACGCAATCATGACAAACTTTGAAAATATGTGGTATTTATTGCAATTTTTAATCTATATAACAAAAACGTGTGAAATATAAATTTCAAGGGTTTCACTAAATTCTTCATTCACATTACTTCACATTAATTTTCTATTAACTTGATTACACCTTACACATTTCTTTTCTAATAACAACTAGTGATTCTAGAATCTTTGAGGCGCTTACTTCGTGATACATTTACAATATTAGGATAAAGAAAACAGTAACTTAAATAAAAACATTTTTTTAAGTTACTAAGTGTTTCATTTATCCTAAGAACTATTGAATTAACGTAATAGACTTATTTTTTAAAAATGTATTCTCATATTCTCTACTTGGCAGATAAAAAATGTAAATACATAATATTATTAAAATTTATATAATGACTATTGTTTAGTCGATTATTTTAACTTTACTGAATCTCTTTCTACTAAACCGCAACCTTAAGTGCTTCTTAAAAATGTAACTACATATTCTTATTATTAAAATTTATATAATGACTCTTGTATAGTCGATTATTGTATCTTTACTGTATCCGCAACCTTAAGTGCTTCTTAAATTCAAGATGCTAATTGAGTATAATTCCTAAGGTAAAAATCTATTTTCACTTACCACTTTATCCTTTAAAGTGAATCAAATACAGTAACTGACACAACTCCTGCCTTCAGAGCCGGTCTTCATTTTATATATACCAACCATTTCTTCTTTGTTTTCACTAAACATCGCGATGTTTAGAACAACGTTGAGGTCGCGCGTGATGCGCGGCTCGAAATCCTGAAACGACCCCGGAGCGGTCAACACACTTGACCACAAGGAATAATATCAACAGTAAACAAATTATAATTGCAATTAGTCATTGAATGCAAATACTAAATTAATAATTAATGCATGCGAAATTACCGTTTATTTAATTAACTCTTTCCGCAATTAGAAATATTCAGTGCTTTTCACCCGCGATTGACATTTATTGGATTTTAAGTTTTTTGTTTAGTAATTAAAATTGATTTCTTGTGGAAAATCGTGCTTGGCATTAAATATTAATAAATGTTGATTCATTTATTGCTGGTTACGCAAGCCGCATTGCATTCCGTGTAAGGTACACGAATGTGGAATCGAATCGACGTGAAGTGTTATTATCTTGTATTTATATGTTGTTCTGTGCAAAGAATGAGGATTAATGTCGGTAATATTCATGTAAATGCGCGCGTTCGAGGAATTTATTACCCGCGCCTCGATTCGTGATAATTAATTTCTCGAATGAGGATTCGAAAGGATTCGTATTCGATTGTAGTTTGTTTGTTGTCTTTGTAATATTAGTAAAATATGATCGAGACAGAAATAAGGCAGAAAGACCTCAGGTCGATTGCCTTTTTTTCCTGGAAAATGACATAATTTTGCATTTATTTATATTGAGCTCTAAACGGTTTGTGGAACACCAAGAATATAAACTTTTAAGATTTTTTGCAGAAACATGTAATCATTTATAGAGTGTATTGGATGGATAATTTTTAAGTCATCTGCAAATAATAAACGGCTTGTTTGAATGATCTGAGTAACATCATTTATGAATATATTAAAAAGACAGGGACCTATAACAGATCCCTGAGGGACCCCTGAGGTTGCGCAGATGACGTTTGATCTAAATCCACTGAATTCAACATATAACTCTCTCTCAGTCAATTAATAATAATAACAGAATTATATATTAAAAACAATAGTTTTAACAATATTTTACTTATATATTTCATTTTTTGCAATATTTTATGCAAAAAAAAAACCATATCATGCGTTTTAAAATCTGAAAATTACTTTTTGTATAAAATTTAGTTGTCTGCTGTTGACTCTCAGTGAGGCAAGTAACACAGGTGATTTATAAGCTATTAATTATAGAAAACTAACTTACCTTACTGAGAGTTAATAGCTTGCACTTTAATTTTAATCAAAAAGTAATATGTAAAAAAATAACATGAATTGTGGAAAAAGAATATTTATAAATATATCAACTAGAAATACCTAAAGGATAAAATATACCTGAATAAATAATAATGTAATAGCACAAGACATTTCGGTGATAAGAAGGAACATATACATGCATACACTGCACTGCTTCACAAATCCAAAGATGAGAAAGTTTATATCGCATCATTATTTCTCCCTGGGCCCATCCAAATTTGGTTTAGCAGCACATATCAAAAATTCTTTACAATGAAATTAAACAAGGAAAATTTCTGGCAATGATCAATAAAATTCGATCAAAGGGATTGATCCAACTGCAAAAAATACACTGTAAGTTTTACAAACATCTATTAAAACAACTACTTCCCGAGCATTTACCCCGCCGGACATTGGATTACACAATAGATATTTGTTGTTGCATAGCAGCACTGCTGCGAGTCGAAATTGTTTGATAAAAATGTTTGTAAAACTTACAGTGTAAGTATTTTTTGCAGTTGGAAAAGGGGATTGATGGAATTTTATTGATCATTGCTAGAAATTTTCCTTGTTTAATTTCATTGTAATTTAAATAGCTGCAAATGTGTGAATCATTTCATTTTATTCAAAAATTCTTTGATGGAAGAGAAGAACACACAAATTTAACAGCAGCCTGAAAATAAACAAATAAATGAAAATTAGTAAACATAACCTTACTTGTAAATAAAATTTAGAAAATAATAATTTCTCAAAAACAAACCATTTAACAATTAATAAAATAAAATATTAACATCATAAACATTTAAGAAAAAGCAACGCTGTTCTATGCTTAGATTAATTTAATGTTATTACTGACTAAACATATTTACTTATAACGAAGAAACTTACCTCAATTTTCGTGAAGATTTCTATGCATTCAGGGGTCTTCATCCACCTTTTCAATTTGGCAACGCAATATGTTCTATATCACGTTTTATCACATAAATTTGAAGAGTAATTCTTCAAAAATATTTCGATTTGCACTGAATTCTTTATGTCACGTTGTTTTTTTCAACGCTTACTTAGGTAATTCCCACGTCAGAAACACCGCATTTTGCCATCTATTGGTGAACGCTTCAAATATTATCGACATTTGCGCCTCTAGTGGATTGGGATAAAACTATTTATATCTGATTATAATAATAATAATAATCATGAAATAACGAAATCCCATGGAGTAATAATATAAATATAATAAAAAAAAAATAATAGAGAATTATTCATCGACTATTATTAATAATATATACATATTTAATTAATGCTTTTTAATGAAAATATTGGATATATTAGTACAACTTACGATCTTTTGCACGTTTTGTCAGAATACTTTCCAAACATGTTTGCACACTCACCTAACCTAAACTAACCTAACCCAAACTAACCTAACCTAAACTAACCCAAACTAATCTAACCTAAACTAACCTAACCCAAACTAACCTAACCTAAACTAACCCAAACTAATCTAACCTAAACTAACCTAACCCAAACTAACCTAACCTAAACTAACCCAAACTAATCTAACCTAAACTAACCTAACCCAAGCTAACCTAACCTAAACTAACCTAACCCAAACTAACCTAACCTAAACTAACCTAACCTAAACTAACCTAACCCAAACTAACCTAACCTAAACTAACCCAAACTAATCTAACCTAAACTAACCTAACCCAAACTAACCTAACCTAAACTAACCTAACCCAAACTAACCTAACCCAAACTAACCTAACCTAAACTAACCTAACCTAAACTAACCTAACCCAAACTAACCTAACTTAAACTAACCTAACCTAAACTAACCCAACATAACCTAACCTAAACTAAGTCAAACTAAACTAACCTAACCTAAACTAACCCAAACTAAACTAACCTAACCTAAGTCGACAAAAGTCGGTTTAGATTTCTTGGTAAAGGAGATATATTTGCACTTATCGCTATTCAAATTCAGATAATTAATATTACACCAATCCGAGATAATATCAAGTTGATTTTGTAAGCGTTGACAGTCATCAGAGTTAGCAATTGTTGAGTAGATCTTTAAGTCATCCGCATATAAGAGGTGTTTACATTTTAATAAATGTAAATTATAGGTTATGTTATTCTAACAAATTGAAGAATAACAATAATGAATTTAATTATAATAGCAAGTACAATTTACAGTAAGTAGAGCTCAAAATCTATAACAAATATTCAAAGTGTTGTTTAAAGTCTTAATTTAAACAAAATTATGTTTTTTTGTACCTTAAAAAACAAAATTCAAATATTTTTTAAAATAATTTTTAATACATCTAATAGTTAGTTGCTTATTGAATTTAGAAATACCTGATAATTCGCGTGAACTTATCGGTTTCGATTTAAAGGCTGTCGGTGTCACGAATAATTGGAACAATCTGGGCCGCTCCTAAAACACTACCCGGAATTTTATAATTCGACGGCATTTTCGCTCGAAACTTTAATAATAATTTCGGTTTTACAAGTAATTATTTTTCCTTATCCGGAGCCATTGGTTGCGATAATAATTGTAATTACAAATTACTTCAGAATTTTTATAATAGTAATAATTTCAGTTATTAATTTTAATATTTTGTTATTGTTTGTTCCTTGTATTTATGTTTTTTTATACAATTTATTGTCATTGTTAGTTAATAATTGCAAAACAAAAGAAGTGCATTTATAACGGAGACAACGTTGAAAATGGGATAAATATGGAGAAGTATGACAATAAATTTGATCATACAATGTTTTCTCAAATATTTTAGCTATATGAGAAAGTATTGCTATTAATGTAAGATGATTGTTATTGTTGTTATATTTTAGGGGAGAACTCTATTTATTTATTTATTTATTTTTTTCGAAAATATGTTTTTGTTCAATCCTTTTAGTTTATTCCTACATCACAGCAGAGAAGCTGTGGGATTTCATAAATTTCACATTTCATATCCTGTTAAAACATGCTTTTAAAAAATAATTATCCATCCGCTTTAAACTCGACAGATTCTTATTTCTATCGATCGAGTTTGAAGCGAAAAATTAAATCTTTGGAGTTTGAATCGGACGGATATTTATTTTATTTTTTTTCTGTCGGGTTTGAAGCAGACGTCAAACTTTTTTTATTTCTGACGTCAAACTCGACTATTTTTTTATATCTATGGAGTTTGAAGAGAATGTCAAACTCGGCAGATATGATTAAAAAAAAGTACCGAAATTATTACTATATTTGGTTAAAAACCCACAACACCAAGTTCTTTTCTTTTTGCATAAAAGAAATATACGAAATATATTAAATAAAAATGATTTGAAAATAATTAATAAATTATTCCCACATTTAGCTCTGTGACTTTTAACTTACGTTAAACAAATGCACATTAAAACAACTACTTCCCGGGCAACAGCAGGTGTACATTATGTAATTCAATGTCCGGCGTGGGTATTTGCCCGGGAAGTAGTTGTTTTAACGTGCATTTGTTTAACGTAAGTTAAAAGTCGCAGAGCTAAATGTGGAAATAATTTATTAATTATTTTCAAACCATTTTTATTTAATATATTTAAATAACTGTGACCAAGTGAATGAATACTCTTTTCTATTTAAATATACGAAAGTTTTCAGTGCCTTATAAAATTCCACAGCATAATAGGAAAACCACTGACTTTAAGAGAAATATAATCGAAAATGGAAAATATAATGTATGTAGAAGGAAACATGTTTTGATTAAATACAGTGAAATATAATTGTAAAAATCCTGAAACACACGAGCAGACTTTTTTTGTGAAAGTCCCTCTTAATTCCGATCAACATTTTACGCAACTAATTCGATGGTTGATATCTGGAACGGAGAATTATCGCGTGCCCCAAAAAGTGATTATTTTCGCAAGTAAACGCCGTTTTAATGTCCGCTAATGTCAGTTACTTGCTTAGTAATTACAGGGAAGTGCAGCGTTTCTAACGCATTAAATTTGAATATACATCAAACTAATGTTTATTTTAATGAAAAACGATGACAAAAATTATATTAGAAAGCGCAGGTTGAAACGAATATGAAATATTGTGTTGGCCGAGGGTTTATAAATAAATAAATACAATGTTTCGAAATACTAATTATAATTCTGCAACTTTGAAGTAATGACTGTGTTATTAATTGAAAGTTGCAGAATTAGTACTTAAATTGTTATAAGATATTCAGGAATAATTATTGTTTATTATCAAAATATGCAAATAACTGGATTTTGTATTCTGTCAGAGCCTACTAAATATACAGGTAGGGGATGTCGGAGTGGGGAGGACTCAAAGCATACCTGACCGTGGAACGCCTGCTCGTCTCGCGTACGGCTCTAATGCAAGCGGGTTAAATTGTAACAATTATTTTCGCATATAGTAATAATAATAATAATACTTTATTTACGGAATTCACCTTTTTACATAATAAAGTACATTAATATTAATAAAAAATAACTGTAAACTACTAATTAAAAGCAAAATATAACAAAGAATAATATATATTAATAATGCTAAACTAGTTCAAATTTAATTATAATTTGAACTAGTTTAGCATTATTAATATATATTATTGTTTGTTATATTTTGCTGTTAATTAGTCAAGTCAATAAAGTTTATTGACATTCTATTCAATAATAATAATATTCACCTTAAACACCTTTTAAATAATATACAAATAAGTATGGAGCAAAAAAATAATAAAAATGGCTACATGACGCAAAAGCAATACATACTCAAAAATACAATTTAACAATATTAGATAAGTACATTCTCAAAATTTATTCGCTTAATACCGCTTTTAAATATGTTAAATGATATGCCAAATGATTCAAAATGAGGCGATGTACATAGAATATTTGCATACTTGAGCATTCTACATATTGGTTTATTTTGACCGTAATTAGATATATGGAATGTTTCTTTAAATATAGATCTTGTTCTCGTAATAGATGGAATACAGAAATTTAATGATTATAACAAATCACAGCAATGGACAATACCATTAACTATTTTATACAAAAATCATAAGTCAGCCTCAATTCGCCTATATCGAGGCACTAAGTTAATAGATCTTAACATAGTAGATCTGCTATAATTGGACATCTCTGCGAAATGAACACTGTAATAAAAACCTATTTTGTACACATTCAATCTGTTTAATTTTATTGTTATAAGTCGGTGACTAAATACAGGATGCATACTCCAGTTGTGGCCTGGCTAATGAAATAAATAGTAGTTTTTGAGTGGTCAATGAGAAATCTCTTCCAAAACGCTGGATAAAACCCAACATCTAATAGGCTTTCGAACAAATATTATTAATATGCATCGAGAAGGACATATTTTTCTCAAATATCACGCCAAGATCTTTCGCATATTGGCCGATAGGAATTTCATTATTATTAATAAAGTTGATTGTTAAGGCTTTCACTTGGTTATACATTTTGAGTTTATCAAATAAAACACTTTTTCACTTTGTTTGTATAACTTGTTATTATGCTTCGAAACTATAGTCACTAAAATAAAATAACAAGTTATACAAACAAAGTGAAAAAGTGTTTTATTCAATAAATATTAATAAAGTATTTATTCCCAGCATCACGATTACGTCTAAACGAGATTGAAAAATAAAAATAATAATAATTACTTATTGTAATTAAAAAAATAGTTGATTATCGAAACACCATTGAAAAATGCTATCTAAATCATTTTGTATATAATTGGTGTCAGAATCAGAATTAATTAAACGAAATATCTTAAGATCATCAGCAAATAATAGAAATTTTGAGTTTTTTATATACGTATGAATATCGTTGATAAATAAGAGGAAAAGCACTGATCCACAGTGAGATGCTTGTGGCACCCCTGAGAGAACATTAATTGGTCTTGAAGTGAAATTATTAATTTAAACGATTTGAGTTCTGTCAGTTAAAAAACTATGTAACCATTTTATAACCGAAATCCATTCTTTGCAATTTATGAACTAAAATTGAATAGGAAACACACTTTAGAGAAGTCAGTATAAACTGCATCAACTAGAATTATTCTCTAAAGCGTCAATGATATATGATTGATACAACAACAAATTAGATATTGTAGATCTTCCGTTAAAAAAATCCGTGTTTTTCTTTACATATAATATTTTTACATTTGAATATCAATGATAAATATTTTATTTAAAAATTATAACCTAGTTAAAATTAATTCTTGGATCTTGGAGGCGTTGACTTCTTGGTACATTTTTAATTTTGGTATAAAGAAAACACTTAACTTTTTTATACCAAATAAAAGTGGTATAAAAAAGTTACGTGTTTTATTTATATGAAAATTGAAAATGTACCACGAAGTGAACGCTTCCAAGATCCAAGAATTAATTTTAACTAGGTTATAATGTTTAAATAAAATATTTATCATTTCAAAGGCAGAAAGACCTCCGGTCGATAGCTTATGACAGACTACTAACCCATCAATATGTATTGTAAATATAAATATTTGTAAAGAATTGTAATCTTGCTGTCTGAATGAAGATGTTTGTATATAAAATGTCAAATTAGGTAATGGAATGATTGCAAATAGATGTTTCCGTCGCGATGGTTCGTATGTGAATGAATCCAAGATTTCGAACTCCCTATTCCAATATTTCAGCCTGTATATTTAGTAGGCTATGATTCTATCCATTGACAGTTTCACGATCTGGAATATATCAACAGTTAATGGGTTTTTATTCATCATTCTCTGTTGTATTTCACGATTTTCACCATTGTATAGAAGAAACACACGAGCTTAATGGGTTGCTCTGATATTGGGGTTCATACCTAAACCACAAAAATAATTATTTTAATTTCATGTAAAGTTCGTAAAAATCGAAATTATTTGACAACAATCACTAAGGATGTTTATTCTCTTAATATTTAATACTTCACTTGTTATCGAAGTTGTATTAATAAATTAATGCTGAATATCTAACGACAAGGGAGATATCGAATACGGACACTTCGCTGACTCACCCTGTATACATTGAATCATAGAAATACTCCATGATTAGCATCTGTATACACTGGAAAAACTCAAAAATACTAAAGTGAAAAAAAAAATTATGGAGATAAATATCAAAACCATCGAATCTAACAGTTAGGTTAGGTTATAAATAGAAAAGTCACAGCTAAATGTGGAAATAATTATTAATTATTTTCAAATCATTTTTATTTAATATAGGTTAGGTTATTTGCATTAACACTAACGGCCGTTTTTTTTTTAATAGTGGTTTAAGCTGAGTTTAAAGTAAAACTAGGTTTAAATACGTTTTGGTGTTTTCCAATCACGGCTTATAGATAAATTGCGGCTTAAACTCGAGTTTTTGTAAGCATTTCCACCAATAGATCGAAATACGTATAATTATGAAATAAATGGTTTAAATATTTTGTTGATTGGCTTTTACTTCGTTAGAGAAGTTTTACACACACAAGAATCCTCGCATAAATTCATAATATAATTATATATATATAGCCGACGATCACCAACATTTAATATGTTAGCAAATAGAACCGACATTGGGCGGAAATCACCTATCAAAATAATGTCAACTTGTTTTAATAAGATATCCGAATCTTGCGATATATTTCACGATAAATTAAATATGGTTTTAACTATTTTGGATCAATATATTCAAGAACTATAGTTATTGTAATGCGGCTATAATGTTATACTACCATTTTTATATCTTCATATTTTCTCTATGCTATGTTTGTATTTGATTATTGTATATTTGTTCTGTAATTGGGACTTGTTTCCTGTTGGACAATAAAGATTTATTATATGTAGAAAAATATTATAAGTTTGCGCATGTGCAATACAGCTATTTTTATAATATATTTCTTGCGAGAATTATTGAACATGTTCAAAATAATCTAGAAAAGAATTATATAAAACAGTCTCCCAATAATGTTAAGCAATAGCATACTACACAATGGCGCGTTTGTTTATATTGGACGACTGTAAAAACAATCTGCTCTACTTATTTCCACAATAATTATTTGCTGTGTAAAACAGGAAAAATATTTTTATATATATAATTATAGCAAAACTTTTATATATAATTCTCGCACAACTTTCTACGAGAATTCTTGTGTGTGTAAAACGGCCCTTATATACATTTTAATTTCATTATTGTATTAATATGTATTTAATTAATATTAAACAATAATTGACTCAAATTTATTTCTTGTGAAATCAAAAGCACACTTCCATGCAATACAACAGCACCGCATAAAATACATGTAATACATTGTCTCCGGTAATGGTGACATTTTATCCGTTTGGTGGGTGACGCCTTTTAGAAAGTAGATCCATGCGTTGGTTCGTTCTGTCCTGGTGCGGTCGCCTCTCGATTTTTTCAGCCGAACCGGCGCGGCGCGCCGGCTCGCAGTTCCATATCAGCTGCAAGGATAAATTCTCAATTCCGTTTCGTTGTAAAAATCCGGACGATAATAATGTCTCGGATATTTATTTATATGTGCGCCACGATGTGTGCTTTGAATTGAAAATGTTGTTTTACCGCAAAAAATTGCGCTCGAATTAAATAACGCATTTAATTATATCTACTTGTGGTATATATTAAAATTCATAGGTTTGTTTGTTTGTGTATGTGTGTCAGGCCACTCCTGAAGTTCGATTTAAAAGAAAAGAAAAAAATCGTTGACATTTAATTATAATTGTTGTGAAACTTTAAACAATAAATAACTAATTGGCATTAATATCGTAATTGCGGTATAAATAATCCTGTTCGTTATTTCGCTTCCCACAAATGCTATTTTGGTTTAATCTTCTTTATGTTGGTTGTGGAGACTTTAATTATTTAAATTAAAATGGTCGTCGTTTCTCCAATTTCTTTTATTAAACTAAATATGCGAAGTGCAATAGAAATATAATCACCAAGAATGACTAATTATACAGGGTGTTCTACAAGCTTTATGACAGACTTTACCAGATGATGAGCTCGTGTATTTATTATTATTATTTTTTTGTTAAAGAACAGGAGTCCGATTCGTTTTTGTTTAAAAGTTACAAGCATTTAAAAATGCATAGTAAATCATCTAGGCTAATAAATGAAAATGATAATAAATATTGTGACTATCATTTTAATTGTACAATATTTGGTACTTCGTGTAAAAGTTCTAAATAAACAATGCATTTATTCACAACTGGAGAATATGAAGATATTGTGTTTGTATTTGGGTATTCCAATGGGAACACCAGAGAAGCAGCTCGAGAATATCGACGCAGATATCCAAATGGGCAACAACCTCCAAAGAAGGCCATTTGTCCTACTGAAGTAAATGTACAAGATGAAGAAAATGTAATAGATGCTGTCCTTAATAACCTTTCAATTAGTGTTAATATTATCCAGAATATGTGGTATCAGCACGACGGCGCATCACCACATAGAGGAAGGCTGGGTTAAATGAACTTTTCCCAAATAATGGATAGGTCAAGGAGGTCCAATATCATGGCCACCTCGTAGCACCGATCTCAATCCTCTGGTTTTATATTTATGAGAACACATGAAGCAGCTGCTCTACCATGTTGAAATCACTACCCATCAGCAGTTACTTGAAAGAATTCAAGATGCAACTAAGCAAATAAGGATCCGAATTTTTAGTTCGTCGATGTGAGGCTTGCATTCAAACGGAGGGTGTACAATCCGAACAATTTTTATAGTCTTAAGTTTCGTGATTTTCATTTAAGTTACATTTTTATTGTTAATTGTTAATAAAGGTTTATTGTCATAGCAACTGTCTTTTTTTTTATTTTCAGCCTAGTTGTGATTGAAGCTGGTTGACTGGAAAAATTATGATTCTTTAAATAACTTTTAAACAAAAACGAATCGGACCCCTGTTCATTAAAAAAAATATATATAATTATTAGAGCTATCATCTGGCAAAGTCTGACATAAAGCTTGTAGAACACACTGTATATGTGACAACGTTAACATATTAAATTAATAATTTTGTGCTGGATATTTTATAATTTATGTACATGACACTTACAGTAAGGAGACCATATACAGAGAGCTTTTTTTATCAGTATACATTTCTCCTATGTATACCTGCAAAATACGCGAGTAAAATGCATTAATATATGTGTGTTTAGTTGCCTATAACACGCAACTGAACACATATAAGCCAAATAGTCAACTTAACATACACACATTAATTATTCAATGCGGATGGCTCGCGTTTTTTGCAGGTATACACTTCCCCTGATGTATACTTATAAAAAAAATCTCTCTATATATGATACGTAAAGGGAAATAAATGTTCTAAGATTATAAAAGTGAGATGTAAATCTATTATTAAATTTGTGATTTATGTAATCACCAAATTGGAATGTATTGTTAAAAATATACCCAAAACATTTATAGAATTCACTCTTTCAAGTATTAAATGATTACGTGAATAATCATATAGAACAATTTTCTTCCTTTTACGCAAAACGCGTATAGATTTACATTTACCTACATTCAAATACAGATTATTGTCGTCGCAACAATTTGTCATCTGATTTAAATTTTAATCGTATATTACAATCATGAATTAAATTTACACATCGAAACACTTTAATATCGTATATTTGACAAAAGATTTTTACCAATATATTAGGGATTGTTAAGTAAGTTTCACTTGGTTTGTTTTACACGCAAACGTGTAAAACAAACCAAGTGAAACTTACTTAAAAATCCCTAATATTACTAAAATGTTTTACCAAGTGATTAATGAGACTCAAATTGAAAATATTTTACCAATATCATTAATAAAAATGAGAAAAAGCAACGGACCTAAATAGGAACCTTGTGGTACCCCAGAAGTGGCATTAATTAATAATAATAATAATCTTTATTAACAGATATATACAGAAAGTATACAAAATAAGTAATACAAACAAACTCAAATGTATAATTTATATCTGTTAATTGGCTATCGACCAGTGGTCTTTCAGCCTGGCATTAATTATTAAATCGGAACTTACGTTATTTACCTTAGCTATCATCGTTTTATTACAAATAAAAATGTTTGCAATAAGATAGAGTGGCTTACGCAATCAAAAGCTTTGCTGGAGTCTGTGTAAATAGAATTCACTTCAGCTCCACTTTAAAGATTTCTTCAGTTCCATAGATATAAATATAATTTTAAAAAGGATATTAATTTAATTAGTTAATTTAAATACTGTGTAAATATGTAGAATTAATCTCTTGAAGTAAACGTAATAACAACAACATACGTTTTATGTATCGTGTTATATTTTTTTCTCAACCAACAATTAATTAAAGAAACATTATCCTTTTAATCAGAAAGCAGGAAAATTAATTCATTAATTTAGTTCAACCACCATTCCAGCTAGATGAATGAATTATGTGTATATTTATTGAGAATTTTCAATAATTTTCCTTCTGTAGTTTTAAAACACCTCGCTGAGGGATCCCGCTTAAGACGGAATTGCAACAACGAGTCGGAGTTCTTTCTCTATCAACCGTATTTCGGATTAGCTCCAGCTTCGATATTACTCGCAATAGACTCTATCGACTAATTAAGAATTCAGCTCCTAATCGTGTCAATACCCAGTATAATTAGTTTAAAATTAGAAATAACATTCACTTAGTTTTGTTTTACTTAATATATTTTAATTAAAAAAAAATGAAATGAAACAAAGATGATTCACACATTTGCAGCTATTTAAATTACAATGAAATTGTATAATTTTATTGTAAATTAACATATTTTTTCTCAATTCTTGATAATGACATCAAGCTGAAACTAATTGAAACAAAAATATATTAACTAAAACAAAACCAAGTGAATATTATTTCTAATTTTAAACTAATTATTCATAATATTTAACCGAGTGATTAATGAGAAGAAAGTAACAGAAATACCTATACGTATTTATGTTACTTTCTTCAATTAAAATACCTATATTTCTGTTACTTACTGTTCTATAGTATTATTAGGGATTGTTAAGTAAGTTTCACTTGGTTTGTTTTATACGCAAAATGTTTTACACTTGCGTGTAAAACAAACCAAGTGAAACTTACTTAACAATTCCTAATATTACTAAAATGTTTTACCAAGTGATTAATGAGACTCAAATTGAAAATATAGTTCTATAGTATGTTTTCGTGTTTAGAATCGGTTCATTGCTACAACCGTCAACAAAACGCTTAGCTTACACTTTTTCCCCTCGCAAGTTCACTCCGCCACGGTCAAGTTTACGTTGTACGGTCACGACTCTGCAAAATATTTTCAAAACAAAACAAAATACCCGCGCGAAAAGTGCGTATAAATGTCCCCCGCCGGACAATCCGAAGACCATACTGACATCTCTTCTGTGTTAATCGACAACAGTGAGATTACAGGTAAATATATTTATTTATTTATTAATAATAATTATTCATTCAAAAGATGGTGCTTTGTACTATATTTCAAATTATATCAATTATCCAAAATAAAAGAAAAGGCTCAATTTAGCCTTAAGGGTGCAGTTTAGAAGAAAGAGATAGCTATACAAATATGGGCAATCACTAATTTGAGTTAGATTGTTGTTGTGATCAATGAACAATATTGTATTATACATTAAAATAATCTTAAAATAAGCAGGGATTTCATCAGATAAATTAAAAATTATTTTAATGTTTAGTTTCTGTGAAAAATTATTATGAAAAACAATGAAAATTGATCAAATTTATAGCAAATTTTAAATTAAATTTTTGCTAATAAAAACTTGTGCAATGAAAATTTAAAGGATTTCACTAAATTCTGCATTCAAATAACTTAGCAGACATGATCTATTAATTTCATTATATCTTACAATTTTCTTTTCTAACTTAAACTAGTAAATTGACGTAATACACGAAAATTAACGATTTATTTTTTATTTAGACTGATATTTTATACTTGGTAGATAAAAATGTAACTACACATTCATATTATGAAATCCAAAAGAATAGCTCTATTTTCAAACGATTATTTCCATTTTACTATATAGCTATATCTTTCCACTAAACCGCAACCTTAAAATCGTTTTTATTTTCAATTTTTCATTTCACGACTTATTGTATATGTTTTTATATAAACAACATCTTTATCCAGACAATTACAATTACTTTTATATTATACATTTATATTTAATTGCTTTATAATTATTTTTGTTAGTCTGTCTGGGCTAAACGGTCTTTTTTAAATTAAATAAAAACACAGGGCAGAATGTTTTTATTTAATTTAAAAAAAAATTCCTTACAATCAATCGAAATACAGTAATGACATTTTTTTCAATTTAGAAAAAATCACAAATTAAATAAAGCAATAGATGGCGCTTGCGTTATCTTTCCAATTATTATAAAACACAATATTTTTTTAGTTTCACATTTTTTAAAATTGTATAAACACTGCTACAAATGTTTCACCAACACATTGGTATCATCAGGAGGCAGATGAAAAAAATATATAAAAAAAGTTGTGAAATCAAATGACTGCTTCAATTGTTTCGCCAATACATCAACACATTGGTATCATCAGGCAGATGAAAATATATATGTATATATAAAAAAAGGTTGTGAAATCAAATAACTGCTTCAATTGTTTTGCCAATACAGTGGAATCGGCAGTCAGAACAAATGGCATCATTTGCTACAATTGTTTCATCAACTAGTGGCATTATTACAAAAATGAAATAGCATCATCAGGCGAAACAATTGCAGCATTGTTTCTACAATAGAAAAAAGCTGTGGAACTGAAAAACATTTGTTTCCGCCTTCATAGTGGTATCATCAAGTGAAAAAAACTACAAATCTTGACATATTTCATGTTTATTAGAGATTTTTTTAAAGGGAATCCATGTAATTAAAAAATACACTAATTTGAATGTTGCTCCTTAATATTTTATGGCTAGAGAAAAAGTATCACGTTTATGAAAATTTAGTGTAAGAGAGATCAAAGTAGGATTTGTTTCCCCTAAAAATTGTTTCTACAATAAAAAAAAACTGTGGAACTGAAAAAAGAAACTGTTACAGTTGTTTCCGCCTTCATAATGGCATCATCAGGTGAAACAAAACTACAAATCTTGACATATTTCATGTCTATTAGAGATTTTTTTAAGGCGAATCCATGTAATTGAAAAATACACTAATTTGGATGTTGCTCCTTAATATTTTATGGCTAGAGAAAAAATATCACGTTTATGAAAATTTAATGTATGAGAGATTAAAGTAGGATTTGCTTCCCCTAAAATGAATATTAAAATGCAATAAAAAATAAACTAAAAAAAAAATGCTACGATTATTTCGCCAGGACATCACATGAAACAATTGTGGCAGTGTTTCTTCAAAAAAAAAACTAAAAACTTGTTACAAATGCTCAGTGGTGCAACAATTGTAGCAGTAATTCTACAATAAAAAATCTGTGCAACTGAAAAACTGGTTCAATTGCTTGGCCAACACAGTGGTATCATTAGATGAAACAATTGTAGCAATGAAATAAAAAAACTGTCAAATTATAAAACTGCTACAATTGTTTCCCCAATACGGCGGCATCATCATGTAGATGAAATAGCATCTGCAGGCGAAAAAATTATTGTGGTGTTTCTGCAATAAAAAAAAACACTGTGAAACTGAAAATTTGCTGCAATTGTTTCGCTAACTCAGTGGTATCATGAGGCGAAACAATTGTAGAAAGAAAAAAAAGTCAAATTATTAAACTGCTACAATTGTTTCCCCAATACGGTGGCATCATCATGTGGACGAAATGGCATCAGCAGGCGAAACAAATATTGCAGTGTTTCTGCAATAAAAACA
Organism: Philonthus spinipes; assembly: GCA_963082785.1. Taxonomy (NCBI): domain Eukaryota; kingdom Metazoa; phylum Arthropoda; class Insecta; order Coleoptera; family Staphylinidae; genus Philonthus; species Philonthus spinipes. Next base: position 12,112,759 of record OY720321.1, on the reverse strand, counting down.
CTGTGAAATTGAAAAATTAATACTTAACAAAAAATGTCAAATTATTAAACTGCTACAATTGTTTCCCCAATACGGCAGCATCATCACGTAGATGAAATGGCATCTGCAGGCGAAACAATTCTGCAATAAAAACGTTGTGAATCTGAAAAATTGCTACAATTGTTTCGCAAGCACAGTGGCATCGCCAAGCGAAACAATAGTAACAGTGTTTCTGCAATAAAAAAAATCTACGAAGCTAAAAAAATGTTACAACTGTTGGGTTAATAAAGGTTGCAGTTTAATTTAGATGATGCTACCGTGCTAAGGAAACATCAGGCAGTTGAAATGGTATAATCAGGCGAAAAAATTGTAGGAATGTTTCTATAATAAAAAAAAGACTGAGAAACTAGGAAATTGTTATGTTTTATTTAATTTGTGAATGTGCATTTTCATCAAGTTACAACCTCAACTATTGAATATATATGATATATTTCTATATGATATAGTTCTACAAGTGATATACATGACTACAAAACAAAAAGTAGTAATGCTCTATATAAACAAAATAGCCGTCTTGATTTATTTTATTATTCACCAAATATTTATGGAATTAAAATTTTCAATAAACTGCCCTCAAATATAAAGGGGAGTAAAAATAAACATACTTTTAAAATTAGGCTTAAGTCCTACTTAACAGAGCAATCGTTTTATAGTGTTAATGAATATTTAGCGTAATTTCAAATTTAATTATATTTATTTCCGAATAGAAATTAATGTATTCGGTTTTCTGTTGACTTATCCTATGTACATATTTTGTATAGTTGGGACTAATAAATATTATTATATGTATGTGTTAAATCGGGATATTTAATTATATTTAAATATCTTGAATTAATTAAAACAATAATATAAATATTCATTCACTTGGTTACAGTTATTGAAACACTGTTGATTTAAATAAAAATGATTTGAAAATAATTAATTATTCACACACAGAGCTAAATGTGAGAATAATTAATTATTTTCAAATCATTTTTATTTAAATCAACAGTGTTTAATCACGGGCAAAGTCAGAAATAAATTAAGCATATAATATTGATGTCTTTGAAACTTCCATTCCTTTTAATTAACAGAATTTTTAATATGTTTTTTTTTATTTTCGTGCATTGCATTTAATTTATTTCAATTTTCAGGTATCCAAAAATGTTACTACGTTTAACATCAATAGCCTTAATGCTGATAGCCTCAGCCCACGCGGGCTGCGACTGCCTCCTCCCCGATCTCAGCTACAAACTCAACGGGCTTTTAATGAATTTCCCCTGCGATAGCACCAAGAGCATCTACATCTCTTCGGGACGTTACGTCCCGAGGAATGTAATCGCGACGCGGATGCAAATATACAAAGACGATGCTATTGTGGCGTTGCCCAGATACAAGCACGGGGTGCCGTTTACCCTAGCCAAATTTTCGCTTAAAACAAAAGGATGCAGGGCTTCGTTAACGCCGTTCCCGTGCTGGCCGATGCAGGAGGAAGGAAACTGCGAGGCGCTGCAGTCGGTCGTTGATATTTATTTGGATCAGATGAATATTTTATGGGTGCTGGATGTGGGTGTTGTTAATACGTTGGAGCAGCCCGTCAGGCGGTGCCCCCCGAAAGTCCTGGCTATCGACATGAAATCAGGGCAGGTTGTTAAAAATATCGACCTCTCACAACTCGTCTCCCCTGAAAGTCGCCTGCAATACGTCTTATCGGACTACGCTGAAGACGGCAGGGCTTTCATCTACGTAGCCGACGCCGGTTCCGGCTCCATCATAGTCTACGACGTTTTCGGCGGTAAAGGCTACCGCGTGGTCCTCCCTAAAGCCGTCACCGACACACAAAGGGACGTCCTCTACATGCTGATGGTCCGGAAATCCTGCGGAAACTCGATTTTCTTCTCGTATTTATCATCAGACAGGCTGTACTCCATCAAAACGGAATTCTTGCAAAGAGGGCAAGCCGCTGGAGCGGTGGTTGAAGTAGGAGCTAAACCTCACGGCGTTAAAATCGTCTTCCTAGGCACTGACAACGGCGCAGGGTTGTTCTTCCGCTTCAAGGGAGAATCCGATGTGCATATTTGGAATTCCGAAAACTGCTTCAAGATGGATAATTTCATTAAAGTCCAAACTGGCAATGAATGCAGATTGCCCACTCAGGTTGTTCCAGGGTACAAGAGGCTGATGTGGGCTATTGAATCCAATTTCCATGATTTCATCGCGAATACTGCTGGATGTTTAGGACCTAACATGGTAGTACATCCGCTCGTCAAGACTTGTGATGATTAATAGAAACAAAATAATGAAAAAAAAAGATCATTGTTTTAATAAATTATTTTGTTCGTTCATTTTACAATATTTTCTTTTTATTTATATATAAACACATTTATTTTTGTAATCCTTCGACCCAGTTTTCCAATGCTCCAATGCTTTGCATTAATTTAGAAAATAATAACAGATTTTAACAAAAAAGAAAATTAAAAAAAAAATCAAATCAACTCGATCAGTCGTGAACAGCATTAAAATAGTTTGTAAATTTTTTAAAGTTATTTTTTTCCCACACAAGCGCCGTGTTGTTTTGTTATTTGTTGTATTCCACTTCATCTCGTCTCTTTTTTATTAGTTAATAATTATGGATAAAAACTAGGAGCAAAAATTGTATCAGAATATCTCATATTTGTATTTCCTATCAATCAAATATTCTATAATGTATAATTTATATTTGTTAATTGGCTATCGACCAGTGGTCTTTCCGCCTAATTTAGAAAATATTTTCCTCGTCTATATATTTTTTTAATAAGATTGAAATTTATCCAGCTTGACTTCGGCACGTTAATTTCACTAAAAAAATATTTAAGCGAAATATTATTGAAACTATTACTTATTATTTCTTTTGAAATTATTAAATTTGTTTCACTAATTACAACTTATATGTGTGAGAAAAATTTATACCAATTGCTTTGGTTAAATAAAAATTAAATCAGCCATTAAACATTTTTTTTTTGCTCAATAAAAAATAACAATGTAAACTTAAGGCTCGCGTAAAAAATGGTACCTGTATATTCATTTATTTAAGTTATTTCTTTTGATATAATGTAATAATATTTTTTATTCCTTTCTTCACTTTATTATTCTTTGTGCTTGAAATGTACATATAGTGATAAAAATAAAAAAGTGAAGAAAGGAATAAAAAATATTATTACATTATATCAAGAAACTTCACTTACTCACCAACAAATATCTTTGATATTTCTTTTGAATTTAATCGAATTTATATTTAGCAAATAAAGGAATATATTATTAATAATAATTTGTTGAGAAGTTATGATATATATACCGCGTTGACACAATTTATTAAATTGCGTTTTATGAAAAGAAAAGAATTTGAAAAAAAATAATAATGAATTATTCTCTTACTATTGCCCTGCAATTTATAGTCTTACGAAACAAGTATTAAGAAAAAAAATATCTATTGAAACCAGTACTACCCACATCGGACATTGCTTTCTACATATACAATATTTGTAATTGTATCTCAATGATAATGATAAACAACGTTTTTTTTTAGTCAAGATTTTTTTAAAATACAAAAATGTAATTATGGATGAAAACATAAATCTGTAGACACGTGATTCGTGATTTATACCTCGTCAGCACAGCTTTATCTTATATACACTTAAAGAATATTAAAAGAGAATAATTAATTCATTAAAACATAAATCTGTAGACTCATGATTCGTGATTTATGCCTCGTCAGCACAGCTTTACACTTAAAAAATATTGAAAGAAAATAATTAATTCATTCAAACATAAATCTGTAGACACGTGATTAGTGATTTATGCCTCGTCAGCACAGTTTTACCTAATATACACTTAAAGAATATTAAAAGAAAATAATTAATTCATTAAAACATAAATCTGTAAACGCGTGATTCGTGATTAATGCCTCGTCAGCACAGCTTTACCTTATATACACTTAAAAAATATTAAAAGAGAATAATTAATTCAATTAAACATAAATCTGCAGACACTCACTCTCAACCGTTGTTTGGAATCGCTTCATTTTCGTTTTTACTCGCTATCGACAATAGAATCTTTGTCTTTGATATTTTCGTTCTTTTTTTATATCGCAAATTTCAGACAAAATGTATAATTTTTTTGTAACAAACATATCCAGCGAAACATCAGGGAACATAACCTAAAATTTATATTTGTATACCAAAATCCATAAATTTCAATAAATAACAGAAAAGTCTTGAAATTTAATTATAAGGAGGCTGCCGTCAAATTTCAAGACTACTGTAATCACGATTTCTTTTGAATCAATCTTTACATACAACATAAAAAGTGCACTTTGTCAAACGTAACGTAAGTTGTTATTATTATTGTTTTTTTTTTGTTTAATTTTAATTTTTACATAATTAATTTTGTTAATTCTATGCTTTTTTTGTTTGTTTGTTTATTTTTATGTTATTTTACGAATTATTTTCGTTTCTTCGTTCTCATTAGTTAGTGTAGACACGTGATTCGTGATTAATGCCTCGTCAACACAGCTTTATCTTATATACACTTAAAGAATATTAAAAGAGAATAATTAATTCATTCAAACATAAATCTGTAGACACGTGATTCGTGATTTATACCTCGTCAGCACAGCTTTACCTTATATACACTTAAAGAATATTAAAAGAGAATAATTAATTCATTAAAACATAAATCTGTAGACACGAGATTCGTGATTTATACCTCGTCAGCACAACTTTACCTTATATACACTTAAAAAAATTAAAAGAGAATAATTAATTCAATTAAACATAAATCTGCAGACACTCACTCCCAACCGTTGTTTGGAATCGCTTCATTTTCGTTTTTACTCGCTATCGACAATAGAATCTTTGTCTTTGATATTTTCGTTCTTTTTTTATATCGCAAATTTCAGACAAAATGTATAATTTTTTGTAACAAACATATCCAGCGAAACATCAGGGAACATAACCTAAAATTTGTATAACAAAATCCATAAATTTCAATAAATAGCAGAAAAGTCTTGAAATTTAATTATAAGGATGCTGCCGTCAAATTTCAAGACTTTACTGTAATCACCATTTGTTTTGAATCAATCTTTACATACAACATAAAAAGTGCACTTTGTCAAACGTAACGTAAGTTGTTATTATTATTGTTTTTTTTTTTTAATTTTAATTTTTACATAATTAATTTTGTTAAGTCCATGCTTTTTTTGTTTGTTTGTTTATTTTTATGTTATTTTACGAATTATTTTCGTTTCTTCGTTTTTATTAGTTAGTGTAGACACGTGATTCGTGATTTATTCCTCATCAGCACAGTTTTACCTTATATACACTTAAAAAATATTAAAAGAGAATAATTAATTCATTAAAAACATAAATCTGTAGACACGTGATTCGTGATTTATGCCTCGTCAGCATAGCTTTACCTTATATACACTTAAAGAATATTAAAAGAGAATAATTAATTCATTAAAACATAAATCTGTAGACACGTGATTCGTGTTTTATGCCTCGTCAGCACAGCTTTACCTTATATACACTTAAAGAATATTAAAAGAGAATAATTAATTCATTAAAACATAAATCTGTAGACACGTGATTCGCGATTTATGCCTCGTCAGCACAGCTTTACCTTATATACACTTAAAGAATATTAAAAGAGAATAATTTATTCATTGAAACATAAATCTGTAGACACGTGATTCGTGATTTATGCCTCGTCAGCACAGCTTTACCTTATATACACTTAAAGAATATTAAAAGAGAATAATTTATTCATTGAAACATAAATCTGTAGACACGTGATTCGTGATTTATGCCTCGTCAGCACAGCTTTACCTTATATACACTTAAAGAATATTAAAAGAGAATAATTTATTCATTGAAACATAAATCTGTAGACACGTGATTCGTGCTTTATGCCTCGTCAGCTCAGATCTACCTTATATACACTTAAAAAAAATATTAAAATAGAATAATTAATTCATTAAAACATAAATCTGTAGACACGTGATTCGTGATTTATGCCTCGTCAGCACAGCTTTGTATTGAAAAAATATTAGAAGACAATAATTAATTCATCAATTTAATAAAATGTTTAGCCAGCATTCACTAGTGATGGCCTTTTCGGATTTTCGAATCTCATCAGACTAGTGTGTTCCATGTACAATGCCTTAATAAAGAACCTCGTGTTAAAGACAACGCAAGTGCCATTATGTGACACATGAAATTAAGCAAAAAAATGGCGCTTGCGTCGTTTTTCCATTTATTATGATTCATTAATTATTTTCATTTATTTTTTATTTTTTTAATTTAATTAAAATTGCAATGGAAACATTTCCAGCGTCATTAAAATTACATTATTATTTTGTGTTCTCTTTTATTATCAAATAGGTACATTTCTCTACATACAAAACATTCCTCGACGTCTGCTTATAAATTTAAATACATACATTAAACATATAAAAAAAATCATCATGTCTACTATAAAATAACTTAAATAATCTTGCTTACACACGACGGATAAACTAGAATTAATCAATACAATACAAAACACAAACAAACAAAAATATAAAATATATATATATAAATCTTGTTTACGGATTGAAACAAGAAAATACACACACGTTTATTTTTATTTATTTATTAATTAATCCATACATGCAGAGAATATTTTTATTAATTTTGTTTACGTGAACTATACAAAAATATCGGGGCTGTTCTGTAAAGAAATTGTTAAATTTAACGTGTACGTTAGTTTTAATCATCACAGTCTAAGCAGTTTGGATAATAACATATCTATTATCCAAACTTTTTTTATTATTTTTTTTATCTATATTTTTTATTATCACTTGAAGATAGGAATAAGCCGGTTGCATTTTGTTTTCACAATGAACTGTTTGGGATTGATAAATAAATATTTTGATGCGTATTATTTTTATTTTGTATTTTGTCGTAATTTGTGATTGGTAATTTGCCTTTTTTTTATACATATGTTTTATAATCCTTTTAGAGCGTCACACTTTTCTTATAAAATTTTTAATATGTAATTATAATTGTAATTTGGAAATGGAGATTCCGTTAATAAAGTAAATTGAAAAAAACTGCTTAGACTGTGATGATTAAAACTAACCTACACGTAGAAAGTCAAATTATTTAATAACGTACACGTTAAACTTTACATTTCCCGTACAGAATAGCCCCGAATGAAATTTATGATTAACGTAAACAAAAATATTCCTTGCATGTTTTTATAGTGATCGTTCTTTATTTCAAAACACAACGCTGCTTCTATATATACACAAAATGGTAAAATAAAGTTCGTTGTTCGCCGCAATTGTACACAAATAAAAATAAAAAAATATATTAATAATAATTAACAATTATATTATAGCATTTTGTTTAATATATATATATAATTTTAATTAAATAAATAAATCGCGCCGTTGCATTGCAGTCAATCGTAGCCATTTCTGTTTAAACTAGTTTTATACCATACGAGTCAAAAATATTATCCTTTAATTTAGCTATATTTAAAATTGACTAGTCGTCTTGAATCATTTGCATTTCTATAATACGAAGACACTATTTCAAATTGTATGTAATTTTTTATAAATAAAGAGTGATGGCTATCGCTAGTTATTCATACTCTAGATATATGAATGTTGGTTGAGCATTTTATTAAATTCCAAGTATGGTTTTCATATTTTAATACAAACAAACAAAAAAATGTTTTTGTAAAAATATTTGGTTTGTGAAGCAGAAAGACCTCCGGTCGATAGTCCATGACAGACTAGTAGTCCCATCAATATGTATTGTAAATATAAATATTTGTAAATAATTGTAATTCTGCTGTCTAAAAAAAGATGGATTACTTATATTAAATAACAATAAGTGTTATTTAATATAAGCAATCATAAGTAATTATATTAAATAACAATAAGTGTTATTTAATATAAGCAATCATAAGTAATTATATTAAATAACAATAAGTGTTATTTAATATAAGTAATTATGAAGTTTCAACAATTATCAGCCTCATCAATCAATTATTTAAAGATGGATTGTTTTATAAATTTCGAAAATATGTAGATTGTTGTATAAACTGAAACACTTCAAATATTTTCTAAGTTTTCTTTTTTATATAGATTGAGTTAATAAAAAAAATATTGAAACCATACTTGGTGGGTATTCCAAGTAAGATTTTCATATTTTAGTACAAATCTTCAAGTTAAATAAAAATAATTTGAAAATAATTGTTTTCACTCTTTCAATAAAAAAAATCTTGTTTTCGTGCTGTTAAGGGATAAATATTTTGACTCGTATGGTATTAAAAATTTAAGGATAAAAATAAGTAACTCGCAGTGGATTAGTTATTTAAGAGTAATTACAACATTTCTTTTTTTTCCTTCACTAAATAAATTTGAGCAAATTTAAATAAATCGTCGAAAATTAATTATTTCCATCTACATTATTTTATTTTAATATTATTTATTTCCTTCGTCTAATATAATATAAACAATTATTGCTTGTACAGTCCTATACTTGTTTCGTTAGTGTTTATAAAAATCCGTTTCCACTTCCTCCTTCATTGTTACTTTTATTTAAATGCATTTTACTTTGTTCGTGCGATCCTCACGTACATTTCTGTTTTATTTATTTTTATTCATTTGTTTTTTTTTTTGTTTTACTTGTTGTTATTTAATAATTATAAGGCCCGTATGCTGAACTCGTCGTGTAGTAAGGCCCCGCGTAGGCCTGCGGCGCCGGAACCGGATATCCCGCGTAGGCGTACTGCTGCTTCTGTGGATACACTGCAAAAGAATGTTTTTGATTTTTAAATTTTGTTTATTCATAAAAAAAATAATTTTAATTAAAGATTGATTCAAAGATTCTAATCAGGGGAGTCTACAAAAAAAGACAAAAGACGCACTAAATAAAAGTCAAACGTAAGCTTTTTTTAGGTTATAATGCAGTTTTGAAATTTTATTACAACCTCCTTATGATAAATCTTCATAACTTGCCTGTTATTTATTGAAATTGAGGTATTTTTTGTTAAACTGGTGTAAATTTGAGGTTACAAAAAAGACAAAAGACGCACTAAACAAACGTCAAACATAAGCTTTTTCTTAGGTTATAATGCAGTTTTGAAATTTTATTACAACCTCCTTATGATAAATCTTCAAAACTTGTCTGTTATTTATTGAAATTGAGGTATTTTTGTTAAACAGGTGTAAATTTGAGGTTACAAAAAAGACAAAAGACGCATTAAACAAACGTCAAACATAAGCTTTTTCTTAGGTTATAATGCAGTTTTGAAATTTTATTACAACCCCCTTATAATAAATCTTCATAACTTGCCTGTTATTTATTGAAATTGAGGTATTTTTTGTTAAACTGGTGTAAATTTGAGGTTACAAAAAAGACAAAAGACGCACTAAAAAAACGTCAAATGTAAGCTTTTTCTTAGGTTATAATGCAATTTTGAAATTTTATTACAACCTCCTTATGATAAATCTTCAAAACTTGTCTGTTATTTATTGAAATTGAGGTAATTTTTTGTTAAACAGGTGTAAATTTGAGGTTACAAAAAAGACAAAAGACGCACTAAACAAACGTCAAATATAAGCTTTTTCTTAGGTTATAATGAAGTTTTGAAACTTTATTACAACCCTCTTATAATAAATCTTCAAAACTTGTCTGTTATTTATTGAAATTGAGGTAATTTTTTGTTAAACAGGTGTAAATTTGAGGTTACAAAAAAGACAAAAGACGCACTAAACAAACGTCAAATATAAGCTTTTTCTTAGGTTATAATGAAGTTTTGAAACTTTATTACAACCCTCTTATAATAAATCTTCATAACTTGTCTGTTATTTATTGAAATTGAGGTATTTTTGCTAAACAGGTGTAAATTTGAGGTTATGTTCCCTGTCGTTTCATTTGCATTATTCTAATGCCCGTACTAATAGTCATGGATTGATCCAGAATTGAGTATTAATTCTTGGATTGCTTCAAAATGTCGACATCCTGGATTATATTGAAAACAATCCGTGGATCCACCAATAACATTCCCAATAATGATTCATGAATCCTAGATTGATTCCAGGATTAAACTGCGATTATTGATACAGCCATTAATGAAATGATATTGCGACATCGAATCGGAGTTCTCTCACTTTTAACCGTTGTTTGGAATCGCTTCATTTTCGTTTTTAGTCGCTATCGACAGTAGAATCTTTGCCTTTGATATTTTCGTTATTTTTTTATATTGCAAATTTCAGACAAAATGTACAGTTTTTTTGTAACAAACATATCCAGCGAAACATCAGGGAACATAACCTAAAATTTATATTTGTACAACAAAAATCCCTCAATTTCAATAAACAACAGAAAAGTCTTGAAATTAAATTATAATAATAATAATAATAACGTTTATTGTCCAACAGGAGAACATTTCCAATTACAAGACAATTATATAAATCATATACAAATTAATTACAATTTCAATTATAAAGAGGCTGCCGTCAAATTTCAAGACTTTACTGTAATCACGATTTCTTTTGAATCAATCTTTACATACAACATAAAAAGTGCACTTTGTCAAACGTAACGTAAGTTGTTATTATTGTTTTTATTTTTGTTTAATTTGTTTTAATTTTTACATAATTAATTTTGTTAAGTCCATGCTTTTTTTTGTTTGTTTATTAATTTTTTTTTATGTTATTTTACGAATTATTTTTCGTTTCTTCGTTTTCATTAGTTTGAAGCCAATTAAGCTGCTACAGAGACAGTTTGTAGAGATAGAAAGGAAAGACAGTAGAAGAAGAGTAGAACGAAGAAGAAAAAGTCCATGCAAAATTTTGGGTCGCCAATTGTTGTCGTTGGTTCGTCTCGTTTCGTCGTCTTTTATTTATAAGCAAATATCGTTAAAAATTCAATTTTGTTTATTTTTTGTTTATTATTTTAAAATTACACTTGTTCTATTTCAACGCATTGCAGAATAGTAGAGACAATTGACTGAATTTTGTATAATAAAATTTCTGACCTTTTATTTATAAGCAAATATCGTTAAAAAATCAATTTTGTTTATTTTTTGTTTATTATTTTAAAATTACACGTGTTCTATTTCAACGCATTGCAGAATAATAGAAACAATTGACTAAATTTTGTATAATAAAATTTCTGACCTTTTATTTATAAGCAAATATCGTTAAAAATTCAATTTTGTTTATTTTTTGTTTATTATTTTAAAATTACACTTGTTCTATTTCAACGCATTACAGAATAATAGAAACAATTGACTGAATTTTGCATAATAAAATTTCTGACCTTTTATTTATAAGCAAATATCGTTAAAAATTCAATTTTGTTTATTTTTGGTTTATTATTTTAAAATTACACTTGTTCTATTTCAACGCATTACAGAATAATTGAAACAATTGACTGAATTTTGTATGATAAAATTTCTGACCTTTTATTTATAAGCAAATATCGTTAAAAATTCAATTTTGTTTATTTTTTGTTTATTATTTTAAAATTACACTTGTTCTATTTCAACGCATTGCAAAATAATAGAAACAATTGACTGAATTTTGTATGATCAAAATTTCTGATCTTTAATTTCATTGAATTCGCGCAATGATATTGCGTTGCTATAAATGGGTTTGAATGACTTGTTACGTAAAGTACTATTCTCTAAGGATCGATTGATAAATAAATAAATCGTATGGATTAAATTGTACTTTTTTAATACTACTTTCTTTTATTTTTGCTAAAATGATAAAATATGTGATATTCAATTCAATTTAATTCATGCAATAGTTTTACGCTGCTGTAAATGTGTTTTATGCCCGTTTGCACCGATTTTACTTTAAAGCCTCCTTAGTTATGGGTTTCTTAAAAGTTAAGGAAAGAATAGTAGAGATTTTCTCATATAAAATCTCCGTTTAGTTAAGGTCTCCTCAGTTGGGGGAAAATCTAGTGGAAAGTCAGTGCCTAACTTCATGTCGTCTATTATTCTCGCTTGCTAACCTTGAAATCATAGAAAATTATTTTTAATTTTAGAAAATCACAATTATTTGGGATAATTATTACCGTTATAAAGATTATAGTAATCAAAAGAAACTTTAAATAATATATTTATTTAAGAATGTATACATTTCACACTTTTTTATAACATTATTCGTTCGCTTTCTTTACTTTATTCGTTATCTATAAATTTATAGGTTAGAATCAGCCGTATGTCAACGCTAAGGAACTCTTAGTGAAGTTAAGCCGCCAACATCGGCGCCTTAAATTTAAGGAGACCTTAGACATCATGCACGCGGGGTCATAAGTTAAGGATTACTTAGCACTAAGGCGTACTTAAACAAGCCGGTGCTTTATGAAAACTCTACAACTCTCTAATTTGAATTTTTATTGTATCTCTAACCGTTTAGAAATTATATTGAAAAAACTGCATTTTTGGGCATTTTTGAGCTATTTTTGGAGGTTTTTTGGTCATTAAAAATTTATTATTTGAGATAAAACAAAACTGTAAACATCAAAGTTGTAGCTCTTTGAAAACTCTACAACTCTCTAATTTGAATTTTTATTCTATCTCTAACCGTTTAGAAATTATATTGAAAAAAACTGCATTTTTGGGCATTTTTGAGCTATTTTTGGGGGTTTTTCGGTCATAAAAAAATTATTACTATAAATAGAACAAAACTGTAAATAGCAAATTAATGCCCTATTCCATAAAGAGCTATTACCTTAAGAAACGATTGATTAAATAAATAAATCCATAAGATTTCTTTTTCTTATTTATTAAATAGATTATCTTCAATTTACTTGTTAATTGTTGAGGCTTCTACTTTGCTATACATTGTAATTAATTTTTTTACTTTGTTTGCATAACTCTGATTGATTTTATTGTTGACTATAGTTTCGACAACCTTATCGTGTCATTATCAAAACAAAAGTCTTCAATTTAATTTGAAGCAATAGTTTGCTATGAATGCGTTGCAATGCCTTGTTGCATAAAGAACTATTATATGCGATCTGGTTGATTTCAAAATACGATACAATTTATATAACATTAAATTGCAGAAAAATATTTTAAACTTCTTTGTGTTTTCGTTTTTATTATAATTAAAATTGACAGGGATCGTTTGATGGTTTCCGGTTGCTCTAAATTATTCGAGTAACTCAAATACTTCAAATATTTTTATATATATATAAAACTTTGATTTATACTTTTTTTCTTTTTAATTTAAAAATAATAATACATAATAATAATACAAAAGAAACATAAATATCTACTACTAATTAAAAAGAAAAAAAGTATATATCAAAGTTTTATTTATATATATTTATTTTATTAATATGAACTTACAATTTGAAAAAGAAATGATAACCCAACTAGGATATTTTCTTAATATTTTTAGTGAAAATTTAAATTATTAATCAGTTCCCGTTTTTGAGTTATTTGTCATAAACTGTCTTTAATACGCTCTTGAATATACGCTTACAATTCATTATCATTTTCTTTAGAATGAAATCCTCACTGTATATTTTATTCACATTCTCTGTGTTTTTAATATATGCATTAATCTTGTCTCGCAGTATTGGGTTTATAATATCAATAAAAAAAAACTCAACACTGGCTAATTCCGGTAAATGTGTATCGATTATGAATGAATGAATGAATATATAATAATCTATATTACAAATCAAATATATAATTTATATTTAATGAAACGTTCAGCCAACATTCATCTAGTGTATGGAGTGATGGCCATTTCGGTTTTTCGAATCCTCATCAGACTAGTGTGTTCCATGTGCAATGCCTTGATGAATGCGACTGAACGGAAATTGTGTTGGGGTTATATACCACTTGAAATTAGGCAAAAGATGGCGCTTGCGTCGTCTTTAATTGATTCTATAATTTATATCAATTAATTGGTAATCGACAAGTGGTCTTTCCGCATTAATTTTTTGATTTATTGTCAATTTTAACATAATGTGAATGTCTGTCGCTGGTTGTCGTGTGTGTTAAAAAGACAGAAAGATAGGTTGCGGCGAAAAGTTACCAGGCATTAGGTACTGCATATTGACAGCCTCCTCGCGCTCCCGTTCGCCGCGCAGGCAAATGGCGGCTCCGGAAAAGAGGACGGCGGCAACAAGAGACCATCCGACACCGACCCAGGCGAGCATGTAGCTCCAATCGTACTTGACGCGCGTGTTGACTCGCAACGCCTAAACAGTTCAGACAGAGCGTGTTAGTACCGTCAGTAGTGTCAATTCCTGTTACCTGGCATTATGTACTGCATGTTGTTCAGCTGTTCCTGCTGCTTCTCGCTGCTCAGGCAGCACGAGCCGAAGAGGAACAGGAAGAAGGAGAAACAGGCGCTGAAGACCCCGAGCCAGCCGAGGACGAAGCTCCAGTCGTAGGAGATTATCGTGTTCAGTTGGAGCACCTGAATTGGGTTTTCACAAAGAAAATGAATACAATGCAAAGTAAAAATTCCTGCGTAAATAAAATTTGTTAATAAAGCACACGATTCCGGGCTATTTGAAGTCAGAATCCCAGGTCTACTTCAATCATCAACACTAGATAACAGCGTGCTTGAACTCACAAGAAACGAGCTGAGAACATTCACGGGACTCATCACAGGGCATTATGTCCTTCGGTACCATTTGTGGAAAATGGGAAAAGAGGAAAGTGGAATCTGTAGGTTAAAAGAAACGACCGAGCATATACTCTGCTCTTGTGACGCGATTGCCCACAAGCGTCTCTCACACTTCGGTAGGGACCGATTATCCAACGAAGTGGTGAGCAACATCACTCCCTCCTCCTTAAGTAAGCACCTAGTTCCATCTGTGGAGCCACCCATATTGACCAATAGCCAGACCATCACCCTGGTCACTCACGATGCCGTCTCCAAAACTTAAGAGATGCAGCAGGGGTTGGTTTCTAAAACTCTGTTCAAATATTTCAAGTCATTAGGTTCATATAGTACGTGGGACTGCTTGGGAAGTGATTAGGTAAGGGCAGAACAATAGATCTTATAAGTCGCATTTCAAGAGAGGCTAACACACCTCACACTGGCCCTGTATAACCTATAGCCTACATATATATTTAAAGTCGACAAAAATTTTCAATCCAGTTTTTGTCATCTGAAGTATAGGATATGGGAACACTTCAAAACAAACAGTTTACAACCAATGAGGACACTTTCCAGCGAGCTACCCAGAAATAGCGAGCAAAATCTGACCTAAATTATCATAAACCTAACTCAACCTTCTTTTTAGGTTAAAAAATCTAATCTATACACAACCTAAACCGTCATAAACCTAACCAAATAGCCACCTAACCTAACATTTTTCAAGGTTGAAAAATCTAAGCAACGTTAAAAAAAAGGTTAGTTTAGATTATTGTTCGGTTAAGTTTATGATAGTTTAGTTGATGGATATCTAAACTATTATTAACTTTTTTTAACTTATAGTTATCCATAAACTAAACTATCATAAACCTAACTAAACAGTAACCTAACCAAGGTTAGGTTTATGATAGTTTACGGATAACGAAACATAACCGAACAACAACCTAACTTAGGTTAGGTTTATGATAGTTTAGTTATCCGTCAAGCAGATGGTGGGAAGCTACCATTTTTGAATCTTAATAAAATGCTTAGATTAGGTTTATGATAGTTTACGGATAACGAAACATAACCGAACAACAACCTAACTTAGGTTAGGTTTATGATAGTTTAGTTATCCGCTAAGCAGATGGTGGGAAGCTAACATTTTTGAATCTTAATAAAATGCTTAGGTTAGGTTTATGATAGATTACGGATAACGAAACATAACCGAACAGCAACCTAACTTAGGTTAGGTTTATGATAGTTTAGTTATCCGCTAAGCAGATGGTGGGAAGCTAACATTTTTGAATCTTAATAAAATGCTTAGGTTAGGTTTATGATAGATTACGGATAACGAAACATAACCGAACAGCAACCTAAGTTAGGTTAGGTTTATGATAGTTTAGTTATCCGCTAAGCAGATAGTGGGAAGCTAACATTTTTGAATCTTAATAAAATGCTTAGATTAGGTTTATGATAGTTTACGGATAACGAAACATAACCGAACAACAACCTAACTTAGGTTAGGTTTATGATAGTTTAGTTATCCGTCAAGCAGATGGTGGGAAGCTACCATTTTTGAATCTTAAAAAAATGCTTAGGTTAGGTTTTGGTTCGGTTAGGTATATTACAGTTCAGTTATCCATAAACTAAACTAAACTAATTATGATAATTTGATTATTCATGAACTAATCTATCATAAACCTAACCGAGCAGTAACTTAACCTAAGTTATGTTTGTGATAGTTTAGTTTATGGATAACTAAACCTAAGCGAACAATAACCTAACTTAAGTTAGGTTTATTATAGTGGATAACTAAACTATCATTAACCTAAACGAACAGTAACCTAACCTTTCAATTTAATTTAATTCATGCAATAGTTTTCCGCTGCTGTAAATGTGTTTCAATGCCTTATTGCATAAAGAGCTATTAAATTAAGGAGTGATTGATTAAATAAATAAAATCCACAAGATTTATTTTTCTTTATAATATTATAGATTATAATAAATTAAAGACGACGCAAGCGCCACCTTTTGTGAATATAGATTATCTTCAATTTAGTTTGGAGCAAAGGTTTTCCGTTGCTATGAATGGGTTTCAATGCCCTGTTGTATAAAGAACTATTACATGCGGTCTGATTAATTTAAAAAATACAATACAGTTTATGTAACATTTTTATAATAGTGGATAATTAAACTATCATAAACCTAAACGAACATTAACCTAACCTTTTTGAGATTTTGGTAAGATTTTTCAACTTTGAAAAAAAAATACGTTAGTTTTTTTAACGTTAAAAAAACGTAAACTATCATAAACCTAACTAAAGAGTATTCCAACGTAACTTTTTTTAAATTCGAAAAAATGCTACCTTCCCAAGCAGCTTCCAATTGTAAGTGGGTTTGCTTCGCCGCTGTCTACTTATCGCTGCCTTCTGCGATCATGTTGAGCCTCTATCGCTCTCCCGAATCGATTTTTCACTCATTTTTGGGGCATCCAGTCTAACTTCGTGCAGCGTATAACAACTAAAACGCTGCCAGCTTCATAATTAAGCGCCTAGTTCCATTCGCGGAGCCTCCCATATTGGCCAATAGCCAAACCATCTCCCTGACGCCGCCTCCAAAACTTAAGAGCTGCAGCAGGGATTAATTTCTAGAACTTTGCTCTGATATTTCAAGTTCACTTCCCAGGAATTTTTCGGGAAGGCATCTCTGTGACTTCCCTGATACCTCCAGGAACGAATAAGCCTACATTCCGGAGGTGGAAATCTTAATATACCGCTAACACCCTTGTAGGGCATTTCTCAAATATCCTCTTTGACGTCATCGCAAAAATTTTTCCAATTAACGGCTTGAGCAGGTCCCTTTTCATGTTAATTAGAGATCGTACAACGCTTGCGAACCCTTAGCTGGCCTTCTGCCTGTAAGAAGTTTATCCTTGCTACGTTTGCTCTGATGTAACCCAACCCAATCTAACCTAACCCATCCCCACCAAACACAATCCAATCTAATCTAACATAAACCAACTCAATCCAACCAAACACAACCCAATCTAATCTAACCTAACCTAAGTCAACCAAACCCAACATAACCCAATCAAATTTAACCTAACCTAAGTCAACCCAACCAAACACAACTTAGCACAACCCTATCCAACCTAACCTAATCTAACCTAACCTGACCTAAATCAACCAAACCCAACATAACCCAGACAAATTTAACCTAACCTAAGTCAACCCAACCAAACACAACCTAGCATAACTCTATCCAACCTAACCTAATCTAACCTAACCTGACCTAAATCAACCAAACCCAACATAACTCAATCAAATTTAACCTAACCCAAGTCAACACAACCTAGCACAACTCTATCCAACCTAACCTAATCTAACCTAACCTGACCTAAGTCAACCAAACCCAACTTAACTCAATCAAATTTAACCTAACCCAAGTCAACACAACCTAGCACAACTCTATTCAACCTAACCTAATCTAACCTAACCTGACCTAAGTCAACCAAACCCAACATAACCCAATCAAATTTAACCTAACCCAAGTCAACCCAACCAAACACAACCTAGCACAACCCTATCCAACCTAATCTAATCTAACCTAACCTGACCTAACAGTAACCTAGCCCAGCCAAACTAAACATAACCTAACCGTCATTTCTTCATTAAATTAGAAAATCTGCTTCGGGGTACATGGCCTTGGATTATTATGTGGTTGAATAGTGCCGGTTTGGTTTCATATACATCTTCCGACCGGATTCAAAAAATACTCTTCGCCTTTAAATCGCGAATGGCACGAGTACTTGCATTCCGTTACATATTAAGCGGTGGCTAAGTTTCTAGTAGCTTCCTTGTAATCCGCGTCCTTTCCTATGAGTATTCTTCCGCAGAAATTGATGACCGCCTGCCAAGCTTCGTTGAATTTGAGCAATAAGATACTAAGAGGCAATTGTCTCTTTCTTTTCACAATTCCTCTCTCTTCTTTCCACTTAAATCATTCTAGCAACATGTGTTGTGGTGTGTTTTCTGCTGCGCTTCACTGGAGTCATTCTTGGTTGTTAATCTGCAGAGGCATTTCCTGTTGATAAACCTAAAATCATAACAAACATATGACGCGAGTACTTGAAGCATCCTAGCAGCATATACTGCGGTGTGTTTTCTGCTGCGTCACGCTGAAGACATGCTGGTTTGTTAGTTTTCCCAATTCTGCAGAGGTACTTCCTTCTGTAGATTCCGTGGCCACACAGGAAGGTAACGTGTTACCCCGCCGTGTTGTTTGTTGATTTGCGGTTGGATTTCCTGTAATAAGCTTTAAGATTGCGACCAAATGAAAAATAGCAGAAAATGTCTCGTGAGTGCTCCTTTTTTCTGCCTCCTTTTTGTCGTGTTCCTGAAAATTCTTGTATGCTTCACCCTTTCTTAATTCGCCCGTTGAGATTGAAGTCAGAACCTCAGCTGCATCAATGGAAACGGTACGATATACTTTGATGTACCTAAACGCGCCAGTTCTCGAGTATATTATTATCAGAATCAAATTTATCGTATAATTCTAAGCAAACTTTGATTTTACGATAAAATAATTCAAACATATTTCACGATAAGAAGAAAAGTGAATGCTAATCAATTAATTAAGCATATGTTAAACCAAATTTTGCCTCCTTGAACATTTGCCTCTCCTCCTTGGATTCCTCCCCGATAAAATAATTCAAACATACTTCACGATAAGAGAAAAACTGAATGCTAATCAATTAATTAAGCATATGTTAAACCAAATTTTGCCTCCTTGATCATTTTCCTCTCCTCCTTGGATTCCTCTCCTGTGTTTAAACTAAATGATACAAACGCATATATCTGCTTCTCGGGATCCCGGAGTATCCAAAAGATGCCGTTACGCCTAGATTTTAAAAATTGAATTCGAAAGAAAAACAAATTCATTATATGTTTAATTAATTTCTCACTTAACATTTTTGAATTAATTCAGGATGCTTTAATTCAAATTAAAACACTTGGTTTGTTTCACTTATTTATATTTTCTCCAACTAGTTTAGACCATTGGTCATCTTCAGTGAGGAATGTACAATTTTTTTTTATATATTTAATTGTTAAAAATTTTTTGTACATTCCTCCCTGAAGATAACCAATGGTCGAAACTAGTTGAAGAAAATATAAATAAGGAAAACAAACCAAGTGTTTTAATTTCAATTAAATCATCCTGAATTAACAAATTCATTTTTTGTGAGAGAAAAATTTGCCACTCTCCCACAAAAAAAAACTGATTTTGTTTTAATATATATATTTTAATATGACCAATCGTGGTGTGTTAAAATTTCCATAAAAGATGAAGAACACAGGGATTTTATTTAAAAAAAAAGATGTAACCCATAGCAAAGGATGAAATTAGTTCAGCCTACTTGGATTTTTTTACGCGTTACGATTTTATACACAAGTGATATATATTATCATATTTTTTTTAATTCTAAGAACTTTTAATATAAATTATTTTTTTTGTAAAATCCATAATTTTTATGTTCTATGTTATACAGATTCTTAAACTTAATAATATTCTTAAACTTAAGAATATTGTCCTACTTACATACAAATGGATTTATTTTAATCGAAACGGCTAAAAAAAATTATTTTATTAATTTTTTAAATGACAAAATTATTAAACTAACCAGAATTCATTGATTGTTAAAATTAATGCAATCTTATGCGTTTATGAATCGCTTATAGCATAGCAATGCATTTTATAGAAAAATGATTTCTACAAAATATTCTTAGAATTAAATAAAAATTATTTGAAAATAATTAATAAATTATTTTCACATTTAACTCTGTGACTTTTGATTTACGCTACGTAAGTACGTTAAACAAATGCACATTAAAACAACTACTTCCCGGGCAAATACCCACGCCGAACATTGAATTACATAATGTACCTTTTAATTAAGTTGATTCAGTTCTTTTCGTTTAATTTTATTGGGTTTTGATTTAAATTGAATTAATTTGATTTTTTTAAATTAAATTGATTTAGTTTAATTTTGCTTATAGCATAGCATAAAAACAATGCATTTTATAGAAAAATGATTCCTACAAAACGTTTTTAGAATTAATTTTATATTTCAAAAATAAGAAAGTATATATGATGTACCATTTAAAAATGGAAGTTTTCACAATTATTTAAATAAATTGAACACCCTTAAAAACTTCAATATAGTTTTAATTATTCAAGCTTGGATATAAATAAGCTCTCATTACAATAAAAAAAAAATAAGCTTTTATTTGAAACTTTTGTGAAACTCCTTACGTTTGGTGAACTATTTAAGTGTTTCGGTAATTTTAATTAACCCTGTAAATTGTTAATTGTCAAAGCTTCTACTTTTTTATATATTGTAATTCAATTTTAATAAATGAAACATTTTTTTACTTCATTTGTATAACTCGGATTGTTTTATTGTATTGTCGAAACTATAACCAACAATAAAACAATTCGACACTTAATTAAATGTGAATTTCGTGAAGATTTGAAAGATATATGAAAACACTTTCTACACTTTTCTTCACTTATTTATTTATTAACAGATGATTGTAAAACATTGATAATGATCACATGGTGATCGAAATGTACATCTGTTAATATATAAATAAGTGAAGAAAAGTGTACAAAATGTTTTCATAAAACAATTCGAGTTATTCAAACGAAGTAAAAAATATATTAAATAAAAAATGATTTGAAAATAATTAATAAATTATTTCCACATTTAGCTCTGTGACTTTTGACTAACGTTGAAGTAAAAAAGTTACAATGACATTAAACAAGGAACATTTTTGGCAATGATCAATAAAATTCGATCAATCCCTTTTTCCAACTGCAAAAAATACACTGTAAGATTTACAAACATCTATTGAATCATCATTGTTTCATTTCATTTTATTTAATTTGAAGTAAAAAAGTGTTTCACTTATTAAAATTAGTGATTATTATAAACAACTGAACTCTTGATTCATGTCTCATTTCTCGTTACACGACCAAAACACTAAAGGATTGTTTTTTTTTTTCAAGATGACATGTCAATAATATATATATACAAACATCTTTATTTGTGAAATTGAAACAGTATATACACAATACATTAGAAAACCATTACATCATGACAATTTTATACATTATAAATTTCACAAATTGGCTATCGACCAGTGGTCTTTCAGCCTTGTCAATAATATTTAAGTGTAAAATTTGGTTGGTCATATTAAAAAATATATATCAATTTTTTTTGTTACTTACGTTACTCCACTGCTGGAAGAATTCCTCGCCGACAACTTTTTCCTTCTCGAAGTACTCGACGCCGTGCCAAAGTCCCATCGCCCCAGCGCTCAGAAGACCTAAAATAAAATAAATAAATATAGAGCGGATGATTTTTAATATCCAGGCTTATTTCTGCTAAAATATTAAATATACAAAAGTAGGTTAATTAATTAAATTGATATTCCTTTAAAACGAAAGTTATATCTATGAAATTGAAGAAATTTCAATGTACAACACTAAGATATAATTTAAATTAATTAAATCTAAGTGGAAAAGAAACATCTCCCATGGGATTTGAACCCAAGCCCCCCGATTTCTAGCCGAGTGTGTTAACAATTACATCAAAGACATGATCTCAATTCAGTGCTTCAATTTCACTTATATTCAATTTATAAATTGTCATAACATGAATATAAGAGAACTTGAAGCACTGAATTAAGTTCACTCTGCTAAAAATCGGGGGACTTGGGTTCAAATCCCATGAGAGATATTTCTTATATAAAAATATATATATTTAACATCTTTATTGAAAAATAACGTTACATTTTACAATGTATAGTATGTGTGTTTACATTATTTACAGAATTATTTCAATTTGTTATGTAACTGACATTGTCAAATGGCTATCGACCCGGAGTCTTTCTGCCTATTATATAAAAATTTATTCGTATTAATAAAAACGTGGTCATTCTTCACCCAGTATAGATCTTCTCTGGGATATATAGAGAACGTACTTACGTAACGTAAGTCAAAAGTCACAGAGCTAAATGTGGAAATAATTTATTAATTATTTTCAAATCATTTTTTATTTAATATATTTAAATAACTGTGACCAAGAGAATGAATACTCTTTTCTATTTATATATAGAGAGAAGATTTATACTAGACGAATGACTCTTTCTAGATACATAGAAACATAAACAAAGTGAGATAGAATGAGATAAGGATATATAGAGAAACTTTGTTTATGTCACTACATATCCAAAGAGAGAGGGATTTTTATATAGGCTCTTTTTGTATGCTTCCATCTTCCTGTTCTCATTATTAATACTGTGACCTTTCACTTACGAGATCTCGATTTTGTTGCGTGGCTGAGTTTATTGTGGTACTCTTTAACTACCGGGACTATTCCATACTTGAAAAGTTAATTTTAACGTGTTATGTTATTAAATCACTTCACATTCAATCTAATAAATAGCATTAACAAAATTTGACTGTGATGATAAAAATAATGTACACGTTAAACTTAACATTTCCTTTACAGAACAGCCCCGTATATCTGAGAAAGGTCGAATCACTTATTTATCATTTATCTTTCTTTCTTAATCTTATCCTCTTTTACTCGTATTGGGTGTCGAAGTTTTTTTCAATTATCTTTCTTTCTTAATCTTATCCTCTTTTACTCGTATTGGGTGTCGAGGTTTTTTTCAATTATCTTTCTTTCTTAATCATATCCTCTTTTACCCGTATTGGATGTCGAGATTTGCTTCTATCGCTTATAAAATTAATTAATAATAAATTATGGACCGCAAAAAAATAACTTGATCGAAACTTACAAACTCCTATTTCTGTCCCGCTTATATAGTTGTTGGTTCAATTATTGCGTCGGAATAATTGAACCATCAACTATAAGCGAGACAGAAATAGGAAAATTCAAACAATCGACGATCGCGTAATCTATCGGCAGCCGTATTTCATTTCAGCAAAAATAAGAAGCAACAACAACAAAAAAAAACGCGGAGATTCTCACGCGTATTGTTCTCTTTCAATACGAACGGTGGAAGCCATGGGAACGGATATTCCAATCTTGATTTATTTACCGGCGCGATTGTGACTATTTTTAGGACTTTTGATTTGCAGGAAATGAACCTCGCATCTTGAAATTTTAAATTTAACGTACGAGTTGTTCGTTATCATCGCAATTTAAGCGAGTTTTGTTGTATTTCTTATGTGAAATTAATGGCTCCAGTTTTGAAACCCTGACAAGGTTTTCTTGACCATTATTTTTATCATTAAAATTGGCTTGGAATCGCGAAAATGGTTTTTCAAAATCTCTTAAAATAAAAATGTTTTTCCACCAAAATGGACCACCCTGTACTCAATGATTATAAGAATGCAATTGTCTGAATAAAGATATTTTTATATATTCTATTTAATAAAAAAAAAACTGAATGGAACGAAGAACGTTCACACTAAAGAAGATCGATTGAAAATTAAGTAAAATTTTTGGGTTTAGAAATGGATTCCACACTGTCTTGGATTAAAAATACAGAGATAATCATCAAATTACAATTTTATTTAAAATTTTATAGTCGAATTTGAAATAAAATTGCAATTTGATGATCATTAATTATTTTTATTAAATTAAATAAAATATATATTATTAAATCACTGACTTGGATTAAAAATACAGAAATAATCATCAAATTACAATTTTATTTAGAATTTTATAGTCGAATTTGAAATAAAATTATAATTTGATGATCATTAATTATTTTTATTAAATTAAATTAAATAAAATATATATTATTAAATCACTGACTTGGATTAAAAACACAGAAATAATCATCAAATTGCAATTTTATTTAGAATTTTATAGTCGAATTTGAAATAAAATTATAATTTGATGATCATTAATTATTTTTATTAAATTAAATGAAATATATATTATTAAATCACTGACTTGGATTAAAAATACAGAGATAATCATCAAAATACAATTTTATTTAAAATGTTATAGTCGAATTTGAAATAAAATTATAATTTGATGATCATTAATTATTTTTATTAAATTAAATAAAATATATATTATTAAATCACTGACTTGGATTAAAAATACAGAGATAATCATCAAATTACAATTTTATTTAAAATGTTATAGTCGAATTTGAAATAAAATTGTAATTTGATAATCATTAATTATTTTTATTAAATTAAATAAAATATATATTATTAAATCACTGACTTGGATTAAAAATACAGAGATAATCATCGAATTACAAATTTATTTAAAATTTTATAGTCGAATTTGAAATAAAATTGCAATTTGATAATCATTAATTATTTTTATTAAATTAAATAAAATATATATTATTAAATCACTGACTTGGATTAAAAACACAGAGATAATCATCAAATTACAATTTTATTTGAAATTATTTGAAATAAAATTATAATTTGATGATCATTAATTATTTTTATTAAATTAAATAAAATATATATATTATTAAATTTGAGTATCAAATTTTAAATAAAATTGTATTTTGATAATTATCAATTAAATTCGCAACTAGTGTAGTTTAGGCAACTCGAATAGTGTTGTCTGCTAATTCATTTTAAATGTAATTGTGAAATTACAACTTAGCGGTTGACCGACTACAGTTTTCACACTTTTTGTTAATAAATTGCAAAATCTAAAATTATCAACTACTGTTATGATATAAAATGCTTGTTATTATGACAAATCTCCGTTGTGACAATTATGTAAGAAAGGATTGGTCCAACGCCCAATATTCCTCCGAGCAGTTCGACTCGTCTACCCACGGTAAAAGGCGGGAATAGAAGAAGTAAACAATGCGTTGCAATGAAACAAACAATAACAATATTGTGTAATGATGAATTTTTATCTCTTATTTCTCTGTATCTGTCTTTCTTTCTTTTTCTCGCTCCAATTGACTGTATTTTTTTTTTTTTAATTGCTTCCATTTATTTTTATATTTTTTTACACATCTCTAGTTCCTCTCGTTATTCTTTCTTTTTTTCGTTCCAATTGACTGTATTTTTTTTTAAATTTGCTTCCATTTATTTTTATATTTTTTTGCACATCTCTAGTTCCTCTCGTTATTCTTTCTTTTTTTCGTTCCAATTGACTGTATTTTTTTCCCCTCTCTGTGTAATTAAATTTGCTTCCATTTATCTTTATATATTTTGCAAATCTCTTGTTCCTCTCGTTATCTTTCATTATTACACTTTTGGTTTAATATTATCATCATAACATGACATTATCGAAATTTAAGTTAGAAAAGTATATCAAACTTGTATTTTGATAATTTCAGGTGTAATTTGTTGAAATTGTTAATGTTTTTTTAAATAAATGTATATTTGGAAAGTAATGAACTTTTCATTTAATCAGACAACTGTAACTTATTGAAGCTATATGTCCACCACTTTGTCTATCTCTCTGTATATCCTCCCATTATTCTTTTTCTTATATATATCTTACTCTTTCTATTTTTTTTCTGTCTCATAGACAAAATGAGAGAGGGAGAGATAGAGAGCAAGAGGAGGATATGCAGAGAAAGAGAGTGAGAAAGAGAGTAGGATCCTACTCTTACTCTCTTTCACACGTTGTCTATTTCTCTGTATATCCTCCTCTTACTCTCTTTCTCACTTGATCTTACTCTCTCTCATTCTATCTCTATTTGGATGTAAATAGAGATAGATAATTAATTAATTATTCCTTACTTTGTCTATCTTTATATAAATATTCTTCTTCTACTCTCTATCTATTATTTTCTGTCTCTATTGGTAATAATTTCGTAGGCAAAATGAGAGATAGGAAATATAGTGAAATAGACAAAGTGTGAAAGAGAGTAAGATCTTACTCCCTTTCTCTCATTTTGTCTATATGATTATTATCTATAAATAAAGGCAGAAAAAAGAGTAGGATCTTATTCTTTTTCTCACTTTGTCTATCTCTCGGTATATCATCCTCTTACTCTCTGTCTCACTTGATCTTATTCTCTCTCATTTTGTCTATCCCTATATACATCCATCTCTCATTATCCCTCACTGTATTTATGTTTTTATATATTCTTCTCTTACTTTTTCTCTTTATTTTTTCTGTCCCTATTTATAGACAATAATGTCATAGGCAAAATGAGAGATAGGATTTACTGAGAAATAGACAAAGTGCGAAAGAGAGTATGAGTAGGATCTTACTCTCTTTATATCCCCTGTCTATCTCTCTGTATTTACTCCTCTTGCTATTTTCTCTCTCTCATTATGTTTATGAGATTATTATCTATAAATAGAGACAGAAAAAAGAGTAGGATCTCTTTCTCACTTGATCTTACTGACTCTCATTTTGTCCATCTCTATTTACATCCATCTTTCATTGTCCCTCACTTTGTCTATCATTCTATATATTCTTCTCTTACTCTTTTTCTCTATTTTCTTTTATCTCTATTTAAAGATAATAATCTCACAGGCAAAATGAGAGATAGGACATTCTGAGAAATAGACAAAATGCGAAAGAGAGTATGAGTAGTGTCTTACTCTCTTTATATCGCCTGTCAATCTCTCTGTATATCCTTCTCTCACTGTCTTCTCTAGCTCTCTCATGTCTCTATTTAAATCCATCTCTCATTATCCCTCACTTTGTCTATCTGTTCAATATACACTTCTCGCTCTTTTCTCTCTAGTTTTTCTGTCTGTATTTATAGATAATAATCTCATAGGTAAAATGAAGGATAGAATATACTGAGAAATGGACAAAGTGCGAAAGAGAGTAAGATCTTACTCTCGTTACATTCCCTGTCCATCTCTCTGTATATCCTCTCTCTCTCTCTCTCTCTCTCTCTCTCTCTCTTTTTTTGTCTATGAGATTATTATCTATAATTATTATATTTATTATTATAATTATTATCTATAATTAGAGTTAGAAAGATTATTATCTATAATTATTATATTTATTATTATAATTATTATCTATAATTAGAGTTAAAAAAATTGTCTATCACTGTCCCTCATTTTGTCTATATCTCTATATATCGTTCTCTTTCTATTTGCGTGCATGTATTTGTGTTTCTGTGTGTGCATCGAACTATGAATGGAATGGGATTAAAAAAAAGGAAAAGAAAATAACAATATCTGCGGCACAAACAATCTGTTCATTCTTTTTTTTTTTCGCGCCTTCAATTAGAGGAGAAATTTGAAATTCAATTAAAATTCTAATAAAGCACCACACAATTAGCATTTTCTCGAGCTAATAAGACCAACAGTGATTGGGAGAAAGAGAGAGAGAGAGAGAGAAAAGGAATTGGGAGACTGAATCATAAAACTATCAGGTTTTGATTATTTTATGATTGAATTAATTAATTATTATTGTAATTTTCTTGACATAATTAAAATGAATAAATAAAAGGTTGGTGCATCGCTCTATATAAATTATTAAAATGCCAATTTTGGCAATTAAAAACAATAATAATAACCAAAACGGATTTTAGAATTATTAATTTTAAAAGATGAAAAATCAATTGGCATATTTTTCTGTGATAATAGCACTTATTAAAATTCCAATAAAGCACCACACAATTAGCATTTTCTCGAGCTAATAACACCAACAGTGATTGGGAGAAAGAGAGAGAGAGAGAGAGAAAAAGAATTGGGAAACTGAATCATATAACTATCAGGTTTTGATTATTTTATGATTGAATTAATTAATTATTATTGTAATTTTCTTCACATAATTAAAATGAATAAATAAAAGGTTGGTGCATCGCTTTCTATAAATTATTAAAATGCCAATTTTGGCAATTAAAAACAATAATAATAACCAAAACTGATTTTAGAATTGTTAATTTTAAAAGATGAAAAATTAATTGACATATTTTTCTGTGATAATAGCACTTATTAAAATTCTACAATTAGCATTTTCTCGAGCTAATAACACCAACAGTGATTGGGAGAAAGAGAGAGAGAGAGAGAAAAGGAATTGGGAAACTGAATCATAGAACTATCAGGTTTTGATTATTTTATGATTGAATTAATTAATTATTATTGTAATTTTCTTGACATAATTAAAATGAATAAATAAAAGGTTGGTGCATCGCTCTATATAAATTATTAAAATGCCAATTTTGGCAATTAAAAACAATAATAATAACCAAAACGGATTTTAGAATTATTAATTTTAAAAGATGAAAAATCAATTGGCATATTTTTCTGTGATAATAGCACTTATTAAAATTCCAATAAAGCACCACACAATTAGCATTTTCTCGAGCTAATAACACCAATAGTGATGGGGAGAAAGAGAGAGAGAGAGAGAGAGAAGGAATTAGGAAACTGAATCATAGAACTATCAGGTTTTGATTATTTTATGATTGAATTAATTAATTATTATTGTAATTTTCTTGACATAATTAAAATAAATAAATAAAAGGTTGGTGCATCGCTCTATATAAATTAATAAAATGCCAATTTTGGCAATTAAAAACAATAATAATAACCAAAACAGATTTTGGAATTGTTAATTTTAAAAGATGAAAAATCAATTGACATATTTTCTGTGATAATAGCACTTTAGCGAATGTAGTTCAGCAGTTTATTTAAACCAAATGATTACCTTTTTACAACAATAATATAATTAAATAAAAAACATTTGAATTTCCTTAACATAAGTGTGTATTTTTTTTTTTTTAAGAAATCATATCACTCTTATTGGAAAACCCTTTAATAATTAACAAATTAAAATAACTAAAATAAAATTAATATGATGAATAAATGTAATGTTGGGCAAAATCGAGTAATATTAGCAATCGAATATTTATAAATGAGCAATTTTAAATAAATAAAATCAATTAGCAGCAATATATTGATGTTTTTTAATAAATAGAGAACAGTTACTTTTAGTAATAGAGTATGTTTCATTAATACAATTGTTATATACTTAATTTTTCAATCGAAAAGATCGACTTTTATTTAGAGATGGGCAATCTAAATAAAAGTGAACAAAAATAATAGCAAATAACAACTATTTGCTATTATTTTTGTTAACTGTGACTGTTAAGGTTTTTTTTTTCTTTTTGCGTTTATATTTGCGTTCAAAGTGTTTACTATTGTATTTAAAATTAGTTAGTAATACATATAAATTTATTGCATTTTACATGTATGTCTTATATTTGTAAAAATGGTATATACCGTTAAATAAGTAAATAAATAAATCAATAAATAATCAGGGCTATTCCGCACGTTAAATATTTTTAAAGAAAAAAAATCAAGAAATATCTGTCATCGATATGAATATATACATGTTTTCTTGAAGATGTCCATAATATTATACAAATGATAATTTAAATAATACTAACAATGTTACAAATGTTAACGTGTGTGTTATTTTTTTATCATCGAAGTTTAAGCGGACTTTATAATTGATATGCATACTTTGATTGTGTTGTTAAAAATAACGTATACTTTAAATTTAACATTTTTAATACCGAATAGATTATTATTAGAACATAAATAGAAAAGAGTATTCATTCACTTGTTCACAGTTATTTAAATAAATTAAATAAAAATGATAAATAATAATTATTAAATTATTTCCACATTTATTGATGTGCAACAGCAAGTATACATTATGTAATTCAATGTCCGGCGTGGATATTTGCCCGGGAAGTAGTTGTTTTAATGTGCATTTGTTTAACGTACTTACGTAGTCAAAAGTCACAGAGCTAAATGTGAAAATAATTTATTAATTATTTTCAAATCATTTTTATTTAATATATTATTAGAACATCTGAATCTGTTGGATAATAAACAAATCAATAAACCATTATTACTAAATTCTTAAAACATCAAGTGACTTAAATAAATTACATATTATTTGCGCTTTTCCTCGTTGTAAATGAAAGTTAATATATATTCTAATCCTAATGCGCTATTTAGAAAGTTACTTACACACTAGTAAAAAAGAACGAACAAATAAATAAAAAACGTTTTGTAAGCAATCGCAATCGGCTTTTCTTATCAGTCGAAAAGACGCCTCGTCTTCTTCACCGGACAATGGAAAGTAATAACAATTATCTTGTTTACGCGTCGAGTTTGTCAGACGAGACAAGTGTTACTTTCGCCCGATTCACTTCTCGATTTCCACTTGGAAACTAAATTAAACTTGTGTTTTATGGAAAACGGAAACATTAACATTATTATATTTAGAAAATTAATAAATTAAGAAGGACAGAAAAAAATTATATGAGAATATGAGTTTCTAATTATTCGGCCCTATTCCGAATAACGCTATGTTTGACAGCACGCTGTTCTTCATGGTTACGTTAATATGGCTATTTCGTATTCCGTATCGTGCTAAAACGTTATCTCAGTCAACGCTCAGCGCCATGATAGCCGCTAAAATCGTTGAAAATAGTTGGCACCGAAATAGGTCAAGTTATCATAGCTTTTCGAGGTTATTTTCAATTCAAATTGTTTTTTAGCGGTAGTTTAATAAATACTATTGTATTTTTGGCTTATTCTCTTGTAAAATTAAATTTAAACTATCAAAAAAGAACATTTTTATACTTCACTCCTTCAGGAATCCATAGAATGTGCATAAATTGAGGAGCGAGTGTGCCTTTTTATAAATTTTCCCATAATTCAAAATAAGGATTTTTTATAAATAGAAAAGAGTATTCATTCTCTTGGTCATTTGCCCGGGAAGTAGTTGTTTTAATGTGATTTGTTTAACGTACTAACGTACTTACGTAACGTAAGTCAAAAGTCACAGAGCTAAATGTGGAAATAATTTATTAATTATTTTCAAATCATTTTTTATTTAAGGATTTTTTATATTAAAGATGTAATTTTTAATGTATTTTTTTTAATGAGGTCATTATGGGGGTTCAGAAAACATAGTGGTTGTTGTTTTAGGTAGAAAAACGTCAAACCCCTTTACTAATGATGTGAATAGCGAAATTTACATATCCAAACGGCTCGACAGTGCAATAAAACATTACTGCAATTTAATACAATCATATAACAATTTATAAACTTTAAATCAGAGAAAACTAAAGCAAAAATTGATTTGTTTTATGATCGCCTTATGAACATTTCACACACGGATGGTTAACGAAAGGTAGTTACGCCTTTGTTCGAGGGGAACATCTTTTTTCGTTTTGTATACTTACAAGCTAACAGCATCAGAATCGCGGTGGCCGTGATGTTTCCGGGCGACCTCCTCCAGCAGCCGGTGACGCCGGTGCAGAAAGCTCCAAAGATGGCGAAAAAGGCGATGATGAAGAGTGCTATCATCGACCTGCCCATATCTAAAAAAAACAACAACAGATTAAAAATATGTAATTGAAGCAGAAACACCAACAGTCGATAGCCATTTTCATTCAATTTATAAATGATTGAATGATTGTAGATGTAATTTAATGTAACTCTCAGAAATATAGATTTTTTTATATTTATATGTACCATATGAGCGAGGAATTTTCTCCGCCAGAGTGCTCTGATTTTTTCTTTATTTCATATTTTGTTGGCATCAATGAATAAAAATAAATAAAACGTCAAACATTTCATTTCTTATGAAATCAATTTTTTCTCCTCCTCCTCATACCATATTTTAAAATTATTTTCAAATATACAGGGTGTCCCATAAAAGCATGGCGTATCATAGTTATATTTTTTCTAATGGAATACCCCATATTTTATTTTTTATTTTTTTTTTTCGATTCTACATCAAAAATAAAGTTAACTTTGATAACATGTTCATATGCCTAAACCTAATGATTTTTGAAATATTTAAATATTTTTGGAAAAATTGACGTTTCTAAAAAAATCATAACTTTCAAATGGGTGAATGAAAACTAACACTTCCGGCTGTACCGGAAGCTGATACCAAATTCCGTATTTTAAATGTAACCCTATATTTTTTTATTGTAGATTTGGATTCTACATATGATTTTATAATAAAAACCATTAGCCCTTACCATAACTAAATATTTACAAAAAATATCAATAATAGGAAAGTCATATAGTTTTAATGTAGTTTCTCGGTGATACTATATATATGTCTATTACAAAGGCTGCTTAGATTGTAATGATAAAGTATAATGTAAACGTTAAACTTAACATTCCTCGATTATACAACATGCCAAGTAGGTGACTTTTTTTATTGGTAATTATGAAAAAAAAACTTGCAAAAATATTTTATTTATTTTATTTTCGCGAAAAATATACTTTTATTTTCATCCAGCTCGGTTTACACGTAGAATAGAATAGATTAATGAGACGTCATTAAAATTGAAACGAGCGCCGAATGTCCAGTTATGCCTTCCCGAGCGGAGCCTATTAGCTCTCTATTAACGGGACCGAAGACGCACGCCGCCTCGTGTGCCTAATAAGGCTACAAGGAATGAACAACAAAAATATAATGAAATCCGAAAAGCTATACAGCCAAGGCCGGAAGTTGAGCTTCTAATGCAGTTTCTGCGTTTGGAAAACCGTGCCAATGGAACGATTTACATTCGGCAGGAGTTATTGGCGGTCGTCGCATTCCGTAACGAAAATAACATAACAATTGGGACATTGTTGAAGTTGTTATACTTAAATAGTTGAATAAGTTTAATAGAAAATAGCAGTGCATTTCTAAATTAATATACAGTTTTATTTAAACTAATGGTGATTTAAATTAAATAAAAATGATTTGAAAATAAATTATATCCACATTTAGCTCTGTGACAATAATCCCTAATTAACCGCAACCAGCATTTCACACGTGTGATCTTAGTACATGACTCGAGACTTCCAATTCCAATTTGATTGCACATTAAAACAACTACTTCTCGGACAAATACTTCGCCAGACATTGAATTACAAAATGTACACCTGCTGTTGCATTTCAATAACATATTGCATCATGCACGTTATGAAATTCAATGTCTGGCGGGGTATTTTCCCGAGAAGTAGTTGTTATAATGTCCATTTATACTTGCGTCAACATGTCGGAGAGTCAAATAATTTTTATTTAATTTATTTAAATAACTGTGACCAAGTGAATAAATACTCTTTCTACTTTCCATTACTATTAAGAGCCAGCGAGGCTGTATTAAAATCCGAGTCGAAAAGATCTTTTGCACAAAACAATTTATCGATATCGCGCTTGACATTCGCGCGACCGCCCGTCCAAAAGACGTCCTCAGACAATCACTTCCATCGGGGATCTCAGAGGAAATGGTGCGTTTTAATTAAATTTAATTAATAACTTTGCAATTACGTAAGGCACAGCTGTACTGAAACACGTGTCTGCAGATAGCCTTGTATTACGTAACTTTTATTTTAATAAAAAAAATTAAATATTTTCGATTAAAAAAATTTTTTATTATACAATATGTTATTGTTATGCAACAGCAAATGTCTATTATGACTTATGTAACATAAGTCAAATTGTCACAGTAACTAAAGAGGAAATAATTTATTAATTATTTTCAAATTCTTTTTATGAAATAAATATGAATAAATTATTAAAAATCAACCAATAAAACACAGATTAAAATAACTTTAAATTCTCGACTAGTTATTCAATCTAATCTGTGTTTTATTTGTTGATTTTTAATAATTTATTCATATTTATTTCATACAATATGAACTACCAATGTATAAATATTAAAACCATTAATTAAATTCTTTTTATTTAATTTATTTGAATAAATACTCGTTTCTATTTAATAGTGATTAAAAATATGGTCGGTATAGATCTAATCTTCCTCTGCTGTTGTTCTTATTATTATTATTATCATTTTTATGCAATAGCGAAAGAGTAATTATTGCGATGTTGCTGCGCACGTGCGCTCCGACAGGCACAGAGGAAACCAGTTTTTCGAGGAGTTGCACTCCACACTGGTCGACCCAATTGTTCCCCTCAACGAGAGCCATGTTCACTTCGTTTCATTTTTTTTTGCAGACCAATGAAAATGACCATTACTTAAAAAAAAATCAATTGCTCAAAACAATTCATAAATATATTCTTGAAGGAAGAAACTAACTTGAGGTATTACAACAATTAAAAAAAAAAGTGTAATTTATTTTAAACCTTAATCAATAATAGTTCAATATGTTTCACAAAATGATAAATGACAGACATTTGAGAAAAAAAAAGAAATAAAGATAAATTTATTCTCAGCATGTATTAACTTCTAATGAATTAAATTTCATATAAAAAATAAATGCAAGGTCAGGAATGCATTTTAATTTTAATCCTTATATATTTATATTGAGCGTATAACAAAAATTGACGACGAAGTTGGCGTTGGAAGTCTCGAGTCATGTACTTAGATCACACATGTGAAATGCTGGTTGCGGATTACTGACAATTGACTTGTCAACATAACAAGCAGTACTTTACGCGTGCGCGTGTGATTTTAGTTCAGACATGACTTTAGATTTCCAATTCCAACTTCGTCGTCGATTTTTGTTATACGCTCGATATGTAAGTGTAACTCGCGTAAAGATTAAAGGCAGCTGCGAAACGCATGGAATCGGCTATAAACTCGTAATTTTATAAAAATCCAATTTTCCGAACCATTGTTGTCATTACAGTTCTCTCACAATCCATCAATTGATTTGTACGAAAATACAGAACGACGCTAACTTATTGTTAGAATTGATTTTTCTTTTTAAAATAAAATACGATGGGTCGTTTTTATATTCCCGGTCAAGGTATGAAAACAAAAGACTAGAGGATAAACTAAATTTTATTATTCAACATAGTTCGCCTGCTTTTGAATACAGGCTTCAATAACATCTGTAATCCAATATAAAAATATTCTTTTTTTTTGCTAAATGGTTCTCAATGGCTGCTATAAATTCGTCATTGATCCGGGAACAAAAAATAGTCACTCGGTGCCAAATCTGGACTATAAGGCGGATGTTGAATTTTTTCGAAACCACAATCGAAGATGCACAATACACTGGTGCATTGTCGTGAAGCAACAAGACACCTTGCGTCAGTTTTCCGCGTCTCTTCACTTGAATGGCATCTCATCGTCTTTGGTACAATTTACTACAGAATTATTGTTTATATTAATTTTGATGTAACTCACACTCCAATCAAATCATTCATTTAATATTTACAATATAATACAAGATTTTATCAAGCTGTCATTTATTACATAGTAGACTTTTGAACGACCTTTTCAGATCTATTTAAATCAAGAGAGAGGTATAATTTTAGTTGGTTTTTGAAATGAATTAATCCATTTCAAAAACCAACTAAAATTCTCCCTCTCTCTCGATTTAAATAAATCTGCAAAAGTCGTTCATTATAGATAGAAAAGAGTATTCATTCTCTTATTTAAATAAAAATGATTTGAAAATAATTAATAGATTATTTCCACATTTAACAAGTTAGTTGTTTTAATGTGCATTTGTTTAACGTACTTACGTAGCGTAAGTCAAAAGTCACAGAGCTAATTGTGGAAATATTTTTTTAATTATTTTCAAATCATTTTTATTTAATATAATTAAATAACTGTGACCAGATGAATGAATAAATACTCTTTTCTATTTAAATTATAATTAATTCCAGTTTTGCTTTACGTGTAATTCAAAACCGGATAAGTTGATGATTGGTCCTGGCTTTTCACCATGATGCAAGATCTCATAAAATTAAATAAACATTACTTAAAAAAAGTGCGAAGAGACGATTGAATCAGCCCCCAAGGTGCGCGATGATCCGCAAACGGTGAAAACGTGCCGCGATCGCATTTTCCCACCGTGAGAACTTTCTCCTGCATTCGAGCCTCGGGAATTTGGAACGAACAGTGATTATCTTCCGCCTTCCCTCGACAATTATCATCCTCAGTTTTCTCACTCGCACTACACTTCGTTGCAGGCTGGAAAACGGCGTGTTTCAGTGCGTGTTTTCGCTCAAGTTGCGTCCGTTTTTCCGTTAGACGACCCGAATGCACTTTTCTGCATGCAGAACTAGAAACGATTTTAATCACTTCTGCGTTAGGTTAATGAGGGTCATTAGATATTGATAGAAACTAAGGGAAGTTTATAAAAAAAAAGGATTTATTCACTTAGGTCAGTTATTTAAATAAATTAAATAAACTCGAAAATAATTTACTTTGTTTGTATAACTTTAATTTTATTAAAACTTAAAACAATGTATAATGAAATAGAAGCCTCTATTATCAATAATCGAAAATAATTAATAGATTACTTCCTCTTTTTTTTTTTCCGATACAAAAATTATTACATTATACAATATGTTATTGTATGCAACAATAACAAATTGTACATTTTTTAAAATACTTATGTAACATAAGTCAAAAATGTCACTGTAGCTAAAGAGGAATAAATAATTTATTTTGATTATTTTCGAGTTTTTAAATTCAATCTGTGATTTATTTAATGATAACTTTTCGTCAATTGTCGCTCTATGTTAATTTCATTTGTAATTTAATTTGTATAATTTATTTCTTATTACTATTGTTTATTTATGTTTTATATTTATATTGTCCTGTAATTGGGTATTTTGTTTCCTGTTGGGCAATAAAATTTATTTATTTATTTGACACGTTAGATGTACATTTCGACACACAAAGTGGTCATTATGAATTACATTTAACGTGTTAAATAAACAGTGAAGTAAGGAAAAAACCTCTTGTGTTATTGATATTAACACTTCACTAAAAAATCATTTATTTTAAATTAATTATTTTCTTATATTAAATACAAATGATTTGAAAATAATTAATCTATTTATAATTATTTTCTTTATTTTACGCTAGTTACAGCTTGATAATGATCGTTTGACCGAAACTAGTAGTAAAATAAATTGAAACAAAAACGAAGTGTGAATCAAGCCATCAACTGTGATTTAAAAATTCAATAATTTAACAAATCCATCGATTGGTTGATGAATACTTATGTTTTAGTATAATTCGACATCTGTGTCCATTTACCCACACAAGACAGATAAAATAGCATTGGTCGATTTAATAAACAGCCATCGATTCGATCGCATGTTTATCACCTGTTAGAAGCAACAAACGCATCTCGGCAACTGACGCGGAATATTTACAGGTTGGAAAAATGTAACGGTGAGTTCCGATATGCAATTACTAACCCAGAAAGCACAAATCGCGTAAACCGTGGAATATAATATAATAATGCCAGCTCATTGAAGTTTATAATTAAAAGACGGCTGCTATTAACAGCTTGCTTGTTAATTATTGAAAATTGCCTGCCGATTATGCCATTATTTACTCTGCTGTTAAGAAAATCTAGCGGTTTTCATTTCAAGTTTGGACTACTATATTTAAATATTCGATTGTTGGTTCATCTTACATGTAGGGTGTTACATTTATTGTAGAATTGATAGGAAAGTAATTGTTTTAATGTGCATTTGTTTAACGTACTTACGTAACGTAAGTCAAAAGTCACAGAGCTAAATGTGGAAATAATTTTATTAATTATTTTCAAATCATTTTTATTTAAAATAAAAATAAAAGTAAGGAATAACAGTCTTTCTATTTTGTGCAAAATAGAGGCTTTAAAAACTAGGCTTTTCACTAACTATACGACTTGAACGTTTCTTTAATAAACGACATGAGGGAGAAAGACCTATCGTTTTTCACATAGCAGAACAAATCAATAAATAAACGAAAATAAACAATGTTAGACAGAAGGAGCCATTGGTGTTTCTCATACAATTTAATACGAGGAAATAAAAATTGACATTTGCTGTTGTATAAATGATTCGTTAAAAAAAAAATTGCGTCATCTGTAGACACGTGTTCGGGATTAACAAGATAATAATTATATTCGAACAATGTCTGTCGATAGTACGTTTCTGTATGCTGTATTTATAACATGTTACTTATTCAATTCAATTCATTTATTTACGGTAAATCACCTTTATACAAAATAATAACAATAATAATGACTTATAAATATTTTTTGTTTTCGAAAACGTGCCCTAGAAAGAATCGTAAATGGCCATTGTTTATGAAAAAGATCAAAACGCTTTATTAAGAAGAAGAAAACAACAGCTGCAACAACAAGGAATGAATGAAAAAAATATGAGCATTAATTGCGGAGGATTTATGGAATTCCCAGGTGATAATTAAAAAGGAGAAAAAAGTCGGGAGATTTCCAGCGAATTTCTCTTCTTCATTTGTTCCTTCACTCTTAAAAGGAAAATGCTTTAATTTAACAGCATTATCAAATAAATAAAATTAATTTGTTGATTGTTAAGGCTTTCACTTGGTTATACATTTTGAGTTTATTAAATAAAACACTTTTTCATTTTGTTTGTATAACTTCTCTTAGTTTGATAATGATGCTCTATGCTTCGAAGCTATAGTCACTAAAATAAAATAACAAGTTATACAAACAAAGTGAAAAAGTGTTTTTTATTTAATAAAATAAAATTAAACAATGGGAACACATGATGACGGATTGTGAAAAATGTGTCACGTAACAGAACAACAGCTAGAGAAGATCAACTCAATGTCCACTTACGATGGGTTCAGCCCAAATAATCCTCAAGCCTGGATTCTTCTTCATTTTGTTTCTCCACTCTTAAGAGGAACATGCATTATTTAACATCATTATTTATTTATTTAATTTCATACTGTAATATACCGGGCTATTCAAGCTATACGAAACGGAGTATTATGGCCAAAGTACACAACTTTTTAAAATTTTGTTTTTAGGAGTGTGTAGGGCCTATAAGAGCTACTTTCTAATTTTTTTATGTTATACAGGGTGTTCCAAATACCATAAAAATATCAAGGTTGTATTTTTTTAAATGGAACACCCTATATATTATTATATTTTTAGATTCTACGTTCAAAATAATTATCGTGAAAATTAGGTTAGATTTTAATAAAATTCCAATTATTTCAAAAATCGTTTACATTTATTAATGTTGTTAGTACCTAAACCTAACGATTTTTGAAATATTTTTAGATTCTACGTTCAAAATAATTATCGTGAAAATTAGGTTAGACTTTAATAAAATTCCAATTATACTAACAACATTAATAAATTGTTAGTACCTAAACCTAACGATTTTTGAAATAATTGAAATTTTATTAAAATCTAACCTAATTTTCACGATAATTATTTTGAACGATTTTTGAAATAATTGGAATTTTATTAAAATCTAAATCCAATTTTTGAAATAATTGGAATTTTTTTAAAAATCTAACATAATTTTCAAATAACAACCATTTGAGAAGTATATAGGTTATGTATACGAAATTTTCAGGTATGTTTAGCAATGGATCATATTTCATTTCTAAATTACAAAAACATTTAATTTTGTACAGAGTGGCCCAAAAAATAAAACTTACGAAATAAGAACTTTAAGTTGGTCAAACTTGATTTTTTCAAATGGAATGCTATATTTTTTTAATATTCTATTAAATGAACATTATAATTATCTATTAAAAGCTATAGGAAGCTTTTAATAGATAACCTCTAAGTCGAGGTATTTTTGTGGAAAATGCAAAAAATCATATTTTCGCATCATTTAGGGGTTTCTTTTAGTATATTGTTATATTTCTAGCTGGCTGTGGATTTACAAAATGTCAAATAGTTTATCTAAGCTGTCACTCAGTTTTCCAAACTCGGTCTTTGCTGCCATTGCATTATTTTTAATTTTTATAAATATTTGTATCATTATTACTTAAATGTAGACATACTTAAAATATTTTTAAAAATAGGAGGGCTTTGATATATTTGATATATTTTTAATGTTTGGACAATGTTATCAAGAGATCTTATTAACCAACTGAAATAATACATATACTTTTTGCAAAAGAAGTAATTCTTAATCGACCATTTTAAAGAGACTATTAAACCGATTTATAAAAAAGTAGATGTGAATCATAAAAACTCGTTTATTAGAAAAAAAGAAAAAAGAACTTCTTCTGATAGAAACAGTAATTAGAAATCAAAATAGATTATTGGGTGATGTGGAATAGAGGGTTCACATTTTATTCGATTTATGTTTCCACAAAGGCACAAAATGGCATGGAGTGAATTTGTAAGCTAAAGTGACGGATCAACTAAAACATATGACATTTCTAAATTCCATAGCCAACTAAAATTATTAAAATGTTTATCAAAAATGCACCCCAAATTATGTAAAAAAATAGAAATAGGAAAGAGTATTCATTCACTTGGTCACAGTTATTTAATATTAAAAAATAGATTTCACGCCTTTTTCGTAAAAACTTAGACATTTAGTTTTTCTTCTAGTTATAGCTTCGAGTTATATGAAACTTTTGATAGATAATTAAAACGTGCATTTAATGACATATTAAAAAATATGGCATTCCATTTAAAAAAAATCAAGTTTGGGCCACTTAAAATCCTTGTTCAATAAATTTATTTTTTTGGGCCACCCTGTAATTATTTTACGATTTTAACAATTGAAAAATAAAATATGATTCATTGCTTAACTTCACAGGAAATTTCCCGCACATAACTTAAATACTTCTCAAATAATTGAAATTTTAAAATTAGGTTAGATTTTAACGAAATTCCAATTATTTCAAAAACCATTAGGTTTAGGTACTAATAACCTTAATGAAAACGATAGTTATTTTCGACGTAGAATCTAAAAATATAATAATATACAAGGTGTTCCATTAAAAAAAAACACAACTTTGATACTTTTATGGTATCCACCCTGTATAATATGAAAATAATTTTAGAAAGTAGCCCTTATAGGCACATATACATTTCGTTTTTCGAACATCATCAGACCATGTATAATGGCTCTATGAAGGCCAAATGAAGTAAAGCAAAAGATGGCGCTTGCATCGTCTTCCATTTATTATCATTTCTGTGCGATGATATGAATTCATAAATGATGGATTAAGGATGTTTGAATTTTGGGGGAATTAGTGAAACAAATCAAGTGTATTTTTCAAACTATTAATATTGTGATCATGTTTCATCAAGTGATTAATGAGAATCAAAGATTTTGGGGGAATGTTGGGATTTCTCGTAAAGCAGAGAAGGTTTAAAAATTCCAGGATTTCGAAGCTATTTTTTTGGATGGATGTGAAACAATTTTGTTTTTGTAAAGGAGCATATGTAAAAAATTGGTTGTATGTCGGATGTTTATTTTTATTCATCTATTGATTTATACCAAGATTTGTACCCTTAACAAAAATAAATTCCCCCCTCAAAAAAAATCAAAATTATTTACTTACGCAGTTTCGTCCAAGCATCATCCGTGAAATCCCTCGTGTCATTATTCTCATCCGGGATGTAATAGTTAATATTGTTGCAGTGAGTTTCCACAGGACTCAGATAGGTCTTGACTGCAACAAACAAAAACGACAAGCCATGAAGAATTAATTAGCGTTTAAATCGAATTATACAAATTACAAGGAGTTGCGCAACGCGAAACGCGCGTTGCGAATGGCATTTGTTTCATTGTCAGAAATGCAGTTGTGACATTGCCTGCGGATTGTATGTGTGTGTGTGTGTGGAAATGAAAATTGATTGCGAGCGGAGAGGAGGTGAATGATAATCATAATAAAAATACAGCCGAGGTCGGACGCTGGTGCGTTACGTAAATGATTAGATCATTGAGGAAAAAATGTCCATTACCAGGAAATCGCGAGTTTCTTTGTTGAAAAGCGTGGAAGGTGTACTTTTTGAAAAATGTATAAGTTTTACAAAAAAAAAAATATTTTCACCAATTAAATAAATACACAACATAGTATACAAGGTGTACAGAAAATGAGTGAAAAGCTTTCGGTAGTGTGACTCTTTGACTAATTTTTAGATAAAAATATTAACGAAAATAAGTCACACGGTCCTTCCTTAAGCCTCACGGGCCACTTAAAAGAACTATACATTTGGCAACGCTGGATCAAACAAGTGTGCATTTATCCTGTTTATAACTGCTACATCATCCGCTGGAGGTGTTGCATACACCTTTTCTTTTACAAACGAGCGTGCGTCGTTGCCAGATCTATTTTCATTAAAAGAATGCTTCTGATGAAGTTATAAAATTGTAAAAATATCC
The DNA here is from genome assembly GCA_963082785.1 of Philonthus spinipes. Taxonomy (NCBI): domain Eukaryota; kingdom Metazoa; phylum Arthropoda; class Insecta; order Coleoptera; family Staphylinidae; genus Philonthus; species Philonthus spinipes. The sequence continues at coordinate 12,069,989 of OY720321.1, read as the reverse complement.
GATTTATTAATAATTTACATCAATGGAATTATACACGTGTCTAATAGATTGTTAATGCTATTGATTTTTTACAAAATATTTAAAAAACAATACTAATTTATAGTGACATATTTAAAATTCCGAAGACCTCGTGAGCCTCAATGAAGAACCATACAACATTTTTTTATTTGTATTTTCTATTAAAAATTAATTATTGAATTGAGTTACCTGAAGGTTTTCACTCATTTTCTGTACACCTTGTATAAAGAAAACAAAATACCACTTAACGAAACTAGTCACGATTAATAAAAAATCAAAGTGGTATAAAAATTTAATTTTGTTTTCTTTATATACTATATTGAAAATGCACCACCAAGTTAACGCCGACAAAATTAAAGAAATACACAACATTTTTTTTTAGTTTCAATTTTTTAATATATAAATCATTAGATCATTGAGGGAAAATTATCTAATGCCTAGAAATCGCGGGTTTCTTTGTTGAAAAGCTTTTTGAGAAATGTGTACATTTTTTAAAATTCTTGTGTTTTTTTTACAAATTAAATAATTACACAACAGTTTTTTTTTTTTTTAATTTCAGTATTTTAATTCAGAATTATAATAGAAACTGAAACTTATGCAGTTTGTTATGGGCAATACCTGACATCACATTAGGTGGTTGATATAAGATTATAAGATATTAAGTCAGAACATATTTAAACTTGAGACGGGCAAATGACCCTGGTGTATTTCTAAATAGAGTTTTCTTTCTAATTTAAGGGTCTCCATTTCTTTGATGAGGATTCTCGGAATTTCACCCCTCGCTCGTTATCAACATGCCATATCTTCTTCAGCCGTAAGTATTTTTCTCTTTATATTTTCTCTCTATGTTTGCTGGTGCTGGTGTTGCATTGCCAATGAGGAAGATTCTAGTCGATTCTTTGTTATAGAGAAGCTTGATATCCTTCTCTATAATAAGGACAATGAATTAATCAACATTTAAAAAAAAAACACGAGAATTTTTAGGATATAAAGTAAGAAAAATATTTTGTTGATTGTTAAGGCTTTCACTTGGTTATACATTTTGAGTTTATTAAATAAAACACTTTATCACTTTGTTTGTATAACTTGTTATACAAACAAAGTGAAAAAGTGTTTTATTTAATAAGAAAAATATTTTTTTTTAGTTATATGATATAATAACTGAATAATATTTATTTAAATTCTTAATAGTTGAGGCTTCTACTTCGTTATACATGTTAATATAATTTAAAGGATTTTTAAACAAATAAATAACTTTGTTTGGATAACACTTTGTATATTTATAAATACAACTGCAGTTTCCTTTAAATTAATATTTATTTATTTTATTAATTATCTATAATTTTTTTCTTATTAATTTACTAGTAAAATAATATTTGTATAACTTATAAATATGTATTGTTTTTAAATCGGCAAATTAACGGTTATATCAGCCATGTTTTTGTCTATCGGCCGGCCTCCAGGCATAAAATCGCCGACAATTCATCATCGCTGATTTATTAAGTATTCCAGTGGCGTCGCGAGTCACCTCAAAAACCAAAAGGAGACGTCAATTGTTTCGTCCGTTTAGGGAACGACCCTAACCCCGATCACGAATTCCTGGCATAAATAATGCCAAAAAAACAATTATGTAGACACATCACTATTTCTTTTTGTCTTGTTATACAAAGTGGTTAGAAAAGGCGGAATAATATTCAAGTGGGGTGGTTTATTAATTAGAAAAACGTAATAATCTTCAAGTGGGATGGTTTATTAATTATTTAAAGATCTATATAAAAAAAATATTGAATTTTTCTTCATAAGGTCTCACGAGGGCGTAGAAATATTAAACGTGTATTTAAAAATTTGTATCATTTTGTATATTAATAAAACACAATGAAATTTAAATTTGTAAAATTTTCGATGGGATAAATAAATTGGAAATTTCAATAATTTTAATAAAAAAATATATAAAACTATTATAATAAAACACTTTTTTTTTAACTTTGTTTGTATAACATAATTAAATTAATTCTGTTATACAAACAAAGTTAAAAAAAAGTGTTTTATTATAATCTTACACAATGTATAACGAAGTAGAAGCCTCAGTGATCAGTAATATAAAACTATACCGAGTATCTGGAATAAGGGGCGAACATAGGAATTTAACATGTAAAATTAAATATGTGTAATTATTAGCTCCGCTATTAATTTTAGAGAAAAATCGTAAAGGATTATTTTTTAGACTTAACTAAATAAGCACTTTGTTCCTCACTTCACTTTTTTTTTTTCATCTTTACCATTGGATGTAGTAGACACAAAGTGTTTATTTAGTTATTTATAATGAGCACAGTTTGATGATTATATGACTAACGGATTTCAAATTGATAAATCTGAAGGCTTTAAATATTTAGAAGTCTGAATTTCTTGTTTATGTCATGCCAGCATGTAGTGAGCACCCACCAAAAACAAGCCCATTGAATAAATCGTTATTAAACAAGGTAAATAAACTAAATGAGATCATTACAATGAAATTAAACAAGGAAAAATGTTTGGCAATGATCAATAAAATTCGATCAATATATTTAAAGAACTGTGATCAAGTGAATGAATACTCTTTTCTATTTATAAAATTGTACCAAATGAAATCCTCGGGGTACACCAGACCTGTCAGGGATTGAATAATTAATTAACCATCAAAAATGTTTTTCCTATTGCCACTACAAGATTGATTTTCTAAACGTAAGCAATTTAAAACAAATGTCCATTGAAATAACTACTTCCCCGGAAAGTACTTCCGCTAGACATTTATTTTCCAATGCACTTTACATAATTTGCTTGAGCTGCAATTCGTATCGTAAGATCAGTGTGTTCCATACACCTTGATGAAGGTGGCTGAATGAATATTTTTACTGTATTTATAAACACTGACGTGAAACACAAATTTATGTTTTAAAATAAATAAAATTGTACCAAATGAAATCCTTGGGATAAACCAGACCTGTCAGGGATTGAATAATTAATTAACCATCATAAAAAATGATTTGAAAATAATTAATACTTACGTAGCGTAAGTCAAAAGTCTAGCTCTGTGACTAATTTTACATGTTAAATTCCTAAGTTCGTCCCTTTATTTATTAAATAAAAATGATTTGAAAATAATTAATAAATTATTTCCACATTTAAATAACTGACCAAGAGATAATTCGGCAGTCGAATAATTCTTAAAATATTTCAAAATCCCAGACACTCGATATAAAAATATATATAAAGTGAGAATACTTCAACGAACCATTGAAGAATATCGTCATATTTTTTTCTGGCTACCTTGTACATTGGGTGTTAGCTACAAAGTGTTACAAACGAACAGCTCAAGTCGAAAAAAGTCGGTAAAATTTAACGTCTCCAAACCATTCAGATCAATGGCAACTTTTTAAAATGTATAATAAAAAGTCCACATTTTCTTTTTTTAATTATAAAAGTTATAATTAATGGCAACTTTTTAAAATGTATGATAAAAAGTCCACATTTTCTTTTTTTAATTATAAAAGTTATAATTAATGGCAACTTTTTAAAATGTATAATAAAGTGCACATTTTCTTTTCTTTTTTTTAATTATAAAAGTTATAATTACCGGTTGGTGGCCTTTCTTTTGGGTAACATATCCTGAACAAACCCTTCGTCCTCGTGTAGTAGTAATATTTCGAGTTGACACTCTCTAGCAGAGCTTGGCTCTGTGCGTCTGAATGTTTACTCAGGTATTCCTAAAAAGAAAAGAAAGAAAAAATATTAAAATAAACAAAACAAAAATATGAATGAAATTAAATGAAAGAAATAGAAGAGTTGATTGGATTGTAATTGGTAATTTACCTTTATATATATATATATATATATATATATAATCGATGTCCCCTTTTACCAATTGGTGTCGGGGTATTTACCTTGTTTATACATATATTTTGTAATGTTTTTAGAGTGTCGCACTTTTCTTGTAAATTTTTAATATGTAGTTATAAATGTAATTTTGAAATGGAGATTTCCTTAACAAAGTGAAATTGAAATTATATTAAATAAAAATGATTTGAAAATAATTAATAAATTATTTCCACATTTGAAATTGTTTGTGGTTCAAATGAAACGAACCAAAAAAATACTTATTTTTCGATGTTATTCTGAAATTATTAATTAATTATTTTAATAACAAAAAATATAAATTAAATGAAAATAATTTGAAAGTTATTAATTATCAATCAATCAATCACTTTCCCTTTAGCTACTACTTTATTCCAGAAAAGTGGCCAAATTGTTATTATTATTAAATTTGTTTTCGACTTCCTATTTAATTATTATTCAGTCCGAAACAAATTGAATAATAATAAAACAGGGTGTCCACTTTCAGTCGCAAACTAACTGAATAATAATAAAACATATTCTGACGTTTCAATTAGCAGTTGGCGGAGTATGAAATAATTTTATCCAGAAAGCTTTTTTTATGAGTATACATTTCCCCTATGTATACATGCAAAATACCCAAGTCAAACGCATTGATGTATGTGTGTTTAGTTGCCTATAATACGAACAATCGATTCCTTCAACTAGGATAATTAAAAAAAAATTAAACAATTTCCGAGGTATTCAGCCGCTTTGGATTCATTGAAAACATGTATGTCTTATCCTCCTCTAGTACTGTTGGAATTGTAATACACTCTTGAAATTCCACGTTTTCTTCATTTATATATATTTTCGATAAAATATTTCACACAATTTGAAGACAACTAAACATACACACATTAATCGGTTCAATGCGTTTGACTTGGTTTTTTTTATGTATACAGAGAGCTTTTTTTATCAGTATACATTTCCCCTATGTATACTTGCAAAAAACGCGAGTCAAACGCATTAATGTATGTGTATTTAGTTGTTTATAACACGCAACTAACACATATGCCAAATAATCAACAAAACATACACACATTAATCGATTCAATGCAATTGACTCGCGTTTTTTGCAGGTATACACTTCTCCTAATGTATACTGATATAAAAACTGTATATATATATATATATATATATATGTATAAGTTATTGTAGACCTCATATACCAATTCTACATTGAATAAACGTATTATTACTATTATTATTATAACATGGTGTCCACTTTTGAGTCGAAAACAAACTAAATAAAATTAAAACAAATGTATTAAAACAATTACTTCTCGGGCCTTCTAGACATTGAAATCAATAATGTACATTTGCTGTTGCATAGCAATAACATATTGCATCATGCAACATTTTTTGTATTATTATTAAGAAAAAAATAAACTCATTTTCTGAATAGCATGGCAAAATGAATATTATTTTTTTTAGATTCAGAATACAATATAAGCGCAGCACAATAAAGAAACATTTTAAAACTTTACATTCTATGTTTTTTAGTTCTAATTGTAATGGAAATTCAATAAATTAAAGCCTAAACCATACAATATACTATATTTCTTTTAATAAGCGAGATTCCACGTTAACCTCGAATTTTATATCCCTTATTTTATATTTAAAATAAATATTATCCGAACTATCCCAAAAATTTGCCACAAACCCCGTAAATCAAGACATTCTAAACCAACTCTGCATAAAGCGAAACCCAAATATCCCTCCAAAATTTCGCCATCCAGAATCCACTATACATTCATCTCATCTTTCATTGAGGACAAAAAAGACAGACATGACACATAAGACAATGATTTTTGGCTGAAAGACTGATGGTCAATAGCCATTCTAGAAATAATAAAATAAACTATATTGTATTTAACAATGTATATAAAAAAACTCAATAAATATGATTGTATATATATATATATATATATATTTATATATATATATATATATATAAATATATTATTATTATTATTATAATTTATTTAATTGTTTTCGTATATATTTTCATTTTATTAAATAAATTATAATAATAATAATATATTTATTTACGGTATCACCTTTTTACAAAACATATGCAACAAAAATCAATATTAAATAAAAATGATCTGAAAATAATAAATTATTTCCACATTTCCAAAGAAATGAGTATTTATTCACTTGGTCACATTTATATAAATAAATTAAATAAAAATTATTTGAAAATGATTAACAAATTATTTCCACATTTAGCTCTGTGATATTTTGAATTACGTTACGTAAGTACTTTAAACAAATGCACATTAAATAACTACTTCTCGGGTAAATACCCCACCAGACATTTTAATATGCATTTGTTTAAAGTACGTAAGTACTAAATGATTAATAAATTATTTCCACATTTAGCTTTGCGATATTTTGATATAACCTATATGGAAATAATTTATTAATCATTTTTATTTAATTTATTCAAATAACTGCGACCAAGTGAATAAAAACCTATTTTCTTTTTATTTTGTTTTAATTAATTGTTTATCCAGAATCATGCAGAGTTTGAATGTAATTATACACAATTCAAATTGTGTTTTAATTACTCGAATCCCGATGTTAGAGATAATCATAAACGCAGAATTTCTCTAGCATCGAGATTACCCAATGCGGAAGTTTACGGAGCGTAAATCAAAAATGTAATCTCTTCGCCGGGAGAAGACAGAAGGCAAAGTGTGTCGTTTCGGTCTACCTGCGTCCTCGGTTCCCTTATTTAGTTAGACTGAAGCTAACAAAAATTTTAAACAAACCATCGGGACCTACAGAAAATGTTTCTACCCCCCAAAAAAAGGGATACTTTTATATATTCACATTTACCACGGTACTTAGAGTCGTTTCGGTCTACCTGCGTTCTCGGTTTCCTCATTTAGTTAGACAGAAGTTAAACAAAAATTTCAGAAAACTATTTCGACCTACAGAAAGTGATTCATTTTCCAACTGCCGCAAAAAGGGACCATACAATATATTATATTTCTTGTAATAAGTGAGATTCCAAGGTAGCCTCGAAAAAAGACATTGTGCATTGATGCATTTAAAAAGACATTGTTTATTACTCTCTTTATATTTTTATTACAATGAAATTAAACAAGGAAAATTTCTGGCAATGATCAATAAAATTCGGTCTTTCTGTCCATCTCACGTTCCCATTCTTTTAAGAATAAGAATCTCTGCATAACATTATCAAATATCAACCAATAACCAGTTGGTGTTATTATGCTCTACTTGTTACTTTACTCGTAATCGATTGATTTCAATTTTCTATAAAAAAAATCATTGCACTCTTTAATATTTTTTTTTTCAATTGTGTGTAATAAATATTTAAATAAACGAGGAAGTCGCTTGCAGAAATCCGTAAGAGGAGAAATTCGGCGCGTTATGCAAAGAAGTGGGCCTTTCGAAACGCTCAATGGAGAGGCGAGGCGTGCTTTCTCACGGCTCATCATAATAAATCTAATTACAAAGAAGCGAGCAAAAAAATAAATTTTTTATTCGAATTTTCTAAAAATGTTTCCATTTTATCACTAAATTACCTGACTAATTCATTCTCAAACATACATTTTTCTAATAATTATCTAATCTAATTCTCAAACATACATTTATCTAATAATTTCTAACAATTATCAGCCTCATCAATCGATGAGACTGATAATTGTTGAAAGTTCATAATTATTTATATTAAATAACACTATTTGGTTTTTCAATGTCTATTGTAATATCACTGCAATTGTTTTACCACACTGTGGCTTCTTCAGGCGAAGAAAATTCTTCGTCAATAGACATTGAAAGACTAAATTGTGTTATTTAATATAAGTAAGACGTTTTTCTGTCTGCCCAGTCGTAAATAACCAAAATTCAGGGTGCCATGGAGGGGTTTGAGGTTGTATCAGAAACAAACTATTGACAATAGTTTACTGCTGGGAATATATTTAAGTGATCGGCGTACTTAAATTAGCTATGCAATATATATATATATATATATATGTGTGTATATATATATGTGTGTATATATATATATAATAAATAGTAAATAAATATATATACAGAGATTTTTTTATCAGTATACATTAGGCGAACTGTATACCTGCAAAAAAACCAAATCAAACGCATTGAACCGATTAATGTGAGTATGTTTAGTTGCCTATGACACACAACTAAACGTCAAATGCTAAACTTCAAATTGTATGAAATATTTCATCGAAAATGTATATAAATGAAGAAAAAGTCGAATCGTGAAAATTCTTCCACATTGTGCATTTCGATATTGTCATAAACAGAAATACAAAATTGTTTAATTGTTTTTTTTTTTTAATTATCCTAGTTGAAGGAATTGATCGTTCTGGTTGCGTATTATAGGCAACTAAACACACATACATCAAAGCGTTTGACTTGGGTATTTTACATGTATAGATAGGGGAAATGTATACTGTTAAAAAAAACTCTCTGTATAAACCTCTCTGAGTAAAATCTATCAACCCAGTTGAGAGTACCGTAGAAGGGTTTCTAAGCGGAATAAAAATTTTCTGATTACAGATTTGTATTCAGCACACTGAAAACCATCTATAAAGAACGTTTCCGACAAAAATATTTTTTGAAGAAAATTGATAGTTTGAACTTTTTCATTTTTTCCCTTCGAATTTTGCAAATTACAAAAAAAATATTTCTAAGCGGAATAATTTTTTTCTGACAACGGATTTGAGTTCAGCACACCGTAGAGGGTTTCTAAATGGAATAATAATTTTCTGATTACAGATTTGTATTCAGCACACTGAAAACCATCTATAAACAACGTTTCCGCCAAAAATATTTTTTGAAGAAAATTGAAAGTTTGAACTTTTTCATTTTTTCCCTTCGAATTTTGCAAATTACAAAAAAAATATTTCTAAGCGGAATAAAAATTTTCTGACAAAGGATTCGAGTTCAGCACACTTTAAACTATTCTTGTAGAAAGTTTCAGCCAAAAATAATTTTCAATATAAATAGAAATTTTTTTCTTCGATGAGCTGAAAGTTGGTAGAAATATTTTAATTGGAGCCAAATCAGTCTACGCAATCGAAAATAATCAAAATTAGAAGATTATTTCATCTTGTGTACGATTTATACTCGCAATGTGTTTATTTAGTCGAAAATCGAATCAATTATAACCTCAAAATTGGGACTTTAAATGCGAATTGTGACCAAACGGTAAGTTTCCTACAGATTTTGACTTCGGATTCGTTCATTTCACGCACGTTTAACCATGATTCCGTTTTCAAAATTTTAAAAATCCCGTGACACGATTCGGAAACCTTTCCATAATTTGGTGTATTATTAAGCCATTTTACGATTTTTTTAAATTTCATCAGATTTTCCATTTATTTCGATGAAAATGTTTTTCTCTCAAATAAATCTGAAAACAATCATGAACGCTTTTAATGATACTAGAAAGAACAAGAACCTTTCGTTTTCCCCAAACATAATCAATTTCATCCATTTCGGCCCACTTGTATTGCATTTTGTTTTATTTCTTCTGTATGCATTTATGGTTGAATTAATTTAATTATCTCCCTTTTTTACTTGTACTGTATTCATTTATCAATGAAATTAATACCAATTATATTACAAAGATGTTTGTTGGATTTTCTGTATATTTTTTGCATGCATAATTGAATGACGTTGTTGTTCGAGACACAAATTCCAGTGAATAATTATTTCGCGGTGAGGCGAGTTTCTTCGGTGGAATGCGCATTTCGCGCGGCCTTGATTCAGCCCGTTCAGCCGAGATCGGAGAGCTGGCTCGCCGTTAACGCTACACCTTGGCGGATTCGAAAAATCGAAAATATCACAGCGATTGTATCACTCAAAAACAATTACACAAAAAAAGAAATTAAACGAAACGAAAAATTAATAACAATTCGTAGAAATTCATTTTCGAGCTCCGGTATATGCTATGAGTACCATGATGGATGCATCACCACTTTTTTTTCAGTATATATATATATATAAATCTTTTAAATACGTGGCTTTAACTTTAAAGCACAACAATTTATTTTTTTATTTAATAATTTTTCATTTACTGTAAAATGTTCATTCAAAAACTTATTTCACTAAATTTACCGGGGAAAGTTCCATGATGGACAAATTACCATTTATTCTGTTAATAAATATTATTGTTACTATTATAAATTCATATGATTTTGCATTTATAATAATAACAAAGCAGAAAGCCAATAGTTTTAAATAAGTTTCCACACTTTTTTTCTTGTACATATTTTTGTCGTTCGCGAAAGATTTATCGAGTTACATTTTTTTTCTGCCTGAAAATTGTATTTTCTGAAATCCTGTTAAAAATCAGTGTAATAATTAACAGTCGACTTTAATCGTCTATTAATAGAAAAAAATACACGTAATTGTACAATACTTCCAGACGACCTCGCTTTGCAGGAATTAACAGGTAATGAGTATGGTTGGGAAATAAGAATTGTTTGTTGTTTAATTTGAATTTGATTAGAGAAAATAAATTCTTGAAATATTTATTACCGATTTAAATTTCTGTGGATTTCTTTGAAAATTTTAATGCTAAAATATTTGGTGTCAGGAATTTTATTTAATTTATGTTCGATGTTAACAATCAATCAATGAAATATCTGATTTTCTTTAAATTTCAAGCAATCATGAATTATTTTTGGGGTATCTTAATAAAACTTTCTGGGGATATTCCTTAAATCTTGCTCTTTTAGAATATGTAAAAAACAAAAATTACCCCATTCTTAGTTTTTGAGTTATATTCAATTTTATGTCAAAACGTCGATTTTTATGTACATTTTCTTTGTTAGAATTTCAAAAAATCATAAGTTGAATTATTTTTGGGGTATCTTAATGAAACTTTCTGAAGTTAATCTTCAAATATTTACGTTTTAGAATATGTAAAAAACAAAAATTGCCATATTCTTAGTTTTTGAGTTATATTCAATTTCATGTTAAAACGTCGATTTTTATGTAAATTTTCTGTGTGTTGGAATTTCAAAAAATCACAACTTAAATTATTTTTGGGTTTTCTTAATCAATCTTTGTGAAGATAATGTTAAAATCATCCTCTTCTAGAATATGTGAAAAACAAAAAATTACCCCATCCGTAGCTTTTGGGTTATTTGCAATTTTATGTCAAAAAAGACGATTTTACGCGAATTTTCTGTGTTGTGGAATTTCAAGCAATCACAACTTGAATTATTTTTGGAGTATCTTAATAAAACTTTCTGGGGTTAATCTTCAAATATTTACGATTTAGATTATGTAAAAAACAAAAATTACCCCATCCATAGTTTTTGCATTATATTCAATTTTATGTCAAAAAAGGCGATTTTTATGCGAATTTTCTGTGTGTTGGAATTTCAAACAATCATAAGTTGAATTATTTTTGGGATATCCTAATGAAACTTTCTAAGGATAATCCTCAAATCTTGCTCTTCCAGAATATGCAAAAAACAAAAATTACCCTATTCTTAGTTTTTGAGTTATATTCAATTTTATGTCAAAACGTCGATTTTTATGTAAATTTTCTGTGTGATGGAATTTCAAAAAAGCACAACTTAAATTGGGATTTCTTAATGAAACTTTTTGAGGATAATGTTAAAATCTTCCTCTTCCAGAATATGTGAAAAACAAAAAACTACCCCATCCGTAGCTTTTGGGTTATTTGCAATTTTATGTCAAAAAAGACGATTTTACACGAATTTCCTATGTGTTGGAATTTCAAGCAATCACAACTTGGATTATTTTTAGGGTATTTTAATAAAACTTTCTGGGGTTAATCCCCAAATATTTATGTTTTAGAATATGTAAAAAACAAAAATTACCCCATCCATAGTTTTTGAGTTATTTTCAATTTTATGTCAAAAAGGCGATTTTTATGCGAATTTTCTGTTTGTTGAAATTTCAAGCAATCACAACTTGAATAATTTTTGTGTGCAAAAAACAACAAAAAGAACGTTACTTAATATAAGGCCATCTGCAAACACGTGTAGATCATTTTTATTTAATATAAATGTAGTAGAATTTTTTTAAATGCAAAATCCATAAAAGTCGCCTTTTCGATGCAAAATTTGCAGAATACTCAAAAACTACGGGGTAATTTCTATTTTTTTCCATATTTTAAAACAGTAAGATTTCGGAAATATTGTTACAAAGTTTCATTAAGGTGCCCCACAAAATTATTCAAGCTGTGATTGTTTGAATTTATTATTGTTCGGTATTTTTGGCCAGCTCGATTTTACACTGTGTGTCGCATTGTTAAACTAAAAGCAGTCTTTACAAATTCATACTTCTCCTCATTCTTCTTCATTGTACATCCTGTGGAATTACGCTTGACAGTTACTTCGGAATGCAATGAGCATACTCACGCACACACACAAACATATTCACACGCACACGCTTGCGTATTATATCCAAGTAACAGTAAAGAGCGAAGGAAAGAGCGACGTGAATTGAATGTGAAATATTTCGATATTCCGTCGCGACTTTGCAGAGTTTTTTTTTTACATATTCTTAAAGAGCAATATTCGAGAATTAACTCCAGACAGTTCCATTAAGATATCTCGAAATAATTCAAGTTGCGATTGTTGGAAATTCCAAAATATTAATTAATTAATAGTTTATTGTAATTTGTTATAATAAATGTATTTCATTATGTAAAAAAGGTGAATTTCGTGAATAAATAAATAAAAATAAAATACAGAATAATTGCATACAAATTGAATTTTTTGATATACATTTGGAAGTAATTTAAAAATTCAGTTACGTGAATTGAATGTAAAATATAGCCACAATACAAAATTCGTTTAGCCGCCATTGCACATGGAATACACTAGTCTGATGAGGTTCGAAAAACCGAAATGGTCATCACTATTTAATGAAATGTTCAGCCACCATTCATCCAGTGTATGGATAACTAGTGAAATTAGGCAAAACCATAATAAATTGCGTCGTCTTTAATTTATTATGGTAATCACTAGTTATCCATACGCTAGATGAATGCTGGCTAAACATTTTATTAATTGAATGTGAAATATGAAAGTAGAAAATTAATTGTATCACGCACTTAATTTTATTCCCTAACTAGTTTTGACTTAGCAAAGTGTTTTTATTAATTTTCTACCTTCATATAGAAGGCAGAAATCAAATGGATTTTCAATTCATGTTTATTACATGTCTCACTAAGTAATGACTTCAAAAATTAATTATATGAATGTGAAATATTTCGATATTCCGTCGCGAGCTTGAATAAAAATAATAAGGACGAGAGGAGAAATTCGTTGCGTCGCAGCGAATCCTCGAAGTGAACGTCGTTTCCTTGGACCTTGTCGGGATTGAATTCAGACATCATTTAGCGGGTAATTGAGGATAATTCCGAAATTTCGCACAAGGAGAATGTTTTGTTGTTGGTGTGTTTTTATTTTGTTTTTTTTTAAAAACAAATTGTTGATTGTTGTTGTATTTTTATGTTTTTTTAATCAGAGGAAATTTTGGATGCGAAGGTTTGCAGTCTTACTTAAAATGCAAAAAAAATAGAAAAAGATTTATAATAGTCCTGTATTGTGGAGGCTTCACTTATTACTTTGTATAACATATAACTTTGTTACACTTGTATAACAAGTGTTATATAAACAAAGTATTAAGTGTTTTATTGTGAAATTTATAATAGTATTTGAAAGTAAATCAAAAACTATAAATGGGATATTTTTTGTATAGTCTAGAAGAGTAAGATTTGGGGAATATCCTCATAAAGTTTCATTAAGGTGTTCCAAAAATAATGCAAGTTGTAAATTCTTGAAAATCCAACAAAGAAGATTCGCTTTTCTCATATAAATAGAAAATAACTAAAAAACTACCCATGAGGTATTTTTTTACATATTCTAGTAAAACAAGATGTGGGGATTAATGCCATAAAGTTTCATCAATATACTCCAAAAATAATCTAAGTTGTGATTGCTTGAAATTCCAACACACAGAAAATTCTCCTTTTTTGCCATTACATTGAAAATAACTCAAAAACTACGGACGGGGTAATTTTTATTTTGTACATATTCTGGTAAAACAGGTTTTGGGGATTAATCTCATAAAATTTCATCAAGACGCTTCCAAATATAATGCAAGTTGTCATTGTTGAAAATTCCAAAACACTGAAAATAATTCAAAAATTCATTATTTTAATATAATTTTTCTGACCACAATACCAATATTATTTTAATAAATAATAATAATGTTTATTAACAGATGTATACAGAAATAAACAAAATAAGTAATAAACATTAACAAACTCAAATGTATAATTTATATCTGTTAATTGGCTATCGACCATTGGTCTTTTAGCCTAATATTATTTTATATTTTCAGATTTTCTAATATATATATATATATATATATATATTAATAACAATTATTTACGAGTTCCTTTTATTTACAAATAGAAAAATGTATTTATTCTCTTGGTCACAGTTATTTAATTATTTAAATAAAGTCACAGAGCTAAATGTGGAAATAATTTATTAATTATTTTCAAATCAGTTTTATTTAATTTATTCTTTGTATGTAAAATAATTTAAATTTAACAAATTAATTTTTTAATAATAAATTTGTGAAATAATACCAAGTGTCTTTTCTTTAAATTATTTTACATAGTGTAATATGTTTCACCAAGTGCCAGATGAGAAATTAATCCAAGAAATTATTCTTTGTATTTAATATACTAAATATATTGGAATTGGAATCGGAAAGTTCGTATTAAAAAAAAGAAAAAATACTATTATAAATAATTTTCTCTATTATTATTTTTTTTTTTTTTCATTGTAAATAATTTTCTTTTTTTATAAATTTCTTCACACTGCCTCTGCGAGGGGAAACTGCACTTGATAGAGCGAACGGACGGCCCGGCGATAATTAAAAGGCACGGATGCAGTAATAATCCGCGGTTTCATCATCAGGCACTTGCCTGCCTGCCGCGTTAAGTAATACGAGAGTTGAACGCACCTACCTACACCACTTAATTAAGTCGCGGATTTGCAGAAATCTGCCGCAATTACACGCCATCGCGTTTTCAGCTTTGTGCTCTCCGAGTATTTCAAATCGTCGCTGTTTGAAAAACGAAGAAGGATCCAATCATAATGGGCTTTGAAATATTGATCGTAGTAATTTAGGGAGAGGATATTTGATTGATCGTTTTGTGACTATTATTTTCCATAATAGTTTCAGGGAAATTGGATATTGAATTCTGGGATAATCAGGGCTATTCTTTAGTATAGTGTACGTTATTTTTTATCGTCACAGTCTAAACAACTATCGTAATAGATATTTATACATAGAATGTGAATTTAATTAAATGTTAAACGTATTTAAATAAAATGAAACAAAGATGATTCACACATTTCCAATTACAATGAATTTTTAATTTTTTAATGCAAAAACAACAAAAACAACGTTACTTAATATAAAAGTACTTAATACAAAAAGTGTACTTTATGTAATTCAATGTCCGGTGAGGAGGAGTAGTGCATTTGTTTTACGTACGTGTAGTAACGTCGGTCAAAAGTCACAGAGCTAAATATGGAAATAATTTATTAATTATTTTATTTAATATGTTTAAATAAATGTGATCAAGTGAGTAAATACTCTTCTCTATTCTACTATATTATTTGTGGAGTATCTTAATGAAACTTTCTGGAATTAATTCTCTAACCTTGCTCTTTTAAAATATGTAAAAAAATAAATGTGACCCCATAGTTTTTGAGTTTTTTTTTTAATTTTATGTCGAATAGGAGTTTTTATAGAAATTTTCTGCATGTTGCATTTAAAAAATATATATATTATTTTTGCAGTATCTTAATAAAACTTTCTGGGATTAACCCTCCATTCTTGCTCTTTTAAAATATGCAAAAAATATAAAATACCCCATTTGTACTTTTTGAGTGTTTTGCAATTTTGTGTCGAAAAGGCAATTTTTATGCAAATTTTGTGGATGTTGCATTAAAAAAAATCTACAATATCATTTTTGTAGTATCTTAATGAAACTTTCTGGGATTAACCCTCCATTCTTGCTCTTTTAAAATATACAAAAAATAGAAAATACCCCATTTTTAGTTTTTGAGTGTTTTGCAATTTTGTGTCGAAAAGACAATTTTTATGCAAAATTTGTGGATTTTGCATTTAAAAAAATCTACAATATTATTTTTGTAGTATCTTAATGAAAATTTCTGGGATTAACCCTCGATTCTTGCTCTTTTAAAATATACAAAAAATAGAAAATACCCCGTTTTTAGTTTTTGAGTGTTTTGCAATTTTGTGTCGAAAAGGCGATTTTTATGCAAATTTTGTGGATGCTGCATTTAAAAAAAATCTACAATATTATTTTTGTAGTATCTTAATGAAACTTTCTGGGATTAACCCTCTAATCTTGTTCTTTTAAAATATACAAAAAATAGAAAATACCCCATTTGTAGTTTTTGAGTGTTTTGCAATTTTGTGTCGAAAAGGCAATTTTTATGCAAATTTTGTGGATGCTGCATTTAAAAAAAATCTACAATATTATTTTTGTAGTATCTTAATGAAACTTTCTGCGATTAACCCTCTAATCTTGTTCTTTTGAAATATGTAAAAAAAATAGAAAATACCACATTTGTAGTTTTTGAGTTTTTCACAATTTTGTGTCGAAAAGGCAATTTTTATGCAAATTTTGTGGATTTTGCATTTAAAAAAAAAATCTACAATATTATTTTTGTAGTATCTTAATGAAACTTTCTGCGATTAACCCTCCATTCTTGCTCTTTTAAAATATGCAAAAAAATAGAAAATACCCCATTTGTAGTTTTTGAGTTTTTTACAATTTTGTGTCGAAAAGGCAATTTTTATGCAAATTTTGTGGGTGTTGCATTTAAAAAAAAATCTACAATATTATTTTTGGATTATCTTAATGAAACTTTCTGGGATTAACCCTCCATTCTTGCTCTTTTAAAATATGCAAAAATAGAAAATACCCCATTTGTAGTTTTTGAGTGTTTTGCAATTTTGTGTCGAAAAGGCGATTTTTATGCAAATTTTGTGGATGTTGCATTTAAAAAAAATCTACAATATTATTTTTGTAGTATCTTAATGAAACTTTCTGGGATTAACCCTCGATTCTTGCTCTTTTAAAATATGCAAAAAATAGAAAATACCCCATTTCTAGTTTTTGAGTTTTTTACAATTTTGTGTCGAAAAGGCGATTTTAATGCAAATTTTGTGGATGATGCATTTAAAAAAATCTACAATATTATTTTTGTAGTATCTTAATGAAACTTTCTGGGATTAACCCTCCATTCTTGCTCTTTTAAAATATGCAAAAAATAGAAAATACCCCATTTGTAGTTTTTGAGTGTTTTGCAATTTTGTGTCGAAAAGACAATTTTTATGCAAAATTTGTGGATGGTGCTTTTAAAAAAAATCTACAATATTATTTTTGTAGTATCTTAATGAAAATTTCTGCGATTAACCCTCCATTCTTGCTCTTTTAAAATATACAAAAAATAGAAAATACCCCATTTGTAGTTTTTGAGTTTTTTACAATTTTGTGTCGAAAAGGCGATTTTTATGCAAATTTTGTGGATGTTGCATTTAAAAAAAATCTACAATATTATTTTTGTAGTATCTTAATGAAACTTTCTGGGATTAATCCTCCATTATTGCTCTTTTAAAATATACAAAAAATAGAAAATACCCCATTTGTAGTTTTTGAGTTTTTTACAATTTTGTGTCGAAAAGGCGATTTTAATGCAAATTTTGTGGATTTTGCATTTAAAAAAAAATCTACAATATTATTTTTGGATTATCTTAATGAAACTTTCTGGGATTAACCCTCCATTCTTGCTCTTTTAAAATATGCAAAAATAGAAAATACCCCATTTGTAGTTTTTGAGTGTTTTGCAATTTTGTGTCGAAAAGGCGATTTTTATGCAAATTTTGTGGATTTTGCATTTAAAAAAAATCTACAATATTATTTTTGTAGTATCTTAATGAAAATTTCTGGGATTAACCCTCCATTCTTGCTCTTTTAAAATATGCAAAAAATTGAAAATACCCCATTTGTAGTTTTTTAGTTTTTCACAATTTTGTGCCGAAAAGGCAATTTTTTGCAAATTTTGTGGATGGTGCTTTTAAAAAAAAATCTACAATATTATTTTTGTAGTATCTTAATGAAACTTTCTGGGATTAACCCTCGATTCTTGCTCTTTTAAAATATACAAAAAATAGAAAATACCCCATTTGTAGTTTTTGAGTTTTTTACAATTTTGTGTCGAAAAGGCGATTTTAATGCAAATTTTGTGGATGGTGCTTTTAAAAAAAATCTACAATATTATTTTTGGATTATCTTAATGAAACTTTCTGCGATTAACCCTCTAATCTTGTTCTTTTGAAATATGTAAAAAAAATATAACCCCATCTGTAGTTTCTGAGTAATTTTCAATTTTATATCAAAAAGACGATTTTTAAACGAATTTTCTATATTTTTAATTAAATTCTCACTTATCCCGTGGTGAAACATTTTTTTTGTGTAATAATTATGAAATATTTTAATTAATACACTTGGTTATTCGTTTCATTAAATTTTATATTTGAGTTCCGACTAATTTCGACGAGTCATTTTCTGTGTTTTGGGAATTTAATCACAACTTGAATTACTTTTGGGCTTCTTAATAAAACTTCGTGGATTTAATCCCCAAATCTTGCTTTTTTAAAATATGAAGAAAAAAATTAGCCCATCCGTAGTTTTTGAGTTATTTTGAATTTTGTATCGAAAAAAACGATATTTATGGGAATTTTTGTGTTTAGGAATTTCAAATAATCACAACTTATTTTTGAGGAATCGTGATGATATTAAACACACCGAAGATTCCTGAGTTGGAATAAAACTATCTGATTTCTTTGTTTAATGTAACCAATCAGTTATAGTTAGTGTGTTTAATATCATCACGAAGTTTCATTGAGATTCCTCAAAAATAAGTTGTGAAACAACCTTTTTGTGTTTAGGAAATTCAAACAATCACAACTTATTTTTGAGGAATCTCAATTAAACTTCGTGGTGATATTAAACACACTAACTAAAACTGATTGGTTACATTAAAGAAAGAAATCAGATAGTACTATTCCAACTCAGGAATCTTCGCTTCGGGAAAACGAGTGAAATCCCATTTCCCGCGACGACCGGCAATCAAGAGAAAATCAGAAAGCCGGGTCCAATCAGCGCTAATCTGCATATAACTATTCCACCTTATTATTTTTTCCGGCTCTATTTTTTCATTTTTTTGCAAATGATCATTATTCGCAGGCGTGTCACTTTCTTTTCCAATGCAACCGCCGTTTCCGTCGCGAGCCGACATAAAATTCTGAGTCGACTTCTCCTCCGATATCGGAATCGGAATCGAAATTGGACTTTCTACATAATAGAGTGTCATTAGTGCGTGGAAATGTCCCGGCGTTGCGGAAAATGCGAAAAGCCGTGTGGAGAAAGGCGCGGTGTTTACAGGAAGACCTCAAATAATAAAAATAATGTAAAAAGAATTAAGAGAAAATAAAGGTGATATGAAAATAGCTGTTTAAAAGGAATGAAGAAAACATGAATGTGGCAAGAAAAAAGAAATATGAAAAGAATTAAGAGAAAATAAAAGTGACAGTATAAAGAAATATAACAAAAATATAGAGAAAATAAGAATGGCGGGCAGAAAGACCTCAGGTCGATAGCCCAGGATATATATCATACATTCATATATTTAATACTATACAGATAATTTTAACAATATAACAATATAAATAATTACAATACATGTAGGTGTTACTCTGTCTGGGCTATGCTAGCTAACTCGACTGTCCTGATGATTTGCGCAAATGAATTGATGAATGGTGATTGTAGGATGTTATCTTATTCTTATTCATTCATATTTCTATTATTTCCTTTCCTGTTTATTTTTTTGCGAGTTTGTTGACTGTTCTTATTATTTATGGGCAATCGGCATTCGCCGTAAATGGCCAGTTAATTAAGTCCTTTACGGAATTGACGATGAAAGTTGCAATTGCGTTAGATGAGGAAGGTCATTAATGGCTGGAAGTTATTGCGAAACGTGAACAGAGCATGCAATTAATCAATTTTTTCAAAGCCTATTATGATTGTTTTCGTTATTTTACATTTTCATTCATAACAGTAATGAAATGAAAAATATTCGGTCGTTGTGATAAATTTTCGTTTCGATTCAACGTCGCTGTTGATGTAAAAATTGAAAACCTGCGTTTCTCGAGAATAAATATTTGCTGTGTGTCCCGAAAGCCTTTTCTTCTCGCGTGCCACTTTCTTCTCGTTCTCCTCCTTCTTTCTTTATATTTCGCCTCGGGCAGAATGCACGACTAAACAAGAAAGATGTAAAAAAAGAAAGAATCTCGTAGACGAGACGTTTCTCTCTCTTTTTTTATTGGAACGGATGAATGAACATCGGCTTCAATGAAAGGAATAATTTGGTTATATGCTAATAGAAAAGAAAAAAATGTCGATTTTTACGCGAATTTAATGTGTTAAATTTTCAAAAAATCACAACTTGAATTATTTTTGGGGAATCTTAATGAAACTTTGTGAAGATTTTCTCCAAATCTTGCTCTTTTAGAATATGTAAGAAACAAAAATTACCCCATCCGTAGTTTTTAAGTTATTTTCAATTTTGTGTCAAAAAAGATGATTTTTACGCGAATTTGATGTGTTAGATTTTCAAAAAACACAACTTGAATTATTTTTGGGGTATTTTAATGAAACTTATTGAGGATATTCCCCAAATTTTGCTCTTCCAAATTATACAAAAAAAAAACAAAAATTACCCGATTCCTGGTTATTGAGTTATTTTGAATTTTATGTCAGGATAGGCGGAAATTTCTGTGTTTGGTAATTAAAAAAATCACAGCTCGAATTATTTTTGGGATATCTTAATGAAACTTTTTGAAGATTTTACCCAAATATTACTCTTCCAGAATATATAAAAATAACAATTACCCCATCTGTAGTTTTTAAGTTATTTTCAATTTTGTTTCAAAAAAGACGATTTTACACGAATTTTATGTGTTGGAATTTCATAAAATCACAATTTGAATTATCTTTGGGGAATCTTAATGAAACTTTTTGAAGATTTTCCCCAAATATTGCTCTTCCAGAATATGTAAAAATAACAATTACCCCATCTGTAGTTTTTAAGTTGTTTTCAATTTTGTTTCAAAAAAGACGATTTTACGCGAATTTTCTGTGTTGTAATTTCATAGAATCACAACTTGACTTATTTTTGGGGGATCTTAATGAAACTTTTTGAAGATTTTCCCCAAATATTGCTCTTCCAGCATATGTAAAAACAACAATTACCCCATCCGTAGTTTTTAAGTTATTTTCAATTTTGTTTCAAAAAAGACGATTTTACGCGAATTTTATGTGTTGGAATTTCATAAAATCACAACTTGAATTACTTTTGGGGAATCTTAATGAAACTTTGTGAAGATTTTCTCCAAATCTTGCTATTTTAGAATATGTAAGAAACAAAAATTACCCCATCCGTAGTTTTTAAGTTATTTTCAATTTTGTGTCAAAAAAGACGATTTTACGCGAATTTTATGTGTTAGAATTTCAAAAAATCACAACTAGAATTATTTTTGAGGAATCTTAATGAAACTTTGTGAAGATTTTCTCCAAATCTTGCTCTTTTAGAATATGTAAGAAACAAAAATTATCCCATCTGTAGTTTTTAATTTATTTTCAATTTTGTTTCAAAAAAGACGATTTTACGCGAACTTTATGTGTTGGAATTTCATAAAATCACAACTTGAATTATTTTTGGGGGATCTTAATGAAACTTTTTGAAGATTTTACTCAAATATTGCTCTTCCAGAATATATAAAAATAACAATTACCCCATCTGTAGTTTTTAAGTTATTTTCAATTTTGTTTCAAAAAAGACGATTTTACGCGAATTTTATGTGTTGGAATTTCATAAAATCACAACTTGAATTATTTTTGAGGGATCTTAATGAAACTTTTTGAAGATTTTACTCAAATATTGCTCTTCCAGAATATATAAAAATAACAATTACCCCATCTGTAGTTTTTAAGTTATTTTCAATTATGTTTCAAAAAAGACGATTTTACGCGAATTTTGTGTTGGAATTTTATAAAATCACAACTTGAATTATTTTTGGAGGATCTTATTGAAACTTTGTGAAGATTTACTCCAAATCTTGTTCCGTTAGAATATGTAAGAAACAAAAATTACCCCATCCGTAGTTTTTAAGTTATTTTCAATATTATGTAAAAATCGACGATTTTTACGCACATTTTCTGTGTTTAATTTCAAAAAATCACAACTTGAATTATTTTTGTGGTACTTTAATGAAACTTATTGAGAATATTCCCCAAATTTAGCCCTTCCAAAATATAAAAAAAATTACCCAATTCCTGATTACTGAGCTATTTTAAATTGTATGTCAGGAAAGGCGGAAATTTCTACGTTTGGCAATTAAAAAAAATCACAACTCGAATTATTTTTGGGATATCTTAATGAAACTTTGTGAAGATTTTCCTCAAATATTGCTCTTCCAGAATATGTAAAAAAACAATGATTACACCATCCGTAGGTTTTAAGTTATTTTCAATTTTGTTTCAAAAATGATGATTTTACGCGAATTTCGGAATTTCAAAAAACCACAACTTCAATTATTTTTGTGATATAAAATATCACAAACTAATTGAGGATATTCCCCAAATTTTACTCTTCCAAAATATGTAAAAAAAAACAAAAATTACCCGATTCTTGATTTTTCAGTTATTCTGAATTTTGTATCAGGAAAAGCAATTTTAATGGGAAATTTGTGTGCAATGAAAACTCGAATTATTTTTGAGGTATCTTAATTTTTTGAAAATACTCGCGAAATCGTGTTCTTATAGAATATGTAAATAACAAAAATTACCTCATCCGTAGTTTTTCAATTATTTTAAATTTTATATCAAAAAAAGGGCAATTTTCATGCGAATTTTATACGTTGGAATTTCAAACAATCACGACTTGAATTATTATTGGCGTATCGTTATGGAACTTTGCGAGGATATTTTCTGAATTTTGTTCTTTTATTATTAAATAAAACACTTTTTAACTTTGTTTGTATAACTTGTTATAGAAACAAAGTTGTAGTAGTTTTTGACTTATTTTCAATTGTATATTAACAGGTTGAGCGCCATTTGTACACTCAGAAAAATATTGCATAGTAAAATTAAAGAGAAATCATTTTAAAATAAGAAGACCCGTCTCTTTAATTCAATAATACATATCATGTCATGTCAAATACGTTCATTTTTAAAATGAAGTGATTTCTAAACAATTCGAAGGGATAATCAGTTTAAAATAAAGAGTATTCACATTTGAAAATTACTTAATAAGAAATACTATTCAAATAAAAGTGAATTCATTTCATTTTAACAGTCGTCCTTTTAAGTTAAAGATGAACATTGTTGATTTTAAAGGACATCATAACATTTTATAGACATGTCCTAATGTTTTACGAATCGTATGATTTTGGCGACCAATGAGAGAATCTCAGCTCGTCTCCCACCACTATAAGCAAGAATTACTATAAGAGAAGATTATGCGAAGTATACTTGGCGTAATCTTTACCCTGAGCCAAACTGTTTTTTTTTTATTACGACCCACTAGTAATGGATGTTAGATGTGGCTTTCTATTATATTTTTTTATAATTTTGATTAAAAAATGCCAGAAAAATTGTGGCGTGCAACAGTGTCCAATAAAACATCTTCAGTAAAATACTATTTTTGTTATAACGTTAGAAACCAGCTATCACTAGCCTAGTGCCAGTATTCATTATAGTTTCGATATTTTTTAATACGCTTGGCCTAACAAGGTTGATATGAATTGAGATTTCAAGCGGATAAGGAAGAAGCCATGGCGCTCAACCTGTTGAAAAAGCGATTTTAATGCGAATTTTCTGTGTTTTGAAATTAAAAAAATCTCAATATAAATTATTTTCGGGGTATCTTAATGAAACTTGTGAGAATATTCCTCCAAATCTCGCTCTTCCAAAATAGGTAAAAAAAAAAAACAATTACCCCATCCGTAGTTTTTAAATTATTTTCAATTTTGTTTCAAAAAAGACGATTTTACGCGAATTTTATATAATTGAGAATATTCCCCAAATTTTGCTCTTCCAAAATATGTAAAAAAAATTACCCGATTCTTGGTTTATCAATTATTCTAAATTTTATATCAGGAAGGGCGATGTTAATGGGAAATTTGTGTGTTTGGTAATTTATCAGGAAGGGCGATGTTAATGGGAAATTTGTGTATTTGGTAATTTAAAAAAATGAAAACTCGAATTATTTTTGGGGTATATTAATGAAACTTTGTGAGAATACTCGCGAAATCTTGTTCTTCCAGAATATGTAAATAACAAAAATTACCCCATCCGTAGTTTTTGAGTTATTTTCAATTTAACGCCAAAAAAATACGATTTTTATACTTAATTTTTCTGTATGTAATAATTCCAAGCAATCACAACTCGACCAAATAAGTTAATTTATATCAGTTAACAATATTACCATTAAGAAAACACTTAATAACAATAATAACTCCATAATTAAACTCAACTTGCGAATCACCATTAATTTTAAACATTGATAAATATTCATAAAGATGAACCGGCCTGTATTTGTTTGTGTGTGCATGTGCGGTTTCAACAAATTTCTCGGCAATTAACCGAAACGGGGATCCCGACCAAAGAACCGAAGAAGACGCGGCCGTTCTCGTGTGCTCGCTTGGTTAATGAACTAAATTGCCCGGCGAGCCGGACTTTTCATTAAAAATTCGAAATAAAAAAAAAATACACCGTTAACTCGACACACAAACACAACTAACTATATTCGATGTTATATAATCGTAGAAGCTTTAAGGTTGGATGTTATAAAAGTGTGTAAGTAAAATCTAGTAAATGCTTAATTAATTACATTCCGATTTTTATTAATTAAAAAAAAATATAAGCAATGGTTTTAATATTTAGACATTGGTAGTTCATATTGTGTGAAATAAATATGAATAAATTATTAAAAATCAACCAATAAAACACAGATTAGATTGAATAACTTTAAATTCTCGACTAGTTTCGGGTTATCAGCCCATTTTCAAGAGAATTCTCTTCATTGATATAATAACCCGAAACTAGTCGAGAATTTAAAGTTATTCAATCTAATCTGTGTTTTATTGCTTGATTTTTAATAATTTATTCATATTTATTTCATAAAAAATATAAGCAATTACAAAATAGAATTTTTATCACTGATTTATTAAAATAAGAATAACACTGCTGCAAGCATGATCTTTTTTTATAAAATTAGAAAAGAATATTCATTGACTTGGTCACAGTTACAATAATAATAATAATTTATTGGTCTTAGTGGTTGAGTTAACAACAATAGACAAGTCAAAAATACAAATGCAAATATAAAATTAAACAAATAACAAAAACAATTTTCGCCATGTGTAATTTGCTTAACAATTTATTAACGGTTGACCCTATTTTTGATATTTTTAATATAATTACCCAAAAAAAGTGATATCATTACATTCTGCAACTACTGCACGACTCCTAGCCTGTTAACAATAATGTTTTTTTTATATTTGTTTACTATAATATATCTATGTCTACGCTAATTTTAAGTTTTTGTAATTTATGTACAATCAATAAACGTGTATGATGATTGTATTAAATAAATAAATATAATTAAACTCGAATATGGGAGTTCAGCTGGGTACTTCCAGTAAATAGATGTATTTAAAAAAAATCATTTAAATTATAAAAAGTCGATTGCTGCAGTTATTTATTTATTCGTGATTTTTTTCAGAAAAAAAATGACCGAAAATTAAAAAAATCATAAAGCTATAGAAAAGAATGGAATTTCGGCGAAAATCCGAAAATCTCCAAATGACTTCATATTATTCATAATTAATTAAAGACGACGCAAGCGCCCTCTTTTGTCCAAATTAAAAATCTGTGCGAAATTGAGTCTTATCTAGAAATCAGTTTCCGTATCATATCATCCGTATCATCAAGAATATTCGTGATTTTTTTTTCAAATTCTTTTGAAAGCAAGAAATAATGCCGAAAATTAAAAAAAAATACTAAGGGAAAAATTGGTGAAAATCCGAAATTCGCCAAATATCTTTATATTATATCAAAATGTAGCTAAAGAATAATAATTATTATTATTTATTTATTTACGGAAAATTCATAATTTATAAAAAAAGTAACAATTTTTTACTATAAATAGTAAATATGCTATTACATATAAATAAACAATAACTGAAAATACAAATTAACAAATAAATTAATCAATTATTATCCCAAGTGGTTTTACGAGTTGTTGGGGAAATAATCTGTGAGAATTATAACCTCATCGAGTTCGAGAAAACTAATTACATTTTCACTCAGTTCGCTCGCAAATTTGACTTACACAAATTTCGTGAAAATGTTGTTCAATTTCGCGATTTTTTTCTAGCGGTCTTCGGCGATCTAAAGCAATGATCTAAGGTGAAAATATAGCTGCATTCATTAGAAATCGAATGCTGGAATCTCCAACGTTCTATCTTTTTTGTGAAGCTTGTAATCTTAGTTCAACCGCAGACACATCCGAAATGGCCAATCTGCGGGCTTCGCTTAAATCGTTCCCATAAGGTTCTGTGTTAATTTAAAAAAGCAAATTGAGCAAATTGAAAATGACTGAAAGTGAGTTTTTTTGCGGAGAAATAAATAGTTAGTGTTGTTTATAATATCATCGAGGGTATTCCCGATTTTTTTTTAGAATTTTTTGAAAGAAATAAAATTTAGCCGAAAATTGACAAAATCCAAGCAAAGAAAGTGCAATTTTCGCCGAAAATCCAAAAATCACCAGTTGACTTCATATTATACCAAAATGTAGCTAAAGAATGAAAGCATAAACTGTGCAAATTTGAACGAAATTCAGTGAATAGTTTTTAATCAGTTCGCTTGCAAAATGAGCTTATGAAAAATGAACGAAATTTTACCTCGTTTTTGCGATTTTTTTTCTGACGACCACAGACAAGCTACAAAGATGACTTTTTTATAAAAGCATTCCTTGATTCCTTAAGAATCGAATGTTAAAAAATCGTTCTTCTGACTTATCTGTGAGCTTAGTACGTTTTGGTTAAAAATTTCATCCGACACCTGAAAGGGTATAAAGATTCAAGAAGAAAATACATACTCGAATATGGGAGTTCAGCTGGGTATTTCCAGTAAATAGATGTATTTAAAAAAGTCATTTAAATTATAAAAAGTCGATTGCTGCAGTTATTTATTTATTCGTGATTTTTTTGGAGGAATTTTTTAAAGAAAAAAAATGACCGAAAATTAAAAAAAAAAACATAAAGCAGAAAAAATGGAATTTTGCGATTTTTTTTGACGACCACAGACAAGCTACAAAGGTGATTTTTTCATAAGTATACCTTGATTCCTTAAGAATCGAATGTTAAAAAATCGTTCTTCTGACTTATCTGTGAGCTTAGTACTTTTTGGTTTAAAATTTCATCCGACACCTGAAAGGGTATAAAGATTCAAAAAGAAAAAAACATAATTTCACAAATGTCCTATTTGCAAATAAAACATTTTTTTTAAATATTAAAAAAATATGTTGTAATGAGTCTGAAAGACCTCCGGTCGATAGCCGATTCATCTACAGAATATAATTCTAATTTTTGTATATTATTGTACATAAATATACACATTTGAATAAAGATGGTTAGTTAGTTATGTTGTAATGACACTGCTAGAATTGTGTTTCGTCAACGCAATGGCATCATCAGGGAGGTGATTTCATCAAGTATACCCCTCAACCCACGATTATTCACAAATTATATATATATATATATATATATACATATATATATATAATCTTATATCCTTCTACCACATATTGGTGTAGGATTCACAAATTAATTTTGTTTAAAAAAAATGCCCTGCTCTGTATCCATCATCAGGTTGAAGCAACTTATTATTCCCCGTCGCTTCCTTCTCTGTTGCTCGCATCAGCCACCTGTCTGGTCGTCAATGAGCCGTTACACAAAAACGTTGTCTTTCCTCGCGTAATGCAAAAAGAGGCAATTCCACGATTATTATTATTATTATTCTTATAAATGAAACGAGATGAACCACATTAGAACCAGTTTATTAAAACACTTTACCGTTTAACTTCGGTTTAACCGTAATACGGATGGAGGAGACAGCGCGGGTTTTTAAAAATTATTAAACAGGGAAATATACCGTAGATATTGTTTTCAGAATAATTAACATAATTTTTTAAAAAAATTAAAAGAGCGTAAAATATGCAGGACTTTCAGGAGGTGGCTCCACATACAGCAAAGGGTGAATATCACGAATTAGTGGTATCGAATTTCAAGAACATGAAAATATGAAATTTGTGAATAAAATGTACTATAACTGAATTGGAACATCTTGGTAATCTTCACGAAATTCAATGACATTTTTTTATTTAGTTGACTAAATATTACGTTAATATGGAATATATCACAATTTTTAATTTAAATGAATTCTCAAACAAAGTATGTTTTTATAATACTATACGCAAAAATATCACGATTTAAATGAATTAATTAATAATTAATTGCTGAGGTTTTTACTTGATGAAACTCCACAATACACTATTAGTAAACAAAACAACAGTTTTTTTAAGTTTCACTAAAATTTATTGTAGAGACACTGTTACAATTGTTTCGCCGTCATCATGCAGATGATTAAACATCCTTACAACAAATTTTATAAAAGTTAAAAAAAAAATATTATTTTATTTTTTTATCTTCTGCAAACATGTTTTTCAAAATGTCGAAAATCAATAATATTTGATCGAGTATTAAATATAATTAAGCTAATAGTATTTATTGTTGAATTATGTTATTGACAATATATTGGAATTTTATATCAATAATACTCAAGAAAATGAATTTATAAACATTCATTTTCTTAAGTATTGTTGATATAAAATTCCATTACAATTGTTTCGCCGTCATCAGGCAGATGATTAATCATCTCTACAATAAATTTTATAAAAGTTGAAACTAAAATGTTGTTTTATTTTATCTTCTGCAAATTTGTTTTCCAAAATGTCGAAAATCAATAGTATTTGATCGAGTATTAAATATAATTATGCTGATAGTATTTATTGTTGAATTATGTTATTGAGAATTGAATGGAATTTTATATCAACAATACTTAAAAAAAACGAATGTTTATTAATTTATTTTCTTGAGTACTGTTGATATAAAATTCCATTATATTATCAATAACATAATTCAACAATAATTCATAATTCATGACAGACTACTAATCCATCCATGAGTGAATACTATTTTCTATTTATAATATTTCAATGTTGTACACTGAAATTCTTCAATTTCATATATATAAATATATACACTTTTTCTATCATTTACTTTGCATTGCTCGATTGTAAAATAATATTTCTGGGATGTTCTCCGCTGGTTCTTGCATTCAACACGTTTCTCGGCTCGGTCGAGTTGAGACCTGTTGAAACCTGATGACGAAAGCGAGGGGTTGTGATTTCCTTTTGTCGTCAAAAGCAGGTATACGGAGAGAAATATACCTGCGTGGGATTCCATCTGCACTGTACACAAAACGTAGATAAAGAGAGGGTAACGAGATCTACAGGTGGTGCGAAATTTCAAGAAGGGGAAGTGAAATGATGACAAAATATACACACCTGTATTTTGTGTCACTTGAAAGTGACTATCAAAAGTGGAAACTTAAGTAGTGAATTTAGAAATAAATCTCGAAAATCAATAGTATTTGATCGAGTATTAAATATAATTAAGCTGACAGTATTTATTGTTGAATTATGTTATTGAGAATTGAATGGAATTTTATATACAGGGTGAGTTTTTTTCGATGTTCTCTATTTTTTGGTGGATGGTAAAATTAAAAACGACTGTAACTTATTTTATTTTAAAAATAACTATGGCATATGTTATATCGGATTAAAGGGAA
Source organism: Philonthus spinipes (assembly GCA_963082785.1). Lineage (NCBI taxonomy): Eukaryota > Metazoa > Arthropoda > Insecta > Coleoptera > Staphylinidae > Philonthus > Philonthus spinipes. Next base: position 12,039,916 of record OY720321.1, on the reverse strand, counting down.
AAAATAGCCCTTTTAATAAAGTCATAGCCAACTATTGTTTCCATTTAAAAAAAGGTAAGTTTGTGTCGAAAAAATTTTTTTTTGATTTTTTGTTATTAATCTGTGTAAAATTTTCTACAACTTTTTCCTTTACAGTTTTTTTCTATCTATGATAATAATAGAGATATATTGATTTCAAAAAATTGACACATTTTACTTTTTTCAAAATATCTAGTTACCCTTGACTTTTTCAAATAATTTGAAAGTGTCATTTTATTCGTCTTATAAAACTACACTTCTTTCCCCATTTAACCGTTTTTCTATCTCTTATAGTTTCCGAGATCCCCATAGAGAACATCGAAAAAACTCACCCTGTATATATATATATATAAATGTTGTACACAGGAATTTCTTCAGTCTCACAGAGTAATATATCACGGTTTCTGAGGATCACCGATAAAACTAGAAAGTTTTTTTTTTAATTTCACAAACGATTCGGTTTAGCGTATTGACCTCGAGACCTTTCAATCCTCGCACGCAGATGTCAAGGTGTGCCTTAAGAGTTGTGAGTTGTAAAAATAAGATTCAGTATAAGGAAGATAACAATGTGTGTCGTATTAATTCTATATAATGAAGATGAGAATGCGAGTCAAATAATTACTATTATGTAATTGATGTCAAAAAAAAAGAGAAAAAAGGGGGAGAGGGCGTCGGAGAAAAAAAGGCGAGGACAGGATGACCGAAAAGTAACATCATTACACGTGAATGATGCACGCGATCCTTGTTGACCATCTGAATGACAAAATATCAAATAATTTTCGTAATGACGAAGCGAGAACCTTATTATACATAATTAAAGTAAACGGATTGTTCTCGTGTTTATTATTATTATTATTATTTAATAATATTATAACCTGTGCAGCTCAAGGAAATCATTTCAGTGATGTAATAATAGACTTTAATTAAAACACTTGGTTTGTTTCAGTGTTTTTTTTTATTTTTACTCCGACTAGTTTCGACCTTAGGTCATTCTCAGTAAAACAAACCAAGTGTTTTAATCAAAGTCTATTAATGAAATATGTTTCCCGTGGTGAAAGTGAGAAATTAATTCAAAATGATGTAATAATATTTTTTTAATCCTATCTCCTCCCTATCTAACTGTAAAAAAACAAAATTAACACCCATAATTTTGTTTTTTTTTTTACATATTCTGGAAGAGCAAAATTAAAGCAATATTCCCAGAAAGTTTCATAAGACACCCAAGAAATATTTCCAGTTCTGATTGCTTGAAATTCCAACACACCGAAAATTCGCAGTAAAATCGCCTTTTTATATAAAATTTAAGAAAAACTCAAAAATCACGAATTGATTATTTTTTTACATATTCTGAAAGAGCAATATTTGAAGGTTAACTTCCCCAGAATATTTCGTTAAGATACCCCAAAAATAATTCGAGTTGTGATTGCTTGAATTTCCAACACAAAAAATTCCCATTAAAATCGCCTTTTCGAAAAGAACTCAAAAAGTACGGATAGGGTAATTTTTGTTTTTTACATATCTTAAAATAGCAAGAATTGAGCAACACTCCCACAAAGTTTTATTAAGATACCCAAAAAATAATTCAAGTTATGATTGCTTGAAATTCCAACACACAGAAAATCCTTATTAAAATAGCATTTTTGACATAAAATTGAAAATAACTCAAAATCTATGTATAGGGTAATTTTTGTTTTTTTTACATATTCTGGAAGAGCAATATTTGAAGGTTTACTTCCCCAGAATATTTCGTTAAGATACCCCAAAAATAATTCGAGTTCTGATTGCTTGAATTTCCAACACAAAAAAATTCCATTAAAATCGCCTTTTCGAAAAGAACTCAAAAAGTACGGATAGGGTAATTTTTGTTTTTTACATATCTTAAAATAGCAAGAATAGAGCAACACTCCCACAAAGTTTCAATAAGATACACAAAAAATTATTCAAGTTATGATTGCTTGAAATTTCAACACACAGAAAATCCTTATTAAAATAGCATTTTTGACATAAAATTAAAAATAATTCAAAAACTATGAATAGCGTAATTTTTGTTTTTTACATATTCTACAAAAGCAGGATTTGTGGAATACCTTCACAAAGTTTCATCAAGACTCCCCAAAAATAATCCAAATTGTGATCTTTTAAAATTCCAACATACAAAATATTTGTATTAAAATCGGCTTTTCTAACGCAAAATTAAAAATAATTGAAAAACTACAAATGGGATAAATTTTATTGTTTACATATTCTGGAAAAGCAAAATTTGAGAAATATCCCCGTAAAGTTTCATTAATATACCTCAAAAATATTTCAAGTTCTGACTGCTTGAATTTCCAACACATCAAATTTTCGGTTTAAATTCAGCTCTTCCGACATGAAATTGAAAATAACTCAAAAACTATATGTAGGGTAATTTTTGTTTTTTACATATTCTAAAAAAGCAAGATTTGAGGAATACCCACACAAAGTTTCATCAAGACACCCCAAAAATAATCCAAATTGTGATTTTTTAAAATTCCAACATACAAAATATTCGTATTAAAATCGGCCTTTCTAACGCAAAATTAAAAATAATTGAAAAACTACGAATGGGATAAATTTATTTCTTACATATATTCTAGAAGAGAAAAATTTGAGAAATATCCGCGCAAAGTTTCATTAATATACCCCAAAAGTATTTCAAGTTCTGATTGCTTGAAATTTCAATACACCGAATTCTCGGATTAAAATCAGCTCTTCCGACATAAAATTATAAATAACTCAAAAACTATGTATAGGGTAATTTTTGTTTTTTACATATTCTGAAAAAGCAAGATTTGAGGAATACCCTCACAAAGTTTCATCAAGACACCCCAAAAATAATCCAAATTGTGATTTCTTAAAATTCCAACATACAAAATATTCGTATTAAAATCGGCTTTTCTAATACAAAATTAAAAATAATTGAAAAACTACGAATGAGGTAAATTTATTTTTTTACATATATTCTGGAAGAGCAAAATTTGAGAAATATCCCCACAAAGTTTCATTAATATACCCCAAAAATGTTCTGATTGCTTGAAATTCCAATAAACAAAAAATCGTCTTTTCTTGCATAAAATTAAAAACCACGAATATCTTCCTTGCTTCTCTTGATTAATAGTAATTTTCTTTACAACAGAACTGTTATCTTAATTCTAAAAGAAGTTTAAACATATCTTCTATTACCAAATTCCTCCGGATATTTATTTTTTTTAGTTTTCCCAAAAATAAGGCAGTGTTTGTGATTTATTTTGTGTAATGTAAAGAAACATCCAGCTTTTATAATTTTCATCGTTAATCTTCAATGTTAAAAACAATCAATTGAATTTGAAATTTGTTAACTTATAATCATTACGATACAATCATTTAGAATAAGCACAGATTTGTTTTATCAATTCTTTAACAATTTAGAGTGATTTAAAGCAACTGAAGAGCATTTTTCAATTATTAAAATAAGCTCAAAATTTGTTTTGTCATTTTTACCAATTTAGAAAAAGTTCTTCGCCTGAAGAAACCACAGTGTGGTGAAACAATTGTAGCGATATTACAATAGACTGACTTTAAAAGACTAAATAATGTTATTTAATATAAGTAATTATGAACTTTCAACAATTATCAGCCTCATCAATCAATTAATTAAAAGTTAAAGTAATTGTAAGGCATTTTCCAATATTTATAATAAGCCCAAATTTTTTACCATATTTTCAGCAGCCCAGAAGAAGTTAAAGTAATTGAAGAGCATTTCTGATAATAAGCAAAATACTGGACTTATTCTAAAGCCCAGAATTTTGCTCATTAATTCTTTACCAATTTACAACGAGGTAAAGTAATTGATTTGCTTTTTTCAATATTTAAAATAAATCGAGAATTTTGTTTACCAATTATTTACAAATTTAGAAGGAGTTAAAGTAACTGAAGGGCATTTATCAATATTTAGAATAAGCCCAGATTTTTGTTTACCAATTTAGAGAAACTGAAGGGCATTTTATTTAATGTTTACAATAATACCATTAAAATGTTTACCAATCCTTTACCAATTTAAAGGGAGTTAAAGTCACTGAAGGGTTTTTTTTAATGTTTAGAATTTATTTCGCCAATTCTTTACCTACTTAGACAGAATTAAAGTATATATATATAATCTAAAATCCCCATCTACCAGAATTAAAGTAACTGAAGGAAAATTTTCAAAATTTAGAAGAATTAGCCCAGAATTTTTGTGGCCATTTCTTTACTAATTTAGAAGGATGTTTTTAAATATTTAGAATAAGCCCAGATTTATTTTACCAATTAAACTTTACATTATCTTAAAGACGTTGCACATCATAATATTACTTTTTATTATGATGTGCAACATTTTTAAAATAATGTAAAGATTAATTGGTAAAATAAATCTGGGCTTATTCTAAATATTTAAGAATATCTTTCTTCACAGAAAATGTTTAAGTCATCCGGATATGCTAATGCGGGGCAAGAATTGATGGAAATGACTCATTTGGAATCTGGTTCCAAATTTTGGGTTCCAAACAGAAGTTGTCTAGAATTAAATCCTCAGCCAATTAGCAGATCTTTTTACCATTTACAACTGTCTTAACCTACTAATAACCATTTTGTGTTTCTTCACAGGAAATGAGCAACAAACAATTGCACAAACCGAATCCTCGGTCCTCGGGCGAAATCCGTCCAATCGCAACAAAAGTCGAGTTACTCATTCCGCAAGAAAGAGGAACAGCAACCAGCAAACGTGGGCAGCGTGACCTCACTCAATTCCGAACCGACACAAAAAAAATCAACGAAGAAGAAGAAGAGGAAAGCAACAAAAACCAACGGTACCCACCTGAATCGCCGTCCTCTTCACTTCGATGTACAACCAATTATCCGTGGCGAAGGCGATGGTGAGGAGCGCCACGGCCAGGATCGATGTGATCGTCGCCAAACTGAGAGTGACCGCTGAACAAGGCATCTTTTGCTCCAAAGAAAAAAGAACAACAACAACAACTCTAACGCCCAAGCAAACAAAATTCCTCAATTAAATCCCGCGCACTCAAATTTCGCAGGACATCACTTCCTCCTTGTTTCCGGGGTTGTTTTTCGTTTTGCACTGCACTCACTTTTTTCACGCGCGCGTTTCTGAGGGACCTGTCGGAATGGCCGACCGCTGGCTGGCTGTCTTCGGGCGAAGGTGGTTCTCTCACCTGTGAGTCGTGGTCGAGGTGGTGGAGAGGAGGAGGAGAGTCTCGGTTGCGCGCGCTGGTGCTCCGCGCGTGAAAGTCCGTGAGGAAGGCGCTGTTCGTTGCCCAAGAAAAGCCGCATTCCTGGCGCGCTTACCGCCAGACAAAAGCTGTTTTCTCTAATGTAAAATCTTGAGAAAAAAAAAAAAATAACGTTCAAGAAATGGGAAAGAAGAAGATTATGAAAAATTGCGAAAAAAATCTTGAGAGAAAAAAATTGAAAGAAAGAAACAATACTCCTAAAACCGCTGCTGTAAATCAAAATCAATGATAACATCAAAAACTTGAGCAATGGGGGGCACTAAATACAACGATCCATAAAATTGCTTAAAGTTTATTTCCCGTTTACAGCACTCGCTTTTTGGCCATGAATACAATTTGTAAGCTTCGGAAGAAAAGTGGGGAATCAGGGGTGTCATCTGCTCTTCGGCGCTTTCTCACCGGCCAGGAAGGACGCGTTGGCCAGCAGTTTCCTCCTGGCCTTCTGGAACTCCTCCAGGTCCTTCAGGAACTGCTCCCTCTCCTTCTTCTCCGTCTTTTCCAAATCATGTGGGTTTCTAACAATAAACACAACCGAAACAAGAATAAAAACATCAATTTTAATTGAAATTATATTTTGTTTCCAAATTTAAAAACGCCTTAATATTAATCCAAATAGTTCAACATTAAAATTGAGTATACAAATAAATAAATTATTATTATTGTAAAAAAAAGCCAATACTTACTGAGATGTCTTGTGCACGACCTGAAATATGTAAACATAAACAAAATAATTATTTCATTTAAAAAATAGATTTTTTGGGGGGAAGACTTTTGATCGTTGGCCATTTCATGTGTCATATGTAAACATAACACCACAAATACTTTGTAAATAATTATTCAAACTATGTATGAAAGTTATATGAATAAAGAATTTTAATTAGTTACTTATAAAAATATTTTTTTTTTGTATTTCTAAAAAAATGTTATCCTAATTTTGTCCATATTAAATAAATAAATACTGCAAACAAATCATCTGAAATGTGTTCTTTATTTCTGGCCTTACAAACAAATTGCATTGTTGTAGTTTGTGTTTAGAATTACAAATTGCTATTTGAATCATTTCTAAGATAAAGCAATGATTCAAATAGCCAAATAAGCAACTGTTATAGCATAAAATATGCAGATTTTAAAAAGTGGTATTAAAAAAATAATCTAAATTTATAAACGCAATTAATTCTGGGGTTGTAAATTAATTATAAATTGACATTAAAATTTTAATTATTAAAATTGCTAAGAATAATAAACCCAGTAATTTTGTGGTTATTAATAATCAATTAACAAAATCTAAAAATGTAATTCTTAAAATTGCTAAAAAATCGTTTCATCCTAAATTTAATATTTTAAAATTATAAATTTTAATTTTTGTCAATTCATTAATAACACCTGTTTTATTCAATTGACAAAATCTAAACATTTCTTTTTTTTTAAATTGTTAAGAAAATTATTTCAGTCTAATTTTCTACATATTAAAAGAGACAAACACTTTCTACATTTTACGATTCTACACTTTGCGATGAATATTTCTATTTACGAATTCGTAAATAGAAATATTCATCGCTGATTTTCTCCACATTAAAAAAATCAGCAACCTCGACACCCAATACGGGTTAAAGAGGATAAGATTAAGAAAAAAAGAAAGAAAAAAATCAGCAACAAAAAAACTCTCCGATAAAAAAAATCACCTGTGGTTTCGTCGTCTTCGCGCATTTCTTCTTGCCGGAGGAGCCCTTGGCGTTGGCGGTGCTGACGGAGTCGAGCGAGGTCTTCCTCTTGGCGACGACGATCGGCTGCTTCTGGAGGTTGGAGGGGATCTCGATGATGGTGGTCTCCCCCGGGTTGATCATGCCTTTGGGAATCACCACTTTCTGGACGGCCCGATTTCCCGACTTTTTGCAGCAAGAAGACATGTCACCACGTGGAATTTGACTCTTGGATTACATTTAGTGATTGGGCGTGACTTGACTGACTGACTGACAGGTGACTGAATTCATGGAGTAGCGATTTCTGACAAAAGGAAGGAAGGAGGAGATTTGCGTGTCAATTGTGGACACTGATCACTGATTGAGACCTTTTTTTCATTATGTTTTTCAGTTTCTCAGAGTATGTTGATATTTCAATGATAACTCGAATTATTATTGAAAATATGTTGGACGTAGATTCTGTAGAATTAAAGATTTATTTATTTTTATTACAAAAAATATATATAAATTCAACGACATAAATTATCCACTGTGTAATTAAAACGCACTTTCATCTAGTGAAAAATTAAACAAGGGAAACTTATAGACAATAATTATTTTAATTTAAATTACTGCAAGTTTGAGACATCAACGTTTTTAATTTTTATTTGATAAAAAAATGAAATTATTTCATGCACTTTTGTTTTCGGAATATAAAATTAAATTTTCTTCAAAAATATTTGATTTTCTGTGGATCCTGCAAACTTTCTGCACATTCATATTCCAAAAACACAAAGTGCGATTGCAATAGATTTTTGGAAATCCATGATGGAAGTGAAGAACAGGTGCTTTCTTCGTGGACTACAAAAAATCAATACAATTGCACTTTAGGTTTCAGAATTTGAAACTGAATATTATTTATTATCAGTTCAGTTCAGTTCCACGTTTTCCAAAAAAATCAAAACGAGAGTGATTAGAAACTTGCACATTTTCAAAAAACACAATTTTAAACAAGATTTTGTTATAAGACAACCGTCCTTATTATTAATTTTTTTTTTTTGGTGAAAGTCTTGTTGCGTTAAATTAATTAAAGTGGTGCCAATTTTCGTTTATTTAACGACCATTACCAATTATTGCAAAACCCCCCTCCTGACGTATACGCCCGTCAGATCACCCCCACGTCTCGTTGACATATAATGAAATCCCCCCTTGAAAAATTCAAGTAATATGCCTGCGTGTAAGTGTACAAAATCATGGGTAGCAAGAAGATAATCGTGCCTCAGGGTCTCATCAATCCGAACGAGACGACCATCATCGAGATCCCGCACGGCGTCGACAGCGAGGCCACGCTGATAGCCAGATCGACCCCCCAGGCGGACAGCCCCGACGGAGGCGGTGGTTCGTCATCATGCGGCAGCCCCAAATGCAGCAGGGCAAAGGACAAGCCGAAGGCGGCGGAGACGAGGAGGTCGAACGAGGGGGGCGTAGCGCCCAGGATGATCACGAAGGTGACCTCGACTACGGTTTTCCAGACGAATGAGGACGGGGATGAGGTTATGATGGCGAGGAGTAATAGGGAGGATTACAGTTTGCCGCCTCAAAGGAGTTCTTATAGATCAGGTGAGTTTTATTTAAAATTTGAATGGGAACGGTTTAAGGCAAGCCGATTAGTCGTTTTAGACGGGTCTGCGGTTAAACCAAGATTGCAAAAATTTTTACAGTATGTATCAACGGTGAGTTTCAGCCCATTTTAGCCAATAATAAATTTTGAACTTTTTCAGTTTCTAGACGAAACTTCAAAAATTAAAAAAAAAAATTCTAGGCGGAATTCATACAATCTGTTGACAGATTCTTATTCTGCATTATTTAAACTATATTTATGGAAAGTTTCAGCCCAACATAATTTTTGAAGAAAATTTAAAAAGATTGAGCTGAAAATTGGTGAAAATGTAGAGTTCAGTGTTGTGAATAAGAATCTTTAATCAGTTGCTCAAAATTCCTTTCGGAAGTATTTTTTTAAGCGAAAAACCCGGCGCCCCCACCATTTGTGCAAAACGTAAAAAAAATATATTTCTAGGCGGAATTCAAACGTTCTGTTGACGGATTCTTATTCAGAATACTTTAAACTATCTTTGTACAAAGTTTCAGCCCAAAATAATTTTTGAAGAAAATTGAAAAAGATTGAGCTGAAAATTGGTGAAAATGTAGAGTTCACTGTTGTGAATAAGAATCTTTAATCAGTTGCTCCAAATTCCTTTCGGAAGTATTTTTTTAAGCGAAAAACCCGGCGCCTCCACCATTTGTACAAAACGTAAAAAAAATATATTTCTAGGCGGAATTCAAACGTTCTGTTGACGGATTCTTATTCAGAATACTTTAAACTATCTTTGTACAAAGTTTCAGCCCAAAATAATTTTTGAAGAAAATTGAAAAAGATTGAGGTGAAAATTGGTGAAAATGTAGAGTTCACTGTTCTGAATAAGAATCTGGAATCGGTTGCTCAAAATTCCTTTCGGAAGTATTTTTTTAAGCGAAAAACCCGGCGCCCCCACCATTTGTGCAAAACGTAAAAAAAATATATTTCTAGGCGGAATTCAAACGTTCTGTTGACGGATTCTTATTCAGAATACTCTAAACTATCTTTGTACAAAGTTTCAGCCCAAAATAATTTTTGAAGAAAATTTAAAAAGTTCAAAGGGGTACCCCTTTGGACTTTTTTTGCTAAAAAAAGTTTTGCTCTCTGATTGAGCTAAAAATTGGTGGATACTTAGTATTCAATACACTGAATGAGAATCTGAAACCAGTTGCTGAAAATTCCATAGGGAAATAATTTTTTTTTTCAGTTTGAAAATTTATCGACACTTTTCTCTTTTTCAAAATTGAATATTTTAAAAAAATATTTCTATGTGGAATAAATGTTTTCTGATTGCAGATTTGTGTTCAGCATTCTGAAAACTATATGTATGCAAAATTTCAGACTAAAATAATTATTAATAAAAATATTAATTTGAAAAATCAATTAACTTTTAGTATAGAAAACAAATATAATTTACAATTAAATATTTTATGAAGTAAAATAAAAATAAATGGTCTTTAAATATTATTAAGTGACTAAAATATTTCTTTTTTGTGGCAATACTTATCTATGAATTAAATTGTGTTGGCAGCCGTTTTGTGATGATACTTATCTATGGATTTATTAAGTTGGCAGCGCTTTTCGCCACTAAAGGGCTGCCAACATAATACGAACCATAGATAAGGATATTTATCTATGGATAACAGAGAGTCTACGCGAAGATGTACAACTGCTTAGTACATATCAATCTCCGTCAGAGGGCGTTGTTAAATCATAGATATTGCAACGAAATTGTGCCGGAGGTTTTCGAAAAAGAATTTGTTATAAATTTCTTATTTGAGAAGCAAAAATGTTGAACACCATCGGCCAGCTATTCTGACAAAGTGTACCCTCTCCGGGGGTCGTACCCCTTTGGACTTTTTTTGCTAAAAAAAGTTTTTCTCCCCGATTGAGCTGAAAATTGGTGAAAATGTAGTGTTCAGTGTAGTGAATAAGAATCTGAAATCAATTGCTCAAAATTCCAGTCGGAAATATTTTTTTAAGCAAAAAACCCGGCGCCCCCACCATTTGTGGAAAACGTTAAAAAAATATATTTCTAGGCGGAATTCAAACGTTCTGTTGACGGATTCTTATTCAGAATACTTTAAACTATCTTTGTACAAAGTTTCAGCCCAAAATAATTTTTGAAGAAAATTGAAAAAGATTGAGCTGAAAATTGGTGAAAATGTAGAGTTCACTGTTCTGAATAAGAATCTGGAATCGGTTGCTCAAAATTCCTTTCGGAAGTATTTTTTTTAAGCGAAAAACCCGGCGCCCCCACCATTTGTGCAAAACGTAAAAAAAAATATATTTCTAGGCGGAATTCAAACGTTCTGTTGACGGATTCTTATTCAGAATACTTTAAACTATCTTTGTACAAAGTTTCAGCCCAAAATAATTTTTGAAGAAAATTGAAAAAGTTTGAGCTGAAAATTGGTGAAAATGTAGAGTTCACTGTTGTGAATAAGAATCTGGAATCGGTTGCTCAAAATTCCTTTCGGAAGTATTTTTTTTAAGCGAAAAACCCGGCGCCTCCACCATTTGTGCAAAACGTAAAAAAATATATTTCTAGGCGGAATTCAAACGTTCTGTTGACGGATTCTTATTCAGAATACTTTAAACTATCTTTGTACAAAGTTTCAGCCCAAAATAATTTTTGAAGAAAATTGAAAAAGATTGAGCTGAAAATTGGTGAAAATGTAGAGTTCAGTGTTGTGAATAAGAATCTTTAATCAGTTGCTCAAAATTCCAGTCGGAAGTATTTTTTTTAAGCGAAAAACCCGGCGCCCCCACCATTTGTGCAAAACGTAAAAAAAATATATTTCTAGGCGGAATTCAAACGTTCTGTTGACGGATTCTTATTCAGAATACTTTAAACTATCTTTGTACAAAGTTTCAGCCCAAAATAATTTTTGAAGAAAATCGAAAAAGATTGAGCTGAAAATTGGTGAAAATGTAGAGTTCACTGTTGTGAATAAGAATCTTTAATCAGTTGCTCCAAATTCCTTTCGGAAGTATTTTTTTAAGCGAAAAACCCGGCGCCTCCACCATTTGTACAAAACGTAAAAAAAATATATTTCTAGGCGGAATTCAAACGTTCTGTTGACGGATTCTTATTCAGAATACTTTAAACTATCTTTGTACAAAGTTTCAGCCCAAAATAATTTTTGAAGAAAATTGAAAAAGTTTGAGCTGAAAATTGGTGAAAATGTAGAGTTCACTGTTGTGAATAAGAATCTTTAATCAGTTGCTCCAAATTCCTTTCGGAAGTATTTTTTTAAGCGAAAAACCCGGCGCCTCCACCATTTGTACAAAACGTAAAAAAAATATATTTCTAGGCAGAATTCAAACGTTCTGTTGACGGATTCTTATACAGAATACTTTAAACTATCTTTGTACAAAGTTTCAGCCCAAAATAATTTTTGAAGAAAATTGAAAAAGATTGAGCTGAAAATTGGTGAAAATGTAGAGTTCACTGTTCTGAATAAGAATCTGGAATCGGTTGCTCAAAATTCCTTTCGGAAGTATTTTTTTAAGCGAAAAACCCGGCGCCCCCACCATTTGTGCAAAACGTAAAAAAAATATATTTCTAGGCGGAATTCAAACGTTCTGTTGACGGATTCTTATTCAGAATACTCTAAACTATCTTTGTACAAAGTTTCAGCCCAAAATAATTTTTGAAGAAAATTTAAAAATTTCAAAGGGGTACCCCTTTGGACTTTTTTTGCTAAAAAAAGTTTTTCTCCCCGATTGAGCTGAAAATTGGTGAAAATGTAGTGTTCAGTGTTGTGAATAAGAATCTGGAATGAGTTGCTCAAAATTCCAGTCGGAAGTATTTCTTTTAAGCGAAAAACCCGGCGCCCCCACCATTTGTGCAAAACGTAAAAAAAAATATATTTCTAGGCGGAATTCAAACGTTCTGTTGACGGATTCTTATTCAGAATACTCTAAACTATCTTTGTACAAAGTTTCAGCCCAAAATAATTTTTGAAGAAAATTTAAAAAGTTCAAAGGGGTACCCCTTTGGACTTTTTTTGCTAAAAAAAGTTTTGCTCTCTGATTGAGCTAAAAATTGGTGGATACTTAGTATTCAATACACTGAATGAGAATCTGAAACCAGTTGCTGAAAATTCCATAGGGAAATAATTTTTTTTTTCAGTTTGAAAATTTATCGACACTTTTCTCTTTTTCAAAATTGAATATTTTAAAAAAATATTTCTATGTGGAATAAATGTTTTCTGATTGCAGATTTGTGTTCAGCATTCTGAAAACTATATGTATGCAAAATTTCAGACTAAAATAATTATTAATAAAAATATTAATTTGAAAAATCAATTAACTTTTAGTATAGAAAACAAATATAATTTACAATTAAATATTTTATGAAGTAAAATAAAAATAAATGGTCTTTAAATATTATTAAGTGACTAAAATATTTCTTTTTTGTGGCAATACTTATCTATGAATTAAATTGTGTTGGCAGCCGTTTTGTGATGATACTTATCTATGGATTTATTAAGTTGGCAGCGCTTTTCGCCACTAAAGGGCTGCCAACATAATACGAACCATAGATAAGGATATTTATCTATGGATAACAGAGAGTCTACGCGAAGATGTACAACTGCTTAGTACATATCAATCTCCGTCAGAAGGCGTTGTTAAATCATAGATATTGCAACGAAATTGTGCCGGAGGTTTTCGAAAAAGAATTTGTTATAAATTTCTTATTTGAGAAGCAAAAATGTTGAACACCATCGGCCAGCTATTCTGACAAAGTGTACCCTCTCCGGGGGTCGTACCCCTTTGGACTTTTTTTGCTAAAAAAAGTTTTTCTCCCCGATTGAGCTGAAAATTGGTGAAAATGTAGTGTTCAGTGTAGTGAATAAGAATCTGAAATCAATTGCTCAAAATTCCAGTCGGAAATATTTTTTTAAGCAAAAAACCCGGCGCCCCCACCATTTGTGGAAAACGTTAAAAAAATATATTTCTAGGCGGAATTCAAACGTTCTGTTGACGGATTCTTATTCAGAATACTTTAAACTATCTTTGTACAAAGTTTCAGCCCAAAATAATTTTTGAAGAAAATTGAAAAAGATTGAGCTGAAAATTGGTGAAAATGTAGAGTTCACTGTTCTGAATAAGAATCTGGAATCGGTTGCTCAAAATTCCTTTCGGAAGTATTTTTTTTAAGCGAAAAACCCGGCGCCTCCACCATTTGTGCAAAACGTAAAAAAAATATATTTCTAGGCGGAATTCAAACGTTCTGTTGACGGATTCTTATTCAGAATACTTTAAACTATCTTTGTACAAAGTTTCAGCCCAAAATAATTTTTGAAGAAAATTGAAAAAGTTTGAGCTGAAAATTGGTGAAAATGTAGAGTTCACTGTTGTGAATAAGAATCTGGAATCGGTTGCTCAAAATTCCTTTCGGAAGTATTTTTTTTAAGCGAAAAACCCGGCGCCCCCACCATTTGTGCAAAACGTAAAAAAAAATATATTTCTAGGCGGAATTCAAACGTTCTGTTGACGGATTCTTATTCAGAATACTTTAAACTATCTTTGTACAAAGTTTCAGCCCAAAATAATTTTTGAAGAAAATTGAAAAAGATTGAGCTGAAAATTGGTGAAAATGTAGAGTTCACTGTTCTGAATAAGAATCTGGAATCGGTTGCTCAAAATTCCTTTCGGAAGTATTTTTTTAAACGAAAAACCCGGCGCCTCCACCATTTGTGCAAAACGTAAAACAAATATATTTCTAGGCGGAATTCAAACGTTCTGTTGACGGATTCTTATTCAGAATACTTTAAACTATCTTTGTACAAAGTTTCAGCCCAAAATAATTTTTGAAGAAAATTGAAAAAGATTGAGCTGAAAATTGGTGAAAATGTAGAGTTCACTGTTCTGAATAAGAATCTTTAATCAGTTGCTCAAAATTCCTTTCGGAAGTATTTTTTTTAAGCGAAAAACCCGGCGCCCCCACCATTTGTGCAAAACGTAAAAAAAATATATTTCTAGGCGGAATTCAAACGTTCTGTTGACGGATTCTTATTCAGAATACTTTAAACTATCTTTGTACAAAGTTTCAGCCCAAAATAATTTTTGAAGAAAATTGAAAAAGATTGAGCTGAAAATTGGTGAAAATGTAGAGTTCAGTGTTGTGAATAAGAATCTTTAATCAGTTGCTCAAAATTCCAGTCGGAAGTATTTTTTTTAAGCGAAAAACCCGGCGCCCCCACCATTTGTGCAAAACGTAAAAAAAATATATTTCTAGGCGGAATTCAAACGTTCTGTTGACGGATTCTTATTCAGAATACTTTAAACTATCTTTGTACAAAGTTTCAGCCCAAAATAATTTTTGAAGAAAATTGAAAAAGATTGAGCTGAAAATTGGTGAAAATGTAGAGTTCACTGTTCTGAATAAGAATCTGGAATCGGTTGCTTAAAATTCCTTTCGGAAGTATTTTTTTTAAGCGAAAAACCCGGCGCCCCCACCATTTGTGCAAAACGTAAAAAAAAATATATTTCTAGGCGGAATTCAAACGTTCTGTTGACGGATTCTTATTCAGAATACTTTAAACTATCTTTGTACAAAGTTTCAGCCCAAAATAATTTTTGAAGAAAATTGAAAAAGATTGAGCTGAAAATTGGTGAAAATGTAGAGTTCAGTGTTGTGAATAAGAATCTTTAATCAGTTGCTCAAAATTCCTTTCGGAAGTATTTTTTTTAAGCGAAAAACCCGGCGCCCCCACCATTTGTGCAAAACGTAAAAAAAATATATTTCTAGGCGGAATTCAAACGTTCTGTTGACGGATTCTTATTCAGAATACTTTAAACGATCTTTGTACAAAGTTTCAGCCCAAAATAATTTTTGAAGAAAATTGAAAAAGATTGAGCTGAAAATTGGTGAAAATGTAGAGTTCAGTGTTGTGAATAAGAATCTTTAATCAGTTGCTCAAAATTCCTTTCGGAAGTATTTTTTTTAAGCGAAAAACCCGGCGCCCCCACCATTTGTGCAAAACGTAAAAAAAATATATTTCTAGGCGGAATTCAAACGTTCTGTTGACGGATTCTTATTCAGAATCCTTTAAACCATCTTTGTACAAAGTTTCAGCCCAAAATAATTTTTTCAGGAAAATTAAAAAAGTTCAAAGGGGTACCCCTTTGGACTTTTTTTGCTAAAAAAAGTTTTTCTCTCCGATTGAGCTGAAAATTGGTGAGAATGTAGAGTTCGGTGTTGTGAATAAGAATCTGGAATCAGTTGCTCAAAATTCCAGTCGGAAGTATTTTTTTTAAGCGAAAAACCCGGCGCCCCTACCATTTGTGCAAAACGTAAAAAAAATATATTTCTAGGCGGAATTCAAACGTTCTGTTGACGGATTCTTATTCAGAATACTTTAAACTATCTTTGTACAAAGTTTCAGCCCAAAATAATTTTTGAAGAAAATTGAAAAAGATTGAGCTGAAAATTGGTGAAAATGTAGAGTTCAGTGTTGTGAATAAGAATCTTTAATCAGTTGCTCAAAATTCCTTTCGGAAGTATTTTTTTTAAGCGAAAAACCCGGCGCCCCCACCATTTGTGCAAAACGTAAAAAAAATATATTTCTAGGCGGAATTCAAACGTTCTGTTGACGGATTCTTATTCAGAATACTTTAAACTATCTTTGTACAAAGTTTCAGCCCAAAATAATTTTTGAAGAAAATTGAAAAAGATTGAGCTGAAAATTGGTGAAAATGTAGAGTTCAGTGTTGTGAATAAGAATCTTTAATCAGTTGCTCAAAATTCCAGTCGGAAGTATTTTTTTTAAGCGAAAAACCCGGCGCCCCCACCATTTGTGCAAAACGTAAAAAAAATATATTTCTAGGCGGAATTCAAACGTTCTGTTGACGGATTCTTATTCAGAATACTTTAAACTATCTTTGTACAAAGTTTCAGCCCAAAATAATTTTTGAAGAAAATTGAAAAAGATTGAGCTGAAAATTGGTGAAAATGTAGAGTTCACTGTTCTGAATAAGAATCTGGAATCGGTTGCTTAAAATTCCTTTCGGAAGTATTTTTTTTAAGCGAAAAACCCGGCGCCCCCACCATTTGTGCAAAACGTAAAAAAAAATATATTTCTAGGCGGAATTCAAACGTTCTGTTGACGGATTCTTATTCAGAATACTTTAAACTATCTTTGTACAAAGTTTCAGCCCAAAATAATTTTTGAAGAAAATTGAAAAAGATTGAGCTGAAAATTGGTGAAAATGTAGAGTTCACTGTTCTGAATAAGAATCTGGAATCGGTTGCTTAAAATTCCTTTCGGAAGTATTTTTTTAAACGAAAAACCCGGCGCCTCCACCATTTGTGCAAAACTTAAAAAAAAATATTTCTAGGCGGAATTCAAACGTTCTGTTGACGGATTCTTATTCAGAATACTTTAAACCATCTTTGTACAAAGTTTCAGCCCAAAATAATTTTTTCAGGAAAATTAAAAAAGTTCAAAGGGGTACCCCTTTGGACTTTTTTTGCTAAAAAAAGTTTTTCTCCCCGATTGAGCTGAAAATTGGTGAAAATGTAGTGTTCAGTGTTGTGAATAAGAATCTGGAATCAGTTGCTCAAAATTCCAGTCGGAAGTATTTTTTTTAAGCGAAAAACCCGGCGCCCCCACCATTTGTGCAAAACGTAAAAAAAATATATTTCTAGGCGGAATTCAAACGTTCTGTTGACGGATTCTTATTCAGAATACTTTAAACTATCTTTGTACAAAGTTTCAGCCCAAAATAATTTTTGAAGAAAATTGAAAAAGATTGAGCTGAAAATTGGTGAAAATGTAGAGTTCAGTGTTGTGAATAAGAATCTTTAATCAGTTGCTCAAAATTCCAGTCGGAAGTATTTTTTTAAGCGAAAAACCCGGCGCCCCCACCATTTGTGCAAAACGTAAAAAAAATATATTTCTAGGCGGAATTCAAACGTTCTGTTGACGGATTCTTATCCAGAATACTTTAAACTATCTTTGTACAAAGTTTCAGCCCAAAATAATTTTTGAAGAAAATTGAAAAAGATTGAGCTGAAAATTGGTGAAAATGTAGAGTTCAGTGTTGTGAATAAGAATCTTTAATCAGTTGCTCAAAATTCCTTTCGGAAGTATTTTTTTTAAGCGAAAAACCCGGCGCCCCCACCATTTGTGCAAAACGTAAAAAAAATATATTTCTAGGCGGAATTCAAACGTTCTGTTGACGGATTCTTATTCAGAATACTTTAAACGATCTTTGTACAAAGTTTCAGCCCAAAATAATTTTTGAAGAAAATTGAAAAAGATTGAGCTGAAAATTGGTGAAAATGTAGAGTTCACTGTTCTGAATAAGAATCTGGAATCGGTTGCTCAAAATTCCTTTCGGAAGTATTTTTTTTAAGCGAAAAACCCGGCGCCCCCACCATTTGTGCAAAACGTAAAAAAAATATATTTCTAGGCGGAATTCAAACGTTCTGTTGACGGATTCTTATTCAGAATCCTTTAAACCATCTTTGTACAAAGTTTCAGCCCAAAATAATTTTTTCAGGAAAATTAAAAAAGTTCAAAGGGGTACCCCTTTGGACTTTTTTTGCTAAAAAAAGTTTTTCTCTCCGATTGAGCTGAAAATTGGTGAGAATGTAGAGTTCAGAGTTGTGAATAAGAATCTGGAATCAGTTGCTCAAAATTCCAGTCGGAAGTATTTTTTTTAAGCAAAAAACCCGGCGCCTCCACCATTTATAAAAAACGTTAAAAAAATATATTTCTAGACGGAATTCAAACGTTCTGTTGACGGATTCTTATTCAGAATACTTTAAACTATCTTTGTACAAAGTTTCAGCCCAAAATAATTTTTGAAGAAAATTGAAAAAGATTGAGCTGAAAATTGGTGAAAATGTAGAGTTCAGTGTTGTGAATAAGAATCTTTAATCAGTTGCTCAAAATTCCAGTCGGAAGTATTTTTTTTAAGCGAAAAACCCGGCGCCCCCACCATTTGTGCAAAACGTAAAAAAAATATATTTCTAGGCGGAATTCAAACGTTCTGTTGACGGATTCTTATTCAGAATACTTTAAACCATCTTTGTACAAAGTTTCAGCCCAAAATAATTTTTGAAGAAAATTTAAAAAGTTCAAAGGGGTACCCCTTTGGACTTTTTTTGCTAAAAAAAGTTTTTCTCCCCGATTGAGCTGAAAATTGGTGAAAATGTAGTGTTCAGTGTTGTGAATAAGAATCTGGAATCAGTTGCTCAAAATTCCAGTCGGAAGTATTTTTTTTAAGCGAAAAACCCGGCGCCCCCACCATTTGTGCAAAACGTAAAAAAAATATATTTCTAGGCGGAATTCAAACGTTCTGTTGACGGATTCTTATTCAGAATACTTTAAACTATCTTTGTACAAAGTTTCAGCCCAAAATAATTTTTGAAGAAAATTGAAAAAGATTGAGCTGAAAATTGGTGAAAATGTAGAGTTCACTGTTCTGAATAAGAATCTGGAATCGGTTGCTCAAAATTCCTTTCGGAAGTATTTTTTTAAGCGAAAAACCCGGCGCCTCCACCATTTGTGCAAAACGTAAAAAAAATATATTTCTAGGCGGAATTCAAACGTTCTGTTGACGGATTCTTATTCAGAATACTTTAAACTATCTTTGTACAAAGTTTCAGCCCAAAATAATTTTTGAAGAAAATTGAAAAAGATTGAGCTGAAAATTGGTGAAAATGTAGAGTTCACTGTTCTGAATAAGAATCTGGAATCGGTTGCTCAAAATTCCTTTCGGAAGTATTTTTTTTAAGCGAAAAACCCGGCGCCCCCACCATTTGTGCAAAACGTAAAAAAAATATATTTCTAGGCGGAATTCAAACGTTCTGTTGACGGATTCTTATTCAGAATACTTTAAACCATCTTTGTACAAAGTTTCAGCCCAAAATAATTTTTGAAGAAAATTTAAAAAGTTCAAAGGGGTACCCCTTTGGACTTTTTTTGCTAAAAAAAGTTTTTCTCTCCGATTGAGCTGAAAATTGGTGAGAATGTAGAGTTCGGTGTTGTGAATAAGAATCTGGAATCAGTTGCTCAAAATTCCTTTCGGAAGTATTTTTTTTAAGCGAAAAACCCGGCGCCCCCACCATTTGTGCAAAACGTAAAAAAAATATATTTCTAGGCGGAATTCAAACGTTCTGTTGACGGATTCTTATTCAGAATCCTTTAAACCATCTTTGTACAAAGTTTCAGCCCAAAATAATTTTTTCAGGAAAATTAAAAAAGTTCAAAGGGGTACCCCTTTGGACTTTTTTTGCTAAAAAAAGTTTTTCTCTCCGATTGAGCTGAAAATTGGTGAGAATGTAGAGTTCAGAGTTGTGAATAAGAATCTGGAATCAGTTGCTCAAAATTCCAGTCGGAAGTATTTTTTTTAAGCAAAAAACCCGGCGCCTCCACCATTTATAAAAAACGTTAAAAAAATATATTTCTAGACGGAATTCAAACGTTCTGTTGACGGATTCTTATTCAGAATACTTTAAACTATCTTTGTACAAAGTTTCAGCCCAAAATAATTTTTGAAGAAAATTGAAAAAGATTGAGCTGAAAATTGGTGAAAATGTAGAGTTCAGTGTTGTGAATAAGAATCTTTAATCAGTTGCTCAAAATTCCAGTCGGAAGTATTTTTTTTAAGCGAAAAACCCGGCGCCCCCACCATTTGTGCAAAACGTAAAAAAAATATATTTCTAGGCGGAATTCAAACGTTCTGTTGACGGATTCTTATCCAGAATACTTTAAACTATCTTTGTACAAAGTTTCAGCCCAAAATAATTTTTGAAGAAAATTTAAAAAGTTCAAAGGGGTACCCCTTTGGACTTTTTTTGCTAAAAAAAGTTTTTCTCCCCGATTGAGCTGAAAATTGGTGAAAATGTAGTGTTCAGTGTTGTGAATAAGAATCTGGAATCAGTTGCTCAAAATTCCAGTCGGAAGTATTTTTTTTAAGCAAAAAACCCGGCGCCCCCACCATTTATGCAAAACATTAAGAAAAATATTTCTAGGCGGAATTCAAACATTCTGTTGACGGATTCTTATTCAGAATACTTTAAACTATATTTATGGAAAGTTTCACCTCATTTTATCCATTAATAAACTTTTTTCAAAAATTGACGAAAAAAAGTTGTTTGAATTTTTTCAGTTTTTGCCGAAACTTATTTAAACTATCTCTACACAAAGTTTCAGCCCAGTTTATTCATAAATGTTTTATTTTTTGCGAAAATAGAGAAAAATTGAAAAAAATCCAACATAATTTTCGAATTAAGCTGTTAAAATTAAAAAAAAAATTTAAATTTTAACAAAGAAATAATACTTCAAAAAAAAAATAATTTTCACGAAAAAATAAATTATTAATGTATAGTAAACACTAAATTATGCCAAAATTATTATTATAGTACTAACAATGTGGGAACAATAAAAAAATAATCATTATAAACATATCTATCTAAACACGGTTAAAACGCAGCGCGCGGCTTGCCAGAATTCGCGTGAAAATCCGATTTTGTACCAGGAAAACATGAACGTCAAGGGGTATTTTCGTTCACAGCGCGCACAAAAGCGTTGCCAACTTAATATTTTCCGCCACAAAAGGGCAGCCAACGTAATCGTAACCATAGATAAATATACTTGTCTATGGTTCGTATTATGTTGGCAGCCCTTTTGTGGCGGAATAAATTATGTTGGCAGCGCTTTTGTGCGGGCTATGAACGAAAATACCCCTTGACGTTCATGTTTTCCTGGTACAAAATCGGATTTTCGTGCGAATTCTCGCAAGCCGCGCTCCGCGTTTATTAACCGCGTTTATATTTATAATTATTATTTTAACCGCGTTTAGATGTATAAATTTATAATTATAATTTTTTAATTATACCCACATTTTTAGTATTATATTAATAATTTAAATATAATTTAGAGTTTACTATAAATAAATAATTGATTTTTTAGTGAAAATTACTTCTTTTAAAAGTATTATTTCTTTGTTACAATTTTAAATATTATTTTAGCAGTTTTATTAGAAAATTATGTTGTATTTACTGTTTTATAATTAAATTAAGGGGTTCGTGTTGAACTCCCATTTCTTTATTCGAATTCCAAAATTTAAAAAAATATATATATATTTTAAGCGGAATACAAAATTTCTGACAGCGGATTCGTGTTCAGCAAACTGAAAACTATCTTTGTAGAAAGATTCAACCAAAAATATTTTTTTATAAAAATTAAAAATTTATAAGGGGTACCCCTGTGGTCTTTTTTTGTTGTGACAAATAAATTAAGCCATGATTAAATTTAAAATATACTTTATTGAAAATAAATGCAAGTACATATAGTAGTACAATTGAATAAATATATATACAAACACCTTTATTCATACAATAACATTACATAAGCTTATACATTTATTTATATTACCTAAACAAGAATAAACATTGTGTTAGTTTGTCCAGGCTATCGACCTGGGGTCTTTCTGCCCTTAAATAAATATTTTAATATTAAAATTATTAAACATTAAACCTTTTAAACACAGTGATCTGTCCTTCATTTGTGGATGTACGACGTTCTTAAAATGGTATATCTGCCCTTTTCTATAAAATAACCAATCCATCTAAATTACTCGTAGCCAGTAGAGATTCGTTGTAATTAAAAGTAACTGCCAAAACAGCACAGACTTGTTCCTGCAGGATGGTCACGCACACTTTATTTGCTGGCCTCTCGATGTCCAGGAAATACACGTTACCATCCTTACTTTAAGCAACTGAAAAATAATGAACATAGTTACTAAAGTAATATAAAATATTTGAAGTCATTTATATAATATAATATAAAAGTTGTAAGGGCATCCCTTTGAGCTTTTTCAATTTCTTTAATTAAACTTTGAAAATTAAAAAAAATATATATGTTTATAAGCGAAATAAAAATGTTCTGCGGATTCGTGTTCAGCACTATCGGTTTACAAAGTTTCAGCTCAAAATAATTTTTAATAAAAATTGTAAATCTATTATTTTTGCTAAATAAATTAATTATAAATTATTTTCAAAGATCTTTTTATATATAAAAAACATCTTTATTGTGACCTAAATTCAATATATGGTACAATGAATGTAATACATTTATGGTTAATTAATGGTAAAATGGCTATCGACCGTAGGTCTTTCAGCCAGCAGTCCACGTCTTATGTCGTTAGACTGTCAGTCGTTGAAATGAGATGAGATTAATTCGTGTATAGTGGATTGTGTATATTGGAATTTGAAAGGAATATTAGTTCTGTTTATTTATGGTAAATATTTCTAATATTTAAATATTAGTAATTCATATCAAAATAATAAATATGGGATGGACATGGTTGGATGGCGGGAAATTACCTGTTCGGCAGTCCTTATAAGTTTCTCTCCGTCGGAGGGGGTCATCTGGCGTGGGCTTGAACGGCTTCCTTCTGTTCTCGTCGAAGGTGATGATGATGCAACCTAATGAATCTTGAGTCCAACAGTGTTCTCTGGGCGCCACTGCGAGTAATCCCAAGGTCCTTGATCCTAGTTGGAATTGTTCCCTAAGCTGCAACATCACTGAATCACGGAACTCTGCAACTGTTTGAGGTCAGGCAGTGTCGAGGAAAATGTTTGTCCGAGGCCTTGAATCGGGAGACGAAGAAGGGGCAACTCGGGAAGTTGTACCTGGTAATACCTGTCGAAAAAGAAATCTGAATTAAATCTCAAAGACTCTCGAAGATGTTAAAAAGAGCGTGTGATATTTATTTTACACAAAAGAATCATTTCCAGTTAATGCGGTCATTTGAAATGAAGAAGAGCCATTTATATGAAACCTTATGGAAACGGTTTCAACCTGCTAAAAATGTTACATTTGTTAATTATTACTAATTATAAACTAATCCTGGCAGTTAAGATTTCTTTCTGCAATATATTTATTTATATGAATAATTGGAGATCATATTTTTAGAACATACGAGGATGGTGGAAAAAAATAGAAAAATTTTGTCAAATTTACGAGCATGTGGGTCGAAAATTATTTTTTTGTTGGAGAAGTTAAGCCCCAAAAAAAATAATTTTTCACAGATTAATCGGTCGTTCTTTAGCTACATTTTGTTGTAATATGAAGTCGTTTCGTGTTTTTTATATTTTTCTCGAAAATTGATGAAGTTAAAAAATGAATAAGTATATTTTTAAATTTTCAGGTCAGTCATACGGCTACCAAGACACCACCAGCAGATCACCAAACACCTCCCGCTACCAAGAAAAGTACCCCCAGCAACAGTACGACTACGACTCCTACCAGCAATCGAGATCGACAAACCAATGCAGCCAGAATCAGAACCTCTGCGATGACACCTCTTGCCCGGCGGTCAGCAGCATAATGGAAGCACGAAACTCCCGCGGGATGCCGCAATCCGCTACGTACGCGCAACAGCCCTCCTCCTACAGCTACCCCAACTACCCAGCCCAGAGGCAAAAAGTGAAAATCACCCGGAAGGTCATCACCGACAGCTACGCGAACCCCCCGCAGCCTTCCTCGAGGCGGTTCAACCCCGGCTTCAACAGCACCCCGAATGACGCCAAAGAGCAGAGCTGCACGACCTGCGCTCCCGGCCGGACGGACTCGCAGAATTTACGGTCGCAGGTGGAGAAACATCTGGCGGAGATCGAGGAGAGCGAGCGGCAGAAGATCAACAGGGATCTGGCGATTTTTCAGCAGGCGAGGAGGAGGCTCGTGGAAGATGCTACGAATATTTCCTCCGGGGAGTCTAATATACAGTTTAAAAAAGACAAAGGTGGATATTGAACGGTTTTTTTTATTTTAGAAGGGAAGTTTGATCTGATTCGATCTTATCAACATTTCTGTTTCCTTGGTGATGGTTTTATGGCTGGAAAATTGATGACCCTAAAAGTGTATTCGAACGGATTTAGAATTACCTTTTTGAATAAAAAATAAATTGATTTATTTTAGTAATAGAAAAGAGTATTTATTGACTTAGACACTGTTACTTAAATTAAATCAAAATAAATAAAATGATAATAAGTAATTACTCAACTGAATAATCAATTAATTATTTTCAAATTAGCTACTGCGACTTTTTTGACTTTTTTAAGACAGATATCCATTGAAACAACTACTTCTCGAACAAATACCCCCCCAGACATTGAATGAAACAGTGGACATTTGCTGCTGCATAGCAATAATATATTGTATAATGCAGCAATTTTTGATTCGAAAATATTTAATGTAAAGGAAAAAAAATTACGTAATATAACACGTGGTTCAAGATTTATTCCTCATCAATAAAGCTCTACCTTATAAAATGTATTTATTTTTTATTTATTTCATTTTAATGATGATGAAACAAACCTTCTTGAGTAGAAAATAAATGTATTCATTTATTTTAACATGAATAATAATAATAATGAACAAATAGCTGGATATTTGAATAATGAGAAGTGAAGAAAGGAATAAAATATAATTCTTTTCAAAAATTAAAAAAAGAATAAAATATAATTCTTTTCAAAAATGAAAAAAGGAATAATATATAAATATTTTATCAAGAAAACTTTATTTTATAAAAAAAAATGCTGAAACAAGGGTTGTATAAAATCAATTATTCTTAATTGAAAATAGCCCAATAGATTTTCAATTATGGCTTGAACTTGGTTTAATTAAGCTTAACTTTCAGACTTTTTGTTTATATATTACTTTCAAACGAAGCAATGCTTATGTTAAAGCCACAATTTAAAAAAAACTAGCTTTTGAAATCTTAATACGAGTTCAAAAGTACTTACAATTATATTCTTTCCGGCTTCTCCGGAAACACTGTAATAAGAATAAACAATTTTGATACATCAACAAAGTAAACATTTTATTATTAAAAAAAGTTTGTTTTGCAAATTTTATTATTCTACTATTAGAAATTATTACAACTTTTCATTATTTATTTATGCATTTATTATAAATGGATTGGCTCATATTCATAAACTTCAACCAACTTCGATGATGGAAATTAATTTAAACATCGCAGGAAAGTAAGGAGATAAAGAAAAGGAATCAAGTAACATTCCTTATCTAATAAAAAGTACAGTTTGAATTTAAACTTGCCGCCTATTGCAATTTCCAAGTTGTCATTGGCCAATGATTGTATCGTCCTTTATAATATAAAAACTATCTAACTTTATTATAAAAAGGATCTCTGTGTTTTACAGTCCTTTCCATTAATAATTTATTGCGAATTGTTATAATTAGGGGATTCATTTCTAAGTTAAAATTTTCGTTCCGTCAATTTTCCAGGCAGCTCTTGGCAAAAGGAACCGTGACTGGTGTTCCAAGTAAGTACACATTTTTTAAATGAAAATTTGGTACACTCTTAAAACTGAATAAATATAAATAAATATTTATTATATATATTATATATATATTATATTATAGAAAAAAAATTTATTCACTTGGTCACAGTTAATTACATGAATTAAATAAAAAAAAATTAAAATAATTAATAAATTATTTTCCCATTAACTACTGTCAATATATTTATTAATATTATTTCTTAAAGAAAAGATTTTTTTTAAATTGTCAGCTATAATTCTTGGAATAAATAATTACAGATTTCTTTATGCACAATAACACCCACCAATCACGAGCCTTATTTTTCCAGGCCAATCACAATCGCAATTTTCCGATTGTCAAAATTGTGGCAGCGCAGTATTTTCAATTACATAAAACCGCAAGGGGGTGAAAATGTCCGGTTTACCGGTCATAGGTTTGGTGTCTCACACGCGCAAAGTCCAGAGCCTCTACAAGAGGGCCCTGCGATGCCTGGAAAGCTGGTACGACAGGAGGTAGGAGGAAACTTATGTTTTTGAGGTTATCTTATATAATTGCACCCAGAAAAATAAATAAAATTGATATCCTTTTATTTATTTTTCTTCCACGAAGCGTAGAAATAACGTTGTATTAATGTAACAGTAACTGCTCTCAGTAGTAACCGCTGTTGGAACTACAGTCGTGAAAACTCGATCGTTGTAATCTTTAAGAAACCCGCTGTTGTTATTTGTACTTTACTACGCTGTTCCCTGTTTAGTTATCTTAAGTCTGCTTTATGACTTTTAGAATCCGACCTAAGAGTAATTTACAGAATTCCTTCAAAATGTTGGATTGGAATTCTCAACCAGTCATTACTTATAAATTATATTGCTTCCTATACTTATTTGATACTAACCGAAGAATAAAGCTGTATTTAATTGTTTGGTTAGTCCTGCTGGTCGCAACTCATAATCTTCCCTTTATATATATAATCTAAAATCCCCATCTACCATAATGGTGGTGTAGGGATGGGTTGTCTTGGTTAATTATTATTCATATGTACAAATTTTGCCCATTCTTTTTTGTTTCTTGCGAGTCCTTTCACTTCTGCCCACGTTTTTCCAGAATCTCCTGTATGATCTTATCCCAGGTCTGTCGTGGTCTTCCTCTATCTTCCCTTTATAAAATTTATATTTTATTCTTTCTTGAGAAGTGAAGAAAGGAATAAAATATATTCGTAGTTCATATTATAATAATATTGAGAAGTGAAGAAAAGAATTAAATATCATTCCTTTCAGAAATGAAAAAATGAATAATATATAAATATTATATCGAGAAAACTTCACGAACTCATCAACAAATATCTTCGATTTTAATATTCTCTTTGTTGATTCACACGGATTTATGTTTTTTCTTTTTAATTTATTTGCAGAGAGGTGTATAGGTACCATGCAGTGCTGATGCGACAGCGCTTCGATAACAACAAATGCGTCAAAGACATGAGGATCGCCAAGGAGTTGATTGGAAAGGGCGAGGAGGAACTATTCCAGAGTGCTCACTGGCACCCGAGGAAATGTGAGTTTGTTATTGGGCTTCATTTAAAATGAATATATTTTTTTGTCTAATTATATTGTGGAACTTGTATGATGAAGACTTTATAGTCAAAAACATTGCCCGAGTTTGACTTTAAAGTCATCATTGCCTAATATTTAAAGTCATTGTCCGATTTTGATTTTAAAATTTTTCTCAGTTCCTAATTTTTGACTTTAAAGCCGTTCTTACTGCTCTATTTTAACATCAAAATCTCTTAAATAAAAATGATTTGAAAATAATTAATAAATTATTTCCACATTTAGCTCTGTGACATTTTGACTTACGTTGCGTAAGTACTTTAAACAAATTCGTAAGTCAAAATATCACAGAGCTAAATATGGAAATAATTTATTAATTATTTTCAAATTTATTTAAATAACTGTGACTAAATGAATCAATACTCTTTTCTATTTATATCAATATCTCTTACATTTTTGAAAGCAGTTTTATTAAAAAAAATAATAATAAAAATAAAAACCATATTTGAAAATCAAGATAAAAAAATGAAAATAATCAATTTACTAAACTGAATAATTAATTATTTATTTTCTCTTTAGAACTGTGGTTAAGAGAATGAATAGTCTTTTATGTTATAATATTTGAAAATGTGTATTACTTTTTAATTTTTTTGATTTTTTTTTTTTAATTGAACGTTTAATATTTGATTGATGTAGTCCCCGAATCGCCCGGCGGTGTGGCTTACGAGCGTGAAGTCGTGCCCCCAGACTGGATGCTCGACCACTGGCACCCCCTGGAGAAGGCCCAGTATCCCGAATACTTTGCGAGGCGTGAACAACGCAAAATGGAGTACATCAAGGATTGGGAGAAGAAGTACGGCAAGGCGTCCAGCATGCCGCACCATTAACGCCACAGCGTATTCTTAGAAATGTTATTAAGTAATAAATGTGTTAAGAGATTGTGATCGATGTTTTGAACATCATTCCCCATTAATGATTAAAGGGAGATTTTAAATTCCCTCAAAATTGAACTTTCCCCAATAATTCCCCAATTAATGAGAGTGGTTAAAAGGGGATTTAAAATTGAACGGTGTGGGTAATGGATTGGTAGAAAAAATAAAGTTGACTTAATTTATACGGTAAATACGTTGTTCACTGCACTCTTGATGAATTTATTTATTTAGTCTTATATAACATCGTTATATATTCCTCTCTACTTCTCAGTGTGAGGTGACTCTTGATGAAACGAATTTGTAATATTAAGTAATTTCAAATTAAAACACTTGTTTAGTTTCATATGAAACCTATTACCTAAATTCACTTAATTTATACTAAATATTGAGCTAGTCATATGGGTTAATTACTTCATTACATTTTCCTTGCTTCAGAATTGGGCATAATGATCAATAATTCTAAAGCAAGGAAAATATAATGAAGTAAATAAGCTTATATTTTTACATCCCACAAAAACAATTCAATGTTTGAATTAAATTTAAAGAAATGGTCAGAAATAATCAATTATTGAAACAATTGATTATGCCCATCGGTTATCCGAAACAAACAAAATGTAATAAACTCTTTTTTTTTATTGTGGAAGGCAAAATAATGGTCTTCCAATAAAACATAAAATAACGATTGAAATTATGTCTGTAACAGAATTTCTTTAAAAAAAAAAAAATAAGAATCGTATTGCAAGTATATATTTACAAATGCTTTTTGGCAAAAAGTATCGCGGAATCCAAGCTGTCCCTCAACAACCCGTGCCAATCGGACATCCCTATTTTCTTCCCCTTCATATTGCACACCAACTGCGGGTCCTGGCCTTTAGGCGGAACCACCGGCGATTTGAAAATGTACCCGATCACCTTCAGCCACTTCTCGGCGTTGAAATGCTCGTTGTTGAATTCCTGCAAGCGAAGCGATTAGAATGAATAGAAATAGCCGAGTCCGGTGTTTAATTTACTTGGGGAACGCAGCACCGCGCCTTGACGATGCTGTCTGAATAGGAAATCACCATGACGGGGATGTTCTGGCAGATCTTCGTCGCCCTCTGCAGCGGGACGTTGTCCAAGATCATTGATGTGCGTAAGTAGTGGACGACGAAATCTTTTTCTGACTCGCTTTTCAGTACTTTCGAACCCAGCACGCTCTTCATTTCCATATCGACGAATTCTCTGTATAAAATGGACTTATATTACTTAAAAAAAAATTAAAGCTAAATTGTGCATGATCTTATAAACCTCGTTTATACTATACAAAACTAATTTCGACCTTAAGTAGTCTAAATTTTGGTTAGTATTTATCATAATTTTATCTATAAAGTTATTCTTATTATTTAATTTTGATTTTAAAGTAATTTTCATTATCTGGTTCTGACATAATTAAAAAATATCTTTAACAGTCTAAATTTTACATTAAAATTTATTTTATTGCATAATTTTTTTTTATATCTTAAATAAATTATGCATGATCTTATGATTTTTGTTTTGTATAACTGTTAAAGTGTTAAACAAAGTTTAATCTTATGAATTTTGTTTTGTACACTTTATACAAAACAAAGTTTAAAAGTGTTTTTCATTAAATTATTTAAACATAACAAAGTAGAAGCCTATACTATAGAAAATATGTAATTAATTGATTCACTTGAACTCACTTTAGATTATTTTTCGTGGTTTCCTTGATTTGTTTACTGATCGAGTTCAGCTTTTCCGAACATTCGTGCTTCACAGCCACGGGAATAATCGTGTCGTCTTCTACGTTGAAGTTCAGTCTTTGTCTCAGCGTGGCCACCGCCATGTCCAACACATCCGGCTGTAAACATACGAATTAATTAGAATATTATCCTGCTTACCAGCGTGTCACTTTGACACATGTCGTAAAACATTTAATCACGATGTGACTCGCGACTAAACGATTCTCATTTTTATTTAAATAATTCTTTCTTTCTTAATCTTATCCTCTTTTACCCGTATTGGGTGTCGAGGTTTATTTAAATAATTAAAATCCCCTAATCTTCTTTTTGTTGGTTGCGGATACTTTAATTATTCAAATAAAAATAATTGTCCTTTCTCCTACTTACTACTACGTACGAGAAAGGACAACTATTTTTATTTAAATATTAAAATCTCCACAACTGACATAAGATTAGATTCCCATTGAATTTTATAAAAATTAATTGCAAGGTAATTTTTCTTATACAAGAAGCATTGATGTTTCTTCCAATTAGTTAACTTATTAAATTTTATAATATACAAACAAACAATAGGAATTTATTTAATAAAATGTTCAACCCGCCATTCATCTAACGTATAGATAACTAGTGATGGCGCTTGCTGTGTCTTCAATTTGCTATAAAACAATTGAATTAAATAGAAAAGAGTATTATTCATTCACTTGGTCACAGTTATTTAAATATATTAAATAAAAATGATTTGAAAATAATTAATAAGTTATTAATTTATTAATTATTTTCAAATCATTTTTATTAAATATGAACTTTAATTTAGAGTAATTTAAAAATGCCAATACTAAAACATAAATATTTTGAGCGCCCCGTTACCGTTGTTTCGCATTTAAGACACAAACATTTGCTGTTTGTAGTGTTGTATTTAACTCGTGTAATGAATCGTATTACAAACGTAGGAATTACCTTGTCGATGTTGTCGTAAACGGTGTCTTGCAGTTTTGATATGTGGCTTAAAAGTTCCCTGCCGTTATTCCTTGCCATCCTCGCCCTCTCCGCCGTGACAGCATAAAGAGACGTTGTGCTCCTACCGAGTGATTTACAGGAGACTATGCAGAAATCCTCGATGTCCGCTGTGTTCAGTATGTGAGTTCCGCAACACGGTTCTCTAAGATTATGAAATATATTGAAAAAAAAAAAATTGAAAATGTTTTATTTTAATAATCAAGAATTTGAAAAAAATTGTAAAACACATTTTATTTTTTTTGTCGTTTTTTTTTTAATTTATTATCCTTTTTATTAAAAAAAAAGACAAAAAATAAAATATGTTTTAAAAACAATATATTTATTTTAATATGATATATATTAAAAAAAAATAGAATATTTTAGCAAATTTAAATGAGGCTAAAAATTAATTTTTATTAAAATTAATTATTATGAAATATATTAAAAAAAATCGAATTTGATTTATTTTAATAATCAAGAATTTTAAGAAAATAATAAAACACATTTTAATTTTATCATTTTTTTTTTAATTTATTATCCTTTCCATTAAAAAAAAAAAATACAGAAAAAAATAAAATGTGTTATTATTTTCTTCAAATTCTTGATTATTAAAATAAATCAAATTCGATTTTTTTAATATATTTCATAATAATTAATTTTAATAAAAACTAATTTTTAGCCTCATTTAAATTTGCTAAAATATTCTTAAAACCATTGAGATTTAACACTTAGTTAAGAAATCCATACTCGGGTGAGGATGATGTTTTTCTTCTCGTACATCAAAACACTCGAAAATAAGATGAATTTTTGATTTTTCAATTGTTTAAAGAATTTTTGTGCAAATTTTTAGCCAATTTCTGTTAACACTTTTATCTGAATTTAGCTTCTTTACCTTGACAAAACTTGATTGTTCCAATTGATTTGAACCAAACGAATGCCGTCCTCGGGATAAACCTCGCCCGGAATCAGCGTGACCTGATCCAGCTCCATCAACTTCTGGCAATCAATTTCCTTAACCTGCACATCGACCGCATCGCGAATCACCTGCCTCATCTTCTCCTCTATTTTCACCACATCCTCGACGGCCACCTTCTCGCTGAAAACCCCCACATCGAGATTCAACCATTTATCCGTGACTTTACTCGACTTCTGACAGGTGGAACCTTTCAATTCCTTCAGGAAGGCGTTTAGGAGGTGCGTCGAGGTGTGATTGCGCATGTTGCACAAGCGTGTCGAGGGATTAATTTTGAGTTTTCCTTCAGAGTTTACACGAAGAATCCTCTTGTTGTCTGCGTTTGTATTTTTGTGTTTAAAAATCCCCGTGTGGAGAATCGCACCGTTTACGTTTTTCACGTCGTAGATTTCAAAGTTTAAATCCCCGAAATCGACTTCGCCGGTATCGCTGATTTGCCCCCCGGATTCCACGTAGAGGTTCGTTTTATCAAAAATCAGCCCGCATTCGGTATCGACCGAAACCCCCTCGACGAATTCGCTGTCTTTTAAAATCCGCAACACCCTAACATCCAGATCCTTAAAGAGGTACCCCCCTTTAAAATCCCCCCTTTGGTAAGCGTACTTAAAACTATCGTCCGTTTTAATATCCCCGAAATCGAACTCCAACCCAGCGCTGTTAAACACGCTCAACTGCTTGCTCTGGTTCTTGACTCGATCCAGTTCCTTCTTGAAGTCCCCCGCGGAGAATTTTATGCTCAAGCTCGCGCACAGTCTCGAGATGGTGTCCTCGTCGAGGCCGTACGTGTCGAAGAGCTTGTGGCCGAAGTGCGGGGTGATCTCCTTGACGTTCGAGTTTTTGATCTCCTTGAACGCGTGCACCAATCCGGGCATTTCGATAACGTCCAGGCTGATCAGTGAGGGGTTCTCGGCGACGATCTTCGTCCATTCGTCCGAGGCGTTCGTACGCAGCGATTTGTAGACCTCTTCTTCGTAATCGATTATTTGGTGGATCTGTTGATGATGGAAATTATTTAAATAAAAAAACACATTTTTTAATTCCTTAATTTGGGATGAAAATATTAATGTAATATCCGGGCCCTGTCCCTACTGAGATATTAGTTGTAAGGATTTGTCTGATATCACATTATGGGTTTTACACAAGAAAATAAGTCAGAGCATGTTTTACTTGAAACCGGCTAATGACCCTAGCAGTCGAAGTCGGTAATGTGGGAGGGGTTTTAGTGGGTAGGCTTCCAGTTAACACCTGACTGATTCACCCCCCCCAAAAAAAAAGCAATGTACAAAATTTGTTATTTTAAAATATATCATAAATTAAATAGTTATAACTTTTTGGCTAATGTAACTTCCTATAGATTTTACCAATTAATATATATATATAGTGGCTATACCCCTAAATGGGTTTGTGCCGCTCCATACTGGAGCTCTCCAGATCATTTACCAATTAATAGATTGATTAAATAATTTATTATTTGTATCATTTGTCATCGTTACACAGTAGCTAAAAAATCAACTGATCACTTGGTATAAAACAAAGTTAGACTCAGATCAATGTTTTAAAGAACCCCACTTCAAACCATTTGTATCATTAACAAATCAAAAAAACCTACTTGTTTCGATTTGTTTTCCATTTCTGGATAAACGGGGCCGAGGTTTTCAATCACGTAATTGCTCAGCTCTTTCAGCAGGCCCTTTTCTTTTTTAAAGGTGTTTGTGCTGACGACGAAAGCTCTCCTCATGACTTTCCTTAATTTTTGACTGAAATTTAAAAGAATAGAAGCAATATAAACATTAACATACTTAAATAATTAACTATACTTCTAGATTTCATAGGTTATATGTTGTGACATAGAATAACCCTCATTAATTTTACGTCTGTAAAATTTCACATTAAAACGTTACAAAGATATTTGTTGGTGAGAATGTGAAAATTCTTGATATAATAATATTTTATTCTTTTCTTCATTTTTGTACACTAAATGCACATTTCAAGTACAATGTGTTAATAGTATTTTTATATAAAATTGACAAATAAGACGTTACAATCAGGAAATTATTTTAAGAGGTTTGTTGTAGATTTCTTAAGTGATTCAAAAAAGATGTTTTTATTTATTTATTTTATTTATTTACACGCATATATTTGAGTATAAGCTGTACCAAATTGTTTTAAAAAAAAATAATTTTGGTGAAAAATTTGCTGGAATTATTGCTAGAAAAAAATTGCACAGATTGAAAAAAAGTTCATATTTTAGACCATAATTTTTGTATTTAAAAGTGTAGACAAAAATTCAAGTTTCATATCTGAGCAAAATCTACAACTTTGTAATGAATTGTTTTGCACCAACTTAGATCGACATTTTGTTAAAGGAGAGAATCCTTTCGATAATTGTAGTCGGGGAAAAGAAATTAACCCGAAATAACTGGTCAA
The DNA here is from genome assembly GCA_963082785.1 of Philonthus spinipes. Lineage (NCBI taxonomy): Eukaryota > Metazoa > Arthropoda > Insecta > Coleoptera > Staphylinidae > Philonthus > Philonthus spinipes. The sequence goes on along the minus strand of OY720321.1, from coordinate 12,005,366 downwards.
AATAAAATCCACAAACTTTCAGAAAATGGAAAAAAAAAACAATTGTGAAAAAATATTCTTTCTTTCTTAATCTTATCCTCTTTTACCCGTATTGGGTGTCGAGGTTGTGAAAAAATATTGCGGTTATAATTTACTTACTTTTCCTCGGGAATCATTCCATCGGCTAGACAGGCGGTCACCATCCGAGAATGATCGGCTAATATCCGATAGCCAGTGTTCAACGAGTCCCAATCGTTTTCACCGAAATAGCTCTCGTATTTGGGAACGTCCCCGCATATCTACCTGCGTAAAACTCTTTAGAAAATCAATCCCATTTCAAAGTGTCCTCTTTGTTCGATTCAGTAAACCTGAACACGGGGAATTTTTGAAATTTATAACAAATGAAGTGGTTTTTTCCACAGCCTCCTAAACTGACAAACCACTGCATTTTTCACAGCACACTAACCACTTATAAAACACAACATTTTCTACAGCCTCCTAAACTAGACAAACTACTGTATTTTTTACAGCCTCCAAAATTGACAAATCACTGCATTTCTCACAGCCTCCTGAACTAACAAACCACTGCATTCTTTACACAGCCTCTGGTGTTCACAATTTACAGTCCTAGTGCGTAAACTTGACAAACTACTGTATTTTTTTACAGCCTCCAAAATCGACAAATCTCTGCATTTTTCACAGCCTCTCAATCTGACAAACCACTGCATTCCTTACGCAGCCAGTGGTATTCTCAGTTTACAGTCCTAGTGAGTAAACGTGTACTCCTTTTAATTGTTTTGCATCGAATCCTCAATTTTGGAGAAGATTTAATGCCCAGTTTGACCCAGTAATTTCAAATTGGGGGACAATCACACCATTCATACCACGACCAATCCCACCAGACCATGGGCTCGATTCAGGGTTTTTGAGAATTAGCGGCGTGACGCTTAACCAGTGCGCTACCGGGATGCCCAAAAATTCTGCTTATTGCATAATTTCATTCAAGAGAGTTATTAATTTAGGAGGCCGTGTGTTTTTTTTTAATCATTTAAATATTTCAAAAATTGTAAACACACATACTACACATTGTAAAATGTAACGTTATTTGTCAATAAAGATGCTAAATATATATATATATTTCAAAATTATTCAATATTACTCAAATTGCGAAATCGGGGAAAGCATGCTGTAGTTCAGGTTTACTTCGTCGAACAAAAAAAATTATAGTACCCTCTGCATGGCGGAGAACAGTGTCCGGAAAATGTCCGTGTCGTAATTGCTGACCTTTCCCTGCAAAACGGCGCAGAGCCGCTCGAAACCCATTCCCGTGTCTACGTGCTTCTTCGGAAGTGGACTAATTTTCCCATTTGGATCTCTACGATAGAAAAAATAGAAAACAGAACAGAAATGTACGGCAATTTTTTTACAACGCAAAATTATTATTATTATATATACAAACATCTTTATTTGTGAAATTGAAACAGCATATACACAATACGTTATGAAACCATTACATTACTATATTATACATAATAAATTTCACAAATTGGCTATCGACCAGTGGTCTTTCAGCCTGTAAATATTATTATTATTTTTTAATCATTGACCTTTCTACCACTGTGTTGTGTAAAGCAGTGAAATTATTATACCGGGTCGTAATTTTTTTTTAAATTCTGACTTAATAAAATACACAAATCAAAACTTGAGTTTAATCTCTCGATTTTTCAATTCTGGCTTAATTGAAAAATCGAGTGATTAAAATGATATACTTCCGATGACATACTATCGGGGCACACTAATAGTGCGTTATCGGAAGATATCTCAGTACTTATTAAAGATAAAAGAAGTTTCTTCATCAAAGTTTCAGAGCTGCTTTATCTGAAAAAAACCCTACTTTTTTTTTTCACCACTCAGACATGGGCATTGGTTTATCTTTAACCATGCAACCCAGTAACCTTTGTAAATTTGTAATTTCAATTTGGGGGACAATCACACCATTCATACAACAACCAGCCCACTCCCGGAATCGAAGCGGGGACCTCTGGCTGACTAGCCCGACGCTAAACCTGCGTGCCACCGAGGCGGACAAACCCTACTTTATAACATAGTAGGCAGTGAAACTAATTGTATTAATTAAATCAAGCTTAAGCAATAAAAAAAAAACAACGGGCCCACTACTTTACATCGTAGTAAACAGAGAATCTCACCGATTGTATTCTATGAATACGATGTTCCACAGTTCGATCAATTCGTGCAGGCCTTTATTCACGAATTGGGCCCTCTCTGAGCCTCCGCCCAAGTGATCGAAGTGTATTTCCGTGCAGGGCCCACACGGTCCGCTGGCGCCCATTTCCCAGAAATTATCCGACATTCCGAACGGGATTATCCTGGATTCTGGAACGCTATCCCCAAGAAAAAGACATTTTTACAAAAAGCATAAATAATAATATTCTATAGAATGGGTACAGACAGCGCCTCCACCACGATCAAACGGTCTATTGTGGCTCAAAAACCATAAAAGAAATGAAAAAAAAAATTAATTTTAATTATTTTATTTATTTAGTCTTATAAAAAAAAAATACCTTTATTGGCATACCATAATCAATAAATCAATATACACACATCTATAAACTATTTACAACAATAACCCCCCCTTCTCTCCTATCTTCTCTTTTCCCTCTCTCTCCCCAACTTATTTTTTAGTCTTATATAAGATCATTATATGTTCCTCTCTACTTCTCAGTGTGAGGTGTAATTTTAATTAAAATATATATATTTTTTTATTTTTTTTTTCCTTTCTACCGTTAGGTATAAGGAGAATTAAAATAATAATAACATAAATTAAATAAAAATGTTTTGAAAACAATAAATTATTTCCACAATCAGCTCTGTGACTTTTGACTTACGTTACGTAAGTACATTAAACAAATGCACATTAAAACAACTACTTCCTGGGCGAATACCCACGCTGGGCATTAATATAATTTATTTCCATTTGTAATAACATGCAGTATTAAGTCACAACTCCGACTAGGAGTGTAAATTAACTAAACTCACACAAAAAATTCTTCAATTGTGTACAAATTTTCTTCAAGCAAGTAACTTTTAAGTTTTCGTTGAAAATGGCAAAAGGACGTACTGTCCTTAATCTTATAAGGCAAACAATTATAAATCTTATAACCATTGTAAATGATCCCCTTTTGAAATAGGTTTGATTTACGAATCGGTGGATGAAGCTGATTTTTATTTCTTGTGGGGTAAGTGTGTTCTGCTGATTGGAAGATATGCATGTTTCGACAAACAAATATGGCTACTTCATATACAGGGTGAGTTTTTTTTTATGTTCTCTATGGGGATCTCGAAAACTATAAGAGATAGAAAAACGGTTAAATGGGGAAAGAAGTGTAGTTTTATAAGACGAATAAAATGACACTTTCAAAATATTTGAAAAAGTCAAGGGTAACTAGATATTTTGAAAAAAGTAAAATGTGTCAGTTTTTTGAAATCAATATATCTCTATTATTATCATAGATAGAAAAAAAACTGTAAAGGACGAAGTTGTAGAAAATTTTACACAATTTAGAATTGCTTATTTTAATTTAATATAATTTGTTTTACAATTGTATAAATGTAAATAAATATCAGTTAAATACATTTTAAATAATTAAATCATGGATACTATACTAGATTAACTTTCTCCACTAAGCTATTTAGGGTAAAACGCAAAGTATAAATGTAAAAAATCAATAAAAAAAAAACATGCATCACATAGTAATGGCTTCAACAATCAATTATAAAAGCAAAGTATATTACAAACTAAATACAATGTGTAAATATTAAAACCATTAATTATAAAATGTTATAATTAATGGTTTTAAAAAATCACACAGATTGAACGAAAATTCATATTTTAGACCATAATTTTTGTATTTAAAAATGTAGACAAAAATTCAGATTTCATAGCTGCACATCTGAGCAAAATCTACAACTTCGTAATGAATTGTCTTGCACCAACAAGCAAAGTATATTACAAACTAAATTCAATGTCTAAATATTAAAACCATTAATAATAAAATTTTATTTTTAATAATTTAAAAAACGTGTTTAAAAAAAAAAAACATGAAAATATTTATCACAAATTACTCACCCGATTTCTTTCCAGACTTCCTTACATTCCAAATCGGGAGGCAAACCTAAGGATTCATCGCCCCCGAAGTACGTCACGTACAGAGAGTTTTTACTCACACCGTAAACATCCGTTAAGAGCTTCCAGGCTAACGTGCAGCATTCTGCCTGAGCGAGGAAAAAAAAAGAACGCGCGATTGTAGTAGAGACAAATAAGAAGTAAAGATAAAATAATTTGAATTTGAAAATCGCAGGTACTTATTCAGATCAAACGCTCCATTGCATTAAACAACGTAATCTTCGTGAACATAATTGCGTCTCTGTATTGTAATTAGAGATAATAATATTGGAAAATTAATTAATTTAATTATAGTTCTCAAATTATTTATTTATTTACATATTATAATGGATTGCTCCTTACACCTAACGGTAGAAAGGAAAAAGGTTAAAAAAAAAAATAATGGATTGCAAAAAAACATTCTGGTGTCATCCGCCTTACAATACCGCGTGCTGCCACCAACTTATAACTCATAAAAGTGCAATGTGCCCAGTGCAAGAATTGTTAATTACATCGTTATATTTTCTTTCACCTCATACTGAGAAGTAGAGAGGAACATATAATGATGTTATACAGGGTGGATCATTTAATGTGTTTTCAGAAAATATCTCTGAAACAACTTAAAAAAAAATTATCCAAACAAAAAATGATTGTATCGAAGGGGGCCATAATAACATAATATCGGTTTTTCCATAGATGGCGCTGTTGTCGCTAAATCGAGGTCAACTTAGTTTTTTTTAAATCGAAACCCCTACTTTTTATTAAAAAATCATATTCCTTGTTAAACAATGAGAAGAATTCACTCAGCTCACTTTTTCATCATTAAATTAATATTAAAGTTTTATACCACTTTAAAGATCGGTATACCTTGGAGCATTCTCCAAACAACCAATTTCCCAGCATTTCGAAGAACGTGTGGTGGTACCCGTCCGTGCCGACGACGTCCAAATCGTTGTGTTTCCCCCCAGCTCGGACGCACTTCTGCGAGTTGGCCACTTTTTTGTACTTCGGGGTTTTCTTTCCCAGGAAAATATTCTTAAACTACAAAAACGAACGTAATAATTTATTTTGGAATTACGTTTTACCATACACCAAAAAATAGTTAGCCATGAAAAAGACAAAAGTAAAACAATTGCAGTTGTTTATTCTAAACACACATTAATTACATTTAATGAAACGTACAAAAGGTGGCGCTTGCGTCGTCTTTAATTTATTACACATTAATTAATTTCCATATTTGGTTTGTTTCTATGTATGTATTACAGAAATTGCTTAGACTGTCCGCGATGTTAAAATAACATACACATTAAAAATGGTTTCACTTGCAGAATAGCCCCAAATATATTTTATTTATTTAGTCTTATATAACATCGTTATATGTTCCTCTCTACTTCTCAGTGTGAGGTGCCCAATTATATTCGGTTCTATTTCGTACAGAATATGTTAAGTTTAACGTGTATGTTACTTTTTATCATCAAAGTCTAAGCAGCCTTTGTAATAATAAATGTGTATTCATAGAATGCGAATTTAAATTAATGACGTACAGGTTAAACTAAAAGTTCCAACATTTTTTAGAGGATTATTATTTCTCTTATGAAATATCTCGGAATATTTTCCAGTGTAAAATTTAAACATTAAAAATAAAAAAAATTAAAAAAAAACACAACACTTAAGGGTATTAAGGGTTTAATTAAATAATTAAAACACTAACACTTTCTTCACTAAAGTTTAGTGAAGTGTTAGTGTTTTAATTATTTAATTATATTCATTTCTTCATGTAACTCAAACCAAATACATACGTATTAAGGGTTGTTTTTTTTTTTGTTAATTATTATTTTGTATACCTGTATCATCCCAGAATTCACGAACGGAATAGTGGGATCATAGTAAGGCACCACAGGGCTGGATCTGACGAAGGAATGATTGTTTTCCCTGATGAAATAATCCAGGAACTTCTGCCGGACGATTTTCGAGGAGGGCACGTACTTTTTCGAGTAGCACCTGCTGGCGCACCAGCCGAATCTCCCCATCATGAACGATTTTCCGATTCCGCTCATTCTTGCTCTGAATTGGGTAAATCCACGGATAATTTTTGGGTACGACCGGTCGGGCTGTCATTAATGAAATAATTTAAAAACTTAACCTCGAAATTGCGCTGGTTTTAAAAATATTTTATTTTTTTTGGAAACGAGCGCACGTTTTTCGGAGTTTGGTTTTGGAACAGCTCTTTGTTTGCACCTACGGATATTTTCCTTTATTCTGAAAATCTAAATGATAATAATTTGTTGGATAAGAATATTAAAAAAATCGTCTATTTTTTTATATAAATTATTTCTATTTATCTTAAAAATCGCTGTGCCCATACTGCACCAGCATAATATTTTTGAATAGTTCTATGTTTATGTTCCGTTCCAACTGCTGGGAATATTTTCCGATGTAAAATTTAAATGACAAATAATTGTTAGAAAATAATTTTAAAAAAATCGCATTTTTTCAATATAAAATCGCCCTTATTTCCATTTATCTTCAAAATCGCTACAAAAAAGGAATTCCCCTTACTGCTCCCGCGTAATATTTTATAATAACTCTATGTTTATGTTCTGTTCCAACTGCTGGGAATATTTTCCAAAGTAAAATTTAAATGTCAAAAATTTGTTAGAGAATATTGTTTTAAAAAATCGCATTTTTTTTTCAATATAAAATCGCCCTTATTTCCATTTATCTTCAAAATCGCTACAAAAAAGGAATTCCCCTTACTGCTCCAGCGTAATATTTTATAATAACTCTATGTTTATGTTCTGTTCCAACTGCTGGGAATATTTTCCAATGTAAAATTTAAATGTTAAAAATTTGTTAGAAAATATTTTTTAAAAAAATCGCATTTTTTAATATAAAATCGCCCTTATTTCCATTTATCTTAAAAATCACTACAAAAAGGAATTCCCTTTACAGTTGCCCATACTGTTACAGCGTAATATTTTGGAATAGCTCTATGTTTATGTTCCGTTCCAATTGCTGTAAAAATTAAATGTCAAAAAATTGTTAGAAAATAATTTTTAAAAAAATCGCATTTTTTCAATATAAAATCGCCCTTATTTCCATTTATCTTAAAAATCGCTACAAAAAAGGAATTCCTCTTCCATTTCCCCACACTGCTCCAGCGTAATATTTTAGAATAGCTCTATGTTTATGTTCCGTTCCAACTGCTGTAAAATTTAAATGTCAAAAAATTTTTAGAAAACATTTTTTTAAAAAATCGCATTTTTTCAATATAAAATCGCCCTTATTTCCATTTGTTTTAAAAATCGCTACAAAAAAGGAATTCCCCTTACAGTTTCCCACACTGCTCAGCGTAGTAATATTTTTGAATAGCTCTATGTTTATGTTCCGTTCCAACTGCTGGGAATATTTTCCAATGTAAAATTCAAATAACAAGAAATGTTAGAAAATAATTTAAAAAAATCGCATTTTTTCAATATAAAATCGCCCTTATTTTTCATTTATCTTAAAAATCGCCACAAAAAAGGAATTCCTCTTCCATTTCCCCACACTGCTCCAGCATAATATTTTAGAATAGCTCTATGTTTTGTTCCGTTCCAACTGCTGGGAATATTTTCCAATGTAAAATTTAAACGTCAAAATTTGTTAGAAAATAATTAAAAATTATATTTGTTCAATATAAAATCCTCCGTATCCTCATTTATCTTAAAAATTGGACAAAATAGAAAAATAAAACTGACAGAAAGAGACCTCTGATCGATTTCCCAGGAGAGACAAACCTTTATTTTAATTTACATTAAATGTTCGTAAAAATGTAATTATCTGAATAAAGATATTTGTATAGAAAAAAATCCCACCAAGTTATTTTCCTGTTTGAACGTTAAACTTAATTTTATTAATTTCTATCATTTTTTTTTAATTCTAAACACAATCATTGTATTTATTTTAAAGCATCCTCATTTTCTTTTTATCCAGTTTTGAATTCAAATTTCCCGCATTAATGTATGATGTACATATTAGAAAATCGTATCCAGAATATATTGAGATTTGATTCAATTGTGAGGAAAATAAAAGAGATAATAATATTTTCAAAAGGCGTTTCAAATAAAATATGCTGAAAATAAATCGAGATTTTTGGTGGGAATAATAAAAAAATAATATTCTGGAACAGCTCCGAACTGACTTTTGGTTCGGAGCTGTTCCAGAATAATGCAGCGCAAAATATAGTAGGTCTGCTATATTTTGCGCTGCATTGAAATTATTTTACAATGTAATTGAAAGTCAAGATCTTAGAAATTTTAAAGTCGACTCATTTTAAAAATAAAGTTGAAATAATATCAGCAAAATCACCTATATTGATTTTGCTATCATTACAACTTTATTTTTTTCGAGATATTTAGTAGTGTTGTCGAATATTTCTGAATAACCAATTTTAAGTAGCTAAAGTTTATAAATGACAATAAAATTAAGTTTATTAATCTTTCCAATATTAATATTATAAATAACATTAAGAAAATTGTCATAAATTTCATTTTGCAGTAACAAAAAAGATCGAAAAGATCGACTTTGCCCATTTCTAATATTTAGTATGTTTGGCAAATTTTCAATTATTCTAATTCCTTTTTTATTTTCATTAAAATTACTACCTTTTCTTCTTCTTCAAGACAAAAACAAAAGGAGAAGAGAAGAAGAGTTAAATCAAATTCCCGAACCCCTGTTTCAAATGATGAAAAAGCATAAAACCAAATAGGATGAAATACTTATAGTGCATACTATACTAGTTATTCTATGATAAAACCTTTTATTGCTATTAATTTATTTTTTAACATAAATAATTTGGCTCATAATCACGACCTACTTCAACCAGCTTCGAAATGTTTCCTGGGATTAGGAATGAGCTAGGTAAATTAAAAAAAAAAAGAAAATTCGATATAATATGGATACAATATGTATATTAATTTATTTAAATATTAAACATAATTTTTGCAGGGCGAATTAATAATTCAATATGATTTCAGTAGGCTAAATGAAAATTTCACATTTATATGCCCAATTAAGAAAATGTCTGCAAATAACGTCGTATTAAATATTGGAACAATATTGAACATTAAGGTAAGATTGATTGTCTTAAAAACGGTTCAAACATTGGAACAATATTAAACATTAAAGTGACATTGCTAGCCTTAAAAAAATGGCTCTTTTTAAGACATTTTTGCTCGGGTGGAAGGAATTGTTAGTACATAGCGTATGGTGATTCCGAGTTTGTTAGTAAGTAGTAGTCTCCGTTGGCTCTGTAATTGAAAACAAAAGCAAATGTATTAATATAAATATAAAAATAATTGTGTGCTGGGTTGTGGAGAATGTTTCTAATTCTTAATAAAAATATTTTCTTCTCTTTATTTTTATAGCAAACACAACGACTTTAAAGTAAATTTCTAGCGAAAATATTGATGTAAAATGACTTTAAAGTAAAAATTAGACAATAATAATTACATGCAATGTTTTTTAAGTGTACTTATAAAGTTACTTTAAAGTCAATTTTTGGCAAAAATAGTGATGTGCAATGACTCTAAAGTCAACTTATAGTAAAACTAGTGACATGTAGTGACTTTACAGTTATAATTAGACAATAATAGTGACGTACAATGACTGTGAAGTTAATTTCGGAAGAAATTAGAGATGTACAATGGCTCTAAAGACAATTTATTATAAAAATAGTGACTTGAAGTGACTTTACAGTTATAATTAGGGATTAGTAGTGACATACAGTTACTTTAAAGTCAATTTTTGGCAAAATTAGTGATGTGCAATGATTGTAAAGTCAACTGATAGTAAAAATAGCGACAAGAAGTGACTTTACAGTTATAATTAGACAATAATAGTGACGTACAATGACTGTAAAGTTAATTTCGGAAGAAATTAGAGATGTACAATGGCTCTAAAGACAATTTATTATAAAAATAGTGACTTGAAGTGACTTTACAGTTATAATTAGGGATTAGTAGTGACATACAGTTACTTTAAAGTCAATTTTTGGCTAAATTAGAGATGTGCAATTATTCTAAAGTCAACTTATAGTAAAACTAGTCACACGTAGTGACTTTACAGTTATAATTAGACAATAATAGTGATGTAGAATGACTGTAAAGTTAATTTCGGAAGAAATTAGAGATGTACAATGACTCTAAAGTCAATTTATTATAAAAATAGTGACTTGAAGTGACTTTTCAGTTATAATTAGAGATTAGTAGTGACATACAGTTACTTTAAAGTCATTTTTTGGCAAAAATAGTGATGTGAAATGACTCTAAAGTCAACTTATAGTAAAACTAGTGACACGTAGTGACTTTACAGTTATAATTAGACAATAATAGTGACGTACAATGACTGTGAAGTTAATTTCAGAAGAAATTAGAGATATACAATGACTCTAAAGTCAATTTATTATAAAAAATAGTGACTTGCAGTGACTTCACAGTTATAATTAGGGATTAGAAGTGACATACAGTTACTTTAAAGTCAATTTTTGGCTAAATTAGTGATGTGCAATTATTCTAAAGTCAACTTATAGTAAAACTAGTGACACGTAGTGACTTTACAGTTATAATTAGACAATAATAGTGATGTAGAATGACTGTAAAGTTAATTTCGGAAGAAATTAGAGATGTACAATGGCTCTAAAGACAATTTATTATAAAAATAGTGACTTGAAGTGACTTTACAGTTATAATTAGGAAATAATAGTGACGTATATTGACTATAAAGTTAATTTCAGAAGAAAATAGTGAAAGCACAATGACTCTAAAGTCATGTTTTGCTAGAAACAGTCATAATTAGGCAAAAACAGTGATGTGCAATGACTGTAATGTCAATTTATAATAAAAATAGCGACGTGAAATGACTTTACAGTCATCTTTAGTCAATAATAGTGACGTAAATTAAATACAAGTTCATTTCAGAAGATTCATGATGACTCTAAAGTCAATTTACAGTAAAAATAGGGACGTAAAGTGACTTTTCAGTCATAATTAGGCAATAACAGTGATGCACAAGAATTCTAAAGAAAATTTATAGTAAAAATAGTGATGTATAATGACTGTAAAGTCTATTTATAGTAGAAATAGTGACGCGAAATGACTTTACAATCATCTTTAGTCAATAATAGTGGCGTAAATTAAATACAAGTTCATTTCAGAAGATTCACGATGACTCTAAAGTCAATTTATAGTAAAAATAGTGACGTAAAGTGACTTTACAGTCATAATTAGGCAATAACAGTGATGCACAGTAACTCTAAAGTCAATTTATAGTAAAAATAGTGATGTATAATGACTGTAAAGTCAATTTATAGTAAAAATAGTGACGTAAAGTGACTTTAAAGTTATCTTTAGTTAATAATAGTGACGTAAATTAAATAAAAATTAATTTCAGAAGATTCACGATGACTCTAAAGTCAATTTATAAAAAAAATAGTGACGTAAAGTAATTTTACAGTCATAATTAGGCAATAGCAGTGATGTACATTGACTGTAAAGTCAATTTATAGTAAAAATAGTGACTTGACACGACTCCACAGTCATATTTAGTCAATAATAGTGACGTAAATTAAATACAATTTTAATTCAGAAGATTCACGTTGACTCTAAAGTTAATTTATAGAAAAAATAGTGACGTAAAGTGACTTTACAGTCATAATTAGGCAATAACAGTGATGTACAATGACTGTAAAGTCAATTTATAGTAAAAATAGTGACGTGAAATGACTTTACAGTCATCTTTAGTCAATAATAGTGACGTAAAGTAACTTTACAGTCATTATTAGGGAATAGCAGTGATGTACAATGACTCTAAAGTTAATTTATAGTAAAAATAGTGACGTGAAATGATTTTACAGTAATCTTTAGTCAATAATAGTGACGTAAATTAAATACAAGTTCATTTTAGAAGATTCACGATGACTCTAAAGTCAATTTATAGAAAAAATAGTGACGTAAGATGAGTTTACAGTCATAATTAGGAAAAAAACAGTGATGTACAATGACTATAAAGTCAATTTATAGTAAAAATAGTGACATAAAGTGACTTCACAGTCATAATTAGGCAATAGCAGTGATGCACAATGACTGTAATGTCAATGTATAGTAAAAATAGTGACTTGACATGACTCTACAGTCATCTTTAGTCAATAATAGTGTCGTAAATTAAATAAAAGTTCATTTCAGAAGATTCACAATGACTCTAAAGTCAATTTTTAGAAAAAATAGTGACGTAAAGTGACTTTACAGTTATAATTAGCCAATAGCAGTGATGTACAATAACTGTAAAGTCAATTTATAATAAAAATAGCGACGTAAAATTACTTTACAGTCATATTTAGACAATAATAAAGATAAAAGTGAATTTATAGTAAAAATAGCGACGTGATATGACACTTTAGTCAATAATAGTGACTTAAATTAAATACAAGTTCATTTTAGGAGATTCACGATTATTTCAAAGTCAATTTATGGTAAAAACAGTGACGTGAAATGGCTTCAGAGTCATAATTAGACAATAATAGTGAGGTACAATAACTATAAAGTCAATTTATAGTAAAAATAGTGACGTGAAATGACTTTACAGCCATCTTTAGTCAATAATAGTGACGTAAATTAAATACAAGTTTATTTCAGAACATTCACGATGACTAAAGTTAATTTATAGTAAAAACAGTGACGTGAAGTGACTTTGCAGTCATAATTAGGTAATAATAGTGACGTAGACTTACTGCCAACTTTATTTCGGAAGAAATTAGTGAAAGCACAATGTCACTTAAGTCATTTTATTTTAATAGCAGTGGCGTAAAATAATTCTAAAGTCATAAAAGTTACTTTAAAGTCAATTTCTAGCCAGCCCCATATAACTTGGACTAAATAATTCGATTTGTGTTTACCTTTTATCGACATTGAGCGTTCCCATAAAAGACCGATGGTTGTCGCTGCATTTCCCATTTTTGTAGTTCTTGAAGCTGTCGCACAAGTGAGCGACAAAGCCCGGATGCTCCAGCGATTCAGCTAAATATTTGTAAGATCTGGAATGGGCACAAGTGCCGACAATATCAAACCGACAGCCCGGCTGTTTCGATCCCCCGTTCGGGTAGTAATCAGCGTGCCCGAGGGAACTGGAAAACGCGAGATTTCCACCGTTCGTGTGGACGATTTGAACGAAATCCCCATCGGTTTCATCGATGCGATTATCCTTGTTGTTCAAACTGAAGAGAGGCAGCGCGGGGTCTAAGCCGATGATGTAGTTGACTTTCTGGTGGATTTCAGCACCAGCGCAACCGACGATATGCGCGCCTAAACTGTGCCCGATTAGATTGAACGATTTGCTGGAGATTTCGTAATGGGAAATCATGCCGTTTATGAAATCCCCAATTGCTTTTCCTACTATTGTAACAGCGGCTTTCGCTGTGAAGTAATTCTTATTAGCAGGCTTGCTCCAATCAACCACGAATACGTTGACGTCGTAATTGTTTACGAAAACCCCTTTTAGCAGCTCGTTTATCTCGCTGTAATGCCCGTTGTTCCATCCATGGACGATGAAAACATTCAGGTTTTCCCGGTTGTAGTTCAACGCGCTGGACATGTCCGTGAAGTTAGCTGCGCGGATTACTTCGGGCTCCTCCGGGTTTCTTTTCGTGTATAAGTAAAACGTGACGTCGTTGACGGTTGTTTTTTTCGTCATCCTGGATGTTACGAGGTTTTCGTAACGTACGTTTCCCTCTGCATCTTCCCACCAGAAACCGCTCACCCTGTGCTCGTCTTCTTCCTCGGGGAAGTATCTTCTTTGGGTTCCTCCAGAATTAGCTTTTTTGTAACGAAAATAAAGCAAAAAAATAAGGGAATGATGATTTTATTTCTCTGAATGTATCTTAAATTAAATTAAATCTTTATTCCTTACAAATTTTTTAATAATTTATTTTAATAAATTAAATAAAAAAGATTTTAAAATAATTAATAAATTATTTCCACATTACAAATATTTTTTAATAATTTATTTTAATAAATTAAATAAAAAAGATTTTAAAATAATTAATAAATTATTTCCACATTTAGCTCTGTGATATTTTGGCTTACAAAAACTTCTCGGGTAAATATTAATTTAGTTAATATATTTAAATTATTTCTAGTCTTTCCGGCTACAATTTTTTATTTGTAATAAAACTGTATCAACTATACTTACAAGAAACACCCGCAATTAAGCCGACGGCCGAAATAAGTAAAACCAATCGCTTCATATTTTCGCAATACTGAAAGCCTCCGTGGAGGAAAGGGTGCTTTTATACGGCGCGATTTAAGCCCACTGGAGAAAAATCCACTGATAAAGCTGCATTGTTATTCAAATAATTCGACGCAAATTACATTTGTTTGTATCGTGTGCCGCACTTTTTGCGCGCGGGATTTTTTATCTCGATGAACAGACTCACGAAGGGATTAGATCAGATTAATTGCTAATTACGCGATGCGATCTTTGATTAGCATTTTTTTTCTTATCGGAGATTATATATATATATATATATATTGTTTTTCAAAACAATTACGTGTTTTTTAATTACAATTAAATTTATTTTTTTTTTAATTTTCTTAATTGATTGTCGAGTCGATTTTTTTTTTCACAACACTTTTCATTCAACGATGTTGACGTTGCTGCATATTAATTTAATATTTATTTTTCAATTGATTTCTTAGCCGATTTTTTTTACGATATTTTACATTGCCGCATTTTATTTTATTGTGCTGATTTTCTTTTTCATTCAACGATGTTTTACGCTGCTGTATTTTTACTAGAGATGGGCAAAATCGATCATTTTCAAGTTCGATCAATCTGTGGTTGATCCCTCGGAAGATCAATAAAAGTTTTCGATCACATGGATGAATAAAAATTAGTGATGGGAAAGATCGACCAAAAAGATTGAGCTGCTCGATCTTTTTGGTCGATCTTTCCCATCACTAATTTTTATTCACCCATGTGATCGAAAACTTTTCTCCTCTGAAGTGCTTTGATTTTTTCTTTATTTAACACTTTGTTGGCACCATTGAATAAAACGTTGTATTTCGCTGATTACTTAAATATAATTGCGATTCTTTGAAATTATGTGATTTTTGTAATTGAATAAAATCACTATTATTAGTTTAATGAATAAATCATAAAATTATCCACAGTTTATTATGAAAATAAATGCTGTATTCAATGAAATAAATTCACTATTATTAGTTTAATGAATAAATCATAAAATTATCCACAGTTTATTATAAAAATAAATACTGTATTCAATGAAATAAATTCACCATTATTAGTTTAATGAATAAATCATAAAATTATCCACAGTTTATTATAAAAATAAATACTGTATTCAATGAAATAAATTCCTGACTGTATGTACATATTTTTTTACGTATGATTGATTCGAATGTTTTAAATAAAAACGTCCACCGAAATTGCTTCTGTAAATTTGCGTATAATGATAAATAAAGAGCGGATAATTTCGGGTTGTTTTTTTTTTTTTCAAATTTCGGAACGCTACGCCCAATTTGACCGCAAACGGGTGGCGTGCACTTTTGCAATAATCTACTGATTTTTTTTATTTCGCCGATGATGACATAATAATTTCCGCAATCGTATCAATATAAAAAATGAGCAAACTCGAAAACTCCGGGCAGGAAAAAAGGTAGTGCACTGGAAACGAGCCGTCATGCAGAACAACGTTGCGATTTTACTGGTTTTCGGGGTTATTTCGAATACGCTGATTGCTGATGGTAATGATTGCATATTTTTAAACACATCTCCATCATCTTATTATACATCTAACAATGTAGATTTACTTTGCTTATTATCACAACTCGGTTATCTTATTAGTGTATTATGTGGATTGCTGCAATTCTTTGAAATGCTGTAATTTTAAAATAAAATAATCAAAATATTATTATTTTTTTTTGGCATAGGATTTTCTCCAATCAGCCACTAAAAATATTATTAATGAAAATAATTAACACCGTTGTATCCTTTCTTCACACTTTATTTTCTAATGCTTAGATATTATTTCAAGTGATATGCACTCATTGTCTATAACAACTAATTCCAAAAACTAATGTGCGGCGTCTTTATACCTATAGTGGATTAAAGGAAAAAAAAAACAGGTTTACGGGAAAGTTATTAATAAGCAACATTTTCATCATAAACGTTGCATCAACATAAAAAATGGTAAAGTAACGTTAATGCACCGTTTTAAATTTTAAGGGGAATTTAAAATCTTAAGATGTTTTGATAATTCAACGTATCTCCAGAAAGACATTCAAGGACGAATTTCGTGCTTATTTTAAATAGCACACCCTATATCTAATAGGCCTATCATGTAGGATTTTATCGTCTTTCAGTAAGTATAAAGGTATTATACACCTAAACCTAATAGTTTTGAAGATATATCCATTTCGTTAATTTTCGCCATAATTATTATTATTTTAATATGACAAGGTAACATTAAGCGCCATCTGTTGCCAAATTTAATAATTATTATTGCCAGTTATTTCAATAGGCTTTTGTTTATAAACAAAATTCAATTGATACATTCGTATCATTAGTAACAATTGCAAAAATGATTTTTTTTTGCTATTGTTACTAATAAAACAATTGCAAAAATATTTTTTTCTACAATTGTTACTTATTACTTATTGCAATTGTTTTTTGAATTAATATTGTTCTAATAATAATGGAACGTTATGAAAATGGTCTTTTAGTGTACAAAATGTTCTCTGATGAAAGACATCCTAATAATAAGACTGTAGAGGAAGTTTTAAATACATTTAAAACTGTAGGCAGTATGAAGTATCTGAAAAAAAAATTACTTGAATACAGTAACTAATATTGAAATATTTATCTTATTTTGTAAAATTGTCCTGTAAATGGGTCTCCTGTTGGGCAATAAATGATATTATTATTATTATTACTAATAATGAGGAGACACAATTGCAAGTTTATTTACATTGAATATTCGCCAAGTTTTTATCAAATAATTTACACATGTGTAAATAAATAATGCAAATAATGCATTCACAATCAATAACATTAGTGTATTAATTTAGGAAATATCTCGAAAATCATTTGTTGGGTCAACTGATTTTATTTATAAACAAAAGCTAAACACTTGCCTATTGGAATAATTTACAATAATAAATATTAAATTGAACAATAGATGGCACTTTGTATCACCTTTCCATATTATGAATAATAAATATTATGTCAAAAGTTAACGAAAGTGGATATATCTTGAAAACTATTAGGTTTACGTGTAAAATACCTTTATACTTTTTAAAAGACAATAAAATTTCCTATAAGATAGGGCTATTAGATATAGGGTGTGCCATTTAAAATAAGCACGAAATTCGACCTTGAATGAGTTTCTGGTGTTACAGTGAATTATTAAAACATCTTAAGATTTTAAATTCCTATAAATAGCCTAAAATATTCACCCATTAGTCTAATATACTGATACAAAATTTCATTTGTTTTCAATCACCCATTTGAAAGTTGATATTTTTTTTAAACGTCAATTTTTCCAAAAATATTTAATTATGTCAAAAATTATTAGGTTTAGGCATATGAATATATTATAAAAGTTAACTTTATTTTTAATGTAGAATCTGAAAAAAAAAATAAAATATGGGGTATTCCATTAGAAAAATTATAACTATGATACGTCATGCTTTTATGGGACACCCTGTATATTTGAAACTAATTTTAAAATATGGTCCTAATAGGCTTACATACGTCTGCGAAAGCCGATTATGAAAAAAATAAACCATGAAAATTTGTATTACAAATCCATTGGAAATTTAAAATGATGATGATTCATTTTAAATTTCCAATGGATTTGTAATACAAATTTGCAATGTATTAATACATTGCAAATTTGTATTAAAAAATTAAAAACGATGCATTAATGTTATGCTAATATTTAGTTTTTTTTTTTATTTGAGTAAATAATTATTTACTCAATGTAAAAATCTCAATATATAATCAATAAACAAAATGTTCACAAAAAATGTTGCATCTGCATAAAAAAACTAAATATTAGCATAATATTAATGCATCGTTTTTAATGTTATAATACAAATTTGCAATATATAAATTACTCAATGTATTTTAGTTCTCTGGATCAGTAAATACAAAATAGATTTAAGGATTAATAAAAGCGGCGAGAAATGTGGATATAATGCTCAAATAAACAAGTGAAGTAACGCTTCTATTAATATTATTATAAACCTTCACATAACTCATAAATGCATATATACAATTAAAAAAAATATTTTTCTTCTTCTCGAATCCTTATACTTTCATGTGTCGGATGAAATTTTAGAACATAAACCTTGCTATTTGCGCTCTCATTTCTTTGTTTTCACACCAATTTATTTCACAATTCCACAATAAAATTAATTAAGGAGTCTATAAATCTGCTGTTTATGATTTCAGGTGCTTTGCCGAAATGCGACTGCAGTGGTTTGTCTTGCGAATGCTGCGCAGGGTTCGTTTTTCGGAAAGACTCAAAATCCGGTAATTTATTTAAAGACATCACGCCTACAATTTTAATGAAGGAAATAAGTATTTTGCAATTGTAAATAAATTACGTAAAGCCATTCTACGGGCTCAACCCATCGAATGTGCAATATTCGGAAATTGAGATGATTGCTTGTTTTGCCAAATTTCGAATTGTTCGAAAAATCTTAATGCAAATAATAATTAATTATTAATATTTTAAATTAATAATATGTTTAATTAATTGCAAATTACGTTGAGGCAGCATTACAAAATATACAAGGTGTACAGAAAATGAGTGAAAAGCTTTAGGTAGCGTGACTCTTTGACTAATTTTTAGATAAAAATATTAACGAAAATAAGTCACACGGTCCTTCCTTAAGTCTCACGGGCCACTTAAAAGAACTATACATTTGACAACGCTGGATCAAACAAGTGTGCATTTATCCTGTTTATAACTGCTACATCATCCTCTGGAGGTGTTGCATACACCTTTTCTTTTACAAACGAGCGTGCGTCGTTGCCAGATCTATTTTCATTAAAAGAATGCTTCTGATGAAGTTATAAAATTGTAAAAATATCCGATTTATTAATCATTTACATCAATGGAATTATACACGTGTCTAATTGATTGTTAATGCTATTGATTTTTTACAAAATATTTAAAAAACAATACTAATTTATACTCACATATTTAAAATTCCGAAGACCTCGTGAGCCTCAATGAAGAACCATACAACATTTTTTTATTTGGATTTTCTATTAAAAATTAATTAATGAATTGAGTTACCTGAAGGTTTTCACTCATTTTCTGTACACCTTGTATATTAATGTAACATTGATGCATCATTATAAATGTCCAGTGGGTTTGTAACACAGATTTGAAATGTATTATTTACTCAATGTAAAAATGTCAACATATAATCAATAAACAAAATGTTGCATCAACATAAAAAAAATAATAAAAAATATGATAAATTAATAATATGTTAATAATTAATTATTATTATTAATTTAACATATTAATAATTAACTATTATTTGCAACCGACATCGAAAGGTATAAGGTATTTGAAATAAAAAAATATTTTGTAGACTTGTTTCTCATTTATCACTTGGTAAAACATATTTAATATAAGTGTTGGTTATAGAAAATAGAGAATAAACCACGAGTTTTATTTTCTATAACCAACACTTATAAAAAAAAAATATTATTTCTATATTCGATTTGAAATTTGGCAAAACAAAGTAGCGCATTGATAACTGGTGATGGCCATTTCGATCTTTTGGACCTCATCTAGTGTGCGTTCCGAGTGCAAGCCTTTCATAGGATAGTTTAAGTTTTTAATTATGAAGAAAAATTAGATCTGATACGGAATTGAAGCCAGACAGACGCGCGATTTAATTAATTTAGAATTTTTTTTTGGAAATTTACATCTTCAAAAAAATATATATAAATAGTCGAAATTTCATTTAATTTAAAAGTACATTTTAGTATTTAGTGTTAGAACTCTTTCACGCAAAGCGTGGTTTGTTATAAATTCTAGCTCATACAGCAACAAGTCATCAGATGGCCTTCCGACATTGATGCATTTAATCATACACGTTCCGCATCGCCGCGTACTCAAAATCGAAAGTATATTTGCTTGTGCACAAACAGTGGGATCGCCGATTGGCATTTTTTTTTTTCGACACGTGGACTGAGCATCAATCTTGAAAACAAATTACGTAAAGCCGTTCTACAGGCACAAGTCCATCGAATGTGAAACATTCGAAAATTTTGATGATTCCTTTTGTTTTGAAAATGTTCAAATTGTTCGAAATACCTGAAATAATTGTTGTTTTCTTTAATATATTTCACGAATTTAGTGCAGAATAATGCAAGCTGCGTGTTTTAAATCTGAATGCAAATAACATTAAAGTCAATAGAAAAGAGTATTCATTCACTTGGTCACAGTTATTTATTTATTTATTTATTAACGGCCAAGCCTTTTTGAATACAATATTTAAAAAAAAATAGATAATACAATATATAAGTAAATATAATATAATACAATATTTAAATATATTAAATAAAAATGATTTGAAAATAATTAATTAGCTAAATGTGGAAACAATTTATTAATTATTTTCAAATCATTTTGTTTGTTTGTATAACACTAAATTAAATTTAGTGTTATACAAACAAAGTTTAAAGTGTTTTATTAAATTGATAAACAATGTATAACAATAAACAGTATTCATTCTACCTGGTCACAGTTATTTAAATATATTAAATAAAAATGATTTGAAAATAATTAATAAATTATTTCCACATTTAGCTCTGTGACAGTTTGACTTACGAATTTTTTTTAAAGTACTTAAGCAACGTAAGTCAATATGTCACAGAGCTAAATGTGGAAATAATTTATTAATTATTTTCAAATCATTTTTATTTAATATAAATGTATAACAAAATTGAAGCCTCAGTTATTAATAATCAAATCATTTTTATTTAATAAACATTAAAGTCTGCTTTTTTTTAAAAAAATTAGAGATAAATAAATAACCCAAATCGTTGACGATGCCACTTGAAATTAGGCAAAAGATGGCGCTTGCGTCGTCTTTAATTTATAAAGAGCAAACTGTTTATTTTTATGACAGGGCAAGATTATTCTAGTGATATCTTGTAAACCAAGTTTTAATTTGTTGATTATGGGGGCTATAACGTACGAAAAATGCTAAGTTTAACGTGTAATTAACTTCACATTCTATGTATATATATATATATATTTCGTCAAAATCCACTTATATATATATATATATATATATATATATATATACAAAATGATTTGAAAATAATTAATAAATTCACAAAAAAATATTACTGCGCCACCCTGTATATATATATATATATATATGTACTAGCAGCCGGTAACCGTTTTCCAAACGAAATTTTTTTTTTTTAATACGTTATCTTTCTCAAATCGCGACTGGAATGCAACGCGTCCCCAATACTCAAAAAGTACTATACTGTGGCAGTTTGAAAAATTTTAAAAAAATTAATTCGTGTATGTCTATGAAAACGTTACCAATTATCCATACGCTTATAAGTTCCTATATACTTTAAATTTTCCCCTAAAAAGAAGGAAATCCATGAAAAATCATGGATTTTTTCGGAAGAAAAAAAATCATTAAAATTTGAGTATTTTCAAAGGGGTAACCCTTTGAAATAAGTGGATTTTTGCGAAAAATCCGAAATTCGCGAAATTAACTTCAACTTCAAATTATATTAAAATATTCGCAATGAACGGGAGAATGAAATGTGAAATTTTCGTTAACTTATAGCAAATAGTTTTTGTACAGCAAGGCTTTTGAAGAAGGAACGAAGAAATTGTTCAAATTTGGATTTTTTTTGGTAAACACAGTAGCTACATTGAAATTATTTTGAGCTGATTTATGGGTAAATCCTATTGGAATTTCATGCTTTAAGTCTTCTATCTAATCTACGAGTAAAGTTATCTTATATTAAATAAAAATGATTTGAAAATAATTAATAAATTATTTTCACATTTAGCTCTGTGACTTTTGACTTACTTTACGTACGTTAAACAAATGCACATTAAAACAACTACTTCCCTGGCAAATACCCACGCCGGACATTGAATTACATAATGTACACCTGCTGTTGCACATCAATAAAATATTGCATAATGCAACAAATTTTGATCCGAGAAAAATTTGATGTAAAAAAACAACAAAAGGAACGTTACTTAATTTAAGGCCATCTGCAGACACGTGTTTCGGGATCTATCCCTCGTCAGTACAGCTATGCCTTACATAATTTAAAGATGTTAAAATAAATTAATTCAAATACAATCAGCAAAATTAAATCAATTATATTAAATCAAATTACACTAAATCAATTTAAATTAAATTAAACCAAATTAATTCAATTTAAATCAAAACCGAATAAAATTAAACGAAAATAATTGAATCAAATTAATTAAAAAGGGCGACCCTCACCTGCCGCGCGCTGTAGCTAAATGTGAAAATAATTAATTAATTATTTGAAAATAATTTATTAATTATTTTCAAATCATTTTTACTTAATTTATTTAAATAACTGTGACGAAGTGAATGAATAATACTCTTTTCTATTTATAAAGTTATCTTAGTTTGATTAAACTCGTGTCGGAAATTGTTTCCATAAGACTTCATGTGAATGGGACTTCGTCAATTAAAATGGCCTTAAAGAACTGAAATCATTTTTTTTTTTTCAGAAAAAATAAGTTTTCCACGCTCTTTCTAAATACTTTTAGAGTATTTGTAATTTTTTCAGATTTTTTCGGAACCTTGGAAAGAAGTGGATTTTGGTGAAAAATCCAAAACTTGCCGATTAACTTCAAATTATATTAAAATATTCGCAGTGAATGGCAGCATGAATTTTGAAAATGTCACTTACTTAGAGCGAATAGTTTTTGCACAGCAGGGGAGTGAATGGGCTTTTGAAAAACGAACGAAAACATTGTCAAACTTTCGGATTTTTTCAAGGCAAACACAAACGATTTATTTCAAACAAAATGTTCACAAAAAATGTTGCATCTACATAAAAAAAAACTAAATATTAGCATAACATTAATGCATCATTTTTAATGTTGTATTACAAATTTCTTTCTTTCTTAATCTTATCCTCTTTTACCCGTATTTTATTTGATTTATTTAAATAACTGTGACGAAGTGAATGAATAATACTCTTTTCTATTTATAAAGTTATCTTAGTTTGATTAAACTCGTGTCGGAAATTGTTTCCATAAGACTTCATGTGAATGGGACTTCGTCAATTAAAATGGCCTTAAAGAACTGAAATCATTTTTTTTTTTCAGAAAAAATAAGTTTTTCACGTTCTTTCTAAATACTTTAAGAATATTTGTAATTTTTTCAGATTTTTTCGGAAACTTGGAAAATTTTGGTGAAAAATCCAAAACTTGCGGATTAACTTGAAATTATATTAAAATATTCGCAGTGAATGGGAGCATGAATTTTGAAAATGTCACTAACTTAGAGCGAATAGTTTTTACACAGCAGGGGTGTGAATTGGGCTTTTGAAAAACGAACGAAGACATTATCAAACTTTCGAATTTTTTCAAGGCAAACACAAACGATTTATTTCAAACAAAATGTTTACAAAAAATGTTGCATCTACATAAAAAAAAAACTAAATATTAGCATAACATTAATGCATCATTTTTAAAGTTATATTACAAATTTCTTTCTTTCTTAATCTTATCCTCTTTTACTCGTATTGGGTATCGAGGTTGTATTACAAATTTGCAATGTATTAATTACTCAATGTATTTTAGTTCTCTGGATCCGTAAATACAAAATAGATTTAAGAAGATTTTAAGAAGATTAGTGAATGGGAGCATGCATTTTCAAAATGTCACTTACTTAGAGCGAATAGTTTTTACACAGCAGGGGAGTGAATTAGGCTTTTGAAAAACGAACGAAGACATTGTCAAACTTTCGGATTTTTTTTGAAGGCAAACACAAACGATTTATTTCAATGATTTTTAGGGTAGAATGTAGATAAATCCTTCGAGAATTCAATGATTTAAGTCCTAATCGAATCTGTGAATAAAGTTATCTTAGTTTAAAAAATGTAGCGTCCGAAAGCCTCGATTGGAGCGGTTCAATTAAACCGTTTCCATAAGAATCCATGTAAATTAAACTTCGAATGAATGAACACTCTTTTCTATTTAAACTTCGTCAATTCATTTCTTGTAAATTACAAGAAATGTTTATCATCGTACAGAATAAATGCTTCACGATATTTTTTTTTGCTTGCTATTGCAGCTTGTCTTAAGACACATTATAATGTCAACGAGCTTACAATGACAGCCGATTTAATAATGGACGGAAATGTGATTACGACAAGAACTATAGGTAAGTTTTTTTCTGCTCATTTATTTGTGTTTTTTTGTTTTGTTTCGCAAATTATATTAATTTTTGGAATACATTAATTATAATGAAAGAACTATTCATTTCATCTTATTCACATCAACAAGTCTAGCAAACATTTAAAATCAATATAAGAAGGACGTTAGTGCAGAAATAAAGGAGGTTTTCCGAAAATCTTAAAGCGAAAGAATTAGTTATAGACTATTGATGATCAGTGAAAGAATACCAAGAGTTTTATTCAATAGTCTATGGTTTAAAATATTTCACCACGGGTTAAGTGAGAAATTAATTAAAGATGAAGAATTAGTTTAAAACAAAGTGCAGAAATAAAGGAGAAGTTTTCCGAAAATCTTACAGCGGAAGAATTAGTTATAGACTATTGATGATCAGTGAAACAATACCAAGATAGACAATAGTCTGTGGTTTAAAATTTTTCACCACGGATTAAGTGAGAAATTAATTAAAGATGAAGAATTAGTTTAAAACAAAATGCAGAAATAAAGGAGAAGTTTTCCGAAAATCTTACAGCGGAAGAATTAGTTATAGACTATTGATGATCAGTGAAACAATACCAAGATAGACAATAGTCTGTGCTTTAAAATTTTTCAACACGGGTTAAGTGAGAAATTAATTAAAGGTGAAGAATTAGTTTAAAACAAAGTGCAGAAATAAAGGAGAAGTTTTCCGAAAATCTTACAGCGGAAGAATTAGTTACAGACTTTTGATGATCAGTGAAACAATACCAAGATAGACAATAGTCTGTGGTTTAAAATTTTTCAACACGGGTTAAGTGAGAAATTAATTAAAGATGAAGAATTAGTTTAAAACAAAATGCAGAAATAAAGGAGAAGTTTTCCAAAAATCTTACAGCGGAAGAATTAGTTATAGACTTTTGATGATCAGTGAAACAATACCGAGAGTTTTATTCAATAGTCTATGGTTTAAAATATTTCACCACGGATTAAATGAGAAATTAATTAAAGATGAAGAATTAGTTTAAAACAAAGTGAATCAATGTTTTTATAAAATGTTATTTTGTTTAAGTTTTCTGCAATTATCCGGATTAATTCATCTTTGTTATTTTAGGTCCGGATTTCGTCCCGTTTTGCGTGCCGGCCGTGCCGCCCCTCACCCTCTGCTTGAACGCGAGGAGGGTGTTCTTCGCGGCGAACGAGGCCAAGGTGTGCGCGGGGCTCAACGTCAAGCTAGGACCCTCCAGCGTCTTCAAAGCGAAGCTGCCCTGCTTCACGATGGCCAACGGGCAATTTTTTGTATCGCGAAATTAACGATTAATCTCGAGTGGTTGAATAAATCATTACAGATTAGATTAGCCGAATAAAGTGTGTATTAATAAAAAATAGAAACAAATGGACGCATTTGGTACATTTTTATTGATTTACGTAGTTTGATAATCATAGATCGTAATCTGGGATTTAGTATAATTAACAAGAACATGAATGAAATAATTATAATTGTTTTATATCAAAATCATTAAAAAAACATCGGAATTTGAATTGATTATTCTTATTTTGCAAACATTTTTAAATTAATTAAAAAAAATAATAATATTTGATAAAGTACTTATATAACATAAGCCATAGTGTTACAGTAGCTAAAGGGAAAATAATTTATTTATTAATTAATAATTTTGAAATTATTTTTTATTTATTTATTTAGTCTTATATAACATTGTTGTATGTTCCTCTATACTTTTCAGCGTGAGGTGTTCTTTTTATATACAGAGAGCTTTTTTTAACAGTATACATTTCCCCTATGTATACCTGCAAAATACGCGAGTCAAACGCATTGATGTGTGTGTGTTTAGTTGCCTATACCACGCAATTGGACACACGTATGCCAAATAAGCAACTAAACATACACACATTGCGTTTGATTCGCGTTTTTTGCAGGTATACACTTCCCATAATGTATACTGATAAAAAAAACCTCTCTGTATATATCTTGATTCAGACTATATAGATAATTTTAACAATATAACAATATAAATAATAACAATACATGTAGGTGTTTGTCTGGGCTATCGACCAGAGGTCTTTCTGCCCTTGTTCTTTTTATTTAATTAAAAAAACTGAACGCAATATTTTAGTTTAATTAATTATTTAAAAAAAAATCTATTTTTAATGACAATTTTCTTAAATTTGTTTGAAAATAAATTTCGTTTCCTTCCATTAATCAAACGAGTCCTGGATTCCCCACCTCAAACACCCAAACGCGTTTAAAAGCTGCATCCAATCGCAACAGCTTGCATTATTGTTGTGTAAAGCACAAGATTCAATTCAACCGATTGTAGAGTATTTAAAGCATTAACTGAAAAATACTGTAAGTGTCTTTATTTAAAACTACTTTAAAAATATTGTCATTAAAATTGCAAATTGCAAACTGTGAACATTGTTTAGAATTATTGATTTCCGGGCTATTTGGCCGTGGTCTGTTGGAGTTTAAGTAAACACTGTATTACAGATACAATTCACATTTAGTGGACGAAACAATGATTCTTGTAGACCAACAAGAATCATTGTTTCGTCACAATGATTCTTGTAGACCAACAAGAATCATTGTTTCGTCACAATGATTCTTGTAGACCAACAAGAATCATTGTTTCGTCCACTAATCGTTGACGATGTCACTTGAAATTAGGCAAAAGATGGCGCTTGCGTCGTCTTTAATTTATTAAAGATACAATTGTTTATGACAGCTTATCACGTTAATAATATCTCATTCTACATAAGCGCTACTATATCTGGTGGCAAAATTTGGAACTCTCTTTCGAACTAAACGCAGATTTTGACTACTAGGATTAAGAAAAATCCTATGGCTCATGATTTAAGCAAATACATTGCAATGTAAACTCACGAAAAGAAAAATCAATTTTAATTCACGATTATTTTGAAAGTGTATGATAAAAATGAAATTTTAATCCATTAATTTAAAGAATTTCTAAATGTTTGGCGACTTTTTTATGTAACTCAATTTATTTTTTTTTATTTATTTGTAACATTTGTAATAAAAAATGAAATTTTAATCCATTAATTGAAAAAGTCTCTAAATGTTTGGCGACTTTTTTATGTAACTCAATTTATTTTTTTTATTTATTTGTAACAAGTGACATTTTGTGATCCTTTATCTTCCTTCGTTACTCTATGTTAACGTAAGTCTACTATTCTTTATATTTTAATGTATTTATTAGTGATGGGCAAAGTCGATATTTTATTATTGCTAAATTAAGTATATTATAATTTTAAGAATGTTACTTATTATAAAAATATCAAAAATAACTTCCCATTTATTAATAAACATAAATTTGAAGTTACTTTTTCGTTTTAAATACTTAAATTGACACATTTAGTAATACTCGATTACTAATATTATTCGATTTTGCCCAACACTAGTATTTATTTTATATTTTACCCTACACCCATGTGGGTAGAAAGGGCTCATTTATATATATATATTATATATTATTATGTTTTTAAAATTAATTTGTATTCATCAATTTTTATTTACATAATTGTCTTGTTATTGGGAACATTTCCTGTGGGGCAATAAATATTATTATTATTATTTTTTAAATTACTATTATTATTATTGCAATAAATTTGCTTGTCGAATTTTAAATTAAGATATTCCTTATAGCTCATTTAAGCAAATAAATTGCAATGTAAACTAGTGATGGGGAAAATAAATTATTTCAATAATCGAATAATCGATTATTTTTAATAATAAAATACTTATTTAATTGTTTGGCAGAAAGACCTATAGTCGATAGCCCATGACTGACTACTAACACAATTGTACATATTGTTACAATAAATTTTTATTGTCTGAATATTATATTTTGTATTTTTTTCATTTTCAATTTATGATTGTTCGTAAAACTGGTTGTGTTCGAGTTAATTTATTCGCGCAGAAAATGGCTCCGAGTTACAAGCTCACGTATTTCGATGTGAGAGCTTTGGCGGAAGTCTCGAGGTTCCTCATGAAATACGGCGGCATTGAATTCGAAGATGAGCGCTTCACGAAAGCCCAGTGGCCGCAAATTAAACCGAGTGAGTATAAAAGTTTTTTGTTTTCTGGATTTTAATTGCTTGTTTTATTTCGTTTTGATTGTAAGTTATCGCAAAAAATATGTGATTTTAGTGCCAATTTTAAAACACTATGGATAAAGTGTTTAAAAAATTTGGTAATATTGGCACTAAAATCACATTTTTTGTGACAATAAAATGTTCTCAAATAACAATGTGCTCAATTTAATTTTGTTTTATTCAATTTCAATTTACTTTATTAACGGAATCTCCATTTCAAATTACAATTATAATTACATATTAAAAATTTTATAAGAAAAGTGTGACGCTCTAAAAAGATTATAAAACATATGTATAAAAAAAATTAGTTTTGTTTGTACTAAATAAAACAAAATTAAATTGAGCACATTGTTATTTGAGAACATTTTATTTAGTGGAATCATAACTTTTTTTATTGTGGATCCTGGAGCAAAATGATGCAGGATATAGGGCTTAAAAGGTATTAAAGTTGTAATAATAATTAAAAGTAAAACCAATTAAGAAATATCTGTTAGAATCGCGAAAAATAATATTTAGGCAGAAAGATCAATGGCCGATAGCCGTTTTCTAAGGACAACGTATAATATAGTAATAAAAATGTTATATACAGGGTGGTGCAAGATTCCGATGAAATCCAATATTTCAGTTATTAAGAAATATACAAAAAAAATATTATATATATTTAATCTAAAATCCCCATCTACCATAATGGTGGTGTAGGGGTACAAAAAAAATATTACTTACATTATTAGTAGCTACTGTCAAACTTCACATTTTAAAATTAGTTTCATATATACAGGGTGTCCAATAATCACGTGACGTATCAAACATATGTTTATTTTTTTTTAAATGGAATCATTATTCTTTAACACAAATAATGTTTACTAATTCACGCTGTTTTTTTAAGTAAAAAGAAATAGGAAATGCGCACCTATTTGCCCTGATAAACAAATTACCATTTAAGCCTTTGAATTTTTGTGTTCACTCAAAATACTGTGAAATAATTTTTATTTGTCTCTTCAGAAATGCCTTTCGGACAAGTGCCGGTGCTGATGGCGAACGGGAAGCAGTACCATCAGAGTTTGGCCATGGCCAGGTTCTTCGCGAAAAAGGTGAACCTGGCAGGGGACGACGACTGGGAAGGGCTCGAAATCGATTGCATGGCGGATACAGTTAACGATTTCCGGTTGAAAATCGCCGCTTACTTCTACGAAAAGGACCCCGCCGTCAAGGAATCCCGCTGGGGGCCTTTGGTAGATGAAATCCTGCCCTACTACTTGACACGACTCGACCAAATCGCCAAGGATAATAACGGACATTTGGCTTGCAACAAGGTAAAACACATTTCCCAAGAAATAAAAAAGACAGTGAAATCAAACAAGGAAAATTTCATTGTAATTTAAATAACTGCAAATGTGTGAATCATATTTGTTTCATTTTATTTCAATAAAAAAAAACATATTAAATCTTGAAACATCAAAATATGTAGATTTTAAAAATATTACGTTTTTTTATAATATATATATATATACAGAGAGCTTTTTTTAACAGTATACATTTCCCCTATGTATACCTGCAAAATACGCGAGTCAAACGCATTGATGTGTGTGTGTTTAGTTGCCTATAACACGCAATTGAACCAATTGAACACACATGTGCCAAATAAGCAACTAAACATACACACATTGCGTTTGACTCGCGTTGTTTGCAGTTATACACTTCCCATAATGTATACTGATAAAAAAATATACATATATATATATATATACAGAGAGGTATATATATATATATAAATACAATACATGTAGGTGTTAGCATAGAGTAACTAGTATACAGTATTTCATCCTCTTTCGTGTTAGTCTGTCTGGGCTATCGACGAGAATTAAGTCTTTCTGCCCTGTCATGAATTTTTGATGAAGTTAAAGAAAAATCTATTATGCTAGCTAGTGGAACTGTCCTGGTGATTTGCGCAAATGAATTGATGAAGGATGTTTGTATTTAGGAAGGATATTGTTACGGGGAATTTTCATAAAATATTTTCAAACAAATTAACACTAAAAGAAAACCGTTTAAAATCTTGAAACCGAAGTCAAATCACCCCACCTCGTGAAAAAAAAGTGAAGAAAGAATTATAACTGCGTTTTCAATTAAATGAATAAAAATATTTAGTTTGTTAATTTCTACAATTTAATACGAAGTCTCTATCAAATTAAGATAATCTGTGACTCCAGATATATCTTTTCAATCAACAATAGGATTCGTTAGTTCATGATAATTAGTATTGTAATTAAATTTGACGTTTCAAGAATTTATGTGTTTTTTTAACAATCGTCAAATTTTACAGGTCATATTTTTTTTTAATATAAATTAATGAATTGTTGTAATTGAATTAGCCTCCAAATCGATACACATATTTCACGTTTCAAAAATTTATAAAATTCCTTAAAAATCGTCGAAATTTAATTTTCAAGAATTTATATGGTTTCCCGAGAATCGTAAAATTTGACACATCGTATTTTTTTAGTGTAAATTTATGGATTGTTGCAGTTGACTTGAGCTCCAATTCAATACACATTCTGCATCAAATTTGACGTTTCAAGAATTTATACGATTCCTTAAAAATCATCAAAATTTAATTTTCAAGAATTTATATGGTTTCCCGAGAATCGTAAAATTTGACACATCGTATTTTTTTAGTGTAAATTTATGGATTGTTGCAGTTGACTTGAGCTCCAATTCAATACACATTCTGCATCAAATTTGACGTTTCAAGAATTTATACGATTCCTTAAAAATCATCAAAATTTAATTTTCAAGAATTTATACGGTTTCCCGAGAATCGTAAAATTTGACACATCGTATTTTTTTAGTGTAAATTTATGGATTGTTGCAGTTGACTTGGGCTCCAACTCAATACACATTCTGCATCAAATTTGACGTTTCAAGAATTTATACGATTCCTTAAAAATCATCAAAATTTAATTTTCAAGAATTTATATGGTTTCCCGAGAATCGTAAAATTTGACACATCGTATTTTTTTAGTGTAAGTTTATGGATTGTTGCAGTTGACTTGGGCTCCAACTCAATACACATTCTGCATCAAATTTGACGTTTCAAGAATTTATAGGATTCCTTAAAAATCATCAAAATTTAATTTTCAAGAATTTATATGGTTCCTTGAGAATCGTAAAATTTGACACATCGTATTTTTTTTTAGTGTAAGTTTATGGATTATTACAGTAGACATGGGCTCCAATTCAACACACATTCTGCGTCAAATTTGAAGTTTTAAGAATTTACATGACTCGATCTCTTAAGGACAGGTCGATTTTTTTTAGTATAAATTCATGATGGATTGTTTCAGTTGATTTGGGCTGATATGTATTTCGCGTCCGTGCTGGATTACCTGAATTACATGCTCGGCGGGGGTGATTTGATTAAGAACTACCCCAATTTGCGAGCCGTCTGCAAGAACGTCACTGACATTCCCGTTATCAAACAATGGGTAGAGATTCGTCCGCAAAATTACGCATGATTTATTATTAATACAAAAAAAACTTAGTGTATGCTTTTTTCTATTTGCTGCTGTCGTATTTTTTTATGTTTCAGTTTAAATTAATAAAATTAATGAAAGGAAAACATACAGTATACACTTTTTTCTTTCAACTGGAAATTTCTTCAAAACAGAAAATAAATAATAACATTAATTTTTCAACTAAATTAATTAATTATTTGTTAGTTCGTTAAGAATTTTGGATCATTTTTTGATAAGCCTATATTCGGGGCCATTGTTTCGTTAAGAATCAATTTGTAATACTATATGATCGAGAACTTTTCCCCTTTAGAGTGCTTTGAATTATTTTATTTAAAAAGAAGATACTGCCAATAAAATTAACCGCGCAATATAGGTTATGTTAACAAATCGAAATATTAATTGACACTTGTGACGTTTTATTTGTTTTTAATCACCGGTGCCAAGAAAACGTAAAATAAAGAAAAAAAATCAAAATACTCTAGACGAGACATTTTTTAAATTATTAATAACTGAGGCTTCAATTTTGTTATACATTACAAATAGAAAAGAGTATTCATTCACTTGGTCACAGTTATTTAAATATATTAAATAAAAATGATTAATAAATTATTTCCACATTTCAAAAGTCACAGAGCTAAATGTGGAAACAATTTTTTTTAATAATTATTTTCAAACGATTTTTATTTAATATATTGTTATCAATTTAATAAAACACTTTAAACTTTGTATAACACTAAATTATATTTATTATGACTATAGTTTCAACAATTTACACTTGTCATTATCAAACTGTGTTATACAAATAAAGTTTAAAGTGTTTTATTAAATTGAGAATATTTTTCGCTCATATAGTATAATTTTAAAAGGATGTACATGATAGGTTATTTTAAATAAAATTCGTAGATACTTAATAGAATAATTTATTTATTCAAAACAAAAATACAAAGTAATATTAATTTTTTATTATTAAAGTTTTATTAAATTGAGAATATTTTTCGCTCATATAGTATAATTTTTAAAGGAATGAACATGATAGGTTATTTTAAATAAAATTCGTAGATACTCAATAGAATCATTTATTTATTCAAAACAAAAATACAAAGTAATAATCTTAAATAATTCATTCAAAACTTAATAGAATCTGAAACATAAAAAAATATTAGTAATATTGAAACTCACCTCACACTGAAAAGTAGAAAGGTACACATAAACGATGTTATATAAGATTAAATAAATAAAAATATATTGAAACTCATTTCCAAACCAGATAATAAATTAAATATTGATTTCGTTGCTATAAACAACCGCAATTGTTTTACTTTTGTCTTTTTCATGACTAACTATTTTTTGGTGTATGGTAAAATTAAAAACGACTGTAACTTATTTTATGTTAAAAATAACTATGGCATATGTACATCGGATTAAAGGGAAAAAATAGCCCTTTTAATAAAGTCATACCCAACTATTGTTTCCATTTAAAAAAAGGTAAGTTTGTGTCATATCTCCCAAAATATGGGCGAATTTTTTTTTTTTGATTTTTTGTTATTAATCTGTGTAAAATTTTCTACAACTTTGTCCTTTACATTTTTTCTATCTATGATAATAATAGAGATATATTGATTTCAATAAATTGACACATTTTACTTTTTTCAAAATATCTAGTTACCCTCGACTTTTTCAAATATTTTGAAAGTGTCATTTTATTCGTCTTATAAAACTAAACTTCTTTCCCCATTTAACCGTTTTTCTATCTCTTATAGTTTCCGAGATCCCCATAGAGAACATCGAAAAAAACTCACCTTGTATACACCATTGGTGTCTTATTCCTAAAATTTATCGCACATTTCGGTCGTAGGCGAGCCAACAACTCGTATAGGAGGATTTCTTTATATCACAGATTACATTGATTAATTAAGGAAACGACCACAGTGAAGTGATGGCGCTGATCGCCTTTACTCGAAAAAGAAACACGGTAAATTACACAATTTATTTAAAAAAGACATCTCAGCTGGATTTATTTTTATGCTCTCTTTTAATTTAAAATTCATTAGTAATAGAGAAACGTGTTTTAAAAATTATACTAATATTATTATCGAACACACACAATGAAAAACATGGCAGCTCCGGAATGTTTACGTATTGAATTTGGTGAATTTAGCCGATTTAGTGTACTTTTTTCTAAAAAAAATAATGTATATGATGAAGTGCTACGTATTTACATAAATGTGTTATAAACATTTAGTGTATGTAACGCTGCCAGGTAAGCTTCAAATGTATTTTATTCAGATTGAATGAAAATAGGTTATGTTAGTGTAATCAGAATTTTTAATAATAAAAAAATAAAAGATGCAAGAAATGCAAAATAGTAATTTAACTTAATAAACGGAAGCTGCAATATAAATATTCAATCTAGGTAACTATCAAAGGGTTTGCCCACTTTCATGAAGTTGTTTATAACCATAGAAAACCTAAACCAGTGTTTATAACCAGTAATTTTAGTACGGTGAAAAGACCATCAGTGGGCGCTTTTGTGATAGAAACATAACCGAGATATACCATCTCGGAGATTTTCTATCATTCCTTTGGAGAAACTCAAAAATAAATATTTTCACTTCTTTATTGTGCCAATGTGTGTTTTTCATTTATTATTTTCAATTATTTTTTTAAAAATAATTATTGTCTGATTTAAAATGCTGTCTCAATAAAGAAACATTAAATATTTTTAAAATATATATTTACATTGTTTCGTTAGTGTATACCATACTACAAACATTGAGGAATATACGTTATTCTAACTCTACATGTTAATATATATATATAAACAGGTAGAGTTAGAATAACATATATTCTACATCTATGAGCTATTCCTCAAGGTTTGTAGGATGGTATACACTAACGAAACAATGTAAATATATATTTTAAATATATATATATATATTAACATCTAGAGTTAAAATAACGTATATTCTAGATCTATATATATAATTGATATTAAATTAATTAACTGGAATCGCAGCATTAACAACTATGGAATCGCTTGAAAGCAGTTCTACCAACATCGAAATATTTTGTTAGCGGAAAAATTTCAATCTGAAAGGAAATACAGGTTGTTTAAGTATATAAACAATAATAAATAAATTAATCTTATACTTGAATTTATCAGACACCTGAAAGAATATAAGGATTCGAAAAGAAAAAATTTATAAAATTTAATTAATTTTCGATATCCAAAGAATTAATTACGGACGGGTTTCCACGCCACCCATGAGGTACCGTCCTCGGCGCGTTAAACTTTTTTTTTAAACGAGAGTTTTCGCAACGGGTTTAAAGTTTAAAACGCACAAAGTGGATTTCACAATGCAGTAACGTCTGAAGCATTAATTTAAATAAATATTCATCAAAACCCCGACACCAATTGGTAAAAGGGGACATCGATTATATATATATATATAATATTCATCAAGGAATGACAATTAATGGACTCGCTTCATCTTTTGTGTACGATTTAAATTAATTTATACAGCAAAGTTAATCAATATTGAAATGTTTCTGAAAAACCACTGGTTGTGTTTTGTTTTAAACCCTACCCCCGCGCCATATTAAACTCGTTGTTCAAGCATCTTTAAAATAATCATCGAATTACGGTAATTCGATTATTCTTATTAAATTGAATTCTTATGAATAACATTAAGTTTTCATATAAAAATTACAAATTTGCTTGAGTTATTTTTATTAAATTTAAGAATTTTTAAACTTGATTTTTTTTAAATAAATAAAAGAAATCAAGTTTGAATTTAAACTAATGAAAAAAAAATTAAGTTATTTGAAAAATATTATGAATGAATTAAATTATTTATTAATTTAAATGCTCCTTACACCTAACGGTAGAAAGGAAAGATTAAAAAAAAAATTAATTTAAATGACCTCGACACCCAAAATGAGTAAAAGAGTATAATTAAGAAATAAAGATTAATTTAAATGTCAAACTCAATTAATTTCAAATTGTGATATTTCTAATTCTTTACTGATATAAAAATATTTAGTTTCAATAATTTTTTTTGTCCAAATTCAATTTAAAAAAAAAATATTGATTGATTGAATTCAAAGTCAAAAGTATTGCAATTAATAAAACTAATTTGGAATTATTTACGGTTGAGCCGTTTTAAGTAATGGAAATTCAAGTTATGATTCTACTCGATCAAAATTTACTCTAGATCTGATCTATTTCATTTTTATTTACTTTTTAAATTTCTACAAACGTTTACTTTAATTTGTTTTTGAATCAAGAGAAATCTTGCAAATATATTTATTTATTAGCAACAAATACTGAATATTTTAAAATGATTAATGCTTTCTCATTATTTAAACCATCTGTTTTTGTAATAATAAATATGAATTATTAAAAATCTTGATTAATTTAGTTCAAACTCTACTACTCATCTAAGGGTGCCGCTCCTGGAAGTTTGCACCAACACGTGAGCATCTGGTGCAATCTTCCATGAGAACCTCGACCTGTACGGATTGTCTCTTCAATCGATAATCACTTTCGAGGAGTCAATTAAAAAAAAATGCCTTCAATCAACACCCAATAATGAAGTAACAAAAAAATTCATAATGATAATCACTCTTGATAATTCCATAAAAAGTGAAACTGGTTTGGTTAATACTTATGAATTGAGTGATTTTTTTGTTTTATCTTTTATCTTTATTATTAACATTTTAATTAAGTGATTAAACACAGACGGAAAGACCTCTGGTCGATAGCCAATTCCAAAACAAAAAAATTGTATTTTACGAAAATCATATAATGTTAACATCGTCTGGAATAAAAATATATTATTATTATTTGATTAATGTTAAAGAGCAAATAAATTTTCTCAACCAATTAATGCCTCATTAATTAATTAAAACTGATTTTAAAACTGATTTGGTTGCTGATCTCAAATATAAATAATCGGCTATTTTTTTTTTTTTCAAATTTGTTTTAAATAATTTATTTTTTTATGAAAATGATGAAAATGAATTAAATCCCCCACAAAAGTGATCATCTCTCGATCCGAGACACCCGCTTGCGTTATTCCCACGAAGATAGGTCGATCCGGGAGACTTATATATCTCCCCGCGCCCTGAAAAAAAAGACCCTGCAAAAAAGAAGAAGGTGGTCGATCCGGGAGTTAACTCCCCGCGGAAGATCTCACTAACACTCACTAAGCGTCGATCCGGGAGACATATATCTCCCCGCGGAAGATCACACTGACACTCACTATTAACACTCTGACGTGTTAGCGAAAATGAGGCTCAACGGGGCCCCCACGCACCATCACTTCACTATCACTGTCGATCCGAGAGACTTACATATATGCTCCCCGCGACGATTTGGGAGCCTCCTCCTTCTTATGTTCACACTAACAGTTTTAAAGAGCTCTCTCTTAGACATAATTTTATGATTAATTTAATGTTTAATAAATAAATAAATTTATTAGAAAAATATTTCAAACAAAAGTGTTGAAAAAATAATAAAATAAAAGTATTGATTGTTAAATTGCAATTAGTTAATCTTTCATTTAATAGTGTAATTAAATTACATCAAAGATTGAACACATCTATTTCCATTGGTAAATCACTTGCGGGCATGATTTTTCCTTTGATATCGAGAGACCAATTCACATCATCTTAATTTTTCTACCAAAGTTTATATTAATGGTTCTTTTTTTTTAGCGAACCTTTGTTTAAGTTTTTGTTTAAGAGTTTAGTTTAATGGTTCTTTTTTTTTTAGCGAACCTTTGTTTAAGTTTTTGTTTAAGTATTTGTTTAAGAGTTTGGTTTAATGGTTCTTTTTTTTTTAGCGAACCTTTGTTTAAGTTTTAGTTTAAGAGTTTAGTTTAATGGTTCTTTTTTTTTTAGCGAACCTTTGTTTAAGTTTTTGTTTAAGTATTTGTTTAAGAGTTTGGTTTAATGGTTCTTTTTTTTTTAGCGAACCTTTGTTTAAGTTTTAGTTTAAGAGTTTAGTTTAACGGTTCTTTTTTTTTTAGCGAACCTTTGTTTAAGTTTTTGTTTAAGAGTTTAGTTTAATGGTTCTTTTTTTTTTAGCGAACCTTTGTTTAAGTTTTTGTTTAAGAGTTTAGTTCAATGGTTCTTTTTTTTTTAGCGAACCTTTGTTTAAGTTTTAGTTTAAGTATTTGTTTAAGAGTTTGGTTTAATGGTTCTTTTTTTTTTAGCGAACCTTTGTTTAAGTTTTTGTTTAAGTATTTGTTTAAGAGTTTGGTTTAATGGTTCTTTTTTTTTTAGCGAACCTTTGTTTAAGTTTTAGTTTAAGTATTTGTTTAAGAGTTTGGTTTAATGGTTCTTTTTTTTTTAGCGAACCTTTGTTTAAGTTTTTGTTTAAGTATTTGTTTAAGAGTTTGGTTTAATGGTTCTTTTTTTTTTAGCGAACCTTTGTTTAAGTTTTAGTTTAAGAGTTTAGTTTAACGGTTCTTTTTTTTTTAGCGAACCTTTGTTTAAGTTTTAGTTTAAGAGTTTAGTTTAATGGTTCTTTTTTTTTTAGCGAACCTTTGTTTAAGTTTTTGTTTAAGAGTTTAGTTCAATGGTTCTTTTTTTTTAGCGAACCTTTGTTTAAGTTTTTGTTTAAGTATTTGTTTAAGAGTTTGGTTTAATGGTTCTTTTTTTTTTTAGCGAACCTTTGTTTAAGTTTTAGTTTAAGAGTTTAGTTCAATGGTTCTTTTTTTTTTAGCGAACCTTTGTTTAAGTTTTAGTTTAAGTATTTGTTTAAGAGTTTGGTTTAATGGTTCTTTTTTTTTTTAGCGAACCTTTGTTTAAGTTTTAGTTTAAGAGTTTAGTTTAATGGTTCTTTTTTTTTTAGCGAACCTTTGTTTAAGTTTTAGTTTAAGTATTTGTTTAAGAGTTTGGTTTAATGGTTCTTTTTTTTTTAGCGAACCTTTGTTTAAGTTTTTGTTTAAGTATTTGTTTAAGAGTTTGGTTTAATGGTTCTTTTTTTTTTTAGCGAACCTTTGTTTAAGTTTTAGTTTAAGTATTTGTTTAAGAGTTTGGTTTAATGGTTCTTTTTTTTTTTAGCGAACCTTTGTTTAAGTTTTTGTTTAAGTATTTGTTTAAGAGTTTGGTTTAATGGTTCTTTTTTTTTTTAGCGAACCTTTGTTTAAGTTTTTGTTTAAGTATTTGTTTAAGAGTTTGGTTTAATGGTTCTTTTTTTTTTAGCGAACCTTTGTTTAAGTTTTAGTTTAATTGTTTGTTTAAGAGTTTGGTTTAATGGTTCTTTTTTTTTTTAGCGAACCTTTGTTTAAGTTTTAGTTTAATTGTTTGTTTAAGAGTTTGGTTTAATGGTTCTTTTTTTTTTTAGCGAACCTTTGTTTAAGTTTTTGTTTAAGTATTTGTTTAAGAGTTTGGTTTAATGGTTCTTTTTTTTTTTAGCGAACCTTTGTTTAAGTTTTAGTTTAAGTATTTGTTTAAGAGTTTGGTTTAATGGTTCTTTTTTTTTTTAGCGAACCTTTGTTTAAGTTTTTGTTTAAGTATTTGTTTAAGAGTTTGGTTTAATGGTTCTTTTTTTTTTTTAGCGAACCTTTGTTTAAGTTTTTGTTTAAGTATTTGTTTAAGAGTTTGGTTTAATGGTTCTTTTTTTTTAGCGAACCTTTGTTTAAGTTTTAGTTTAAATGTTTGTTTAAGAGTTTGGTTTAATGGTTCTTTTTTTTTTAGCGAACCTTTGTTTAAGTTTTAGTTTAAATGTTTGTTTAAGAGTTTGGTTTAATGGTTCTTTTTTTTTTTAGCGAACCTTTGTTTAAGTTTTTGTTTAAGTATTTGTTTAAGAGTTTGGTTTAATGGTTCTTTTTTTTTTAGCGAACCTTTGTTTAAGTTTTAGTTTAAGAGTTTAGTTTAACGGTTCTTTTTTTTTTAGCGAACCTTTGTTTAAGTTTTAGTTTAAGAGTTTAGTTTAATGGTTCTTTTTTTTTTAGCGAACCTTTGTTTAAGTTTTAGTTTAATTGTTTGTTTAAGAGTTTGGTTTAATGGTTCTTTTTTTTTTAGCGAACCTTTGTTTAAGTTTTAGTTTAAGAGTTTAGTTTAATGGTTCTTTTTTTTTTAGCGAACCTTTGTTTAAGTTTTAGTTTATTTAATTATTGATTTAAGTATTATAATTGGTTCTTTTTTTTTAGCGAACCTTTGTTTAAGTTTTAGTTTAAGAGTTTAGTTTAATGGTTCTTTTTTTTTTTAGCGAACCTTTGTTTAAGTTTTAGTTTAAGAGTTTAGTTTAATGGTTCTTTTTTTTTTAGCGAACCTTTGTTTAAGTTTTAGTTTAAGTATTTGTTTAAGAGTTTGGTTTAATGGTTCTTTTTTTTTTTTAGCGAACCTTTGTTTAAGTTTTAGTTTAAGAGTTTAGTTTAATGGTTCTTTTTTTTTTAGCGAACCTTTGTTTAAGTTTTAGTTTAAGTATTTGTTTAAGAGTTTGGTTTAATGGTTCTTTTTTTTTTTAGCGAACCTTTGTTTAAGTTTTAGTTTAAGAGTTTAGTTTAATGGTTCTTTTTTTTTTAGCGAACCTTTGTTTAAGTTTTAGTTTAAGTATTTGTTTAAGAGTTTGGTTTAATGGTTCTTTTTTTTTTTAGCGAACCTTTGTTTAAGTTTTAGTTTAAGAGTTTAGTTTAATGGTTCTTTTTTTTTTTTAGCGAACCTTTGTTTAAGTTTTAGTTTAATGGTTCTTTTTTTTTAGCGAACCTTTGTTTAAGTTTTAGTTTAAGAGTTTGGTTTAATGGTTCTTTTTTTTTTAGCGAACCTTTGTTTAAGTTTTTGTTTAAGTATTTGTTTAAGAGTTTGGTTTAATGGTTCTTTTTTTTTTTAGCGAACCTTTGTTTAAGTTTTAGTTTAAGAGTTTGGTTTAATGGTTCTTTTTTTTTTTAGCGAACCTCTGTTTAAGTTTTAGTTTGAGAGTTTAGTTTAATGGTTCTTTTTTTTTTTAGCGAACCTTTGTTTAAGTTTTAGTTTAAGAGTTTAGTTTAATGGTTCTTTTTTTTTTTAGCGAACCTTTGTTTAAGTTTTAGTTTAAGAGTTTAGTTTAATGGTTCTTTTTTTTTTTAGCGAACCTCTGTTTAAGTTTTAGTTTAAGAGTTTAGTTTAATGGTTCTTTTTTTTTTAGCGAACCTTTGTTTAAGTTTTAGTTTAAGAGTTTAGTTTAATGGTTCTTTTTTTTTTTAGCGAACCTCTGTTTAAGTTTTAGTTTAAGAGTTTAGTTTAATGGTTCTTTTTTTTTTTAGCGAACCTTTGTTTAAGTTTTTGTTTAAGTATTTGTTTAAGTTTTTGTTTAAGTATTTGTTTAAGAGTTTGGTTTAATGGTTCTTTTTTTTTTTAGCGAACCTTTGTTTAAGTTTTAGTTTAAGAGTTTAGTTTAATGGTTCTTTTTTTTTTTAGCGAACCTTTGTTTAAGTTTTAGTTTAAGAGTTTAGTTTAATGGTTCTTTTTTTTTTTAGCGAACCTTTGTTTAAGTTTTAGTTTAAGAGTTTAGTTTAATGGTTCTTTTTTTTTTTAGCGAACCTTTGTTTAAGTTTTAGTTTAAGAGTTTAGTTTAATGGTTCTTTTTTTTTTAGCGAACCTTTGTTTAAGTTTTAGTTTAAGTATTTGTTTAAGAGTTTGGTTTAATGGTTCTTTTTTTTTTTAGCGAACCTCTGTTTAAGTTTTAGTTTAAGAGTTTAGTTTAATGGTTCTTTTTTTTTTAGCGAACCTTTATTTAAGTTTTAGTTTAAGAGTTTAGTTTAATGGTTCTTTTTTTTTTTAGCGAACCTTTGTTTAAGTTTTAGTTTAAGTATTTGTTTAAGAGTTTGGTTTAATGGTTCTTTTTTTTTTTAGCGAACCTCTGTTTAAGTTTTAGTTTAAGAGTTTAGTTTAATGGTTCTTTTTTTTTTAGCGAACCTTTGTTTAAGTTTTAGTTTAAGAGTTTAGTTTAATGGTTCTTTTTTTTTTAGCGAACCTTTGTTTAAGTTTTAGTTTAAGTATTTGTTTAAGAGTTTGGTTTAATGGTTCTTTTTTTTTTTAGCGAACCTCTGTTTAAGTTTTAGTTTAAGAGTTTAGTTTAATGGTTCTTTTTTTTTTAGCGAACCTTTGTTTAAGTTTTAGTTTAAGAGTTTAGTTTAATGGTTCTTTTTTTTTTTAGCGAACCTTTGTTTAAGTTTTAGTTTAAGTATTTGTTTAAGAGTTTGGTTTAATGGTTCTTTTTTTTTTTAGCGAACCTCTGTTTAAGTTTTAGTTTAAGAGTTTAGTTTAATGGTTCTTTTTTTTTTAGCGAACCTTTGTTTAAGTTTTAGTTTAAGAGTTTAGTTTAATGGTTCTTTTTTTTTTTAGCGAACCTCTGTTTAAGTTTTAGTTTAAGAGTTTAGTTTAATGGTTCTTTTTTTTTTAGCGAACCTTTGTTTAAGTTTTAGTTTAAGAGTTTAGTTTAATGGTTCTTTTTTTTTTAGCGAACCTTTGTTTAAGTTTTAGTTTAAGTATTTGTTTAAGAGTTTGGTTTAATGGTTCTTTTTTTTTTTAGCGAACCTCTGTTTAAGTATTTGTTTAAGAGTTTGGTTTAATGGTTCTTTTTTTTTTTAGCGAACCTTTGTTTAAGTTTTAGTTTAAGTATTTGTTTAAGAGTTTGGTTTAATGGTTCTTTTTTTTTTTAGCGAACCTTTGTTTAAGTTTTAGTTTAAGAGTTTAGTTTAATGGTTCTTTTTTTTTTAGCGAACCTTTGTTTAAGTTTTAGTTTAAGTATTTGTTTAAGAGTTTGGTTTAATGGTTCTTTTTTTTTTTAGCGAACCTTTGTTTAAGTTTTAGTTTAAGAGTTTAGTTTAATGGTTCTTTTTTTTTTAGCGAACCTTTGTTTAAGTTTTAGTTTAAGAGTTTAGTTTAATGGTTCTTTTTTTTTTTAGCGAACCTCTGTTTAAGTTTTAGTTTAAGAGTTTAGTTTAATGGTTCTTTTTTTTTTTAGCGAACCTTTGTTTAAGTTTTAGTTTAAGTATTTGTTTAAGAGTTTGGTTTAATGGTTCTTTTTTTTTTTAGCGAACCTCTGTTTAAGTTTTAGTTTAAGAGTTTAGTTTAATGGTTCTTTTTTTTTTTAGCGAACCTCTGTTTAAGTTTTAGTTTAAGAGTTTAGTTTAATGGTTCTTTTTTTTTTTAGCGAACCTCTGTTTAAGTTTTAGTTTAAGAGTTTAGTTTAATGGTTCTTTTTTTTTTAGCGAACCTTTGTTTAAGTTTTAGTTTAAGAGTTTAGTTTAATGGTTCTTTTTTTTTTTAGCGAACCTTTGTTTAAGTTTTAGTTTAAGAGTTTAGTTTAATGGTTCTTTTTTTTTTTAGCGAACCTCTGTTTAAGTTTTAGTTTAAGAGTTTAGTTTAATGGTTCTTTTTTTTTTAGCGAACCTTTGTTTAAGTTTTAGTTTAAGTATTTGTTTAAGAGTTTGGTTTAATGGTTCTTTTTTTTTTTAGCGAACCTTTGTTTAAGTTTTAGTTTAAGAGTTTAGTTTAATGGTTCTTTTTTTTTTAGCGAACCTCTGTTTAAGTTTTAGTTTAAGAGTTTAGTTTAATGGTTCTTTTTTTTTTTAGCGAACCTTTGTTTAAGTTTTAGTTTAAGTATTTGTTTAAGAGTTTGGTTTAATGGTTCTTTTTTTTTTTAGCGAACCTTTGTTTAAGTTTTAGTTTAAGAGTTTAGTTTAATGGTTCTTTTTTTTTTTAGCGAACCTTTGTTTAAGTTTTAGTTTAAGTATTTGTTTAAGAGTTTGGTTTAATGGTTCTTTTTTTTTTTAGCGAACCTTTGTTTAAGTTTTAGTTTAAGAGTTTAGTTTAATGGTTCTCTTTTTTTTTAGCGAACCTTTTTTTAAGTTTTGGTTTAATTAAGTATAAATATTTATTTGATTGGTCTCTTGTGAAAAATCATGCCCACACCACAAAAAATATTAATTATTGATAATTAAATTGAAATTGAATATTTCGTGTTTGTTCTTAAAAATGTATAA
Source organism: Philonthus spinipes (assembly GCA_963082785.1). Classification (NCBI taxonomy): domain Eukaryota; kingdom Metazoa; phylum Arthropoda; class Insecta; order Coleoptera; family Staphylinidae; genus Philonthus; species Philonthus spinipes. Next base: position 11,961,098 of record OY720321.1, on the reverse strand, counting down.
TAATTGTTTCATTTTCTAATTGTAGATTAAAGACTTGTTGTGTTAATCATATAGTTTTTGAGTTTAAGTGAAGTGTTTAATCAGAAATAAAAAGACTGTTATTTCTTATTTCAAATTTAATAAATTGTGAAGTAAGAATTGAATTATTAATTTGTGAAACTCCATTGCAATAAATGAAATTTATTTATTTATTTATTTATAAGAACCCTAGACCTGATAGGGTAGAAACTGAATATATACATGTTTATATTTAAGAATTGCAGAATTATTTGAAAATACACACAGAGGTCCGTTCATTGCCTGAAATATACAGGGAGATTGTCGAACACACAACTGGAAAACTCCGGCCGTAAAGTCTCTAGCTCTGCACTCGAAAACCTCCCCGTATATCGCAGGCAATGCATGGACCGGAGTGTATTTTTAATATATTCTGCAAATATTCTACCGTTAGTGTGAACATCGTCCGGAGGTATTTCAAAACCGAACTCCCCGCGGATGCTCTTGAAGCAGAAGCCTGAAGATCTCGAAGAAGAAGTTTGAAGATCTCGAAGAAGAAGCTTGAAGTCCCTGAAGAAGAAGCTTGAAGTCCTTGAAGAAAAGCTTGAAGTCCTTGAAGAAAAGCTTGAAGTCCCTGAAGAAAAGCTTGAAGTCCTTGAAGAAGAAGCTTGAAGTCCTTGAAGAAGAAGTTCTTGGAGAAGAAGCTTGTAGATCTTGAAGAAGAAGATCTTGGAGACGAAAGTTTCGCGGAAGGTCGCACTAACACACTCACGTGTTAGCACCGATAGGGTAACTGACCCTCGCGCACAACCCGACACTCGATACTTTCGCGGAAGGTCGCACTAACACACTCACGTGTTAGCACCGATAGGGTAATTTACCCACGCGCACAACTAAACTGTCTTTCTGCCTGAAAAGAAAAGCCCCCCCGCCCCCTCGACTCCCCTTTACATTTTTTCTTATGAAAAAATGTCATTACTTTTATACGGAATGAACATTGACTTTAACAACCCACCCATTGATGTGCATTGCATCAATCACTTTTGGAAATGAAAACAAAACTTCAGAGAGCCGGCTGATGGTCTTTTTGAAAGCTCCAACCGCACGACAAACCAAAGTTGCAATCGCGCCCGTTCTGTCATCAGACTCCATGGAAGGACATGCGCACATTAAACCTGATGACAAAGATCCGCGTCGACATCAATAAGTTTGACTTATTAATATCGATTTATTTCATTGAATTTCTGGTCAAACGGCGAGTTTAAAAAAGGAAGGAACTAAAAATAATTCGAAAAACGAAACTTAAAAGAATCCCCGCGCACGGTAATAGGGCGCACACTGAATGTTAATAAGCCGGCCAAATCGGATTTTCCGAGCACAACGAATTAACATTTTAGAATTTTCTTCTTGTTAAAAATTAATTCAGTTCACTTCAATTAGATTGAAGAGAAGTAAATTATACAAAATGAATTGATTCAATGAGGGCCATTTATGGCACACTCATTTAGCCTTTACAAACGGCTGTAATTTAATAAGTTTTTGTGATATCTGAAAAATAGAAATTGATTCTCGTATGAATAGAGAAAGAATTGTACCCCGAAGAAGATCATATTGCACTCTAATTTGTTTAAACAATTAAATAATTGAGATTTATGTCTATCAATGCGTTCGAAAATTGAGTGTGGTTTGCCGTCATACCTGCAAAACCACGGTTCGTTAAAGTCCATCCTAAAAGACAGGGAGGGCAGTAGACACCCCTGAGCCAAGCTCAACTCTAACTACTTATTTGTGTATGGCTAAGTCAACCATTGCGTGTGCAATTAACTCCGCCGAAGCAGAACTGGGGTTACCAACAACAAAGTTGCGGCTTGCACTTCGGACTTCAGTCATCCGCCATCGTTGACAGTCTGACCTCCACCAAGGTGGAGCCCCAATTATATTAGACATGAAATCTCAAAATATTCAATCGAATAACTTAATTAAAGTACAATACATTTTTGTAAGCAAATATTTTGCTTTATTTAACAGAGAAAATCCAAATTTGTGGATTAATAAGACTTCACAATAGATTATGGATCACCGATTTGCAAATGGGTGACAGTCCGACATTCACTAACGTGGATATAAGAGGATAATACAAATACGAAAAGAGAAATAATCAATTCTTTTAAAAGAAAAAATGTAAAATGGGCTTTGGGCATTACTTTTCTGAACTAGATCCCGTGTTTTGACACAAAACACACATAACATCACAATATCCAATAAAATAATTGGAGAAGAATGCTACTAAAAGTGTTTCTCATTCTTCATTTAAAGAATCTGTGATTCATTTAAATTTTTCGAGAATCTCAGAATGGACAGGTTTCCACACCACCCTTGGGGTACTGTCCTCAGTGCATTAACTTTTGACGAGAGTTCTCGCAAAGGGTTAAAGTTTTAAAACAAGCACGTGTTTTAAAAGCTATTTCCCCGCTATATCTTACTCGGCTAAAACAGTTTCTCGATTGATGTTCATTATTTGGGATCTAGTTCATGTGCCCTTAGCCCTTAGCGCTGAGAAGTTTATTTAAACAAATTTTTATTAATCGAGTTCGACTTAGATGAATAAAATTAGTGTAACGATATAAGAAGAGATCCATTTTCAATGGAAGAGTAACACTAATTGCACTCTAATTTGTTTAAACAATTAAATAACCAAGATTTCATGTCTATTAATACGTTCGAAAATAGATTGTGGTTTGCTGTCATACCCGCAGAACCACATTTCGTTAGAGTCCATCCTAAAAGACAGGGAGGGTAGTAGACACCCCTGAGCCAAGCTCAACTCTAACAGACATAAAACCTCAAATTATTCAATCGAATAACTTAATTAAAGTCCAATACAAGTTTGTAAGCAAATAAGTTTGCTTTATTGTACAGATTGGAAAATCAATAAAGAACAATGTAAGTAAAAAATCCCCATTTGTGGATTAATAAGACTTAATAACAGAAACCCAATAGATTGTGGATCACCTCGTGCACATTAATTATGCTGAAGCAGTTGGAGATTTGTACTTCCGTTTTCATTTATATCACCTGAGATGAATGACATATGAACAGAGAAAGAATTGTGACCTTCACAATTGCACAATAATTTGTTTAAACAATTAAATAACTGAGATTTATGTCTATTAATGCGTTCAAAAATATATTGTGGCTTGCCGTCATACCTGCAGAACCACAGTTCGATAGAGTCCATCCTAAAAGACAGGGAGGGTAGTAGACACCCCAGAGCCAAGCTCAACTCTAACAGACTTATCTCAAATTATTCAATCGAATAACTTAATTAAAGTACAATACAAGTTTGTAAGCAAATATTTTGCTTTATTTAACCGATTGGAAAATCAATTTTGTTTTTATAAAATGGAGAACAATGTATGCGGAATTAGATCTGCTGAAGCAGAGTAGGGGTGCCAGAGATCTGGCACTTCCGATTTGCCAAAGACTGTTCAGACATATCACCCAAAATTGTGCCCTTAAGAAAGTTGTATTGCCCATTAATTTGTTTAAACAATTAAATAACCAAGATTTTATGTCTATTAATACGTTCGAAAATTGATTGTGGTTTGTCGTCATACCTGCAAAACCACGGTTCGTTAGAGTCCATCCTAAAAGACAGGGGGGGCAGTAGACACCCCTGAGCCAAGCTCAACTCTAACTACTTATTAGTGTATGGCTAAGTCAACCACTGCGTGTGCAATTAACTCCGCCGAAGCAGAGCGGGGTCTACCAACAACAAAGTTGTGGCTTGCACTTCCGACTTCAGTCATCCGCCATCGTTGACAGTCTGACCTCCACCAAGGTGGAGCCCCAGTTAAAATGTTAAAATATTAGACATAAAATCTCAAATTATTCAATTGAATAATTTAATTAAAGTACAATACATGTTTGTCATTATTTAATATAAAATAATGAAGATCACCACGAGCACATTAGTTCTACCGAAGCAGAAGCTTAGAAAATAACACTCCTAAAAGATCAATGAGAAGATAATAATTTGCAAAGATCGATGAGAAGAGAACGAATTGTAAAGGAGCTAGCAAGTAGCTTGTCCCCAGGCATAGCCCAATCGTCATGAATTATGCCCTTCAGATTATATTGCACATTAATTTGTTTAAACAATTAAATAACCAAGATTTATGTCTATTAATGCGTTCGAAAATAGATTGTGGCTTGCTGTCATACCCGCAGAACCACATTTCGTTAGAGTCCATCCTAAAAGACAGGGAGGGCAGTAGACACCCCTGAGCCAAGCTCAACTCTAACAGACTTAAAATCTCAAATTATTCAATTGAATAATTTAATTAAAGTACAATACATTTTTGTAAGCAAATATTTTGCTTTATTTAACCGATTCGAAAATCAATGGAAAACGATGCAAGTAGAAAATCCAAATTTCTGATTTAATAAGACTCAATAACAGGAATACTATAGATTATGGATCACCCAAGAAGAAGATCACAAAGAATTGTACCTCGAAGAAGATTATATTGCACATTAATTTGTTTAAACAATTAATTAACTGAGATTTGTGTCTATTAATGCGTTCAAAGATTGTGGCTTGCCGTCATACCTGCACAACCACGATTTATTAGAGTCCATCCTAAAAGACAGGGAGGGTAGTAGACACCCCTGAGCCAAGCTCAACTCTAACAGACTTAAAATCTCAAATTATTAAATTGAATAATTTAATTAAAGTACAATACATATTTGTCATTATTAAATATAAAATAATGAATATCACCACGAGCACATTAGTTCTACCAAAGCAGAAGCTCAGAAAATAACACTCCTAAAAGATCAATGTGAAGAGAACAATTTGTAAACATCGACGAGAAGAGAAAGAATTGTAAAGAATTTATTTTCAAATCAGGAGCTAGCAAGCAGCTTGTCCCCGGGCATAGCCCAACCATCATGAATTATAGCTTTCAGATTATATTGCACATTAATTTGTTTAAACAATTAAATAACCAAGATTTATGTCTATTAATACGTTCGAAAATAGATTGTGGCTTGCTGTCATACCTGCAGAACCACGGTTCGTCAGAGTCCATCCTAAAAGACAGGGAGGGCAGTAGACACCCCTGAGCCAAGCTCAACTCTAACTACTTATTTGTGTATGGCTAAGTCAACCACTGCGGTGTGCAATTAACTCCGCCGGAGCAGAGCGGGGTCTACCGACAACAAAGTTGCGGCTTGCACTTCCGACTTCAGTCATCTGCCATCGTTGACAGTCTGACCTCCACCAAGGTGGAGCCCCAGTTAAAATGTTAAAATATTAGACATAAAATCTCAAATTATTCAATTGAATAATTTAATTAAAGTACAATAAATTTTTGTAAGCAAATATTTTGCTTTATTTAACAGACTAGAAAATCAATCAATGGAGAACGATGCAAGTAGAAAATCCAAATTTCTGATTTAATAAGACCCAATAACAGGAATACCATAGATAATGGATCACCCAAGATGGATAGTGTGGATCAACTATATACAAACGTGAATAGACTAAGAATTGTACCTCGAAGAAGATTATATTACACTCTAATTTGTTTAAACAATTAGATAACTGAGATTTATGTCTATTAGTGCGTTCGAAAATAGATTGTGGTTTGCTGTCATACCCGCAGAACCACATTTTGTTAGAGTCCGTCCTAAAAGACAGGGAGGGCAGTAGACACCCCTGAGCCAAGCTCAACTCTAACAGACTTAAAATCTCAAATTATTCAATCGAATAACTTAATTAAAGTACAATACAAATTTGTAAATTTTTGAGACGTTAATTACACCATAGGATAAATGTCTACGTGAAGAATTTCATCTTAAAGCATTATTTGTATAGTTTGTTTCTTCAAACCATTTAACGAATTTCACCAAATTCAGAGATTAAGGGTGCGAGATATGCATAGACTAACCAGTCTAAAGTAGAAGGCGAGACTTTGTAAAAATACTGATGATAATGCGATTGAAGAAAAGAGAGAAAGATTGATTGAAAATGAGCGTAAGGCAATAATTAATTTAAACAATTAAATAAAATTCAAAGATTTTTCATCTGGTTGATTTTATATTTTATATGTTTTTTGTATTAATTTTGTTTATAAATTGTGTGTAATATATAATAATTTATTGTTTCATGTGTTTACCAGAAGTAAAATCTCAAGTTATTCAATTGAATAAATCAATTAATTAGCCACACATTATTTCAAACAAAGCTTCCTCACTCGTTCCAGCAGGGAAAAAATATAATAAAATGGATGATAGTTTGACTTCAACTATCGTATGAATAAAGAAAGAATTGTACCTCGAAGAAGATTATATTGTACTCTAATTTGTTTAAACAATTAAATAATCAAGATTTATGTCTATTAATACGTTCGAAAATAGATTGTGGTTTGCTGTCATACTCGCAGAACCACGTTTCGTTAGAGTCCATCCTAAAAGACAGGGAGGGTAGTAGACACCCCTGAGCCAAGCTCAACTCTAACTATTAGACTTAAAATCTCAAGTTATTAAATCGAATAACTTAATTAAAGTACAATAAATTTTTGTAAGCAAATATTTTGCTTTATTTAACAGACTGGAAAATCAATGGAGAACAATGGTTGTAGAAAATTGAGAAAAAGTAAATAGCAACAAATCAAGAGAATAATAACAATCGAGAAAAAGGTAACGTGAGAGAATATTCAGAATATAGCCTTTGGCTAATTTGAAGACACATTTTAATAATAATGATTAATAATGCTGGCAGATTAAAGATGGAGCAAAAGAAATTATAATGCAAATATTATTATGATCACTTTTTGTTGTCTACTAAGGAGAGATTTTTTCCGGTGAGAGTCCTGTATTAAGAATGTCCTTTTTTGCAACCAGAGTCTTGTAAAGTTTCCGCTCAGTAAAAATAATCCTATTCCTTTAATAAAAGTATCCCTCGGTGTGTGTCCTGTACAGTTTCCCTTGGTGGGAGTCTTGTAAAGTTTCCGCTCAGTAAAAATAATCCTATTCCTTTAATAAAAGTATCCCTCGGTGTGTGTCCTGTACAGTTTCCCTTGGTGGGAGTCTTGTAAAGTTTCCGCTCAGTAAAAATAATCCTATTCCTTTAATAAAAGTATCCCTCGGTGTGTGTCCTGTACAGTTTCCCTTGGTGGGAGTCTTGTAAAGTTTCCCTCGGTGGAAATAATCATATTCCTATAAAAAAAAGTATCCCTCGGTGGGAGTCCTGTAATGGTTCCCTCGGTGGGAGTCTTGTAAAGTTTCCCTCGGTGGAAATAATCGAATTCCTCTAAAAAAAGTATCCCTCGACGAGAGTTTTCTGTAAAGTTTCCCCCGGTGGAAGTCCTGTAATATTTCCTTCTATGAAAATAATCAGATTCCTGTAAGAAAAATATTCCTCGGTGTGTGTCCTGTAAAGTTTCCCTCGGTGGGAGTCTTGTAAAGTTTTCCTCAGTGGAAATAATCCCTTTCCTATAATATAAAAGCTTCCCTCGGTGGGTGTCCTGTTAAATTTCACTTAGTGAAATTAAAATAATCCAATTTCTGTTATGTTCTTGCAAAATTTTGCTCGCATAAAATTATCAAATTTCTCCTTCGATGTAAAGTGAATCATAATTATATTTAGATTTATATTTCTGTTTACTTCAAATTTACTATCTGCCAGATGTAATATATTAAACCATTAACATATTGTCAAAGAAGACAACAGAAGTTGTGAACAAAATTGTAAGATCAACACAGATGTGCAGCTGTGAAACATAGACGACAACAGAAAAACACCGAATAAGAATAAATGCAGCAGAAATGAAATTCCTACGGAATATAGATGATAAAATAATAACGGATTGAGTAAGAATGAAAGTAATTCGAGAGAACCTTATTTATATTGGACTCTAATTTGTTTAAACAATTAAATAACTGAGATTTTATGTCTATTAATGCGTTCAAAATAAATTGTGGCTTGCCATCATACCTGCAGAACCACAGTTCGTTAGAGTCCATCCTAAAAGACAGGGAGGGTAGTAGACACCCCTAAGCCAAGCTCAACTCTAACAGACTTAAAATCTCAGATTTTTCAATCGAATAACTTAATTAAAGTCCAATACAAGTTTGTAAGCAAATATTTTGCTTTATTGTACAGATTGTAAAATCAATGGAAAACGATGTAAGTAGAAAATCCGCATTTGTGAATTAATAAGACTCAATAACAGGAATACCATAGATTATGGATCACCCAAGATGGATAACGTGGATCAGCAATATACAAGCGTGAATAGATAAAGAATTGTACCTCGAAGAAGATTATATTACACTCTAATTTGTTTAAACAATTAAATAACCAAGATTTTATGTCTATTAATGCGTTCGAAAATTGATGTGGTTTGCTGTCATACCTGCAGAACCACATTTCGTTAGAGTCCATCCTAAAAGACAGGGAGGGCAGTAGACACCCCTGAGCCAAGCTCAACTCTAACTACTTATTTGTGTATGGCTAAGTCAACCACTGCGCGTGCAATTAACTCCGCCGGAGCAGAGCGGGGTCTACCGGCAACAAAGTTGCGGCTTGCACTTACGACTTCAGTCATCTGTCATCGTTGACAGTCTGACCTCCACCAAGGTGGAGCCCCAGTTAAAATGTTAAAAAATATTAGACATAAAACCTCAAATTATTCAATCGAATAACTTAATTAAAGTACAATAAATTTTTGTAAGCAAATATTTTGCTTTATTTAACAGATTGGAAAATCAATGGAAAACGATGTAAGTAGAAAATCCCCATTTGTGAATTAATAAGATTTAATAACAGGAATACCATAGATTATGGATCACCGAAGATGGATAGCGTGGATCACCTATATACAAGTGTATGGATAAAGAATTGTACCTCGAAGAAGATTATATTACACTCTAATTTGTTTAAACAATTAAATAAGTGAGATTTATGTCTATTAATACGTTCAAAGATTGTGGCTTGCCGTCATACCTGCACAACCACGATTTATTAGAGTCCATCCTAAAAGACAGGGAGGGCAGTAGACACCCCAGAGCCAAGCTCGCCTCTAACTACTTATTTGTGTATGGCTAAGTCAACCACTGCGTGTGCAATTAACTCCGCCGAAGCAGAGCGGGGTCTACCGACAACAAAGTTGTGGCTTGCACTTCCGACTTCAGTCATCCGCCAACGTTGACAGTCTGACCTCCACCAAGGTGGAGCCCCAGTTAAAATGTTAAAATATTAGACATAAAACCTCAAATTATTCAATCGAATAATTTAATTAAAGTACAATACCCATTTGTTATTATTAAATATAAATATTAAATATGAAGATCACCATAAGCACATTAGTTCTACCGAAGCAGAAGCTCAGAAAATAACACTCCTAAAAGATCAATGAGAAGAGAATAATTTGCAAAGATCGATGAGAAGAGAACGAATTGTAAAGGAGCTAGCAAGTAGCTTGTCCCCAGGCATAGCCCAATCATCATGAATTATGCCCTATATTGCACATTAATTTGTTTAAACAATTAAATAACTGAGATTTTGTGTCTATTAATGCGTTCGAAAATTGATTGTGGCTTGCCGTCATACCCGCAGAACCACAGTTCGTCAGAGTCCATCCTAAAAGACAAGGAGGGTAGTAGACACCCTTGAGCCAAGCTCAACTCTAACAGACTTAAAATCTCAAATTATTCAATCGAATAATTTAATTAAAATACAATACATGTTTGTCATTATTAAATATAAAATACGATATACAAAATAATAAATCAATGTGAAATAAAATCTGAGCGATTCAAAACCTCCCTTTGTTAATTAAAACGACCATTGGATGAATTAAAACGATTCGAATCATTAAAGTAAACAATAATAAATAAAATAATTCAATACTTATTTATTGAATTTATCCAACACCTGAAAGAGTACGAAGATTCGACAAGTAGATGACATTCATTCAATTTATATATATATCAAAACACACCCTGTGAAGGGCATTTATATGTGTTTTTGTATACATATATACATTATTAATTCAAAGAATTAATTACGGACGGGTTTCCACGCCACCCATGAGGTACCGTCCTCGACGCGTTAAACTTTTTTTTTAAACGAGAGTTTTCGCAACGGGTTGAAAGTTTTAAACGCACAAAGTGGTTTTTGCAATGCAGTAACGTCTAAAGCATTGCTTTAAATAAATATCATGAACTGACAATAAATGCTTCTGAAATCCACTGATTGTGTTTCGTTTTAAACCCTAAACCCACGCCCTATAACCCGTTCTGCAAGCAAAATTGGTTATTTGAAAAATATTATGAATGAATTAAATTATTTATTTATTTATATGAATGTAATTAATTTTCAATTACTGATATAAAAATATTTGCTTCCAAAATTTTTTATCCAAATTCAATTTCATAAGAGTATTGATTGATTGAATTCAAACTCAAAAGTATTGCAATTGTTGAAACTAATTTGCAATTATTTACGGTTAAGCCGTCTACTCGATCAAGATTTATTCTAGATGCGATCTGTTTCATTTTTATTTGCTTGCTTTTCAAATTTCTACAAACGTTTACTTTAATTTGTTATTGAATCAAGAGAAATCTTGCAAATTTATTTATTTATTAGCAACAAATATTGAATATTTTAAAATGATTAATGCTTTCTCATTATTTAAACCATCTGTTATTGTAATGATAAATATGAATTATTAAAAATCTTTATTAATTTAGTTCAAACTCTACTACTCATCTGAGGTGCCGCTCGTGGAAGTTTGCACCAACACGTGAGTATCTGGTGCAAAGTTCCACGAGAACCTCGACCTGTACGGATTGTCTCTTCAATCGATAATCACTTTCGAGGAGTCAATTAAAAAAAAATGACTTCAATCAACACCCAATAATGAAGTAACAAAAAAATTCATAATGATAATCACTCTTGATAATTCTATAAAAAGTGAAACTGGTTTGGTTAATACTTATGAATTGAGTGATTTTTTTGTTTTATCTTTTATCTTTATTATTAACATTTTAATTAAGTGATTAAACACAGACGGAAAGACCTCTGGTCGATAGCCAATTCCAAAACAAAAAAATTGTATTTTACGAAAATAATGTTAACATCGTCTGGAATAAAAGTATATTATTATTATTTGATTAATGTTAAAGAGCAAATAAATTTTCTCAACCAATTAATGCCTCATTAATTAATTAAAACAGATTTTAAAACTGATTTGGTTGCTGATCTCAAATATAAATAATCGGCTATTTTTTTTTTTTCAAATTTGTTTCAAATCATTTATTTTTTATGAAAATGATGAAAATGAATTAAATCCCCCACAAAAGTGATCATCTCTCGATCCGAGACACCCGCTTGCGTTATTCCCACGAAGATAGGTCGATCCGGGAGACTTATATATCTCCCCGCGCCCTGAAAAAAAAAAGACCCTGCAAAAAAGAAGAAGGTGGTCGATCCGGGAGTGAACTCCCCGCGGAAGATCTCACTAACACTCACTAAGCGTCGATCCGGGAGACATATATCTCCCCGCGGAAGATCACACTGACACTCACTATTAACACTCTGACGTGTTAGCGAAAATGAGGCTCAACGGGGCCCCCACGCACCATCACTTCACTATCACTGTCGATCCGAGAGACTTACATATATGCTCCCCGCGACGATTTGGGAGCCTCCTCCTTCTTATGTTCACACTAACAGTTTTAAAGAGCTCTCTCTTAGACATAATTTTATAATTAATTTAATGTTTAATAAATAAATAAATTTATTAGAAGAATATTTCAAATAAAAGTGTTGAAAAAATAATAAAATAAAAGTATTGATTGTTAAATTGCAATTAGTTAATCTTTCATTTAATAGTGTAATTAAATTACATCAAAGATTGAACACATCTATTTCCATTGGTAAATCACTTGCGGGCATGATTTTTCCTTTGATATCGAGAGACCAATTCACATCATGTTAATTTTTCTACCAAAGTTTATAATAATGGTTCTTTTTTTTAGCGAACCTTTGTTTAAGTTTTTGTTTAAGTATTTGTTTAAGAGTTTGGTTTAATGGTTCTTTTTTTTTTTAGCGAACCTTTGTTTAAGTTTTAGTTTAAGAGTTTAGTTTAATGGTTCTTTTTTTTTTAGCGAACCTTTGTTTAAGTTTTAGTTTAAGAGTTTAGTTTAATGGTTCTTTTTTTTTTTAGCGAACCTTTGTTTAAGTTTTAGTTTAAGAGTTTAGTTTAATGGTTCTTTTTTTTTTTAGCGAACCTTTGTTTAAGTTTTAGTTTAAGTATTTGTTTAAGAGTTTGGTTTAATGGTTCTTTTTTTTTTAGCGAACCTTTGTTTAAGTTTTAGTTTAAGAGTTTAGTTTAATGGTTCTTTTTTTTTTTAGCGAACCTTTGTTTAAGTTTTAGTTTAAGAGTTTAGTTTAATGGTTCTTTTTTTTTTAGCGAACCTTAGTTTAAGTTTTTGTTTAAGTATTTGTTTAAGAGTTTGGTTTAATGGTTCTTTTTTTTTTAGCGAACCTTTGTTTAAGTTTTAGTTTAAGAGTTTAGTTTAATGGTTCTTTTTTTTTTAGCGAACCTTTGTTTAAGTTTTAGTTTAAGAGTTTAGTTTAATGGTTCTTTTTTTTTTTAGCGAACCTTTGTTTAAGTTTTAGTTTAAGAGTTTAGTTTAATGGTTCTTTTTTTTTTAGCGAACATTTGTTTAAGTTTTAGTTTAAGTATTTGTTTAAGAGTTTGGTTTAATGGTTCTTTTTTTTTTTAGCGAACCTTTGTTTAAGTTTTAGTTTAAGAGTTTAGTTTAATGGTTCTTTTTTTTTTTAGCGAACCTTTGTTTAAGTTTTAGTTTAAGTATTTGTTTAAGAGTTTGGTTTAATGGTTCTTTTTTTTTTTAGCGAACCTTTGTTTAAGTTTTAGTTTAAGAGTTTAGTTTAATGGTTCTTTTTTTTTTTAGCGAACCTTTGTTTAAGTTTTAGTTTAAGAGTTTAGTTTAATGGTTCTTTTTTTTTTTAGCGAACCTTTGTTTAAGTTTTAGTTTAAGTATTTGTTTAAGAGTTTGGTTTAATGGTTCTTTTTTTTTTAGCGAACCTTTGTTTAAGTTTTAGTTTAAGAGTTTAGTTTAATGGTTCTTTTTTTTTTTAGCGAACCTTTGTTTAAGTTTTAGTTTAAGAGTTTAGTTTAATGGTTCTTTTTTTTTTAGCGAACCTTTGTTTAAGTTTTAGTTTAAGAGTTTAGTTTAATGGTTCTTTTTTTTTTAGCGAACCTTTGTTTAAGTTTTAGTTTAAGAGTTTAGTTTAATGGTTCTTTTTTTTTTAGCGAACCTTTGTTTAAGTTTTAGTTTAAGAGTTTAGTTTAATGGTTCTTTTTTTTTTTAGCGAACATTTGTTTAAGTTTTAGTTTAAGTATTTGTTTAAGAGTTTGGTTTAATGGTTCTTTTTTTTTTTAGCGAACCTTTGTTTAAGTTTTAGTTTAAGAGTTTAGTTTAATGGTTCTTTTTTTTTTTAGCGAACCTTTGTTTAAGTTTTAGTTTAAGTATTTGTTTAAGAGTTTGGTTTAATGGTTCTTTTTTTTTTTAGCGAACCTTTGTTTAAGTTTTAGTTTAAGAGTTTAGTTTAATGGTTCTTTTTTTTTTTAGCGAACCTTTGTTTAAGTTTTTGTTTAAGTATTTGTTTAAGTTTTTGTTTAAGTATTTGTTTAAGAGTTTAGTTTAATGGTTCTTTTTTTTTTAGCGAACCTTTGTTTAAGTTTTAGTTTAAGAGTTTAGTTTAATGGTTCTTTTTTTTTTTAGCGAACCTTTGTTTAAGTTTTAGTTTAAGAGTTTAGTTTAATGGTTCTTTTTTTTTTTAGCGAACCTTTGTTTAAGTTTTAGTTTAAGTATTTGTTTAAGAGTTTGGTTTAATGGTTCTTTTTTTTTTTAGCGAACCTTTGTTTAAGTTTTAGTTTAAGAGTTTAGTTTAATGGTTCTTTTTTTTTTTAGCGAACCTTTGTTTAAGTTTTAGTTTAAGAGTTTAGTTTAATGGTTCTTTTTTTTTTTAGCGAACCTTTGTTTAAGTTTTAGTTTAAGTATTTGTTTAAGAGTTTGGTTTAATGGTTCTTTTTTTTTTTAGCGAACCTTTGTTTAAGTTTTAGTTTAAGAGTTTAGTTTAATGGTTCTTTTTTTTTTTAGCGAACCTTTGTTTAAGTTTTAGTTTAAGAGTTTAGTTTAATGGTTCTTTTTTTTTTTTAGCGAACCTTTGTTTAAGTTTTAGTTTAAGTATTTGTTTAAGAGTTTGGTTTAATGGTTCTTTTTTTTTTTAGCGAACCTTTGTTTAAGTTTTAGTTTAAGAGTTTAGTTTAATGGTTCTTTTTTTTTTAGCGAACCTTTGTTTAAGTTTTAGTTTAAGAGTTTAGTTTAATGGTTCTTTTTTTTTTAGCGAACCTTTGTTTAAGTTTTAGTTTAAGAGTTTAGTTTAATGGTTCTTTTTTTTTTAGCGAACCTTTGTTTAAGTTTTAGTTTAAGAGTTTAGTTTAATGGTTCTTTTTTTTTTAGCGAACCTTTGTTTAAGTTTTAGTTTAAGAGTTTAGTTTAATGGTTCTTTTTTTTTTTAGCGAACCTTTGTTTAAGTTTTTGTTTAAGTATTTGTTTAAGTTTTTGTTTAAGTATTTGTTTAAGAGTTTGGTTTAATGGTTCTTTTTTTTTTTAGCGAACCTTTGTTTAAGTTTTAGTTTAAGAGTTTAGTTTAATGGTTCTTTTTTTTTTTAGCGAACATTTGTTTAAGTTTTAGTTTAAGTATTTGTTTAAGAGTTTGGTTTAATGGTTCTTTTTTTTTTTAGCGAACCTTTGTTTAAGTTTTAGTTTAAGAGTTTAGTTTAATGGTTCTTTTTTTTTTTAGCGAACCTTTGTTTAAGTTTTAGTTTAAGAGTTTAGTTTAATGGTTCTTTTTTTTTTAGCGAACCTTTGTTTAAGTTTTAGTTTAAGAGTTTAGTTTAATGGTTCTTTTTTTTTTTAGCGAACCTTTGTTTAAGTTTTAGTTTAAGTATTTGTTTAAGAGTTTGGTTTAATGGTTCTTTTTTTTTTTTAGCGAACCTTTGTTTAAGTTTTAGTTTAAGAGTTTAGTTTAATGGTTCTTTTTTTTTTTAGCGAACCTTTGTTTAAGTTTTAGTTTAAGAGTTTAGTTTAATGGTTCTTTTTTTTTTTAGCGAACCTTTGTTTAAGTTTTAGTTTAAGAGTTTAGTTTAATGGTTCTTTTTTTTTTTAGCGAACCTTTGTTTAAGTTTTAGTTTAAGAGTTTAGTTTAATGGTTCTTTTTTTTTTTAGCGAACCTTTGTTTAAGTTTTAGTTTAAGAGTTTAGTTTAATGGTTCTTTTTTTTTTAGCGAACCTTTGTTTAAGTTTTAGTTTAAGAGTTTAGTTTAATGGTTCTTTTTTTTTTAGCGAACCTTTGTTTAAGTTTTAGTTTAAGAGTTTAGTTTAATGGTTCTTTTTTTTTTTAGCGAACCTTTGTTTAAGTTTTAGTTTAAGAGTTTAGTTTAATGGTTCTTTTTTTTTTTAGCGAACCTTTGTTTAAGTTTTAGTTTAAGAGTTTAGTTTAATGGTTCTTTTTTTTTTTAGCGAACCTTTGTTTAAGTTTTAGTTTAAGAGTTTAGTTTAATGGTTCTTTTTTTTTTTAGCGAACCTTTGTTTAAGTTTTAGTTTAAGAGTTTAGTTTAATGGTTCTTTTTTTTTTAGCGAACCTTTGTTTAAGTTTTAGTTTAAGAGTTTAGTTTAATGGTTCTTTTTTTTTTAGCGAACCTTTGTTTAAGTTTTAGTTTAAGAGTTTAGTTTAATGGTTCTTTTTTTTTTTAGCGAACCTTTGTTTAAGTTTTAGTTTAAGAGTTTAGTTTAATGGTTCTTTTTTTTTTAGCGAACCTTTGTTTAAGTTTTAGTTTAAGAGTTTAGTTTAATGGTTCTTTTTTTTTTTAGCGAACCTTTGTTTAAGTTTTAGTTTAAGAGTTTAGTTTAATGGTTCTTTTTTTTTTTTAGCGAACCTTTGTTTAAGTTTTAGTTTAAGAGTTTAGTTTAATGGTTCTTTTTTTTTTTAGCGAACCTTTGTTTAAGTTTTAGTTTAAGAGTTTAGTTTAATGGTTCTTTTTTTTTTTAGCGAACCTTTGTTTAAGTTTTAGTTTAAGTATTTGTTTAAGAGTTTGGTTTAATGGTTCTTTTTTTTTTTAGCGAACCTTTGTTTAAGTTTTAGTTTAAGAGTTTAGTTTAATGGTTCTTTTTTTTTTTAGCGAACCTTTGTTTAAGTTTTAGTTTATTTAATTATTGATTTAAGTATTATTATTGGTTTTTTTTTTTTTTTTAGCGAACCTTTGTTTAAGTTTTAGTTTATTTAATTATTGATTTAAGTATTATTATTATTGGTTCTTTTTTTTTTAGCGAACCTTAGTTTGTTTTGTTTAATTAAGTATTAATTATTTATTTGATTGGTCTCTTGTGAAAAATCATGCCCGCACCACCAAAAATATTAATAATTTATAGTTAAATTGAAATTAAATATTTGGTGTTTGTTCTTAAAAATGGTTAATAATTGTTTAATTTTCTAATTATAAATCAAAGACTTGTTGTATTAACCATAGAGTTTTTGAATTTACGTGAAGTAAATTTTATCAGAAATAAAAAGACTGTTGTATCTTATTTTAAATTTAATAATTTGTGAAGAATTGCATTATTAATTTGTGAAAATCCATTGCAATAAATGAAATTTATTTATTTATTTATTTATAAGAACCCTAAACTTGAAAGGGTAGAAACTAAATATATAATGTTTATATTTAAGAATTCACCTTACACTGAGAAGTAGAGAGGAACATATAACGATGTTATATGAGACTAAATACATTAAATAAAATATTTAAGAATTGCAGAGTTATTTCAAAATACACACAGAGGTCCGTTCATTGCCTGAAATATACAGGGAGATTGTCGAACACACAACTGGAAAACTCCGGCCGTAAAGTCTCTAGCTCTGCACTCGAAAACCTCCCCGTATATCGCAGGCAATGCATGGACCGGAGTGTATTTTTAATATATTCTGCAAATATTCTACCGTTAGTGTGAACATCGTCCGGAGGTATTTCAAAACCGAACTCCCCGCGGATGTTCTCGAAGAAGAAGTTTGAAGATCTTGTAGAAGAAGCTTGAAGTCCCTGAAGAAGAAGCTTGAAGTCCTTGAAGAAAAGCTTGAAGTCCTTGAAGAAAAGCTTGAAGTCCCTGAAGAAAAGCTTGAAGTCCTTGAAGAAGAAGCTTGAAGTCCTTGAAGAAGAAGTTCTTGGAGAAGAAGCTTGTAGATCTTGAAGAAGAAGATCTTGGAGACGAAAGTTTCGCGGAAGGTCGCACTAACACACTCACGTGTTAGCACCGATAGGGTAACTGACCCTCGCGCACAACCCGACACTCGATACTTTCGCGGAAGGTCGCACTAACACACTCACGTGTTAGCACCGATAGGGTAATTTACCCACGCGCACAACTAAACTGTCTTTCTGCCTGAAAAGAAAAGCCCCCCCGCCCCCTCGACTCCCCTTTACATTTTTTCTTATGAAAAAATGTCATTACTTTTATACGGAATGAACATTGACTTTAACAACCCACCCATTGATGTGCATTGCATCAATCACTTTTGGAAATGAAAACAAAACTTCAGAGAGCCGGCTGATGGTCTTTTTGAAAGCTCCAACCGCACGACAAACCAAAGTTGCAATCGCGCCCGTTCTGTCATCAGACTCCATGGAAGGACATGCGCACATTAAACCTGATGACAAAGATCCGCGTCGACATCAATAAGTTTGACTTATTAATATCGATTTATTTCATTGAATTTCTGGTCAAACGGCGAGTTTAAAAAAGGAAGGAACTAAAAATAATTCGAAAAACGAAACTTAAAAGAATCCCCGCGCACGGTAATAGGGCGCACACTGAATGTTAATAAGCCGGCCAAATCGGATTTTCCGAGCACAACGAATTAACATTTTAGAATTTTCTTCTTGTTAAAAATTAATTCAGTTCACTTCAATTAGATTGAAGAGAAGTAAATTATACAAAATGAATTGATTCAATGAGGGCCATTTATGGCACACTCATTTAGCCTTTACAAACGGCTGTAATTTAATAAGTTTTTGTGATATCTGAAAAATAGAAATTGATTCTCGTATGAATAGAGAAAGAATTGTACCCCGAAGAAGATCATATTGCACTCTAATTTGTTTAAACAATTAAATAATTGAGATTTATGTCTATCAATGCGTTCGAAAATTGAGTGTGGTTTGCCGTCATACCTGCAAAACCACGGTTCGTTAAAGTCCATCCTAAAAGACAGGGAGGGCAGTAGACACCCCTGAGCCAAGCTCAACTCTAACTACTTATTTGTGTATGGCTAAGTCAACCACTGCGTGTGCAATTAACTCCGCCGAAGCAGAACTGGGGTTGCCAACAACAAAGTTGCGGCTTGCACTTCGGACTTTAGTCATCCGCCATCGTTGACAGTCTGACCTCCACCAAGGTGGAGCCCCAATTATATTAGACATGAAATCTCAAAATATTCAATCGAATAACTTAATTAAAGTACAATACATTTTTGTAAGCAAATATTTTGCTTTATTTAACAGAGAAAGTCCAAATTTGTGGATTAATAAGACTTCACAATAGATTATGGATCACCGATTTGCAAATGGGTGACAGTCCGACATTCACTAACGTGGATATAAGAGGATAATACAAATACGAAAAGAGAAATAATCAATTCTTTTAAAAGAAAAAATGTAAAATGGGCTTTGGGCATTACTTTTCTGAACTAGATCCCGTGTTTTGACACAAAACACACATAACATCACAATATCCAATAAAATAATTGGAGAAGAATGCTACTAAAAGTGTTTCTCATTCTTCATTTAAAGAATCTGTGATTCATTTAAATTTTTCGAGAATCTCAGAATGGACAGGTTTCCACACCACCCTTGGGGTACTGTCCTCAGTGCATTAACTTTTGACGAGAGTTCTCGCAAAGGAATGGCATTTCAAAACCTATTCCCGCTATATCTTACTCGACCGAAACGGTTTCTCGATTGACAACCATTATTTGGGATCTAGTTCATGTGCCCTTAGCCCTGAGAAGTTTTCCTTCCTTAAACATTAAGGAAGGATGTAAGAATAAAGAAAGAAAGTTCTTTCTTTTGATAACATTTACACCGTCACCATCCGAAATTGATATCACATTTAAATTAGTTTAAACAATTAAATAACAAACAGATTTTTCATCCGATTGATTTTAAATAAAATGTGTTTATTTTGTAATTTATGTATTTATATTGTGCTTAATGTGTGATTATAATTTTTTCATGTGTTTGTCAGACAAAAAAATCTCAAATTATCCAATTGAATAAATTAATTTAAATACAATAAAGACAAAATCCAACCAAAAAACAAACTGAACATTAATTTAAATTCAATCAACGACAATCGACATACTTTTTTTTAACAAAAACAGCTTTGTTTTTAGGAAAGGCGACAATTTTCAACTCCAACTAAATGAAGTTCTTGAGAGAAGGGAGTTCCAATTATTAATAAATAAAGAAGAAGAGAAGACAATATGAATTCATTTATTAACCGAAGAAGAAAAGACGTGGATATGAAGGAATTCATCAGTGTTGTTAAAGTAAAGTCGAAAAGGCGATCATCAGGAGGAAATTGAGAAGAAGTTAATTGCAACGAATAGAGAGAATTATAACAATGGAGAAGAAGGTAAGCGTAAAATAAGAGAATATTAACAAGAAACCACTTTGGCTGTTGGTTAATTTGAGGAGGAATTTTAAAAGTAGCTTGGATTAATAATGCTGACGGATTAAAGATGGTGTAGAAGAAATAACAATCGAAATATTATTACGATCACTTTTTGTTGTCTCCCAACGAGTGGGAGTCATGTACGGAGAGATTTAATCCGGTGAGAGAACTGAATTAAGAATTTTCTTCACTGCAATTCAAGTATTTAGATATCAGTAGAATTCCTGGAAAGCTTCTCGCAGTGAAATTCAAATAATATGATTTCTGCAACAAAGACTTTCCTCGTGTAAAGTTTCCTTCGGTGAATGAAAGTTCGTTGAGTATCTCGTAAAATATTGCTTCGGATAAAATTATCCATCACCCCTACCACCACCATTATGGTGGATGGGGATTTTTAGATTATATATATATATATATATATAAAATTATCCACTCTCTCCTTCTGTGTAGAGTGAAATATAATCATATTTGGATTTATATTTTCATCTAATTAAATTTTATTGTATGCCAAATCATTAATGTATTATTATATGAAATCCTTTTCTGACATAACTGTTTACATTTTCTGATTTTAATCACAAATATTAATTGGTTGAAAAATACACTTAATTTATTTCGACTCTTGTCATTATTGTTGATATTGTGATTGTGTACCATCAAGTGATTAATGAGAATCAAATAAAAGATTTAATCGATTTTTTCTTTTGCTGATAGACCTACGGTCGACAGCCATTTAACCATTAATTAGCCATAAATGTATTGCATTGTATCATATATTAAATTTATGTCGCAATAAAGATGTTTTGTTATTGAATATTTTTCTGCCATTATTTTAATTGTGGTTCAAACACTGGAAACATAGTTTTATTGTTTCTTCTTATATTCTTTATTTTTAAATCATTTCTTTTAATTTTTATGTACGGATTAATTTATTTTATAACACTAACATAATATCTTTATTGAAAAAAGGAATACAATAAATAATCTTAAAACATTCTTTAACAAGATATTCATATGTTTCCTTTTTGCAGGGGCAATCGACCATAAGTCACCCATTTTATTTTATATTTTCTTGTTAGTTTAATTCATGTAATAGAAGTAACTAGTTCCTCTGGGCTAAGCCCTTCTAACATCATTTTTACTTATTTTAATATAAATATTCATTTTATTATATAATTTTAATTTCGTTCAATACCAACAACATTGATTTATTTCCATTTTCTTGTTTTTGTATTGTAAATATCAGAATCTAGTTTCTTTGAACTAGACTCCGGGCGAAGCCCTTGTTCCTTTCTTTATTTTTTCATCACATCAGAACCTAGCTCTGTTGGAATATTTGAAACATTTTTCATGTTTCTTAATTAAAGTATGGAAATTGCAAGAGGAATAATTTTTCCCTTTAGAAGATTGTATTTGCACAATCATTTATTCAAATAATTAAAAAAGCAATAGATTTTATGTCTGAGTTGTTTGTGGCCTGCCGTCATACCTGCAAAACCACGTTTCGTTAGAGTCCATCCTAAAAGACAGGGAGGGCAGTAGACACCCCTGAGCCAAGCTCAACTCCAACTACTTATTTGTGTATGGCTAAGTCAACCACTGCGTGTGCAATTAACTCCGCCGGAGCAGAGCGGGGGTTGCCGGCGACAGAGTCGTAGGCTTGCACTTTCGACTTCAGTCATCCGCCGACCGTTATGGCCGGCAGTCTGACCTCCACAAAGTGGAGCCCCTTTAAGGTTATATGAACCCCACCGCGTGCGCATTAACCTCGCCGAAGCGAAGCTGGGGTGCCAACATCCAAGGATGCTGGCTCGCACTTCCGTTGATCTGACATGAGTCTTTCAGTCATAAATGACCTCCACCGAAGTGGACCCCCAGTTTAAGATCAGACGTAAAATCTCGAATGAATTAAATTAATTTACAATACATTTTTGTGAGGCAAAATTTTCTTGATTTATTGAAGCAATGTTGTTCATACAGAAAGAAACTAAAAATGGTATAACATTGCTTTGAATTACACATATTACATCTGTGCAAACGATTTTACTTTAAAGTCTCCTTAGTTAAGGGTTGCTTAAAAGTTAAGGATTGGATTACACCGCTCATATAAAATCTCTGTTTAGTTAAACTAAAAATGTCTCCTTATTTGGTGGATTAATATGGTGAAAGGGAGACATTCATATATTTACATGAATTAAACGTTTATGAATAAATCATTTTTTTATATATATAAAAATAATCTTTATTTCCAAACATATATAATACATATGTTTCTTACTTAATCTTATCCTCTTTTACCCGTATTGGGTGTCGAGGTTATACATATGTTTAAATGTATTAAAGTCTTTGACTTGATGTTCGGATATCGGCTATCGACCAGAAGTCAATCCGCCTTTATTTTATTATTTAAAATGAATTAATCTGTAAATAAATATTATTTATTTATTCTTCATATAATTTTAAACCCAGACACCATATGGTAAAAGGGGTTGCTGATTATAAAGTTTACATTGGTAAAATTAAAATGAAAGTTCAGTAAAATGTTGCTTCAAATAAAATTATCGAAAGCAAAATATAATCATATATGAATTTATATTTTTATCTAATTAAATTTTATTACGTGCCGGATCATCAATTTATTTCTATTAAAC
Source organism: Philonthus spinipes (assembly GCA_963082785.1). NCBI lineage: Eukaryota > Metazoa > Arthropoda > Insecta > Coleoptera > Staphylinidae > Philonthus > Philonthus spinipes. The sequence goes on along the minus strand of OY720321.1, from coordinate 11,938,618 downwards.
CATTAATAATTTTATATCATTTCCCTTTCCAAAGTAACTTTTTCTGTTTTTTGATTTTATGGTTTGTATTTTCTTCGTAAAATCTACTTTGAAATCAATTACACATTGATCTTTAGTAATTGGCCACCGACCAAAGGTATTTCTGCCTTTTCATACTGTATGTACAAACATCTTTATTGTGACATAAATTCAATATACAGGACAATGTAATACATTTATAGTTAATAAAGATCTTTCAGTCTTTTTTATTATTATTTTTTATACATTTAATTTTCCATATTTTTTTTTAAATAACTGTGATGAAGTAAAAAAAATACACATTTCTGTAATTATTTTAAATATAAATAAATCATAATCTACTTGCTCGTGAAGTAGTTGTTTTGATGTACATTTGATTTACGTAACGTAAGTCAAAATATCACAGTAGCTAAAAAATGAAATAATTTATTAATTATTTTCATTTTTTTTTATTTCTTACATAACATTCTCTTTATCACTTGGTGAAACACTTTGAACTAATAATGTTAAAGGAATGAATTTAAACACTTGTTTTGTTTCACTATTGTTTTTTATTTACTTGAACAGTTTCGACTTTTAGAGCATTATCAAAATAACAGAAGAAACCTTTTTTTTTATTTAATTTAATCAGATGCTAGTTCATTTCAAGTAGACTCCAGGCAAAGCCTTAAAAGAATAAATTTGTTGTATTTTTTTTTTTTTAATTTTTATTTTTCAATCATTTCCTTTAAAGTTTAAACATTAATTCATGAAATACTTGGTGAAACATATTGATCACTGGATATTTAAAGTAATGATAAAAAAAAACACACACTTGGTTTTTGTTACACAGAAATTTCTGTAAAACAAAAGCCAAGTTAATTTTTTTTATTACCCTAAATATCCAGACAATTCCTTTAATTTTTATTCTTTCTTTCTTAATCTTATCCTCTTTTACCCGTATTGGGTGTCGAGGTTCTTTAATTTTTATGTGCAGATTAGTTTATTTTCTCGTTCGTTTAATTTCACCATAAATGAAGGCTTGGAATAAAAGGGACTATGATTTAAGCCCTCCCAGCATCGTTTTATTATTTAAATATCCATTTTATTATGTAATCTTATTACGTTCAATATCAACAACTTTGATTTATTTCCATTTTCTTGTTTTTGTATTGTAAATATCAGAATCTAGTTACTATGAACTAGACTCCGGGCGCAGCCCTTATTCTTTTCTTTTTTTTTTCATCACATCAGAATCTAATTCTGTTGGATTAAACTGTGGGTCGAGCCCAGCAATTAAATTCAAACATTTTTCATGTTTCTTAATTTCATCAATTAAAATATAGAGAAATAATTTTCCTCTTTAAAAGATTGTTTTGCACAATCATTAATTCAAATAATTAAAAAAAGCAATAGATTTTATGTCCGAGTTGTTTGTGGCTCGCCGTCATACCTGCAAAACCACGTTTCGTTAGAGTCCATCCTAAAAGACAGGGAGGGCAGTAGACACCCCTGAGCCAAGCTCAACTCCAACTACTTATTTGTGTATGGCTAAGTCAACCACTGCGTGTGCAATTAACTCCGCCGGAGCAGAGCGGGGGTTGCCGGCGACAGAGTCGTAGGCTTGCACGTTCGACTTCAGTCATCCGCCGACCGTTACGGCCGGCAGTCTGACCCCCACAGAGTGGAGCCCCTTTAAGGTTATATGAACCCCACCGCGTGCGCATTAACCTCGCCGAAGCGAAGCTGGGGTGCCAACATCCAAGGATGCTGGCTCGCACTTCCGTTGATCTGACATGAGTCTTTCAGTCATAAATGACCTCCACCGAAGTGGACCCCCAGTTTAAGATCAGACGTAAAATCTCAAATGAATTAAATTAATTTACAATACATTTTTATGAAGTGAAGCTTTTGCTGGAAAATCAATGTTGTTTATATGGAAACGTAAAACTTGTGTGCGAGCATAACACTGCTTTCATTTGCACATATTATATTTAATGTTCCTTCACATAAATTCATGAAGGAGAGAGAAAAAAATGAATGTACATGTAAATTATATTGAATTTATTTCAAACATGTAACGTCTATGATTAAATCATATTAAAATTCACAACGAATTAATCTGCACATAAATATTATTTAAATTGTTAATAACTGAGGCTTCAACTTTGTTATACATTGTTTATCAATTGACTAAAACAATTTAAACTTTGTATCATACTAAATTTAGTGTTATGAAACACTTCAATACAAAAAAAATATTATTTATTAGGCTGAAAGACCTCTGATCGATAGCCAGTTTGTGAATTTTGCTTTTTATATATATTTATTCTTCATATAATTTTATACCCAGCACCATATGGTAAAAGGGATTACTGATTATATATATATATATATACATATATAATTTTAACACATTTATTTATAGAAAAAATCAGAGTCTAGAAGAAATGCAATCCTAGCATCATTTTACTTATCTTCATTTAAATATAAATTTTATTATTATTAACTTTCTTTTCATACCCTTCTGGGTGTCAAAGTAATTTTATTATTTAATTTAATTTTGTTCAATATTCAACAACAAGATTAATATAGAAAAGTGTATTTATTCACTTGATCACGGTTATTTAAATTAGTAAAAAAAATAATTAATTATTCAATTGAATAAATTAATTATTTTCAAATTCTGTTTATTTAAATAAATGAGTTTTGAATTCACGTGAAGTATTAATATCAAAAATAACACAAGAGTTTTTTTTTCTTAATTCACTTTTTATTCGACACATTAGATGTACATTTGAACAAATAAAGTAATCATTATCAATAACAAATTCTGTTTATTTAATTTTATTTTGTTTAACATCAACAACAAAATTGATTCATGAACTTTTGTTTATTTTTTTTAAATTTTATCCTGTTTAATAATAAGCAAAAAAAAAATGGAAAACAGATTTTTAAAGAAATTATTAATTATCCAAATATTATTATGATCACTTTTATTATTTTCACATTTTTGGAGAGATTTACCTCAGAGAGGGTTCTGTATTCAGAATTTCCTTCTTTGCAATCAGAATAATCCGATGTCCATAAAGGTTTCACTCGGTGGACATCCTGTTAAGTTTCCCTCCAATGGGAGAGTCCTTTAAAGTTTCCCCTAATGGGAGTCCTGTATAGTTTCCCCTCGAAGGGAGTCTTGTAAAATGTCTCCTGTGATTTAAATTGTTCTTTATTTCTCATCACCGAATCTAATCCCTTTGAACTGATTATACAGTTCGACTTCAACTGTCGTGGAATATACAAGTACGAATAGATAAAGAATATATACCAATACGACTTCCGTCTTCACTTCCGATATGCCGAAAACTGTTCAGTCATATCACCCAAGATGGATAGCGTGGACTCGCTATATACAAATACGAATAGGAAAGAAGATTATATTGCACTCTAATTTGTTTAAACAATTAAATAACCAAGATTTTATGTCTATTAATGCTTTCAAAAAAAATATTGTGGTTCGCCGTCATACCTGCAAAACCACGTTTCGTTAGAGTCCATCTTAAAAGACAGGAAGGGCAGTAGACACCCCCAGAGCCAAGCTCAACTCTAACTACTTATTTGTGTATGGCTAAGTCAACCATTGCGTGTGCAATTAACTCCGCCGGAGCAGAGCGGGGTCTACCGGCAACAAAGTTGCGGCTTGCACTTCCGACTTCAGTCATCCGCCATCGTTGACGGTCTGACCTCCACCAAGGTGGAGCCCCAGTTAAAATGTTAAAATATTAGACATAAAACCTAAAATTATTCAATCGAATAATTTAATTAAAGTACAATACATTTTTATAAGCAAATATTTTGCTTTATTTAAGATTGGAAAACCAGTGGAGAACGATGTAAGTAGAAAATCCCCATTAAGACTCAATAACAGGAAACGATAGATTATGGATCACCTCGCCAGGAATCTAGCTTGCACTTCTGATTTGTGCACACAACCTGAAATTGATGACAGTTTGAGATCCACTATTGTGGATATCAGAGGATACAAATATGAAAAGAGAACGAAGCACACCCTTTAAGAGATGATGTAATAATAAATGTAAAATGGGCTTTGGGCATTATTTCTCTGAACTAGATCCAGTGTTTTGATACAAAACACACATAACATCGTAATGTCAATAAAATGATTGAAGCTGAAACTGTTAGTCTTTCTTTATCGTTCAATTATTTCAATAATCTGTGATTCAATTGTATTTTTCGAGAATCTCAGAATGGACAGGTTTCCACACCACCCTTGAGGTACTGTCCTCGGTGCATTAACTTTTGTCGAGAGTTCTCGCAAAGGGTTACAGTTTTAAAACAAGCGCGTGTTTTAAAAGCTATTTCCCCGCTATATCTTACTCGGCTAAAACAGTTTCTCGATTGATGTTCATTATTTGGGATCTAGTTCATGTGCCCTTAGCCCTTAGCCCAGAGAAGTTTATTTAAAGAAATTTTTATTAATCGAGTTCGACTTTGATGGATAAAATTACTGTAACGATATAAGAAGAGATCCATTTCGAATGGAAGAGTAACACCAATAGCACTCTAATTTGTTTAAACAATTAAATAACCAAGATTTTATGTCTATTAATACGTTCGAAAATAAATTGTGATTTGCTGTCATACCCGCAGAACCACATTTTGTTAGAGTCCATCCTAAAAGACAGGGAGGGTAGTAGACACCCCTGAGCCAAGCTCAACTCTAACAGACTTAAAATCTCAAATTATTCAATCGAATAACTTAATTAAAGTACAATACATGTTTGTAATTATTAAAGCAGAAGCTAAGAAAAGAACACTCCTAAAAGATCAATGAAAAGAGAAAAATTTGTAAAGATCGATGAGAAGAGAACACAGATCGAATACTAGAGAAGATCAATGTTTGTAAAGATTATTCAGAAAAGAATAATCCTAAAATATCAGTCAGAAGAGAGCGATTTGTAAAGATGAATGAGAAGAAAAAGATTCGTAAAGAATATAGTTACAAACCAGGGACTAGCAGCTAGTCCCCGGACTTAGCCCAACCGTCATGATTTTATTTAACCTTTATGTGAACCCCTTATAAACCAATATGAATAGGAAAAGAATTATGTTATATCCTTCAGTAAATCATATTGTACATTAATTTGTTTAAACAATTAAATAACTGAGATTTATGTCTATTAATACGTTCGAAAATTGATTGTGGTTTGCTGTCATACCCGCAGAACCACATTTCGTTAGAGTCCATCCTAAAAGACAGGGAGGGCAGTAGACACCCCAGAGCAAAGCTCAACTCTAACAGACTTAAAATCTCAAATTATTCAATCGAATAACTTAATTAAAGTACAATAAATTTTTGTAAGCAAATATTTTGCTTTATTTAACAGACTAGAAAATCAAGCAATGGAGAACGATGCAAGTAGAAAATCCAAATTTCTAATTTAATAAGACTCAATAACAGGAATACCATAGATTATGGATCACCCAAGAAGAAGATCACAAAGAATTGTACCTCGAAGAAGATTATATTGCACATTAATTTGTTTAAACAATTAATTAACTGAGATTTGTGTCTATTAATGCGTTCAAAAAAGATTGTGGTTTGCTGTCATACCCGCAGAACCACTTTTCGTTAGAGTCCATCCTAAAAGACAGGGAGGGCAGTAGACACCCCTGAGCCAAGCTCAACTCTAACAGACTTAAAATCTCAAATTATTCAATTGAATAACTTAATTAAAGTAGAATACATGTTTGTTATTATTAAATATAAAATAATGAAAATAACACTCCTGAAATATCGATGAGAAAAGAACAATTTGCAGAGATCGATGACAAGAATGATTCGTAAAGATTGATGACAAGAGAACAATTCGTGAAGATCGATGAGAAGAGAAACATTTGTAAAGAATTAATTTATAAATCAAGGGTTAGCAAGAAGGTGGTCCCAGGGCATAGCCCAGTCATCATGAATTACACTCTTCAAATTATATTGCGCATTAATTTGTTTAAACAATTAAATAACCAAGATTTATGTCTATTAATACGTTCGAAAATAGATTGTGGTTTGCCGTCATACCTGCAGAACCACGGTTCGTTAGAGTCCATCCTAAAAGACAGGGAGGGCAGTAGACGCCCCTGAGCTAAGCTCAACTCCAACTACTTATTTGTGTATGGCTAAGTCAACCACTGCGGTGTGCAATTAACTCCGCCGGAGCAGAGCGGGGTCTACCGACAACAAAGTTGCGGCTTGCACTTCCGACTTCAGTCATCTGCCATCGTTGACAGTCTGACCTCCACCAAGGTGGAGCCCCAGTTAAAATGTTAAAAAATTTTAGACATAAAATCTCAAATTATTCAATTGAATAACTTAATTAAAGTACAATACAAGTTTGTAAGCAAATATTTTGCTTTATAAAATGGAGAACGATGTATGCAGAAAATCCCCATTTGTGTATTAATAAGACTTAATAACAGAAACCCAATAGATTGTGGATCACCTCGTGCACATTAATTCTGCTGAAGCAGTCGGGAACTTATACTTCCGTTTTCATTTATACCATCTGAGATGGACGACAGTTTGACATCAACGATCATAAGAACAGAGAAAGAATTGTGCCCTTCAGAAGATCATATTGCACATTAATTTGTTTAAACAATTAAATAACTGAGATTTATGTCTATTAATACGTTCGAAAATTGATTGTGGTTTGCTGTCATACCCGCAGAACCACATTTCGTTAGAGTCCATCCTAAAAGACAGGGAGGGCAGTAGACACCCCTGAGCCAAGCTCAACTCTAACAGACATTAAATCTCAAATTATTCAATTGAATAATTTAATTAAAGTACAATAAATTTTTGTAAGCAAATATTTTGCTTTATTTAACCGACTGGAAAATCAATGGAAAACAATGCAAGTAGAAAATCCCGATTTCTGAATTAATAAGACTTAATAACAGGAATACCATAGATTATGGATCACCCAAGATGGATGGCGTGGATCAACTATATACAAGCGTGAATAGACAAAGAATTGTACCTCGAAGAAGATTATATTACACTCTAATTTGTTTAAACAATTAAATAACTGAGATTTGTGTGTATTAATGCGTTCAAAGATTGTGGCTTGCCGTCATACCTGCACAACCACGATTTATTAGAGTCCATCCTAAAAGACAGGGAGGGTAGTAGACACCCCTGAGCCAAGCTCAACTCTAACTATTAGACTTAAAACCTCAAATTATTTAATCAAATAACTTAATTAAAGTCCAATACAAGTTTATAAGCAAATAAGTTTGCTTTATTGAACATATTGGAAAATCAATAAAGAACAATGTAAGCAAAACATCCCCATTTGTGGATAAATAAGATTCAATAACAGAAATACAATAGATTATGGATCACCCATGATGGATAGCGTGGATCACCTATATACAAGCGTGAATAGATAAAGAATTCTGCCCATCAGAAGATTATATTGTACATTAATTTGTTTAAACAATTAAATAACCAAGATTTTATGTCTATTAATACGTTCGAAAATTGATTGTGGTTTGTCGTCATACCTGCAAAACCACGGTTCGTTAGAGTCCATCCTAAAAGACAGGGGGGGCAGTAGACACCCCTGAGCCAAGCTCAACTCTAACTACTTATTAGTGTATGGCTAAGTCAACCACTGCGTGTGCAATTAACTCCGCCGAAGCAGAGCGGGGTCTACCAACAACAAAGTTGTGGCTTGCACTTCCGACTTCAGTCATCCGCCATCGTTGACAGTCTGACCTCCACCAAGGTGGAGCCCCAGTTAAAATGTTAAAATATTAGACATAAAATCTCAAATTATTCAATTGAATAATTTAATTAAAGTACAATACATGTTTGTCATTATTTAATATAAAATAATGAAGATCACCACGAGCACATTAGTTCTACCGAAGCAGAAGCTTAGAAAATAACACTCCTAAAAGATCAATGAGAAGATAATAATTTGCAAAGATCGATGAGAAGAGAACGAATTGTAAAGGAGCTAGCAAGTAGCTTGTCCCCAGGCATAGCCCAATCGTCATGAATTATGCCCTTCAGATTATATTGCACATTAATTTGTTTAAACAATTAAATAACCAAGATTTATGTCTATTAATGCGTTCGAAAATAGATTGTGGCTTGCTGTCATACCCGCAGAACCACATTTCGTTAGAGTCCATCCTAAAAGACAGGGAGGGCAGTAGACACCCCTGAGCCAAGCTCAACTCTAACAGACTTAAAATCTCAAATTATTCAATTGAATAATTTAATTAAAGTACAATACATTTTTGTAAGCAAATATTTTGCTTTATTTAACCGATTCGAAAATCAATGGAAAACGATGCAAGTAGAAAATCCAAATTTCTGATTTAATAAGACTCAATAACAGGAATACTATAGATTATGGATCACCCAAGAAGAAGATCACAAAGAATTGTACCTCGAAGAAGATTATATTGCACATTAATTTGTTTAAACAATTAATTAACTGAGATTTGTGTCTATTAATGCGTTCAAAGATTGTGGCTTGCCGTCATACCTGCACAACCACGATTTATTAGAGTCCATCCTAAAAGACAGGGAGGGTAGTAGACACCCCTGAGCCAAGCTCAACTCTAACAGACTTAAAATCTCAAATTATTAAATTGAATAATTTAATTAAAGTACAATACATATTTGTCATTATTAAATATAAAATAATGAATATCACCACGAGCACATTAGTTCTACCAAAGCAGAAGCTCAGAAAATAACACTCCTAAAAGATCAATGTGAAGAGAACAATTTGTAAACATCGACGAGAAGAGAAAGAATTGTAAAGAATTTATTTTCAAATCAGGAGCTAGCAAGCAGCTTGTCCCCGGGCATAGCCCAACCATCATGAATTATAGCTTTCAGATTATATTGCACATTAATTTGTTTAAACAATTAAATAACCAAGATTTATGTCTATTAATACGTTCGAAAATAGATTGTGGCTTGCTGTCATACCTGCAGAACCACGGTTCGTCAGAGTCCATCCTAAAAGACAGGGAGGGCAGTAGACACCCCTGAGCCAAGCTCAACTCTAACTACTTATTTGTGTATGGCTAAGTCAACCACTGCGGTGTGCAATTAACTCCGCCGGAGCAGAGCGGGGTCTACCGACAACAAAGTTGCGGCTTGCACTTCCGACTTCAGTCATCTGCCATCGTTGACAGTCTGACCTCCACCAAGGTGGAGCCCCAGTTAAAATGTTAAAATATTAGACATAAAATCTCAAATTATTCAATTGAATAATTTAATTAAAGTACAATAAATTTTTGTAAGCAAATATTTTGCTTTATTTAACAGACTAGAAAATCAATCAATGGAGAACGATGCAAGTAGAAAATCCAAATTTCTGATTTAATAAGACCCAATAACAGGAATACCATAGATAATGGATCACCCAAGATGGATAGTGTGGATCAACTATATACAAACGTGAATAGACTAAGAATTGTACCTCGAAGAAGATTATATTACACTCTAATTTGTTTAAACAATTAGATAACTGAGATTTATGTCTATTAGTGCGTTCGAAAATAGATTGTGGTTTGCTGTCATACCCGCAGAACCACATTTTGTTAGAGTCCGTCCTAAAAGACAGGGAGGGCAGTAGACACCCCTGAGCCAAGCTCAACTCTAACAGACTTAAAATCTCAAATTATTCAATCGAATAACTTAATTAAAGTACAATACAAATTTGTAAATTTTTGAGACGTTAATTACACCATAGGATAAATGTCTACGTGAAGAATTTCATCTTAAAGCATTATTTGTATAGTTTGTTTCTTCAAACCATTTAACGAATTTCACCAAATTCAGAGATTAAGGGTGCGAGATATGCATAGACTAACCAGTCTAAAGTAGAAGGCGAGACTTTGTAAAAATACTGATGATAATGCGATTGAAGAAAAGAGAGAAAGATTGATTGAAAATGAGCGTAAGGCAATAATTAATTTAAACAATTAAATAAAATTCAAAGATTTTTCATCTGGTTGATTTTATATTTTATATGTTTTTTGTATTAATTTTGTTTATAAATTGTGTGTAATATATAATAATTTATTGTTTCATGTGTTTACCAGAAGTAAAATCTCAAGTTATTCAATTGAATAAATCAATTAATTAGCCACACATCATTTCAAACAAAGCTTCCTCACTCGTTCCAGCAGGGAAAAAATATAATAAAATGGATGATAGTTTGACTTCAACTATCGTATGAATAAAGAAAGAATTGTACCTCGAAGAAGATTATATTGTACTCTAATTTGTTTAAACAATTAAATAATCAAGATTTATGTCTATTAATACGTTCGAAAATAGATTGTGGTTTGCTGTCATACTCGCAGAACCACGTTTCGTTAGAGTCCATCCTAAAAGACAGGGAGGGCAGTAGACACCCCAGAGCCAAGCTCGCCTCTAACTACTTATTTGTGTATGGCTAAGTCAACCACTGCGTGTGCAATTAACTCCGCCGAAGCAGAGCGGGGTCTACCGACAACAAAGTTGTGGCTTGCACTTCCGACTTCAGTCATCCGCCAACGTTGACAGTCTGACCTCCACCAAGGTGGAGCCCCAGTTAAAATGTTAAAATATTAGACATAAAACCTCAAATTATTCAATCGAATAATTTAATTAAAGTACAATACCCATTTGTTATTATTAAATATAAAATTATGAAGATCACCACAAGCACATTAGTTCTACCGAAGCAGAAGCTCAGAAAATAACACTCCTAAAAGATCAATGAGAAGAGAATAATTTGCAAAGATCGATGAGAAGAGAACGAATTGTAAAGGAGCTAGCAAGTAGCTTGTCCCCAGGCATAGCCCAATCATCATGAATTATGCCCTATATTGCACATTAATTTGTTTAAACAATTAAATAACTGAGATTTTGTGTCTATTAATGCGTTCGAAAATTGATTGTGGCTTGCCGTCATACCCGCAGAACCACAGTTCGTCAGAGTCCATCCTAAAAGACAAGGAGGGTAGTAGACACCCTTGAGCCAAGCTCAACTCTAACAGACTTAAAATCTCAAATTATTCAATCGAATAATTTAATTAAAATACAATACATGTTTGTCATTATTAAATATAAAATACGATATACAAAATAATAAATCAATGTGAAATAAAATCTGAGCGATTCAAAACCTCCCTTTGTTAATTAAAACGACCATTGGATGAATTAAAACGATTCGAATCATTAAAGTAAAGAATAATAAATAAAATAATTCAATACTTATTTATTGAATTTATCCAACACCTGAGAGAGTACGAAGATTCGACAAGTAGATGACATTCATTCAATTTATATATATATCAAAACACACCCTGTGAAGGGCATTTATATGTGTTTTTGTATACATATATACATTATTAATTCAAAGAATTAATTACGGACGGGTTTCCACGCCACCCATGAGGTACCGTCCTCGACGCGTTAAACTTTTTTTTTAAACGAGAGTTTTCGCAACGGGTTGAAAGTTTTAAACGCACAAAGTGGTTTTTGCAATGCAGTAACGTCTAAAGCATTGCTTTAAATAAATATCATGAACTGACAATAAATGCTTCTGAAATCCACTGATTGTGTTTCGTTTTAAACCCTAAACCCACGCCCTATAACCCGTTCTGCAAGCAAAATTGGTTATTTGAAAAATATTATGAATGAATTAAATTATTTATTTATTTATATGAATGTAATTAATTTTCAATTACTGATATAAAAATATTTGCTTCCAAAATTTTTTATCCAAATTCAATTTCATAAGAGTATTGATTGATTGAATTCAAACTCAAAAGTATTGCAATTGTTGAAACTAATTTGCAATTATTTACGGTTAAGCCGTTTTAAGTAATGGAAATTAAAATTATGATTCTACTCGATCAAGATTTATTCTAGATGCGATCTGTTTCATTTTTATTTGCTTGCTTTTCAAATTTCTACAAACGTTTACTTTAATTTGTTATTGAATCAAGAGAAATCTTGCAAATTTATTTATTTATTAGCAACAAATATTGAATATTTTAAAATGATTAATGCTTTCTCATTATTTAAACCATCTGTTATTGTAATGATAAATATGAATTATTAAAAATCTTGATTAATTTAGTTCAAACTCTACTACTCATCTGAGATGCCGCTCGTGGAAGTTTGCACCAACACGTGAGTATCTGGTGCAAAGTTCCACGAGAACCTCGACCTGTGCGGATTGTCTCTTCAATCGATAATCACTTTCGAGGAGTCAATTAAAAAAAATGACTTCAATCAGCACACAATAATGAAGTAAAAAAAAATTCATAATGATAATCACTCTTGATGATTCAATAAAAAGTGAAACTGATTTGGTTAATACTTATGAATTGAGTGATATTTTAATTTATCTTTTATCTTTATTATTAACATTTTAATTAAGTGATTAAACACCTTAATCGACCTTTGGTCGATAGCCAATTCCAAAACAAGAAAATTGTATTTTATGAAAATCATATAATGTTAACATCGTCTGGATTAAAAATATATTATTATTATTAAATTGATTAATGTTAAAGAGCAAATAAATTTTCTCAACCAATTAATTTCTCATTAATTAATTAAAACTGATTTTAAAAATGATTTGGTTGCTGATCTCGAATATAAATAATCGGCTATTTTTTGTTTTTAATTTTTTTTTTTAAATAATTAATTTTTTTATGAAAATGATAAAAATGAATTAAATCCCCCACAAAAGTGATCATCTCTCGATCCGAGACACCCGCTTGCGTTATTCCCACGAAGATAGGTCGATCCGGGAGACTTATATATCTCCCCGCGCCCTGAAAAAAAAAAAGACCCTGCAAAAAAGAAGAAGGTGGTCGATCCGGGAGTGAACTCCCCGCGGAAGATCTCACTAACACTCACTAAGCGTCGATCCGGGAGACTTACATCCCCCCGCGGAAGATCTCACTAACACTCACTATTAACACTCTGACGTGTTAGCGAAAATGAGGCTCAACGGGGCCCCCACGCACCATCACTTCACTATCACTGTCGATCCGAGAGACTTACATATATGCTCCCCGCGACGATTTGGGAGCCTCCTCCTTCTTATGTTCACACTAACAGTTTTAAAGAGCTCTTTCTTAGAGATAATTTTAGACTTAATTTAATGTAGAAAAGGATGATCCGTTTAATAAATAAATAAATTTATTAGAAAAATATTTCAAATAAAAGTCTCGATTGTTGAGTTATGTAAAGATAAAATACGCTTAAATTGGTGACATTGTGGCTGAAATATACATTTGCAATTACTCAATCTTTCATTTAAGAGTGTAATTAAATTACATCACAGATTGAACACATATATTTCCATCGGTAAATCACTTGCGGGCATGATTTTTCCTTTGATGTCGAGAGACCAATTTACATCATGTTAATTTTTCTACCAAAGTTTATAATAATGGTTCTTTTTTTTTTAGCGAACCTTTGTTTAAGTTTTAGTTTAAGAGTTTAGTTTAATGGTTCTTTTTTTTTTTAGCGAACCTTTGTTTAGGTTTTTGTTTAAATGTTTGTTTAAGAGTTTGGTTTTAGTTTATTTAATTATTGATTTAAGTATTATAATTGGTTCTTTTTTTTTTAGCGAACCTTTGTTTATTATTTAGTTTATTTAATTATTGATTTAAGTATTATTATTGGTTCTTTTTTTTTTTAGCGAACCTTTGTTTAAGTTTTAGTTTATTTAATTATTGATTTAAGTATTATTATTGGTTCTTTTTTTTTTAGCGAACCTTTGTTTAAGTTTTAGTTTATTTAATTATTGATTTAAGTATTATTATTGGTTCTTTTTTTTTTTAGCGAACCTTTGTTTAAGTTTTAGTTTATTTAATTATTGATTTAAGTATTATTATTGGTTCTTTTTTTTTTTAGCGAACCTTTGTTTAAGTTTTAGTTTATTTAATTATTGATTTAAGTATTATAATTGGTTCTTTTTTTTTTTAGCGAACCTTTGTTTAAGTTTTAGTTTATTTAATTATTGATTTAAGTATTATTATTGGTTCTTTTTTTTTTTAGCGAACCTTTGTTTAAGTTTTAGTTTATTTAATTATTGATTTAAGTATTATTATTGGTTCTTTTTTTTTTTAGCGAACCTTTGTTTAAGTTTTATTTTATTTAATTATTGATTTAAGTATTATTATTGGTTCTTTTTTTTTTTAGCGAACCTTTGTTTAAGTTTTAGTTTATTTAATTGATTTAAGTATTATTATTGGTTCTTTTTTTTTTTAGCGAACCTTTGTTTAAGTTTTAGTTTATTTAATTATTGATTTAAGTATTATTATTGGTTCTTTTTTTTTTTAGCGAACCTTTGTTTAAGTTTTAGTTTATTTAATTATTGATTTAAGTATTATTATTGGTTCTTTTTTTTTTAGCGAACCTTTGTTTAAGTTTTAGTTTATTTAATTATTGATTTAAGTATTATTATTGGTTCTTTTTTTTTTTAGCGAACCTTTGTTTAAGTTTTAGTTTATTTAATTATTGATTTAAGTATTATTATTGGTTCTTTTTTTTTTAGCGAACCTTTGTTTAAGTTTTAGTTTATTTAATTGATTTAAGTATTATTATTGGTTCTTTTTTTTTTTAGCGAACCTTTGTTTAAGTTTTAGTTTATTTAATTGATTTAAGTATTATTATTGGTTCTTTTTTTTTTTAGCGAACCTTTGTTTAAGTTTTAGTTTATTTAATTATTGATTTAAGTATTATTATTGGTTCTTTTTTTTTTTAGCGAACCTTTGTTTAAGTTTTAGTTTATTTAATTATTGATTTAAGTATTATTATTGGTTCTTTTTTTTTTTAGCGAACCTTTGTTTAAGTTTTAGTTTATTTAATTATTGATTTAAGTATTATTATTGGTTCTTTTTTTTTTTAGCGAACCTTTGTTTAAGTTTTAGTTTATTTAATTATTGATTTAAGTATTATTATTGGTTCTTTTTTTTTTTAGCGAACCTTTGTTTAAGTTTTAGTTTATTTAATTATTGATTTAAGTATTATTATTGGTTCTTTTTTTTTTTAGCGAACCTTTGTTTAAGTTTTAGTTTATTTAATTGATTTAAGTATTATTATTGGTTCTTTTTTTTTTTAGCGAACCTTTGTTTAAGTTTTAGTTTATTTAATTATTGATTTAAGTATTATTATTGGTTCTTTTTTTTTTAGCGAACCTTTGTTTATTATTTAGTTTATTTAATTATTGATTTAAGTATTATTATTGGTTCTTTTTTTTTTTAGCGAACCTTTGTTTAAGTTTTAGTTTATTTAATTATTGATTTAAGTATTATTATTGGTTCTTTTTTTTTTAGCGAACCTTTGTTTATTATTTAGTTTATTTAATTATTGATTTAAGTATTATTATTGGTTCTTTTTTTTTTTAGCGAACCTTTGTTTAAGTTTTAGTTTATTTAATTATTGATTTAAGTATTATTATTGGTTCTTTTTTTTTTTAGCGAACCTTTGTTTAAGTTTTAGTTTATTTAATTATTGATTTAAGTATTATTATTGGTTCTTTTTTTTTTTAGCGAACCTTTGTTTAAGTTTTAGTTTATTTAATTATTGATTTAAGTATTATTATTGGTTCTTTTTTTTTTTAGCGAACCTTTGTTTAAGTTTTAGTTTATTTAATTATTGATTTAAGTATTATTATTGGTTCTTTTTTTTTTTAGCGAACCTTTGTTTAAGTTTTAGTTTATTTAATTATTGATTTAAGTATTATTATTGGTTCTTTTTTTTTTTAGCGAACCTTTGTTTAAGTTTTAGTTTATTTAATTATTGATTTAAGTATTATTATTGGTTCTTTTTTTTTTTAGCGAACCTTTGTTTAAGTTTTAGTTTATTTAATTGATTTAAGTATTATTATTGGTTCTTTTTTTTTTTAGCGAACCTTTGTTTAAGTTTTAGTTTATTTAATTATTGATTTAAGTATTATTATTGGTTCTTTTTTTTTTTAGCGAACCTTTGTTTAAGTTTTAGTTTATTTAATTATTGATTTAAGTATTATTATTGGTTCTTTTTTTTTTAGCGAACCTTTGTTTAAGTTTTAGTTTATTTAATTATTGATTTAAGTATTATTATTGGTTCTTTTTTTTTTTAGCGAACCTTTGTTTAAGTTTTAGTTTATTTAATTATTGATTTAAGTATTATTATTGGTTCTTTTTTTTTTAGCGAACCTTTGTTTAAGTTTTAGTTTATTTAATTGATTTAAGTATTATTATTGGTTCTTTTTTTTTTTAGCGAACCTTTGTTTAAGTTTTAGTTTATTTAATTGATTTAAGTATTATTATTGGTTCTTTTTTTTTTTAGCGAACCTTTGTTTAAGTTTTAGTTTATTTAATTATTGATTTAAGTATTATTATTGGTTCTTTTTTTTTTTAGCGAACCTTTGTTTAAGTTTTAGTTTATTTAATTATTGATTTAAGTATTATTATTGGTTCTTTTTTTTTTTAGCGAACCTTTGTTTAAGTTTTAGTTTATTTAATTATTGATTTAAGTATTATTATTGGTTCTTTTTTTTTTTAGCGAACCTTTGTTTAAGTTTTAGTTTATTTAATTATTGATTTAAGTATTATTATTGGTTCTTTTTTTTTTTAGCGAACCTTTGTTTAAGTTTTAGTTTATTTAATTATTGATTTAAGTATTATTATTGGTTCTTTTTTTTTTTAGCGAACCTTTGTTTAAGTTTTAGTTTATTTAATTGATTTAAGTATTATTATTGGTTCTTTTTTTTTTTAGCGAACCTTTGTTTAAGTTTTAGTTTATTTAATTATTGATTTAAGTATTATTATTGGTTCTTTTTTTTTTAGCGAACCTTTGTTTATTATTTAGTTTATTTAATTATTGATTTAAGTATTATTATTGGTTCTTTTTTTTTTTAGCGAACCTTTGTTTAAGTTTTAGTTTATTTAATTATTGATTTAAGTATTATTATTGGTTCTTTTTTTTTTAGCGAACCTTTGTTTATTATTTAGTTTATTTAATTATTGATTTAAGTATTATTATTGGTTCTTTTTTTTTTTAGCGAACCTTTGTTTAAGTTTTAGTTTATTTAATTATTGATTTAAGTATTATTATTGGTTCTTTTTTTTTTTTAGCGAACCTTTGTTTATTATTTAGTTTATTTAATTATTGATTTAAGTATTATTATTATTGGTTCTTTTTTTTTAGCGAACCTTAGTTTGTTTTGTTTAATTAAGTATTAATTATTTATTTGATTGGTCTCTTGTGAAAAATCATGCCCGCACCACCAAAAATATTAATAATTTATAGTTAAATTGAAATTAAATATTTGGTGTTTGTTCTTAAAAATGGTTAATAATTGTTTAATTTTCTAATTATAAATCAAAGACTTGTTGTATTAACCATAGAGTTTTTGAATTTACGTGAAGTAAATTTTATCAGAAATAAAAAGACTGTTGTATCTTATTTTAAATTTAATAATTTGTGAAGAATTGCATTATTAATTTGTGAAAATCCATTGCAATAAATGAAATTTATTTATTTATTTATTTATAAGAACCCTAAACTTGAAAGGGTAGAAACTAAATATATAATGTTTATATTTAAGAATTCACCTTACACTGAGAAGTAGAGAGGAACATATAACGATGTTATATGAGACTAAATACATTAAATAAAATATTTAAGAATTGCAGAGTTATTTCAAAATACACACAGAGGTCCGTTCATTGCCTGAAATATACAGGGAGATTGTCGAACACACAACTGGAAAACTCCGGCCGTAAAGTCTCTAGCTCTGTACTCGAAAACCTCCCCGTATATCGCAGACAATGCATGGACCGGAGTGTATTTTTAATATATTCTGCAAATATTCTACCGTTAGTATGAACATCGTCCGGAGGTATTTCAAAACCGAACTCCCCGCGGATGTTCTTGAAGCAGAAGCCTGAAGATCTCGAAGAAGAAGTTTGAAGATCTCGAAGAAGAAGCTTGAAGTCCCTGAAGAAGAAGCTTGAAGTCCTTGAAGAAAAGCTTGAAGTCCTTGAAGAAAAGCTTGAAGTCCCTGAAGAAAAGCTTGAAGTCCTTGAAGAAGAAGCTTGAAGTCCTTGAAGAAGAAGTTCTTGGAGAAGAAGCTTGTAGATCTTGAAGAAGAAGATCTTGGAGACGAAAGTTTCGCGGAAGGTCGCACTAACACACTCACGTGTTAGCACCGATAGGGTAACTGACCCTCGCGCACAACCCGACACTCGATACTTTCGCGGAAGGTCGCACTAACACACTCACGTGTTAGCACCGATAGGGTAATTTACCCACGCGCACAACTAAACTGTCTTTCTGCCTGAAAAGAAAAGCCCCCCCGCCCCCTCGACTCCCCTTTACATTTTTTCTTATGAAAAAATGTCATTACTTTTATACGGAATGAACATTGACTTTAACAACCCACCCATTGATGTGCATTGCATCAATCACTTTTGGAAATGAAAACAAAACTTCAGAGAGCCGGCTGATGGTCTTTTTGAAAGCTCCAACCGCACGACAAACCAAAGTTGCAATCGCGCCCGTTCTGTCATCAGACTCCATGGAAGGACATGCGCACATTAAACCTGATGACAAAGATCCGCGTCGACATCAATAAGTTTGACTTATTAATATCGATTTATTTCATTGAATTTCTGGTCAAACGGCGAGTTTAAAAAAGGAAGGAACTAAAAATAATTCGAAAAACGAAACTTAAAAGAATCCCCGCGCACGGTAATAGGGCGCACACTGAATGTTAATAAGCCGGCCAAATCGGATTTTCCGAGCACAACGAATTAACATTTTAGAATTTTCTTCTTGTTAAAAATTAATTCAGTTCACTTCAATTAGATTGAAGAGAAGTAAATTATACAAAATGAATTGATTCAATGAGGGCCATTTATGGCACACTCATTTAGCCTTTACAAACGGCTGTAATTTAATAAGTTTTTGTGATATCTGAAAAATAGAAATTGATTCTCGTATGAATAGAGAAAGAATTGTACCCCGAAGAAGATCATATTGCACTCTAATTTGTTTAAACAATTAAATAATTGAGATTTATGTCTATCAATGCGTTCGAAAATTGAGTGTGGTTTGCCGTCATACCTGCAAAACCACGGTTCGTTAAAGTCCATCCTAAAAGACAGGGAGGGCAGTAGACACCCCTGAGCCAAGCTCAACTCTAACTACTTATTTGTGTATGGCTAAGTCAACCACTGCGTGTGCAATTAACTCCGCCGAAGCAGAACTGGGGTTGCCAACAACAAAGTTGCGGCTTGCACTTCGGACTTTAGTCATCCGCCATCGTTGACAGTCTGACCTCCACCAAGGTGGAGCCCCAATTATATTAGACATGAAATCTCAAAATATTCAATCGAATAACTTAATTAAAGTACAATACATTTTTGAAAGCAAATATTTTGCTTTATTTAACAGAGAAAATCCAAATTTGTGGATTAATAAGACTTCACAATAGATTATGGATCACCGATTTGCAAATGGGTGACAGTCCGACATTCACTAACGTGGATATAAGAGGATAATACAAATACGAAAAGAGAAATAATCAATTCTTTTAAAAGAAAAAATGTAAAATGGGCTTTGGGCATTACTTTTCTGAACTAGATCCCCTGTTTTGACACAAAACACACATAACATCACAATATCCAATAAAATAATTGGAGAAGAATGCTACTAAAAGTGTTTCTCATTCTTCATTTAAAGAATCTGTGATTCATTTAAATTTTTCGAGAATCTCAGAATGGACAGGTTTCCACACCACCCTTGGGGTACTGTCCTCAGTGCATTAACTTTTAACGAGAGTTCTCGCAAAGGAATGGCATTTCAAAACCTATTCCCGCTATATCTTACTCGACCGAAACGGTTTCTCGATTGACAACCATTATTTGGGATCTAGTTCATGTGCCCTTAGCCCTGAGAAGTTTTCCTTCCTTAAACATTAAGGAAGGATGTAAGAATAAAGAAAGAAAGTTCTTTCTTTTGATAACATTTACACCGTCACCATCCGAAATTGATATCACATTTAAATTAGTTTAAACAATTAAATAACAAACAGATTTTTCATCCGATTGATTTTAAATAAAATGTGTTTATTTTGTAATTTATGTATTTATATTGTGCTTAATGTGTGATTATAATTTTTTCATGTGTTTGTCAGACAAAAAAATCTCAAATTATCCAATTGAATAAATTAATTTAAATACAATAAAGACAAAATCCAACCAAAAAACAAACTGAACATTAATTTAAATTCAATCAACGACAATCGACATACTTTTTTTTAACAAAAACAGCTTTGTTTTTAGGAAAGGCGACAATTTTCAACTCCAACTAAATGAAGTTCTTGAGAGAAGGGAGTTCCAATTATTAATAAATAAAGAAGAAGAGAAGACAATATGAATTCATTTATTAACCGAAGAAGAAAAGACGTGGATATGAAGGAATTCATCAGTGTTGTTAAAGTAAAGTCGAAAAGGCGATCATCAGGAGGAAATTGAGAAGAAGTTAATTGCAACGAATAGAGAGAATTATAACAATGGAGAAGAAGGTAAGCGTAAAATAAGAGAATATTAACAAGAAACCACTTTGGCTGTTGGTTAATTTGAGGAGGAATTTTAAAAGTAGCTTGGATTAATAATGCTGACGGATTAAAGATGGTGTAGAAGAAATAACAATCGAAATATTATTACGATCACTTTTTGTTGTCTCCCAACGAGTGGGAGTCATGTACGGAGAGATTTAATCCGGTGAGAGAACTGAATTAAGAATTTTCTTCACTGCAATTCAAGTATTTAGATATCAGTAGAATTCCTGGAAAGCTTCTCGCAGTGAAATTCAAATAATATGATTTCTGCAACAAAGACTTTCCTCGTGTAAAGTTTCCTTCGGTGAATGAAAGTTCGTTGAGTATCTCGTAAAATATTGCTTCGGATAAAATTATCCATCACCCCTACCACCACCATTATGGTGGATGGGGATTTTTAGATTATATATATATATATATATATATATATATAAAATTATCCACTCTCTCCTTCTGTGTAGAGTGAAATATAATCATATTTGGATTTATATTTTCATCTAATTAAATTTTATCGTATGCCAAATCATTAATGTATTTATTATATGATATCCTTTTCCCGCATAACTGTTTACATTTTCTGATTTTAATCACAAATATTAATTGGTTGAAAAATACACTTCATTTGTTTCATTGCTTAATTTATTTCGACTCTTGTCTTTATTGTTGATATTGTGATTGTGTACCATCAAGTGATTAATGATAATCAAATAAAAGATTTAATCGATTTTTTTTTTGCTGAAAGACCTATGGTCGACAGCCATTTAACCATTAATTAGCCATAAATGTATTGCATTGTATCATATATTAAATTTATGTCGCAATAAAGATGTTTTGTTATTGAATATTTTTCTGCCATTATTTTAATTGTGGTTCAAACACTGGAAACATAGTTTTATTGTTTTTTCTTATATTCTTTATTTTTAAATCATTTCTTTTAATTTTTATGTACGGATTAATTTATTTTATAACACTAACATAATATCTTTATTGAAAAAAGGAATACAATAAATAATCTTAAAACATTCTTTAACAAGATATTCATATGTTTCCTTTTTGCAGGGGCAATCGACCATAAGTCACCCATTTTATTTTATATTTTCTTGTTCGTTTAATTCATGTAATAGAAGTAACTAGTTCCTCTGGGCTAAGCCCTTCTAACATCATTTTTACTTATTTTTATATAAATATTCATTTTATTATATAATTTTAATTTCGTTCAATACCAACAACATTGATTTATTTCCATTATTTCTTGTTTTTGTATTGTAAATATCAGAATCTAGTTTCTTTGAACTAGACTCCGGGCGAAGCCCTTGTTCCTTTCTTTCCTTTTTCATCACATCAGAACCTAGCTCTGTTGGAATATTTCAAACATTTTTCATGTTTCTTAATTAAAGTATGGAAATTGCAAGAGGAATAATTTTTCCCTTTAGAAGATTGTATTTGCACAATCATTTATTCAAATAATTAAAAAAGCAATAGATTTTATGTCTGAGTTGTTTGTGGCTTGCCGTCATACCTGCAGAACCACGTTTCGTTAGAGTCCATCCTAAAAGACAGGGAGGGCAGTAGACACCCCTGAGCCAAGCTCAACTCTAACTACTTATTTGTGTATGGCTAAGTCAACCACTGCGTGTGCAATTAACTCCGCCGAAGCAGAGCGGGGGTTGCCGGCGACAGAGTCGTAGGCTTGCACTTTCGACTTCAGTCATCCACCGACCGTTATGGCCGGCAGTCTGACCTCCACAGAGTGGAGCCCCTTTAAGGTTATATGAACCCCACCGTGTGCGCATTAACCTCGCCGAAGCGAAGCTGGGGTGCCAACATCCAAGGATGCTGGCTCGCACTTCCGTTGATCTGACATGAGTCTTTCAGCCATCCACCACCCTGTTACAGGTGGCGATATGACCTCCACCGAAGTGGACCCCCAGTTTAAGATCAGACGTAAAATCTCGAATGAATTTAATTAATTTACAATACATTTTTGTGAGGCAAAATTTTCTTGATTTATTGAATCAGTGTTGTTTATACAGAAAGAAACTAAAAATGGTGGTGCGAGCACAACATTGCTTTGAATTACACATATGCAAATGCAAACGATTTTCCTTTAAGGTCTCCTTAGTTAAGGGTTGCTTAAAAGGTAAGGAAAGAGATTTGATTGCACCGCTCATATAAAATCTCTGTTTAGTTAAACTAAAAATGTCTCCTTAGTTGGTGTATTAATGTGGTGAAAGGGAGACATTCATGAATTTACATGAATTAAACGTTTATGAATGTCATTTCTATATATATATGAAAATCTTTATTTCCAAACATTTATAATACATACGCTTAAATGTATAAAAGTCTTTGACTTGATGTTCGGATATCGGCTATCGACCAGAAGTCAACCCGCCTTAATTTTATTATTTAAAATGAATTAATCTGTAAATAAATATTATTTATTTATTCTTCATATAATTTTAAACCCGGGTACCATATGGTAAAAGGGATTGCTGATTATATAGTTTCCTTCAGTGAAATTAAAATAATCCGATATTATGAATGTTCAGTAAAATATTTCTTCGAATAAAATAATCCAAAGCGATATATAATCATTTATGGATTTGTATTTTCAACTAATTACATGTCGGATTATCAATTTGTTTCTATTAAACCATTAATAATTTTATATCATCTCCATTTCCAATGTAACTTTCTATTTTTTGATTTTATGGTTTGTATTTTTTTTTGTTATCGTCACAAAATCTATTTAACAATAAATACACATGTACTTTGAACAATGTAATACATTTATGATTTTAAAATAACTGTGATGAAGTAAAAAAATACAATTTTCACTTATTATTTTAATTATATATAGATCGTAATCTATTTGCCCGAGAAGTAGTTGTTTTGTGTACATTTGTTTTAAAGTGCTTACGTAACGTAAATCAAGATGTCATAGTAGCTAAAAAAATGAAATAATTTATTATTTTCAAATTCTTTCTATTTCTTGAATAACTTTCTCACTTATCTCTTCATGAAACATATTGAACTGATAATGTTTAAAGAATGAATTAAAACACTTGGTTTGTTTCACTATTGTTTTCTATTTACTTGAACAGTTTCAACTTTTAGAGCATTATCAAAAGTGGATTACGGAAGATTCCTTCTTTTTATTTAATTTAATCAGATGCTAGTTCATTTCAAGTAGACTCCAGGCAAAGCCTTAAAAAAATAAATTTGTAGTTGTTTTTTTTTATTTTTATTATTTTTTTTGTCAATGATTTAAACTTTAACACATGAAATACTTGGTGAAACATATTGATCACTGGATATTTGGAGTAATGATAAAAAAACACACACTTAGTTTTTGATACACAGAAATTTCTGTAAAACAAAAAAAAGTGAGTTTTTTTTATTACTCTAAATTTCCAGTCATTTCCTTTAATTTATATGCTCAGATTAATTTATTTTCTTGTTCATTTAATTTTACCATAAATCAGGGCTTGAGACTATGATCTTAGCCATTTCAGCATTGTTTTATTATTTAAATATCCATTTTATTATGTAATCCTATTACGTTCAATATCAACAACTTTGATTTATTTCCATTTTCTTGTTTTTGTATTGTAAATATCAGAATCTAGTTTTTTTCAACTAGACTCCGGGCGAAGCCCTTATTCATTTCTTTTTATTTTCATCACATCAGAACCTAGCTCTGTTGGACTAAACTGTGGGTCGAGCCCAGCAATTGAATTGAAACATTTTTCATGTTTCTTAATTTCATCAATTAAAGTATAGAGAAATAATTTTTCTCTTTAAAAGATTGTTTTGCACAATCATTAATTCAAACATTTAAAAAAGCAATAGATTTTATGTCTGAGTTGTTTGTGGCCTGCCGTCATACCCGCAAAACCACGTTTCGTTAGAGTCCATCCTAAAAGACAGGGAGGGCAGTAGACACCCCAGAGCCAAGCTCACCTCTAACTACTTATTTGTGTATGGCTAAGTCAACCACTGCGTGTGCAATTAACTCCGCCGAAGCAGAGCGGGGGTTGCCGGCGACAGAGTCGTAGGCTTGCACTTTCGACTTCAGTCATCCGCCGACCGTTATGGCCGGCAGTCTGACCTCCACAGAGTGGAGCCCCTTTAAGGTTATATGAACCCCACCGCGTGCGCATTAACCTCGCCGAAGCGAAGCTGGGGTGCCAACATCCAAGGATGCTGGCTCGCACTTCCGTTGATCTGACATGAGTCTTTCAGCCATCCACCACCCTGTTACAGGTGACGATATGACCTCCACCGAAGTGGACCCCCAGTTTAAGATCAGACGTAAAATCTCGAATGAATTTAATTAATTTACAATACATTTTTATGAAGAGAAGCTTTTGCTGGAAAATCAATGTTGTTTATATAGAAACATAAAACTTATGTGCGAGCATAACACTGCTTTCATTTACACATATTATATTTAATGTTCTTCACGTAAATTCATGAAGGAGAGAAAAAAAATGTATGTACATGTAAATTATATTGAATTTAATTCAAACATGTAACGTTTATGATTAAATCATATTAAAATTCACAATGAATTAATCTGCACATAAATATTATTTAAATTGTTAATAACTGAGGCTTCAGCTTTGTTATACATTGTTTATCAATTGACTAAAACACTTTAAACTTTGTTTGTATAATACTAAATTTAGTGTTATGAAACACTTTAATACAATAAATATTATTTATTTATTCTTCATATTATTTTATACCCAGCACCATATGGTAAAAGGGATTACTGATTATGTATATACATATATAATTTTAACATTTTTATTTACAAAAAAATCAGAGTCTAGAAGAAATGCAATCCTAGCATCATTTTACTTATCTTCATTTAAATATAAATATTATTATTATTAACTTTCTTCTCATACCCTTCTGGGTGTCAAAGTAATTTTATTATTTAATTTAATTTTGTTCAATACTCAACTACAAGATTCATATAGAAAAAGAGTATTTATTCACTTGATCACAGTTATTTAAATTATTAAAAAAAATAATTAATTAATTATTCAATTGAATAAATTAATTATTTTCAAATTCTGTTTATTTAAATAAATGACTTCACGTAAATTCAAAAATAACACAAGATTTTTTTTTTTCTTACTTCACTTTTTATTTAATACAATAGATGTACATTTCAACAAATAAAGTGATCATTATCAATAACAAATTCTTTTTATTTAATCTTATTTTGTTTAATATCAACAATAAAATTGATTCATGAACTTTTGTTTATTTTCTTTTAATTTTATCCTGTTTAATAACTAGCAAAAAAATGGAAAAAAAATGGAAAACAGATTTTTAAAGAAATTATTTATCCAAATATTATTATCATCACTTTTATTATCTTCACATTTTTGGAGAGATTTACCTCGGAGAGGGATCTGTATTAAGAATTTCCTTCTTTGCAATTAGAATAATCCGATGTCCATTAAGAAGGTTTCACCCAGTGGACATCATGTTTTCCCCATAATGGGAGAATCCAGTAAAGTTTACCCCAATCGGAGAGTCATTTAAAGTTTCCCTTAATAGGAGTCCTCTAAAATGTCTCCTGTGACTTAAATTGTTCTTTATTTCTCATCACCGAATCTAATCCCTTTGAACTGATTATACAGTTCGACTTCAACTGTCGTGGAATATACAAGTACGAATAGATAAAGAATATATACCAATACGACTTCCGTCTTCACTTCCAATTTGCCGAAAACTGTTTAGTCATATCACCCAAGATGGATAGCGTGGACTCGCTATATACAAATACGAATAGGGAAAGAAGATTATATTGCACTCTAATTTGTTTAAACAATCAAATAACCAAGATTTATGTCTATTAATGCGTTCAAAAATAGATTGCGGCTTGCCGTCATACCTGCAGAACCACGTTTCGTTAGAGTCCATCCTAAAAGACAGGGAGGGCAGTAGACACCCCTGAGCCAAGCTCAACTCTAACTACTTATTTGTGTATGGCTAAGTGAACCATTGCGTATGCCATTAACTCCACCGAAGCAGAGCGGGGTCTACCGGCAACAAAGTTGCGGCTTGCACTTCCGACTTCAGTCATCTGCCGTCGTTGACAGTCTGACCTCCACCAAGGTGGAGCCCCAGTTAAAATGTTAAAATATTAGACATAAAATCTAAAATTATTCAATCGAATAACTTAATTAAAGTACAATACATTTTTATAAGCAAATATTTTGCTTTATTTAACAGATTGGAAAACCAGTGGAGAACGATGTAAGTAGAAAATCCCCATTTGTGAATTAATAAGACTCAATAACAGGAAACGATCACCTCGCCAGGAATCTAGCTTGCACTTCTGATTTGCGCACACAACCTGATGTAGATGACAGTTTGAGATCCACTATTGTGGATATAAGAGGATAGAAATATGAAAAGAGAACGAATCACACCCTTTAAGAGATGATATAATAATAAATGTAAAATGGGCTCTGGGCATTATTTCTCTGAACTAGATCCCGTGTTTTGATACAAAACACACATAACATCGTAATATCAATAAAATAATTGAAGCTAAAACTGTTAGTCTTTCTTTATCGTTCAATTATTTAAATAATCTGTGATTCAATTGTATTTTTCGAGAATCTCAGAATGGACAGGTTTCCACACCACCCTTGGGGTACTGTCCTCAGTGCATTAACTTTTGACGAGAGTTCTCGCAAAGGAATGGCATTTTAAAACCTATTCCCGCTATATCTTACTCGACCAAAACGGTTTCTCGATTGATGTTCATTATTTGGGATCTAGTTCATGTGCCCTTAGCCCTGCGAAGTTTATTTAAAGAAATATTTGAAGAGTAACACTTTTGGAAAAAACGAAATTCCGGAACAAGCTGAAGCAGCATGTAAAAATAAAGAACCACAAATCAGGATCTAGAAAAATCTAATCCCTGGGCTTAAGCCCGTTCAACAATTTCCACTTTCTTGTCATTACATTATTATCAGAATCTAGCTTAATTAAACTAGACTCAGGGCCGAGCCCTCGTTCCTTTCCTCATATTAGAATCAAGTTCCGCTGAATTAAACTCCAGGCCGAGCCCAGCGAGTTGAATTGAATTTGTTCCATAGTTACTAGACAATCATTTACTACATAAATGAAAGTAAGAAGATGGAATGAATTACAACAAATAATGGAGGAAAAAAAAGAGTAGAGCAACAGTGGTAAATAGAAAAGAAATTTTAAACACCCCTTTCCAGTGATAATAATGCCAATTATAAAACAAAATTCCTTGTTTTAATAATAGTCGTGACAGATGTACTAAATTCCATTCTTGTTACCCCAAAAGCTACAGCCTTTTTGAACTTAAGAGAAATTCACCAAATTCGTATAATCATTTAAGATTTAAGGGAGC
This sequence comes from Philonthus spinipes, assembly GCA_963082785.1. Classification (NCBI taxonomy): domain Eukaryota; kingdom Metazoa; phylum Arthropoda; class Insecta; order Coleoptera; family Staphylinidae; genus Philonthus; species Philonthus spinipes. The sequence continues at coordinate 11,910,532 of OY720321.1, read as the reverse complement.
GAGATATGCGTAGACTTTTAAAAACACTGATGATAATGCAATTGAAGAAAAGAATGAAAAATTGATTTATAATTAGCGTAACGCAATAATTAATTTAAACAATTAAATAAAATTCAGAGATTTTTCTTCCGGTTAATTTTATGTCTTATATGTCTTTTTTTATTAATTTTGTTTATAAATTGTGTGTAATATATATAATTTTTTGGTTTTATGTGTTTACCGGAAGTAAAATCTCAAATTATTCAATTGAATGAATCAATTAATTAAGCCACACATTGGTTGGACTTCAACTATTGTATGAATAGAGAAAGAATTGTACCTCGAAGAAGATTATATTGCACATTAATTTGTTTAAACAATTAAATAACTGAGATTTATGTCTATCAATGCGTTCGAAAATTGAGTGTGGTTTGCCGTCATACCTGCAAAACCACGGTTCGTTAAAGTCCATCCTAAAAGACAGGGAGGGCAGTAGACACCCCTGAGCCAAGCTCAACTCTAACTACTTATTTGTGTATGGCTAAGTCAACCACTGCGTGTGCAATTAACTCCGCCGAAGCAGAACTGGGGTTACCAACAACAAAGTTGCGGCTTGCACTTCGGACTTCAGTCATCCGCCATCGTTGACAGTCTGACCTCCACCAAGGTGGAGCCCCAATTATATTAGACATGAAATCTCAAAATATTCAATCGAATAACTTAATTAAAGTACAATACATTTTTGTAAGCAAATATTTTGCTTTATTTAACCAATTGGAAAATCAATGGAAAACGATGTAAGTAGAAAATCCCCATTTGTGAATTAATAAGACTTAAAAACAGGAAAACCATAGATTATGGATCACCGAAGATGGATAGCGTGGATCACCTATATACAAGCGTATGGATAAAGAATTGTACCTCGAAGAAAATTATATTACACTCTAATTTGTTTAAACAATTAAATAACTGAGATTTATGTCTATTAATACGTTCGAAAATTGATTGTGGCTTGCTGTCATACCCGCAGAACCACGTTTCGTTAGAGTCCATCCTAAAAGACAGGGAGGGCAGTAGACACCCCTGAGCCAAGCTCAACTCTAACTACTTATTTGTGTATGGCTAAGTCAACCACTGCGTGTGCAATTAACTCCGCCGGAGCAGAGCGGGGTCTACCGACAACAAAGTTGCGGCTTGCACTTCCGACTTCAGTCATCTGCCATCGTTGACAGTCTGACCTCCACCAAGGTGGAGCCCCAGTTAAAATGTTAAAATATTAGACATAAAATCTCAAATTATTCAATTGAATAATTTAATTAAAGTACAGTACAAATTTGTAATTATTAAATATAAAAGATGATATATTTAATAATAAAAAAACACAATGTTGTTATTATCAACTAGTTCCTCATATCATAATGTAATCTCTTGGGATTAGACCCCGGGCCACGCCCTTAAACATTTAAACCTTAAACAGAGAACGATTCAGGATTGCTCGGGAAAGAACAATTAAAATATCGATGAGAAGAGAAAGATTTGTGAAGAATTTATTTACAAACCAGGAGCTAGCAGGCAGCTTGTCATTAATTTGTATAAACAATTAAATAACTGAGATTTATGTCTATAATGCGTTCAAAAATAGATTGTGGCTTGCTGTCATACCCGCAGAACCACATTTCGTTAGAGTCCATCCTAAAAGACAGGGAGGGCAGTAGACACCCCTGAGCCAAGCTCAACTCTAACAGACTTAAAATCTCAAATTATTCAATTGAATAACTAAATTAAAGTACAATACATATTTGTAATTTTTTGATACGTTAATTACACCATAGGATAAATGTCTACGTGAAGAATTTCATCTTAAAGCATTACTTGTATAGTTTGTTCCTTTGAACCATTTAACGAATTTCACCAAGTTCAGAGATTAATTGTGCGAGATATGCGTAGACTAAACAGTCCAAAGTAGAAGGCGAGACTTTGTAAAAATACTGATGATAATGCGATTGAAGAAAAGAGAGAAAGATTGATTGAAAATGAGCGTAAGGCAATAATTAATTTAAACAATTAAATAAAATTCAAAGATTTTTCATCTGGTTGATTTTATATTTTATATGTTTTTTTATTAATTTTGTTTATAAATTGTGTGTAATATGTAATAATTTATTGTTTTATGTGTTTACCAGAAGTAAAATCTCAAGTTATTCAATTGAATAAATCAATTAATTAGCCATACGTCATTTCAAACAAAGTTTCCTCACTCGTTCCAGCAGGGAAGAAATAAAATAAAATGGATGATACTTGGACTTCAACTTTCGCATGAATAGAGAAAGAATTGTACCTTGAAGAAGATTATATTACACTCTAATTTGTTTAAACAATTAAATAACCAAGATTTATGTCTATTAATGCGTTCGAAAATAGATAATGGCTCGCTATCATACCCGCAGAACCACGGTTCGTTAGAGTCCATCCTAAAAGACAAGGAGGGTAGTAGACACCCCTGAGTCAAGCTCAACTCTAACTACTTATTTGTGTATGGCTAAGTCAACCACTGCGTGTGCAATTAACTCCGCCGGAGCAGAGCGGGGTCTACCGACAACAAAGTTGTGGCTTGCACTTCCGACTTCAGTCATCTGCCATCGTTGACAGTCTGACCTCCACCAAGGTGGAGCCCCAGTTAAAATGTTAAAAAATTCTAGACATAAAATCTCAAATTATTCAATTGAATAATTTAATTAAAGTACAATACATGTTTGTTATTATTTAATATAAAATAATGAAGATCACCACAAGCACATTAGTTCTGCGGAAGCAGAAGCTCGGAAAATAACATTCCTGAAAGATCGATGAGAAGAGAATAATTTGCAAAGATCGATGACAAGAGAGCGATTCGTAAAGATTGACGACAAGAGAACAATTTGTAAACATTGATGAGAAGAGAACGAATTGTAAAGAATTCATTTACAAATCAGGAGCTAGCAAGCAGCTTGTCCCCAGGCATAGCTCAACCATCATGAATTATGCCCTTCAAATTATATTGCAAATTAATTTGTTTAAACAATTAAATAACTGAGATTTGTGTCTATTAATGCGTTCAAAGATTGTGGCTTGCCGTCATACCTGCACAACCACGATTTATTAGAGTCCATCCTAAAAGACAGGGAGGGCAGTAGACACCCCTGAGCCAAGCTCAACTCTAACTATTAGACTTAAAACCTCAAATTATTCAATCGAATAACTTAATTAAAGTACAATACAAGTTTATAAGCAAATATTTTGCTTTATAAAATGGAGAACGATGTATACAGAAAATCCCCATTTGCGGATTAATAAGACTTAATAACAGAAACCCAATAGATTGTGGATAACCTCGTGCACATTAATTCTGCTGAAGCAGTCGGGGGAACTTATACTTCCGTTTTCATTTATACCATCTGAGATGGAGAATTGTGCCCTTCAGAAGATCATATTATACATTAATTAGTTTAAACAATTAAATAACTGAGATTTATGTCTATTAATACGTTCGAAAATAGATTGTGGTTTGCCGTCATACCTGCAGAACCACGTTTCGTTAGAGTCCATCCTAAAAGACAGGGAGGGCAGTAGACACCCTTGAGCCAAGCTCAACTCTAACTACTTATTTGTGTATGGCTAAGTCAACCACTGCGTGTGCAATTAACTCTGCCGAAGCAGAGCGGGGTCTACCGACAACAAAGTTGTGGCTTGCACTTCCGACTTCAGTCATCCGCCATCGTTGACGGTCTGACCTCCACCAAGGTGGAGCCCCAGTTAAAATGTTAAAATATTAGACATAAAACCTCAAATTATTCAATCGAATAATTTAATTAAAGTACAATATCCATTTGTTATTATTAAATATAAAATAATGAAGATCACCACAAGCACATTAGTTCTACCGAAGCAGAAGCTCAGAAAATAACACTCCTAAAAGATCAATGAGAAGAGAATAATTTGCAAAGATCGATGAGAAGAGAACGAATTGTAAAGGAGCTAGCAAGTAGCTTGTCCCCGGGCATAGCCCAATCATCATGAATTATGCCCTTCAGATTATATTGCACATTAATTTGTTTAAACAATTAAATAACTGAGATTTATGTCTATTAATGCGTTCGAAAATAGATTGTGGCTTGCCGTCATACCCGCAGAACCACGTTTCGTTAGAGTCCATCCTAAAAGACAGGGAAGGCAGTAGACACCCCAGAGCCAAGCTCAACTCTAACAGACTTAAAATCTCAAATTATTCAATCGAATAACTTAATTAAAGTTCAATAAATATTTGTAAGCAAATATTTTGCTTTATTGAACAGATTGGAAAATCAATGGAAAACGATGTAAGTAGAAAATCCCCATTTGTGAATTAATAAGACTTAAAAACAGGAATACCATAGATTATGGATCACCGAAGATGGATAGCGTGGATCACCTATATACAAGTGTATGGATGAAGAATTGTACCTCGAAGAAGATTATATTACACTCTAATTTGTTTAAACAATTAAATAAGTGAGATTTATGTCAATTAATACGTTCAAAGATTGTGGCTTGCCGTCATACCTGCACAACCACGATTTATTAGAGTCCATCCTAAAAGACAGGGAGGGCAGTAGACACCCCTGAGCCAAGCTCAACTCTAACTATTAGACTTAAAATCCCAAATTATTCAATCGAGTAACTAAATTAAAGTACAATACATATTTGTAATTTTTTGAGACATTAATTACACCATAGGATAAATGTCTACGTGAAGAACTTCATCTTAAACAAAGCATAACTTGTGTAGTTTGTTCCTTCGAACCATTTAACGAATTTCACCAAATTCAGATAATCATTTACGATTTAAGGATGCGAGATATGCGTCGACTAAACAGTCCAAAGTAGAAGGCGAGACTTTGTAAAAATACTGATGATAATGCGATTGAAGAAAAGAGAGAAATATTGATTGAACATGAGCGTATGGCAATAATTAATTTAAACAATTAAATAAAATTCAAAGATTTTTCATCTGGTTGATTTTATATTTTATATGTTTTTTTATTAATTTTGTTTATAAATTGTGTGTAATATGTAATAATTTATTGTTTTATGTGTTTACCAGAAGTAAAATCTCAAGTTATTCAATTGAATAAATCAATTATTTAGCCACACGTCATTTCAAACGAAGTTTCCTCACTCGTTCCAGCAGGGAAGAAATTAAATAAAATGGATGATACTTGGACTTCAACTTTCGCATGAATAGAGAAAGAATTGTACCTCGAAGAAGATTATATTGCACATTAATTTGTTTAAACAATTAAATAACCAAGATTTTATGTCTATAAATGCGTTCGAAAATAGATTGTGGCTTGCCGTCATACCCGCAGAACCACGTTTCGTTAGAGTCCATCCTAAAAGACAGGGAGGGCAGTAGACGCCCCTGAGCCAAGCTCAACTCTAACTACTTATTTGTGTATGGCTAAGTCAACCACTGCGTGTGCAATTAATTCCGCCAAAGCAGAGCGGGGTCTACCGGCAACAAAGTTGCGGCTTGCACTTCCGACTTCAGTCATCCGCCATCGTTGACGGTCTGACCTCCACCAAGGTGGAGCCCCAGTTAAAATGTTAATATATTAGACATAAAATCTCAAATTATTCAATTGAATAATTTAATTAAAGTACAATACATGTTTGTCATTATTTAATATAAAATAATGAATATCACCATAAGCACATTAGTTCTGCTGATGCAGAAGCTCGGAAAATATCACTCCTAAAAGATCAATGAGAAGAGAATAATTTGCAAAGATCGATGACAAGAGAGCGTTTCGTAAAGATTGACGACAAGAGAACAATTTGTAAACATCGACGAGAAGAGAACGAATTGTAAATCAGGAGCTAGCAAGCAGGTTGTCCCCGGGCATAGCTCAACCATCATGAATTCTGCCCTTCAAATTATATTGCAAATTAATTTGTTTAAACAATTAAATAACTGAGATTTATGTCTATTAATACGTTCAAAGATTGTGGCTTGCCGTCATACCTGCACAACCACGATTTATTAGAGTCCATCCTAAAAGACAGGGAGGGTAGTAGACACCCCTGAGCCAAGCTCAACTCTAACTATTAGACTTAAAACCTCAAATTATTCAATCGAATAACTTAATTAGAGTACAATACAAGTTATAAGCAAATATTTTGCTTTATAAAATGGAGAACGATGTATACAGAAAATCCCCATTTGCGGATTAATAAGACTTAATAACAGAAACCCAATAGTTTGTGGATAACCTCGTGCACATTAATTCTGCTGAAGCAGTCGGGGGAACTTATACTTCCGTTTTCATTTATACCATCTGAGATGGACGACAGTTTGACTTCAACTATCATAAGAACAGAGAAAGAATTGTGCCCTTCAGAAGATCATATTGCACATTAATTTATTTAAACAATTAAATAACTGAGATTTATGTCTATTAATGCGTTCAAAAATAAATTGTGGCTTGCTGTCATACCCGCAGAACCACAGTTCGTTAGAGTCCATCCTAAAAGACAGGGAGGGCAGTAGACACCCCTGAGCCAAGCTCAACTCTAACAGACTTAAAATCTCAAATTATTCAATTGAATAATTTAATTAAAGTACAATACACGTTTGTAATTATTAAAGCTGAAGCTAAGAAAAGAACACTCCTAATGGATCAATGAGAAGAGAATACAGATCGAATATTAGAGAAGATCAATGTTTGTAAAGATTGCTCAGAAAAGGATAATCCTAAAATATCAGTCAGAAGAGAACGATTTGTAAAGATGGATGAGAAGAAAAGGATTTGTAAAGAATATCGTTACAAACCAGGGACTAGCAGCTAGTCCCCGGGCTTAACCCAACCGTCATGATTTTATTTAACCTTTATGTGAACCCCTTATAAACAAATATGAATAGGGAAAGAATTATGCCCTTCAGTAGATCATATTATACATTAATTTGTTTAAACAATTAAATAACCAAGATTTATGTCTATTAATGCGTTCGAAAATAGATTGTGGTTTGCCGTCATACCTGCAGAACCACGTTTCGTTAGAGTCCATCCTAAAAGACAGGGAGGGTAGTAGACACCCCTGAGCCAAGCTCAACTCTAACTACTTATTTGTGTATGGCTAAGTCAACCACTGCGTGTGCAATTAACTCCGCCGAAGCAGAGCGGGGTCTACCGACAACAAAGTTGCGGCTTGCACTTCCGACTTCAGTCATCTGTCATCGTTGACAGTCTGACCTCCACCAAGGTGGAGCCCCAGTTAAAATGTTAATATATTAGACATAAAATCTCAAATTATTCAATTGAATAATTTAATTAAAGTACAATACATGTTTGTCATTATTTAATATAAAATAATGAAGATCACCACAAGCACATTAGTTCTGCGGAAGCAGAAGCTCGGAAAATAACATTCCTGAAAGATCGATGAGAAGAGAATAATTTGCAAAAATCGATGACAAGAGAGCGATTCGTAAAGATTAACGACAAGAGAACAATTTGTAAACATCGACGAGAAGAGAACGAATTGTAAAGAATTTATTTACAAATCAGGAGCTAGCAAGCAGCTTGTCCCCGGGCATAGCCCAACCATCATGAATTATAGCCTTCAGATTATATTGCACATTAATTTGTTTAAACAATTAAATAACCAAGATTTTATGTCTATAAATACGTTCGAAAATAGATTTTGGTTTGCTGTCATACCCACAGAACCATGTTTCGTTAGAGTCCATCCTAAAAGACAGGGAGGGCAGTAGACACCCCTGAGCCAAGCTCAACTCTAACAGACTTAAAATCTCAAATTATTCAATTGAATAATTTAATTAAAGTACAATACACCTTTGTAATTATTAAAGCAAAAGCTAAGAAAAGAACACTCCTAATAGATCAATGAGAAGAGAATACAGATCGAATATTAGAGAAGATCAATGTTTGTAAAGATTGCTCAGAAAAGGATAATCCTAAAATATCAGTCAGAAGAGAACGATTTGTAAAGATGGATGAGAAGAAAAGGATTCGTAAAGAATATCGTTACAAACCAGGGACTAGCAGCTAGTCCCCGGGCTTAACCCAACAGTCATGATTTTATTTAACCTTTATGTGAACCCCTTATAAACAAATATGAATAGGGAAAGAATTATGCCCTTCAGTAGATCATATTATACATTAATTTGTTTAAACAATTAAATAATTGAGATTTATGTCTATTAATACGTTCAAAGATTGTGGCTTGCCGTCATACCTGCACAACCACGATTTATTAGAGTCCATCCTAAAAGACAGGGAGGGTAGTAGACACCCCTGAGCCAAGCTCAACTCTAACTATTAGACTTAAAACCTCATATTATTCAATCGAATAACTTAATTAAAGTACAATACAAGTTTATAAGCAATTTATTTTGCTTTATAAAATGGAGAACGATGTATACAGAAAATCCCCATTTGCGGATTAATAAGACTTAATAACAGAAACCCAATAGATTGTGGATAACCTCGTGCACATTAATTCTGCTGAAGCAGTCGGGGGAACTTATACTTCCGTTTTCATTTATACCATCTGAGATGGACGACAGTTTGACTTCAACTATCATAAGAACAGAGAAAGAATTGTGCCCTTCAGAAGATCATATTGCACATTAATTTGTTTAAACAATTAAATAACCAAGATTTATGTCTATTAATACGTTCGAAAATAGATTGTGGTTTGCCGTCATACCTGCAAAACCACGTTTCGTTAGAGTCCATCCTAAAAGACAGGGAGGGCAGTAGACACCCCAGAGCCAAGCTCACCTCTAACTACTTATTTGTGTATGGCTAAGTCAACCACTGCGTGTGCAATTAACTCCGCCGAAGCAGAACTGGGGTTACCAACAACAAAGTTGCGGCTTGCACTTCGGACTTCAGTCATCCGCCATCGTTGACAATCTGACCTCCACCAAGGTGGAGCCCCAATTATATTAGACATGAAATCTCAAAATATTCAATCGAATAACTTAATTAAAGTACAATACATTTTTGTAAGCAAATATTTTGCTTTATTTAACCAATTGGAAAATCAATGGAAAAGATGTAAGTAGAAAATCCCCATTTGTGAATTAATAAGACTTAATAACAGGAAAACCATAGATTATGGATCACCGAAGATGGATAGCGTGGATCACCAATATACAAGCGTATGGATAAAGAATTGTACCTCGAAGAAAATTATATTACACTCTAATTTGTTTAAACAATTAAATAACTGAGATTTATGTCTATAATGCGTTCAAAAATAGATTGTGGCTTGCTGTCATACCCGCAGAACCACATTTCGTTAGAGTCCATCCTAAAAGACAGGGAGGGCAGTAGACACCCCTGAGCCAAGCTCAACTCTAACAGACTTAAAATCTCAAATTATTCAATTGAATAACTAAATTAAAGTACAATACATATTTGTAATTTTTTGATACATTAATTACACCATAGGATAAATGTCTACGTGAAGAATTTCATCTTAAAGCATTACTTGTATTGTTTGTTCCTTTGAACCAGTTAACGAATTTCACCAAGTTCAGAGATGAAGGGTGCGAGATATGCATAGACTAAACAGTCTAATGAAGAAGGCGAGACTTTGTAAAAATACTGATGATAATGCGATTGAAGAAAATAGAGAAAGATTGATTGAAAATGAGCGTAAGGCAATAATTAATTTAAACAATTAAATAAAATTCAAAGATTTTTCATCTGGTTGATTTTATATTTTATATGTTCTTTTATTAATTTTGTTTATAAATTGTGTGTAATATGTAATAATTTTTTGTTTTATGTGTTTACCAGAAGTAAAATCTCAAGTTATTCAATTGAATAAATCAATTAATTAGCCATACGTCATTTCAAACAAAGTTTCCTCACTCGTTCCAGCAGGGAAGAAATAAAATAAAATGGATGATACTTGGACTTCAACTTTCGTATGAATAGAGAAAGAATTGTACCTCGAAGAAGATTATATTGCACTCTAATTTGTTTAAACAATTAAATAACCAAGATTTATGTCTATTAATGCGTTCGAAAATAGATTATGGCTTGCTGTCATACCCGCAGAACCACGGTTCGTTAGAGTCCATCCTAATAGACAGGGAGGGCAGTAGACACCCCAGAGCCAAGCTCAACTCTAACAGACTTAAAATCTCAAATTATTTAATTGAATAATTTAATTAAAGTACAATACACATTTGTAATTATTAAAGCTGAAGCTAAGAAAAGAACACTCCTAATAGATCAATGAGAAGAGAATACAGATCGAATTAATAATCCTAAAATATCAGTCAGAAGAGAACGATTTGTAAAGATGGATGAGAAGAAAAGGATTTGTAAAGAATATCGTTACAAATCAGGGACTAGCAGCTAGTCCCCGGGCTTAACCCAACCGTCATGATTTTATTTAACCTTTATGTGAACCCCTTATAAACAAATATGAATAGGGAAAGAATTATGCCCTTCAGTAGATCATATTATACATTAATTTGTTTAAACAATTAAATAACTGAGATTTATGTCTATTAATATGTTCGAAAATAGATTGTGGCTTGCTGTCATACCCGCAGAACCACATTTCGTTAGAGTCCATCCTAAAAGACAGGGAGGGCAGTAGACACCCCTGAGCCAAGCTCAACTCTAACTACTTATTTGTGTATGGCTAAGTCAACCACTGCGTGTGCAATTAACTCTGCCGAAGCAGAGCGGGGTCTACCGACAACAAAGTTGTGGCTTGCACTTCCGACTTCAGTCATCCGCCATCGTTGACGGTCTGACCTCCACCAAGGTGGAGCCCCAGTTAAAATGTTAAAATATTAGACATAAAATCTCAAATTATTCAATCGAATAACTTAATTAAAGTACAATAAATTTTTGTAAGCAAATATTTTGCTTTATTTAACAGATTGGAAAATCAATGGAAAACGATGTAAGTAGAAAATCCCCATTTGTGAATTAATAAGACTTAATAACAGGAATACCATAGATTATGGATCACCGAAGATGGATAGCGTGGATCACCTATATACAAGTGTATGGATTAAGAATTGTACCTCAAAGAAGATTATATTACACTCTAATTTGTTTAAACAATTAAATAAGTGAGATTTATGTCTATTAATGCGTTCGAAAATAGATTGTGGTTTGCTGTCATACCCGCAGAACCACATTGCGTTAGAGTCCATCCTAAAAGACAGGGAGGGCAGTAGACACCCCTGAGCCAAGCTCAACTCTAACAGACTTAAAATCTCAAATTATTCAATTGAATAACTAAATTAAAGTACAAAACAAATTTGTAATTTTTTTAGACGTTCATTACACCATAGGATAAATGTCTACGTAAATGTCTACCATGTAACGAATTTCACCAAATTCAGATAATCATTTACGATTTAAGGATGCGAGATATGCGTCGACTAAACAGTCCAAAGTAGAAGGCGAGACTTTGTAAAAATACTGATGATAATGCGATTGAAGAAAAGAGCGAAAGATTGATTGAAAATGAGCGTAAGGCAATAATTAATTTAAACAATTAAATAAAATTCAAAGATTTTTCATCTGGTTGATTTTATATTTTATATATTGTTTTATTAATTTTGTTTATAAATTGTGTGTAATATGTAATAATTTATTGTTTTATGTGTTTACCAGAAGTAAAATCTCAAGTTATTCAATTGAATAAATCAATTAATTAGACATACGTCATTTCAAACAAAGTTTCCTCACTCGTTCCAGAAATAAAATAAAATGGATGATACTTGGACTTCAACTTTCGTATGAATAGATAAAGAATTGTACCTCGAAGAAGATTATATTGCACTCTAATTTGTTTATACAATTAAATAACTGAGATTTATGTCTATTAATGCGTTCGAAAATAGATTGTGGTTTGCCGTCATACCTGCAGAACCACGTTTCGTTAGAGTCCATCCTAAAAGACAGGGAGGGTAGTAAACACCCCTGAGCCAAGCTCAACTCTAACTACTTATTTGTGTATGGCTAAGTCAACCACTGCGTGTGCAATTAACTCCGCCGAAGCAGAGCGGGGTCTACCGACAACAAAGTTGTGGCTTGCACTTCCGACTTCAGTCATCTGCCATCGTTGACAGTCTGACCTCCACCAAGGTGGAGCCCCAGTTAAAATGTTAATATATTAGACATAAAACCTCAAATTATTCAATTGAATAATTTAATTAAAGTACAATACATGTTTGTTATTATTTAATATAAAATAATGAATATCACCACAAGCACATTAGTTCTGCTGACGCAGAAGCTCGGAAAATAACACTCCTGAAAGATCGATGAGAAGAGAATAATTTGCAAAGATCGATGACAAGAGAGCGTTTCGTAAAGATTGACGACAAGAGAACAATTTGTAAACATCGACGAGAAGAGAACGAATTGTAAATCAGGAGCTAGCAAGCAGGTTGTCCCCGGGCATAGCTCAACCATCATGAATTATGCCCTTCAAATTATATTGCAAATTAATTTGTTTAAACAATTAAATAACCAAGATTTATGTCTATTAATACGTTCGAAAATAGATTGTGGTTTGCCGTCATACCTGCAAAACCACGTTTCGTTAGAGTCCATCCTAAAAGACAGGGAGGGCAGTAGACACCCCAGAGCCAAGCTCACCTCTAACTACTTATTTGTGTATGGCTAAGTCAACCATTGCGTGTGCAATTAACTCCGCCGAAGCAGAACTGGGGTTACCAACAACAAAGTTGCGGCTTGCACTTCGGACTTCAGTCATCTGCCATCGTTGACAGTCTGACCTCCACCAAGGTGGAGCCCCAATTATATTAGACATGAAATCTCAAAATATTCAATCGAATAACTTAATTAAAGTACAATACATTTTTGTAAGCAAATATTTTGCTTTATTTAACCAATTGGAAAATCAATGGAAAACGATGTAAGTAGAAAATCCCCATTTGTGAATTAATAAGACTTAATAACAGGAAAACCATAGATTATGGATCACCGAAGATGGATAGCGTGGATCACCAATATACAAGCGTATGGATAAAGAATTGTACCTCGAAGAAAATTATATTACACTCTAATTTGTTTAAACAATTAAATAACTGAGATTTATGTCTATAATGCGTTCAAAAATAGATTGTGGTTTGCTGTCATACCCGCAGAACCACATTTCGTTAGAGTCCATCCTAAAAGACAGGGAGGGCAGTAGACACCCCTGAGCCAAGCTCAACTCTAACAGACTTAAAATCTCAGATTTTTCAATCGAATAACTTAATTAAAGTCCAATACAAGTTTGTAAGCAAATATTTTGCTTTATTGTACAGATTATAAAATCAATGGAAAACTATGTAAGTAGAAAATCCGCATTTGTGAATTAATAAGACTCAATAACAGGAATACCATAGATTATGGATCACCCAAGATGGATAACGTGGATCAGCAATATACAAGCGTGAATAGATAAAGAATTGTACCTCGAAGAAGATTATATTACACTCTAATTTGTTTAAACAATTAAATAACCAAGATTTTATGTCTATTAATACGTTCGAAAATAGATTGTGGTTTGCCGTCATACCTGCAGAACCACAGTTCGTTAGAATCCATCCTAAAAGACAGGGAGGGCAGTAGACACCCCAGAGCCAAGCTCAACTCTAACAGACTTAAAATCTCAAATTATTCAATTGAATAATTTAATTAAAGTACAATACACATTTGTTATTATTAAATATAAAATAATGAAGATCACCACGAGCACATTAGTTCTACCGAAGCAGAAGCTCAGAAAATAACACTCCTAAAAGATCAATGAGAACAGAATAATTTGCAAAGATCGATGAGAAAAGAACGAATTGTAAAGAATTTATTTATAAACCAGGAGCTAGCAAGCAGCTTGTCATTAATTTGTTTAAACAATTAAATAATTGAGATTTATGTCTATAATGCGTTCAAAAATAGATTGTGGCTTGCTGTCATACCCGCAGAACCACGTTTCGTTAGAGTCCATCCTAAAAGACAGGGAGGGTAGTAGACACCCCTGAGCCAAGCTCAGCTCTAACAGACTTAAAATCTCAAATTATTCAATCGAATAATTTAATTAAAATACAATACATGTTTGTCATTATTAAATATAAAATACGATATATAAAACAATAGAGATCACTGCGAGCACATTAGTTCTGCAGAAGAGAATAACACTCCTAAAAGTTCGATGAGGAGAACTTTTTATAAAGATTGCTGAGAAGAGAACAAATTACAATTTGTAAAGATCGATGACAAGAGAACGATTCAACACGATCGACGAGAAAAGAATGGTTTGTAACAATCAATGAAAATAGAATGGTTTGCAATGACGAGAGAATGATTTGTAAAAATTTATAATAGAACAATGCACAAAAAAATTGTTCGATCCTAAAAGATCGTTCATTAAGATCAGTCCGATCAATGTGAAATGAAGTCCGGGCGTTTCAATTCCCCCTTCGCTAATTAAAACGACCATCGGATGGATTAAAACAATTCGAATCGAATGCATATTCATTAAAATAAACAATAATGAATAAAATAATTCAATGCCATATTTATTCAACACCTGAAAGAGTACGAACAATCGAGAAGTATATGAAATATACTAATAAATAATAAATATTAATTGAATGAATTAATATTTATCAAAACACACACCCTGTGAAGGGTATATACGTGTTTTTGCGTATTTATATTAATTCTTGATTTTCAAAGAATTAATTACGGACGGGTTTCCACACCACCCTTGAGGTACCGTCCTCGGCGCGTTAACTTTGTTTTTAAAACGAGAGTTATCGCTATGGGTTTGAAAATTTAAAACCCACAAAGTGGACTCCGCAATGCAATAAACGTCGGCATCAATTCGTCGACGCTGCGTATACGAAATTAAACAAACATCATTGTGTGTAATCGGGGGAAAAAAATGAAGCAAGTAATAATAATGATAATCAACACTCTTGTTGATGCTGTAAAGAGCACAATTAGTCGAGTAAAATACAAGACGAATAATTGAAACAAACGAAGTGTTCTTATTTATATAAGAAGACCCTTAATATTAGAGTAGTTTTGGGTCGGGTAAAAATCGAATTAATTAATATTTAATACATCGATTTAATATCAGCAAAACTGACAACAGACAGGGAATTTCATTTAATTGAATTTTAAAAATTACAATCAATAACCGGAATTGAATCGACAGTTATCCATAGGCTAGATGAATGGTGGTTAAATTACCATCAAAATATTCTATGTTATCATATAGCAAGATGCTATATAAGAGTGTAGGGTTAAGATGCTAAATAAAGATTATTATTATATTTTATTAAGCAATTTAATAGAACAAAGTGTCCGATAAATTACAATCAATGCAGCATTTAATAAATGTTGGATCGTCTGCGTTGAGAATAAATTTGCAAATAATTTAACATAATCGGAGCCATTATCTCAGGATGGTTGTTATCCGAGATAAAAATTTAATGATGTTTTTTTTTTTAATATGATAAAGGGAATAAAATCAAATTCCTACATCGAGAAATGATTGAAAGATTAAATTTATCCTTCAAGTAAGTTTTACATGGATTGACGATAGAGAAGACAAATAAAAGTGCTTTGCACTGATTGAATGGTAGAGAAGGCAAATAAATTAAATTTATTTTCGATAAGTTTTACATTGATTGAACGGTAGAGAAAGCAAATGATTATATATCTTTTGTGTATGATGTTTGTTTAAATTAATTTACGCAGAGTTATGTTCGCGCTAATGCTGGCGAAACCCACTGTTTGTGTTACGTTTTAAACCCCGCACCCACGCCCTATCGAACTCGTTCGAGTACCTTTCCCCCGGGTCCTTGTATTCAAATTCCCTAACCTGAACCATCAACGAACAGTCCCCCCTCGGACGCCCTACCACCCGCTGGTGGTCCCGTCTCAGGGGACGGACGCTCCGGGGGTCGAGGAGAACGGAGACCGATTTAGGACCGGGGGATGAATCTGAAAGAGAAACACACAGGCCGGAATCGCGACGCACGAAATTCAAACAACCCGAGATCTAAACCTGACCGACCTAATGCGCAGTATACACCCTCCCCCAGCTAATTAATTTTTGTGTTTTAGGTTGTTCCTGAAAACGAAGCTAAAGGGGCCCTACTTATGCGGGGAAATTGTAAAAGCACTCACCGGAAGGTCTCGGAGGTCAATCTCTCGTACGACCTTCTGTAACAACAAGAAAAGGAGAAAATTAAAATCATGTAAGTAATAACAAAAAAAATATATTAAATTATTAATCAGATCACAAGTTCTCATTACGAATTTAATATTTTTTTTTTTGATAATAATATTAATATTTATTTATTCACCTCACCCTAAGAAGTAATAAAGCACATATAACGATGTAAAAAATAAAATATTTATTCATTTACATAATACAACGGATTGCAGAAATATTCTGGTGTCATCCGCGTTATTGAAGACGCATTATACAAAATAATCTTTCTTTCGTAATCTTATCCTCTTTTACCCGTATTGGGTGTCGAGGTTTGGTTCTATTATACAAAATAATAATGATATAAAAATATCTCAACTTACATTCAATTAAGAATGTCCTCCAGCGTTCCCGTGCTGAATCCCTGCTAATCACTCCAACACCGACATCAGAATCTGGAACGGGATCAGGAACGATCTGCTCACAATGGAATCTCCGAGAAGTCGATCCGTGTACTGTAAAGATAAAATACGATTAAAATAGGAAATCACATCACACTGAGAAGTAGAGAGGAACATATAGCGATGTTATATAAGACTAAATAAATAAATAAAATAGGAAATAAAGGCTGAAAGACCTCCGGTCGATAGCCGATTCATCTACAGAATATAATTCTAATTTTTGTATATTATTGTACATAAATATACACATTTGAATAAAGATGGTTAGGAAATAAAAGGCCAGAGTTGACATCGACCATCGATACGGAATAACAATTTATCTAAATTTATTTAAGTTTTAATATTTATTTATTTTTATTTATATATATATAATCGATTGCCTTTTTTACCATTTGGTGTAAGGCTATTCATAAAATAACAATATTTTTATGTTCCTATCATTTAATAGGAAATTAAAATTAATAAAAAAAATATTTTAAATATATTCGCGCGGCAACTTAGATTTATTTATTTCAACTTACGTTTGTCGTAATCGGTGAAAGGCGTTCATGGGAATCTGATTTTGAAGACGTGCGGTGACTCTAGCACTGACCAGCGGGTACGAAAAGATCTGACTGGTTCGGCTCGTGCCGCTTTCAATGCACACGTCGATAACTGTAAAGATGAGAAAAATTGTTAATTAAATGAATTATTAAAAATAAGAGAGTATTAAACAATGAAATTATAAAAAAGAAAGTGTATTAAACAATAAAATAAAAAAATTGTTTATTACACAATAAAATTAAAAAAAGTTTATTGAACAATAAAATTAAAAAAAATGTTTATTGAACAATAAAATTTAAAAATAATGTTTATTGAACAATATAAAAAAAATGTTTATTAAACAATGAAATAAAAAAAAGAGTATTAAACAATAACAAGTATTTAAACAATAAGATTTAAAAAAAGAATATTATACAATAAATTAAAAAAAATTGTATTAAACAATGAAATTAAAAATTGTTTAATACTATTTTTTTAATAAAAAAAGTATTTAAACAAAAAGATTTAAAAAAAGAATATTATACAATAAATTAAAAAAAATTGTATTAAACAATGAAATTAAAAATTGTTTAATACTATAATATTATACAATAAATTAAAAAAAAAATAGTATTAAACAATGAAATTAATTTTTTTTTTAATTTATTGTATAATATTCTTTTTTTAAATCTTATCGTTTAAATACTTTTTTTATTTTATTGTTTAATACACTTTTTTAGCAGTGTATTAAACACCCTTAGATTTATTTGCGGTTATATTTTCGACTTACGTTTGAAGTGATCAAACTGTCGCTGCTTTCCACGATGGAATCCCTGCGACGAAGGAGAATCAATCACCGTTTCTCCTTCCGCTTGAAATCAGATTCCCGGATACGTCAAACCACGTGTCGTAACTGTAAAGATAAGAAAAGGGTGTTAAAAAAGAAACAATAATAGATATAAAAAATACTATTAAATGATTAAATTAAAGAAAAAAAAGATTAATAAAAATTAATTATTTCTGCAAACCTCGACACCCAATATGAGTAAAAGAGGATAAGATTAAGAAAGAAAGAAGAATTATTTCTGCAATTAATTTTAATTAAAACGGAAATGAAATATTTAAAAATAATCGGAAAAATATAATAATAATGAATTGATGATTGAGGATTAGCGGGTGGCGAGGCAGCAAGTATGCAGCGCCTCCCGTCGATGATTAAATCTAGATTGATTATTATTATGATAACTCGGATTTATTTACGGTTATATTTTCGACTTACGTTGTATCCAATCAACGGAAAAACGTTTTCTGGTTTCCACGGTGAAATCCTCTCCGAAGGGGAAAAATCCGCTACTGTAATCGCCGATGAAAAAGGGAAACGTGTGTCGCTGAAGTCTCTCGGGAAGAAGAATCGGGTGTCGCTGAAGTCTCTCGGGAAGAAGAATCGGGTGTCGCTGAAGTCTCTCGGGAGGAAGAATCGGGCGTCGCTGAAGTCTCTCGGGAGGAAGAATCTAGCGTCGCTGAAGTCTCTCGGGAAGAAGAATCAGATGTCGCTGAAGTCTCTCACGGAGAATAAATCGGTGTCGTTGATGTCTCTCGGAAAGGGAAAACGGGTGGCTTTGTTGGGTTCCTTCTACTCGAATCAGATTCCCACAGGCATCAATACAATCCACTTGATTTAACTGTAACGATAAGAAAAGGGAGGGGTTAAGAAAGAAATTTAATATTAAAAAAAAGAGATATAGTAATAATAAAAGGAAAATTGTAGTAAAAAGGAAATGCAATGATAATAAATAAAGGCTGAAGGATCGATTAATTAATAATTATTATTATTATTATAATTTTATTATTATTATTATAATAATTATTATTAATTAATTAATAATAATTATTAATTAATTAATATGAATTAATTTGTGAGAATTTGATTTTAAACTGGAGTTTTATTTTTCTTTTTAGATGCATGCGCAGTTCCTCGAGCTGACTCGGAGAAGCCAATTGGGGATTCGTTCATCACGGAACAGAAAAGTTGTTTGCTCACGGGAAACGGAACAAAAATAATTACGAAGGAAAACGACAAACGGATTCATTACAAATCCATACAATAAACAAAAAACGGAAAGAAGAATGGATTTATTACAAAATTAAGAAGAGGAGTTTTGTTAAAACAAACGAAGAGCGCGTTTCGAAAAAATACATATTTACGGCTAGTTTATCGTGGAATGAAAACAGTCATTTCCTCGGGACAAAAAATTAAAGTAAGGAAAACGAAGAACAACGGATTTATTACAAATTAAGAATAGAAGAGCTTGCCGAAACAATTGAAAAAATCACAAAAAATATTATGTTTTTAGAAATTTTGATAAAACTATATAAACGTATCAAGCAAAGCTTGCTCTTTCAGAATATGTAAAAAACAAAAAACAGCAACAATTTAGTTAAGAATATTTAATGTTCTTAAAGATTTATTTAATTTAATTTAAAAATAATTAACGAAGTTAAATAATTATTTAATTTAAAAATATTTACAGAATTATTTATTTTAATTCAAAAATATTCAACAAGCTTAAATAATTAATTATTTTATAAATATTTACAGAATTATTTATTTTAATTTATAAATATTCAACGAGCTTAAATAATTATTTAATTTAAAAATATTTACAGAATTATTTAATTTAAAAATATTTACAGAATTATTTATTTTAATTTAAAAATATTCAACAAGCTTAAATAATTATTCAATTCTAAAATATTTACAGAATTATTTAATTTATAAATATTTACAGAATTATTTATTTTAAAAAGATTAAATGGGCTTAAAGAATTGTTTATTTTAATTCAAATATATTCAACAAGCTTAAATAATTATTAATTTATAAATATTTGTAGAATTATTTATTTTATTTTAAAAATATTCAACAAGCTTAAATAATTATTTAATTTATAAATATTTACAGAATTATTTATTTAAATTTAAACATATTCAACAAGCTTAAATAATTATTTAATTTATAAATATTTACAGAATTATTTATTTTAAAAAGATTTAAGAATTGTTTATTTTATTTCAAATATATTCAACGAGCTTAAATAATTATTTAATTTATAAATATTTACAGAATTATTTAATTTAATTTAAAAATATTCAACAAGGTTAAATAATTTTTTATAATTAAAACAAACACCGATGATTAATGGAAGTTAATAGAGTAGAAACAGAGAGCAAAGAGGAAGCGTCATGTTGCTTCAAATGTTTGGACGTAAACAGGCTAGGGGGCGCGCAGATGCGCGCGCGCAACCGCGTTTAGTTTCAGACAGGAATCAACCTGTCTAAATAAATTTACAAAAAAAAAGAAACGTAATTAAAAAAAAACGCTTCTTTTTTGTTTATTTGGAATAAATGTTAAGTTATGAAATATTCCGGAATAAATTTGAATTAAGAAAAATCATTAGAAAAGAGTATAAATTCAGAGTTATTAAAATGAATAAAAAAAATTGAAAATAATTAATAAATTATTTCATCTCATCACAAAGCTGAAAAAGGAAATTTTTAGCTCTGTGATGGGAGGAAATAATTTATTATTTTCAATTTTTTTATTTATTTTAATAACTCTGAATTTATACTCTTTTCTAATGATTTTTCTTAATTCAAATTTATTCCTGAATTTTTCATAACTTAACATTTATTCCAAATAAACAAAAAAGAAGCGTTTTTTTTTTAATTACGTTTCTTTTTTTTTGTAAATTTATTTAGACAGGTTGATTCCTGTCTGAAACAAAACGCGGTTGCGCGCGCGCATCTGCTTTATACTCTTTTCTAATGATTTTTCATTTTTTTTATTTAATTTATTTAATTAAGAAATTTTGGCGTAAAGAAAAAATAATTAACTTTTTATAGCACTTTATAAAAAAAACTTTATAAAAGTGGTATAAAAAAGATAAGTGTTTTCTTTACAATTGAAAATGCAACACGAAGTGAACGCTTCCAAGATCGAAAAAAATAATTAAGAAATATTCAAATTATTACATTATGTATTGTTTGTTTAAGTGTGCGTGTGTGTATGTAAGTATGTGTATATGTGTGTGAGTGTTTTGCGAAAATAAACTCACCAAAAATCCGACGATTTTCCGTGAAAACACCAAAAATTTATTTAAAATTTAGTTTAATTCAATTGTAATTGCGTCTGAAGAATTATTGCCCCGATAATTAATGCGCAGTTAATGGAGAAAAAAAGGCGGGCTGCAAAATGGCCGACCCCGGGGTTGTTTGTAGCAAAGACGCAATTACCCCGTTTTATTTTTAAAAATTCAATTTAAACCGATTAAAACTGCAGGCCACTAATTACTTTTCGAGTTCAATTCACTCCCAACCTCTTTAGAAAAACTAATCAATCGAAACAAACTGTTAATTAATGAAGATTAATTGAGAAACCCGGGAGAGCTAAGTTGAAGCGTGAGGCTGCTTCGGAAGTCGGGAGTGAAATGCGCCCGGCGCTCGGCGGTTGTTCAGGTCCAGCGCTATCCCACCACCGCGCCGGCCAATCAGGAGCGAGCGCGCCCGCCACGTAGGCACGTTTTTTGCGTTGTTTGTTACAGCTTCTCGCGCCGAAACGGAGATAAAAAACACAGAATTCCGAGAAGAAACGAGCGAAATTGTAACGGGCTTTTGGGATATGCGAAATTGGACTTAAATTACGGCGCAATATTCATGGGTTAAATTTATATAAGAAAATATGCGTTTTTTTAATACGGAATTTTCTGAATAAACGTATTTCGGCGTTTATTTTTGATTTTATTTAGATTTTTAGTACGAAAATATTAAAATTAAGCTGATTTAACATTTATTTTTAATTATAAAAACACGCAAATGAATTTAATTTAAGATTTCATTGGGGATTATTAAAAATAAAGCGATCTCAACATTTAATTTTGATATAAATAGAAAAGAGTATTTATTAACTTGATCACATTTATTTAAATAAATTAAATAAAAATGATTTTAAAATAATTAATAAATTATTTCCACATTTCAATTTCAATTTACTTTATTAACGGAATCTCCATTCGAAATTACAATTATTTACATTTAGCTTTGTAATGTAAGTCAAAAGTCACAGAGCTAAATGTGGAAATAATTTATTAATTATTTCCGTATCATTTTATTTAATTTTGATTTTAAAAACACACAAACGGATTTACTTAGAAAATAAAGCGAATTTAAAGTTTATTTCATATTTTAAAACCATGAAAACGTATTTATTTTATTATTTAAGTAAGAAATATTGAATTTTACGCTTATTTTTATATTTAGGAAACACGCAAATGATTTTAATTTAACATTTTAATAACAAATTTTATAAATGACTCTGATTTAAGGTTTATTTTTAATTATAAAAACACGCAAATGAAATTAATTTAGATTTTTAGTACGAAATATTAAAAATAAAGGCAATTTAACGTTTATTTTTATTTTAAGAACACCAAAATGAACTTAGATCAGATATTTAGTGAAAAATAAAGCTATTTAAACGTTTATTTTTTGATTTTAGAAACACACAAACGAATTTATTTAGAATATATTAAAAATAAAGCGAATTTAAGGTTTGATTTATATTTTAAAAACATGCAAACGTATTTAATTTCATATTTTTGTAAGAAATATTAAAAATAAAGCTAATTAAACGGTTATTTTTTATTTCAGAAACACACAAATTTAATATTTTAATAACAAATTTTATAAATGATGCCAATTTAAAGTTTATTTTTTGTTTTAAAAGCACGCAAATAAAATTAATGTAGGACTTTAGTGCGAAATTTTAAAAAGGAAGGCAATTTAACGATTATTTTTTTATTTTAAAAATAAGCAAACGTATTTAATTTAATATTTTAGTGAGAAATATTAAAAATTAAAAAGACGCAAATGAATTAAATTTAGGATTTTAGTTAAAAATAAATGTAATTTAACGCTTTTTTTATTTCAGAAAAATAAATCAAACGACTTCGATTTAACATTTTATGACGAATTTTATAAATATCGCTGATTTAAGGTTTATTTTTTTATTTTAAAAACACGCCAATAATAATAATAATAATATTCTTTTTTATCCAAACGGAAAGATCCAATACAGGATAACATCATAACTCTTAGTGCCCAATGAAATTAATTCAGATCTTTAGTGAGAAATAATAATAATGATAATAATAATAAATAAAGCGATTTTAACGTTCACGTTTAATTCTAAAAATACGAAAATGAATTTAACTCAGGATTTTAGTGAGAAATATTGAAAATAAAGCTTTATTTTTAATTAAGAAAACACGAAAATGAATTTAATTTACGATTTTACTAAGGAATATTAAAATAAACGCAATTTAGCGTTTATTTTTTTATTTTAAAAACTCACAAACGGATTTAATTTGTAATTTTAATAGAAATTATCAAAAATAAATGTAATTTAACCTTAATTTTTTATATTAAAAGGGCGCAAATGAAATTAATTTAGGATATTAGTCTGCAATATTAAAAATGAAGGCAATTTAATGATTAATTTTTATTTTAAAAATAAGCAAACGTATTTAATTTAATATTTTAGTAAGAAATATTAAAAATAAAACTAATTCAACGCTTATTTTTGACTTTAAAAAGACGCAAATGAATTAAATTTAAGATTTTAGTAAAAATAAATGTAATTTAAGGTTTTCTTTTATTTTAGAAGCACGCAAATGACATTGATTTAACATTATAATTACGAATTTTACAAATGACGCTAATTTAAGGTTTAGTTTGTATTTTAAAAACACGCCAATGAAATTAATTCAGATTTTTAGTGTGAAATATTAAAAATTAAGCGATTTTAACGTTAATTTTTTATTTTAAAAACACGAAAATGAATTTAAATCAAGATTTTAGTGAGAAATATGGAAAATAAAGCTTTATTTTCGTCTTTAAAGTTATTCTTACTGCCTAGTAGGCATACTCATTGCCATAGTTTGACTTAGGCAGTAAGAATGATTTTGAAGTCAAAATCAGGCAATGAAAGTGACTTTAAAGTCATTCTTACTGCCTAATTGTGACTTTAGTCACTATTATCGCCTAATTTCGACTTTAAAGTCATTCTTACTATCTAGTAGGCATTCTCGTTGCTTTAATTTGACTTTAAAGTCACTTTCATTGTCTGATTTTGACTTTAAAGTCACTCTAACTGCCTAATAATGACTTTAAAGGCATTATTATCGCCTAATTTCGTATTTAAAGTTATTTTTACTGCCTAGTAGACATTCTCATTGCTTTAGTTTGACTTTAAACTCACTTTCATTGTCTGATTTTGACTTTAAAGTCAATCTAACTGCCTAATAATGACTTCAGAGGCATTATTATCGCCTAATTTCGTCTTTAAAGTTATTTTTACTGCCTAGTAGGCATTCTCATTGCCTTAGATTGACTTTAAAGTCACAATCATTGCCTAATTTTAACTTTTCAGTCACTCTTACTGCCTCATTGTGACTTTAGAGGCATTATTATCGCTTAATTTCGTCTTTAAAGTTATTCTTACTGCCTAGTAGGCATTCTCGTTGCTTTAGTTTGACTTTAAAGTCACAATCATTGCCAAATTTTAACTTTTAAATCACTCTTAGTGCCTAATTATGACTTTAGAGGCATTATTATCGCCTAATTTCGTCTTTAAAGTTATTCTTACTGCCTAGTAGCCATTCCCGTTGCTTTAGTTTGACTTTAAAGTCAATCTAAATGCCTAATAATGACTTTAGAGGCATTATTATCGCTTAATTTCGTCTTTAAAGTTATTCTTATTGCCTAGTAGTCATTCTCATTGCCTTAGATTGACTTTAAAGTCACAATCATTGCCTAATTTTAACTTTTAAGACACTCTTACTGCCTAATTGTAACTTTAGAGGCATTAATATCGCTTAATTTCGTCTTTAAAGTTATTCTTACTGCCTAGTAGGCATTCATATTGCCTTAGATTGACTTTAAAGTCACAATCATTGCCAAATTTTAACTTTTAAGACACTCTTACTGCCTAATTGTGACTTTAGAGGCATTATTATCGCTTAATTTCGTCTTTAAAGTTATTCTTACTGCCTAGTAGGCATTCTCATTGTATTAATTTGACTTTAAAGTCACTTTCATTGCCTTAGTTTGACTTTAAAGTCACTTTCATTGCCTAATTTTGACTTTAAAGTCACTCTTGCTGCTTAATTTTGACTTTAGAAACATTTTTATTGCCTATTTTTTATTTTAAAGTCACTTTTATTGCCTCATATTGACTTTAAAGACACTCTAGCTGTCTTATTGTGACTTTATATGCATTATTATTGCATGATTGTGACTTTTAAGCCACTTATATTGGATTTCTTAACTTTAATGACACTCTTATTGCATAATTTTAACTTTACAATCACACTTACTGCCTAATTCAGACTTTAAAGGCATTCTTATTGTCTTATTTTGTCTGTAGACTAACTTTTATTGACTAATTTTGACTTTAAAGTCGCTGTTATCCCATAATTTTGACTTTAGAGGCATTCTTATTGGCTAATATTGTCTTTAAAGACACTCTCGTTGCCTAATTGTGACTTTAGAGGCATTATTATCGCCTAATTTTGACTTTAAATGTGCTTATATTACCTTTAATGTCACTCTTATTGTCTCATTTTGACTTTAAAGTCACTATTACTGTCAAATTGCAAAAATGCTTAATAATAAAAGGAATACTGCGGAAAGTGATGCATCTATTATAGACAAATGCGATTATTGTTATTATTATTTATGTCAATTTAATATAACAGAGCGAATTTGAGTTAACGATTTACGATTATTGTGTTTTAAAACAGGTTTATATTTATTTGGCATTTATTATTTTATAAAAACAGCAAAAAAAAAATCGTTTCAACCAGAAAATATTCAAAGTGTGTACTTATTTCTGTGTATTATAAAAAAGACAAAAAAAGGTTGACTTTTTTTTAAAATAAAAACTGTGCGATTTCTTTTGTTTCTCGACAAATTTATTCTTGTTAGATATGCATTTTTTTATAAAAAGCGCAAAAAAAACATTGAGAAAATAAAAAACACAACCGTTTCAAGGTGAAAATTATTGAAAATCCGTAAATAAAAAAGTCGACTTTTTATTACATTAAAAACTGGAAATTTCTTTTGTTTCTTGATAAGTTCATTCTTAATAATTGTGAATACGGGAGGTTTTCATATTTTCTCATTATTAAAATGAAAAATATGAAAAATTTTAGCTTAAAAACATTGAGAAATTATGAAAACGGGGGGTTTTCATATTTTCTCATTTTTAAAATAGAAAATATGAAAATCTCTCGTTTTCATAATTTCTCAATGTTTTTAAACTAAAAATATTCGAAATAATTATTTATGTGTTATTAAAAAACAAAAAAAGCCGCCTTGTTTTTTTACCAATCGTGTATTTCTATAAAAAAAGATCAAAAAACATTTCATTCTTACTAATCGTGTATTTCTATAAAAAAAAGGCAAAAACCATTGAAAAAATAAGAAAAACAAGTTTTAACCCGAAAATATTCTAACTGCGTAGTTATTTGTTTTCATATTTTCTCATTATTAAAATGAAAAATATGAAAAATTTTAGCTTAAAAACATTGAGAAATTATGAAAACGGGGGGTTTTCATATTTTCTCATTTTTAAAATAGAAAATATGAAAATCTCTCGTTTTCATAATTTCTCAATGTTTTTAAACTAAAAATATTCGAAATAATTATTTATGTGTTATTAAAAAACAAAAAAAGCCGCCTTGTTTTTTTACCAATCGTGTATTTCTATAAAAAAAGATCAAAAAACATTTCATTCTTACTAATCGTGTATTTCTATAAAAAAAAAGGCAAAAACCATTGAAAAAATAAGAAAAACAAGTTTTAACCCGAAAATATTCTAACTGCGTAGTTATTTGTGCGTATGTGTTGTGAATAAATTAGAAAAAAAACTCACCAATATCCCTCGAAGCAACCAGCAATGACCAAAAAGATGTGGAAGCGCCCAATAATTTCCAGCTCACAACTTTAGTTTAAACCCGATTGAGTGTGACTCTAATTTAACCGCAACTACTTGCGAGTATGATTCAAAACAAACTTAGTAATTAATTAATACATATACAATTAGTAACCCGACACTCTTAAGGGTGTAAAAGTTTTTCTTTTACATGAAGCAAAGAGCCTGTTATGCTTGCAGTGCTTATATATACATAATAACAAAAAACTTTACACACTCTTTTAACGTTGATTGAATAATTATTATAATTTTTCAATCAATGCTTTTAAATTTATGAACAGGAACCGGGTTACTGATTTATTTATATATATATATAAACCTCGACACCCAATACGGGTAAAAGAGGATAAGATTAAGAAAGAAATATATATATTTATATATAAATTATATATATATATATAATCAGTAATCCCTTTTACAATACAGTGTCGAGTTACTTATTATTTAATTTAGAAAAATAACGGTGGAGCAAAAACGACACAACTTGTTGCTTCGATTGTTGCAGCTGCAATGCCTAGCCTGGCGCGCCGAAGACCGATTCCGGCGCTCTCATTGGCTCCCATCCGTTGCGTCACGCCGCAGCAGCCAATCGCAAGCGTTCGCGTCACCATTTTTTTGGGGAGCAGTGGCGAGATGTATTTCACAGGAAAAAAAAACGCCGTTGAAGTAATAAAATTGCTTTGTAAAGAGATAAAAATAATTCACAGAAATAGAACTTGGGGTTTTTTTATATAGAGGCGAATTTCGAGGTGGTGAAAATAATATTATTGAAATAAAATCATCTCAATAATATTATTTTTACCACCTCGAAATTCGTCTTTATATAAAAAAGTTTAGAAAATTATCTGAACGTTGTTTTTTGGATTTAAATAATGCGGGACGACTGTAATTTATATTTTAGAATGCAGATTTTTGAATAAAAATAATATTAATAACAAAAATTAAGGTTTATTTTTATTATAACATTAATTTCATTTTATATTATATGTTTATATTTAACAATCTATTAATAACAAAAAATAATTAAAATTAATGTTATTATAAAAGTAAACCTTGTTTTTTTGTTACTTTTATTAAAAAATCTGCATTCTAAAATGTAAATTATACTCATCCAAACATGATTTTTTGTTGTTATTAATATCTTATTCTTCTTCTCGAATCACGTTAATGCGCACTAAACTAAATACACTGTGTATACAGGGTGACCCATTTTAGTGCCACTTTAATAATTTTAATAATAACAATAATTCATTTATAACGGAATCTCCTTTTTACAAAATGTATGCTAATAAATATCGACAAGGACAGACGCCTACAAAATCAGGCGGAAAGACCAACGGTCGATAGCCAATTGGAAGAAGAATTTATTTTTTTTAAATATCGTTCCTTTAATATTTTATAAATCCGTTCCATGGTAAGGGCGCTACGACCAATCGAAATATTCAAGGGGTGGCTTTAACACCCCTCGAATATTTCGATTGGTCGCAGCGCCCTAAAGCTTACCCTATTTTAACACCCCTTGAATATTTCGATTGGTCGCAGCGCCCTAAAGCTTACCCTATTTTAACACCCCTCGAATATTTCGATTGGTCGCAGCGCCCTAAAGCTTACCCTATTTTAACACCCCTCGAATATTTCGATTGGTCGCTGCGCCCTTAATAGGGAACGGATCCAGAAGGGCCGCGGCGCATTCCGATTGGATACACCTGCAAGGGAGTTTAAACACCTCTCAATCCTTACAACCATTACAAAAATTAATTTCGGTTGTAGTAAACGCGAAAATGCAAATTAACTTTAATTCAATTAAATAATTTTGTTATTTTTTGCAAACAGCAATTATTTTAGGGCTCAACAACCCTTCATAAACACAGTTTAGGTTTCATTTTTACAACTTCCGAAAATTATTTCATTTTTTTTTTTCAATAACACCCCCATTCCCGCTGTCACAACAATAAACCGGAACAAGACGCACTTTTATTTTCATTTTTTCAACTTTCCAAGTTATCATTTTTGCGGATGGGGGATTATTATTGATTAATTATTATTAAAAACAATCGAATGTAATTGTAATTTATTTATCTTCATTTTCCTCTTTTACGTTTATTAATTATTATACAAAAATTGTCATTCGTCTATAACATTGTTTCTATTTATATACATTTTTTAAAAATGTGATTATATGTGAATCTATTAGAGTTGAATAAACTTGAATATGAATTTCCTTTGTTTTATTTATTAACACTTAACCAAATAAATATCCGTCAGATTTGACAGATGTCAAAATAAGGCCAATATAATGTAATTGTATTGTTTGTATTTTTATTTTCCTCTGTTTTTTTTTTATTTACGAAAATTATTATACCTCTTGAAATTTTAAAGAGCCAATAAATTAAAAACAAATAAATCTGACAGATTTGACAGGTGTCAAAATAATTTTAATGCAATGCAATTACATAATTAATTCATCGTAATAATAACAATAATCTTTATGTAGCATCTTGCTATATAATAAAATAGAATATATATGTATTTATAGAAAAATTAAAACATTTTATCTTACAAATTATATTTATATATTATAAAATTATGTTTATATATGTATATTTTTATATATATAATAATAAATCTATAATGTCTAACATATAACAATTACTTTAATAAAATCAGCCATAATTCAGGAACAGAACAAAACGTGGATAAAAGTCGAAATATCAAAATTGGTATTACCAGTTATTTTACAATCGAAATATCATTAATAAACACACTGACAGATGTCATACAGTCAAATTACGGTTGACTGTTGTTATATTGTTTTAAGATATCACCAATAAGCTCGTGATAAGTAATGAATAAAACAAAATGTCATTGTTTTATGTCATTAGTCATTTTATGGTCAAAATAATTGCAATAAATCCTTTTAAAGTCACGAATGAGTCAAACTGTCAGAGTTTTAGAGCTGTAACGTCACTTGAGCTTGCCTGCAGTTGTTTTATAATCAAAATACTGACAATAAATTCCTTTAAAGTTACGAATAATCACAGGTTTAAAGCTGTAATGCACAAAAAAGTCAAACTGTCGGCGTTTTAGAGCTGTAATATCAGAAATAAGTCAAACTGTCAAATTTTTAAAGTCCGAATATCACTTACGGTTATTTTACAATCAAAATAATGTCAATAAAGCCCTAAAAGTCATGAATATTCAAAGGTTTAGAGCTGTAATGTCATGAATAAGTCAAACTGTCAATGTTTCTGAGCTTTAATGTCGCGAATAAGTCGAACTGTCAAAGTTTTAAAGCCCGAATTTCACTTAGAGTCATTTTAGAATCAAAATAATGTCAATAAATCTCTCAAGGTCACGTATAATCAAAGTTTTAGAGCTGTAATGTCACGGATAAGTCAAACTGTCAAGGTTTTAAGTCCGAATCTCTCTTACAGTCATTTTAGAATCAAAATAATGTCAATAAATCCCTCAAAGTCACGAATAATCAAAGTTTTAGAACTGTAATGTCATGAATAAGTCAAACTGTCAATGTTTCTAAGCTTTAATGTCACGAATAAGTCAAACTGTAAAAGTTTTAAAGTCCGAATTTCACTTACAGTCATTTTAGAATCAAAATAATGTCAATAAATCCCTCAAAGTCACGAATAATCAAAGTTTTAGAGCTGTAATGACATGAATAAGTCAAACTGTCAATGTTTCTGAGCCTTAATGTCACGAATAAGTCGAAATGTCGATGTTTTAGAGCTGTAATGTCACGAATAAGTCAAATTACAGCCGGAAGAAGCCTTGGACTTATCTACAATCTTTCTTTGTTTGTTTTTACAATATTTACATTCAATTGAATTATATCCCTTGTGGTTTCTTTATTTGTTTTAACTAACTTTACATTGAATTTCACATTATCGCGTATTTGCCAAATATATATTTGTTCTCGAATAAAAATAATTTATATGAAGTATAATAAACTCAGCACTAAAATTAATTGGAAAATTCAAATTTACAACAGCTTCCTTTAAAAAAATATCACTTAAAATCCACTTGTTTTTAAGCTTCCCGCGCTATTATTCTCACTTTAAGAAATTTGAGCCAATCACAACAGTGACAACGACTGGAAGCGCGGGAAACTTAAAAAATATATATATTTTTAAAAGAAAAATCGAAAAAATATGAAGGTTCCTATTAATATTATGCATAGAATATACAATCGAAAGAATGTGAAGGTTCCAATTAATATTATGCATAGAAAAGAGATAGTTATTAATGATATTAGTAAGACTCTATGAAATTATCCTTCTCGAGTTAGTTTTCCATAGATAACCTACACCAACGGCAGTATTCCTGAAATTGATCGCACGTTTCAGTCGTACGAAATCTGTCATTTAAATAGGAATTTACATGTGAATTTGACAGTCGTGTACGACAGAAACGTGCGACCAATTTCAGGAATAAGTCCTGTCATTTCATCTACCAATTTTGAATTAGAGTAACCGTGCAGTTAACAAATATCCTCAATAATTCGCCGCTTTATTTTTTTTAATTCTCGTATATTTTCATAGGTTGATTTGATTTCGTAAAGAGTTAATTTTATATTTTTTGTTTTATAATTTTTAATTTTCTAATTTAAATTTTATTATAAGTTAATAACATAAGAAACCCTACACCCATATGAGTAGAAAGAGTCATTGAATATATATATATATATATATATATAATAACATAAGACATTTTTTATATATATAAATATATTTCTTGTTGATTTTTTATAACATTTTTTTTATATATAGCAAAAGTCATAGAGTTAGATAGTCTATGGCAAAAGTGCTAAATAAATACACTTTATTATTATGTCATGATTATCATAGAATGCAAATTATTACGTTATAAAAAAATATTTTTATATCTAAATAATCTTGAATAACAATACATTTAACATTAGATAATTTAAAAAAAATCCTTTTAATATAATATATAATTATTATTTATATTATTATATTGTTTAATTAATTTTCAAACGCTCATTTATTTTAATTGAAAGAACATTATCTTTATTACCAGACTTATACAAAATATTTTAAGCATATATTTCTAATGGTTTAATATTAAGCAGTTGTCTGTAATGGGCTATCGACTATAGGTCTTTCTGCCTTATTTTAATTGTCTAATTTGCTTTCAAATGAAATCAGCTGTTTTCCCTTTCGACGTGTCGTTGCGTTGGCAGCGCGGACGTTTTAAAAATGGCAGCGGCGTGAATGTCATTATAAAAAAAAATAAAACCCGAGCAAAAAAAATGCTGAAGGAATAATTCCTTCCGTAGTGTAATTTTTATTTATAGGTAATCCGTTGAAGCCCGTAGGGATTAATGAGGATATTTCGTTGTGTACATAGGTTGTTAGTGATTAAATTGATTCGATGAGGTAAGCAAAAATTTACTGTTGAAAAATTCATCATTTTTGATTCGGTTGCTACAATATTTATAGGAAAATTGATATTCTGAGCTATTCTCTAAGGGAAATGTTAACTACTAAAGTTACCCTTAGAGGTAATTTTTTATCATATAACTTTTTTAATAGATACATATTCAGATAATAAAAATTTATTTAATAATTTTGAACTTAACATTTCCCGGAAACGAATAGCTCCGATTGTAAAGTGATAGAACTTATGAAGTTGTAAATTTACTGTTGAAAAATTCATCATTTCTATTCTGTTGCTACAATATAAAAAAATTGATATCCTAAAGAGAAAGCTGGGAAAAATTTAATACAGTTGTAATAGAAAAGATTTAAATTTTATTCGCTTGATCGCAATTAGTTAAAATGTAGAAATATTTAATACCCGACGCCTTAAGAGGCAACGAAAAGTAGCAGAAGAAGAAGAAGAAATATAAATACAAACATCTTTATTCCCAAAGAATACAAACATTTAATTCAATATGCAATACATGAAACAATTTAAAACAAATATATATTCTTAAGAGAAACGGCTATCGACCGGAGGTCTTTCGGCCTGAAGAAGAAATAATTAATAAGAAATTGAAAAACAAAATATATAATCATTTAGATCTCAATTGATACGCTTTCGGGTGTTGAGAAAATTGAAAAATATGGAGAGAAATGGCAAATAAAATAATTATTAACATTATTTATAATTATCTCTCAATTTATTTATTTTTTTTTGTAGTGCGGAAACGAGCCCTGAGAAGATGGACGTGTCCTCGGAAACGTCGGAGGAGAACACGGACCAGCAGCAGACGCCCTCGTACCGGACGATAACGACGAAAGTCACCGTCAACGCGACGGACTCGCACCCGCTGATCCCCGTCGAGACGGCGGGGCTCGGTAGCAGCCCCTTGTCTGGAGAGCAGCTGGAGTCATCGTTCGAGAACTGGAACTTGGACTCACCGGAAATACCGGAGTTCAAGCCGACGTTACCCCGTGAGTACGATTACGCGCGAAAATAATAAAAAAAAATAATAATAATAATCTATGATTTATCGTCAGTGGCAATAATAAAAAAAAAAAACGGTTTAATAAAATATTCAGGCAGAAATTTAATTTAAACAGCACCATTTTAAAAATATCATTTCCTCTTCAAATTATTTTATCATTTCTCATGAGAAAGTTATCCAAGAAAAAAAAATAATTTGAATGAAGTATGAGAAGAAATGAGCGCCATTTTACTTTCATGGTTCGCTTTAAATCAATTCAATCATTTAAAGCAAACCATTATGTTTGAAAATAATATAAATGTTTATGCTCGATCATCAATGACAATAATAAAAATTGAATTGAAAATATGTAAATATTAATAATTGACATTCCATAGCAGGCTGAGATAAAAAATAATTTAAATGAAGTACGAGAAGAAACGAGCGCCATTTTATTTTGATGGTTCGCTTTAAATCAATTCAATCATTTAAAGCGAACCATTATGTCTGAAAATAATATAAATGTTTATTATCAGTAACAATAATAAAAATTGAATTAAAAATATGTAAATATTAATAATTGACATTCCATAGCAGGCTGAGATAACAATCTACCAGTAATCTTTTATAAACAATGATGAATTAATCTCCTTTATTTGAATAAAAATTGTTGTAAAAAAATAAGTAGGAGCAACGACAACTATTTTTGTTTAAATAATGATGAATTAACTTAACCACTTATTAGGAAAGACTTTTCACGTCTTTTTTTGTTATATTAGATTATGTTTTTTGTGTAGCTTTCCCGAAGAGCCCGTTCCTGCGGTTCAACTCGCCGCCGCTGGACCTCCCCTCGACCGAACTCTCCGACACGGAGAACGACAAGTCGATATACGAGGCCCGGCTCAGCTCGAACCTCCAGAACGTCTCGATGAAGCTGAACGAGAAGGAGGGCAACTTGAACTTCCTCGCGCACAACAAGCAGAGCAACAAGCTGCGGAAGATCTCGGTGGGGCCGTTGGACGCTAGCAGCGTCGACGACGAGGACAGTGATCTCTCGAGTTTGGACAGCGATCCCTGCTCGCTGCGCTCCGAGGATGTTTTCAACGGGATGAATCTGAATTTGGAGTTGGAGGAGGATGTTAACGAGGAGGGTGGGTTTGGGGAAGCGGAGCCGATCGAGCCTCTAAGCGCGGGGGACGAGAGGAGGAGGTCGAGGCACTGGCAGGAGGTTAATTTACCGGGGGGAGAGCAGAGGATTATCGATATGAGGGTGATCGAGCCGTACAAGAGGGTTTTATCGCACGGGGGTTATTTGAGGGCGGGCGGGCACACAGCCATTGTTATATTCTCGGCATGTTATTTACCGGACCGGTCCAGATGTGATTACGATTACGTCATGGAGAATTTATTCCTGTGAGTACTAATATGTTTCCTCTAGAGAGCTTTGATTTTATTTATTTATTTATTTAGTCTTATATAACATCGTTATATGTTCCTCTCTACTTCTCAGTGTGAGGTGCTTTGATTTCTGTCTTTATTTTACATTTTTTTGGCATCAGCAAATCAAAACAAATGAAACATCATATGTGTTATTATTATTCAAATGTAATTCTTCCATTTGTTAGAATAATATAACCTATAATGTGAGCCAACATCATTTTCCTAATAAAAAAATTCAAAGTTCTCTAGAGGAGAAAACTTCTCCATCATTTTATATTTTGACATTTCGTTATTCATACCCCATTACGAATTATAAGATATATGTTGATATGATCGTTATTGTAGTTGACTTCTAAACACACATTACATTGTCTGAAATTTTCTGGACAAAGACAGCTCACAGGTAGCCCTTTAAATTCAACGTCAGTCAATATCTCCCCATTTTTAAAATCACGATTAATAAAATTAAATGATAATTATTTTTTATTTTCCATAAAAGATGATTAAAATTAAATGATAATTATTATTCATTTTCTATAAAAGACGATGCTGAAGAATAAATATTCACAAATTGTTATTATGAATTATTTTCCTTAAACGATGACGGTAGATAATTAATATTTGAAAATTATTATTATTAATTATTTTTCTAATTTTTAGATATGTCTTGTGGACGTTGGAACGTTTAGTAACGGAAGACTACGTCCTCGTTTACCTGCACGGTGGTGCATCGCGCCTGCCCTCGTTCAGCTGGCTGAAGAAGTGCTACCAGATGGTGGGCAGGAAACTGAGGAAAAATTTGAGCCACTTGTACATCGTCCACCCCACGCTGTGGATCAAGACGATGTTGTTCATGGCAAAACCATTCATCAGGTATAAAAATAATAATAGAGCCAAAGCCATAATAACGAAAATATTACTTTTTATTTATAAAAAAAGCTTTGTTCTTTTCGGCGGCACGTATTTTAAGCGTCAGGCTACTAAGCCAGCAGTACCTGGTTAAATTCCGCAATTGGGTTGGTCATTGTATGAATGGTGTGATTGTCTCCTCAAATTGGAAATATAAACAGAAATAAGGGATATATAAATCTCCTTAAATTCTGATTCCATCCGTCATTATGTAAAAGAATTGTTTTAATAATTTTATTTTAATAATATTTTTAGTGCGAAGTTTTACCGGAAGATCCTCTACATCGGCAATCTTAGGGAGCTGAAGAACCGCGTGCCGATCGAGCTAGCGGCCATCCCGGAGAAAGTCAAGGCCTACGACAGCCTGCACTGTAATCCCTAACAAAATTTAGAGAATCTCAAAGAAAAGTAGCTAATGAAGAAGGGAAGAAAAACCACCTCGAATAATTAGAATAAATTTAATAAGAAACGACAACCTAAACAATAAACACGAATTCACCGCGGCGCCGGATCGATTTACTTTTCAAATTCAAGCGGAAACGATTTATCCTGTTTAAATGTTATGAAAGTGAATGCCTCCAAAATCCAAGAACACGATTGTCTTTTTCTGGATTTGGTTATCGATCAGAGATCTTTCTGCCTGTCCTTGTCTGTATCGTATTTGTAATAACAATGGGGACAATTTTTAATTCTAATAACGAACATCTTTCATTTCCATATAATTTTTTACAGCATAAATAACTAAAAAGAAAAGAGTATTCATTCTCTTGGTCAGTTATTTAAAAAAATTAAATAATTATTTTCAAATCATTTTTATTTAATTTAGAAACAATTAATTGTGTTTAACATAAGTAGGGAGTTGAATAAAAAACACTTAGAATCCTTTCTTCACTATTTTTAAATAACAAAAATATTAAAAAAAAAAAAATAGTGAAGAAAGAATTCTAAGTGTTTTTTATTCAAGTTATTATCATCTTCACGTAACTCACTCAATCCAAAAAGTAAGTAGGGAGAATATTTGAAAATTCTGTTTAAATTTGAAAAGGAAATCGATATAAATGTACGTGGTAAACAAATGAATCTCTGAACAAGACAAAAAGGGGGAAGGGAGAGGGCGGTGGGGAATACTACGATATATTTTATTTTTAATCAGTATTATGAAGAATCTCTAAAACTTTATATTTTTTTATTTCCATAAGGAATCTCGATTTGTTATTGTTTGTTTTTGTAAATTTTATTTCGTTGTATCGATCGTGTTATTTATTTACGTTCCGCCATGACAGGAATTTTCTTAAAAGAAAAAATGAAATGAAAGGAATCTCTTGTTTTAAATTAATTTTCGAAAATTTGAAGCGCTTGGGTTTTGATAGGAAATTTGTTGAAAATAGAAAAAAATCTCTTGTTTTTAATCAATTCGAAAACCCAATTAACTGCAATTTTGTTAAAAACAAAAATAATCTTTTGAATTTAAATTAATTCTGAAATTTTGCTAAAAAAAATGAAAAGAATTTCTCGTTTTCATTCAGCATGCATTTTTGTGGTTAATTTTTTTTTTAAACATCCCTTATTTTTTTTTTAATTATGATTATCGAAATGGCAACTTTTAGTATTAATTACACTTTAGTCTCTTTTACATTCCTGCGTTCTTATGAGCACGATAAAAAAAAAGTTAAATTTAAGTCTGTTTTCTATTTTAAATTGCAAACCGCTTTTGCGTTCGTTTTATTCGGTGAATATCTGTGATGTAAATAAAAAGAAAAACAAATTATAATCAGAAAAAAAATATATATATATCAACAAGTCGTCCGTATTGAAAAACAGAAATCGGAAATTGTCCGATTGTGCCGATGTTGTTTGTTTACTTAAATATGTAATTGTTTGTTGATATTAATTAGAGATGGGTAAATTCTTTCTGCCCAAATATTTTCTTATTAATACAAATTTATACTTTATTTAAATAAACAAATAAAATTGTCTGGAGAATCGGGGAGCAAAAAACAAACGAATGTGAATGAATAGTCTCTTGTTTGTTTCGTTTGTTTGGGCCGATTCACGATAGTTCGGGAATGAGAACGGAAACCGATCATATACATGTGAAACAACACATGTATTCATCGTTCTTGTTCCCGGGCGATTAATGATTCAGCAAGTATGCCGCGCCCATTTAGGCACTAACCTCTGGCCCACTGTAGTGCCTCCCATCCATGTAGTTAGACCCAGCCGGCTAGCCTAATTCCAGTATCTGGTCATGGGTCAATCCCAACTTCGGGCTTCTCCTTGCTCAGGGAAATCCTTATGCTTGACAGCGCTGGGCATTCTTGAAGTATATATTCCGGGCGATTATGAATCGGCTCTTTATCTGAATCGAAGAGATGACGTATTTCCTGAATGGAGGCTTTAGGAGGAATAATAAAAACAAAATAATAATAAGGGAGCACTTGGTGTAAATCAGGTACATAAAACAATTAATTTTCCGAACCCCCTGCGTCTCACCGCTCTTTTGTTTTTTTTTTCTTTCTTTCACGACCCTTTTTAACACTTTATTGTTGATGTTGAAAATATATATAAAAAGAAAATACTCGACTTTCCTTTACTCGGTAAATGAAAGGGAGAAAATAAAACGGCTTGTGAAAGACGAGAAAAACAAAAAAACAATCGTGAGGCCGTTTATTTTTTTATTTTCAAAACGGGGGGGCGGGTTACTGTAGATACTGTGGAAATATGTAAAAAGTGCAAACGTTTCAATTTATTTATTTTAAAACAAATTTATATATGTATAAAGAAAACATGCCTTGCCTATTTTTCCAATCAACTGTGCACTCGACTCGTCTCTAGCTTTAAAACTGGAATTGATTAAAAGAAAGGTTATTCCAAAAAATAAGAAAGAAATTAAATGTGAAACTATTAAAATTGTTTAGTACACAAAAAAAAAAAAATCCGTTTTTATCGATTTATTTAGTATTATGTAAAATGTGTTTCGATTAATTATTTTTTTGTTATGCAATTTTATTAATTTATGTTTCGATTTGATTATTATTTTTATTATGTTACCAGTATTCCTATATTAATTCTTTTTAAATTATTTATTTATTAAAGATTGATCGATTTTTTTTATATATAAAAGAGGTATTATACAATATGAAGGGAGTAAAAGAATACATCGAATTATTTATATATTTATACGGGAAAATGGAAAATAATAGTATACAAAACAAGAAAATAATAACGAAAATAGTTTGTTAATTGATTAGATCCTGTCTTGTTATTTTTATATATATTTATTATTGCAAATTATTTGTAAATCAAAGGGAATTTTTACAAAAAAATTAATTTAAAACAAAAAAAAAATAATTCAAATCAAGAACAAATTTTGTAAAAAAATTCCCTCCATTAATCGTGTACTGCCAACAATCCAGTGACTGGCGTAAAAATGAAAAAACCAACAAAATCCGGCTTGGCTAAATAGCAATATATTTTAGAAAGAAAAAAACAAAACAAAGAAGGCCTGTATTTCGTACACTATTAAAAAAAAAAAACGAAAAGTATATAAATATTGTATAATGTAGATAATTGATTATTGTAAATGGATTTAATTGCGTTGGATTGTTTTCGAGCGAATCATGATTTCCCGAAAATATTTGTGTATTTTTTTTGTATAAAC
This sequence comes from Philonthus spinipes, assembly GCA_963082785.1. Taxonomy (NCBI): domain Eukaryota; kingdom Metazoa; phylum Arthropoda; class Insecta; order Coleoptera; family Staphylinidae; genus Philonthus; species Philonthus spinipes. The sequence goes on along the minus strand of OY720321.1, from coordinate 11,870,824 downwards.
ATAATTTCAGTTTGTATGATTGTGTAAATAAAGTACATTCAAATATTTGATTTCGTGTAGAAAGTATTCTTTCACCGATCCTAATTTTTTCCATAAGATTATGTTATTTTCTGGAAGGGGAAAATCCATTTACGGATGTTGTGTCGAACTCCTACCGGATTTTGTCCAGGAGACTAATAAACCCCTCCCACTTTACCGGCTGCCAGGGTATATAGTTAATATTTTTAAAATGTTTAATTTAAATGTATTCACTAAAAAACTGTTGTGTTATTATTTCAAATAAGTGAAACAAACCAAGTGTTTTAATTTCAATTAAATTATCCTGAATTAATTCAAAAATGTTTCACCATAGGTTAAGTGAGAAATTAATTAAACATAACTGTTGTGTTATTATTTATTAGGTATTTAAATTTATTCACAGCAAGAGGATGGAAGGAATGAGTGCAAAAGAAATCAGAAGCCCCATCCGAAACCTGAAAGGGTTAAGGATTCGAGAAAGAAGAAATTATTCATTTGGTAAACTATGTATAACTGGATATGCAGTTATTGTTTAAATAAAACTTTGCAAACTTTTCTTTACTGAATGTTTATTTGTACCAAACCTACATTTTGATTGCAAAGATAATTGTATATCCCTTCATATTGATCACTCGCAAATAAACATGAAATGAAGAAAAGTTTACAATGTTTTATTTAATAAAATCGTCTATCAGTTATTGTTATTTATTAGCTTTTTATTTAAAATTGGTTCATAATTGTATACCCAGTTATACGATGCTTAAATATATTTTCTATATTTGAAATATTTAAAGTTAATCGGAGCAGAGATTTATATTTCCGTGTATAATCATGGAATGCGCATTACTTTGGAACACAATCCATGTATCATCTTGGAATACCTTTTCAATTATGTTGGAACAGCGATAAATGTCATATTGATTGACACAACCTACTGCATGTATCATCCTGGAACAGCTTTCAACAACATTACTTTGGAACAGCAATAAATGTCAAACTGTTTGACACATCATCTTCTATTATTCCGGAACAGCTTTCTAGCGTTTTACCTTGGAACAGCGACAAATGTCAAATTGTTTGACACAACCTGCTGCATGTATCATCCTGGAACAGCTTTCAAGAACATTACTTTAGAACAGCAATAAATGTCAAACTGTTTGACACATCATCTTCTATTATTCCGGAACAGCTTTCTAGCGTTTTACCTTGGAACAGCGATAAATGTCAAATTGTTTGACACAATTGCTGCATGTATCAACCTGGAACAGCTTACCATCACATTATCTTGGAACACTACCAAATGTCAAATTGTTTGACACAATTTACTACATATATTATCCTGGAACAGCAATAAATGTCAAATTGTTTGACGCAACCCGCTCCGTGTATCATCCTGGAACAGCGCATTACCTTGGAACAACAACAAATAGGTTTTCTATGAACAACAAATGTCAAATAAGTTATCCCTGTTTATTATTCTAAGAGTTATCCGCAATCCGCCTTTCCACTAATTTATGATTTCGTTTACATCGTGGTTCTTGTTTACCACTGTTTACGAATCGTTGGTATAAACATAGAAAAACCGGTGCGTTTCGTGGTGTTCAATGTTTAACCAGAGCACGTTCGGTTCGGCGGCCACGCCGAGCAACTCCAACCCCATGAAGGACTACGAGGTGACTTCGCCCCCCGACGATTCCGTGAGCTGTCTTGCGTTTTCCCCGGCGACGCTGCCGCAGAATTTCCTGATAGCCGGAAGCTGGGACAACAATGTTCGCTGCTGGGAGGTCGAGCACACCGGGAAGACGGTGCCCAAGTCGATGCAGACCTGCGGGGGGCCGGTTTTGGATGTCTGTTGGAGCGACGACGGCACCAAAGTAAGTGTTTTCAAAAAAAATATTGAACACGTTATAGGTCTAATGTTAGTTTGTTTCTATTCGAATGGGGAATATCTGTTACAAATTTAATGAATTTTTATAATCGAAATTATTCAATCCCAATACCTTTCTGTTCTTTTGCGTGATAAATGTTCACTAAAGAGCAGAATTAAGGAATTTATATACCTAAAAGTTCTTCTCGACCCCTACACCACCATTATGGTAGATACGGATTTTAGATTATATATATATATATGTATAAAAGTTCTTCTCGAATCCTTATACCCTTTCAGATGGATAACGCAACTGTTATTTTTTTAGGTATTCATGGCCGGTTGTGATAAACAAGCGAAAGCCTGGGATTTAGGCAGCAACCAAGTGGTTCAGGTGGCGGCGCACGATGCCCCGATAAAAACATGCCATTGGATCAAGGCGGCGAACTACACTTGTTTGATGACCGGCTCGTGGGATAAGACGCTGAAGTTTTGGGACACACGCAGCCCGAACCCGATCATGAGCATTTCCCTGCCGGAAAGGTGCTACTGTGCTGATGTCGATTACCCGATGGCAGTCGTGGGAACAGCCGGGAGGCAAATACTCGTTTATCAGTTGGAGGGGAAACCCCAGGAATATAAGAGGACGGATAGTCCTTTGAAATATCAACACAGATGCGTCGCTATTTTCCGGTATGCAACGTGAATTTTGATTAATAATTGGAAAAAATATTTTTGAAATAAGCGTTTATTTTGTGGTACGTTTTAATAATACTTTTAACCTCAGTGGTAGATTCACCTTTTTGCGGAAACAGGGATTTTTTTCAAAAACGTTTACTAAAAAAAATATTGTGATAGTTTCAGACTCTCCTACTGTATACAATATGATCAAAAACGTTTCTCCTCTAGAGTGCTTTGAATTTTGTTATTAAAATAATGATGTTGATAATAAAATATAGGTTATGTTATTCTAACAAATTGAAGAATTTGATAAATAACGGTGGCCTTCAGGAAATTATAGGGGTTAAGCGTTTTACGAAAGTGGTTTCCCTGAACGGTACCGCTTTATGTGTGGCGTGTATAGCTGTATCAAGCGGTAAAGTATATATATATTTTCCGCTTGATCGCTTTTCAAGCCGTGCAGCTGTAAACAAATCCGCCACATTTTCGTGAACGTCCTTAACATCGAAAGCGTGTTCAGGGAACATCAAACGCTTTGCGCTGTAGCGCTACATCTCTAAAATTTCCCTGAACGCGACCATTGACACATTTGTTTTTATTGACTAGTGCTAACAAAATGTAAAATAAAGAAAAAATCAAAGCATTCTAAGGGAGAAAAGTTCTGGATCGTATGGTATGTCAATAAGAGTATTTGCAAATGATTTAAAAGTAAAAAAGGCTAAAACATAACTTCCTGACATGGAAAAACACTGGAAGATTACCTATATTTATGGTCTGCATAAAAAAAATATGTATACTGTTTAAGAATTCTATAAAAAAAAATAATTATGAATCTTCACTGAATTGTAGACAAGGTAAATGATTAAATATATATGTCTGTAATTCTTTTTTACAGTGATAAGAAAAAAGTACCGACGGGTTACGCCTTGGGCTCGGTAGAAGGCCGCGTTGCCATCCAGTACGTCAACCCGAACACTCCCAAAGACAACTTTACCTTCAAGTGCCACCGTTCGAATGGCGCCCCGAACGGCTTCCAAGATATCTACGCCGTCAACGACATCGCCTTCCACCCGGTGCACGGCACCCTGGCGACGGTGGGCGCGGACGGGACGTTCAGCTTTTGGGACAAAGACGCCCGCACCAAGCTGAAACCGTCGGACGTCATGGAGCAGCCCATCACGCGCTGCGCCTTCAACCACAACGGGCAGATCTTCGCCTACTCGGTCAGCTACGACTGGAGCAAGGGCCACGAGTTCTACAACCCGCTGAAGAAGAATTACATCTTCCTGAGGCCTTGCTACGACGAGCTGAAACCAAGATCTACGACTTAAATTTTAATACACGCTTTATTATTATTATTCGCACTTTCTTAGTTATTAGAATTAAATGGGGGAGGATATTGAAAACGATCGATGGATCAATGAAAATTTGATCGTTTCTTTAAAAAATTCGATTCAGCAAAAAAATATTGAAAATTAATATTTATTAAGAACCGAGATTATTTGCACTTCTGCAGTGATTTAAATACGGAAAAATATTGGAAATGATTTTAAAAATTTAATCGTTCACTTTAAAAATACTATTTTTCTGCAAAAAAAATAGCTAAATTTCTATTATTTTTTTTTGTTATTTGAATATAAAAATTTTTCATTTTTTTCAAGTGAAAAAGTGTCAAATTGTCAATTTTCAATTGTTTTTATGTTATTTAAATATGAAAAAATATTGATTTTTTTTTAAGTGATCTTTAAAAATAGTATTTTTTTATCGTTCACTTAAAAAAAAAATTAATATAACAAATAAAAACAATTGAAAATTATTTTTTTGGGGAATAACATTTTCCATTCCCTTTAAAATGAAATATCATCCCTGCCGTGTGAAAAATTTGTGGTTTTATTAAAACTTAAGAAATGTAAAGTATGGATTTTATGTTATGCATTACACTCTTGATGGTTTAACCTGAAAATTAAATTGACAGTTTAGATTAAAGTATCGACATTACGTTGTGCATTACACTCTTGATGATTTAACATGAAAATAAAACTGACAGTCTAGCAGAACAGCCGATTTTCTTCATCAAAAACATTTCTTAATAGAAATTTGTATGACATTTTAATAATGAATAATTATAAAAAATCTTTCATAGCGATATCTCATTTGTAAAGAGCATAAAAAATACTATGCAGCATAACAAAAAAAAAATACAATTGAAAATTAATTATTCTTTGTTTTGCGGAATAATATTTAATTTTTATGTCCTTTCAAATGAGAGGGCATTTGTGATATTATTAAAACTTAAAAAATGTAAAGTATGGATTTTATGTTTTTTTTATTAAGAAATGTTTTCGATGAAGAATTTCAATCGTTCCATTAAACTGTCAGTGTGCATTACGCTATTGATGGTTTAACCTGAAAATTAAAGAATTTCAATCGTTCCACTAAACTGATTGAAATTCTTCATCGAAAACTTTTCTTTCTTTCTTAATCTTATCCTCTTTTACCCGTATTGGGTGTCGAGGTTGAAAACATTTCTTAATAATATTTTTCATGTCCTTTCAATAATTATAAGAATTCATAACCTGACACTCGTAAGAGTATAAACGTTTTTTTTTTTTTTTGATAATAATAAATTTATAAGAATTTAAAAAAAAATACTATTCAGCAAAACAAAAAAATAATTGAAAATTATGGAAAGGTATGTCTCATTTTTTATATATATTGCATTGCATTTACAAAAATCGGCAAAGTGAGAAATGCACAAACAGAGCATAACAGATCATTTTCGTCAAGCGAATAAAAAATACTATATATATTTGATTTCTCCCTCACTTATCCCGTGGTGAAACATGTTTGAATTAAGTAGGTAATATCTAAATTAAAAAAAAATGTTTAGAGTGAAACAAACCAAGTGTTTAATTTGGATATTACCTACTTAAAATATATTATTCAGAAAAAAAAAACAATTGAAGTTTAACGAGTTGATCAAAATTTAATTGATCATTTAAAATTACGAAGTAGGCTAGCTGTGGATGAAAGCAAACATTCAATCATTGATCATTTTCAATAATTTTCCTTATTTAGTTTTAAACTTATTTTTTTTTACATAGAAATCTTTTGATTTTTTGTTTAATTATATTAAAAAAATAGTAATAAGAAACTTTCATAGCTGTATAAGAAATTAATTACAGGATGAAAAATACTGTAACTAGTACAGTTTTTTTTGTTTTTTAATATTGTATCGATTCACAATCACCCGGGAAGGGGCCTTACAGACTTTCTGTATACGATCCATATCCAGGCGACTGTAAACTGCCCCCACCTCCCCCCCTCCCTAATAAATATCGACTATTGTAATTAATAAACTCAACATTGGCTAATGCCGGTAAATGAGTGTCGATTATGAATGAATGAATAATTAATAAAATCTTTACTTACACACACAGGTTATTCATATTTTCCGGCCCGCCTGTTGAACATTCTTGATTTCCGATCCAATTTTTGTGGTTTCAATACTCTCCACAATTTTCCTACTTTTTGCATGCTATTTCTTAATCCACAAAGTTGCATTTCATTCCAACTTTATTAAAACTTTACATTTCTTAATTATTGTTAACTTTACTGTATTTACAATTGAAAATAAACTTTATTATTAAACTGAAAATAAAATTGTGAGTTTAGTAAAACGACTGAAATCCTTCACAGAAATCCTTCTACAAAGAATGAACATCCATTTTTTTTTTGTTCTTGAAAAAAGCAAAGTTAAAAATGCATCAATGTTTAAAATTGTTTGATTACACTATAAATATTAAACTTAACTTTTTTCATAAAAAAAAAATGTTTATCATTTTTAGGCACAAATAAATGAACATCTATAAACTTTTCCTTTTATAAAGAAAGAGAAATTAAAAATTACACACTCCGCATAACTAAAAATATTAAACATCACTATTTTATAAAAAAAAGTAATGATCATTTTGAAGTATACAAAAAATGAACATCAACAATTTTTATAAAATAGCGAAGTTAAAAATTCATTAATGTTTAAAATTATTCGATTAAACGCTCCGCAAAACCCTAAATATTAAACTTCACTTTTTTATAAAAAAAAAGCAATGATCATTGTAGGTACAATCTACAACTTTTTTTTTACAAAAAAAGCAAAGTTAAAAATTCATCAATGTTTAAAATTGTTTCAATTACACACTCGGCAAAACTGTAAATATAAAACCAAGCTGAAAGATCAATACATGTAAACATTATATCAGTTCCGAGGAGGTAAATTTTAAACACTGCTGCTTAATTATGAAAAATCTTTATTACATTTTTATTAAATCCAATGAATAAAAAAAAAGTAAACACATACCTCTATATTCGTAAAAATCTTTATAATCCAAAATTCAAGAAAAAAAATATATTGTATGTACGAAAACTCAAAAAAAGAACAAACCTAAACTCTAAATATTACACTATAATAATAATTAAAAAAAAAAGAAGAAACTCAGAATGGAAACTTTCTCAGAATGGTGCTCTCACTTTTATTTTTCTCGATAAATCCAAATTCCAAACTATGAAGGCACATTAACCGAATGGAGTCACGCGCTCGGGCGTGTTGTTTTAGTTTACGCAAAGAAAGATCCGACAGTGACAAGTTTAGTTTTTTGAAACGTTGAATAATTAATAATTGCTTTCGTTTGAGTAGGAAATGCGGCCGATTGTAATGGCACTTTATAATAGTAATAATTATTCGTTTCGTAACAGAAATTATTTTAATACATTAACTGCCACTAACAATTATAAAATAGTATGTGTTTTATTATTGTGAATTATCATGTATAAAAAAGTAGAAACCGCAACAATTAATTTAAATAATAATAATTCTTAGCAATTCTTCAATATTCTCACATATTGAAGAACAAACATTGATGAATTTTTAACTTTGCTTTAGCGATTCTTCAATATTCTCACATATTGAAGAATCGCTTAGAATTATTATTATTTGGGAAGTCAGGGTAGGTGTGTGACATCATTAGATACCAATCGGGGCTAATTTGATTAAAATTGATTGCTGAGGTTTCTACTTTTTATACATCGTAATTCACTATAATAAAACACTTACTACTTTAAAACATTGACTGCTGTAATTTGTGTTAATCCACAAATTTTTTGCCGCAATCAATGTGTATGTGCGCTAACGAAAATTTACATAACGGGTATTTTGGCATAAAACAATTTTTGAAACCTCAACACCGCATATAAAAAGAGAGCCTTTTTAAATATGTTGAGGGTTGAAAAATTGTTTGAAGTTGATTACAAAATTTTTGTTTTAAGTCTAATTAGGAAATTTACAAAGTTGCATTTTCATTCTTATAAAAATTGATTTCATAAAAACGAAAATGCAGCTTTGTAAAGTTTATTTATGGTTTTTTGAAATTTTTGTTTCTATAAAGAAATTTATAAAGTTGCATTTTCATTCTTATGAAAATTTAGTTAAACCTAAAACTAAACATTGCTTTTTATATTGATTTTATATATCAACCAATTGATATAAATTTAATGTTTAGTTTGAGGTTAGGTTCGATTAATTATTTAACGTTTTAAATAATTTGTCGGAACAAATATAATTAGTTTTTTTTTTAAATAAATGAAAATTTAATTGAATACACCATATTTCCATTTGTCCTTCTTTCTTTTACCTCTCTTCCGAACGAATCCCTTAAAAGTATTTAATTTATGGCAGAAAGTAAAGAGTTGATTGAATCCAATGCAAAAACGTCGTCAACAATATTAAAACACATCATCGACACGCATTTCCTCGCCTGCCGTCGTCCTCCCCTCTCGCTCGTTAATATTTCTTAATTTCATTTCTTTTTTTAAACGTAAACTTTTATTTGTACAGTACTTATAAGCTAGGCGCACGCCAACGGTGTGCGAGTGAACGTGTTTAGGCGGGCTGGGAGTGCGTGCCGCCCTTCTTGCCGATGAGGGACTTGTGGATGTGGGGGATGACGCCGCCGCCGGCAATCGTTGCCTTAATCAGGCTGTCCAGTTCTTCGTCTCCTCGGATCGCGAGCTGCAAGTGGCGCGGCGTGATACGCTTCACTTTTAAATCCTTCGACGCGTTACCGGCCAACTCCAATACCTAAAACGTTTAAAATATCCGTGAATTAAAATAAAAACAGAAAAAAAAAGAAGTTTTTAAATAAATAACAATAAACAATTTATTTATAGAATTTTAAATAAGTTATGGCCACAACTTATTTAAAGTTAGTCAAGCAACAATAAATCTTATGATTCTTCTTTCCTGTTTCCATTCTCGTTCTGAATCAGCCTATATAATGGAAACACAATAAAATCAGCTATAGATTTTTACAGATAGTTGAAACCTAAATAGGATAGTAAAAGCACAAAATCCACTGAAAGGTAAGAGAATTCAATTACTAACAAATTAATAATTATCCAATTGGCATTTGAATACCAATATTATATCGAAATATCCGCATTTCCACACCACCAGTGTTCTTTAAAATAAAAACTGAAACTCTTTCAGTGTAACTTCATTTTATTTTTTAACCAAGAAAAACTTACTTCGGCTGTGAGATATTCGAGAATAGCGGCCGAGTAGACTGCTGCTGTGGCTCCGACACGTCCGTGGCTCGTCGTGCGGTTCTTCAGGTGTCTGTGTATCCTTCCCACGGGAAACTATACAAATAAAAATAAAATTAATTAAATGAAACGAAAACCTGTTAAAGCATCGATTCACAATGGCCAAAGAACGAATCATATACAAAAAGTCTATACGACCTTTCTTGGTGATCGTGAACCTTTACACGTAAATCCTATAATTCATCTTTCCCATTTCCGTTATCATTCCCAGGACTATTGTGAATCGATAAACATGAATTTGATGAACTATTTTTCCCGTTTCTGTTCCACGGCAATTATGAATCGATACACATATCATTTATCTTTCCAGTTTCGTTATCGTTCAAAAGCGATTGTGAATCTGCCCCAAGTCGGATAACCAAACTTTTTTCTTACTAGGTTATGTTTGAAAATGTTTTTGTTTTTTAAGGAAACATCTTCAAACATGAAGGAATTTAACATCATCGGCTGAGTTTAACAGGCACTACCAGACTCACCAGTGGGATCAACCGGCTGTAAACTCTGTCATTGATGATTACAAACTTTAAAAAATTAACGGAATCACAATTGTGAACCAAACTTTTTTTCTTATTAGGTTATGTTTGAAAAAGTTTTTTTTAAGGAAACATCTTTAAACTTGAAAAAATGTTACAGTATTGGCTATGTATAACACACGCTACTGGATCCACCAATGGGATTAACCGGTCATAAAAACAAAACTTTATTATTAGGTTATGTTTGAATATTTTTTGTTTAAGAAAAAATCTTTAAACGGGATTAAATAGCTACAAAACATCGATTGTTAACTAGACAACAGTTATTTTTATTTAATCGACTGATTGTCAATTCTCTGATGAACGTAATCATTGTGTTTGGTTATCTCAACACAATAATTTATGTTGGGTTAACCAAACATTTTTTTATATTAGGTTATGTTTCTTAAGAAAACATTAAAATCTAATGAAAATTATTATGAAGCATATTTTAGCGTGTAACATTTAATTTATTATACATGTTATTCTTTATTATCACGATCTAATCGAGTTGAATCATAATTGGAAGGATTAAATATGTAAATATTGCAATTTTGGTTTTGAATGAAATATTAAACGATCAGTAATTTCAATGACTAATTGTTTTGAAATGACTCGGGTGTTGCACAATTTTATCTAAATTATAAAGCAAGCGTCGGTTTCCGTTTGTATAAACAATGAATTAAATATCAAGCAAACAAGCGCCAAACAAAAATGGGAGGATAGCCGATAAGGGAAAAAAACAACCTAACCTATCCGACCGATGGGAAATCATCCCAAACGAAATTACGGTGAAATCCGTGCGAAATCATTTCCACATACCTGCAAGCCAGCCCTCGCGGAACGCGACACGGCTTTCGCCTTCGCCTTGCCGGAATCTTTCCCTGCTTTACCGCCAGCCTGGAAAATACAAAACGACACTGATTTTACGAAATCCTCTCGGGGGGAGAACACACGCGGGCTGATTTCGTGGTTTTTACGGTGGGTAACTCACCATTTTCTTCGTGGAGTTCGTGCGAGGAGATGATGACGCTACCGCTGCTCGGACGGGTTCTAACGAACAACACACGCTGCTCGCGCCAAAACGGCAGCGCCGGCCAATCGGCGGGCCGGATTCGGGTCACGTGGGCCGCGCCGGCCAATCGGCGAGCGCGTCGGTGATGAGACGCCAACATGGCCGTTATCGATTGTTACGCTTACGCGTCCCGCTGTGGTTTTCCACTGGCGGGTATGCTTTTTTTTCGGATGCATAAAATTGGAGGGAAACACCGTAAATACACATTTGCATCAATTAAAATACGACTTTTAAACGGAATCGATTAAATTTTGATGGGATTTACTTATAACTTTCCTAAATATACAATAATTAATTCCTAATAATTAAACCATACTAATTATTTTAATATTAAAATCAATCATAATATCTATAGCTATTTATAAGGTAAAATAAATTAATCTTTCCTTTATTGCATCCTTAAACCGATTTTATCTCAATTCTTTATACAATTTTTAATCTTTTACTATTATTAATTATTTCTCAATTAATTAAAAAAATGTTTATTGAAATTTTTCCAAAGTAATTATTTTAAGCATTAATAGCTAAATATATTTCGTTTCGGTTTAATACATAATTACAAAATTATATATTTTTTTTTGCAATAAAAAGTCGATTTTATAATTTTAATTTAAGTGCAGGCAACCCAACTAACAGCCATTTAAATCATAAATATAAATTTAATTGTAATTTTTTATTTTATTGAGATTATTTGTTTTCAATATTAAAAAATAACGAAAAATACTTAAATTACGTTTTTTTAAACAAAAAAGTCGATTTGAAAATAGTTATTTCATTAAATACAAATAAAATTTAAATAAATTTATTTGTTTATTTTCCTCTATGGAAACTTATATTGATTTTTTATATTTATGGATAATAAAAAAATACATCTTAAACTATATTTAAATACAAAATATAGTTTAAGACGTATTTTTTATTATCCATAAATATTAAAAATCAATATACAAAAAAAGAGTTTAAAATAAAAAAAACGTTTTTAATAATAAACATAGATATACGATTTAAAAATATAAAAAAGTTTTTTTTTTTACTTATTCTATAAGTAATAAATATATTTAATAAATAAAGATTCATTATAATTATATTTACCGGCAGCTAAAATTAAATTGTTTTGTATAAATGCGGAACAAAAAAAAAACTTTAAAATGTGTTTCATTATTAAACATAGATATATTTTTGTGGATTAAAAAATATATATATATATTTTTAATTTATAATAACGTATACTTTAAATTAATTATTTATTCATACCGATTAGCCCCGATTCTCCATTACTTCATAACAGTTGTAAAATAATCAGCTTTTGTAAATGTAACCCAACCCAACTGACAGCCATTTAAATTGTAAATGCAATTTGAATATTTTTTTTTATTATGTAGGCTTCTATTTTGTTATACACTATTAGCATAGAGTAATTAGTATATTTCATCCTCTTTGCTATTAGATTTATCAATAAATAGTACTTTTAAGTATTAATTTGTATAAACGCGTAACAAAAAAATAAACTTTTGTGTTTTTACTGAAAACTTCTACAGAGAGAATCGCGCTGTTCTAGGAAAGTTATGCACGGCCTTCGTTACGTACCTTACGTACCCTTAAGGTATATTTTGCCAAAACGGGGGCGCGGAATATTGCTTTTCAACATTTTTGCTTCTTAAATAAACAATTCACCACAAATTCTTCTTTAAAAATCAGCGCCACATCTTCGTTTAACTCTCTATGATTCAACATCGCCCTCTGACGGACATTTATATGTACTAAACAGTTGTACATCTTCGCGTAGACTCTCTATTATCCATAGATACAAATACTTGTCTATGATTCGGATTATGTTGGCAGCCCTTTTGTGGCGGAAAAGCGCTGCCAACTTAATCCGTAATTATGTTGGCAGCGCTTTTGTGCGCGCTATGAAAGGAAATACCTCTTGATGTTTATGTTTTCCTGGTACAAAATCGGATTTTCATGCGAATTCTCGCAAGATGCGCGCCGCGTTTAATTTATATATATATATATATATAAATTAAACGCGGCGCGCATATATATTTATATTAATTTATATTTATAATATTTTTTTTTAATTCTTCGCACATTGTTTGTATTATAATAATAATTTACGCGTAATTTAATGTTTACTATAAATTAATAATTGATTTTTTATTGCAAATCAAATTTGTTTCCGTTCACTGAAATAACTAACATTTCAGTGAACGAACACACTGAAATTTTACTTGTTTCAGTGAATAAATACGCACAGAAATTTTGGTTATTTGAGTGAATGAAAATAAACTGAAATTTTAGTTGTTTCGGTGAACGAAAACACGCTGAAGTTTAAGTTATTTTGGGAAATGAAAACACTTTAGACGAATAAAGTCAATCGCTTTTTCCAAGACAGTTATTTTTCTGACTGTATCATTGAAGAAAGTTACCATTTAAAGCTTGAAATGTTTAGCTGAGTTTGCTAATTAATCATGCGCAAGTAACAAAAAAGTCTTCGATAGTTTTAATGTAACGTACATTTTTAAACATTTGCGAATTATTTGTTTGTTTATTAGGGTTTTCTAATTAATCACTTGCAAGTCACAAAAAAATAAAAATCTCTAATAGTTTTAATGTAACGTTTTTAAACATTTTGCAATATTTTTATTTATCCATATAAAAAAACAAACATATCACAATAAAAAATAATCTATGTGTATATAAATACAAATAGCTGTTACAAAATAATCGCAATAATATACATTACAACGGTTTATATTAAACCGTTGAATCTGAGCTTTATATAAACCTCATATTCAACGATTAAAGCATAATATACATTCAAACGAAAGCAAAAATTCAAAGATTAAACGAAAAAGAATTTTTGTACATTATTGTTTAGTTTTCAATTCATTTGATTTCATTTAAACGGCTGAATGAATGTAAAGCTTACTCGTCATTCATCATATATTTTTTTTTTTATTTAATTTATTCATATTTAAAACCTACAAATGAAAAGGGAACAAATAAAAAAAATCAGACGAATAATCGTTTTTGTCTGGTTTAATAATGAAAACGTTTCGTGTGCTTCATTTCACTCGATTTATTTAAGACGAAATGCATATTTCAATCAGCAAGTGATGAAATGGCTGATGATAAACCATCGATAATGAAATCACTAAATGTGCACTCGGTGATTGTTGATAATCGGAGGGGCTATTCTATATTAAATGATAGTGCGACAGCGATTCGGAGTTCTCTCTCAATCGATCTTTGTTTGGAATCGCTCTTCGTTTCGAGTCGCTATCGACTAAATTAAAATCCGACCTCTGTATTTGAAATGTTAATACGTAATTGTTTTCATCACAGTTTAAGAGAGTTTTAAAAAGTTATTAAACCGTGACGATAAAACCTCTCTTAGATTGTGAGATTAAAACATAACAAACGTAAAATTTGACATTTGTGCACTTAGTCACAGTTTAAGAGGGTTTCAAGTAGTTATAAAACTCTCTTAAACTGTGACAATAAAACCGCACTTAGATTGTGAGGTTAAAACATAACAAACGTTAAATCTAATGTTTGTTATAATAACAAAAAAAATCTAATGTTTGTTATTATAACAGATTTTTTTTTGTTATTATAACAAACATTAGATTTAACGTTTGTTATGTTTTAACCTCACAATCTAAGTGCGGTTTTATCGTCACAGTTTAAGAGAGTTTTATTCATTCATAATTTACCGGCATTAGCCAGTGTTGAGAAGAGAGTTTTATAATTGTTTGAAACTTTCTTAAATTGTGACTTAAGAAAACATCACAAAAAAATAAAAATCTCCGATAGTTTTAATGTAACGTTTTTAAACATTTTGCAATATTTTTATTTATATTAAGTCACAGTTTAAGAGAGTTTGAAACAATTATAAAACTCTCTTAAACGGTGACGGTGAAACCTCACTTAGATTGTAAAGTTGAAAAATATTAAACTCCAAATTTGACATTAACCCGACACCATATGGTAAAAGGGGATAGTGATTATATATATATAAATAAATTTGACATTTGTGTACTTAGTGATTATTATCAATGGTTTACGATAGTAAAATATCCAAAATGTTTTATATTATTTATTAATTTAATAATATAAAACATTTTTATTTTTATAAAACAGCATTTTCTATAATGTATAGAAAACATTTCTTATTAAATAAATAACAAAAAAAATGTTCATTTCAAATGAAAAACGGAGGGGAGCTATTCTGTAAGAGTAATGTTAAGTTTAACGTGTACGTTATTTTTTTATCATCACAGTCTAAGCAGCTTGTATAAGAGATATATATACGTAGATGGTGAAGTTATTTATAGCGTACACGTTAAACGTAACATTTCCCATAGGGAATATCCCCGAATGTCAGTGATTATCAATTGTTTACAAAACGTTATTTATTATTAACCGCAATTTCACGCAACTCAAAAATTATCGAATCATTCTTCTGATTCGTTCGATTTAGTTTTCTTTAATCTAACTCATTTTGTTTCGTCTTTACTCATTGTGGTATACCGTTTTTGTCTCAAGCTAAATCGTGTCCCTTAACAATTATTGTACTAATAGTTATCAAAAAATGTGCGACTACGGTATTCCTCGTCGTCATTTCATTCGGATTAGGAGAAGGCCGTTTTTTTTAATTTTAGTTCGCCCGGAACTTCGAGCTCGGTCCGGGTGTGAGCAGACACACGGATTATCGATTGACTAAGGTTTCACAAAGCTAAGTTATCTAGAGAGCGAAATAGTTGATTGCCATTACTTTTTTTTTTTAGGGTTTATAAGAAACGATTTTTAAGAAATTATTGAATGGTAAATAATATATGCACCTCACACTGAGAAGTAGAGAGGCACAATGTTATATTAGGCTAAATAAAATAAATAATATATATATGTTATTGAAATACCCTTGAGGGTCTAGGGTATGGTAAATAATTCTTTCTTAATCTTATTTTCTTTAACCCGTTTTGGGTGTCGAAGTTATCGTAAATAATACAAAGCTTTAATAGAAGGAGTTTTTAGAACGGATTGTGTATTTGCTGAAATCTTTTACGATTTCATAAATATATACAGTTTAAAGAATGAATCAATTTCATAGACATCGTATACCGTTAATCTTCCACTATCCCTTATTGCCCTTTAGGGCATCGGGTAATATCATTAATTAATAAATCAATTCCATTGGGACTGATCAATAAATTCATTCCATTGAAATCGTAAATCGTTGAACAATAAATTATTTTCATCGAGATCAAAACTGCTATTTATTCCAGATGTTTTTCTTACAACAGCTATAAATTATACAATAAAGTTCCCCAAAACCTAAAACAGTTAAAATTTAACAGTTTCAGATGTCACTTGCGTTCTCTGTTACTACGTGATGACCTTTGAATTTACAAAATCAATTCGGGATTATTGACGTCGAAATATGTTTATACCTTTCTCACATGTTACAATTATATTTAAGTTTCATTATTCGTAGGTTAAGTGGAAGATCAATGACAGTTTAAGCTGACTGAACTTCGCCTACACTCATGACATTTCATTTTGTATTTTTCTCTGTGATAAATAAAGGCATTAATATTATTATTATATATTCTATGTTATCATATAGCAAGATGCTAAATAAAGATTATTATTATTAAGAATCGGAGATTTCAATGAAGTTGATTTATTTCTTAAATTATATATATATATGTCTATATAATTCTCACAATAAACAAATCATATTGTAAAGAATAATTTTAATAACCCGCTATTTTAAACTATTCCTCATTATTATTTTTTTTTGTCATTTTGTGCATAATTTTTCGCGAATCAATCCAATAATAATTCATTTATATATATATTAATTCTTTTCCTCATAAACAACTCGTGTATTATTACTCACTTATCAATTTATTATAAATAGGATTTGGTCTTTTTTTGTTTATAATTAATTATATTTGTATATATATATATATTTTTTGTTCTACTATATTCAATAATGTTTCATATAAACAACAATCTCTCTCGATTAATTTGTTTTGTTTTGTTCTACCAGCACCATGAATCGACCTTTTTTATTTCTATTTATTTATTATTTTCATTTAGAATTATTACACGTTATTGTTTCCGGTGGATTTTTTATTTTTTTATTTACTAACCTATCATCAATCGTCAAGAATGTCAAACTAGAAAATCTACATGTAATGAAGAAGAAAGCAATCAGAAAACTGGAAAACGAAGAATGGAATTATAAAATAATAAAAGATAATCCAAATGTTTGGCTTAATTCACGTAACGCGTTCAAAAACGAAGAAAGGAATTGAAAAAGGAAGAAAGAACGAAGAGTGGAAATAAAAAATGGAATTACTGAATAGAAAAAGGAAATCAACACGCTTGATTTCGTTTGTGTAATCGTGGAAACGATGAAAAAAAAAAATAAAACATTGGAAATTAATAAAGAATGGAAATGAAGACAGAAAGAATGGAATTACGGAAGAAATGAAGAAAATGTAATAAAGTAAGGATTTAACTAACGAAGAAATTAAAAAAAATTGAAATAAATAAAAAAAATTATAAAAGCAAAAAAATCACATTTGTAAGGTTACAAAATGATCATAAAAAAACACTACATTTTTCTTTGTAATTATTTCCCGTTGAAAAAAATACTCACAAGAAAATAAAGCGTTGCTTTTAACATTGTAATATTGCTTCAACCAGTGCTTACTAAATACACAGGCCGGAATGTTGGAGTGGGGAGGACTCACAATTGCATATGTATATCTCTCCTTGGAGCGCCTGCTCGTCTCGCGCAGGCCTTAAATGCAAGCCGGGTTAAAATTTAACAATTATTTTCAGAATGCAGTTGTAATAATAAATATTTATTTTATGAAAAAATATATTCTAAAAATGAATAATTAAATCAATGTATTAAAAAATAAAATTATATTAACTATAAAATATGGTATAATTCCAAATAAAGCATTTAATTAAAATCGAGTGAATGATGTCTCCAGACTCCGAGATTGGAAATTTCCCCACTCCGACATTCCGGCCTGTGTCTTTAGTAGGCACTGCTTCAACACTTTATTTTTTTGTGAATATTTAATTCAACGGAAAATAATACACCCCTTCGAGTGTTGGACGAGTACAGAAATACGAAGTGGAAAATAAAAACGTAACGAAGGAAACGAATTACGGAACGTGTTTGATTATTTCGAATACTTTTCGCGGCTTTTTAAAACATACTTCTAACCGAACTAAATATTATTCTATCTCTTAGATTATTATTATTCTAAAGTGGTGTGCAAATTTATTCAATAAAATCAAGTGCAAATAAAACGACTCCTTCCTCTTTATTTTTAATCGTGTTATCGAGGGATCGGAATTCGGAGATGAGTTTTGCACACCACTTTCTTTTCTAAAAGATGTGTTTTGTTATCGGAGGAATTGTTTTCGGCATGCGTCTTTTGTATGTTTTTTTTGTTTTAAAATACCCATCGAACAAAATGGACTTAAATTTCTGCAGGATATTATTTAATTCATTTATTGTTCGACATATTAAAATATGAGAAATAAAATGAGCTGTTTTCTTATTTGTATTTTAATGTGTATTATTATTATTATTATATAATTATTATTTTTACTTTTAGTTTTAACTTTATGTATTTTATAGTTTATAATTTTGTATGACAAATGCAATACTTGTGAAAATTGTACATGTCTTTTGCTTAATAAATAAATAAATAAATATTCATTGGTGAAGTCTTGCTTTTCATGGTTTTATCCAATGAAATCCTTAAGAATGTAGGGATTACGGATTTAGGGAGGGGGCAGCAAGTATACCACGCTCACTTAGGTCCTAACCTAAGCCCCATTGTAGTGCCGCCCAGCACTCTTGATATTAATGATAGACAAAAAATAATTTGTACAATATAAAAGATATTTTTTTTAAGAGTGCTTTGACTTTTTTAATTCAATTTATATTTTATTCAATTTTTTATGCCAAAAAAATATAAATTAACGAAAAATAATCAAAGCACTCTAGAAGGGATAAATTCTCCTTCATATTTTACAAATTATTTCTGTCTATTCACCTCATACTGAGAAGTAGAGAGGAACATATAACGATGTTATATAAGACTAAATAAATAATAAAATAAATTTCTATTATTATTATCAAGAGGGCTGGGCGGCACTCATTTTTTATCAAATCAAATTTGTTGGAACAACATAACCTATAGCATGTGCTTACTTTTATGTTCATTTTGCTCGATGGGCGATTTACTTAACAATACTTGAATTATTTTACGCTTTTCCTATTGAAAAAATTATTTTACTGGAATTATTATGAATAGTCTCTTTTTTTATATTCGAACATATATAAGAAAGAGAAACCTTTGTTTAAAAAAAAAGTCCTAAGTTTTAATTTCCCGACATTTATGACCCTATCGTAGGGCTGCTGCCGGTGCTGCCATCTCTAACCACAGGCGTTAAAGGCCTCGCGACTCCCAGCTTCACGACCCCCATTTGTGCTCCCTTCAGCACCTGGACGGCCTGATCGAGGGTGGAATTCTTGACGCTGTTATCGTTGACGGACACGAGGCGATCCCCGGGGCGCAACCGACCGTCCGTTTCTGCGGCACCGTTCGGCACCAGACTCCGGATGACGATCACAGTCGATTTCGCGTCAACCGGGTCTTGGTAGTCGAGGATGGAGAAGCCCAAACCTCGATCGGTTTTCACTAAGTCGATGTATTCAACATCGTCGCCCCACATGGCGAGATTCGTATTCTCGAGCGAGCGGGATTTCGCTTTATTCAGGTTGCTTAAGCTGTTCTCATCCGTGATGGTCGCTGTGCTCGAGGTGTTGATGCTCGTGTCACTCAGGGCTTTCAGGAGTCGATTTTGCTGTTGATCTAATTGCGATTCGGGCAATCTCTCTTGTTGGGGCGATTCACCGGTTTCTAAAGTATCGCTCAGAGTCTTCAGTAATTTCTTCTCTTGAAGCGATTCACCTGTTTCTAAACTATCACTCAGAGCCTTCAGTAATCTGTTCTGTTGAAGCGATTCACTTGTTTCGAAAGTATCACTCAGAGTCTTCAATAATTTCTTTTGTTGAATCGATTCACCCGTTTCTAAACTATCACTGAAAGCTTTTAGTAATTTTTTCTGTTGAATCGATTCACTTGTTTCTAAAGAATCACTCAAACTCTTCAGTAATTTCTTCTGTTGAATCGATTCACTTGTTTCTAAAGATTCACTCAGAGCCTTCAGTATTTTTTTCTGTTGGATCGATTCTCCCGTTTCTAAACTATCACTCAAAGCTTTTAGTAATTTTTTCTGTTGAATCAATTCACCTGTTTCTAAAGAATCACTAAAAGCCTTCAGTAATCTCTCTTGTTGAATCGATTCGCCCGTTTCTAACGAATCACCCAGAGCCTTCAGTAATCTCTCTTGCTGAATCGACTCCCCGGTTTCCGCTTCCGCTTTAACCCCACCGCCAATCGGCTGCCTCTTCCCCTCCTCCTTCTGACTCCCGTTCAACAGATTCTTCAGACTCCCCCCGACGATGTTCCTCGCCTCGAACGCCTCCCTGTCCTGCGAGGTGTTGATCACCCTGTTTTCCTCGTGCTTCCGTGCGCACACCAACCGTACGGTGCTCGGTAGGTCCTTCAGGATCTTCACTACCTCCACGTGCTTGATGCCGAGGAGCTTCTGGCCGTTAACCTCGAGCAGCTCGTCGCCGGAGTTCAGGCGGCCGTTCTGGCCGACGGGGCCCTCGGGGAGAATCGAGCGGATGTAGTGGTGCGGCCGGACTTCCACTCCCGCCTCAACGTCCACGGTCCCTTCGAGGCTTATACCCAAACCTGACAATCAGAACAAAATCGTTAATGAAAAAAAAAAAAAAAAAACTTCACAGAAAATAATTGTATTCTTTCTTTCTTTATTTTAATTTTGATTTCATGTGAACTTCGGTTTTCTTCGGAAAACAACTTTACATCAATATCTACAGAAGCATTACGCTAGCCGTAATTCACAAGGGATTTATATTACTCGCACAAATTCAGATTCCTAGTGAACAACAGAAGTGTTACCCTAACTGTAAACCCCAAGGGACTTATATATATATATGTATTAAAAAAAAAACCCTTTATATTATAGTGTAGGGGAGGGATTTATATACCTCATACAAATTCAGGTTTCCTTATGAACAACAAAGTATTATAACAAGTAAGAACCTCACGGTTAGACTCGACTTGAAAGCGTTACAAAACGATACATTCCAAAGTCCCACCTGTCAGTTTCGTGAGGTGTGCGACGACTATCTCGGCCTCCTCGCCGATGATCGTACTCCACTTGCGCTTGATGACGCTCTCACAGTCGGGGGAAGGCTCCGACCGGAAGTTATCCTCGACGAAAATCTCCTTGCTCTCCGGGGGTTCGTAATAAACCTCACTGTTGATCGTCGTGCAGGATTCCCCCTCCGGTTCGATTTGCGGCTGGAAATTTACCAAAAAAATGTTTTTTTCTAAAAACCTACATCAATTGTTTACAAGGCTTAATTTATTCTAAAACTAAATCAACTTTTATTTATATAATCACTGTTTTTTTGTTGTTGTTAATTTAATTTTTCTTAATGCGGAATTCACAAAGGCTACGATTGATAAAAGTGAATGAAGGTGATCGTAAGAAGCAAATGCAAAATGGCCGTCAGCAGCAGCGACTACGTGAGGGGTGTGAGGTGGTGCGGCCCGTTCCGGATCTCCTCGTGCTGTATACATATTTATTTGATGTGTTGGTTGCGGTGGTGATAAAGCAAGGCATGCACTGGAAATCAAAGATGTTAATCTATCGGTAAAGGAAGTACGTCATGCCAAAATAACGCTCTCTTCTAAAATAAATTCTACTATTAAACAATCGGGGCTATTCGGCAAGGGTAATGTTAAGTTTAACATGTACATTATATTTTAATCATCACAGTCTAAGCAGCTTTTGTAATAGATATATGTAGGCATAGAATGTGAAGTTAATTAATTTTTTTTTTTATCTTTTTCCTTTCTACCGTTAGGTGTAAGGAGAAGTTAATTAATTAAACATAACATTTCCCATACAGAATAGCCGCGAATAATCCTTTCAGTCGATGATTGGTTTTGAGTTAGGTGAAGAGTATAATAAAAATATTTAACACTGTTGTATATACTTTAAAGTGCGAAGAAAGCATAAAACAGTGTTAATTATTTTTATTAAACCCTTTAATAATAGCATTTTTGTAATTTTTTTATTAGTATCCAAATTAGGCTATGTAGATGACTTTAAAGTCAGAAATAGGCAATGAAAATGACATTCATAATAAATAGAAAAGAGTATTTATTTAATAAAATGACATTCAATAATGTTAGTGTTCACATTAGGCAATTTAGATGACTTTAAAGTCAAAATTAAGCCACAAGAATGATCATATTAATGTCAAAATTAGGCAAAACGGAACACAATTTTTTTACAATATTGAAATTAAGTAATAAAACCGACATAAAGTTACTTTGAAGTTGAAATCGAAGGATTTGTATTGATTTCATAATCTAAACTAGCAAAAATACAGTGACTCTTTTGTCAACCTTAGGCAATAAGAGTTGAAATTAGACAATAAACACCAATGTCGAAATCAGGCAATATGAATGACTTTAAAGTAAAAATTAGGCAACAACAGTGACATATAATGATATTAATGCCTAAAATAGGCATTAAAGATGACTTTAGAGTAAAAATTAGCCAACAAGATTGACATAAAATGACACTAATGTCAAAATCAGGCAATATGAATGACTTTAAAGTAAAAATTAGGCAACAACAGTAATATATAATGATATTAGTGTCCAAAATAGGCAATATGGATGACTTTAATGTCAAAATTAGGCAATACGGATGACTTTAAGGTCAAAATTAGGCAACACGGATGACTGTAAAGTTAAAATTAGGCAACAAGAGTGACATACAATGATATTAATGTCCAAATTAGGCAATATGGATAACTTTAAAGTCAAAATTAGGCATCGACAGTGACATACAATGACATTAATATCCAAAATAGTCAATACAGGTGATTTTGAAGTCAAAATTGGGCAACAAAAATAATATACAATTCTGGTAAAATTAATTAATTGGGAAATCCGAATAAAATCCAATGTTTCGTTTAGTTGTGATTCCAATAATTTTCTTTTTTTTTACATCCTTCGTGTTTGTTTGTGTTTGTGTGTGTTGGTGTGATTCTACATGTGCTACTCTATGTATCTACAAGTGCAATCATTGTGAGTTTCGTCTTGTTTTTAATTTTCTTAATCCTCAATCAATCAATCTAAGAATCTACAAAGCTCAATTTCAATCCCCTCGTGTGTTTTTTTTTATATATATTTTTGCATTCAGCAGTGCGGTCCGTGCGATTGTTGCACTTACTTCAGTGTCGATGGGTATCCAGCTGAGGGTGGTGACGGAAGGCGACGGCGGGCTGAGGTCCTTCTGGACCTCCTTGGTGACGGCGAGAGCTTCCTGCAGGTGCTCGAACTTGGGCCCGCGGAGGTACCTCTCGAAAGTGAGTCGAACCTCGGTGCCGGATTTCTTTAATTTCTCGACGGCCTCGTGGTTGGAGCAGTCCTGGAGGGACTCGCCGTCGACCTCGACGATCCTGTCGTTGACGTCGATGCGGCCGCACTTGTGCGCCTCACTGCCCTCGCTGATGCTCTTCACGAAGATGCCGCTCAGGTCTTCGCGCTCGCATACGTAGCCGGCTATCGTGATGCCAAGGCCGTATTCGGTTTTGTTGAGGAGGATCGTGAAGCGCTCGGTTTCGGGGAGCGTGTACTCGATGTCGATGTCGACTTCGAAGGTGGAGACGGCGTCGTCGCTCGGCGGAGAAGACTGTTTGAAGCTCGGATCCGGGGGGAAATTCAAGTTGCGGTTGTGTTCTGAATGTAAATGTTTGCACGGTTGTGGGTTGAAATTTTGTGTGCTTCGAAAGGAAGAGCCAGCGCAGCTTTCGGGATTGAAATCGGAATGCCGTTTCTTGGTGTCTTCGAAAGATTTCGCTGTTATGTCCGTGTCACTGAATGTCGACAGCCGATGCGGTTTATGATTCGAAGATAAATTAGTGCAGGAAGAAGGAGCGTTCTTACAAATGGGAATCGCATTCGGACAAATTGTATCGATCGTAGGATTTGTGCTAACGTTAAAGGGGGTATTTATTGTAGTAACAAATTGACTTGACGTATGTGTGCAAAGATAATCAACTTGAACGGCACTTGACGAATGTGTGCAAGGATAATTAACTCGAGCATCACTTGATGAATGTGTGCAAGGATAATTAACCTGAGCTTCGCTTAATGAATGTGTGCAAGGATAATTAACCGGAGCTGCACAAGGAGTTTTTAAATTTACATTGGTGTTTGGTTGTGTTGTATTATAAATTACGTTTGGATTAAAAAGTGCCGTTGCAGGGTCGTTCAAACTCGATCCGTAATCGATATTCGATGTCGTGTTATCCTCGAGCGAATCGCAACTCCCGTTAACAATAAACGAATCCTCAGTAATTTCATTCTCAACCACATTATCGTAATCCTGATAACCGTTACTAATCAACAACCTCTCAATCTCCTCGGGATCCGTCAAAATCTTCGTCGGCACAATCGACGTGAGCCTATCCGCAAACTCATCATCCTCACCCTCGCAGCGGTGCTTGAAATGCTCCGATGTTGACTCGATCGGTCTAGCCACGACCATCCTAACCTCCAACCCGGCCGATCGCAACACACTCGCAACTTGCTCGGCGGAGAAGCCCCGCAGGTTCACATCCCCTATTTGTATGATGTGATCACCGCTCTGCAGCCGGTTATCCTTGTCGGCGATCCCGCCCGGCAGGATCGACTTGACGACCACTCCGGTGCTGCGGCCGCCCACGATGCCGAAGCCGAGGCCCGAACCATCGTTGCGCAGCTCGATCACCTCAACTTGGGACCACTCGGTGCTGAGGACCATCTTTTCCGATCTCGTTCATTCTCTTTTATATCGTTTCCTTTCTGTTTCTTTTTTTTGTTTTGTTTTATTTCGCGTTTACTTTTGCTTTCAAACTCTTAACATAAACATCTGAAATTTCATAATTCGAACAATCATTTAATGCAAAAAATGAAGGTAGTTGAATTGTAGTCATATGAATAAAATTTAATAAATCACACAAAGCGCCATCTACTTTGTAAAATTACAGGGTATCCTTAATGTGTTTTCTAAAACAATTGATCTTCCTAAACGTTTTCCTACTGGACCTCCTTGTTGATGGTGAGAGCCTCCTGCAGGTGCTTGAATTTGAGTACCAATATCAAAGTTGTGTTGTTTAATCATTAATGGATTAAAGAAAAGTTTACAATTTTTTATTTGATTAACTTCATAACAGCCATTAATGGAACACCCTGTACATTATTAACTGAAATTGAAATTTGAGCCACACAATGCGCCATTTATTAAATATTTTTCACATGAAATCGTCAACATTTTGATTGATGTATATTGTATGGATATTTGTATTTGGCCTGCGACGGACATCCATCCTGCCGAGGTTTATAAACTTCGTAAGTTCACCTTTTCCCTTTAGTGGACGAACAGCAATTTGTTATGTATAGCTTGTAGAATCTAATTATCGGTGATGCCAATTAAAAATGATGCCACTCAAAGTCCCTACTCGGTTAATAATATATAGGCCATTCCATTAATGAATAAACAACACCACTTCAATATATATTCAAGGACACATTATACAGGGTGTTCCAATTAATAAATAAACAACACAAATTTGATAATTTCGGAGGAAACTTTATACAGGGTGTTCTATTAATGAATAAACATCCCAAATTTAATACATTTCGGGATGTATTTAGAAGACACCCTGTATAATACAGAAATAATTTAAAAAAATGGCCTCAAAAATTAGTATATATATAATCTAAAATCCCCATCTACCATAATGGTGGTGTAGGGGTGTCAAAAATTAGTATTAATTAAAATTTTAAAAATTCACATAGTTTGGCCACAATATTACATTTCATATTGTGTGTGAATAACCCTGTATATAATAATGGATTATTTGCTAAGAGCCTAAAGCCTGCATACTACAAAATAAACTAACTCAAAGGAAGTCATTAATAAAACGAAATAAAATCAGAGAATTTGGTTATTGTTCCAGAATTATAGATGAATTTTAAATATTAATAACCTCGGACACCTCACACTGAGAATTAGAGAGGATCATATAACGATGTTATATAAGACTAAATAAATAAAATAACCTCGGATGTCAAGCAATTATGTTAATCAACTTTAAAGTTATAAATTGGGTAAAAAATGTCGCTCTTTTTTACAATAATTGCAAAGTTTAAATAAAAGTGACAGTAAAGTCGAAATTAGACAGTGACAGTAAAGTCGAAATTGGGTAGTAAGTATGGAATACAATTACATTAGAGTCACAATCAGTCAATAAGACTGACAAATAATGATTGTAAAGTTAATATAAGGCAATAACTATGGTCCAACATGACTGAATTTGCAGATTTGGTAATAAGTATGACAACAGAGTCAAAATCAGTCAAAATTAGGCTATAACTGAGGCATAAAGTGACATTAAAGTCGAAATATGGCAATGACTGAGGCATAAAGTGGTATTAAAGTTGAAATTAGTCAATGAATTAAGCAGAAAGTGATATTAAAGACAAAATTTTGCAACAAGTGTGGGATACAGTGACATTAAAGTCAAAATCAGTCAATAAGACTGACAAATGATGACTGTAAAGTCAAAATTAGGCAATAACTATGGTCCACCATGACTTTGAATTTGCAAATTAGTTAATAAGTGTGACACCAATCAATAAAAGTGACAATAAAGTCAAAATTATGCAATGACTTATGCATTAAGTAGCATTTAAGTCGAAATTAGTCAACGAGTGTGGGATTCAATGATATTATAGTCAAAATCAGTCAATAACGATGGCCCGAAGTAACTTTGAATTGGAACTGAGACAACAAGTTTGACATTAGAGTCATAATCAGTCAATAAAATTGATATTAAAGTCAAAATTAGGCTATGACTGAGGCATAAAGTGACATTAAAGTCGATATTAGGCAATGACTAAGGTATAAAGTGACATTAAAGTCAAAATTAACCTATGATTGAGGCATAAAGTGATATTAAAGTCAAAATTAGGCATTCACTGAGGTATAAAGTGACATTTAAGTCAAAATTAGGTAATGACTAAGACATAATGTGACATTAAAGTCGAAATTAGGTACTGACTGAGGTATAAAGTGACATTAAAGTCAAAATTAGCCTATGATTGAGACATAAAGTGATATTAAAGTCAAAATTAGGCATTCACTGAGGTATAAAGTGACATTAAAGTCAAAATTAGGTAATGACTAAGGCATAATGTGACATTAAAGTCAAAATTAGGTACTGACTGAGGTATAGAGTGACATTAAAGTCAAAATTAGGTAATGACTAAGGCATAATGTGACATTAAAGTCAAAATTAGGTACTGACTGAGGTATAAAGTGACATTAAAATCAAAATTAGGCAATGAGTGTGAGATACAGTGATGTTAGAGTCAAAATTAGGCAATAACTGCAAATCAAAACGACTCCAAAGTTGATATTAGGCCATAAGTACGAGATATAGTGACAATTACGCAATAACTGTAGTCCAAAATGACTTTTAAGTCATAATTAAGGAATAATTATGAGACATGAAAGTCAAGGTCTGTCAATAAGAGTGTCATATATTCACCATAAAGTGAAAATTCAATAATAACTGCAGCTAAAAGTGACTTTGAAGTCATATTTGTGCAATAATTGTAAGATACAGAGACACCATAGTGAAAATCAGTCATTGAAAGTAGAAAATAGTATTCGTAAAGTCAAAATTAGGCAATAATTGTGAGGTACAGAGACACAAGAGTAAAAGTTAGTCAATAAAATTGACGAATAATAATTACAGAGTCTTAATAATGCAATAACTGTAGTTAAAAATAACTTTGAAGTCATAATTAGGCAATAATTATGAGATACAGAGAAACAAGAGTCAAAATTAGTCAATAATATTGACAAATAGTAATTGCAAAGTAAAAATTAGGCAATAACTATAGTCAAAAATGACTATGAAGTTATAATTATGAAAAATCGTGCAGATATAGAGATACAAGAGCTAAAATCAGTCAATAAGGACGACAAATTTTGATTGTAAAGTCGAAATTTTGGAAATAACTGTAGCCCAAAGTGACTTTGAAACCATAATTAGACTATAATTGTGAGATACAGACATATGAGAGTCAATATTAGTTAATGAGAGTGACAAATAGTGAGTGTAAAATCGAAAATTAGGCCTAATTTCGACTTTACACTGGCGGAAATTGTAGTGCAAAATTATTTCTAAGTTTAATTTAGGGAATAACTGTACTCCAAAATGTCTTCAAATAAGAGTAAGAAACAGCGTCATTTTCCCCATTTCCATTCCCAGGGGATTGTGAAACGGTCCTATATTTTTCAGCAGGATGGGGCAGCCTGTCATATGCTTAATTCATTATTGACAACACCTTTCATTATTATTATTTAAAATTCGTCTGTTTTTGAATTTTTATACCAAATGTTAAATTCAAAAATAAATTTAAACGAGTACTTACAAGGCTTTTCCGAATAAATTCGTCTAACTCAATTGCACAACCCCCGGAGCACCACCCTTTTCGAGATCACATCTTATTAATAAATCCGAAGAATATTTTCCTCGAAGTCGACCAGTTGAAAATTAATCAACACCACAAACAACTTTTCTTCACACCCACATTTTATTTACACACCCCCCCTTATTTATTCACTCACTCACTCACCCCCGTTTTTATTCCGGCGAAAATCGATAAAAGGGGGGCGTCGTTTCCCTCGCCGCCCTCGATCAACCCCCGCTGCGTTGTTTTGCAGGTTAGGTCCCCGTCCCGGCGGCCGATTTTCGGGGGATCAGGCCCGATTTCGAAACGGGAAGAACGGGGGCGTTAACACACTGACACACATAGGGGAACCGCGACCTTTGGCGGACGACGGGGGTGGGAGGAGGGTGGGTTTCGTGCAGCACGCAAGTCTTTCCGTTTTCTCGCGCGGAGCCCCGAGTCTCAGGGTTGAAGCGTTCAAATTTTCATGACTGATCGATACGCAACGCGAAGATAAAAATCCGTTTGATACGTTTTTTTGAGGGGGTTGTTAAAACGAGATTCTTTGGACGCGTTCGATTTTCGTAGTTTTTTTTTTTGTAAGATCGCTTTGAAGTCATAGAAAACTTCCAGCACTTAATCGTAAATTAATGGTGAAAACGACAAGAAATATTTTAAAATGTAAATTTGTTATAAATTATTTCAAAACAATTGAATTTTACCTTCCGAAAACGCGTTAGAAAGTAGTATTATTTTGCTCTAAAAATAAAACACTTTCATGGAACAAGTGTTCGGAACAGCTCTCACACAAATGATACCTTTATGGAACAACTTTCGAAACAACAAACCTTTATGGAACACAATTTTTCTTAACAATTCCAACAAAATTGCACTGGGAGACCCTTAAGAAAAATTCTGTCTTTATTAAAATACTACATAGAGAAAGCTCCTATTGTCAGATTTATAACACTAAATACAACATTCCCATTTAAATAAAAATGATTTGAAAATAATTAATAAATTATTTCCACATTTACAAAATTACTTTATTTGACTTAGCAAAATTATGAAATTCATGAGAATTTTGAATAAGAAATTTATGGTATATATTAGGATTTAACAGTCATAAATAATTTAGTTATGATAGTGTAAACCCTTCTTTTTTTATAAAATTGCCTATTTATGGCTTTAAAATCATCCCGATTGCCCAATTATGACTTTAAAATCATTCTTATTGCCTAATTAAAATTTTAAAATTATCCTGATTGCCCAATTATGGCTTTAAAATCATTCTTATTGCCTAATTAAAATTTTAAAATAATCCTGAGAGCTTAATTAAGACTTTAAAATCATCCTGATTTTTATTACCTAATACTCACAAGTCGGTATTAATCTCAATATTTGCCTCATTTGGATTCTTAGGTAAAGCTCATTGCCTATTCTCGACATTAGTCTCATTTATTGCCTAATTTGGATTAGTAAGTAATACTCTTTACATAGTCTTGACAATAAAGTCACCCTCATGGCCTAATTTCGACTTTAAAGTCATGTTCATTTCCTAATTTTGACTGTAAAGTCATTCTCACTGCCTGGTCTTGACATTAAAGTCTATTTATGGCCTAATTTTGACTTCAAAGTCATGTTCATTGCCTAATTTTGACTGTAAAGTTATTCTCACTGCCTCGTCTTGACATTAAAGTCTATTTATGGCCTAATTTTGACTTCAAAGTCATGTTCATTGCCTAATTTTGACTGTAAAGTCATCCTCACTGCCTGGTGTTGACATTAAAGTCTATTTATGGCCTAATTTTGACTTCAAAGTCATGTTCATTGCCTAATTTTGACTGTAAAGTCATTCTCACTGCCCGGTCTTGACATTAAAGTCTATTTTATTGCCTAATATTTTAAGCTCATTGTCTAAAAATTTAAACTATTGTTTATAAGAAGAATAACTATTATCTAGCGATAATAGAGGACAAAAATAGTGTTAGCACAACACAAATTCTAGAAGAAAAAGTTTTTCTAGAATTCCTCTATTTCTTTGCTTTGTAGAAGAAAAAATATTCTTGAATTTCTCTATTTCTAGAAAAAAACATTCTACTAGAATTTTTGTGTGGAAAAAATGGGCACAAAATGTATATGATAAATAACAAATTTAATTAATTAAAAGGATAAAAGGATTATATATGATTATTCACATATGTTTGATAGAGGTGTCAGTAAATTACACTTTATTGATGACATAATTGACACACAGAAGTATAAAGAGTGTTTTTTTTATTTTTATTTTATTTAAATAGTTCATTTATAAAAAATATTTCCAATACTTACAAGTTTTATACCTAACATTCAATTCAATGACTATCCATAAATTGCAGTTCCGATAGAAGTAAGATATTATTTGGCAGTGGTTTCGGTTGCGGGGATAAGACGGTCAGCGTTTGCCTTTCTGTATCGACATTTGTCCTAAAATAAAATAACAAAAAAAATAATAATCAATAATAGTGATTAAAATTGCAAAAAAAATCATTTCATTAATTTCAAAATTCACCTCTCACTGAGAAGTACAGAAGAACATATAACGATGTTATATAAAACTAAATAAATAAATAATTTCAAAATTAACGTTCGATTTATGAAAATAATTGATTTTGCCCTTCACTACAATACACCCAAGGAGTGATATTTGTCTTTAAAACAAATTCCATCCGAGGCAGGACTTGAACCGGTAGTCTCTGCATCATAAGCAAGGCGTTTGCCGACTCGCCACCTTCAATTTATTACAATAACATAACCTATAGTATGTGGTTACTTTTATTGCCAACATCTTTTTTTTTTATAAAAAATTCCAAAGCACTCTAGAGGAGAAAAGTTCTATACATATATATAATCCATGTCCCCTTTTACCAATTGGTGTCGGGGTTGAGAAAAGTTCTCGATCATAAAAAAATATAAAATGATACAATTATAAAACAATAGAACATTCATAATAATAAAAGTTCTCAATCATAACATATAATTGAGATTGTTTTGTAATCGTATCTTTTTGTTTTTTTACTTAAAACGATTTCTTACACGCAAACGAATCCCGCACAATGCGCTAAAATCATATCGTCGTCGTCCTTATCAGCAAAACTGACTGCCAGTAAATGATGCAGCAGTCCGGGATTTGGTGTCAGCAACACTAACTTCGTCAAATGATCGACCGCTTTCATTCCTAAAGGTAAACACGAATCGGGCAGAGCCGGAGCGCCGATTTTGTAGACTTTCACGTCCGCCCATTTCACATCGAAAGAATGCGGGTACAGGGGGTTTTTAACGGTGCCGTAAAAGTACTCCCTTATCCTCGCATCCCTCGCTTCCGTTCGGACACTCTTGGATCTTTCAACAACCTAAAAAAATAAAACAATAAAAAATCAATATTTTTTTTTGCTTTTAACTCACACATGGGTGTATATTTTTAACTATATAACCCAGTAATCTTTGTATATATTTGTAATTTCAACAATTAGCCCAATCCTAGAATCGAAGCAGAGACTCCTGGCTTACTAGCCTGAAGTTTAACCTGCGCATCACCGAGGTGAGTAAAAATAATTAATAATAATAAAAAATAAGGTTACAAATTATATTTCACAAACTAACTCTACTCTCCAATCTTTCAACAACTTAAAAAAAAAGGAAAGATTACAAATTACATTTCAGAAACACACTCAACGGATTATTTAAAACAAACAAATGAAAATAAATTAATTTTTAATTACTTCCAATATTAAAACCATGAATGTAATAAACAAGCAGTCCATGGACTGTCTATTTATTAAGGTTATTACAAATTATGTTACACAAACTTGTCTAACGCCATGAATGATAATTCTTCACTTGAAGAAGTCGCAAAAAAATTTTCTTTCTTTCTTAATCTTATCCTCTTTTACCCGTATTGGGTGTCGAGGCAAAAAAATGTGAACGTTACAAATTATTGATTTATTCATTACTAACCCCTCCGCTTTTCGGTATGAAGACGACTTTCACGAAATTCGGCACGTCCCTCACCAACTCGTTGTACAAACGTTCCTGGTCGAGCACTAAAATGACATCGACCTCGAACGCTTGCGCCGCATGCAGAATGTTTTTGTAGCCCTCGTTTTTGATCCATCCGCAAGTGTTTATGATACAACCAGACATCTTCGCTGTTAAAAAGAATCAGTTGTATAATTTTACAAATAATAATTAGTGAGAAATAAAAATTATTTTAATTCACTTTAATTCGTGGGGATTGGGCGATCATGTGTAGATTCTGCGTTCCATCAGTTTCGATAAGGAAATGAATAAATAAATTATAGCGCCATCTTTTGCTTAATTTATAAGTGGCATCATCGACCCTTTTTAAGTGTTGTCGTCAACGGCACTGGCCGGATAACGAATCATTTTGAAAGTGCTATAATTAAAGAAGGCAGTAAAAGTGAATAGCAGTATAAAAAGCGGCCGTATAGCGAGGTATGAGTGTGTTATTTATACTAACCTAACCTACCATAAACTTACTCTTTTTGTTAACTTCAAGCCGTTCCCTAATCATAGTCCCCAACTGAGTGAGCAGCATTTTAAACAGAGCCGGATTCCCCGACGGGGATTTATGCCCGTAATGGTAAACCAGAGGGGCTTCCTGAGAAAACCCCTCGTCGATCAAAGCCGGGCGCTCTATCAGCAGAGCCCCGATCGTTCCGGGCACGGCAATTTGCCCCTGCCCGACGTCCAGATCCACGGAAATCGGCCTGCGCCCCATCCTCACCGCGTAATTCAGCAGTATCCGACAAACAGTGGATTTGCCGACGTCGCACGGCCCCACCACCATGCAAATCGGGCCCCTCTTGTTCTCCCTCTCCGCAACCACTCGCATTTGATCCAGAGCGGCGTGGCAGTTCGTGTACATGATCATCGGAGTTTCTTTCGCTATGTAACTCACATCCGTTTTTCCTACAATGGAATAAAAGATTGTAACTTAAATTTATAATCATTCAAGCTTCTTATAATTTAAACATTAAACTTAACATTTCCCTTACTGAACATCTCCGACGATTAATACTGTGATATCTTCAGTTTCTCACCTTTAATCTCCAAAACACAGCCCTGCCAGGTGAACACGGCGATTTTCGCCCCCGTGGTGAATTCATACTGCTTTCCCTTCACAAGTTCCGTGCCGAACACCTCGGCAGTGCCCGATTTTAGGGTTAGGAAAACCTTCTCGTTCTTCGTCTCCAATTCGAAGCGCAGCTCCGCGTCGGCGTCGAGCTTGTACTCCTGCACCGCGCCCTTCTTGTCGTCCACGCTCATTATTAAAGCCGTATACGTTAATCACGACATTAAATTTGAAATATTCGTGCTACGGAAGCGTCTTGTTTTTCTCCTTTTTTTGAGGTTAGAAATGGGTAAACAGCTGGATTTTCCGCGGTAGTTCAAACGTCACTTGAAACTTATTAGTTCTCTTGCACAATAATTTATTATCTAAATATATTATTCAATTTAATAAAGCAAATTCTTATTAAAATGCATTTTTAACGTTAAATTTGAAATAAGTTATGTAGACGCATTGAAAACGTCCTAATAAACAAAGTAAACCTTACCGTTTTTCTTATTACTATTATGTAAATATATTATTTGATTTAATTAATTTATTCAGTAGATTTTAATTAAAATCAATGCATTCTTGTTGTTATGTTTAAAACCAATTATATTTAGGCATTATTAAAGTTTTTAATAAACATAGAAAACCTTATCGCATCTATTAATTTTCTATGCCTTACCGTTTTTCGTTTCCAATTCGAAACGCGTTTCCTCGTCAAAATGCACTGCACTGCGCATTTTATTCTCATCTAGACTTATTATTAAGTTAACACAACTTAATTACGATATTTAATTAAAGATTTGTATTAAAATAATTGCATTAAAAGCGTTTTCTTTTTATTTTTTGAGGTTAGAAATAATTTCAAATTGAATTTTCCGCGGTAGTTCAAATGAAAAAAATAGATTATGTATTACATAGATTTATTATTATATGGATTGAATTTTAATTATTTTAGAAGATTCCGCTTAAAATCAATTATTTAATGTATTATTAACGCTTTAATCCCTTCGTGAATTGTTTTATGTTATTTGTTAACGTAACAATCTAAGTATAAATTTCAATTATAAAACTTGCTTAAATTTTGACAAGAAACTATTCTTAAGTTAAACTTAACATTTCACGTACGGAATAGGCCGAATTAATGCGCGTAAATGATTTGTTCATTGAATTAAATTAAAAATAAAATCGAATTAAATCCCGGAACTTCACTTGAGACATCAAACTTATTAATAGATCATGTATATGTAGATTCATGAATAATTAACACTGTTGTATCCTTTCTTCACACTTTAAATATATATCTAACCATTAGAAAATGAAGTGTGAAGAAAGATACAATAGTGTTAATTATTCATGAAGAGTATACTTCACGAAACTCAAAAACATATATCGATTATATGTAAACTGATTTTACTTTTGATTAATCCAGTAGATTCAGCTTAAAATCAATTCACTTGTTGTCAAAACGATAATAATGCATGCAAATAGCTTTTTATCGTTTTGATAACAGCGTAAATGAGTTTTTTAATTGAATTAAAAATAAAAATATTTTTTCAAATTGAATCCCGGGCAATTCAAATGAAACGTCAAACTTATTAATAGATCATTTATATGTAGATTCATGAATAATTAACACTGTTGTATCCTTTCTTCACACTTGAAATATATATCTAACCATTAGAAAATGAAGTGTGAAGAGAGATACAACAGTGTTAATTATTCATGAAGAGTATATTTTACGAAACTCAAAAACATATATCGATTATTTGTAAACTGATTTTAGTTTTGATTAACCCAGTAGATTCAGCTTAAAATCAATTGACCTGTTATCAAAACGATAATAATGCATGCAAATAGCTTTTCATCGTTTTGATAACAGCGTATATGAGTTTTTTAATTGAATTAAAAATAAAAATATTTTTTTCAAATTGAATCCCGGGCAATTCAAATGAAACGTCAAACTTATTAATAGATCATTTATGTGTAGATTGATTTTTAGTTTTAATAAATCCAGTATATTCAGATTAAAAATCTATCCAATCATTATAAAAACTATAATAATGCATGCAAATAGCATTGATAATCCGCATAAATCATTTTTTGTATTAAATTAAACGAAAATCACCAATTTATTCAAATTATTTCACGGTCGCCGCGAGGCGTCGCCACCGTTTCGGGCCACGTTCGACGCGTTTACACGGGCTGTCAAAAAGTGTGTGTGGAAGGAAGAAAAGGTCGGTTTTTCTGGGGGGAAATTTACGTGGCCTCTCCGCAATAAAGGATACCCTACCCGTGCGCCTTAAATGTGTCTTTCATAACGATGGCCCCCGTATCGATGCGTTTCTGGAGCCTGATCCTGGCGCTCGGCCTCGCTTGTTTCGCGGGGGGCACCGAGCTAACCTTCGAGCTGCCGGACAGCGCAAAGGAGTGTTTCTACGAGAAGATCGACAAGAACACCACGGCCACTTTGGAATTTCAGGTGAACGCAACCGCTGTTTGATTCGTGTTATCATTGCGACAGTTTTTGAGTTACGAAATGTTGTAAAACCTAAACGGATCGGTTATCGTTTAATGGCTTAGTTGTGTGTCGACAAGGGGATTCATTCGTTTGACTCCCACGACTTAGAAGTAGAGACGATTAGTAAAACCGAACTTCTGAATAGCGATGAAGTTGTTATCATTTAATGTTTCAGTTGTGGGTCGACATGGAGATTCATTCGTTCGACTCCCGTGATATAAAAAGAGAAACGATTAGTACAACATAACTACAGAATTGTGTTGTAGTTGTTATTCTTATTTGTGGTGTATTTCGACATGGGGATTTATTCGTTTGACATAAAAGCGGAGACGATTAGTACAACATAACATCCGAATAGTGTTGATTGTTACTTTCCAGTAATAACTCAAGTTTTTGGCTATTAATTAAGAAGAAGAATTCTAGTTTTAGGTTATTGATCAATGAGAAGATTCGACGTTTAGGCTATTAATTAATAAGAAAAACTCTGATTTTAGCCTATTAATTAATAAGAAGAGATTACATCAGCTGCCTGATGATACTGTGTATCGAAACAATTGTTTTCTACAATAAATCTGTGAAACTTAAAAATAAAACCACGTGTTTTTATATATATCAGAAGAAGAACTTACGTTTTGTCAATATTCCAGTTATCATCAACTCGAGCTGTAAAATAAAATAAAATAAATAAACACACCAAATACATTTCATTAATTACAACAAATAATTTGTTTTAAAATTAGGAATGACTCCGATATTCCCTTGTGTATTCATAACACGGTTATCAATATTTATAAATACTGCATATTTTTTTCTACCCGATAATTATTTAAGTTATGCCTGATAAACAGAAATTTTCAACATGGATTCTTTTTCCGAGTATTCAAGCCACCTTTGATGCAAACTAGAAATGTAAATCTTGGCATTTCACATTCGTATTTCGTAATACTTTAATTTTTGTTTTAAATAAAAGTTTAGTTCATATGGGAAAACCTGATATGATTCATGTAAAAAACAAAACGAGCAATTGAGACAAAAACTTGACTACTTTTAATATCTTTTTTTTTTGTTTTGTTATAAAAGTTCAGTTATTCTTACAGGAAACCTCGGAGTGATTTGCGATGAAAACTTCACTTTTGTTTGTTTATCTCTTCTTCTGCTATCCCTTATTGCCCCTTAGGGCGTCGGGTGTTGTTTGTTTATAAAATTGCAATTATCTTTAGGGAAAATACGAAATGAGTTGAAAACAAAACAATTAATTGGAATAGAAAAAAAAAAAAAAAAAAATGTCATAACCTTCATAATCTTGTTTTGATAAAACCTTGGTTATAATTACAGGAATTTCCCAAGTGTTTCAGGAAAAAACAAAAGAATCAATTGGGATGAAAACTTTACAACCCTCAAAATCCTTCTTTCTTTTTTTTTTTTATAAAACTTGAATTATTCACAGCGGATATCCCAAAATGATTCAGCATTGGGATTCTATAGAGCTTTTATAAAATTACGATTCCCTCATTGCCTAATTATGACTTAAAGTCATCCTCACTGCCCACTTTTGACTCTCATTGCTTGCTTTTGACTAAAAAGTCTCTTGTGACATTTTAGTCAAATTCAGGCAACAGAATTTGACTAAAATGTAACATTTGTTGCCTGATTTTAAATAATAACTCACTTTTGTTGCCTGATTTTGACTAAAAAGTCTATTTTGTTGCCTGATTTTGACTAGAAAGTCTATTTGGTTGCCCGATTTTGACTAAAAAGTCACTTTTGTTGCCTAATTTTGACTATACAATCACTTTTATTGCCTAATTTTGACTATAAAGCCACTTTTGTTGTCTAATTTTGACTAGATTGTTACTTTTTTGCCTTATTTTGACTAAAATATCATTTTTATTGCCTGATTTTGACTATAAAGTCACTTTTATTGCCTGATTTTAAATAGATTATCACTTTTGTTGCCAGACTTTGACTAGATTGTCACTTTTGTTGCCTTATTTTGACTAGAAAGTCTTTTATGTTGCCTGATTTTGGTTGAAATGACACTTTGGTTGCCTGATTTTGACTACAAAGTTCCTTTGGTTACCTGATTTTGAATTTTGTTGTCTGATTTTGACTATATTGTCACTTTTGTTGCCTTATTTTTACTAGAAAGTCTTTAATGTTGTCTGATTTTGGTTGAAATGACACTTTGGTTGCCTGATTTTGACTACAAAGTCACTTTAGTCACCTAATTTTGACTAAAAAGTCTATTTTGTTGCCTGATTTTGACTGAAAAGTCTCTTTGGTTGCTTGATTTTGACTAAAAGTCCTTATTATTGCCTAATTTTGACTATACAATCACTTGTATTGCCTGATTTTGACTATAAAGTCACTTTTGTTGCATGATTTTGACTAGATTGTTATTTTTTTGCCTTATTTTGAATAAAATGTCACTTTTATTGACTGATTTTGACTAGATTGTCACTTTTGTCGTCTTATTTTGACTAGAAAGTCTCTTTGGTAGCCTAATTTTGACGAAAATGTCACGTTTGTTGCTTGATTTTGACTATAAAGTGTATTTTGATGCCTTATTTTGACTAAAAAGTATCTTTTATGCAAAGTTTTGTCAATAAAGTCTATTTTTTTGCCTGATTTTGACTATAAAGTCTATTTAGTTGCCTGATTTTAACCATAAAGTGTCTTTGGTTGCCTGATTTTGATTAGAATGTCACTTTTGTTGCCTTGTTTTGACTATAAAGTCTTTTATGTTGCCTGATTTTGACTAGAATGTCACTTTTGTTGTCTTATTTTGACTATAAAGTCTATTTTGTTTCCCTATTTTGACTAAAAGTATCTTTTGTTACTTGATTTTGACTACAAAGTCACTTTGGGTGCCTAATTTTGACTAAAATGTCACGTTTGTTGCCTGTTTTTGACTATAAAGTATATTTTGTTGCTCTAATTTGACTAAAAAGTAACTGTTGTTACTTAATTTTGACTTAAAAGTCACTTTGATCACCTAATTTTGATTAAAAAGTCTTTTATATTGCCTTATTTTGACTACAAAGTGTTTTTATATTGCCTGATTTTGACTAAAAACTCTCTTATATTGTCTTACTTTGACTAGAACGTCTTTTATGTTGCCTGATTTTGACTAAAAAGTCTCTTTTGTGTCTTGATTTTGACGTTAAGCTTATTCTCATTACCCAATTGATTTTGAAATAATTTTTGTTGCATAATTTCAACTTTAAAGTCATTTTCATTACCTCTTTATGGCGTTTATGGAGTCTCTTTTATTGTCTAAATATAATTGCTAAGTCTCTTTTATTGCCTGATTTTGCATTTAAAGCCTATTTTGTCCATTAATTTTGAGTTTACAATTTCTTTTGCCGCTTAATCTCTATTGTAAAGTCTCTTTGTCATCCGATTTAGACTTTAAATCAATTCTCACTGTCTATTTTTGACTTTAAAGACATTCTCATTAATTTCTAAGTCTTTTTTATTGCCTGATTTTGACTTTAAAGACATTCTCATTAATTTCTAAGTCTTTTTATTGCCTGATTTTGACTTTAAAGTCTATTTTGCTCTTTAATTTTGATTTCAAAGTTTCTTTTGTTGCTTAATATCGACTGTAAAGTCCCTTTGTCGCCTGGTTTTGATTTTAACGTCATTCTCACTGCCTGGTTTTGACATTAAAGTCTTTTTTGTTGCCTGATTTTGACTTTAAAGTCTATTTTGTTCATTAGTTTCGACTCCAAATTTTCTTTTGGCGCCTAATTTTGACTTTAAAGTCACTTTTATTGTCTAATCTAGACTTTAAAATCTCTCATATCGCCTAATTTCGAGCCTTGTTGTCTAAATATTGACTTAAAGTCAGTATATGTTGCAATATTTGTTTGATTTTGACTTTAAAGATACTGTAACTCGTTTTTTTTTGTTCATTTGTTCTCACCTTTTCGTTGTCGTTTGTTTAGGTGGTTACAGGAGGTCAATATGACGTGGACGTGACGCTGGAAGACCCCAAGAAGACCGTGATTTACCAGCAGGTGAAGATGCAGTTCGACTCGCACACGTTCGTGGCGAACCACTCGGGCATCTACGCCGTGTGTTTCAGCAACGAGTTCTCGACGTTCTCGCACAAGCTCGTCTACATGGACTTCCAGGTTGGGGAGGAGGCGCCGTTGCCCGGCATCGGGGAACACGTCACCGCTCTCACACAGGTAAAACTAACAATAAAAATTGATTGATAAATAGATTTAATGGAATTATTCCAATAATTATTATATGACTACACTTATTTAAAAAATTACTTTATTGGCATTTTTTTTTTGGACATTTGTTTAATGTTTATTCACTTCACACTGAGAAGTAGAGAGGAACATATAACTAAATAAATAAAATATTTAATGTTTATTTTATTTATTTATTTACATAATACAACGGATTGCAGAAATATTCTGGTGTCGTCTGCGTTGCAAAAGCAACAATTAAATAATTAATTAAGTTCTTGTTAAATTCAATTTTTCTTATTGCTTATTTTCAGATGGAATCATCGGCTCAAGACATCCACAAAGCCCTCAACACGATACTGGATTTCCAGACGCACCACAGGCTGCGGGAGGCGCAGAGCCGGAAAAGGGCCGAGGACCTGAACGAGCGCGTCCTCCTCTGGTCGATAACGGAAACGGTGGCCATCCTGGTGACGGCCATCTTCCAGATCGTCGTCCTCAAGCGGTTCTTCATCGAGAAGAAGACTCCGTACTAGCAATTTTTCTAATAATCCTCGACTGATATGCCAAAAACGACGGTCATGAAGTGTTGTGAAGAAGTCAAAACTGCAGCGCAAACAAACAAAACACAAACACAAAAACACACACCAAAACGGGCTTTTCAGGTTTTATTTCTGTTAGAATTATTTTTATTTGCGTTTCGTTGTCGTTTGAACTCTGCTGCTTGGTGGAAATAAGGGGATGCTGTAAACAGAGTCGGCTTTGAATAAGTTGTTTCCGCGGAAAATAATTGACATTTGCCGATTATCGCATTGTTATCAGCGTAAAT
The DNA here is from genome assembly GCA_963082785.1 of Philonthus spinipes. Classification (NCBI taxonomy): domain Eukaryota; kingdom Metazoa; phylum Arthropoda; class Insecta; order Coleoptera; family Staphylinidae; genus Philonthus; species Philonthus spinipes. The sequence continues at coordinate 11,829,608 of OY720321.1, read as the reverse complement.
GAATTAACAATTGCAACCGGTATATTAATATTTGCGCAAAAGAAATGTCATTTACAATCGAGACATTATTATCTGCGTAAAAGAGTTGATATTTGCAACTAATTCATTATTTATCTGCGTAAAATAATTAACATTTGCAGCCAATTCATCATTATCTGAGTAAAAGAATTTGCATTTACAAACTAATACATATGTATAAATTACTACATAATTATCTGCGCAAAAGAATTGTCATTTGCAATCTATACATTATTATCTGCGTAAAAGAGTTTGTATTAGCAATTAATTCGTTATTTATTCGCGTAAAACAATTGACATTTGCAATCAATACGTTATTATCTGCGCAAAAGAGTTAACATTTCGAACCAATTCATTGTCATCTGCGCGAAAGAGTTAGCGTTTGCAATCTGTACATTATTATCTGTGCAAAAGAGTTGATATTGGCAACTAATTCATTATTTATCTGTGTAAAACAATTGACATTTGCAATCAATACATTATCATCTGCGCCAAAGAGTTGGCATTTGCAACTAATTCATTATCATCTGCGCAAAAGAGTTGGCATTTACAACTAATTCATTATCATCTATGCAAAAGAGTTGGCATTTGCAATCCAATACATTATTATCTGCGGAAATAATCGATATTTTCAAACAATACATTATTATCTTCGTAAAAGAATTTGCATTTGCAATCAATACATTATTAGCAGTGAAAAAAAAGTACAAATTAATAAATTCACTGCTTAATTATAACTTGTACGGGTCGCATATATTTCACACGGCAGTGAATTTATTAATTTTATTTTATAAATTGATAAATTTAATTTATAAATGATTTATTTTAAGCCAACTCTGTTTTTGAAACAATTAGTTAGTAATTATTTTTCTTTTAATTAAATACCAGCTGTATTAAAAATTTCCAAGGTTTTAATTAAGACGAAAGCAAAATGTAAAATATATTCAAAAAATTCGATTATTTGTTGCAGGGGATTTTAATTTATCCTTCGTCAGGGATTGATCGAATTTTATTGATTGTTGCCAGAAATTTTCCTTGTTTAATTTCATTGTAATTTAAAGTACAGCTTTACCTTATATATCCTCGAAGAAGAAAAAAAGAGAATAATTCATTCATTCGGTACTTTTCTAAGCACCAACTAATTGATGTAAAGTAAAAAAAAACAATTTGTATAAAATGTGAAGATTAATTTTATATCTTGTTGTTCAGTGCGAGTATTTCTGTTGTAAATATTTTTCAATTATTTATGCTGATGACAGTGGACTTGTTTTTAAGTTATGGCAACGTCGAAGACCGCAATTCCACCCCCCCTTTTATTTTTTGTTTTTTGAGTTTTCTTTTTAAGTGTAAGTAGGTGTGCGTATTATTGTGCGAATGCGGAATTAAAAAAGGAATAGTTTCATCATGAATCTTCATTATTGTAAAGAATAAATGCGATTTGTTAAAAAAAATCTGTGTTTTTATTTAATAAATGTGATCTGGGATGAGTTTGTATATTTTCAGAATTGTGTTTGAGTGGAGGGGAAGGAGACACAAATTGATTACTTTTAATAAAAAAATTGGTATACTTTAAGTGGAGGTCCCTTTTCCCTTTCTTTCCATTTCCATTGAAAATGTTTCAAAATATATAATTTCGTCGACTTAAATTGTTGAGGATGTCACTTATAAATTAGGCAAAAGATGGCGCTTTGTGCAATCTTTCCAATTATATGATTTAAGAATAAGTTTAGAAAATCTGAAGTCATTTCAAGTGACTTAGAGAAAAAATGAATCATAGGATTTACTTGTTTTGTCTTACGGAATTTCCATTACCGTTCTTGTTTCCGGGCGACTTTCAATTGTCATATAGGCGAGATTGGTCGATATTTATTTATTTACAAGGTAGGTTTATCTATGAATTTACAACTTCATAGATTTCCATTTAACCCAATATCGCTAGGGGAATTATTCCTGGAATTGATCGTACGTTTCGGTCATACAAAATCAGCCATTTCTAATAGGGATTTATAAGTGAATTTGACATGACCGAAACGTGCGATCAATTTCAAGAATAAGATCGCAGATCTACTATTTCAAAAGTAGATTCACTGTTTTAGTAGCTGCATTGAATAAAAACTATATTTACCTGATTTAGACTCAATTTAACTGAAATTATATTTAAGAATTATTTTTTAATAATGCACTTTGATGCTTTTATATATTGTTGAATTTATGAATTAATTCACAAAAAAAAAACTGCCTTTTAAATTTAATATAACTAAGAAAAAAACATACAGAAACGAAGCACGAGGAATCAAACAATGGAGATCGCAATGAACTGATACAATGACAACAATGCGCTACTTCAAAATTCAAACATATGTAAAACCCTATCAGAATTTTTCTCCTCTAGGGTGCTTTGCATTTTTTATATAAAAAAATAAAAGTAAGCACACGCTTTATGTTATGTTATTCTAACAAATTTATTGATAAATAATGACGCATGTAACATTGTTTTGTTTTTATTCAACAAGATATAAAATAAATAGAAAAAAGTCAAAGCACTCTGAAGAAGAAACGTTTTCGATCGTGTTGTATGTCGACTATGTAAATGAGAGAGAGATGACGTCACGGCCTACCTGTTATTACAATGATCAACATTATTAGAGATGAAGTTTAAGAGGGCCAGATCCATGTATTTAGCGAGAAACGCGCGCAACGCCATCCAGTGCTCAAGTGGACAACCATTTCCCAAGTTTCAAACCTTTATAAGGTTTTTGAGGTTAGGTTCATATACACACTATAGTATTACTAATGGCGGGACTTTTGAACATTTTTCTATTTATAATTTTTTGTTCACTATTTTACTTTAAATTATTGATATAAAAGTTTTTTTTATAAATGTGCTATTTTAGAGAAAAAAAAATCAGTAGATCACGCAAATAATAAATTGCAATTAATAAAATTATCTGAAAAAAATACATAAAAAATAACATATAAAAACAACAATATACAGAGAGGTTTTTTTATCAGTATACATTAAAGGAAGTGTATACCTGTAAAAAAACGCGAGTCACACGCAATAAACCGATTAGTGCTGATTATTTGGCATATGTGTGTTCCGTATTATATGCAACTAAACATACATACATCAATGTGATTGACTCGCGTATTTTGCATGTATACATAGGGGGAAATGTATACTGATAAAAAAGCTCTCTGTATATATATATTCAATGACCCCTTTCTACCCACATGGGTGTAGGGTAAAACAACAATATTTTTAAGTTTAATATATTAAACTCATAAAAGTATCATTTAACCTGTTATTACATTTACATATTAATTAAAACATATTAACAACAGTTATAATTTGAATTAATTGATATCTCTCAGCTGGATAATTTTATGAACTCCTTTCCTTAAAGAATCTAGAAAAATATGGATGTAAATATTACTTCAAAACCGTTGTAAAAAGCATAAACTATATAATAAAAAATGAAGATTTATAGACCGAAAACATATCTTGAGAATGTGGGGAATAAATCATATTTATTAATAATTAATTATTGCTCGATTGGTTCATAATTTTAAGTTATGTATATTCTTTCAAAAATATACAATTCATAGAAATTAATAACCAAACGTATTTTAAACTACAAATAATAACTTACTAGTTGTAGGGTGTTTATTATCAATATATTATTATTGTTGTAAAACTTGTTAATTTTAAATTTCATGTTTGTATAAATTTTAGATATAAATATTATCACAGTTAATTAAATAGAGATGATTTTCATTGTTGCAGGCTGCAATTTTAAACACATATGCAAAAATAATTTGCTAGAGAATTAAGCAATTATTTTTTCACATTTGAAATTAAGATAATAAATTTTACTCAAGAAATAATATTATAATGTGGATATTTTATATACACAAAATATGCAGAGAAAACTAATCTTAGTGTTTCCTATATTGTTTGGAAAAAAGTAGAAGATTAATGAAATAAATATTCCTAAGAGAATAAAACAAAAATAGTATAATTGATATAACAAAAACAGACTAATCAAATCATAACAAGGTCTCAAATTAATTCGTCATCGTCGTCACTATTGTCTTCGCAATCTGCATCAATCGAATGTATTGGGATTTAGACAATTCACAATCGAGACGAATTGCCAATGCTTTTTTTGCTATCATTATTTTTCAATTGGTTTCTGGGTAATGTTTTTATAGCTTTTGCTACACTTGATTTACCCTCCTTTTTCAGATTCAAAGACGCAGCATATAGCAACACACTGCTTTCTTCTTTCGCAGTTCTATGTTTGCCAATACTTTTTTTTTAAATTTATTGATTTAAAAAAAAAAAATATTGGCAAACATAGAACTTTTCCATTTTGCAACATTTTTTTTTTTCACAATAGTTCCGTTTTCTATTGCATAATTCTCTATAGCTATAATTTTGTCATTCATTATTGGGTCCGTCAATAATGAATGACAAAATTATAGCTATAGAGAATTATGCAATAGAAAACGGAACTATTGTGAAAAAAAATGTTGCAAAATGGAAAAGTTCTATGTTTGCCTTTTTTTTTAAGGATATATTGCTTATAGAAGAACAATCTGCTAAGATCTATTTTGGCAAAATAAAATAAAAGGATAATTTGGTTCAAATATTTTACACTAATTCATATGCAACGCGTTGCTGAAAATATTTTTTTTGTTTAATATATTCAATTAACTTACCTGGCATATTTAATGTATTAAATATTCTTACTCACTTATGGATAAAATAATTATCATTAATTTCGAACTCACGAAAATTTGTATTACTACAACGTTTGTTATTAATAACAATGCGTTTGTTATTTCAATCAAACAAACATTTTGTTTTAAATTTGAAGTGACGTCATATCATTGTTTTCATATGCCCCTTGTTTATAGATTAGTAACCCATTATACACTAGCTGTGTTAGTATTGCTTACATTAAAGAAATTATTATTAAAAATCATAATTGCTGTATGGATTTTAATAAACATATTCTTCTTTGAGGAAGATGTCCAAGTAACTCTATCATTTCTACTGACGGGTAACATTTCAGCACACAATTTTTAAGGAAGCATGAAATAAAAATTCCTATACAATTTTCTCAAATACGCTCGAAATTTGATTCTACGCTACTGAACGTGTTAGTTTATTCAAGATTTCGATATAAAATGTTTATTACGGTCATTTTTATCAAGAAAAAACAAAATTATTGAATGTTTTATATATTTATCAATACAGACAACGCACCTGCAACATACTTTTTTATGTCTAAGTCTGAGGGTCGCGCATGGTCGCAGACAAAAAATACACGATATGAATATATATTAAATATAAAAAGAGAAAAAAGTGGAAATAATCAACCTGATTGGGACAACAAACAAAATGAGAATATCTTTCGGGATAGGAGTAAAAATATATATTAAATTGTCTACCATTTCTATAAATTATTTCATCCCTCTTCATCCCTCTCTGAAGTTATAGCAATTTAAAAATTAATGTTATAAATGGAGCTGTGCGATTGGTTAAAAAAATATACGAATGAAAAAACGTGATAACGTGTATCGCATCTAATATGATTAAAACAAAAAAATATAAAATCTTTATTTTGAAATTATTTCAAATTACTGCAAATTATTAATATAAATACCGTCAATTAATAAATGAATCATTTTTTTTACTTCGTTTGTATAATTCGGATTGTTTTATTGTTGACTCTAGTTTCAACAACCTTAACGTGTCATTATCAAAACAAAAATATTTTAAAAATTACAATTAACAATATATCTGACACTTTTTTCTCAGTAATCACTTGGTAAAACATTTTTTTAAAATATTAATTTGTAAATTAAATTCACTTGGTTTTGTTTCACTTAAACTAGTAGAAAATAAAATACAAATAAGTGAAACAAAACCAAGTGAATTTAATTTACAAATTAATATTTTTACAATTAACAAATTAAAAAATATTTAATTTTTCTTCATAACGCCCCACGAAGCCGTTGAAAATTTAAACATGCATCATATACATACAATACAGTTTTATCAATATAGCAAACACATCTGCTCTGGAATCGCAATAAAATCATCCCCCTCTCATTCATCCATCCATCCATCCAGCAAGGTCCTCAATAAACCCAACCGATAAATCTCATCAAACCGAAAATCGTCCTCATCTATTTATTCACCACAGCAATTGTTATCGAAAGCAATAATTTATACAGCGCGTATAAAAATTAATGAAAAATTCCGCCATCTGCGCCGATAAAACTCACCCCCGGGGCACAGCGCCCTTATTGGTGGAACGCACAACGCCCCGGATTGGCCCAACCGGCATCAAGTCGTAAACTCACCCTTCGCTGCGCTTTTATGGCCGCCGAAAACATCCCCAATGGACGGCCGTTAAATTATTTACGAGGGGTCGTAAAGGAGTTAATCCAAAATGGAACTTTAATTCAGGGCTTGAATTAAATGTAGGGATGAAAGAGTGAGCGAAAAAAAGGAAGGAATAAATGGATGAAAGAAAACGTCGTTGGAAGGTTGATGTGAAAAAAAAAATATATTCAAGCGTTTTGTTAATGGGATTTTTTTCTTTTCTTTTCCTGGGAATATATTTTGGACTTGAAATTTATGTTGATTGATAGATGTGGCATTCAGTTGTTGAAAATCCATATTCACCTTTTTATGAATTAAATTATAATTGTAATTTGGAAATGGAGATTCCGTTAATAAAATAAATTGAAATTTAAATACAATTTTATTTATGTATTGTGTGTATATAAGGTGGCCAGAAAAGGTGTGATAATCTTAAGGTAAAGTTGTTTATTGATTAATTTCAAGTAGAAAATTTAAGTAAAAAAAATATTGTACGGTGCTTCATTAACGCCCACGAGGCTATCGATATAATAAATATGTGACTATAAAACAGTAATATTTTTGAAATATTTTGATTAAAATTAGTTCTATCAACATCCAGTTAAACATTGCAAATATTTATTTAATGATAAGTCGATTATTAATAGCAATAATTATACATAAAATGTTAAAAACAAATTTAGGATATTAATGGCCTCTTAAAGCTTATTGAATAACTGTCCAATCTTTTTTGTGTTTTATTTGATTTAATTTTTTATTTTAAAAAAATAGTTTTTTCTACCTAAAATTGATTAACGAATCACTTGTAAACGTTTCTTAGAATTTCATTGTATTATTCGATATTATTATATTTATCAGATAAAATTATCTATCAGTAATTCTTGTTTTGAACAATATTGAAAAGTAAATATTTTGAAGAGAAGTAATTAGATTTTTTGATATCCGAGAAATGTTTTTAACTGACTAATGGCTGTGTAAATATTTTCATACAAAAGGACAAAAGGACTTATTTTGTACACGTCTCGTCCTCTCGTTATAATCACTGTGTTTAAGTTTTAAGTTTGTAATTGTTTTTAAAACCAGATCTGATTCGGGATTGAGGCCGATCAAACACGCGAATTTTTAATTGTAAGATACTGTAAACTGAAAATTAATAATAATCATCAGAAGAAGACTGTTATAATTTAAACGAAAGGTTTTTTTAATATTCCTCAATTACCCGCAAGGTGTTAGAACTCTTGACACGCAAAGAGCGATAACACACTTTAAATGAAGATTATCATTCCTTTTCTGGCCACCCTGTATAATTTTTGTTAATTCGTTCCATTCCTATGTAACTTAATTTCAAGAAATTTGTACTTGAGCTATTTTTTCGTTGTCGATTTTGATGTTTTGTGTAATGTATGTATTATTTTATAATTTATTGTTATTTCCTAATTTCCTAATTCACATTTCTGTTAATGATATTGATTATTTATATTAGTTGATTATAGTTCACGAAAATATCGTAGGCACAATTCTGTTTTTTTTTGTATAACAAAAAATGCATATAAATTAAATAAAAATGATTTGAAAATAATTAATAAAATATTTCCACATTTAAATTTTTTAAAAGAATGCATAGATAAGTCCTTGAGGAACACACATTAAGTATCAACTATCACAAAGTAAAGCTTGTGCATGCATTGATTAAATATGTATTAAAAAAACTACATTTTAGATTATTTTAAATGGGGGCACTCTTTCTTTTTCTCTTGAGTAAAATAAATTTGTAATTTCGATTCGTAAAATTATAAAATTACATTCAGATTAATCTGATTGTAATTACATGCATTGATTAAACATTTGTTAAAAAACCTACATTTTAAATTATTAGGATTTTAAATGGGGGCACTCTTTCTCTGACCCTTGAGTAGTAATGTTGTAAAATAAATTTGTAAATTTGATTCGTAAAATTATAAAATTGCAATCATGTTAATCTGATTGTCTCTGAATTTAATTATAGAACCATATCAGCAGAAAGAACCCGTAAATAACCACACACTTTATATTTGCAATTTCTTTGTCCCCTATTACCATTATTTTCGTCTTCTCAGTATTTATCTCCATGCCATAACTGTTGTAATTGATAAAAAAGCACTAATAGTATAACTGTAGATTGCTATATTTTGAATTAATTTCTCGCTTTAATCAAAGTTTATTACTGTAGATTGCGTCTTTCCATATCTTTGCGTTTTGTAAAATACAAATATTTTTTGGTAACCTACGGTAACTTGCATGCTTATACTTTTTAAATCTAGATTCCATTTAAAATGTATGTCCGATTCACAAGATTATTTTATTTTCCTTTTTTTGTCCTCGTGCAATAATACTTTTGTTATGACCAACATATTTTCATATTTTGAAGCGTTGCAGCCATTTTCTTATCAATTTTTCCTGGGCCTCACGTACGTACCATACGTGATCGCATTTCGGTGTACCAACCCCCGCATTTTTACGAGCAATTCCGGCAAAGTGCCCGGAGTCGTATCCCCGGGATGCCGCGAGTCTGCATTATTAAAACCCCGTCTGGATGTCCGGAATTACCGCATAAAAACGCCCATTAAAACTAGGATATTACCCCACGAGCTCCGCTCTTATTAAAACAGGAAAGTGTGTATAGGGTAGGAAGGAACACTGGCGGTTTTAGTGAAATTAAAAATAAATGATAATAGAACACTCCATTCCATAAGATATCTAAAGTTTCCTTATTGTTTTTTTCTTATTGTATACAGAAATTAAATAGAATAATAATAAAATCTCCTTCCATAACATTATATTTATCTTATATAATGTTGCTATCAATCCTTGCGTAGAGCTTTTTGATAACACCTTGCGGGTCAAGTAGACACGATGTCAACAATAACTCTGAGTTCAAACTTTAACTTATACTTGTATTTAAACGTTACACAATTATTGAACCTCGACACCAATTGGTAAAAGGGGACATCGATTATATATATAGATATATATATATATATATATACAATTATTGAATTTATCACTATTAATGAAAAGGCAAAGACATCTGAACAGCCTGAAGGCTGAATCAGTTCTCCTCTAAAACAATTTCAAACTTAAAACTAAAATACAATGATTGTAAAGAGGGGATGAGACGTGTGCAAAACACAAAACAAGTCATTAAATTATGTCCTTTTGTATCAAATTATTTACACAGCCATTAGTAAGTTGTGTTGTGTAAAATAATTTAAAAGACATTTTTAGTTTTTAATATAGACATTTTTAGCATTATAAATGTAATAAGTGATAATCGCATTACTTTTTTCGTTCACTTTGTTTCGTTACTAGCTGAAAGTGTGGAGGTCAGAAAATGTTAATTTAAACGAAACGAACAAATTGAACAGTTATCGTTTCGTTTCGATTAAAATTTATATTTTCCTCATAATAATTAGAAGGTGTATTCAATTAAGAATTATTCGAGTTTCATTTACTAAATTATTTCTTATTACAATGTAGCAATTTCGTATTTGTTTTCGTTTAGTTCTGTACATTTAAAGTAATATAAATAATTCGTTTTCTTCGCGTTTTTAGGATATAATTCCATCCTAAAAAACGCGAAGCAAATGAGTTATTTATTTTATGATTTCTTATATTTTCAGAAACAAATATACCATCAAATGGGATGAAAAAATCTTGAATTTTCTAACGTTATTTCATTTCGAACGTATCTTTCGTTAACAGTAAGCAGATTTAAGACAACGACCCTTTTTCGCCCCCTCTCAACCCTTATTACATATAGCGAATTTTGCATATTTTCCAGAAAATATTTCTTTTAAAAGGAATGGAAAATTCGTTGATTTTATAACGTTATTTCCTTTCTTAAGAATGCTTTATTCATTATCAGTAAATAGATTTAAAATACCGACCCTCCTTTACCCCTTTCAACCCTTACGATACGTCGTGAACTTCATGTATTTTCAGAAAACAAAAATCCTTCAAATGTGATAGAAAATTCTTGGAATTTTCAACGTTATTTCCTTTTTTAAGAACGTATCTTTTATTATCAGTAAGCAGATTTAAGACACTAAACCTACTTCAACCTCCTTTCAACCCTTATAATAATTTGCGAATTTCTCATCTTTCCAGAAAAAATCCATGCAACAGGATGGAAATTTCTTGGATTTTCCAACGTTATTTTCTTTCATCAGAACGTGTCTTTTGTTATCAGTAAGGAGATTTAAGACAATGACCCTTTTTCGCCCCCTCTCAACCCTTATTATATATAGCGAATTTTGCATATCTTCCAGAAAATATTTCCATTAAAAGGAATAGAAAATTCGTTAATTTTATAACGTTATTTCCTTTCTTAAGAATGCATCTTTCATTATCAGTAAGCAGATTTAAGACACTAAACCTACTTCAACCCCCTTTCAACCCTTGCCATAATTCGCAAATTTCTCATCTTTTTAGAAAAACAATCCATGAAATAGGATGGAAAATTCTTGGATTTTCCAACGGTATTTCCTTTCGTTAGAACGTATCTTTCGTTATCAGTAAGCATATTTAAGAAACCGACCTTTTTTCGCTCCCTCTCAACCCTTATTATATATAGCGAATTTTGCATATTTTCAAGAAAATATTTCTTTTAAAAGAAATGGAAAATTCGTTGATTTTATAACGTTATTTCCTTTTTTAAGAATGCATCTTTCATTATCAGTAAGCAGATTTAAGACACTAAACCTACTTCAACCCCCTTTCAACCCTTGTCATAATTCGCGAATTCTCATCTTTTTAGAAAAAAAATCCTTGAAATAGGATGGAAAATTCTTGGACTTTCCAACGGTATTTCCTTTCATCAGAACGTATCTTTCGTTATTAGTAAGCAGATTTAAGATTCCGACCCTTTTTCGCCCTCTCTCAATCCTTATTATATATAGCGAATTTTGCATATTTTCAAGAAAATATTTCTATTAAAAGGAATGGAAAATTCTTGGATTTTATAACGTTATTTCCTTTCTTAAGAATGCATCTTTCATTATAAGTAAGCAGATTTAAGACACTAAACCTACTTCAACCCCCTTTCAACCCTTGTCATAATTCGAGAATTTCTCATATTTTTAGAAAAAAAAAATCCATGAAATATGATGGAAAATTCTTGGATTTTCCAACGGTATTTCCTTTCGTTAGAACGTATCTTTCGTTATCAGTAAGCAGATTTATGATTCCGACCCTTTTTTCGCCCACTCTCAACCCTTATTATATATAGCGAATTTTACATATTTTCAAGAAAATATTTCTATTAAAAGGAATGTATTTTATAATGTTATTTCCTTTCTTAAGAACGAATCATTCATTATCAGTAAATAAATTTAGTACATCCACCCTCCTTCATCCCCTTTCAATCATTGTTTTATATCGCGAATTTCAAAATTCAAATATTTTTGTTTGAAGGAATAGAAAAAATCATGGATTTTCCAACTATTTTCTTTTCCTAAAAATGTATTGATCGTAATCAATAAATAGATTTAGAACATCTACCCTCCTTCATTGCTTTTATATCGCGAATTACACATATTTTTAAATAAAATATTTTTAACAGAAATATTTGTTGGAAAATTCGTTGATTATCCAATATTATTTAGTTTTTTTATATTGTTTATTATCAATAAGTAAATTTAGGGCACCGACCCTCCTTCATCCCCTATCCCTGATCATATATAGCGAATTTTGCACATTTTCCAGAAAATTGTATATTAAAATGGATGGAAAATTGCTTAATTTTAAAACATAATATTCTTTCTAAAAAACGTATTCTTCATTATTAATAGATTTAGGGCACCGACTCTTCTTCGCCCCCTCTCAACCCTTATCATATATAGCGAATTTCGTGTATTTTCCAGGAAATATTTTTATTAAAAGGGATAGAAGATTCGTGGATTTTATAACATTATTTACTTTGTTACCAGACACTCTTAGGGGTATAAAGTTTTTTTTGATAATATATATATATATACAGACAGGTTTTTTTTTATGGGTATACATTATTGGAAGTGTATACCTGCAAAAAACGCGAGTCAAACGTAGGGGAAATGTATACTAATAAAAAAAGCTCTCTGTATATATTTTCTATTTAACTCTGAATTAAATGTGAGTTTCGTGAATTTTTGAAAAATATATGAAAACATTTTGTACACTTTTCTTCACTTATTTTATTTATTAACAGATGTACATTTCGATCACCATATTATCATTATCATTGTTTTACAAAGATAAATGTAAATCTTCGTTTTCTTCGCGTTTTTATCCTAAAAAAAACGCGAAGCAAATGAGTTATTTATTATTTTACTTTAAATGTACAGATATAAACGAAAACAAAGACGAAATTGCTCCGAGTTTGTTTCTTTATTTACTTTAACCCAAATAAATCGCTTAAAATTGGAATCAAGAGCCAATTCATAAAGTTCATTCACACTTAAAAATAATAAACAAGCTGTACTCGTTCTTTCCCCACAAGAATATAAGGTGTAATCAATTAAGAATTATTCGAGCTTCATTTACTAAATTATTTCTAATTGCAAAATAGTAATTTCGTATTTGTTTTCGTTTATTTCGATTTTTCTTTTAATTTTTAATAATTTGACTTTTTTAATGGACGTTTTTCATTGTTAAAGCGCCTTTTAAAAGAAATGTAATATTATTGTATTGTTTAGTTTTAAGTTCAGTGTTTGTATCTATTATGTATTTTTGTGTTGTATATTGTATTATTCATGTAAATGACACGCTGCTCAAATAAATAAATAAATAATTAAAATTTCATCCAATTTCAAGATGCCACGCAAACGAGTTGCTTATTTATTTACGTTCACCCAAATATGTTGGACCGCTGGAAATTGGAATCAGAAGTCAATTCATAAAGTTCATTCACACTTAAAAATAACAAACAAACAGAAAGGTCGGATTTTCGTGGAGAAAAAAAAACGCAACCTTGCAGAGAGTGAAGAGTGTTTATCTGCGTATACCGCTATAAAAAAAATTGTTATTCAATCAATGCTTGAAAAAAAAAAGTGCAGAGCAACAAAAATTGAGGCAAGAAACCGATTTTGCGTTAGTCGCGTTCGTGTGCGGGCTGATAGCAATCAATCGGGAGTGAAAAATCTACGAAGAGTTTCAACTGAGTGCGGTTGTGAAGGGGAATAGTGAAACTTTTAAATCATGTAAGTTGAAACACGAAAGTTTAACTTATAAATTAATATATTTTCAATTCTAGTCTCATTAATCACTTGCTAAAATATTTTAGTAAATTAAATAAAAAGAATTTGAAAATAATTAATTAATAAATTATTTTCCCTTTAGCTACTGTGACAATTTGACTTATCTACATAAGTACTTTAACAAATGTCTAATAATAGACATATGCTGTTGCATAACAATAACATATTGTATAATATAACAATTTTAACTGTGATCAAGTGAATAAATCCTTTTTCTATTAATATTTTAGTAATATTAGGAATTGTTGAGTAAATTGAGTAAGTGCGTGTAAAACAAACCAAGTGAAACTTACTCAACAATTCCTATTATAAATTAATAGTTATTGATTAATTTAAAGTTACAACACAAGTAGGAGAACCGAGTGAAGTTTTTTGTACTTTACTATTTCTTCATTTACTGTTTTGCATTCTTCGTTATTTTATTTGCTAAGTGAAGTTTTATACTCGATTTGTTCTTCACCTGCTGACTCAAGGTTTTGTACTCTATTTTTCCATCCATCCATGAATTTATAATATATTTTTTTCAATATGTAAAATTGGCGTTATAAGACAACGGTTGAAAAAGATGAAGGAAGGTCGGTGTCTTAAACAATTCATTCTTAAGAAAGTAAATATGTATGAAAACACTTTCTAAACTTTTCTTCACTTATTTTATTTATTAACAGATTTACATTTATCTTTGTAAAACAATGATAATAATAATATGGAAAAATCGAAATAAACGAAAACAAATACGAAATTGCTATTTTGCAATTAGAAATAATTTAGTAAATTAAGCTTGAATAATTCTTAATTGATTACACCTTATGAGGAAAGAACGAGTACAGCTTGTTTATTATTTTTAAGTGTGAATGAACTTTATGAATGGGCCTTTGATTCCAATTTTAAGCGATTTATTTGGGTTAAAGTAAATAAAGAGACAAACTCGTAGCAATTTAGTCTTTGTTTTCGTTTATTTCTGCACATTTAAAGTAAAATAAATAACTCATTTGCTTCGCGTTTTTTTAGGATGGAATTATATCCTAAAAACCGCGAATAAAACTAAGATTTACATTTATCTTTGTAAAACAATGATAATGATAATATGGTGATCCAAATGTACATCTGTTAATAAATAAAATAAGTGAAGAAAAGTGTACAAAATGTTTTCATATATTTTTCAAATCTTCACGAAACTCACATTTAATTAAGAATTAAATATATATATATATATATATTAAATATATTATTATTTAATATATATATATATATGAAAAAAAAACCTTTATACCCTTAAAAGTGTCTGCTAATAAAGTAAATAATGTTATAAAATCCACGAATCTTCTATCCCTTTTAATAAAAATATTTCCTGGAAAATACACGAAATTCGTTATATATGATACGGGTTGAGAGGGGGCGAAGAAAAGTCGGTGCCCTAAATCTATTAATAATGAAGAATACGTTTTTTAGAAAGAATATTACGTTATAAAATTAAGCATTTTTCCATCCATTTTAATATACAATTTTCTTGGAAAATGTGCAAAATTCGCTATATATGATCAGGGATAGGGGATGAAGAAGGGTCGGTGACCTAAATTTACTTATTGATAATGAACAATATATTCTTGAAAAAAACTAAATAATATTGGACGATCAACGAATTTTCCAACCCTTTTAACAGAAATATTTTATTTAAAATATGTGTAATTCGCGATATAAAAGAAATGAAGGAGGGTAGATGTTCTAAATCTATTTATTGATTACGATCAATACATTTTTTAGGAAAAGAAAATAGTTGGAAAATCCATGAATTTTTCTATTCCTTTAAACAAAAATGTTTGAATTTTTGAAATTCGCGATATAAGACAATGATTGAAAGGGGATGAAGGAGGGTGGATGTACTAAATTTATTTACTGATAATGAATGATTCGTTCTTAAGAAAGGAGGTAACGTTATAAAATCCATTCCTTTTAAAAGAAATATTTTCTGAAAAATATGCAAAATTCGCTATATATAATAAGGGTTGAGAGGGGGCGAAAAAGGGTCGGTGTCTTAAATCTGCTTACTGATAACGAAATATACGTTTTAACGAAAGGAAATACCGTTGGAAAATCCAAGAATTTTCCATCTTATTTCATAGATTTTTTTTTCTAAAAAGATACGAAATTCGCGAATTATGACAAGGGTTGGAAGGGGGTTGAAGTAGGTTTAGTGTCTTAAATCTGCTTACTGATAATGAAAGATGCATTCTTAAGACAGGAAATAACGTTATAAAATCCATGAATTTTCCATTCCTTTTAAAAGAAATATTTTTTGGAAAATATGCAAAATTCGCTATATATAATAAGGGTTGAGAGGGAGCGAAAAAGGGTCGGTTTCTTAAATCTGCTTACTGATAATGAAAGATACGTTCTAACGAAAGGAAATACCGTTGGAAAATCCAAGAATTTTCCATCCTATTTCATGGATTTTTTTTTCTAAAAAGATGAGAATTTCGCGAATTATGGCAAGGATTGAAAGGGGGTTGAAGTAGGTTTAGTGTCTTAAATCTGCTTACTGATAATGAAATATAAGTTCTTAAGAAAGAAAATAACGTTATAAAATCCACGAATTTTCCATTCCTTTTAATAGAAATATTTTCTGGAAAATATGAAAAATTCGCTATATATAATAAGGGTTGAGAGGGGGCGAAAAAGGGTCGGTGTCTTAAATCTGCTTATTGACAACGAAAGATACGTTCTAACGAAGGGAATATACCGTCGGAAAATCCAAGAATTTTCTATCCTATTTTATGTTTTTTTTTCTGAAAAGATAAGAAATTCGCGAATTATGATAAGGGTTGAAAGGGGGTTGAAGTAGCTTTGGTGTCTTAAATCTGCTTACTGATAATGAAAGTAACGTTCTTAAGAAAGGAAATAACGTTATAAAATCCAAGAATTTTCCATTCCTTTTAATAGAAATATTTTCTGGAAAATATGCAAAATTTGCTATATATAATAAGGGTTGAGAGGGGGCGAAAAAGGGTCGCTGTCTTAAAACTGCTTACTGATAACAAAAGACACGTTCTGACGAAAGAAAACAACGTTTGAAAATCCAAGAATTTTCTATCATATTTCATGGATTTTTTTTCTGAAAAGATGAGAAATTCGTGAAAGCTTGCCATTATCAAGTATTATACTTGATAATGGCAAGCTGATTTGCCGAAACTGCAGTTGTATTTATAAATATACAGAGTGTTATACTAACAAAGTTATTTATTTGTTTAAATATCCTTTAAATTAAATTAACATGTATAACGAAATAGAAGCCTCAACTATTAAGAATTTACTACTGAAGTTTGAATGAATATATTCTAATATAAATTTCTTTAAAATTTTCAACGTCATTTCTTTTAATTTTATTAGTTTAGGGTTAATTAAGGGATGAAAAAAAGCAGGTGTCTCAAATATGCTCTTAATTTGTAAAAGATATATCCTATAGATAAGAAATAGCGTTGGAAAATCTTAAGAAAAGGCATCCAATTTCAACGCTTTGAATTTTTTTTTGCAGAATGGAAATTAATTCCGTTTGTAGCAGTTCATGAATGCATAACGTGAACATTTATTTATTATTATTCAGGTGGTTATTTAATACAAACATGAATGGTTTTCAGTTACTTGACAAAATATGTACTTAAAATAAAACGATTGCTAACTTTACACTTTTACTGTTATCTCAGTTTCTTATGATATTATTAATTATGCAATGCAAGGGTAAATTTCTTGTCAAATTGTTATTAATTTTATGTAATTTTTGTTTTATTCTTTATACAACACAAATGCTGAGATCAATACGATTAGAAAACCCCCAGCCTATCGGAGGCTTTCTTTTACAGCCACCATTACTTTCGGGGTGTTTCCCTTAAGAGCGCAAGCGTTCCTTTCACCCCTCACCGAATGGCAACGTCTAGCAACAAGAATCAGCATTGTTTGTTTTATACAAAAATTATTATTTTTATAAGTAAATGTAACCGTAAATATGTCTGATTGAAAACTTTTTAATGTTAAAAAAATAAAAAGATTTAAGTAATTATGGAATAGGATAGAAGCGTATTCGAGCAAGGGACGGCACATCTTCCATTTATTATGAAACAAGTGTTAGTTTTTTGGAAAATTTCAAAGTTTATTCAAAAATATTTCACCGCGGGTTAAGTGGTGAAAATGATTAAAAATTTACGAAAAAAATGTTTTCTTTGTTGCAAAATTAATTTATTGTTAAACATAATTTTTGTGATGTGGACGATTTAAAAGAATAGGAATCGCAAAACAAACTAGCAAATCTTCATTAATGAATTTAGAACTAATGTATACCTTCTTTAGTCTTGCGAAAATCGCATTTGTTTATTGCGAAAGTAATTTATTGATAAATGCAATTTTGGAGAATAAATTGATGATAATAATAGGAATCGTAAAATCTGTTTAAAAATAAATTATTAATATTAACATACCTTAATAGAAAAAATAACTTCCAACCCATTCCTGGTGAATCGAAAACTAACTCACCTCCACCACTCACTAATTACCACTTGTTCATAAACAAAAATAAATCGCGTTTTTAATTATTAATAATTTCTAACGTTAAAAATTAAACCGGAATAGTGAACACACTGCGCGTTTTCGGACGACTGAATCGAAATACAAGAGCGCAATTATCGCAAATCAAGAAGAAAAAAACGATCGACGACTCACTCCGAGAACGCATTCCTGAGATAAGAAGATTCGTTGTACCTGGATCCTGGCGCACAGCCAAGAACATACCTATTTAAATTGTTGTATTTTCAATATTATCGCGTATTAAAATAATTACAGATTAATATTTATTTACTTTTTTTATTAAATTCGCATTTATTCCGTGGTAAAAAAATATGTATGAATTATGATGTATTTTAATTAATACACTTGATTATTCGTTTCACTAAATTATTTTATATTTATGTTCGCGTAACTTTCACAACTAAATAAAATAGTTGTTCTGGCACGGCCTACTTTGATTAAAAATTCTATACCAAATTTGTATTTGAGATTAAATATCTCAAAAACGGTAAACGGTAGCTATTTAATATGTTATATAAAAATGAAGAGTGATTAATTTTCTATTAAAATAGCATAAAAAATATAGGGTGTCCCATTTAAGTAAAAAGAGAAAAAAATCATTTTGCGTATTGCTTCACATTGTATTTAAAAATTTATTTTGAGAGAAAAAAAAGAGTATTTCTTTTATTATTAAGTATTTTTGCATTTATATGGCGTTGACAGAATGTTTATTTCATTTTTCATTATTGAAATATTAGGCTCTAAACATCTATCGATTTCAACATTCATTTGTTTATAACTTTTAAACTATGAAAAATTGACCTATTAAATCTTATATAAAAAATTATTATTTTTAAACGTAGAATCGAAAATCTTCATAAAAAATATATCATTCCATTTAAAAAAAACATATGTTTGATACGTTACGTGATTATTGGACACCTTGTATATATGAAACTAATTTTAAAATGTGAATTTTGACAGTAGCTACTAATAATATAAGTAACATTTTTTTTGTATATTTCTTTATAACTGAGATATTGGACTTCATCGTAATCTTACGCCACCCTGTATAATGTGTAACAGGTCGATCGCGTAACGCATTATACTTAAAGAATAATCATCCAATAACATTATCCTCTAAACATAATCTTACATATACAATTCTATTAGATGAACATAAGAGTTTGCACTCATTGTGGTTCGGAACATCTCTTAAATTCTGTTAGAAGTATTATTCTTCCTTGTATTCATTGTAATCCAATACAATCAATTCCTATAATGGGCGACTTATCAACTGACAGAATAAATCCTAAGTCCTCCTTTTTACATTACTGGAGTTTATTATTCTGGGCCATTTTATGTAAAAAATCGGAAGGCTCGAGATTTAAGAGCATATAAACTTACTTATTTGTTTCACAACAAAAGCAGTGCATTTCTGCGCATCGTCGATTTTATGCAAGACGTGGTAGATTCAATTTAATTTGTATTTTATTTAATTTATTGGTAGATTTTTATTAATCTATTCATATTTATTTTTACAATATAACCCAATGTTTAAGTATAAAAACTATTAATTTCATACCTTTTTAATTCTTCTTTTAAGCGTTTTAGCTGCTTACACTTTTACATCAAGACAAAATTTTCTATTAATATGAAGTAAGTAAGGAGCAACTACTTCTTTAAAAACAATTTTTTTTTGTTTTATTTAAACACCAATAAAAAATAACAGTAAATTATGTGTGTAACCGTCGCGTATATAAAACCCAACCGCCGATTTTCAACTGTTTCCCCTTTTAGACTTTTTTCTCCTTCAGCCTGAACGAACGAAAACGGCCTTGCGATTTATTTCAACAATGACCTCCTTTTTATTCATTTTCAAGGCTGCTGAAACTATCAAAATAAGAAGGAAGAGTAATAAAATAAAAACGAGTGCCTACAATAGGGTACACACACGTGAAATAGGAATAAGAAGAAGGAGAAGGAAATAAAAAAACGAGTATTTTAAACAGATACATAGAATAGGAAAAAAAAGGTAGAGGAGTAAAAAAGTGCGAGGGTCTAAAGGGATATGTGAAATAGGAAAGAAAAGAAGGAAAGAGAATAAGAAATAGGAGAGAAAAGAAGGAGAATACGAAAGAGGACAGAGAATAAGTAATATAGGAAAGAAACGAAGGAGAATAAAAAAAAAATAATGTCTTAATATTTAACAAGAAATTGCAAAACAATGAGTTATTATTATTTATCTTAAGTCCTTCTACCCTTTCGGGTGTCGGTCTAACAATGAGTTAAAATTTAAAAAAAAATCTTTTATATTAAATATATATATATAATCTAAAATCCCCATCTACCATAATGGTGGTGTAGGGGTGTTTTATATTAAATAAAAATGTTAATTATTTCCACAATAATTTATTAATTATTTTCAAATCATTTTTATTTAATATATTTAAATAACTGTGACCAAGAGAATGAATACTCTTTTCTATTTAAAACCTTTTATTATCACATATATTTGTTTTTTTTTAATTATTCTTTTACTTCTCGATATACAAACATCTTTACTCGGACAGCAGAATTATAATTCTTTACAAATATTTATATTTACAATACATATTGGTGGGTTAGTAGTCTGTCATGGGCTATCGACCGGAGGTCTTTCTACCCCCTCACTTCTCTATTTTGTTAGTTTTAGCAGTTTAATACTTTTGTACCAACAATATGCAGGCTGCAATAAAATTCATTACACAGCTTGTCTAATTTCTGGGGTACCCCCAGGTTCCATCTTTGATTATTTGTTTATATGCATAAATTAAAAAAAATGCAATAAAATTCATAATCCACCTTATCTAATTTCTGGGATACCTCCAGGTTCCATCTTTGATCATTTGTTTATATGCATAAATTAAAAAAATAAATTAATATAAATTTAATCCACCTGTGAAATTCCACCGCGAAATGCAAAAATGTTTTACAAAATTAAAGTAATTAACAACATTAACCACCTACGATTAAAATAGAACTTGACATGATTCTGCACCACAAAAATGCGACAAAATGTAATAAAAATGAGAACCACATTTTATTTTTTATTTATAAATACAGTAATGAAATTGCACTGCGAAGTTCAAAATAACAATTTTAAGTGTGTTGACCACCCCCGATTAAAACGAAATTTCACAGGGTTCTTCAGTATGATATTAGTGATAAAATAACAAAAATTGAGCTCCGCATATTTTTTTGTTTTTATTTATAAATTATAAAAAGGATATTTTTTTATTAAAATTGTATTTCTTGCTACACATTTACGAATATTCTCAAAAATTCAAAACTGTCATTTTTTAACCTTTCAAAATATAAACAAATGAATTATGATTAACAATGTCTAATTAACAATTTCAAACAATTTGTTTTTAGTGGCATTTTGATATTTGAAAAATATAAATATTTTATTAAAATCATATTTTTGCCCAGAGATATCAAATATTAAAAAAATCAAAACTGTCATTTAGAATTTCTGAAAATGCAAACAAATGTCAGAATTGTGATTAGCATTATCTAATTAACAATATTAAACAATTTGCTTTTAGTGGCATTTTGATATTTCAAAAATATAAATATTTTATTAAAATCATATTTTTGTCCAGATATTTCAAATATTTTAAAAAATCAAAACTGTCATTAAGAATTTCTGAAAATACAAACAAATGTCAGAATTGTGATTAGCATTATCTAATTAACAATATTAAACAATTTGCTTTTAGTGGCATTTTGATATTTCAAAAATATAAATATTTTATTAAAATCATATTTTTGTCCAGATATTTCAAATATTTAAAAAAATCAAAACTGTCATTAAGAATTTCTGAAAATACAAACAAATGTCAGAATTGTGATTAGCATTGTCTAATTAACAATTTTAAACAATTTGCTTTTAGTGGCATTTTGATATTTGAAAGATATAAATATTTTATTAAAATCATATTTTTGTCCAGATATTTCAAATATTTAAAAAAATCAAAACTGTCATTAAGAATTTCTGAAAATACAAACAAATGTCAGAATTGTGATTAGCATTGTCTAATTAACAATTTTAAACAATTTGTTTTTAGTGACATTTTGATATTTGAAAAATATAAATATTTTATTAAAACATATTTTTGCTCAGATATTTCAAATATTTAAAAAAATCAAAACTGTCATTTAGAATTTCTGAAAATACAAACAAATGACAGAATTGTGATTAGCATTGTCTAATTAACAATTTTAAACAATTTGCTTTTAGTGGCATTTTGATATTTGAAAAATATAAATATTTTATTAAAATCATATTTTTGCCCAGATATTTCAAATATTTAAAAAAAATCAAAACTGTCATTTAGAATTTCTGAAAATACAAACAAATGTCAGAATTGTGATTAGCATTGTCTAATTAACAATTTTAAATAATATGCTTTTAGTGGCATTTTGATATTTCAAAAATATAAATATTTTATTAAAATCATATTTTTGCCCAGATATTTCAAATATTTAAAAAATCAAAACTGTCATTTAGAATTTCTGAAAATACAAACAAATGTCACAATTATGATTAGCATTGTCTAATTAACAATTTTAAACAATTTGCTTTTAGTGGTATTTTGATATTTGAAAAATATAAATATTTTATTAAAATCATATTTTGCCCAGATATTTTAAATATTTAAAAAAATCAAAACTGTCATTAAGAATTTCTGAAAATACAAACAAATGTCAGAATTGTGATTAGCATTGTCTAATTAACAATTTTAAACAATATGCTTTTAGTGGCATTTTGATATTTCAAAAATATAAATATTTTATTAAAATCATATTTTTGCTCAAATATTTCAAATATTTTTTTAAAAAGAACTGTCATTTAGAATTTCTGAAAATACAAATAAAAGTCAAAATTGTGATTAGCATTGTCTAATTAACAATTATAAACAATTTGTTTTTAGTGGCATTTTGATATTTGAAAAATATAAATATTTTATTAAAATCATATTTTGCCCAGATATTTCAAATATTTAAAAAATTTAAAACTGTCATTTAGAATTTCTGAAAATACAAACAAATGACAGAATTGTGATTAGCATTATCTAATTAACAATTTTAAACAATTTGCTTTTAGTGGCATTTTGATATTTGAAAAATATAAATATTTTATTAAAATCATATTTTTGCTCAAATATTTTAAATATTTTTTTTTAAAAAAACTGTCATTTAGAATTTCTGAAAATACAAATAAAAGTCAAAATTGTGATTAGCATTGTCTAATTAACAATTATAAACAATTTGTTTTTAGTGGCATTTTGATATTTGAAAAATATAAATATTTTATTAAAATCATATTTTGCCCAGATATTTCAAATATTTAAAAAATTTAAAACTGTCATTTAGAATTTCTGAAAATACAAACAAATGACAGAATTGTGATTAGCATTATCTAATTAACAATTTTAAACAATTTGCTTTTAGTGGCATTTTGATATTTGAAAAATATAAATATTTTATTAAAATCATATTTTTGCTCAGATATTTCAAATATTTAAAAAAATCAAAACTGTCATTTAGAAATTCTGAAAATACAAACAAATATCAGAATTGTGAATTGTCTCGAAGATTTTATTACCGAATTCAATTGTTTTTCGATTCATTCTATTTCCTCGAAACCGAAACGACAACTAACAGACTCTTCTTCGTTTTATTCCATTTTTTTTTTTCAAGACCGAAACGAAAACTCGTCAACTATTTACAAAACATCCCTTTTTTCGATTATGTCCTTCCTTGGCTCGCACAAAAGCTGAATCGGTCGTCTTTTGTGCCGGGCGGGATTTTTTTACGCGCTCGCCATAAAACTCCGGCCCCCTTTTTCGCTCCGGATTAATCATGGCCGCGCGTGAGGGGTGACTTTTACGAGGGGAGACCACCCCGTCGCGTCGGCCATTAAAGCTACCCTAGTGATTTACGGCCAGAAACCATTGGAGAATTCCGTTCCACGGGCGACGTTTACGATTTTGCGAAATTTGCAGAATAAACGCGATTTTTGACGCTCGATTGGGAATGTTTAAGTTGTGTTTATGTTTGTTTGGGGTGATTAAATTCGATTATCTACAGAACTAAATAAAAATTGTTATTTATATCAATTTATGAACTTTCAATATCAGAAGCCAAATAAATGACACACGCTTCGAATCATCCCTTTAAAAAATAATTACTAACCCTCTTTGCACAGTATCAATCTCTGATTTTAATTTCGATTTTTGAGAAAGTTGACAATTGATCTTGAACAAATAAAAATTGTTATTCTTATCAACAATTCATGTACTTTCAATATTAGAAGTCAAACAAATGATACACGCTTCGAATCATCCCTTAAAAAAATAATTACTAACCCTCTTTGCACAGTATCAATCTCTTTGATTTTAATGCCGATATTTGAGAAAGTTCACAACTCGTTTTAAATAAATAAAAATTGTTATTCTTATCAACAATTCATGTACTTTCAATATCACAAGTCAAACAAATGATACACGCTTCGAATCATCCCTTAAAAAAATAATTACTAACCCTCTTTGCACAGTATCAATCTCTTTGATTTTAATGTCGATTTTTGAGAAAGTTGACAATTGGTTTTAAACAAATAAAAATTGTTTTTCATATCAACAATTCATGCACTTTCAATATCAGAAGCCAAACAAATGATACACGCTTCGAATCATCCCTTAAAAAATAATTACTAACCCTCTTTGCACAGTATCAATCTCTTTGATTTTAATGCCGATTTTTGAGAAAGTTGACAATTGGTCTTAAATAAATAAAAATTGTTTTTCTTATCAATAATTCATGTATTTTCAATATTAGAAGTCAAACAAATGATACACGCTTCGAATCATTCCTTAAAAAAATAATTACTAACCCTCATTGCACAGTATCAATTTCTTTGATTTTAATGTCGATTTTTGAGAAAGTTGAAAATTCGTCATAACTAAATAAAAATTATTATTCTTATCAACAATTCATGTGCTTCCAACATCAGAAGTCAAATAAATGATACACGCTTCGAATCATCCCTTAAAAAAATATTACTAACCCTCTTCACGCCGTATCAATCTTTTTGATTTTAATGTCGATTTTTGTAAAGGTTGACAGCTCGTCATAACTATATAAAAATTGTTTTTCTTATCAACAATTCATGTACTTTCAATATTGTAAATCAAAAATATGATACACGCTTCGGATCATCCCTTAAAAAAATGCTACTGCCTTATCAGAGGTATTTCTCATATAAAAATATTTTATAATAATTAAAAAAAATATATTTTTTCTGAATTATTGTTTAAAAACAAAATTAAAAGTAATAAGTTTAAATATTACTTAAGAATCCGTTTGTTTTTTGTTTTTATCTCGAACCGTTTAGCCGCAATCGAATTTCAAAGAATTTAATTTACCCTCGAATCCCGGCGCATTCACCATTTGTGCGCAACGCGTTAAAAACTTATAAGTCCGCGGACGTTGTAAATATCTCGGGCTCGGTTTTTTAATTGTGGTTTTAACTTAATCTTTACTTAGATACTTCAATGTCACTAAAGAAATGCAGAAACAAGTAAAATATTAATTATATTAATCCAAAAGCGAAATATTATTATGGTTCTATTTAAATGGTTCAACATTTGGTTATTGTTATTAAATTATATACAATTCAGTATACTTTAAGTAAAGATATTTGCGATTGTATTGTAACTTAATTGTATACTGTACAACCCCTCCAGAGCACCCCCCCAATTCGGGTTTATTTTTGATTACCTCAATATTTTGACTCGATTTAATAAAAAATCGTAAAAAATTGAAAAAAAACTTGTGCAGCGTGGATTCATCAACCCGAGTCACTTAATCAGACTTCAAACTGCAGGGTTATATCAAATATTTGTAGACAATCGTGCTAGCAACCCCTTCAAAGCACCCCCAATTCGGGTTTACTTTCGATTATTCGAATAAATTTGATTCGATTTAATAAAAAATCTAAAAAAATGAAAAACACTTCTGCAAGGATGATTCAACCACTCAAGTCACTTAATAAGACTTTAAACTGCAGGATTATATCAATTGTTTGTAGTTTATCTTGCTAGCAATCCCTCCAGAGCACTCTCAATTCGGGTTTATTTTCGATCGTTTCAATAAATCTGACTCGACTTAAAAAAAAATTCTTAAAAAAATGAGAAAACTTCTGCAGGGCTGATTCAACCACTCAAGTCGCTTAATAAGACTTTAAACTGCAGGATTATATCAATTGTTTGTAGTTTATCTTGCTAGCAACCCCTCCAGAGCACACTCAATTCGGGTTTATTTTCGATCGTTACAATAAAATTGACTGGACTTAATAAAAAATCACAAAAAAATGAGAAAACTTCTGTAGGGCTGATTCAACCACTCAAATCACTTAATAAGACTTTAAACTGCAGGATTATATCAATTGTTTGTAGTTGATCCTGCTAGCAACCCATACAGAGCACCCTCAATTCGGGTTTATTTTCGATCGTTTCAATAAATTTGACTCGAATTAATAAAAAATCTCAAAAAATGAGAAAACTTCTGCAGGACTGATTCAACTACTTAAGTCGCTTAATAAGACTTTAAACTGTAGGATTGTATCAGTTGTTTGTAGTTTATCTTGCTAGCAACCCCTCCAGAGCACACTCAATTCGGGTTTATTTTCGATTATTTCAATAAATTTGACTCGAATTAATAAAAAATCTAAAAAAATGAAAAAAACTTCTGCAGGGTTGATTCATCTACTCAAATCGCTTAATCAGACTCTAAACTGCAGGATTATAACAATTGTTTGTAGTTGATACCGCTAGTAACCCCTGCAGAGCACTCTCAATTCAAGTTTATTTTCGATTGTTTCAATAAATTTGACTCGATAAAAAAATCTAAAACGAATTGAAAACACTTCTGAAGGGTTATTAAACCACTCAAGTGGCTTAATCAGACCCAAAACTGCAAGATTATATCAATTGTTTGTAGTTGATCCTACTAGCAACTCCTCCAGAGCACCCTCAATTCGAGTTTATTTTCGATCGTTTCAATACATTTGACTCGAATTAATATAAAATCTAAAAAATGCAAAAACTGCTGCAGGGTTGATTAAATCACGCAAGTGGCTTAATAAAACTCTAAACTGCGGAATTATGTCAATTGTTTGTAGTTGATTCTACTAGCAACCCCTCCAGAGCTTCCTCAATTCGGGTTTAGTAAATTTGACTCGACTTAATATAAATTCAAAAAAATATTGGAAAAACTTCTGCAGGATTAATTCAACCACTCAAGTCGCTTAATCAAACCTAAAACTACAGGATTATATCAATTGTTTAAAGTTGATCCTGCTAGCAACCCCCGTAGAGCACTTTCAATTTGGCTTTATTTTCGATTATTTCAATAAATTTGACTCGAATTAATAAAATATCTTAAAAAAAAAAATGAAAAAAACTTCTGCAGTGTTGATTCAATCAATAAAGTAGCTTAATTAAACTCCAAACCATAGTATTATGTCAATTGTTTGTAGTTGATCCTACCAGCAACCCCTCCAGAGCACCCTCAATTTATATATTAAATATATCTAGGCTTTATTATTTAGGGTTTTAGGGATTACTTCTGTTGCTGATAGTACAATTATTGGGACTATTATTACATTTTCCACCTTCAATAGGTTCTTTACCTCCATCGCTAGTTCGAGTCTTTACGTTTATTTCTTATCTTTATTAAAAATAGCGAAGTTTTATAAACATTCTTCCAAGCAATGGTGAAAATCGTGAAATACGACAGAGGATGATGAATAAAAACCCATGTGGTTAAAAATGTTATAAACACGGGAAAATTATTCTATAGAATTTATTTGCAAAGAAGAATCAATTAATTTTTTTATACAAATTGTACTTTATGCATAAGAAAGCTTTCGAGGATTGCAGAGATCTCCCCCTTTTTCCCTACAAAAAAAGCAGCTCTCTTCGCGCGAAAGCTCGGAAGGTTCGGAAGCTCTCAGTTAGATGGCACATATCGCCAAAACAATTGGGTTCTGTAATATAATTGGTAAACCTCACGCGATAGTCATTTATTGATTAAACAAAAAACAAATGCTTTATTTAAACAGATTTACTTCTTTAAATTTGTTTAAATAAAGCATTTGTTTTTTTTTGTTAATCACTAAAAAATGATTTATTCAAACAAATATAAACTCACTCACTTGTTTTTACTAAAACAAAACCAAATGATGTGTTGTTATGAGTTACGTGAAGA
Source organism: Philonthus spinipes (assembly GCA_963082785.1). Classification (NCBI taxonomy): domain Eukaryota; kingdom Metazoa; phylum Arthropoda; class Insecta; order Coleoptera; family Staphylinidae; genus Philonthus; species Philonthus spinipes. Next base: position 11,801,051 of record OY720321.1, on the reverse strand, counting down.
GATTCGAAAAAATTAAAAATAAAACACTTCAAGTAAAGAAAGGAATACAAAGTGTTTTATTTTTAAAACCAAGTGATTTCATTATAACAAATGGTTATTAAATATAAACTCATTTGATTAATAGTAATGAAAATAGAGAGGTTTTTTTGTTGTTGTATAACTAAGTAAGGATGCGTAATTATTTATAGAAATAAAAGCATACACAGTTTAATTTACAAACAAAATTTTCAATTAATCGAATTCCGAAGTATTTCGAAGTAGAAGCCTTAGTTTTTTTTAAAAATAATTTATTTATTTATTTATTAAAGAGGCAAATGGTTTCAATAAATCTTTTTTTAATACATTTGTTTTTGAATTTCTTTGAATGCATCGTTTTTTTATAAATAAATTAAATTAAATTTGTTTGAATAAATCATTTGTTTTTGTTTAATAAATAATATTCATTTATTTATTAAACAAAACCAAATGATTTATTCAAACAAATTCTTTTCTTTTTTTAATACACGTGTTATTGAATTTCTTTCAATGCATCGTTTTTTATAAATAAATAAAATTAAATTTGTTTGAATAAATCATTTGGTTTTATTTAATAAATAAATGAATATTATTTATTAAACAAAAAAATCATTTGGTTTTATTTAATAAATAAATGAATATTATTTATTAAACAAAAACAAATGATTTATTCAAACAAATTTAATTTTATTTATTTATACATTCATATTCATTTATTTATTAAAAAAATCAAATAATTTAATCTTATTTATTTATAAAAAACGATACATTGAAAGAAATTTAAAAACACATGTATTAAAAAAAGATTTGTTCAAGCTAATTTAAATTTTTTTTATTACAAATGATTTATTGAAATAAATTCAAACTCATTTATTAATTAAACAAAACAAGAAAAAAAAAGAGATTTATGATGATTTATTTATTTATTACATGATTTATTTAATTTATTTACATAACTGTGACCAAGTGAATGAATACTTTTCTTTATTTAAATTTTAACTCATTTTAACAAAACTTATTTATTTATTAAAAAGACGAATGTATTTTTCATATAAATTCAAATTTATTTATTAATTAAAAAAAATATCAAACAAATTCAAACATTGTTTTTTTATTAAAAACATGAAGTAATTTGAATTTCAGGTTAAATTAAAAAAATACCCTACACCCATATGGGTAGAAAGGTTTCATTGAATATATATATATACATATATATATATATATAAAAATTAAATAATAATTATAACTATAAAATTGATATCCAGATGAAGGTTAATAAATACTTTATTATTATTATAATTATTATTATTAAATATTTCGAGAAGAACCTGTGGAAGGATTGTTTTGGGAATATTCAAGTTAATTAACCGCAATTTTGAAGACAAGCGATCTAGAAAGCTGGTATATTTATTTATTGCACAACTACAGAAATAAAATGGATAATTATATTAATGATAGAAAATGGATTTAAATAAAAAATTGAAAATAATTAATAACTAAGTGAATGAAGGTTCAAAAATACAGAATAAAACACTTCGTTTATTTCACTTATTATGTTTATTTCTTCCGACTAGTTTCGGTCTTTGAACATTATCAAGGAATGTTTCACAAAGTGTTAAGTGAGAAATGAATCAAATATAAGTGAATGAACTCTCTTTTCTAATATATAATAATAATAATCTTTATTAAAAGATATATACAGAAAGTATACAAAATAAGTAATAAACATTAATAAACTCAAATGTATAATTTATATCTGTTAATTGGCTATCGACCAGTGGTCTTTCAGCGTTGTCTCTTTTCTATTATTATTAATAATATAAATTGGATTTAATTTATTATTGCAATTATTTAAATGTACACAAAAATAATAAAAAATTCATGCAATTCTAGAAGCCTGGATATTTTAAGAAAAACTGTAAAGTCCCTTTCGCTTCAGTTCAGCTTTATTTCCTAAGATGTCGCTGTGATCTGAGTAGAATCTATTGATTTTCCCGCTACGAATAATTAACGCCGGAATAATTTAAAATCAATAAAACATATTTAATTCGAATCAACTGTATTAATTAATGCACAAAACAAAAATTAAGCAAATAAATTAATCCTCGTTTGGCCATTTAATGAATCACGCAGATTTACGGGCAGTTCCCTTCTGGCCAAACGCGCGACGTACGTACTACAATGTAAATAAAGGTTATGAATCATTAAATCGCAATTAACATTACCATCAACTTAACAAACGACTTCCGACGCTTGTACACAAGTGAACGGTTTATGCGCTTTTGTTTATTGCCCGGTTGAAGTAAATTCGACACTTCGCCGATAATTCCCACCTTTATGAATACTTTCGACCGCGAATGCGAACACCAGAAATAAAAGAATATATAAAGAAAGTGAAAGATTCACTAATCGGTTTATTCGGGAAATTAACATTTTTTTTGTTCGCAAATTTGACACGCTTAAAATTTAAACATTGACCAACTGGAGACTAATTAGCATAGTCTGTTAAACATGACTGATTGTAGGCTAGTTAAAGGGTGTTTGCTAATTTTGACTAATTAGCATAGTCTGCTGATCATGATTAACTGGAAATTAACTGGCATAGTCTGCTAATCATGACTAATTAGAGACTAGCTAACATAGTCTGCTAATCATGACTAATAGGAGAATAACATAGTCTGCCAATCTTGACTAACTAGAGACTATAGTAATAATGACTAACTGGAGACTATAGTAATAATGACTAACTGGAGACTAACCAGCTTAGTCTGCTAATCATGACTAACAAGAAACTAACATAATGTGCTAATAATGACTAATTGGAGACTAATTAGCATAGTCTGATAAATATGATTAATTACAGGCTAGTTACCGTACTTTGCCAATCATGACTAACCAGCATAGTCTGCTGATCATGATTAATTGGAGACTAACTAACATAGTCTGCTAATCATAATTAGCTGGTGATTAATTAACATAGTCTGCTTAACTGGAGATTAATTAGCATTGTCATGATTAGAAAACTAGTATAGTCTGCTGATCATGACTAATTAGAGACTAGCTAACATAGTCTGCTAATCATGACTAACAGAAGAATAACATAGTCTGGCAATCTTGACTAACTAGAGACTATAGTAATAATGACTAACTGGAGACTAACCAGCATAGTCTGCTAATCATGACTAACAAGAAATTTACACATAATCTGCTAATAATGACTAATTGGAGACTAATTAGCATAGTCTGATAAATATGATTAATTATAGGCTAGTTACCGTACTTTGCCAATCATGACTAACCAGCATAGTCTGCTGATCATGATTAATTGGAGACTAAGTAAGACTAAGTTAGTTTAATCATAATTAGTTGGCGATTAATTAACATAGTCTGCTTAACTAGAGACTAATTATATCTAACTAGCATAGTCTGCTGATCATGACTAACTGGGGACTAACTAGCATAGTCTACTAATTAATCTGTGTAAAATTTTCTACAACTTTGTCCTTTACAGTTTTTTTTCTATCTATGATAATAATAGAGATATATTGATTTCAAAAAATTGACACATTTTACTTTTTTCAAAATATCCAGTTACCCTTGACTTTTTCAAATATTTCTTTTTATATTTCATTTTATTCGTCTTATAAAATTACACTTCTTTTCCCATTTAACCGTTTTTCTATCCCGAGATCCCCATAGAGAACATCGAAAAAAACTTACCCTGTATATATATATATATATATATATTGGAATTATTAAGTTTGTTTAATTTTAATGTTAACCCATATTTGTTGAAATGTAGAAGCAAGGCGGTTTTCAATATACGTCCCTGTGAGCAAAATTATTCACTTAACAGTCCATTGAATAGAATAATAAGATGTATTAACCTACTCAACTGTGATATTAAATTTGATATATTTGGGAGTTCGTTCATTACATTTAAGCGTCAACTTAAGAAATTACTTTGATTTTGTACTTTTTTTGTACTTGCATATACATTGATTGATTGTAAGTAATAAAAGTATTATTATTATTATTATATTATCAAAAGCCCTTACGGATGTTGGGCGTTCATAAAATAAATACAAAATTGTAATATTTTGTTGGTTAATTAAAAATATTAAACCTAAGTGCAATGAAATAAAATCCTCAAGTATAAAAAAATCTGTATTTGTATTTAATAAAATTGTCCAACCACCACTCAAGAGTATGGATAACTTCAGATGATCATTTCGGTCTTTTGAACCTTATCGGACCAATGGCACCAGATAGGAACTTTGTACTATCTTTCCAATCATAAAATTGCGTTGATTATTATTTTCATAGCATTGTTGTAAATATTTCCATTTCAAGTAAAATATTTAGAAATGAGGCGGAAAGACCATTGGTCCATAACTAATTAACAAATATAAAATATACATTTGATTTTGTATTTTTTTATTATTTAATTAGTTTTTTTGTTGTATATGTCTGTTAATAAAAATTATTATTGTTATTATTAAACCCTACACCGAAAGGTAAAAGGGTCAATTAATAAAAAATATATATTATTATTATTTAGAAATATATAGAACTACGCAACACACCTGAACTATATTTACCTGTAGTTGGAAGGATTTAAAAATAATTACGACTCATACGTGGTTACGCAGTGCGTGTTACAAACCTCGTTCTTTCCACGTTTGAAAAATATTAAATCAGATTTAAAGCCACTTGTTTGACTTGCGGGTGTACAATGCCAGGAAAATTATTTCTGTTTTTCCATTTTAATAGACTCGTCATACAACGGAAACTTTTCAGGTACGTGTTAAACTTTTAAACAAAAACATACAATAATTCATGCATTTTTTATCGTATAATTCGCAATTATGTCATAAATCAGTCTGGATTCACACGCTGTCTGGTCACCTTATAATATATACAAGTGTTGAGCAAAATCGAGTAATAATAATTGAGTATTTCTAAATCAGCAATTTAAAATAAATAAAGTTTATGAGTAACAATAACTTCCGGCACCCGAAAGAGTACAAGAAGAAGTTTATAAAAATAATAAATAACAATAAAACTGTACCTCATAATTACTGAATACAATATAAAGTTAATATAAATGAGCAATACAAACAAAAATATTTTATTTATAGCACAAGGGACGCGGAAAAATTGTTACTCTAGATTATTAAATATTTTATTTATAATTATATCAATAGAATATGTTTCATTAATAAAATTGTCTTATAGTAAATTTTGCAGTAACAAAAAATATCGAAAAGATCGACTTTGCCCATCTCTATTTATTATATACACAAAACATGTGATAATCTTCAGATAGAGTGTATTTATTTTACGTGTGTTTTGTGCGATCCGTATTTCTCATTAAAGTCGTAGCGGAAATCTATAAATTTCAACCCCTAAACCCCTAATCAGTTTGAGAGAAGGTGGCAGAAATCAATTCGTCGGGCTAGGAATTTGCATGTCCCCCTTCTCCCTCAGCCCTTCCGGAACATAACTCATCCGCTTTCCCGCCCTCTTTTCCTCTCCCTCGCCCGTTTTCCTCCCTCCTCTCCTCTCTGTCATCCGTTTCCATCCCTCTTTTCCTCTCGCTTACACTCTATCTATTCCTCTCCCCCAACCGTTTTCCTCCCTCTTCACCTCCCCCTCGCCCGGCAACAGGGAGGCCTTTCCCCTCTTTCACCCCCGTTTGACATTTACGTCCGGATTCCATTAAACCTAATGGCACATACGCCATTCCCCTCCCGCCACTCTTCCCTCCGTCCCCCATGTTGAAATCTGGCGCGAATTCCTCTCTCAGCTATGCATGCACCAATGAATATTAAAGGGAGCGCATGCACCGACGTCGACGACGCCGGGCGTCGCGACGCTGCCCTTTCCGAATCGAAAACACGATAACGGCGCATAAAACGCGGTGGAATTAGCATGAGAATGCATTTTCCGCGGAATCCAACACACACGCGAAACACGCTTTCGGAGCAAGGAGCGAAGGGGGTGTTTTATATTTAGTCTAGTTTTATAACGGGAAAATTACGAGTCGGGTTTATTACGGGCCGTGAATATAGACCGCTTTAATTCGCAACGATGGATTTTCATTCACTCGCTTGATTAAAACTAAAAAAAATTGTATAATGCGAATGCTTTCAAAAGTTTCAGATAGTTTTTAAATTAAACCCGAACCATTAATGTAGAAATTATTTAAAATTACACAAATGGAATTTTTAAACTTGATCATTTAATTTATTATAGAAGATTCATTAAGAGGAACGATGCATTTTTCTACCGGAAAATTAATTTGCAATTATTTTGTAATTACATTTTTTCCGACTCGTAAAACTCAAAATATACGAAATTTTAAAAAATCTGTAATAATAATTTGAATTATTTCTTGTGCTAAATGTACTTATAAATAAAATATTTTTTTTTGTATTGCTCACTTATATTACCCTTATATTGTATTACTATTTAGCAAATAAAGGGATTTATTATTATTATTTAAATAATTTCCAGAGTATTATTTTCTTTGCGCCGACATTCCTGGCGGGAAATCTTAAATTTAACTAATAAAAAATCGAAGATATAGATATGACTTTCAATAATTTCGATGCGAGTGATAATGATCCTAAATTTGACTCTTGAGGGACCCCAGAAGTTGATACGAGTTTAATGTCAATGCAACTTTATAATAATAATAATACTTTATTTCTCAACAGAACTAATTCCAATTAAATGTATAATGATAACTAAAATCTAGTGTAACTATTACTAATAATAATACATATAAAGAAAACATACAACATTTTGAGTATAAGTCTTAAAATATGAACATATATAAGGATAAGCGCTATAGCTAATTGTTTATAAAATTTTATTTCTTATTAGTTGGGGCGTTATTTTAAAGATATCAATATTGCGGTTGTTATTAAAAATCGAAATTTCATTGGTTTCGCTAGTCTATATATAAATAAAAATAATCACTAACCATTTAAAAAAAATCTGTTTTTTTTTTAATTTCACATAATTAGTTCGTACGAAACAAACAGCAGCTCATTATATTAAACCCAAACCATCAATTACACTCTCCGCCATCATTTCGCCCTCTTTTCCTTCGTCTCCTAAGGTCGTCTCAAGAACAACGTTTTTAGAGCCCAATTACAGCCGTGCTTTCAGTAAAACGAGGGACATTAATTACAAAAAAAAGAAGAAGAGAAACTGACGTATTTTTTTAACAGTCTACCCCGGATGATTTAAAAGGACAATCCGGTTGACTACCTGAATTTAGAATTGCGCCCATCCGGTGGTTATTACACGTACACGTACGATTTTCTCGGACGGACGGTGAGAAATTTGAATTATATGGCGTCGGTTTACGTTTATCGTTTTATCGCGCTGGTAGCAGCAGTTTCGGGATTTTTATGTAATTGTAAATAACTTTAATTATACACACAGAGAGAGATTGAGACGTACACAAAAAATACATAAGATTGGTTTATTTAAATTAATTGCAATTATTTTAATCAAATTACAATGAAATCACAAATATTTAAAATTACATAATTTAATTTATTAAAATGTAACAGATTTTCTCTTGAAACCGTGGATAATAAAAAAAATTAAAGAAATAGTTAAAATAAAAAAAAACTCCTCAGCCAAAACTGTTTGCCAGTTATAACACTGGAATGAAAGGCGTAGACTTACATTATCAAGCTGTTAAAAATCATCGTGTGTCAATATTTGGTCACTCTTTACGAATACACTGTCGATGGTAAATGTATGGCATTTACATAGAATTGCCAACCAAAACGAAAGCCTCGACTATTAATTTTTACAAGGGAAGTCGCAAGATTTTACCACCATCAAGCTCATGTGAATATATGTGTAGAAAGGGAATGTTTTTTACAATTTTATTCATAATTGCATGTTTATACAAAATAAAAAAAAATAGTTATTAAAAAAATATTTTTCTCAATTACTCTAGTATGTGTTCATTATCCCTGTAAGAGGCACCCTTTTTTTCTTTACTAAAAACTAAATTACCCTACACCCATGTTGGTAGAAAGGAGTCATTGAATATATATATAAAAACTAAATTAAAAAAAGCATATAACTTTAATGATTTACTGTTTTTTTGTCATGTTATTACAGAAATTAAAAAAAAGGTCCAAATGGGTTAATTAACAGATATATACAGAAAAAATATCCAAAATAAATAATAAGAGGTTGCAAAATTTGTATTTGTTAACATTAAACTCTTATGAATTTCGCTATCGAGTCCACCTAATTTTATACTATTTTCAGTTAAGTTAAACTATTCACGTAACTCAAAACAAATACCTTGATTTGAGCAACAACAGTAAATCATTAAAGTTACATGCTTTTTTAATTTAGTTTTTAGTAAAGAAAAAAGGGTGCCTCATACAGGGACAATGGACACATACTAGAGTAATTGAGAAAAACATTTTTTAATAACTATTTTTTTATTTTGTATAAACATGCAATTATGGATGAAATTGTAAAAAACATTCCCTTTCTACACATATATTCACATGAGCTTGATGGTGGTAAAATCTTGCGACTTCCCTTGTAAAGACTAATAGTCGAGGCTTTCATTTTGGTTGGCAATTCTATGTAAATGCCATAAATTTACCATCGAGAGTGTATTCGTAAGGAGTGACCAAATATTGACACACAACGATTTTTAACAGCTTGATAAAAACTAAGTCTGTTTATGTCTGTAAATGAATTTATTAAACATCAAATAAAACAGCATTTATTTTCTTTCCTTATACGAAGATCCATCGCATAATAACATAAAACACTATAAAATTGTGTAATAGTTTCAAGAGTTGGAGGGGACGAGTTTGTCGCGGTGGCAGTTTTTTTTGTTCACTGCGGCCTTTTTTACTGCTCTTCATCAGCGAAATTTTATCGCGCCCCTCGGACCCGGAACGTTTTCCCCCCTTTTGCTCTTTTTTTATCGCCCGGAAAAACTCATCAGGCGCTCCCGCAGTTTAATCTAGAATAACAACAGTAAAAAAAGAACGGGGAGATAAAACTCCACTGAAAAAATAAAATAAAATAAAAAAACAAGCGGAAAAATAGAAGCGATATTTTAATCTTGTATTAGAAGATATTCTTTTGTAATAATAAATATTTATTCAATAATAATAATACGTCTCTTTCTGCAATAGTAAAGGATTTTATACAATATACATTTATTAATAAAAACACGATTTCAATTCCCTTCTTCACTTATTTATTTTCCGTACAATTTTTTCTTTATATAAGGCGGATTGCATCATAGTGGAGGGATTAAGGGAAGGGGGTTAGTTGTGGCGGTAATTGTTTTTGTAATGCGGGGGATTACATAGTTTAATTAAAAAAATGTGTTTTTATTATTTTTCACAACATTATCAAACTTTTATCATAATTAAAAACGCAATGGAATCGCATCCGCACACATCAGATATTTCTTTGTGTGTATGGGTGTATGTTTGTTGTATAGTTACGGAAATGTTTGATCCGTTCGGCGGTTGCGTTAATAAAACCGGCGTTATTGATCAATAAACCTCACTTATGCCCCGTTAAAACTTTTAAACGTCCGCATAAACCGAGATAAACTCGGGATTTGCATTTATATTCGATACTGTTTTCGACCGCGTCGCAAAAAAAGAAAACGCCTCCGTTTCTTTAATTAAAACTTTCGTCCTAGGGGTTTTTACGACCATCTGCGAGGGTTTCGGTTTCCTGTTATTTTTTTGTCCTCCTTCGTATTTTTACCCTCTGGATCCGGGAACTGGAAGGGCTCCAGAGCGGGTTGTTAGAATGTGAAGGGTGGATCGATTGGGTAAACGTTTAGGATTGGAGTGTGGTGAAATGAAGGGAGGGTTTTATTTGCGACTGAATTATATTTAAAATGTAATGTATGGTAAATCAAGAAAAATAAAAACAAAATTAAAGCACGTTGAATTTACTTTTCAGGAGCTGGAATATATCGAAAGTTGAGCTGCGCTGAAATTAATGAATTAAAATAGTTATTATTATCTGTGGATCGTCAATTTTGACAATTATAGAAAAAATCAAATAAAACACGCTCAGAATTGAATTCTGAACAAATTTTTCTAACGAAATTCTTTCGTAATTGTCAAAATAACCTAGTTTTTCTATGTAAATGAAATCCCCATTAAAAAAAAAACATAACCTAATCTAGCGTAACACTAACCCTACTTGACCTAACCTTACAATTAGTGAAAATCCCCAAAAATATATTTTGAGAAATATGTAAGCATGTTTCATGTACATATATATATATAATCATTTTAATCTCTATAATACTCAAGCGGGTGTAGAAATTTTCACATCACTTGATGTTTTAACCAGTCAATCAATAATATCAAGAAATATGATTTTTCTCTCTGGATCCGGGCTTTCCCTCTAAAGCGGATTGTTCGAATCCACCTTTCATATTATAGCAACCCGCTCTAGAGTTTAGGTAAACGTTTAGAATTGGACGAAATGAAGGGAGGGTTTTATTTGGGACTGAATTATTTAAACGGTAATGGATGAATTATTAAGATATAATCGTGTCTATTCTGTACGGGTATAACGTGAACGATTTTTTTTATCATCACAGTCTGAGCAACTTCTGTAATAGATATTTATGTACATAGAATGTGAAGCTATTTAATAACGTTTACTTTAAATTTAACATTTAAACTGTCTCGAATGTTTTAACTATCAGATACCTTTTAGAATGCATTACATAAATTCATTCATTATTTAATTCATTCTAAAGTAGGTTTCTTATACAAACCTTATAAATAAATGGATATAAAAAAAATCTAATTAAATATAATTCAAGTAGCTTGCATAGATTTTTCTTTAACTTCATCATACATTCACGACAGGGCAGAAAGGCCTCTGGTCGATAGCCCAGACAGACTAACACCTACATGTATTGTAATTATTTATATTGTTATATTGTTAAAATCATCTATATAGTCTGAATAAAAATATAAATATATGGTAAATAAATAAGGAAAATGGGACAGAAAGCCTCCGATCGATAGCCCAGGATGGACGATTTTTTTAGATCATTGATCCTGGCATAGGTTTGCACCACAGCCAAATCTCATTATTAACAGACATATTTTTATTTTAGTGTATATACTCAATGTTTGTAAAAATATAATTGAATAAAGATATATATATATATATATATATATATATATATAAGTAAAATGAGAAGAATCAAAACAATTATTAAATGTAACTTGTAATACTTTTCCTTTTGAAGCTGAAATCTGTGATCAATCGTAATCATAATCCCCAACACAATTCGAATTTAATGAAAGTGCAAAAATAAACAAAAATGAATCGATATCATTCAATCATTCAACTCTCGCTTGAATGAAATTAAATCCGCAATTAATCCAAACGCGTCCCGCCTCCTCTCCCCTGCTAATGGATTCCCTCCGTTTCGCGTCTTAATTGCTCATTTCGGATTTACGGCCCACTCGAATGGCTAATTATTGCAGCAGGCCTTCGAGGAGCTCTTCATTCTCGCCGTTCCGCGGGGGAAATCGTCCGGAAAGTCTCCGCCTCGGGGATGGTGATTGCCTGATCCAGAAAACGAGACGGAATTACCGCTCGCTGCTAATTGCGGGCACTCAATATTTACACCTGCGAAATTAAATAGAGAGGAAATTGTTTGCGTTAATTAATTTTATTTATTTGGACATACCTTTTTACACCAGTATACAGCAACACGATAACAAGTGTTTGTAAGTAGAATAAAAAAAAGTTATGTTCTTAAATTCGATCCTTGTGGTAGCCCAGATATTAAAATAAATAGATTAAATTATTACTTTTTTACACTAGTATACAACAACATGATAACAAGTATTTGTTAGTAGAATAAAAAAAATTATGTTCCTAATTTCGATCCTTGTGGTAACCTAGATATTAAAAAAAATAGATTAAATTATTATTTTTCTACATCAGTATACAGCAACAAGATAACAAGTATTTATAAGTAGAATAAAAAAAGTTATGTTCCTAAATTCGACTCTTGTGGTAACCCAGATATTAAAATAAATAGATTAAATTGTTACCTTTTTACACTAGTATACAACAACATCATAACAAGTATTTGTAAGTAGAATAAAAAAAGTTATGTTCCTAAATTCGACCCTTGTGGTAACCCAGATATTAAAATAAATAGATTAAATTATAACCTTTTTACACTAGTGTACGACAACATGATAAAAAGTATTTCTAAGTAGAATAAAAAAAGGTATGTTCCTAAATTCGATCCTTGTGGTAACCTAGATATTAAAATAAATAGATTAAATTATTAAAATTAAGAAACATTTAAAAAGAAAATACGTGTAGAAATGTATGGTATTCAATTCTACACGTATTTCTTAATAATTTAAAATAAATAACTTAGCTATTATATGACAAGATAACAAGTATTTGTAAGTAGAATAAAAAAGTTATGTTCCTAAATTCGACCCTTGTGGTAACTCAGATATTAAAATAAATAGATTAAATTATTAAAATGGAGGGACATTTAAAAAGAAAATACGTGTAGAAATGTATCGTTTACAATTCTACACGTATTTCTTAATAATTTAAAATAAAATAACTTAGCTATTACATAACAAGATAACAAGTATTTGTAAGTAGAATAAAAAGTTGATTCCATTAATTCAATTTTCCGAGTATCCATAGTATTGAAACAAATACTTTTTTTGTTATATTCGATATAATTGTTGATTTTTTAATATTGGTAAATATTATGAGTATTTTTACCAAACTTCAAACATCAATACCATATTATTTTAAGTATAAAAAATTATGGACTTTTTTTTTAAGAAAAAGGAATATTCTATAAAATTCTGCAAATAATTATTAACAATTACAAGTAGAATAATATAATATACCCCAACAGGAAGATCCAAATGGCTTCCAAATGAATTGACCGCCAATAATATTTCGAAACGGGACAATATAGCGACTTTTTAAAAAAAAAATAATATTCTATACAATTTTGCAGATAATTATTAACAATTACAAGTAGAATAACTTGGATAGGGCAAGACATGATAACAAGCACTTGTAAGTCTTCCTAAATCCGATCCTTGGGGTACCCCCGATATTGAAAAAATATATATTATAATATAAAAATTAAGGAACACCATAAAAAGTTTATACTCTCGTTGAATTTATTTAACTAATATTTAAATATCTAAAGCTTTGAAACTGTGAATCAATTAATACTAAATTAACTGATTCACAGTTTCAAAGCTTTAGACATACGCCATAAAATTCTACACTTAATTCTTAACAATTACAATTAAAATAACTTGGCTAATGCAGAACATGATAGCAAGTATTTGTAGGTAGAATAAAAAGTCGATTCCATAAATTCGACCATTGGGGTACTATTGATATTGAAATAAATACAATATATTTCTTATATTCTGATTAATTAAATCTCTAGGATCGAATTTAGGAACTCGACTTTTTTTATTCTACTTACAAGTGCTTGTTATAATTATAATGTCTTGCACTATCCAAGTTATTCTACTTGTAATTTTTAATAATTAACTGCAGGATTTTATGGTATATCCCTTTTTTTACAAAAAAAAAACATTATTTATTTTTTTAATTAAAAAAATATGGGGTTGACAATTGAGGATTGATAAATATATTCTCAAACATCAACCCCATGCATACAAACATCTTTATTCAGACAGCAGAATTACAATTCTTTACAAATATTTATATTTACAATACATATTGATGGATTAGTAGTCTGTCATGGGCTATCGACCGGAGGTTACTATAAAATCCTGCAGATAATTATTAACAATTACAAGTAGAATAATACAAGACATAACAAGCACTTGTAAGTAGAATAAAAAAAGTTATGTTCCTGAATTGGACCCTTGTGGTAACCCTGACATTAAAATAAATAGATTAAATTATTACTTTTTTACACTAATGTACAGCAACATGATAACAAGTATTTGTAAGTAGAATAAAAAAAGTCGAGTTCCTAAATTTGATCCTTGGGGTACCCCTGAAATTGAAATAAATGCATTATAAATATTCAGGAACACTATGAAAGAGTTTATACTCTGGTTGCATTTATTTTGTTAATTAATTAGTATTAGCTAAGTCACAGTTTCAAAGCTTTAGGTAAAGTGAGATCATAAAATGCGTCAAGTTATGATAACAATCGTTCAGAACATAAGCTCTGAATGATTATTATTGATGCCTAAGTTTTATATATTTATTTAGTCTTTTATAACTTTGTATATATATATATATATAAACATCTTTATTCAGACAACAACATTACATACGCTTATACATACATATTTATACGACAAGAAAAAATATTCTGTTAGTCTCCGGGCTATCGACCTGAGGTCTTTCTGCCCTACGTAAGTAATATTATAAATTATTTTCTTTTATAAAAAGGATTCCATAAATGAATTTCGAGTCGATTGTGGTTGACCATGAATTTCTGAGCGTCGTCCAGTTTACACGAAGGTGGAGTTCGATGGCACCCAATCCCGTCCCGATATGCAAATGAATCCCGGGGCATCGATTTCGAATCGGAATTTTATGTCCGGCCGACTTGTCCAGAAAGCGAGAGATGTCAGGGCATAAAACTATCACCTGAAATAACTACCTGTCCATTCCGCCTGCGCGGACCGAACGAAGACCGTTTTCGTATCATGAATATAAATTAATCCTATCTGGAATCCGAGGGCCGCGCCGCCACATAAATCCCGGATTTTATCAGGCCCCTCTCTTTCCCGCCGCGTGGGACGCACATATTTTACCTGGCGCGTTTCGTTATTATGTTATCTGATCCTCTCGTTCCACCGACGCCGTGACATTTAGTGCGGGGTTTATGTGCGTTTTCCTTGGTTTCTTTTTTATATTCCTCGACGAATCGAATCCGAATACGGATCCGAATTCCTGCGGGGCGTGGGCAATGGCCGGCCACGGAATTTTCGCCTCGATCTACCTGGACAACGCTTGATTTACTCCTAAAGATCCACCTGAAAATATTTCAGATGTTATTTGAAATTTATTGGAATTTTAGATAAAAATAATAAAATTTAATTAAAAAAAAACATTCGTTTTTTGTAATATAAATTCCTGGCTTAAAATTAATAACAAAATTAATTCAATTTTGTAAATTAAAAATCTGAAATGTTTTAAAGTTATTCATGAAAGAAAAATGTGCCTATTATATGGAATATTATAATATATATTAGTGTTGGGCAAAATCGAGTGAATTTAGTAATCAAGTAATTCTGAATAACCAATTTTAAGTAGCTAAAGTTAAATTAATAACAATAAAATTGAGTTTATTAATCAATAGGCAAAACTTTCCAATATTAATATTATAAATAACATTAAGAAAATTGTCATAAACTTCATTTTGCAGTCACAAAAAAGATCGAAAAGATCGACTTTGCCCATCTCTAATATATATACAAACATCTCTATTTAGAACAATTTCTACAAAAGAACAATTTACAGTTAAGCTATATTTACATCTTTTCTTCTAAACTAGCTTACGACCTGTGGTCTTTTTATAATAATATTTATTTCAATATCAAAGATACCCCAAGGATCCAATTTAGGAACTTTTATTTTATTTTCAAATTTTATCGTGAAAATTAAAAACAAGCACACTTTCACTCATATCAAAATCAAGAAATTGACCCACTTCCTAAATTGGATCCATGGGGTATACTTAATATTGGGATAAATATCGCATGTTCAATTAAAAGAAATAAAGTGTGCCATGATTTATTATTTAAAAAAATAAGTTATATTTTTTTAAATAATAAATCATGGCACACTTTATTTCTTTTAATTGAACATGCGATATTTATCCCAATATTAAGTATACCCCATGGATCCAATTTAGGAAATGGATACATTTCTGGATTTTGATATGAATGAAAATGTGCTTGTTTTTACATTTCACGATAAAATCCGTGAATAGAATTAAAAAAATGCTTCTTATTAAAAATCATTACAATGTCTTGCTGAGGATTACAAATGAAACGGTATTACGATTGTATCTATTAACCGTGATTTGGTATCGCTCCAACTTCGTTTTTACTCGTAATACACGAAATCGGCTCATTCGGAATCCGGCAGGAATACAGGATTAGCTTATACTGATGTTTGGAACATATTAATTATAAATTAAATGGAGTTACGTGAAGTTTTTTCAATATAGAAAAAATATAGACGGTTGTTTTCACTCCAATAGAATTGTGAAGTAAAGCGAATGCAATCGTCGATATTTTTCCTATATTGAAAAAACTCCATCTCATTTATAATGAATATGTTTATAATTTTAATATTTAGACATTGGTAGTTCATATTGTATGAAATAAATATGTATAGATTATTAAAAATCAACCAATAAAACACAGATTAGATTGAATAACAATTCTCGTCTAGAATTTAAAGTTAATCAATCTAATCTGTGTTTTATTGGTTGATTTTTAATAATCTATTCATATTTTTTTCATAGAATATGTTTATATTCATATTTATTATTAAAGGTACAAACTTGTTTAGAGTTTACGTGAAGCGTTTTATATCAATAAATTAAAACTTGGATTTACCTTTTAAAGTGAAGAAAGGAATAAACCAAGTTCTAATTTATTGATATAAAACACTTCACGAAAACTCAAACCAATTTATAGTGTTTTTAAACGTATTTGATAAACTTCGCCGGCAGATCCTAATTGTTTGTTTTTGTTTCAATGATATAAACGGTGATTTTGATGACAATAATGTACGTTTTCTTTAGTTTTAATAATCTATTCATATTTATTTCATAGAATATGTTTATATTCATATGTATTATTAAGGGTACCCCAAGGGTCGAATTTAGGAATTCCACTTATTCCATTTACAAATGCTTGTTACAATGTCTTGCTAGGGGATTCCGAATAAGACATTTCAATTATCGCCACAATTTTGCCTTCATCTATTGATATATATTCCATATATATATATTATAGAATACTCGTTTGTTATTTTATTTACTGAGAGTGAGGGGTGGGCTGCGCAAAAAAGAAAACAATAATAATAATAAAAGCGAGACGAGAGGAGGAAGAGGAAAGGAGAGCGGTTTTAACGAGGGTGGAAAAGCAATTCCGGCGTTCCTTATCAGCGGGAACCTAATTTAGTCGAGTTTACGCGAGTTTCCGTTGGCTCGAATAAAGTTTTATTTGCGTTCGTGGGGGCGGCTGTATAAACGCCACCCTCCTCCCGGCGGAGGGTGCTTTTCAATTAAATCCGGCCATGATTAAACATTGCATTAGTGTATTATCACCGCGCTGATCCGTCACGTAATTTTGCGCTTATCTCTCTGCCCCGCCCGTAGATTAATGAAATGTTTGGTAAATGCAGTTTGAATCATCAACTCATTCAGAATATAAATAGCTAGTTTAGATTAAGGAAAATAAACAATTGTCAATTGTTGAATTTCTGTGCATTTCAACGTTTTTATTTTTATTTTGAGCGTTTTCATGATGCAAATAACTAGTGATGGGCAAAGTCGATCTTTTATTATTTCTAAACTAAGTATATAATAATTTTATGAATGTTACTTATTATAAAAATATCAGAAATAACTTCCCATTTATTTATAAACATAATTTGAAGTTACTTTTTCGTTTTAAATACTTAAAATGGCACATTTAGTAATACTTGATTACTAATATTATTCGATTTTGCCCAACACTACAAATAACGTTGAAATTCATCAAGTAATTAATCTACTGGCGAAGCTTATCAAATACGTTTAAAAATACTATACATTTGTTCAAAGTTTACGTGAAGCGTTTTATATAAATAAATTAAAACTTGGATTTACTTTTTAAAGTGAAGAAAGGAATAAACCAAGCCGCAGCTGCCTTTTCTTCCTCTTTCTGTATTTCTTAAGAAGTCCCATGAACGCCATCTTATCAGCTGGAGTCTGGAATCTACCATGTCCAAATTAGACGAAGTATCAATGAATTTAAGGTTGATCTTTTCCA
Source organism: Philonthus spinipes (assembly GCA_963082785.1). Lineage (NCBI taxonomy): Eukaryota > Metazoa > Arthropoda > Insecta > Coleoptera > Staphylinidae > Philonthus > Philonthus spinipes. Next base: position 11,782,929 of record OY720321.1, on the reverse strand, counting down.
AAGCAACACCTTTGGTATGGACAAGGAGGGACTTCCTCAAAGTGATGACCCTCTTTTTGGGGCCCATGCAGCAACCCTTGATCACAAATTGAAAGACTGTTATTCCTTACTTCACAATTTATTTTTATACTTTATATGTACATTTCGAGACAACAATGAAATGTACATCTAACATAAAATAAATTGTGAAGTAAGGAATAACAGTCTTTTAATTTGTGATTAAACACTTCACTTAAACTCAAAAAACCATTCAGTGAATCCTTGATCATGATAAAGTCATTATTGACCTCACCATAGTGTGGGAAACCACCCATGATGGTGATGCTCTTTTCAGTTAAATCATACTGGATCGAAGTGTTGTTTTTAATAATCTTTTTATCCTTGGTGTTAATTTCAGCACCGATACGATAGATCTTCTTGTTCATCTCGATGGTAACCCTTTTGACCGGAACGAGCAACGGTGAAGGAAACTCTTGAAGGATGCCATGCACCAATACAGTTAACTTTGACCGGAACGAGTAACGGTGAAGGAAACTCTTGAAGGATGCCATGCACCAATACAGGCAACTTTGACCGGAACGAGTAACGGTGAAGGAAACTCTTGAAGGATGCCATGCACCAATACAGGCAACTTTGCGGAGACCCTTGTGCGTCTTACGTGGCAACTTCTTTGTGTGCCAACGAGAAGTGATACCCTTGTATCCTTTCCCTTTGGTGACACCGATGCAATCAATCATCTCATCTTGACTGAAAACCTCACCAATTGACACAGTCTTCTTCAGATGCTCACGGGCCTATTTGACCTTATCTTCAACGGTACCTCCATTCAATTGGATTTCCATGATTTGGGCCTTCTTCTGGGGTTGTTTCAACAGCTTCATCTGAGTGTGGGTGATGATACGAACAACTTTGCAATACTTGACGATTTTCTTGAAATCCCTTTCGATAGACTTCTTGCCCAAATCGTCCTGCCATTTCTTGGAGGCCTTGGTGAAAGCCTTCTTACTCTTGTACCAGTTCTTGTAGAAACGCCTGCGGAAATTTTCAGAAAGATGCTCGGCCCAGACGGTGGCCAAAGAACGGAGACTATGTGGAGTTTCAATGTAACCAACCACACCAACAACCACCATTGGTGGAGTTTCCAGAATGGTCACAGTCTCAACAATTTACTTCTTGTTAATCTTTGAGCCAGGACGATCAGCTTCTCGTACAACCAGCTTTGTAACCGATTAAGGCAGTCAAATATACTAGTTTGGAGGGGTCATCCTTAGGGAAAGCCTTGACCTTGCCACGATGTCTCATGGACCTCTTCTTGGGGTAGAAGCCCATCGACCCATGCCTGGGTGCACTGAATTTTCTATGAGACATATGTTAAAAAAAATGGGATGTATCAAGTTTACGAGCTTACAAAACGGCCAATATGCAGTTGCATTTCCGACGCACATGCTCAAGTGCTAAACCATCGGGCAAATTAAGGAACAAATTGCCGGTTTGTAGAAACTCCTGGCTGGAGATATTCAGTTATACGCTGCTGGCGTGCCAGTTTAGTGTTACTGTTTGAAAACGCAGACTGTGGTAAAGTCCACGGTTCTTTAGCTCGTGTTGGTAAAGTAAAAGACCAAACTCTAAAAGTTGACAAATAGGAGAAGAAAAAGAAGCACACCGGCCGTGCCAAGAGGCGTATCCAATACAACAGGAGGTTTGTGAATGTTGTTGCCCAGTTGGGGTACAAACCTCAACAATGCTTCTTCAAACAAAGTAATTTTATATTGTAACTACTGCAATAATCCAAACATGTTGAAAAATAAAAAGAAAATTTGAAATTTCAGCACGCGTCCAATTTTTCATCTTCATGATGTTCGCATACAGTTAGGAAATGCGTTTATTGTTAAACCATCCTTATAAACGTGATCAAGTAGTTTATATTGCAGACAAGCTCCGCATATAATGAATTCATTTTACTAATTAGCACATATAATTAAAATAATATTTTCATGACGATAATAGATATTTAATAGGATATCCAATCCGAATGAACAACATCTGTCCGTCGCGAAATCACGGGATTAACGCCATTTCTTCAACGTTCACGTGCATTTGCATGAATGTACGGCGCGAGAGGGGTTTCGGATGGAAGGCGAGGTGAATTTTCCGCATTTGCATAATGGACGAACGTGCCGTAAAAAAATAATCGACACGGACGCCTCGGAATTTTTCCACCGGGGCACAAATGAGTGTATGAATTATCGTGCATATTCATAAACGCCTCCCAGAAATGGCAATGCCGCAGCCGCGGAACTGGTTAGCATAAATCTAACGTCGCATAAACATCACGTCCGCCGTTGTGCACCTCGAGCCCACGAGCGCGATTTATGCTAATGGCTAAATAACAAATTGACCGGAGGAAGGTTGTTTATTATTTAGAATGTAGTGGAACTAAATGAAGAAAGAAGGAAAAGGATAAAAAAATAATTATAAGGAAAAGAGGCTCGTAAAAACAAATACGTCTTGGATTAATGCGGGATTAGTGCTTAATAATTATTGGCAAACAGTTATAAATACAATATGAATTATGGAAATATTATAAAATGAAAGTTTTGCTAGATTTTTAGTAATTGAACAACATAATAATCCGCAAGGGGAATCAATTTAGTTGTAATATTGATTTTTGTTGCATATGTTTTGTAAAATGGAGATACCGTAAATAAATATATTATAATTGCTTTCACTAGCTATCAAATGATTAACGAAAAAAATAACCTTTAATTGGCATAACAAAAAAAAAATTAACAGCCTACACAAATCGAATTATAATTCATAATTTCATATCCACACAGGATACATACTTCATACTCAGTTGCAATTCCACCTTTCTTCCATTTCTCCTTCACGCAGAAATATCTATTTTTTACTCCTATCCCGAAAGATATTCTCATTTTGTTTGTTGTCCCAATCAGGTTGATTGTTTCCACTTTTGTCTCTTTTTATCTGAACCACTACGGACTTCCCTTAATAAACTTAATAAAATGGTAATGGAGTTGCTGGAAAACGAAATGTATGGAATACTTTTTTGCAGCCACTCATTTCCATTTCCTCAGATATTCCTCATCTTACAGTTTGCATTTCAGTTGGAAGTATCCATCAAGCCATTTTTCCTACTATTTCATGGCTACCCTCCACACGTTTCTGGCTTCAGCTTATACCCAACTAAAGTCACCGCCATTACTTATAAATACAAATCCTAGGCATTTAAAAAAAAAAACTCTTTCGATTACATTTGCCTTCCATAAAAATCCTTAAAATACAAATCCTAGCCATTAAAACTCTTTCGATTACATTTCCCTTCCATAAAAATCCTTAAAATACAAATCCTAGCCATTAAAACTCTTTCGATTACATTTCTCTTCCATAAAAATCCTTATCTTTTTTAGCTATCCTCCATCTGTTGAAAAAAGAGTAGATGAAATATTAAGATAAGCGTATAAAGGTGCAAATGCTGGAAAACTTCTTTGATTACATTTTGCTTCCATAGTAAATCCTTATATTCTCTAAATATCCTCCATCTACTGAAAAACATTTTATTAATGAACAATTTGTTTAGCTCCTTTGTTTTATGCAATTATGCACTGTAAATTAAGACTATTTCTAATCAATTTGTATTTTTCTTTTATATATTTTGTTTACATTTTGTAAAATGGTGTATCCTTTGAATAAATAAATAAATAAATAAATACGAAGACATAAAAAGGAAGATCTAAATTAATACAATTAATAGGGCAGAAAGACCCCAGGTCGTTAGCCCGGACAGACTAACACAAACTTTGTTTTCTTATTTAAATATAAACGTATATATACAATTATGTATTGATGTTGTCTGAATAAAGATGTATATATATATATATATATATAAAATTAATGATTGAATATGACTCACTTATACATAATTTTTTATATGCACATTTTTTTCTTCTAGAATGGAATTAATTGAAGATTACGAAATGCCGGAAGCTAATTTACAACACTCAGGAATTGTTCATTGGACCATTGTTAAGCAGAGAATGCAGATGATTGAAGAAAAGTGTTTCTTGGACAGGAAAAAAAGCGTTTCCTTTGCGACTAATTTACAAAACTTCGGAATTATTGTGAGGATACAAAGAATTGAAGAAAACTGTTTCTTGAGGAGGAAAAGCAATACTTAAGAATTGTTGTGAGGATACAGAGAATTGAAGAAAACTGTTTCTTGAGGAGGAAAAGCAATACTTAAAAATTGTTGTGAGGATACTGAGAATTGAAGAAAACTGTTTCTCGAGGAGGAAAAGCTTCTTATTTGGGACTAATTCACAACATCCAGGAATTATTCATGGGACCAGAGCATGCAGATAATAGAAGAATATAGTTTCCTGGCGAGGAAAACAGATAGATTATTGAACCATTGTTAAGCTGACCGATGAGAAGTTGGCCACGAATTTCCAGCCACGAATCCGGAATCAAAATTTTATGTTTTGTCAAATGGTGGAGGCGCCGGATTCGTGGCTGGAAATTCGTGGCCAACTCTCATCGCTGTTAAGCTGAGGATTGAAGGTGATAGTTGCTCTGAGAAAAAAAGATAAGCAGTTTTTAAATTGAGACTAATTTACAATACTCAGGAATGATTCATTGGACCAATGATAAATAGAGCATGCAGCAGATCGAAGGAAATAGTTTCATGGCGAGTAGAAGAGATTGATCATTGGATCATTATTAAGCGGAAAATGAAGAGGATTAAATTGAATGGTTTCCTGGGGACGAGAAGCTTTTCCATTTGTCTGATAAGAAATACAAATGTGGGTAAGTGTTAGTTGTAATTTAATTAACAAATCATTTAAAAAGGAATACTCTCCCCATCCATCCACTTATTTATTTTTTTTTTTTCTAAATGAGCCGCGCGCGCTGGAGAGAGAAGGCCGGGGCCGCAGTAAAACCGGCCTTCTCAATTATGCATTAATTTAAAACGCCTCCTCGCGAGAAATTCGCACGAAAGCGGAGTTGATGGAAAGTAATTTGTATGCAGGGAGAAGCGGTGTCACGGGGCCAGCCGGGGCCCCGTTTACGACGAAGACGAAACCGCGCGTTATTTATGCCATCGTGCGGATTAAATTATGCAGGTACGAATAATAAACGTCGGTTTCGGCGACGACCGCGTCGAAACTGCCGGGTCGCCTTTTCGAATCGATTCATTTAAGATACAGTTTACAGTGTAATGTATTACACCACCAGTTTTTTTTTACTTCTTCGTCTTGTAAATTTATTAATAAAGCATGCGACTAGTCGTGCGTTTACAATTGGAAAATAGGCTCGTTATAAGCGAATAAGCAGCCAAAATGAGAAGCTTCTCCTCCCTAAGAAACCATTTCCTTAAATCTTCCTCATTCTCGGCTTAATAATGGTCAAGTGAACAATATTTTTACTCATTAAGAAACTATTTCCTCGACGGGTAAAAGAGGATAAGATTAAGAAAGAAAGAAGAAACTATTTCCTTCCTTGCTCTGCTTCTCACTGATCCAATGAATAATTGATGATGTTTTCATTTGGTGCATCTTTAATCATCCACCAATTGATAATTGAGACAAAGCTTGTCTCGATTTTAATATCTTATCATTATTATTATATAAGGTATTCTTTTATTCTTTCAATGCAATATGTAATTGTTTCGATTTTGCACATTGTCCCAATTTTTCGTGGGAATAACAGCTCGTAAAGAGAGCATCCTCGGCGGAACGGAATGGAAATGGGACGCGGAAGAGTCCTCGTTAATAAAAGCGCGCTGCATAGTTTCGCATAAAAATGCATCCGCTGTATTTTTACTATAAATGAAGTCTAACGAGGGTTTTATTGCGATGATGCGACGTTCGGGATACATCAAAAGTTTTAATAATAAAAAAGACAAAAAACAATCGACGACGGTGAAATCACCGTTGTAAAATATGCACTAACCATTTTCCAACGATGTATTAATGCTGTTTTTTTTTTAATATAATAATAGAGGGATGTAAAGATGAGCTGAATGTAAGAACGAATTTATGTGAGTTTTCTCCGCTTGCATTCTGCGTATTTTTAAAAATATGGAAATTCCGGAGTTCATTAACATGTTTTTTTTTTATAATAATAGAGGGATGTAAAGATGTGCTGAATGTAAGAACGGGGGTTACATTCAGCACATCTTTACATCCTTTTATTATTATGAAGATGTGCTGAATGTAACCCCCGTTCTTACATTCAGCTCATCTTTACATCCGTTGTTATATAATAATATAAAAAAAACATGTTGTTGATGAACTCCGGAATTTCCATATTTTTAAAAATACGCAGAATACAAGCGGAGAAAACTCACATAAATCGCAATCACTATTATCATTATTATTATTATTATTATTCGTAAACGGATTTATGTCGCGAACCCTCCCTGGCGCGTCCATAAAACTTCGGGATTTTCCAATATAAATTTTCTTTCCGGACCGTAAATTCCGGCCGGTGTAATTACTTAGGGCTCTCCCGGATCCTCGGTCCTGTTCCCGTTTTTTACAACCGCCCCGGGCGGGGGTGGGTTTTAGGACCGTCGTCGGCGGAGGAGGAAAAGGAAGAGGAAATAAATTCCCGCCGCGCGTAAACATTTACATAAATCTTGTACTATTTAAAGGCGAGCGCAAAAAGGGAAATGTTCCTTGGGAGTTATTTAAGGTTTCGTTTAATTTAAATCGTCACATTCTAAGAAAAAAAAACTTTTCGTCATTAAATAAAAAAAAAATAATGATTTGAAAATAATTATTACCACATTTAACTCTGTGACTTACGTTATGTAAGTACTTTAAACAAATGCACATTAAAACAACTATTTCTCCGTTAGATCCAAACAGAAGAAGTTATGATTATTTTTATAAAAATCGTGCAATCTGTGAAGTTTTTGAAGTCTTACAAAGTTCCTATTAATGAATGGTACTACAAAAAAATCGGTTAATATTGTCAATAAAAGTGTGCTTTATCAATATCTGGCGAGAAAACGTACCGTTTCATGATCAAAACAGAAGTTATGATTTTTTTTATAAAAAATCCTGCAATCTGTGTAAAGCGCTGTTATATTTGAAGTCTTACAAAGTTCCCATTTATGAATGGTACTACAAAAAAATCGCTTAATATTGTCAATAAAAGTATGCTTTATCAATATCTGGCGAGAAAACTTACAGCTTCATGATCCAAACAGAAGTTATGATTTTTTTATAAAAAATCGTGCAATGTTTGGAAAGCGCTGTTATATTTGAAGTCTTACATAGTTCCTATTTATGAATGGTACTACAAAAAAATCACTTAGTATTATCAATAAAAGTGTGCTTTATCAATTTCTGGCGAGAAAACGTACCGTTTCATGATCCAAAAAGAAGTTATAATTTTTTATAAAAAATCGTGCAATCTGAGGAAAGCGCTGTTATATTTGAAGTCTTACAAAGTTCCCATTTATGAATGGTACTACAAAAAAATCGCTTAATATTGTCAATAAAAGTGTCCTTTATCAATATCTGGGAAGAAAATGTACCGTTTCATGATCCAAAAAGAAGTTATAATTTTTTATAAAAAATCGTGCAATCTGTGGAAAGCGCTATGTTATATTTGAAGTCATACAAAGTTCCTATTTATGAATGGTACTACAAAAAAATCGCTTAATATTGTCAATAAAAGTGTGCTTTATCAATATCTGGCGAGAAAACGTACAGTTTCATGATTTAAACAGAAGTTATGGTTTTGTTTATAAAAATCATGCAATCTGTGACTGATGCTTTATCATATTTGAAGTCTTAGTTCTCAGTTATGAGTGGTACTATAAGAAAACTCGAGTAATATCATCAAGTACAGTCTGCTTTACAGATAGTTGATAAGAAAAGGTATGGTTTCATAGTCCAAAAAGAAGTTATGATTTTTTTATTTATGTTATGTTCACAGGGCTTGAAATACAGTTTATTATAATTCAATTAAAATCTTTACTAGATATTTTTAATCATTATTTCTTTATCCCGACTATAATTAAAAAAACATTTTTTTTATAATTGCCCGTTTAAAACGCGACATTGTAATCCCTCGCATGTAAGCGAGTTTCAATCCATGTAAAATGCAGAAAGAGTGTGTGCGCAATTAACGGCGGGCAGTAAAATCGTCGTGTTGTAGCTGCTTTCAATAGAATCGCCCGTTTACAAGATAATAAACCCGCGTAATTAATGGCCGATTGTGCTCAGGAAGTTTTAATTAAACTGCAGATTGAACATACTGATGAGGACGGTTTTTTTTATAGATATGTGTTTGTTTGCGGATTTTGCGGGTTGTTGATGTTTTATGATTAAAATGAGAAAATAATTGTGTTTTCATGGCTTTATCGAAATTAGATTACAGAATTTTAACGAGAAGAAGGTGAAATCCCATAAGAATTGAACATGATGGCTTTAAAAATCGCTATTTTTCGTGGTTATTTTATATTTTAACTAAAAAATGTATGCAATAATAAATCAAATGAGTAACTAATAAAACAAAACGATCCGAAATTATACACAATGAATTTATATATAGTGAAATAAATCATCGGGGCAATTTTCGTTTGCGATAATTCAATGAGCAATTAAAGACGCACAAAGCCCGAAAGACGACGCTGAGGAACGAAACAAAAGCCGGCCGGCGTTTATTGTATATTAAATTTATTGCTAAATACGAATAAATATTGTTACATATAGCCCCGACAATGAGCCATCAGTGGTTGATGATGGCCGCAAAAAGTGAGCGTTACGAGCACTTAAATACTTTGTGGCTGTTAACACACACTGAATATTACACTATGTACTTGTGGTTATGTGTATACAGGTGCACATAAAGACGGCCGTAACTATTTAATAGGATTTTTACATTTGGGACGCTCGCTCCACGGCGAACGCCCGCTTGCTTGCTTGCTTCTAGTGCCTGCGTGTGTGTGTGTATAAAAGCCCTTTCTTGCATTATTCAAGCAAGGGATGGAAATGAAAGTGCTCGTTTTTAATTATTCATGTTTTGTACGGGGGCGAAGAAAAAAAACGGATGATAGAAAGTAAACCTTCAATATTAAACAAAGACTAATTGCATTGAGAATTATTAAAAACTTGAAATTAAATTTAATAATAATTAGACTGCTTCACTAGCAAGAGTTTCTTTACATCGAAGAGAATTTAAAATTTTAATAAATGCAACAATTTTTACTTTATATAAGATTGATTGTTTATTGTTGACTATAGTTTTGACAACTGTAGTGTGTTATTATCAAAACAAAACACGCTAAGGTTGTCGAAACTATAGTCAACAATAAACGAAGCAAGTTATGCAAAGAAGATAAAAAGTGTTGCGTTTATTAAAATTGAAATGATAAATTTAAAACACTTAGAATCTTTAAAATATGGACATCTTAAGAGTTAACTGTAGCTTGTCCTTATCAAAACAAAACACGCTATAATCAACAATAAACGAAGCAAATTATGCAAAGAAGATAAAAAGTGTTGCGTTTATTAAAATTTAAAACACTTAGAATCTTTAAAATATGGACATCTTAAGATTTAACTGTAGCTTATCCTTATCAAAACAAAACACGTTATAGTCAACAATAAACGAAGCAAGTTATGCAAAGAAGATAAAAGTGTTGCGTTTATTAAAATTTAAATATTAAAACTCTTAGAATCTTATAATGTGGACATGTTAAGAGTTTCATTTATTCAAATTCAATTAAAATGTATAGCAAATTGGAAGCTTCAACAACAAACAATAAGAAAAATAAAACTTTGTTTCTTGCATTATTCATGCAAGGGATGGAAATGAAAGTTCTTGTTTTTTTTATTATTATTATTCATGTTTTGTAGAACCCTAAACCTTCAATATTAAATATATTAAAATATTCAACAAAATATATGTGGCATTTTTTTATTGTTTTATATTATAAACAAAGCCCTATTAAATATTTATGGACAATAAAATAAAAAATCTACAGCGCCCAACAATGACTTTTGGTACTTTGAAAATTTCCAATTTTCGGAACGAGGATCCTACTAATAAAAATGTTTAATCAAAACAAGATATATATGGAATTTTTTTATTGGTTAATATTATAAACAGAGCCTTAATAAACAATTATGGCCAATAAAATAAAAAATCTACAGCGCCCATTAATGACTTTTGGCACTTTGAAAATTATATTAATTTCATTTAATTCTTACTACAATAATTTACGAAAAATAAATGTTTTCAAGTTTTTAAAGTTATTAGAGTATCTCAGGAGTTCGATTATTAATGGTTAATACTATTTTGTAAATAAATATTTAAGATAATATCAAAATTTGATGTTTAGTCAAAATTAGTGGAGGCGCCGGATTCGTGGCCAACTTCTCATCGATCCATATTATATCTTATTTTCATTAAATTCATCAATCTTTGGAGACAAGCGAAGTCAAATTTAAGAAACTGTAAAAGATACAGGGTGATTTAAATTGAAAAAAAAAAATACACTATTTAGAATATTAAACGAGGTTTTGAGGCAGGCGCACCTGCCACAAAAACGTTATCGTAACGTAAAGCATTTAGTAAATAACGAAATTAGGGGTGGCTTTACGCGTTCAGTATATATTAACAAATTTCACCCCCGTCGCCCTCTGGTAATCCCCCGAAATTGGGATAGGCCTTACGCGTTTAGTATATATTAACATATTGCCGATCGTAGAAATTTATTATTATTTATTGCTTTCGATTTTTTTTAAATACAATTTTTCGGATTATTGCTTTTCTAATTTTTATATTTGTTTTAAAAGGTATTAAAATGTTTTTTTAACCAATTGTAATTATTTTTTAAACGATGCAATTCATAAATCCAAATAATCCTCTCTATTTATTTATATTGTCGTTCCAAGAGGCGCAATTCAAATTTATTCAGTCGCATTTGAAGTCCTCCTCCGCCACTCGAAATCCCGTGTTTGTGTTATGCAAAATCAACATAACATCCGTGACGTATTTACACAGGCACGGCCGTGTTAAAATTCCGAAGAATTCCTACTGTTTGGTTTTATGTGCGATTTACGACACACGCACTGAAAAAAAAAGAGTGCCGACAAAATGCGCATTCTTCTCCCCCATTCGAAATTTGCGTACGCCGGGAAGTCTCCGTCGCCAATAAAACCCGGAAGGGTTGTTTGTGTATTTTTTTTGTCGGTCGGGTCCCTTTCGGTTTGCGACTTTCACTTTTTTTCTGCAAACCGACCATAAAACCGTGTCCCGACCGCATGTCTAATTTAGGGACAATCGCCGCCGGTTTCGCTTTCGGGTTTCGACCCCCTTTTTTTGCGGATTCTCTGTGGCAGTGTTGGTACAACTTTGTGTTTACGTGCATTTGGTATGGTTTGGAAAAGCAACAACTGTTAAAAAAAAGAAGCATTTCGCTACCTAATAAATACTTAAAAATTAAATAAAAGAATTTGAAAATAATTAATAAATTATTTCCTCACTGTGACATTTTGACTTATGTTACATTAATACCCTAAACAAATGCTCAATAATGGACACTTGCTGTTGCATAACAATTATATAATGTAACAATTTTTCAACCGAAAATATTTAGTACAAAAAACAAAACAAAAAAAATATGTAACATAAGGCTATATTGTTTCTTAATTGTGGTTTAATTATTTGCATACTTATATTTAATTATTTTATATTCATTGATTTATTGTAACACTAGTATATATATATATACAGAGAGCATTTTTTATCAGTATACATTTCTCCTATGTATACCTGCTAAATACGCGAGTTAAACGCATTGATGTATGTGTGTTTAGTTGCCTATAACACGCAACTGAACACACATATGCCAAATAATCAACAAAACATACACATATTTTCGGTTCAATGAGTTTGACTCGCATTTTTGCAGGCATACACTTCCCCTAATGTATACTGATAAAAAACCTCTCTGTATATATATGTATATATATATATATATATATATATATATTGTTCGTATTAAATAAATATGAATAAATTATTAAAAATCAACCAATAAAACACAGATTACATTGAATAACTTTAAATTCTCGGCTAGTTTCGGGTTATTAGCCCATTTTCAAGAGAATTTAAAATATGTTTTATTAAAATTTAAATGCGTGATCTTTATGATTTTTGATTATTTCCTTTATTTCAGGTTCTGTAGTATCTTTAAATTCTGTTATTTTTTCAATATTTTTTTGGGGCGTTTGTTATAGTTGTTTCTTTTGTTAAATCATTATGTTTTTTATTTGCTTTTCCGCCAGTTGTTTTCCTATTTTAGCAAAGTATTTATTTATTTATTTTCCTATATCTTCTATATTTTTTGTAATAGTTCCGTCTTCTTTTGTTATTTCTAAAATGTTATTTTCTCTATTTCCTGTTTTGTTTATATGTTTGTTTATCTGAAACCATATATTTTTTGGTTCTTTTATATTATTCGAGAAAATGTTAAAATATGGGTATGGTCTTGTTTCCATATTCTTTCAATTTCCTATAATTATTATTACCTAGGGATATTGTGAACGAATTAAAATCAAGTACATTTAAAAAGAGAGTGTCTAATAAACAGAAATTAGTGGAAAAAGTAAACAAAGGGCGATTGCCACATATAAGTCAAAGGCTTGGTGGCATATTTAAAAAAACATTATTATTATTATTATCTGTAGAGATGTATTTCGGGATTTCATCAAATATTTTGTATTTATTTTCAGTAAAATTGAAGAAGCTACGTTACGCTAAATTTCTGCTAAACCACTAAACCATTAAATTTTGATAAAGTAAATATTTTTAATTTAATTTAACAATAATTCAATTTTGGTGTACAATTTTTCTTTCTCATTAATTCATTCAAGTGTGAAGTAAGGAATTTAACCAAGTATTATATATTTATTACCTCACACTGAGAAGTAGAGAGGAACATATAACGATGTTATATAAGATTAAATAAAAATTATATATTGTATAACGTGAAGTGTTGTATACTTCACATTATACTCAAATCAAAAATATTAATTCATTTAATTTTTTTGAACCTTATTTGTTTTGTGTTTTAGACGTTTCGTGCTATATTTCAAATACAGAGGAGGAACAAAGTTATAGGTGTAATATTCATAAGTCTCTATATTGTTTTATACATTTTTAACGCAATCTTGTTGTATAAAAATGAATTATTTACGAGAAATTGGATAAAATCCATAACAATGCAAATTTATTGATTTTCGTATACAATTTTCCTTTCATTTTTTTTTCAATTTGAATAACAACTATATTCAAGCAAAACTGTGAACTTTTATTCACCTGACAAAACGTACAAAAATATTCGCTGTAAATAATTTTATACATTATTCTTGTAACTAAATTATTTATTAAGTTGTTTATTCGTGAATCCTGTGAGAGTTTCTCATCTTAAAAATTCCACATGTTTTTTTTTTTTCGAAATCGTAAATCGTTCTTTATGTTTGCTAATTACCTGTTGTAAAAATTCTTTGATATTAAAACTGTAATAAATAATCTCGAAAATTGTTACAGAAAGGTAATTCGCATAATAAATGTTGATAAGGTATTAATTAGTGAAAAAAAAAATGTTATAATTATAATCATATAAATTTCTAATAAGGATAAAAAAAGTTTTTAATATTTATAATAAAGATAATATTTTTATACTCATAATATATAAATATTCATAATTAATATTATTTTTTATTTAAATTCTAATTTATTTACGTATCACTTAAAAAAATTTAAAAAAAAAACATAATATTTTCGGGGAGAAGGGGCCACAGATCTCGATGGCGGGTCGTTCTTTCCACCTAAATCTTTAAGGAAAAGGCGAAATCCTAATCTTTACAATACCTTTGGGGTGTCCGACGTGGTCCAGGAAATCTTCCTTCCAATGCCGTTTATCGTGAAAACGGAAAGAAAATAAATAAATATACAGATTTTTTTCCTTATTTGAAATTTATTATTCGAAACTAGTCGAGAATTTAAAGTTAATTATTTTGATCTGTTTATTATTTTATTGATGGATAATTTATATGTATTCATTATTATAATATAAACTACCAATTTTTGAATATTAATATAAAATATTTTAATTATAATAAAAAGTATTTAGGGCAGAAAGACCTCTGGTCGATAGCCCCAATAGACAGACTAACACTTACATGTATTGTAATTATTTATATTGTTGAAATTATCTATATAGTCTGAATAAAGATATATATATGTATATAAAGTCTTTTGGTGTAGTCGTAAATAATTTCTTAAACAAAAATCCTCTGTAAATATATATACAAATATCTTTATGATCTACAAAGCAATATATTTGCATTTTAATTGTATAATAATAATAATAATAACTTTATTGACGGAAAATATCCATTTTACATACATAATTATTGTACAATTCACAAATTGGTTATCCACCAAAGGAATTTCAATCAGTCTTTAGTTATAGTTCTTGCCTTTTTTAATTTTTATTTAAAAGTCGTGATTGTTAACATCCTTCTCTAAGTATGGATGCATACATGAAATGAATTGATGGGTTGTAGATGTGGGAAATTTTAATTTGGGCCTCTGCCATTATTTAAATTATGTAAAATATTGCATTACTAAGTTATCAATTGTATATGTATACTTCTGTGCAATAAAATTAAGCACGCAAAATATGTTACAGTTTAAGGAGGGTATGATAAGTAAGAAAAATATGTAAATATGTCAATTTCTTTAATGTCAAAAAGTCGCGTCATTCAGACAATTCAAAAATTATCATTTATTTAAACTGCTGCTAGGCAATTAAAACAGACCCGAATTACAGAACTAGAATATTGTGAATAATTGTTATGAGACTTGTGCTTAATTTTATTGCACAGAAGTGTACTTAATGAGTTTTCTGCTAGAATTTTGTATATATTTTCCTGTAATTTAAATTATGTATTTCCGTTTGGAAAAATATTATTATTAAATTACAGAGGGTTCACAGTTTTTCTAAACAACAATTCACATTAGTCGTTATATTTCGTTTTTTTTTTAAATCTAAACGCGTAGTCGTTATATTTCAGTTCTTTTTTTAAATCTAAACACGTCCTTTCATTACTGGCAGTCTTCTGAGTGGTCGCCTTTTCCGTCTGTATTTCGGCACCCCCCATTCGAAAGCACCGACGCCATGACGAAATCTGCGCGCGTCCATCGATCCCCAGCGATGACGGGCAAGGGCGCGGATTTCCTCCCCACAGTTTTTTTTTTTCGCTACACGCTTTTACAATTTTTAAATGCTATCCAAATGTCACAATCTTAAAAATATCGACGTTTTATGTCTTCATCTGCGGCACTAATAATCGAATAAATCTCGATGGGTGGACCGGCGATAAATCTTTCGCCCCTTCGCAAACGCTCCCGCTTGGTTGTTTCTTTTTTTTCATTCGGTTCTTTTTCAAAATGGTGGGGTGCATACGAAAACCCGCACGGTGGAATAACTGGGAGGGTGTAAATCAAGCTTGAAAGGTTTTAAGAAAGAAAGAAAAAAAGGCTGCAGGGAGTTTCGATCCAGCGGGGGTTCTTAGGGTGTTTGTTATACGTTTGTTGGATGATTTATTAAACATGTATAAATTTGTTGAGGGCTTCAAGTTGTTTCCCATTAATTAAAAAAATAATAATAATAATACATCTAGCGCTAGTTATTCTACAATAGAAGCTTTCCTTACATCCAGATTGCAATCAAGCGATATTAAGATAAATTATAATTTTTACTTATTAAAGTCAATGAGAATCATACAATGTAAATTGATGCCTCAAATAATTGGGTCTTTTAATTTTTAAGTTTTGGTAGTACTTAGTACTTTAAGTGTTTTACAATTAAACAAATCATCAGGGTGTAGAAAATATTCATCTTCGTGTGGCGTTTCAAGAAGAATATTCCAAAGAATGATATTCGTCAACTCATTAGTGGCATGGACCGCCGAATGCAGGCAATAGTTAGGACTATAGGAAGTAATATAAAGTATTGAAATCTTATTCCAGTGAAATTTTCACTGTTAATCTCTGTTAAGTTGAAAAATGCATTTTCTTTAATGAATACGTACCTTTGTTGCAATATGCAATATTTTATTGGTGTGCAACAGCAGGTGTAATTCAATGTCCGGCGTGGGTATTTGCCCGGGAAGTAGTTGTTTTAATGTACATTTGTTTAACGTACTTACTCAACGTAAGTCAAAAGTCACAGAGCTAAATGTCATTTTTATTTAATAAATTTAGAATACGTACCTTTATCATTTTCGCTTACTAATTTTCATTAAAAAACATTGTACCATACATTGTATTTTCTGCGCTCTGATGACCTATTTAATTGTAGAACACTAAAGGATTCCTCTAAGTACTACCACAACTTAAAAAAGAATATATATATATATATATATATATATACAGAGAGGTTTTTTATCAGTATACATTAGGGGAAGTGTGTACCTGCAAAAAACGGGAGTCAAACGCATTGAATAATTAATGTGTGTATGTTTAGTTGACTATTTGCCATATGTATATTCAGTTGCGTGTTATAGGCAACTAAACACACATACACTAATGCATTTGACTCGCGTATTTTGCAGGTATATATAGGAAATGTATACTGATAAATACTGATAAAAAAAGCTCCCTGTATATATATATATATATATATAATATTGTAGTCAAATTATTAATTTAATAAAAAAATCAAAAAGTTTCTAAATAATAAAATCATCAGAAATACCTTTTAACACATAATGAAAACAACGTATAGAACGAAATAAAAACTCAAAACATTTTAAAAAATAATTTAAATCGCGTAAAATACCGATTTTATGGGAAGTGTATGACACGAATTACTGTTAAAGTTACATCACATCCAACTATGTATTATTTTTTTTAATTTTGTTTACACTTACACTTTACGATTTTAATTTCCTCTTCCTTATTGTTACAAAAGGCCAGTTCTGTGAGATATTGAGCATCAAGACATCCCGGTCAGTGTTTTTACAAAATTCACCGTATAAGTAGGACGTTTTTTTAACTTATTTTCTAAATCAACTTAAAGCACAAGAAAAAAAAATCGCAGAAAATTAAAAAAAAACTTTAAATGGTTTCATATTATACAAAAATATAGCTAAAGAATGGGGGAATAATCTGTGAGAGGTTGAGCCCCAACAAAAAATAGTTTTCAATCAGCACGCTTGCTAAGTTCACCTTTACAAAGTAAATCTGATTTTTTTAGATTATTTACTGACAGTCACGGATATGCAATTAGGATGAGCTTAAGTGGAAAAATAGCCGCATTATTTAAGAATTCAATGCTGGAAACCCCATCCTTTCATCTTTTTTGTGAAGCTTGTAATCTTAGTTTAACCGCAGACGTGTCTGAAACGGCCAAGTGATGGGCCTATATTAAACCGTTCCCATAAGATCCTGTGTTATTTTGTCGGAGCTGTTCGAGGGGGCTAAAATATATAAAAATTATTATTTTGGCGGAAAATTAAATAGTTGAAGTTGTTTCTAGCATTATCAAGGATCTTCGTAATATTTCTCAGATTTTTTTTTTATAAATTGGAAACGGAAAATAGCAGGCCTCCATACTGTTCCCATAATGTTAATTTGTCGGAGTTAATGAGGGGCATGAAATCAGTGAAAATAATTATTTTGGAGGGAAACTAAATAGCTTATGTTGTTTCTAGTAGTGTTAAGGATTTTCGTGTTTTTTCTCAGAATTTTTTAGAGGAAATATTTATTTAAGAAAATCTGGAAAAAATACCAATATTCTGCGAAAATTCATAAATCGCCGATTGGATTCATATTTTACCAAAATGTAGATAATTAATGGAGGAATAATATATAAAAAATTGAATTCTATCAAATAATTAGTTTTCGATCAGCCCGCAAGCAAAATTGACCTTCATAAAATTGGCTAAAATTTTGCTAGATTTTGAGATTTTTTTCTGGCTGTCATACATGTACAGTAAAAATGAGTATAATTGAAAATATAGCTACTTTTATTAGGAATCCAGTGCTGAAAATTGCATCCTTCTATCTTTATCGTGGAGCTTGTAATCTTAGTTTAACCGCAGACGTGTCTTTTTTTCTTTTTTCAATCTGAAAAAAGAAAAAAATTACGAAGATCCTCATCTTCGTATTTTTTTTTTCAGATTTTTTTTAGATTTTTTTTTTCAAGAAAATCTAAATGCAATAATTTATAAAAAAAATACGAAGATCTTTATCTTCATGTTTTTTTTTCAGATTTTTTTAGAGATATTTTTTTTTTCAAGAAAATCTAAATGCGATAATTTATAAAAAAGAAAATTACGAAGATCCTTATCTTCGTATTTTTTTAAGATTTTTTTTTAGAGATTTTTTTTCAAGAAAATCTAAATGCGAAAATGTTGTTGAAAAATCAAAAATTTCCAAATGGTTTTATATTATACAAAAATGTAGCTTAATAATGGGGGAATAATCTGTGAGAAGTTGAACCCCAACAAAAATTTAGTTTTCAATCAAAACGTTGATAAAATTCACCTTCACAAAACAGGGTAAAATTTGCTCGATTTTGCGATTTTTTTTCTGGCGGTCGCGATTGTACAGTAAAGATACGTATACATGAAAATATAGCTTTTTATATTAGGAAACCAATGCTGAAAATCTTATGATTTTATATGATTTGTGAAACTTGTAAGCTTAGATTAATCGCAGTCGTGTTTGAAACGGCCAATTGACGGGCCTTCAATAAATCGTTTCCATAAGGGCTCCCTGTTAATTCAAATGGCCAGAAAATAGATTAAATTATTTTTTATTTTATTTATTTATTTTTCACCAAGTAAAATTAACGCAAAATGTTACATCTCATATTACAAGAAATAATTACAAAATGATCCTACCAGGGGGAAAACTAAAGGGTATGAAGTCAGCGCAATCGAAGTGCGGCTGATCTTCCATTCAACCTATAAATTAAATTAAATTCAACCTATAAATTACTAACGCAAATATAATGCAAATTATGTATTTATTTATTAATCAACGGAAATCTCTTTTGTATAAAATATATAACGTATTGAGGATAGTATTGAGATTAAATTGTTTGGGGGAAAATAAATAAGTCCAAGCCCATTCTAGTCCAGGGTCTTAGTTTTTTTTCAGATTTTTTTTTACAAAAAAATTAAACAAGGAACATTTCTGGCAATTATCAATCCCTTTTTCCAACTGTAAAAATTACTTACACTATAAGTTTTATTATCATTTATTGAAACAACTACTTCTCAAGCATATACCCCGCCGGACATTGGATTACACAATAGATATTTGTTTGTTGCAATTATTTTTAGTCCAACATTTCCGCTATGGAATAGCCTCGATTATGAAAATGGAATGAACAAATAAATAACAAACAATAAATAAGGTATATAGACTTGTAAGTTAAGCATACATATTTAATTTTATTAATATAATTTGTATTTTTCTTTTATATATTTTGTTTTCATTTTGTAAAATGGTGTACCGTTTGAATAAATAAATAAATAATAGGATTCCTAAATTGATCTGTCAAGAAAAAAAAGTAATTCACGTTTGATTTTTGTAATAAATTCCGTCCACTTACAAAAGCGACACCATAAAAAAAACCGAATCTCGTTCATATTTATTCATGATCCGAAATTCCGTATTGCATCATTTAACACGAAATAAATTCATGACCCCCTAATAACAACCCGGCATGATAATTTAACGACCGTCTATCAATCAACGAAAACGCCGAAACCGTGTTCCATTAAAAATTTGTCGTTACACACACACACACACGCAAGAGAAAGAGCTTCGAAGAAGAGGAGGAGAGGAGAAGGCGGCCATTCCGGCTCATGCATAATGGAAACCCGGGGCCGGTCCGTCCGGGTGGGGCCCCGGATAAAATATAGTGACAGCTGGGATAAAAGACGACGACGGCGGAATTCTCTCCCCCATTCCATCCATCCATTCGAAAAGCCGGCTCGGAGGAGATGGAGGAACGGCCTTATCTTTCGGGTTTTACTGCCGCGCATAAGTAGCTCCGTGTCTATTTAATTAATGCACCCTCTTGTAGCTTACACTCGGAGACTTTTAATGAAACCACCTTGAGTTTATACTTGGATATACGCGAGAAGCTCCCTCCTAGTGGAATTTTAATTATACACAGGCTTATGAGAAAGTTTCATAATGTTTCAGGAATTAATTATGCTTTAAATAAAAAAAAAATCCTCCTATTTTATTCCATTAGTAAGGGAAAACAATCCAGAGTCTTGAATACACATTTTTAAAAACAAATTATTTGAATAAATTAAATAAAAATGATATGAAAATAATTAATAAATTATTTCCACATTTAGCTCTATGACTTTTGACTTACGTTACACACACTGGTTTGATGTGGTCCGAAAGACCGAAATAGCTATCACTACTTATCCAAAATCTGATTATTTTCTTCACTCTTTTAAAATTAGCAAAATCGCTTGTTGTCTGCCTTTTTTTTATTTCGGCGTTTAAAGCCGTTGAACATTTTATTTAAAAAAAATCTGATTATTTTCTTCACTCTTTTAAAATTAGCAAAATCACTTGTTGTCTGCCTTTTTTTATTTCGGTGTTTAAACTAAAAGGGTTTCGCCGAAAAAGCCGCGACAGACACGGACGGAGCGTACCCCGGTAATTAGCACCTATGTAAGAAATTCCTTGGGCAGCTGCCGACAATCCGACAATCCGACCTGGAGGTTATATGAGTTTATGGGGGGCTCAGCTGTTGTCTGAATGCGCGCCGACGACGAAGACGTGTCGTCCCGTCGCTATTTCCTCGCACGGATCCTCAAAAGAAATGTCGTCCTCGCGTTCGGCCCTTTTCTTCTCCATCGCGTACTTTAATTTATTATTCCGTCCGTGAAACGAAACGCGCGAGTTGGTTTTTTCTCCTTCTTAAGTGCGGGCGTCAAAGAATCCCTTTGTGCTTCTTCGGAGTGTCCGCAATAAAATCAGAGCTGGAATGTAATTCGGATAGGAGAGACATGTGGTTGATGCATGTGTAAGACTATATATATTTTTTTATTTGCACGTGAGAAATATAAATACGAGAATTGTATTACAGTGTTTTTAAAATACTCTAAACAATAAGAAATATTTCCTCAACCCATTAACGCCAATAGATCATAATAAATTCTTCACTTAATCAGTCGTGAAACATTTTTAATTAAACATAAAAAACAAGGGTTTTTTATTTTCTATCATCATTATAAATAGATCATTGGATATAAATTTCAATTTACTTTATTAACGGAATTTCCAATAATTACATATTAAAAATTTTATAAGAAAAGTGTGACGCTCTAAAAACATTACAAAACATATGTATAAAAAAGGCAAATTACCAATCACAAATTACGACAAAATACAAAATAAAAAATAATACGCATCAAAATATTTATTTATCAATCCCAAACAGTTCATTGTGAAAACAAAATGCAACCTATCTTCAAGTGATAATAAATAAATATAGATAAAAAAATTATGTAATATGAATTATTGTAATTAAAATAAACACGTTATTGTTTACAATAATTTACATTTATTTATATCACTGTGTATATTGTAATAATGAATAGTTCTGAAATATTTGTTCCGGCTTATACTTTGCACTTTAGTTGGTATTCAAATAGTTTTTTCTTTTCTTAATACAAAAGAATATTTATTCAATTGGTCACATTTATTTAAATAAATTAAATAAACATGATTTGAAAATAATTAATAAATTATTTCCATATTTAGCTCTCTGGCATTTTAACTTACGTTACGTAAGTACTTTAGACAAATGTGGAAATTATTTATTAATTATTTTCAAATTTAATTTACTTTTTCCATTATTTACAAAAAATACCATAGTTGTTAGCGAGTTATATGAATAATTACTTTAACTATAATTAGACTAAGATAAATAAAAAAATTCACCTCTCAATTCAATTATTATTTTTGATACTATTGTAGAGATACATTTTGAGTATATTGAATAAGAGAAATTCCAAGATTGAACCCTGGAGTAAACCAGAAGAAAGCATATATATATAAATGATTTATTATTTTGGACACTAGATATACATTTTGAGTATATTGAATGAAAGAAATCCCAAGATTGAACCCTGGGGTATACCAGAAGAAGGAATATATATATTATAAAACGCTGTCAATTGTGTTTGGCCGATAACGGTCAGCATTTTGAGCATTTTTTTATAATTTATTGTTATTTTACTACTTGGTTGTCGTTTTTTTTTTGCTTTGTTGTATTTGTTTTAAAAATAATTTAAAAAATAAAAATTTTAAAAATAAATATTTTCATTATTTTTTTATTTTGACATATGTCGTTGAAAAGAGAAAGAAAGTCTATTTAGTTATAATTTTTGAAACTAGATATTCATTTTGAGTATATTGAACAAGAGAGATCCTAAGATTGAACCCTGTGGTATACCAGAAGAAAGCATATAAGTAGATAATTTATTATTTTTGACACTAGACATACATTTTGAGTATATCGATTAAGAGAGATCCCAATATTGAACCCTGGGGTATACCAGATGAAGGCATATATGTAGATAATTTATTATTTTTTACACTGGACATACATTTTAAGTATACTGAATGAGAGAAATCCCAAGATTGAACCCTGGGGTATACCAGAAGAAAGCATATATGTAGATAATTTACTATTTTTAACACTAGACATACATTTTGAGTATATCAAATAAGAGATATCCTAAGATTGAACCCTGGGGTATACCAGAAGAAGGCATATATGTAGATAATTTATTATTTTTGACGCTAGACATACTTTTTGAGTATATCGAATAAGAGAGATCCCAAGATTGAACCCTGGGGTATACCAGAAGAAAGAATATATATGTTATAAAACGCCGTGAATTGTGTTTGGCCAATAACGGTCAGCATATGGAGCATTTTTTTTAAATTTATTGTTATTTTACTACTTGGTTGTATTAAGTTTTTTTGCTTTGTTGCATTTGTATTAAAAATAATTTATTTATTTATTTATTTAACGGATTTATCTTTTTACAAATATACAATATAATTAATAATATTTATGTATAGTGGATTGTAGAACAAAAATAAAGAAATAATTTAAAAAATAAAAATTTTAAAATCAATATTTTCATTATTTTTTTATTTTGATATAAGTTGTTATACATCGTTGAAAAGAGAAAAAAAGTCTTTTTAGTCGTGTAAAAATCAAATATAGCGACCATTTGAAATAAGAAAGTTGGTATTAATATCGCGAAAACCGCCACCTTGAATTTTATTTCGATTTGATTTTTATATTTACCTAATTAAACCAAGTAACATTTATTTGAAACTTTTTTTCACATCTTTAATAATTATTGAGATATTTGATTTTTTTAGAAAAACACGATTTTTTTCTAAACTGCTTAGAATTTATAAAATTACTCAACATAATCTGAACCAACATACAAAACTACACAACATTTCCCATTTTACCAGATCTCTAACTTTAATAATAAGAAAGATACCCATGCAATCCTATTCTATTTAGGACACCCTGTATATAGATGATTTATTATTTTTGACACTAGAGATATATTTTGAGTATATCGAATAAGAGAGATTTCAAGATTGAACCCTGGGGTATACCAGAAAATGCCATTTATGTAGATAATTCAAAATAAATATTAAATAAGAGAGATCCCAAGATTGAACCCTGGAGTATACCAGAAGAAGGCATATATATATAAATGATTTATAATTTTTGACACTAGATATACATTTTGAGTATATTGAATAAGAGAAATCCCAAGATTGAATTCTGGAGTATACCAGAAGATGGCATATATGTAAATGATTTATAATTTTTGACACTAGATATTCATTTTGAGAATATTGAATAAGAGAAATCCTAAGATTGAACCCTGGAGTATACCAGAAGAAGGCATATATGTATATGATTTATTATTTTTGACTTTAGATATTCATTTTGAGAATATTGAATAAGAGAGATCCTAAGATTGAACCCTGGAGTATACCAGAAGAAGGCATATATGTAGATGATTTATTATTTTGGACACTAGATATTCATTTTGAGTATATTGAATAAGAGAGATCCCAAGATTGAACCCTGGAGTATACCAGAAGAAGGCATATATGTAGATAATTTATTATTTTTGACACTATATATTCATTTTGAGTATATTGAATAAGAGAAATCCCAAGATTGAACCCTGGAGTATACCAGAAGATGGCATATATGTAAATGATTTATAATTTTTGACACTAGATATTCATTTTGAGTATATTGAATAAGAAAAATCTCAAGATTGAACCCTGGAGTATACTAGAAAAAGGCATATATGTAGATGATTTATTGTTATTGACCCTAGATATACATTTTGAATATATTGAATAAGAGAGTTCCCAAGATTGAACCCTGGAGTATACCAGAAGAAGGCATATATGTAGATGATTTATTATTATTGACACTAAATATTCATTTTGAGAGATCTCAAGATTGAACCCTGGAGTATACGAGAAGAAGCCATTTATGTAGATAATTCAAAAGTATTGTATCTAATTACTACTTTATGTTTCGTAAGATATGGCATTTTCTAATGTATTGATAAATTACAAAAATAATTCAGTATGATTTAATTGAAATTAAAACACTTGGTTTGTTTCACTTATTTATATTTTCTCCAACTAGTTTCGACCATTGGTCATCTTCAGGGAGGAATGTGAAACAAACCAAGTGTTTGAATTTCAATTGAATCATAATGAATTAATTAAAAAATGTGTGGTGAAACATGGTTAAGTGAAAAATTAATTAAACAAAACAGAAAATGCTTATTTTGGCAAGACGGATACAATTTTTTATTCGTCATTGAAATAATACGACATGTTAATTTATAAATTTAAAAACTTGTACTTTATAAAAGTTTTTCAAATTAAAAATTTGATTTTACTTTTTTTTAATATACATTTTAATTCTATATTGTAATCTTCATACAACCACAAATATATTTTATTATACTGGATTTATTTATACTGGATGTCAATTTCAATCATTATTAATGAAGTTTTATATTTTTTGTACTAAATTAAAAGCAAGTCCAAAAAAATATAAAACTTCATTAACAATGATCGAAATTGAAATTCAGTATAGTTAAAATAACAGTGATGAATAATTTATAATGTTTGTTTATAATTATAATATAATAGTAATCGCAATTATGGAGCTCACGCTATGAACTGGCTTTATTTTGTAATCAACGCGCGTCATTTACTCATTTTTAAAAATCCAGACATTGTTCTTTACTGTACATACATAATAAATGTTTCGTCTTATTCATGATTCTGATTATATTATAAATAATTAGTTATTTCTTCACGGCGTCTCGCAATAAAGTTGATTTAAATAAACTCAATCAAAAATAAATAAATAATCGCGCTTTAAATTTATATCCATCGCTTGTGATTCCCGTCCCGAAGAACGTTATCTGTCAGCACTCTTGTTTTGATGCCGTATGGTAATTCCGTAGCCGAAAAGAGCGGGCAATAAACAGGGCCGTAAAAATTGCGTTATCGTCCAAACAAAACCAAGAAAAAAAAAAAAAAACGAAACGACGAAGACTAAGAAGTAAAAACGAAGCGATCGGTGAATAACGGAGCACTAAAACCTAGATAAATTATCAGACGCGAAACCACATGTTCCACCATTAGAGCCGCCGTTTCCATTTCCCCGCCATCATCTGTCCGTCCTCCGCCGCTTTATCGATCCCCGACATCGCTTTTAATGGCGACTCGTTATTCCATCTTGAAATATGTCTTAATTAGTACGGTAAAAGAAGAAAAGAAAAAGAAAACTAATCTAAAAGGATATTTATATTTTTAATTAGAGATGAATCGATAAAGTTGATTCAATCAAATGGAGAGAAATAAAAACGGTGAAAATAAAAACTAGTTACAGGCAAAGGAGATTTTTTTGTTCTTTCTTAATTTTATCCTCTTTTACCCATTTTGGGTGTCAAGGAGATTTTTTTATTACTGTTACATTATTTTAGTTTTAATAATTAATTATAATAAACACATTTTTATTCACTTTGTCACAATTTAATAATTCATTTTAAATTTCCGTTTAGTCGCCTCCATCAAGGTATTGCACATGGAACACACTAGTCTGATGAGGTTCGAAAAACCGAAATGGCCATCACTAGTTATCCATACGCTAGATGAATATTGGCTGAACGTTTCATTAAATGTGAATTCAGCATTTTATTGGAAAATATTCCCTTTTGTTCAATGGCAACAAAATAAAGGGTGTCAAATTATAACACACTGCAAATATACAAGAAAATTGTTTTTTTTTTAAATTAAAGGTGGGCAAACTAAGTTTTATTCTTAATTATTTTGAACTTCAGTACTTAAAAATCACATCGACCAGAAGACTTCTATTTCTATCGATGCATATTTGCTCGCGGTGCAATATTGATCCCATAACACGCTGACACATTTCAGCTAGAATATCAGCAATAGCTTGTCCTGTGTTATTTTTTAAGTCTTTCCGAGTTTGAGGTCGATTCTGGTACACTTTTGATTGCCCCACAAAAGGTAATCCGGAGAGCGCGCAGATCACGGCTGAGATAGCAGATTACCCGGAAACATCTCTCACAGGACTTCCATAGATAAATTTGGCTCATGAGGATTTGCACCGTCTTGTTGAAACTACGTAACATCTAATAGTAATTTGACGAATAAGTACATCCACTAAAAACATTTGCAACATGTCCACATATTAACAACTACTGCATTTCCTAATTGAATCAATTTTGAAAACCTTCTCTACACGGAATATTCTTTGAGCAATCGGCCAGCGCTCCCTCCATATCTAACAAAACTTGAGATATGATATTTATAATCATTACAAAAAGATGTTTAAAATTTTTGTACTTTTTTTTACAAAATGGGGTCACTCATATACACCCTATATTTACAATATTTTCCAATTTAATTGTTTTAAATAATTGTGATTATTAAATAAAACACAACAGTTATTTATTTTCGCAGTTTATTATTTATTGCAGAAACACTTCTACAACATTACATTTTATTGGTTATTGAGGCACCTAATTTTTAAAAATCCATGCTACAGATTAGCGAAACAATTGTAGTGATAGCAAATACAAAATAATTGAAGTCTAAAATATTTTATTTATTAATTTATTAAATTACTGCTATAATTGTTTCGATGATTTATGATAATCTGGCTGATGATGGCGAAACAATTATAAAAGTGTCTCTACAATAAAAAAAATAGAGAAATAATAAAATGAAAAACTGTGTAAGAAAGAATTATGTTTTATGTATAATTTCAAAATCATATAAATTAAAGATTTATTATTTAAAAAAAAATGTTGTGTTTTATTTAGTAATCACAATTATTTAAAATAATTAAATTGGAAAATATTTTGTTCATTAATTTCCAATTTGAATGAAGAATTAGAAATGGATTCACACACAAAAAAATAGAATTCGATTTGAATAATCCTGAATAAAATTTGACGCTATTGTAGATCAAAGTTACAAGATTACATGATGATGCAATACAACATTACATTTTGTTGATTATTGAGGCACTTAATTTTTGAAAATCCATGCTACAGAGTAGCGAAACAATTGTAGTGAAAGCAAATACAAAATAATTGAAGTTTAAAATATTTTATTTATTAATTTATTAAATTACTGCTATAATTGTTTCGATGATTTATGATAATCTGGCTGATGATGGCGAAACAATTATAAAAGTGTCTCTACAATAAAAAAAAATAGAGAAATAAAAAAATGAAAAACTGTGTAAGAAAGAATTATGTTTTATGTATAATTTCAAAATCATATAAATTAAAGATTTATTATTTAAAAAAAAATGTTGTGTTTTATTTAGTAATCACAATTATTTAAAATAATTAAATTGGAAAATATTTTGTTCATTAATTCCCAATAAACAAAACGAAATATAAGATTTTCAAACTGATTAAAACATTAAAAATTATTTCCATTTTAATTGTTTTAAGGTTGCGGTTTACGAGAAAGAAATAGCTATGTAGTAAAACGGAAATAATCGTTTGAAAAAGGAGAGTTTGGATTTAATAATATGAATATTGGCTGAAAGACCTAAGGTCGATAGCCATTTATAAGTTTATATCAAATATAGTGTATAATATATGTATATGTAAATACCACAATAAAGATGATTGTATATAATATGAATATGTATTTACATTTTTTATCTACGAAGTATAAAGTATCAGTCTAAATAAAAAATAAATCGTTAATTTTCGTGTATTACGTCAATTTACTAGTTCAAGTTAGAAAAGGAAATTCTAAGATATAATGAAATTAATAGGTGATGTATGTTAATTTATTTGAATGCAGAATTTAGTGAAATCCTTTAAATTTTCATTGCACAAGTTTTTATTAGCAAAAATATAATTTGAAATTTGCTATAAATTTGATCAATTTTTATTGTTTTTCATAATTGTTTTTCACACAAACTAAACATTAAAATAATTTTTAACTCATTTAATGAAATTCCTGCTTATTTTAAGATTACTTAAATGTATAATACAATATAGTTCATTGATCACAACTGCAATCTAACTCGAATTAGTGATTGCCAATATTTATATAACTATCTCTTTCGTCTAAACCGCACCCTTAAATGATTTTGACAAAGTGAATAAAAATATCTATTATAATTTTTAAACTCTTTAATCAAGACGCAGGAATGCAGATATTGTGTTTGTCGAGAATATCTTTAATTGTTTTAATTGGGTGTCCTGACTGTCTTATTTTATTTGCTATGCGTGTGCCAGCTCGATATTTATAAGAACAATATTTTTAATATTCCATTTCATAAGACTGATTATATTTGCCATTCAGCAACTACACGAAATGGCACGGTGCATCGTGTTGCGGAATCGTCCACGAGAGGCCACGGGGGCAGGGTCAAAAAAAAATGCGCCACACAACAAAATATATATTACAGTTCATACAAGAGATAATGATCTCATTTTTTTATTTGAATGAGTATGTTCATATTTCGCAAGATTTTTTAAAGAATGTTTTAAACTAATAGCAATATCAATTTTTCTGTAATTCTCAATTTTATAAATGAATGATTTTTCAACTTTGGAAAGGTCCAAATCTTTTTGGGGGGAATGGCTCAAAATTTAATTGACACCATGATAATCTGTAGACATTTTTCTATAAGACCACGTTAAATTTATGTTGATATCGATCCAATTAAGGGAGATATGATTTTTTTAAATCGAAGCCTCTGTAATTTTACGTTTTTTTTTGTGTGGAAGTTCATTTAGATTGTAGCAAATCTGTTATTTAATTACACTAAATTATTATTATTACAACCAAATTAAAGTTAAAAAAATATTTATAATGAAATATCTTTTTTTTTTCTTATTTCATATTTATAACAATCGACTCCATTCACTCTCCAAAAACCCATTTTCAAAATTCAACAAATGAAATAAAGCGAAACTTGAGGGATAATATTTCTACCTGATAAATACAGATTAATATAAAATAAAAATAAATACTAAATATGCGTGGGTATATTTAGTATTTAGTATTTATTTTTATTTTATATTAATCTGTATTTATCTACAAATTATTTTTGTTATGCTTATATAGAGGGATATGTCTGTAAATAAGTATATTCTAAACCTAACGTACAGGTAGAAATATTATTCCTCAAGTTTTGCTTTATTTCATTTGGTGAATTTCGAAAACGGGTTTTCGCAGAGTGAATGGAGTCGATTGTTATAAATATGAAATAAGAAAAAAAAAAGATATTTCTCATTGATTACTTGATGAAACATTTAAAATTGAAGAAATTTTGAGATATAATTTAAATTGATTAAATATAAGTGAAAAAAAAAAAACATATTTGATGGGATTTTAACCCATGTCCTTCGACTTCTGAGTGCATTACCAACTACACCATAGAGACATGTGATATAAAATCTCCATTCAGTGCTTCAAGTTCACTTATATTCAATTTATACAGATACTCGTTCAAATCCTAAAAAATGTTTCTTCTCCATTTATATTTAATCAATTTAAATTATATATCAAAATTTCTTCAATTTTAAATGTTAATTAATTTAAATTATATGTCAATATTGTAAATTGAAAAATTATTCAATTCATAGATATTTATTTATTTATATATAAATAAAATTTAGGGGTTGAAAGAATCGGTCGATAGCGATTCATCTACAGAATATAATTCTAATTTTATATATTATTGTACATACATATACACATTTGAATAAAGATGTTTAGTTAGTTAAAATTTAAAAGGAATATCAATTTAATTAATTTTAACTAATATTGAATTTAAAATTAAATGCACTTGGTTTGTTTCACTTTTTTATTTACCAACAAGTGCATTTAATTTTAAATTCAATATTAAATAAATATTAATAAATAAATAAAACACGTTTTAACTTTGTTTGTATAACTTGTTATATTTTATTGCACGTCACCTGGCTTAAATTTAGCCAGAGCAGACTTTGTTTGTATAACTTGTTATATTTTATTGCACACCATCATAAATTTTAGCCAGAACAGAAATCGCATAAACTGAATGTGTTAATTTTAGTTTCATCACACCACCTTAAAAAAAATACATCATATTTTAATTTTCAAATTATCACCTTTTTCCACAATGAATTAGTGAAAAAAGGTGATAATTTGAATATTAAAATGCGATATATTTTTTTATATTTTTACGGCTGCATGGTTAGTTACCATAATTCAAGTAGATTAGGTAATTACTTAGGAGGGGGAGTAGAGTAAAATAAAAAAAAAACGGAGCAAACGCAAAGAGTGAATTGGACGTGGAATATATATAATGCGTCGCTCTCGGGGCTTTTAATTAGTTGATAAGTATCGTAAAACGCTTTATACACTTCTAAACGCCCACGGAATATTCAAATGCGGCCCTCGCGTGGTCGCGGGCGGATCACGCGCCTCATTTGAATTTCGAAAACGGGTTTTCGGAGAGCGAGTGGGGTCGATTGTTATCCGTCATGAAATGTAATGCAGGCACGCAGAAATTGGAAATGATAAAATTATTTGGATGAAGAATTAAAAATGGATTCACAAAAAAAGTATAGAAATCAATTTGAATAAATCCTGAATAAAATTTGACACTATTGTAGATTAAAGTAGATGAAGAATTAGAAATGGATTCACAAAAAAAAAAAAAATAGAAATCGTTTTGAATAATCCTGAATAAAATTTAACGCTATTGTAGATTAAAGTTACAAGTTTTTTAAAGACATGCAGAAATTGGATATTATTAAATTATTTGGATGAAGAATTAGAAATGGATTCACAAAAAAAAAAAATAGAAATCGATTTGAATAATCCTGAATAAAATTTGACACTATTGTAGATTAAAGTAGATGAAGAAATAGAAATGGATTCACAAAAAAATATATATAAATCGATTTGAATAATCCTGAATAAAATTTAACGCTATTGTAGATTAAAGTTACACGTTTTTAAAGCCATGCAGAAATTGGAAATTATTAAATTATTTCGATGAAGAATTATAGACGGATTCACAAAAAAAAATAGAAATTGATTTGAATAATCCTGAATAAAATTTGACACTATTGTAGATTAAAGTAGATGAAGAATTAGAAATGGATTCACAAAAAAAAAATAGAAATCGATTTGAATAATCCTGAATAAAATTTGATGTTATTATAGATTAAAGTTACAATAGATGATGATGCAATGCAGTTTTTACCAACAAACGTTTCTCAAAAATCTATCTCCTGACACCTTAGTCGTTTTTTTTCTAACTAGTCTGGAAATAGGTTTTCTCTGTTAAAACCATCCAAATGTACATCAAAATCACAATTTCATCAATGCCAAGTGATTTTCTATTAATTTTTACAAATTAATTTTTATATATTTCATCAATGCATTTGGATTAAAATCCCAAAGATTTTGCTATTTTGTATGGAAAAAAATGTACGTTATATATTTCTCTATTATAGAAATGGTTGCAATCATGACGAGGAGTTAAACGAATCGCACAAACAATAACTCGAAACGGATGATTCGAAAGATCGCCTGCAAAACTGTATTAGCCCATTAGATTGTCATGAAGTGCGCTGTAAAAGCGCCCTTTGTGTCCGTGCGGGAAAAAAGCCCCCTCCTTTTCACTGTCTCTCACTCTTTCCTATTTTTATCCCCTTATTCCTCTCGCACTCGCTGTCCCTTTTTTGTTTGCTTTATCGTCCCCCTTCTTGAATTTTAAGCAAAAGTTTGGCAAGAGCGCAATTGCAGGGGCGCCCGGGCGCGCGGTCAATACAGGTTCCGGGCCCCGGAGCCGCTCATTGGCGCTCTGTCTCTCTCCTCTCCGGACTCGAGTGGATTGGAATGGATTGGAACACCGCGCGGATGAAGCTGATTGTGTGTTGTGTACGAATACACGGTTTGGAGAACATGATTTAAAACGAGAATTAAAAAAATGCATACATAAACTTTTATCTATTATTAATGTTTACAATCACCTCACACTGAGAAGTAGAGAGGAACATATAACGATGCTATATAAGACTAAATAAAATAAATGTTGACATTGCACTGAAATAGGAATAGTAATATATATGACTCTAAAACTATGAATTTCACTATTTTATTTTATTATTTTTGAAAATAAAAAAATAAATTCACTAAAAATATAAATATCAACACCCTCACATTTCAATCATAAAATCATAAAAAGACACACTTCACAATTTAAATTAAAGTGAATTCTGAAGTAAGGAATATATTTATTAATAATAGAAGCTACTACTTCGTTATACATTGTTTTAAATTTTAATAAAAAAAGACTGATTCACTTTGTACAACTTTAATTTTTATTTTAGTGACATAGTTTCAACAATTTTAACTTGTCATTATCAATGATAAGTTAAAATTAAAGTTATATAAACAAAGTGAATCAGTTTTTTTATCAAATCCTTTTTGTTTATTATTTTGTCCCTTTTTTTAAAATTATAAACTGTTCGATATATTGAATGAATCATTTTTAAAAAGAAAACATGTGCCGAAAATAGCGTAACAACAAAGCCAAATATCGGCCGAGACCTCTTGGCCTCTACAAATATTTACAGAGATAATGCGCCCACTATGAAACGGAAATTATTTGAGCAAACACACCTCTTTCTCTGCACGCAGAAGAATCGCTAATGGACGCGCCCGCGACGGCGGTTTGCGCACCGAATTAACAAATTCCAATTATGAAATGGGAAACAAAACAGCCACTTTGCCTTTCAGAACGCGAAAAACAATGGATTAATATGCCCGTGTTAATTAAAATGAGTCGGATTTGATATTTGTTGTAATATTTATTTGTTTAATATTTTATTGTTTTTATTTTATTTATTAAAATCACTTATAAATATAAGTTTTTTGTAATAATTGTAATAATAAATATTACAAAAAACCTTCAACCTTATACCTTATTATATCCAAGTATCTGAACGATCCTTCCTAAGAACCCCCACTAAACTCCGGCATCCTAATAACCCACTCCATAATCCCTCTAACGAATTCCTTTACAAATTCACCCAAATAACTCCCATATCCCAGAGCATACTTACCCCTCCACAAAATTTGCTCAAAATCTTCACAATTGATCCCTCCTTACAAAATTTTGCATTCCTCGCAACGCTAATATTCTCCCAAAACATAACAACCCTTCAGTTACTATCCACCAATTCATTAACTCATGCATATATGACAGTTCAGCTAGCTAGCATAGTTTTAATTTGCAAATCACTATAAATTCATATAAGGCAAAAAGACCTATGGTCGATAGCTCATGACAGACTACTAACACAATTGTACATATAAATAGAAAAGAGTATTGGCCTTAAATTCAGTAACGTTCCTTTTGTTGTTTTTACATTAAATTTTTCTCGGATCAAAAAAAAAAATGTTGCATTATGTAATATTTTATTGATGTGCAACAGCAGGTGTACATTATGTAATTCAATGTCCGGCGTGGGTATTTGCCCGAGAAGTAGTTGTTTTGATGTGCATTTGTTTGACGTACTTACGTAACGTAAGTCAAAAAAGTCACAGAGCTAAATGTGAAAATAATTTATTAAATATTTTCAAATCATTTTTATTTAATACAATTGTACATATTGTTATAATAAATTTTGTAAAATTTTATTGTCATATTGTCTGAATAAAGATGTTTGTAGATATATATTACAAAAAAAAATAGTCAGAAAGACCTCCGGTCGATAGCCCAGGACAGACAAACCTTTATTTTAGTGTATATACTCAATGTTTATAAAAATGTAATTGTCTCAAAAAAGATATTACAAAAATATTACATCCGAATCGCATTTAATTGTATTATTAGAACAAGATTAATATTCTTTTTAATTAAAACATAATAAGGGGATAATAATAATAAAAGTATACGTTATTGAAAGTGCATCCATGGTACGCGAAATATATCAGGCTAAAAAATAAAGAATATTTCTTTATTTTTTTAGCACAGGAATAACAATTATTTAATTTAATTATAATATTAGATTATGTTTTAAAAATATGAAACATTATATTAAATACACTCTATTTGTTAATTCTATGGCGAACTTTCTGAAATCATAAAAATTTTAAAGCAATGTTAATAAAAAGGAAAAAAGTACTTAGCGATTTGTATTTCTATATATATATATATATATATATATATATAATCGATGTCCCCTTTTACCAATTGATGGCGGGGTTGATTTCTATTTGTTTAAGTTATTAATATCTATTGAAGTTTAAACGAATGAAAAGGTTCGATTTAAAAAAAAAATGTTCTGAAATGGATTTTGTGATCCTTTCGTTTAATGTGTTATCATATTTTTTAAATAAATAGAAAATATCCAATTTGTTTTTAGGTTAGAATATTAATTTCATATTTATGTCCAATCTGTTTCGTAAATATATTTTTTTTTCTCGAACCTTTTCATTCGTTTAAACTTCAATAGATATTAATAACTTAAACAAATAGAAATAGGCAGGTTTGTAGAATCGTTGCTTTTTGGATTTGTGTTAAAATATTTTCATGTAGGACTACATGAAAATATTTTAACACCAATCCAAAAAAGCAATCGATTTCAGGTCTTGCAGAAAGCCTTCGCTCACTACTCATGTCCCTGACATAACAATTAGTACAATTCTGATTCTTTCTAATCTGTAGATACGCTGCACATCTATTGGCAGGTTTTCATATTTAGTTATTTTTCCCCTTTATATTCTTGTAATATTGTATGTTAGAGGTACAGCAATATCTATAATAAGACTAGCAAGACCAGTATTATTTATTATTATAATATATATATATATATATATATATATATATAAAAATATATTTAAATAAAACTCATCGATTTTTGCGTTTAACTAAAAATATCTGGAAAACTAAGGACGGTTTTTTTTTTCATATTCTGAAAGAGCAGGCTTTGAATAACATCTGCAAAAATGTAAGTAAAATATCCCAAAAATTATAATTATTGATTTTTTTTTTAAACAGAAATTTTAATAAAATTCGTCGTTCTTTTGCATTTAATTAAAAATATCTTTAAAACTAAGCATGAGGAATTTTCTATATTTTAAATATTCTAAAAGAGCAAACATTGATTAACATCTGCAAGAAGTTTCATTAAAATATCTCAAAAATTATAATTATTGTGATTTTATAAAGTGTAAATTGCCTGAAATTATAAAAGATTTAGTCGATATATAAACGAGCACTACGAGCCCAGGCTTTATTTATTATTATTATTATTAATGATAATAATATTATCTTTATATTCAAATGAATAGAACACATTAAATTTTGTTTCTCCTCGACATCCAATACGGGTAAATGAGGATAAGATTAAGAAAGAAAGAAAGAAATTTTGTTTGTATTAAACAAAATTTTATGTTATACAAACAAAGTTTTAATAATAATAATATTTTCCAACGGAAGAATCCAACAAAGGAAAATATACAATAATTAACATAAATAACAATACAATAATAATAATAAAAATCAAAATTAAGAATATATATATATAATACAAGCAAACGTAAATTGAAGTAGAAAAAAAAAGAATAATTCAATATAACTACAACAAACAAAATTAAATACTATTTCCAAAAAAACACATCATTATAAATTCTGTTAGCATTACGACACATATTTAGGTATTGATTTGTTTATTTAGTAAATATTTTATTTTATTATTTATTTTATCAATATTTATTTATAATTTATCTATTTAGTTCAATTTTATGGCATAATTTATTTGTTTAATGTCACTGAGATTACCGTTTTTTTGATATTTCAATTATTTTTTCATCGCTAGAGTTGACCACTTGGGTTAATTTTTATTTTGCAGCTTCCGCTACTGATATTAAAATATGTTATATATGTAAAATTGTATTATTCTGTTTATTATGTGATTTACAGTCATGCTATTTATCTAAATATTTTGAATATTTTTATTATTCTGTATAAAGGTGATTTACTGTAAATAAATGAATTGAATTGAATATGCGTTAAAGGGGCTTTACTCATAATGTTTTATTCATTTGATAAACAATGTATAACAAAGTTGAAGCTCAGTTATTAACAATTTATATATTCATTGCAATTTTCGATTTGACTTCTTTATTGAATAAATCAATAATTTCCCTTTATATTCCATATGCGAAAATTAAAAAAAAAAACACAAAAAGAAAATTACGACAGCACGTGCATTTTCCATCATTTCACTCCAAAGTTAATTAGGACTTAATGGAGCATCCAGTACTTTTACGCTGATGGATTTTATCCGAGGCGGGCGTTTCGTTGTTCGTTTCGGTGCGGCACTATTAAAGAATGCACCCTCTCAGAACTGGCCGCCATTCGTAAATTCCTTGCGCGTGGGGTGTGTTTTACGAGTTTCCATTATTGCTAAATGCCCCGCTCTCCCTACAGAAAAAAAAAATAGAAACTGCTGCCGGTACAGGAATAAAGGGAAACAAACAGAAAAATAAATCAAGAGAAACAAACGCCGGAAAAGGATAAAGCTGGAGCGCATTAAAATAAATTACAAGACTTTAATTTAATTGAGCATGCTAGCTG
Organism: Philonthus spinipes; assembly: GCA_963082785.1. Classification (NCBI taxonomy): domain Eukaryota; kingdom Metazoa; phylum Arthropoda; class Insecta; order Coleoptera; family Staphylinidae; genus Philonthus; species Philonthus spinipes. Next base: position 11,745,596 of record OY720321.1, on the reverse strand, counting down.
AAGTGTTTTAATTACTGGTAGTAATGAATTTTGAGACTTTAGATTTTATTTGGTTTGGTTGGTTTAAGGAAGGGGGCGTGAAGAAGAAGAAATGCACCCCCCTTACCCCGAACTGAGGAAAAATATAGTGTCAGTCAGGTGTAGCGCACCCATTTTATTTATGCTTTTTTATCGCGAATAGTTTGATTTCGTTAGGGAATTTAAATTTTCCTCCCGTGGTGGATGCGCCGGGTTAATCCTATACAAAATCAGGGTCATTCTGTAAGATAAAAGTTAAGTTTTAACGTGTACGTAATTTTTTATCATCACAGGCTAAGCAGCTTTTGTAATAATTATGTATTCGTAGAATGTGAAATTAATCGTAACATTTTCTTATGGATTAGCCCCGATTACTAGCTTCACACATTACATAAAGCGATGATTGGTGGATTTTGAAACAGTACTCATAAAATGATCAAAACGTTTATTTGTATTTTTTTACATTTGATAAACATGAAATAATCGATGAATTGAATATAAAATTACTTCTACATATCCTATGAAAACATTTTGGTATCAAAAACTTTTTATTGCTTTTTTACACAATCCCCAGCACTATTAGCCCGGCTAATACCACCAGGAACTCAAGGTGAATAAAGTGGGATGGATCGTAAAGGTTTTATTTGTACGTTTATTACAAATAAACAAATAAAATAAATATGTATTATCTTTATGATTTATATCAGTTTTGTCTTAGAGTAAGTTATTGGAGGCAGTGAGCGCAGTTTGTTAGAATAAGTTATTGAAATATGTAAGTACCAAAATATATTGTAATTTGTGATTTAATTTACAAGTTATCATCTCATTCCTTCTCCCCTCACGGCTAACTGTGGTCGTGAGAATATGTAACATAAAAATAAAGTAAGAAATTAAAAAAATCGTTGTGATTAAACTTAATTAAACAATCATTCTGTACATATTCTATATATATATATATATATATATATAATTAAATTAAACAATCATTCTGTACATATTCTATATATATATATATATATATATATATATATATATTCTGTAATAAGGGAAATATTTAGTTTAAAGTGTACGTTATTGATCATCACAATCTTTTGTAATAATAGATATTGATACTTAGAATGTGAGGTTATTTAATAACGTACACGTTAAATTAAACAATATCGGGGAATAGCCCGTCGAATATTTTGGTACGTAAAAAACTGATGGGATGGCACTTAAAATGAAAACATTTATTTTTAATTTTATTATGTAGCGTAATGGTTTTCTAAAGTATTGTTATTATATTGTTGGAATTTCACAAATAAAGATAATTAAATAATTAAAACACTAACACTTTCTTCACTAAAATAAACATGTTTGTATATATATTTTTCCTTCTTTGGCAAAACGGTATGTTTGTTTGAAATTCACTAAGTAGCCTCATTAAGATATCATAAAAATAATATATATTGTGATTTTTTTTAATTCGCAATTTATTGGAAATTGAAATAAAATGTTTGCGTTTTCCTGAAAATATCTCGAAAAATAAGAGCTTTCTTTGGTCTCCTCACCGGCCGTTTTGGAAAGATGAGGTCGAATTAGATGCGAGAGAAGTTCTACAAATACGCTCTTGGTAAAGAACGGCCGCAGACCTAATCTCTATGGAGGAACTTAATGACAAGGCCCGAATTGGGTTGCAGCTCCATTGAAAGAAAATTTCTAAAATACGGATTTTTTTTAATTTCTTACTTCACTTTTATATTTCATATATATTGTTTCTGAAATACGAAACTGAAGTAAGAAATAAAATAATTTACTGATTAAGAAAACATTTCGAGTTTAATGAGGAAAAACACGATGCGATCCATCAGTTATATTTCATCTATTGAAAAATTCTTTATGTTTAACTCCGTGACTAACAATTTGATTGCTAATTGTGGAGACTGCTAATTGTGGAGACTGCTAATTGTGGAGACTTTTATTATTTAAATAAAAATAGTTGTCTTTTCTCCTACTTATTTTTATTTAAATATTGCTTGAATAATCCTTCTCACAATAACAATCATTACAAATGAGCGAGATGCGTCGTAATTTCGGGATCCGGAGGAACGGATCCCGTGGATATAAATCTCTCGTAGGTAACGTTTTAACGGCGTCTCGTAAAAATTGAATAATGGTCACAGTAACAGCTTATTAAGGTTTAATTAAGTCTCGACGGGAGCCGGGTCCGGCGTGTTTGAATTGTTAATTGGAATGGGTGTAATTTTTTCACCTTCTATTAGTAAAGAAAAAGTAACCACGCTAGAAACGGATCCCGGTTCGGCTATTTTTTTTAATAATAATAATAATAATTAAGAATTAAAACTTGTAATAATACCGTTAATTCTTAAAAAAAAAGAAACCAGTGTATAAACTGAAAAATAAATAATAATAATAATTTTCAATTTACTTTATTAACGGAATCTCCATTTCCAAATTACAATTATAATTACATCTTAAAAATTTTATAAGAAAAGTGTGACGCTCTAAAAAGATTACAAAACATATGTATAAAAAAAGGCAAATTACCTTTTTATATATATATATATATATATATATATATTTTGAAGTTCATATCATTTTCACAGAAATAGAGAAACGGAAATGAAATCTATATATTCAGAAAAAGGCATCATTTCCAACCATTTAAAGCCACCAAATTTCATTTTAGTACTACTAACCGTTTTCGAAATATCGGCTGTCCATCACCTCGTGGGACACCCTGTATATATATAAATAAATATATAAATAATATTCTAACTAATATATAATTAAAATATAATAATGAACAATACTAATAGTTAAATCAAACATAAATTAAAAAAATAATTTTTAATTTGGCTTTTGGTTATGGGTTCGGTTTGAATATCTGGTGATGTCTGAAATTAGGATTATAAATATCAGAGTGTGGTCGTAAAGGATCCAGTAGGAAGGAGGAGTGAAGAAAGGATGCAACGTTAGGATATGAAGCATATCCTAACCTTGTATTCTTTCCTAACCCTTCCTAAAAAAATAACGTTTAGGTCAGGTTAATTAGAACCATAATAATGGGAAGACAACGCAAGCGCCATCTGTTGCTTAATTTCATGTGGTATCGTCCCACATGAAATTAGGCAACAGATGGCGCTTGCGTTGCTGCGTTGTCTTCCCATTATTATGGTTCTAATTAACCAAAGTTAAACGTCTAAACGTCTACAAGGTAGACGATCGAGAATCGCTATTTCGTCCATTAAAATAAGGCGAACGTGTCGTGATAATGAAAACAGGACACGAAATTTATTTAATAAATTTAATAAAATAAAGTTAATTAGACTGGAAATTAATTTATAGTAAAATGAAAAATATATTTTTTTTCTGTGGATTTAATTAACAATTCTTATTATTTTTTTCCTAAAAAGCGTTTTTCAAATAATCGATAAAAAATTGTGAATTTTCTTCTCAGGCTACAAAGTCAAGAAAATTGCCGATGTTAATTTTCATGCACGAAATAATGGGCGTTTTTTATTTTATTAAAAAAGTGCAAATATATATAAATATATCAATACATATTACATGTGTTATAAAGATAAATATAATATAATATAATATAATATAATATAATATAATATAATATAATATAATATAATATAATATAATATAATATAATATAATATAATATAATATAATATAATATAATATAATATAATATAATATAATATAATATAATATAATATGCACTGGCTGAAAGATCGCTAGCCGTTTATAATAATAAAGATGATTGTATATTATATGCACCGATATTCGGCTACCGGCCAACAGCCTTTCTGCCAAAAGTGCAAGAATAAATTAACAAACCATATTTTCAAAATGTATTATAGTTTTCCTTGCGTATTGTAGTTAAATATTTAGTTTGTCACGTATAGCAATTGTCTTGATTTGTATATTTCACACTGATTTATGTTAAACTATGATATTATTATTATCTAATGTTACCTTACTTTAATTTTACAAAGTAATATTTAAATTATCCTGTAATTGGCCTTTTAGCTGTTGGGTTAAATAAATAAATAACATATTTTTTTAATCATTATTTCGCAATAATTAATAAAGTCAAAAAAATACAAAACACCCATAATTTCTTATGTCGCTCCTTTTTTATTGAATAAAAAGTAAAATAGTGTGTTTGTTTAGTTTTCACTTTCGGAACGGGCTGTTTAAACAGGCCGGCGTCAAAGTAAACACTTTTCGCCTCGTATTTACGCAACGGTGTGTGCGCCCACATGAGCGTATTCCGAATGCGCCCGCAATAAACGTACAGTCGGAGTTGTGTGTTATAAATATCCGAAATAAATATATGAACGGGGAGGAAAAGAAAAACAGAAAAGAATATAAAGAGAAACACCAACATCGCGGAGATTTCCAAAATAAATCGAGACGGCGCGTTCGAAACAACGAAGAGAAAAATTGAGCAAGAAATTTAACTTTAAATGTTTGGAGGTTTAATGGGGAAGCTGTGGTGATGAGGGATTACACAAGAAAATAATAAAGTAAAAAAAAACACAACAACATAATAATAGCATTTCAAGCATATTTCTATTTTATTTAAATTTTATAATAGATAGGTTGTTTGAAACAATGTAGAGAAAATTGAGTAAAAGTAAAAGCAGTTGAAAAACACGAATTAATTCGTGTTTTTCAACTGCTGGAGGTTTGATGGGAAACTGTAGTAATGAGGAATACCTCTAGAAACGCGCCTACAATTGACAAAAGCTAAAAGAAGAAAAATTCTTGGAATTGAAATGTATTGTTATGCATTTAACTCTTATTGATAAAACTGTTATACTATTGATACTGTTTTATCAATAAGAGTTAAATGCATAACAATTCATTTCAATTACAAGAATTTTTCTTCTTTTTTTGTTCGAAATAACGAAGGGGGAAATATATATATATATATATAATCGATGTTCCCTTTTACCAATTGGTGTCGGGGTTAGGGGACAAATATTAATAAGAAATATTCTTATTTTATATTCCTCTTATTCATATTTTTCTGATTTTTTATTTAATTTCATAAGATAGATTGTTCGAATCAAAGAAGACCACATTTGATTATAATTCGTATTTAGTTTTAAATGTTGGGGGTTTGATGGGGAAGCTTTCGTGATGATGGATAAGTCTCGAAGCGCGCCTACAATTGGCAAAAGCGTTTTACCAAGAAGAAATATACATATAATTATATTCAAGTAATTTTCTGTTGTTTTTTTTTAATTTTGTGATAATAATGTAAGATTTATATATCATTTATACTGTATAATATATAATCTATGAGAAAAATAAAGTTTATTATTATTATTATAGATTGTTCGAATTAACAATGAGAAAAATTAAGTAACAAATTTAATTCGTATATAATTTTAAATGTTAGGGGTTTTATGGGGAAGCTGTGGTGATGAGAGATAAGTCACGAAACGTGCGTACAGGTGGTAACAGCAATTTTCTTAACATAGCAGATACATATTGAAAATATGTATATTAATCTTTTGTACTTAAATTATTACATCTGATAATATTTTCCACTTCACAAATAACCCACGAGTTTTCGATAAATTTTAAAATAATTTTCATTTTATTCTCACTTTCTTGTGATATTTCTATTAAAAATTGACGTTTTCTAAATTATTGCTTACGTTATCTAAGTCGAAAGTTACAGTAGCGAAAGGGAACATAATTTATTATTTAATTTGTATAATATTTATTTGAATGATTTCTCTTGATCTGAAAAAGAAATTTTATCTCAAATTTTCAAAGGAAAATTATAACTTCAGTTTTCAGAATCAATCCCATCCTACATTCTGTTTTATTTTTTATACCCACGATTGTACTCAAACCCTCAAAACTGATATTTATTATTTTCCGACCACCGACCCGTAATAACCATAATTCATCCACGAACCGCATGAGTAATTCGTATAATTAACGATGCGCCCGCGAGAGGGAATTTACAACCGCGCGATTTTACTTTTCGCGGACGGATCTCCACCATAAAGGACGCCCCGAACGAACGAAAGAAGATAAAAAAAAACGAATGGCTGTTGGTCAAGAACCAGTCTGGGTTGTTCACACGGCCATCGCTTGTCGAAGAACGAGAATAATACGGGGAAAGAAGAGGGGCTTATCTGGTGATCTTCGCGTTTGAAAAGAAGAACCATTAATGTCAGGGTATCATCGAGAGAGAGGAAGCTCGATAATTACGGCGTAGGAAGGCGTACAACAAAGGGGGATTAAATTGGGAGTTGGTTTTTTGTATCTCTTTTCTTCGTTGGCGTTGTTGCTGTTGGGGTTTTGTTCAGCTCGCCTACCAATTTGGACGCGTAATTGGAATTATTATGAAGCTTGTTTGCTTGATTCGTATATGTTAATTAATAGACGTGTTTTCACACCAATTGAATTTCATTTCAGAAACAAAATTTGTGTTTCATTTAGAAAACTGTATTATGAAATCAAATGTAATTACAACAATGTAACGTATTCTGTTTATGTAAATTTTATTTACTAGAATCCGTTTTATTAATTACCTAATTTCATTCACTCTAACTGTAATTATGGCCATTTTTGTTTCTAAATTCATTCAACATCATTGAATTACAGGAAATATATATATATATTTTATATTTATATTTTTTACATTTATATATTTTTTTTACAAAAAAGATTGTTATTTTTAAAATCTAACTATCAATATTAGAATTCACAAACACATGCAATTATATCGATTTATAAGATGTATTTATTGTTGCTGAAGTGGAATAAAATATACTAGTATAACGTGATTGAAGTGCTTATACTGTTTTGTATAAGGTATTATGCAGAAGAATAGAGAATTTTATGTATAATGAAACTTTTATTGCTCTGGTTTTTGAATATGTAAACATTTTAAAATACCTCATCAATAGTTTTCCCATAATTTTCACTCAAATTTGGGTGTAACCTGATTTCAGTCTCATTTATTGCATATTTTATGATTAAAAATTCATAACTCCCAAAATACTCTGTGGAATTCTAATTAATTATGCTTATTTTGTAAAGAAAATCTTCTACTTTTAGAATATGTTAAAATATGAAAATACCCCATCAATAATTTCCCCACAATTTTTACTCAAAGTTGGGTTTAATCTAATTTCAGTACCATTTATCGTATATTTAATGATTAAAAATTCATAACTCCCAAAATACTTTGTGGAATTCTAATTAATTATGCTTATTTTGTAAAGAAAATGTTCCACTTTTAGAATAAAAAAGCCTAAAAATACCCCATTAATAGTTTTCCCACAATTTTCACTCAAAGTTGGGTTTAATGTGATTTCAGTCCCATTTATTGTATATTTAATGATTAAAAATGCATAAGTCCAAAAATACTCAGTGGAATTTCAATTAATTATGCTTATTTTGTAAAGAAAATCTTCCGCTTTTGGAAAATGTAAAAATCTAAAAATACCCCATGAATAGTTTTTCCACAATTTTCACTCAAAGTTGGGTTTAATGTGATTTCCGTCCCATTTATTGTATATTTAATTATTAAAAATTCATAACTCTAAAAATTCTCAGTGGAATGATTATTAATTATGCTCATTTTGTAAAGAGAATCCACCACTTTCAGAATATGTAAAAATATAAAAATTGCCTTCAATAGTTATCCCACAAATTTCACTCACATTCAAGTTTAATCTGATTTCAGTCAAATTTATTGTATATTTTGGGTTTAGATCAGATCTTTTTTTACGAAAATATCTGGAATACCACAGGGAACAGTTCTTGGTCCATTATTGTTTAAATGCTTCATTATTTTTCGACTTCTTCGAATTAATTAATCAATCCTATTTTTTAAAACAGCTAGAAATATCTGCATTATTGATTTTTATTTGTGGAATATAAAGGCTAAATTATATTCCACAAATAAAAATCAACAATGCAGATATTTCTAGCTGTTGTGATGCTTTTTGTGAAAATTCTGTGGTACCTCAAGGATCACTTCTTGGTCCATAATTTTTCTAATGTTATTATTTTTCGTCTTCTTCGAATTAATTCATCAATTTTAAAAAGACACAAATATCTGCATCATAGATTTGAATTTGTGAAATACAAAGGCTCTAGATCTGATGTTTTTTTTATATATATAAAAAATGTGGGTTACCTAAGGGATCAATTCATAGCTCTTTATTTTTTTTAATTGCGTCATTCTTCTTCGACTTCTTCGAATTAATTCATCAATCATTTATTTTTAATATTTACAGAAATATTTGGATTAGAGATCAAGTTTATGAAGTTATTGTATTTTCTTGATTGAATTTCTAAACTGTAATTGTCAGGATAATAAATTGATAAGGCAGAAAGACCTCTGGTCGATAGCCATTTAACAATTAATTAATTTTTGTGTGATATACATAATCAATGTTTGTTACCTTATTGTAAACTTAATTGTTAATAACTAAATTGATAATTAGCCCCAATTTTCAATTTATTATCCTGACAATTACAGTAAGGAACATTCACGGAAATGCTGTAAGGAAAATGTTTAGTTTAACGTGTACGTTATTTTTTATCATCACATGGGTTTTTATTCATCATTCTCTGTCGTATTTCACCATTTTCACAATTGCATGAAAGATTTCCTGGACCACGTCATCATTTTAAACCACATGGGTTTTTATTCATCATTTTCTGTCGTATTTCACGATTTTCACAATTGCATGGAAGATTTCCTGGACCACGTCATCACATTCTAAACAAATTAAATAAAAATGATTTGAAAGTAATTAATAAATTATTCTCACATTTATACTTTTCCATTTTTATTAATCAGTCTAAGCAATTTTTATTATAGATATATATACACAGAATGTAGAGTTATTTAATAAAACTTAACATTTCCGTACTGAATAGCCCCCAATAACTAGGATAATAAGTAATAAAATGTAACAATTGGATTGTATTACACATGAGGTATTATTTACCTAAGCTTTAATAATTAACTCGAACATAATTGAAAACACCTGAAACGCATAAAAGGAAAAGAAAACAGGTGTCGTGTCTGAGCGCAGTAAATCAAGGCGGAAAAAAGGAACCTTTTGGGACGAATCTAAAACATCCTCGAAAACGAGAAAAGCCCCGAGCTTTTTGGTGTCTGTGCGTTTCTTTTTCTATTCAAGTAGAGTAGACATCAACAGACGAGAACCGTAGGGGGTGCAATCGCTCCCCCTTTTTCCCTCGCTAACCCACCCCCGCCGGTGCGCACGCCCGGCGAAAGCTCGGGTGCCCAATTGCCTGCAGCGGCGACGGCGGGCTTTCCTGCTGAACGCTTGCGCTCTCGAGCCAGCGAGATCCAGCAGTCGTAGCGGGCGTAACCGTACAACACCGGTTAACTAACTAGTCGACTGACATGGCCACGGGTTTTCCGCCAATCTAAAAGTGCACTCGAAAAAAGAACGTTTCTCTGCAGTAATTTTGATAATCGCGACGATTTTTTTTTTGTGCGGGGTTTGTGTGATATTCAGCAGGGCGAGACTTTCGACGGGGTTTTCTTCACGCTTCCGCTGTTCCGATCGGTGAGTTTCGTGTTTGAATTTATTGTGGTTGTTATTATTTTATTAAGTTATTAATATGATTTTATTGCGGCTCGTCGTGTCGTTTTAATTTTATCGCCCGCGTTTTTTGCTTTTGATGGATTCATTGCATTCTTTCACACAGAAACAAATGAATGAATATATAAAAAAAAATACGATGCGCGCCACTCACGTCATATCTTTTAATTGTCTTTATAGCAATTACATTTCATTATTTACATTAATAAATTATTCTTCAACCAAAACAACATTGAAACTTTAAAATAAATAATGGCAGTAAGGTTTCTGGCCTTTAGTCGATTGTTGTTTTATTTGATTTCAAAATCCATTAATTTGAAATGTTATTGTATTTTATTTATTTATTAATTTGTAATACGGCAGAAATTAATTTTACAAAATTTTATATATAAAGTTGTATGCTAATAATTAAAATATGTTATACAGAGAGCTTTTTTTATCAGTATACATTTCCCCTATGTATACCTACAAAATACGCGAGTCTAATGTATTAATGTATGTGTGTTTAGTTGCTTATAACACGCATCTGAATACACACATGCCAAATAATCAACAAAACATACACACATTAATCGGTTCAATACGTTTTACTCGCATTTTCTGCAGGTATACATAGGGGAAATGTATACTGATAAAAAAAACCTCTCTGTATATGTAATATTGTATTATTCTGTTTATAAACTGTGATTTACAGTCATGATATTTATCTAAACATTTTGAATATTGTTATTATTCTGTATAAAGGTGATTTACCGTAAATAAATGAATTGAATTGAATTAAATCTAACAATAAACTAGATTACAAAATAAAACCAATTACAATTTAAATATTAAGACGCGTGCTGTATTTAATATATTATTTATTGTATCAAAACAGTAATAAATATTATTTAATCTGATTTCAGTCCCATTTATTGTATCTTGATCAAACCTTTTTTTATGAAAATATCTGGGATACCACAGGGAACAGTTCTTGGGCTATTATTGTTTAATTGCTTCATTCTTTTTCGACTTCTTCGAGTTAATTAATCAATCCTATTTGTTAAAACAGATAGAAATATCTGCATTATTGATTTTTAATAGGCAGAAAGACCCCAGATCGATAGCCGGGACAAACTAACACAATATTTATTTTTGTTAAGTAAATATAAATCTAAGTATAAGCTTATGTAATGTTGTCTGAATAAAGATGTTTGTTTATATATTATTTAATAATAATACTAAAATAAAAAAAGCCTGCATAATAACTTAGAATTACTAAACCTATAAAAGTATACCTACATAGAATTACAAAAGGCAGTAATACTCAACACGTCGCATAGTTAGGAAGTTCTTGGGGATGACAAAGGAACGCTACACCAACAGTCACATGCAATGTCCGCTGAATCTTGATATGATAGATAGCTCCGGCTTATGCTGTCATAGTATAAATAATAATAATTAATGTTTTACCATTCAAATTCGTTAGGTGTATAGGAGTAATACACTAGACAGAAAACATCTGAATATTCAGATTGATCAAACTTAACAAAATAATCAAAGAAGGGCAGAAAGACCTCTGGTCGATAGCCCAGACAGGCTAACACCTACATGTATTGTAATTATTTATATTGTTATATTGTTAAAATTATCTATATAGTCTGAATAAAGATATGTATATATATAATCAAAGAATTTGCGAATCGTAAAGGAATCATGATCGACCAAGACAATGCAAAGGGTCTTGCGTTAAATCTTTGGTAGCTCCTAGGAAAATATTGGAGCATTGATGAGGACTAATGTTGCGTTCTCCATTTTTTTTATTGGGGGACCTGGGCGAAAGTATGAGTTAGTTAACCGAAGCACTGCAGCCAATTGGCTTATTGTACCGCTTTCATTCTTAAAATTAAACAAAGAGTTTTGTGGTTTTTGCATTCCCCATACAACTTGACTTAGCGCCATCTGATTACTGTTTACAGTGAAATTTACAAAACCGTTTGAATGGTTAAACTCTCACGAATGGTGGTGAACTGAAACGGTACTAGATTCATTTTTTACTTTCCCCGGACCCCTGTACAAGGGAAAGTATTGTGATCGTGAAAATTTTCGAACCGCCAATTTCAACAAATATGCACGTTTTGAGGTCACCCGACTCCATTCCACCGACTTTTCCGCGATAGCGCATAAACGGCTGAATGGATTAAGTCCAAACTTTATATTTAAGCTTTATATAACAATAGAATGATCTGAAAAGGTTAGAATCAAAACTCATTAAGTGCAACTTTACTCTTAGCAATTTTTAATTCGGATAGAAAAATGTTTCAAATAAAAGTTTTAGATCTTGGAAAATAAATAATTTCTGTTATAAAACATTTATTGTAAGACCTCCGGTTTTCATTTTATAAGCGGAAGAATTTCGTTTACCTGATAAATTCCCTTATGCCCGTACTAATAGTTGGGGATTGATCCGGGATTGAATATTAATTCTCGGATCGAGTAAAAACGTATAAAATAGTCGAAATAATCCTGGATTAATTTGTAAATAATCCTCTCTCAAATAATCCTTTCCGAACCAAGATTAATCCGAGATTATTCACGAATTGACAGTTGTAAAATTATTATTTATATAAAATTTAATTTTTTTGGTGGTAAAATGAATGAAGCCGCATTTCGCGACGAATATTTTGATTATATTAATGAATTGGTAAATGATAGATTGCCCAAAAGGTATGTATTATATATCTAACCTACAAATTCACAAATAATAAACAATAACCGTGCCCAAAAATTTAGATACATCAGAGATGCTGAAAATCCATAAGAATTCTTTGATGGAGAAGAATTTAAGAGAAGATACAGATTTTCCAAAGACATTACTGTACAGGTTTTATTACCTTTAGCAGCAGAACGGTTACAAAAGGTAAACAATCGTGGTCTTCCGTTTAAACCGATTGATTATATATTAAACTCAATATAAGCATTCTTATAAATTAATAAAAAAACAATTATTGGTATTTTTATGTATTTTTTTTTATTTTAGTAATCTTCTAAAATTAATCGAGACAATTCCTCCTCATACTGCGCTTTTTTTAATTGGGAAAATGCCCTTTGCTTTTCAAGCTTAGCTATTTCCATCCGTATATCATATATATATATCATCTGAAGCTGAACCCTTTTTGCTCTCAAATTGCCTTCGGTAATAGCACTTCTTTTTCGGAAATTATCTAAAAATAAACATATAAATGGTATACTATCACAAAGACACTGAATATACTTACTTTTGTTGGGTGTGCTGGCACAGATATCCGAAGATGTAGGAACAACTAAAAGAAAATAATATACTCATTATTTAGTATTTTTACATTATACAAATTATAAACTTACTTGTGTTTTGTGCTGATGAACTGGACTGACCCGTATTTTCTTTAGTATCTAGAGATACTAAAAAAATTAAAATTAATTTGTTTTATTGGACATTATATACATGTTCTTACTATCGTCCACATATTCCTCTTTAATTCTAGAAATATCACCCAATAATTCTCATAACAAAATAAAATATTTTGAAAATGTAAAGGTTTCTTGTCAATCGGCTATCGACCATAAGTCTTTCTGCCTGTCTTATAATTAATTGTCTTTATCTTCTTTTGCATTTTTTTTGTCGTTGGTCGTCATTATTACATTGTCTATTGAATCGATCAGGGTCAATTTAACTGTCTATGTTTTGAAAGAATGTATTGAATTGAAATATTGTTGTGGAGGGATTTTTACGGATAAGTCTGGTGGAAAATAATTTATTAATTAATTATTTTTAAACTCTTTTTATTCAATTTATTTAAATAAATGTGACCAAGTGAATAAATCCTTTTTCTATTATTATTGTTAATGTCCGGGTGATTAGACGCGATGAATTTGATTCCAATTGGATAGAGGTGATATAATAAAGTTTCTAAAGATTTGTCTACTGATTTATCTCGAATAAGAATTTCTAATGATTTCTATTGATTTCTCGCGAACAAAATGTTTTAATAATATCTTGTTATCTATCGAATAAAAATATTTAATGATTTCTCTGCTGATTTATCTCGCTTGAAAATATGCAATGATTTCTCAGTTGATTTATTTTAAATAAAGATATTTAGATTTGTTTTTGTATTGAATAAAAATATCTAAAGATTTCTCTGCTGATTTATCTCGAATAAAAAATTTTCTAAGAGAAATTTGCAAAAACATTCTTTGCCAATTTATCTCGTTCATATATATTGCTTTGTTCCTATATACAATACGTGATCAATTAGCGTTCTATTTGAGCTGCTTCCAAGGTGATGACTTAGCACAAATTATATCGAAAGCTGTATTGCATTAAAAAAGGACAATTGTCAGTTCGGTAGGTCTACGAAGGTGTTATGTATATTGAACTGCTTCTAGAGAATCATAAACTTCCTAGGAGCTACCAGAGATGTAAGACGCCTTGCACAGTCATGGTGGAATTTTATTTCTCTGGTCAATTTGGCGCTGTATTGCATTAAAAGAGGACGATTGTCAGTTTGGTAGGTTATGGTGGAATTTTATTTACTTACGATTTGACAATTCTTTGATTGCTTCATCTCTGGTCAATTTGGGCTGCTACATTGAAAGCTGTATAGCATAAACATTGACTACTGTTAATTTAGTATGTTTACAAAAGTGTTATTAATTTTGCTTCTAAGGAAGCATATAATTTCATAGGAGCTTTCAAAGATGTCTTGGTGGAATTGTATTCATTTAAGCCATTATTTTATTGCTTCATCTGCGGTACACCAACAAAAGGTCATGATATCAATTCTCGGGACAAAATGGCATTATGATCTTATAAAGCACATACTATATCGAAATCTGTATTTCATTAAAAAAATAGAGACTGGTATCTGTTTGGTAAATCTATGCTTCTAAGGAACCATACAATTTCATACGAGCTACCAAAGATGTAAGAGGCCTTATATTGCCATGGTGGAATATGATTCCTTTATAATTTGCTAATTAATTTATTGCTTCATCTAGTTTGATGATTCTTTGATTGTTTCATCTCTGGTCAATTTGGCGGGACAGATTGACCGTTGATTTCAAGCTAAATTGAAAGCTGTATAGCATAAACATTGACTACTGTCAATTTAGTAGGTTTACAAAGGTGTTACTAATTTTGCTTCTAAGGAAGCATATAATTTCATACGAGCTACCAAAGATGTCTTGGTGGAATTGTATTCATTTAAGCCATTATATTATTGCTTCATCTGTGGTGTAACAAAAGGTCATGATACCAATTCTCGGGACAAAATGACATTATGATCTTATAAAGCACATACTATATCGAAATCTGTATTGCATCAAAAAAATGTATCCACCATGGTACTTTCCCCGGTGAATACGGTCAAATAAGTTTCTGATTGAAAATTTAATAGGAAAACAAAGTGAGTAATAGAAAAAATTGATTGTTGTGTTTTAAAGTTAAAGCCGAGTATTTAGAAGAATATTATAATTAAGTGTGTTATTTCTTTTGCTACTGTGACATAATGACTTATGATACATAAGTACTTATAATGTCTGTTTTTTTTTTCTCTTTTGCTACTGTGATATAATGACTTATGTTACATAAGTACTTATGTAACATAAGTCATTATATCACAGTAGCAAAAGATAAAATAATAATTTATTAATTAATTATTTTCAAATTCTTTTTATTTCATTTATTAACAATAATGTTAGAGATTGTGACATTAAAATAAATGACATAGACTGGACAAAGACAGGCTGAAAGACGAAAGATAACGAAAATGACTTATTTGTTGTGAATCCGCAAATTTCATAACTATTACACTAAATTATAAATTACACAAATTGTCGATAGACTTGTTTTGTTTTGAAATTTGCGAATTTTCAACAAATAAGTCATTTTACACAAATTACACAAATTGTCGATAGACTAGTGACTATCGACAATTTGTGTAATTTATAATTTAGTGTAATAGTTTTGAAATTTGCGGATTTACAACAAATAAGTCATTATCTTAACTTATTTATAACTTTTAATTTATTAGCATTTTATAATTATACTTATATTGCAACCCTCCTTTATCTTTTAATGTATAGTTAGTATAAAGCAATATGTATTTAAATGGACTTACCGTTAATAAACAATAAACAATCGCTATTTGAATTAATTGAATATACTAAAGTGTATGGCAGAAAATGTATCTTCACATTCATAATTTAAAAATGATTCACGAGAGAATCAAGAATAAAAGCAAATCAAAAACGAGGAATAAGTCATCTGGATGTTATTCAGACGAGTCGAAATGTTTGATCCGTTTTACGATACAATTTGTGCCAATAAAGAACGGCGATTTTTACGACCGTCGCGAACGGATCGCCGAAACGCGAAAACAAACGAAAACGCCGACGAAACAAACAAACGCTGTTTGCGCACGTAAATCAAGAGCAAATTTTATAGTTTATCCCCCATAAGATATTATCCAGGGATTTTTTAATTAATACCTTAATTAATCAGGTTTATATATTAATAGGTTGAAAGTAAATCAAGAGCAAATTTTATTTCATCCCTCCTAAGATATTATCCAGGGATTGTTTAATTAATACCTTAATTAATCAGGTTTATATATTAATAGGTTCAAAAATACACCAGATTTGTTTCACTACTTAATTTATTTCCTCCGACTAGTTTTAACTATCGTCATTATCATTATTTTCCATAGAGTAATACGAATTATAAACTCAAGTCACCCATCATTAACATGTGTTACAACTTTGATATCATATCGCACTCTTGTGATATATTTCATGACAGCATCAAAAAAATACTATCTTACATTATATAGCGTTTTGTGTTTTTTTTTGTATTTATTATTATGGTTTTGTTTGTACCTTATATCATATTTATTGTACATTGTCTTGTAATTGGGAACTTGCTTCCTGTTGGGCAATAAATACTTATTATTATTATCAAGGAGTGTACAGAAAATTATGTTTACATGAATATATATACAGTATTTTTTTTTATTATAGTAACAAGGCTATCTGCAGACACGTGTTTCGGGATTTCATCCCTCATCAGTAAGTAATTGTTTGCAGTTGGAAAAAGGGATTAATCGAATTTTATAGATCATTGCCAGAAATTTTCCTTCTTTATTTTAATTGTAATTTAAATAACTGCAAATGTGTGAATAATTTTTATTTAATTTTATTTAATTTTATAGGAATAGAATTAGTTACTAAGCACTTAAGTTATATTTGTTGAAGAAAAATGTGTGCATTTAATGTGCGACTGAGAATAGATAAAAGTAAAATAAAAAATAACGTTAGTGCTAAAAAAAATATATTTCCAAACGTCGGCTTCTTATCGCTTTCACTCGCGAAAAACTACAAAAAAAATAGAAATGGTGCAAACTCGCGACGATTGTTCAACGCTCTTTATCTAATCGTAAATCAAATATTGAGTTTCATTGTGGATTAATGGCGTCGTTAAAGTTTTATTGAAACGTATATACACAATTAGGTGGATCTTGATTTATTGAATTGAATACTTCAATTAAGTGATAATTATGATGGACATTAAAAGTGTTGTTGCAAATTAAATTGAATAAAAGACAAATTCCGGAAATAATGAGTTAATTGATTTCCATACTAATAATGACATAAGAAATTTTTATTCTAGAAGGATAATGAAATAATATTTTTTTATTCTGGAGGAAGAATAAAATAAGAAAATTCTGGAAAAATAATGCAATAAGAATATTTTTATTCTGGAGGAAGAATGATATAAGAATTTTTCATTCTGCAGATAGAATGAAATAAGAATTTTTTGTTTTTTCGAGGAATAATGAAAGAACAAAACTGTCAACGGCAAAGTTGTAGCTTTTTGAAAGCTCTACAACTCTCTAATTTGAATTTCCAGAATTCTTTCTGGAGAAAGAATGAAACATATCGGACACTTTTTTCTCATTAATCACTTGGTAAAACATTTTTTGAAAAATATTAATTTGTAAATTAAATTCGCTTGGTTTTGTTTCACTTATCAAGCCGAAACTAGTAGAAAATAAAATACAAATACAAAAAACCAAGTGAATTTAATTCTTGATAATGGCATCAAGCCGAAACTAGTAGAAAATAAAATACAAATAAGTGAAACAAAACCAAGTGAATTTAATTTACAAATTAATATTTTTTAAGAATGAAACAATTTATTTCATTCTGTAAAGAGAATGAAATATTTTTATTTCGTTTAAATTAAATAAAAGAATTTGAAAATAATTAATAAATTATTTCTTCTTTACTTACTGCAACTTTTTGTTATTATTATTTGCTTTTAATAACTGTATATTTTCGAGTTTACGTGAAGTGATTGATCACAAAATAGAAATAACAGTCTTTCCATTTTGTGATTTGCTTTTAAATTCTTTTAATTTAATTTAAATAACTGTGACCAAGTGAATAAATATTATTTTTTATTATTAAGAAATTTACAATTTACAAATTAATATTTTTTAAGAATGAAACAATTTATTTCATTCTGTAAAGAGAATGAAATTATTTTTTTTCGTTAAAGTTAAATAAAAGAATTTGAAAATAATTAATAAATTATTTCTTCTTTACTTACTGCAACTTTTTGTTATTATTATTTGCTTTTAATAACTGTATATTTTCGAGTTTACGTGAAGTGATTGATCACAAAATAGAAATAACAGTCTTTCCATTTTGTGATTTGCTTTTAAATTCTTTTAATTTAATTTAAATAACTGTGACCAAGTGAATAAATATTATTTTTTATTATTAAGAAATTTACAATTTACAAATTAATATTTTTTAAGAATGAAACAATTTATTTCATTCTGTAAAGAGAATGAAATTATTTTTTTTCGTTAAAGTTAAATAAAAGAATTTGAAAATAATTAATAAATTATTTCTTCTTTACTTACTGCAACTTTTTGTTATTATTATTTGCTTTTAATAACTGTATATTTTCGAATTTACGTGAAGTGATTGATCGCAAAATAGAAATAACAGTCTTTCTATTTTGTGATTTGCTTTTAAATTCTTTTAATTTAATTTAAATAACTGTGACCAAGTGAATAAATATTATTTTTTATTATTAAGAATTTTACATTCTGGAGGAAGAATAAAATAAGAATTATTCATTCTGGAGGAAGTATCCAGAAAACAGTCGTTGCTTAGTTTTTGCGTTGTTTTTTTCTGTCTTGCTTTCCGGTGGATTCTTACGTTGTAAATCGCTTCACACCATTATGCTACCGTAATTATTCAGATTAGTGAATATTCCCGAGTGTTTTACCGTCGTGGTTCGTTTCAATAATCTCGTTTCGTATTGTAATTTTACACGGAGTATTCATTAAAAAATAAATCCTTTATCGCAAGATTAAGAAGTTCGTCTCGAATTGGGCTTTAAAAACATATTTTTTTTAATTCGAGTTGTGATCAATGAACAATAAAAACTCAGTTTGATTTAAAAGTCTTTACTTTACCGTAATTTTAATTATACAAACTTAAGGGCGCGTTTTAGACGAAAGAGATGGCTATATAAATATTGGCAATCACTAATTCGAGTTAGATTGCTGTTGTGATCAATGAACAATATTGTATTATATATTAAAGTAATCTTAAAATAAGCAGGAATTTCATCAGATGTATTAAAAATTATTTTAATGTTTAGTTTGTGTGAAAAAATAATGAAAATTGATCAAATTTATAGCAAATTTTAAATTATATTTTTCCTAATAAAAACTTGCGCAATGGAAATTTCAAGGATTTCACTAAATTCTGCATTCAAATTACTTAGCAGACATCACCTATTAATTTCATTATATCTTACAATTTTCTTTTCTAACTTGAACTAGTAAATTAATGTAATTCACGAAAAATAACGATTTGTTTTTTTTATTTAAACTGATACATTTTGCTTGGTAGATAAAAAATGTGAATACACATTTATATTATTAAATCCAAATGAATAGCTCTTTTTTTTTAAACGATTATTTCCATTTTACTATATAGCTATCTCTTTCTACTAAACCTCAACCTTAAAAGGCGTTTTCATTCAAATTTAATTCATATTATTCACCATCACCATTCATGATTTCATTTCATCATTTCATGACTTTAGTGATCACGACGAGTAAATTCATTTCATAAGACAATGGACGACATTAGCGAACAAAACCTTTTTGACACGGCAACTGACAAGGATAGACGCCTACAAAATCAGGCGGAAAGACCAACGGTCGATAGCCAATTGGCAGAAGAATTTATTTTTATGTTAGTTATTTATTGTATTTATTTATTATTATTACTTTGTTAAAAATAATCTGCCAATAAAGATTTATATATATATAATTCATATTATAATTGTTGAAAGTATACTTACAATATATTTTTTGAGTACAAATGATATAATATGCTATAAATTTCAAATATGACCTACCCATAAATGTTATTCAATTTATTTATTTCCAAATAGAATAATATTTGGAAATAAATAAATTGAATTGAATAAAGTCCTTACGTTCTTTTACTTAATTTTGTAACCGAAAAGTGATCTTCGTTAACGCTAATTTTTTTTGGTCCGTTTTATACAATTTATCAATTAACGTGAATTTCAGTTTTATTCTGTTCCTCGTGCACACACAGTTCGCGTTTGTTTTATTTCATATTATTATTTTTTTTTGTATAAAATCATAAATATCATTGCTGGAGGTTTTTGTTACGAGCACATCCGTGAAATCGGCGACAATTGCGGATACGTGTGGGGAATTCGTCATTCGCCGCCGATGGGAATTGAAATCGACGGAGCGATTCCGTCCTGGTAAACACGATTCCGCTCCGTGCAATTTCTAAACAGTTGTCTGAGAACAATGAGAAGTCGATTATTTTTTTTTTCTCTAAATGGAATTTCAGGATAAATTGTTAAATTAGTGACTTATAGCATGTTTGTATTTTTTCTCTCTGTTTTTAGTGTTGTAATGTTCTACTAACTGCAATTATTTATATTGTATGTGTTATTGTATTTTTTTTATAATTTTGAAAAAGGAGAAATCCGTAAATAAATAAATAAATAAATAAATTCCTTTTATTAAATATTTATTTTGTATTTTGTCGTAATTTGTGATTGGTAATTTGCCTTATTTTATACATATGTTTTGTAATCTGTTTAGAGCGTCACACTTTTCTTATAAAATTTTTAATATGTAATTATAATTGTAATTTGGAAATGGAGATTCCGTTAATAAAGTAAATTGAAAATTGAAAAAAAAAATAATAAAATCAACGTGGACGTAAACACTTTAAATATTGACGAATTATTGTAATCAAGAATAATAGAACAATATTTTTCATGACAATAATTGTACAAAAATTCCAATCACTATTTTTAGAAATGCAAATTTTCCGCAACAATACTATCAGTAGATTTCGACTTGATATCACTTTCACTTTCATTACAACTCTTAAAATCGTCATAGAAATGCAAAATTTTTGATTATTTCATATCATATTACTGTCATCTTGATATTTAAATTTCTGGCAGATCAATATATTTGATTGGAATTCCAGTCCAGAGTTTAATGTGTACGTTATTTTGTATCATCACAGTCTAAGCTGCATTTTAAATAGATATAAACAGAGAATGTGAATTTATTTAATAAGGTTCACGTAAAATTTAACTTTTCCCTTACGGAATAGCCCCGAATAACATAATAAAAGAGAAAATAAAATAAATAAAAGAAAATAAAAGAATCAAAAGAGTTTGAATTTCTAAAAGTAGTGATTGATCTGATAATTTCACGAACACTGCAAAAATTTTATAAATATTGTGATTGTGATTTAAAAATGGAAGTAATTTTTATATTTTGTTATATTAATGTTTCGGTCATTCGTTAAAGTAATTTTAAACTATTACTAGAGATGGGCAAAGTCGATCTTTTCTATCTTTTTTGTCACTGCAAAATGAAGTTTATGACAATTTTCTTAATGTTATTTATAATATTAATATTGGATAGTTTTAACTATCGATTAATAAACTCTATTTTATTGTTATTTAATAACTTTAGCTACGTAAAATTAGTTATTCAGAAATACTCGATTACTAAATTCACTCGATTTTGCCCAACACTAACTATTACTATAACCTCTTAGGATCTGTAGATCTCAGTTCTAAAGGTCTACAGATCCTAACAGGTTATAGCGTTTCACTTACTTCCATTTTCATCCACAATCCCAATATTTATAAAATCTTTTTTTGGTTGCTAAAAAAATCATTACGTTTTCATATAGATAAAAGTATCATATACAGAATTATCTATGGATATATATTTAAAAAAAACAAATTTTTAATTCTCTTGAAAATGGGCTAATAACCCCAAATTAGTCGAGAATTTAAAGTTATTCAATCTAATCTGTGTTTTATTCGTTGATTTTTAATAATTTATTCATATTTATTTCATACAATATGAACTACCAATGTCTAAATATTAAAACCATTAATTATAGAAAAAAGTTGTACTCTTGATAATGAATACTTAAGAGTCCGAAATGTACATTTAGTGTATAATAAATATGAATGCAACCGTCTATATTTCTTCTATATTGAAAAACTTCACGTAACTCAATGACTTTCATAATCATTACGTTTCCATTTATATTGAGTCTTAAACGAATTATTGTTTAATAAAAAATTAACCATTTTTTTGCTTGATTTTTTATGTAAACGTCTCAATCGAATTTTAAGGCGTAATTAGCTGGGAATCGAGTGGATAATTGCGCGGCGCGTTTCAATAAAACCCGATTTTAAAAAGCCCTTAAATCCCCGGCGGGAGTGTTATTGGGCAATCAGGCAATCAAGTGCCGTTCTTGAATGGACCGTCAATCTCTGTACGTACGAGAGTCTCCAGTATAAAAATGAGCGAAACTGCCGCCTTTAAACAGTTACGGTTTTCATATTGATTCCGTTTTTCTTTTACACCTCGGGACGCGATTAATGGCTTATTAAATTGATCACGCTGTAAGTGTTCATTAAATTGTTTGTTGTTATGTGGATGGGTTAATAATTTAACGGGGGCAATATTTTTTTTAAATAATTATCAAATTTAAACTAACCAAGTAATTCTCATTATATGTATATACTATGGAAAGAGATTGCACGTGGAATACCCTCGGCTAAGGCGCTCGAAAGACATTTGTCAGCCGATTAAATAAAAATAAAATAAATAATTCTCATTATTCACTTGGTTAGACATGATCAAGCCTTACTGAAAAATTGATAATTATTTTTTTACGAATAAAAGTTAAAAAAACAACATTTCTCCAGTTAATGTACATACATACATAAATATCTTTATTTCTGAGATTAGAATATACAATTACAATACAATATCAAACAATACACTAACCCAGTTAATATATTTAACTGGAGTAATGTTTCTCCAGTCGTCGGGCATTAGATTTTACAAACGACATTTTTTATTACACGAGAAATGATTGCACAATGCAATATATTTTTAATCTATCACCCGAACTAGTTTGCACTTTCGCAGTTTCTTTATCATTTTCCGCAACAATACTGTCAGTAGATTTCATCATTATATCACTTTTACTTTCATTACAACTCCTAAAATCTTCAGATTTTTTATGACCGAAATGATTATCGCCCATTATCTTTTGGAACTTGACCACTGAGTCGTTGTAAATCAATTTACCAACACCAAAGTTAATGGTAAATCAATTTACCAACACTAAAGTTGATGATAAATTGATTTACCAATAGTAAAATTGATGGCATGTCAATTTTCAACATCTAAATTGATGGTAAACCAATTTACCAACAATATATTTGATGGTAAATCAATTTATCAACAATACATTTGTTGGTGAATCAATTTATCAAAAGTAAAATTGACGGTAAGTCAATTCCCAACATCTAAATCGATGGTAAATCAATGAATCAATACCAAATTTGATGGTAAATCAATTTACCAACACCAAAGTTGATGGTAAATCAATTTACCAACACTAAAGTTGATGATAAATTGATTTACCAATAGTAAAATTGATGGCATGTCAATTTTCAACATCTAAATTGATGGTAAACCAATTTACCAACAATATATTTGATGGTAAATCAATTTACCAACAATACATTTGTTGGTGAATCAATTTATCAAAAGTAAAATTGACGGTAAGTCAATTCCCAACATCTAAATCGATGGTAAATCAATGAATCAATACCAAATTTGATGGTAAATCAATTTACCAACACCAAAGTTGATGGTAAATCAATTTACCAACACTAAAGTTGATGATAAATTGATTTACCAATAGTAAAATTGATGGCATGTCAATTTTCAACATCTAAATTGATGGTAAACCAAATTATCAAGAATATATTTGATGGTAAATCAATTTACCAACAATATATTTGATGGTAAATCAATTTATCAAAAGTAAAATTGACGGTAAATCAATTCTCAACATTTAAATTGATCAATGTATCAATACCAAAATTGATAATTAATTTACCAACGCCAGAGTTGATGGTAAATTAATTTACCAACAGTAAAATTTATGGTAAGACAATTTTCAACGTCTAAATTAATGGTAAATCAATTTACCAACACCAAATTTGATGGCAAATCAATTTACCAACACAAAAGTTCATGGTAAATCAATTTACCAACACTAAAATTGATGGTATGTCAATTCCCAACATCTAAATCGATGGTAAATCAATGAATCAATACCAAATTTGATGGTAAATCAATTTACCAACAGCAAAGTTGATGGTAAATCAATTTACCAACATTTATCAATACCAAAGTTGATGATAAATTGATTTACCAACAGTAAAATTGATGGCATGTCAATTTCCAACATCTAAATTGATGGTAAACCAATTTACCAACGATATATTTGATGGTAAATCAATTTACCATTAGTAAAATTGACGGTAAGTCAATTCCCAACATCTAAAATGATGGTAAATCAATGTATCAATACCAAAATTGATTGTATATCAATTTCCTAACGCCACAGTTGATGGTAAATTAATTTACCCACAGTAAAATTTATGGTAAGTCAATTTTCAACATCTAAATTAATGGGAAATCAATTTACCAACACAAATTTGGTGGTAAGTCAATTTAACGACACCAAAGTTGACGGTAAACCAATTTACCAACAATAAATTTGATGGTAAATCAATTTACCAACAGTAAAATTTATGGTAAGTCAATTTTCAATATCTAAATTAATGGTAAATCAATTTACCAAAAGTAAAATTGATATTAAGTCAATTCCCAACATCTAAATTGATGGTAAATCAATATAACAATACCAAAATTAGTGGTAAATCAATATGCCAACGCCAAAGTTGGGGATAAATCAATTTACCAATGGTAAAATTGATGGAAAGTCAATTTTCAACATCTAAATTTATGGTAAATCAATTTACCGACACCAAATTTCAAAGTAAATCAGTTTATCAACACCAAAGTTGACGGCAAACCAATTTATCAACAATAAATTTGATGGTAAATCAATTTATCAAAAGTAAAGTTGATGGTAAGTTAATTTCCCAACATCTAAATTCATGGTAAATCAACGAATCAATACCAAAATTGATCGTAAATCAATTTACCAACGCCAAAGTTGATGGAAAATTAATTTACCCACAGTAAAATTTATGGTAAATCAATTTACCAACAGTAAAATTTATGGTAAGTCTACTTTCAATATCTAAATTAATGATAAATCAATTTACCAAAAGTAAAATTAATAGTAAGTCAATTTCCCAACATCTAAATTGATGGTAAATCAACGAATCAATACCAAAATTGATCGTAAATCAATTTACCAACGCCAAAGTTGATGGTAAATTAATTTACCCACAGTAAAATTTATGGTAAATTAATTTACCAACAGTAAAATTTATGGTAAGTAAATTTCCAGCATCTAAATTAATGGTAAATCAATTTACCAAAAGTAAAATTGATGGTAAGTCAATTCTCAACATCTAAATTGATGGTAAATCAACGAATCAACACCAAAATTGATGGTAAATCAATTTACCAACGCCAAAGTTGATGGTAAATCAATTTACAAACAGTAAGATTGATGGTGAATCAATTTCCAACAAATAAATTGATGATAAATCAACTTACCAACAACAGAATTAATGGCAAATCAATTTTATAACAATAAAACTGCTGGTAAATCAAGTTTATTGTTCGTTCCATTTTCATTTTTCTTATTCGTATTATTCAAGCTTTCATTTCGTTTCATTAATTTTAATTCATTTTCTTGATGCCTTCTTCCTGATTTCATGTTCAATTTTATTCTAGTCGATCTTTACTGAGTAAAAAAATGTTAAAATACTATTAAGATTTGTTTTGTTAACCATTAATTAACGCACAGATTTCAATTATTAAAAATTTCTCATGTTGACAAGTGATTTACAGTAGAATTTTTAAAACAAACAAGAAGACGAAAGGAAAAAAAAGTAAATTACGAGGTGTTAAAACAACAACGCAATCACATACGTGACGGAGCGCGTGCCGTCTCGCAACTTTTACGACCATCCACACCGTTCACGCGTTTCGTTTGTTTACAAGTTTGCTTTGCTTAATTTTATATAGTCCGGCAATATTTACACGGCGGGCCGTAAACGAAACAACTGACCTACCGGTTTTTCGTAAATTCATAAATTCAAATTTCCCGCGCGCGCGCTCCGCGGAAATCAATACCGCGTAAAGATGGTCACCCTCCCCACTCCAGCCGAAGGTATTCCGGTTGTCATGGTAACCCGCGATGGCCGCCGGGAGGGGCGGCGAATGGGAAGCGGCCGGGGCACTCCCACTCCGCGCCATTGAAGGTAAACCGCGCGGGGATTGGTGGGTGGTTTCATGGCCGCCGGTTTTGTGGTGGGGGAAGGTATTCCGGCGCGGCGGCGCCATCTGTTGGTTCGCGCGGGGAAGCTCGTTTACAGGAAAGTGTTTCGGACAGCAGGGAACTTTCCCCGCGATAAAAATCGCCCCGCGTTTTATAATACAATTAAATTTAAATCGCGCTATTGTTTCGCCATAAATCAAAGTTTATTGCGATTTTACGAGAGCGATTAATAAATCACTCGAACAACAACAAAAAAACGTAAACGAATCCCAGTGTGTGGACTTTACTAATTATAAACTGATTTATTTTCGGTTCTTGAATTTTTAATTATTGATTCTATAAAAATATGAAAATTTGTAATAATTTTTCTTTTCTATTTAATAATTTTAAAATTTATTATTTTGTAAGTTAATAACATAACACATTTTATATATATTTCTTTTTAATTTTTTATTAGATTAATTTAAGTGCTAAATAAATTCTCTTTATTATTATTATTTATAATAATTTATTTACTTAACGGAGGTCATTTCATACAGTTACATACATATATAATAAAATGAGAATAGTTACAATAATAAAATAATTAACAAAGAATATGAAGGGAAATCCGAAGAGGTTCAGGTAAAAAGAGACAAAAGTGTAAACAATCAACCTGATTGGGACAACAAACAAAATGATAATATCTTTCGGGATAGCAGTAAAAATAAAAATGTTAGACACAGCTGTTCTGTGCAAAACAAAGAATATAATAATACAATTAAAAAACACAGATGAACTGCGTAGTGACGTATTGTTAAAAAAATAACAAATATTTGTTTTAAACAATACGTCACTACGCAGTTCGTGCATTTGCCGTCAGGTTTCACACATTTATGCATTACAATATAAATTGAAGAATCAAAAAAATTGAATAAATTGAAATTAATTAAGACAATGATAATGTAAGATTAAAATTAATCGTTTATTAATTTAAATATTTAATTATTATTCGAATATATATATATATATATATATATATATATATATATATATATATATATATATATATATAAATATAAATATATATATATATTATTTATTTATTTATTTGAACGTATAAACAATTTTACAAACTTATAATAATGCTAGACAAATAATTATAGAAAAATCACAAAAGAATGTAACAATATCGCATGCATGCTGAAATTATTTATAGAAACAAATATTCAAAATTTTTATATTATAAATAAACTAAATATCTAAATAGTAGGTTATAATAAAATGTTTTTTTTATAATAATATAGTTTTTAACATTATATAATTGACTATTTTTTTATGTTATTTATGTTTTGTGTGTCTCAATCGTATTATTTATTTTTACATAATCATGTTCTTAATTAATTACAATTTAATTCAAATCCAGTTATTTGAAATCTCTTATCGATTCGATGTTCAATTTATTCAAACCACTCATATATATTAATTCATATGTCACTACGCAGTTCAGGCGTTTTCCGTCGGGTGGCGCTCGCGTGTTTTTTTTTTGTTTCCTTCCTTTTCGGGGCGAGCTTTTATCGACGTGCGGGGTGAACCGGCGCGCACCGCATCGATTTTACGAGCCGAAACAAGACTCGAGCTCGTCCTTACGTGGATGATTCACGTCGAGCTTTTATGATTTTAATTTAAACTCTTGTTTATATGGAAATACATACTTGTGGTTTTCTTTTGTTTTACATGCACGGGGTGGGATTTAACGAGGAAACGCGGGGGCGTTAAAATTGCGACGCAACCCAATATGCATTTCGTGTACGAGGATATTGCGGGGAAAAAAGCTCGAGTTATTCATGGTTTTTGGAAATGGAAAGATTTAAACGGATTAAAAAAAATGTATTGACGACTATTAGCAACAATCTAGTACTAAGATCAAGTACCAAATTTTTGATAAATAGCTTTGTTTTGAACTTTATTTCGCTATACGAAATTAGTGGGCGAGAGTTAGATAAAAAAACGAAATACATAACCTTGATTTTATTGTTTTAAATCGCTAATTAGACAACAATTTGGTACTTTCTTCACTATTTATTATTAAGTAAGAAAGGATTCTAAGTGTTTTTATTCAAGTCAGGATATTTAATTAAAACATTCAAGTGCTTTAATTAACTATCCTGAATTTGATCAAAAATGTTTTACCATGTGTTAAAAATTAAAACATTCAAGTGTTTTAATTAATTTTCCTGAATTTGATCAAAAATTTTTCATCATGTGTTAAGTGAGAAATGAATTAAGCATAATAAAATAATGAATCGTGTCTTCCATTATATTCTAAATTTAAGAATCAGGGGGTACCGAATCAGACATCGGGCCAAGTTATTATTTTTGTTTTGTTTTGAGCCGTTAACTTTAAAAGTTAAAGGCCGTAACCATCCCCCCCCCCCGTGATAAATGTAAGGATGACAACAAAATATATTATTATAATATGAAATAGAGATCTGAAACTCATGATTAGGCAACAACAGTGACTTATAATGAAAGTCCAAATTAGGCAATAATAGTGAGTTATAATAATGTTTAAATATTAAAAATATTATTCATATCTTTTCCATCAGCATTATAATAATTCTATACAGAAGCATTATGATAACCATAAATCACAAGTGATTTACAACATCAGGTTTATTTTATTAACTTGCGGATTTATTTATTTTAGCAATAAATTAAGCGGCATTGTGATTTATGTCTATCATAATACACCAGCAGATAATATGCTATTATTATTAATAATCAAACATAGAACGTATCAATTTACACATCGATAATACTTTTTTTTACCATACTCAATATGTCTCCAGTACCTAAATAGTGACAAAGCAGCTTTATTTTGGACTTTGATTATTTCGTTTCTGTATACGAAATTCTTAGGTAGGAATTAAAATTTGTAAAAAAAGGTTATGGAACGGAATGCATATAACTGATTTTATTATTTTGGATTGTTAATTGGACTATTAGCAATTATATAGTACTAAAAACAAGTACCTAATTAGGATCTCCGGTCTAACTAAGAAAAAATCATTTTTTAAAAATTACACTTTATTCATCAATATACAGAGAGGTTTTTTTATCAGTATACATTAGGGGAAGTTTATACCTTCAAAAAACGCGAGTCAAACGCACTGAACCGATTAAATATGTATGTTTAGTTGACTATTTGGCATATGTGTGTTCAGTTGCGTGTTGTAGGCAACTAAACACACATACATTAATGCAATTAAATTAACTCGCGTATTTTGCAGGTATACATAGGGGAAATGTATACTGATAAAAAAAAGCTCTCTGTATACTATTTTTCAAAACATTCATTTCAACGTTTATATATATATATATATATATAGGTTAGGTTATTTATATATATATAATTTTGAAAGATATATATATTATATATATATATATAGAAAGAGAGAGAGAAAATGAAATTAAATTCTGAAAAAAACCTTATTCTGGTTTTTGTCTCGTGTTATGTGGGTTAGAGTGTTATGCGAAATAAGCTGGCTCACATTCCGATCCACTGTAAATTGCGGATTTTTCGGAGCGGGAAAAGTCGTGGCAGTTCCATCGATTGTTCCACGTGTGCGGACCAAACGGCGCCGGCCGGGCTCGATTTAGACGCGTTTATTGTCAACGGGGAGGCCAAAACAGTGTCGATACAATAATAAGCACAGCATGCAGGAAGTAAGTGCGTTATTGTGTATTGGCTTGTAACTTTACTTATACACGAGATAGATCGCTGGGACTTGAAGCATAGGGTACAGGAAAGATTAATCCATATTTGTCTCATAAAATTAGGAAAATACAGCTTTTGTGCTTGTCTAGAAAATAATCCAAAGTTGGACAAAATTTTCGCTCATTTTTCAAAGGTCAACTTTACAAGCTCGTTGTGCTAAAACTATTTGCTCCAAGTTATTCAAATTTATATAATTGATGCTCCCATTCATTGTAATGATTTTGGTAATAATTTTAAGTTAATCCGCGAGTTTTGGTTTTTCAATGAAAATCCACTTTTTTCTTGAAAAAAATCGAAATTTCCATGAAGATTTTATTTTCTTTAGAAAAAATATGAAAAAAAATCTAAAATACTCTGGAGTATACTAAAAAGAACGTGGGATAGTTATTTCCCTGCAAAAAGTTCATTTATATTTTTTTTAAGAATATTTTAAATATAAAATCAATTTTACATGCGGTCTTATGAGAACGGTTAGAACAAACCTCGCCGGTTGAGGCTATAAGATGCAGTGCTTATTAAACTAAGATAACTTTGCTTATA
Source organism: Philonthus spinipes (assembly GCA_963082785.1). Taxonomy (NCBI): domain Eukaryota; kingdom Metazoa; phylum Arthropoda; class Insecta; order Coleoptera; family Staphylinidae; genus Philonthus; species Philonthus spinipes. The sequence goes on along the minus strand of OY720321.1, from coordinate 11,714,720 downwards.
GACGAGATACACCATTGGGACTTGATGCAGAGGACACAGGAAAGATTAATCCCCATTTATATCATAAATCAACTAAAATAAATCCTTCGTGCTTGTCTAAAAAAAAATCCCAAAGTCGTACAATTTTTTCGCTCATTTTTCAAAAATCAACTTTACAAGCTCGTTGTGCAAAAACTATTTGCTCCAAGTTATTCAAATTTATGTAATTGATGCACCCATTCATTGTAAACATTTTGGTTGTAATTTTAAGTTAATCCGCGAGTTTTGTATTTTTCACGAAAATCCACTTTTTTTCCTGGAAAATTTCAATGATTTTTTTTATTTTAGAAAAAATGTGAAAAAATTCTAAAACACTTTTGAATATGTTAGAATAAACGTGGGATAGATATTTTGTCTGCGAAAAATTCATTTACGATTTTATTAAGCACATTTTAGAATAATTTTATTAAAAATTGTAACCTTAAAAAGTTTTTTCAGTAAAAATAAATATGTTTTTAAATTTAAATTTACAAAACAAATATAGTAGAACAGAAAAAAAATAACGTATGCATTTTAATTATTTATTTTATTTATTCTTACGCAATATAAAATCTGTAGTACTACAAACATGTATATGGGATACATATTTGTAGCCCCTCTTTGCGTTCCTTTAAATATGTGTTATATGTTTCACCAAGTGCCAGATAAGAAATTAATTCAAGAAAATGTGTCTCAAATTTTACTGTAATATTAGTATTTAAGATATTTTATTAGTTTGTAGCGCGAATGACCAAAAATTCCGAATCGTCCTAAAATTCCCAACTAACTGACTAATGAACCAGAATCTCTTAATTTTAAAAGTAACCTGTGTACGAACCATAATCTCTTAATTTTAAAAGTAACCTGTGTACGAACCATAATCTCTTCATTTGTAAACTACCGTGTGGACGAACCAGACATTTCTTTTTTTTCTTCAACTCAATATTCTTGCTGGAAATAAACCACACCCAAAATACGCCTTTTATAAACCGCACTCTAATTACCCGACGGAATTGCTTCCCGAAGTGTCTGGCCCCTAATTGCGTGGGCACCGTCTTATTTATAGATGGCGCTCTTTCCTCCGTTATTCGTTTAGTTTTAATTTTTTTCGAGATTCAATTCCCGGAACGCTTAATTTACAAGTACTCGTAAACAATGCACGATATTTTAATTTTGGAATCGGAATCGGCCGCGCCCGCATAGGGGGGCCCCATCTGCAGTCGCCCTGATTATAATACTCGAGTGGAAAGTGGATGAGGTTGAGAGAAGAGAGGAGAAAAAAATATGGATGGTTGGGACGTTATCCGTTGGAGTCCCGGGTTTTTTTATTGCCGTTTATTTTTATTTATCGCCGCTTGTAGAGAGGATTAAGGCATGATTGGATGAAGGAGATGTTAAGGTGGATTGGTATTAGTTACGGAGGGGCGGATGATTATGAATTTAAATTATCGAACAATTATTAGAAAATAATATATGCATATATATAATCAAAAACCCTTGCCTTTCGGATATAAATAGAAATGAGTATTCATTGACTTGGTCATAGTTATTTAATTAAAATAAAAATTAAAAAATCAATATATCCATTCATGTAAATATCCATAGAAATTTTAAAAAAACAAATTTTAAATTATCTTGAAAATGGGCTAATAACCCGAAATTAGTCGAGAATTTAAAGTTATTCAATCTAATCTGTATTTTATTGGTTGATTTTTAATAGTTTATTCATATTTATTTCATAAATAACAAGAATTTGAAAATAATCAATAAATTATTTTCACATTTTTTTTATTCCATCAGAATTTTTTTTAAAGAAATATTGTTTTAATATTCACGAAAATTTTGATTAATATTCGAATCAAAAGAGTCATTCAAGAAATATTATATTTTTAAAATGTATTAAAATTTTGATATCAATTTGAATCAAAAAACATTTACAGACTTTCGAATCCATCAGAAAGAAGAAAGATTTTTTCATTCGTTCAGATAACCATCAGAAAGTTGTTGAAGAAATATTATGTTTTTAGAATTCATCAAAATTGTGATCGAAAACTTTTCAGCCTCTTTCAGCCATCAGAAAGAATTTATTTTTATTATTCCATCAGAAAACCATTGGAAAGTTATTCAAGAAAGACTTACGTAGCGTAAGTCAAAAGTCACAGAGCTAAATGTGGAAATAATTTATTAATTATTTTCAAATAATTTTTATTTAACATATTCAAGAAATATTATGTTTCTAGTATTTGGATAAATATTCAAAACAAAAACATTTATAGATTTCCCACATCTACTAAAAATCATTCATTTCTTATTCCATGAGAATCTTATCAGAATATTTTTGAAGAATTATTATGTTTTTTTAGTATTCATAAAAATTTGTATTAATTTTCGAATAAATTCATCAATACGCTTCAAGACAGTTTAGCTAGCTAGCACAGACATTTTTATTGTATATCACCATCAATTCAAACCCTGTATTGAATTAAAGACCTCCGGTCGATAGTCAAGGATAAACAAACCTTTATTCTAATGTATATACTCAATGTTTGTAAAAATGTAATTGTCTGAATAATAATAATAAAGTTTATTTTCAATTGTAAATACATACAGTAAAGTTAACAATATGAAAATTCAAATGAAAAACGTCGTATCCTCTAAATAATGTAACTTATAACTAATTAATAAGATAATAACCTAAAACAATCTGTTAAACAAAAAAATCTTCAATTGAACATAAACATCTTTCGATCAAAAAACATTTGAGCTTTTGTTTGAAAATGAATAAAGATGGACTGTCTTTAATTGCTTGAGGTAGACAATTATAAATCTTGTAGCCATTATAGCTAATTCCTTTTTCAAATTGGGTCGTTTTATGAACTGGTGGCTGAAACTGATTTTTATGCCTAGTTGGATAATTGTGTTGCGGTAATGAAAATAAATAAATAAAGATATTTGTATATATATTCGAATAAAAATTATTTAGAAACTTTCACATCCACCGCAAAGTATTCATTTTTTTTTTCTACATATTTTTTTATTTCTTTACAAACCTGAGTGAATACGCACGCGGAATGCTCTCGAGGAGTGGAGGTCGTAAACTCGGCCTCGGAAATGCAGAAATGTTATTAACCCCGAAACCGGCAGGGTGAGAGAACGGACGTCGAGAGTCAGTGTCGATGGCGTTTAACCTCTTCGGCCATCGGACGAAAATTATCGCGAACGAAACAAATTACACGCGCTCGGCGTGCGTTGCGCCTTTTTTTTATTACCCGACCAGAAGAGCTTATCGTCGACGACGACAAAAAATGCTGGATGCCATAAAGTCACAAATTGTGATACGGTTCGTCTTCGCGTTATCGGGGCTGCGGGGTTTATCAGTCGGCGATTAGCGGGGTTGACAGCGGTTTTACTTGCTGCTTTTTTAACCCCAGTTAGTAATAAAAAAAACTTCCATATCCTTTGTTGATATTTCTAAAATATACATTTTTACAAGGATATAATTTTTGAAAATACACAAAAGATGGCGGTGTTTACAAAATATTATTACACTTTAAAACAATCATTGCATTCATGTGATATAAATTAAGAGGAGGAATAAAATTGGAAAGGTTTCCGAATGGTGTCACGGGATTTTTAAAGTTTTGAAAACGGAATCATGGGTAAACGTGCATGAAATAAACGAATCCGAAGTCAAAATTTGTAGGAAACTTACCGTTTGGTCACAATTCGCATTTAAAGTCCCAATTTTGAGGTTATAATTGATCCTATTTTCGACTAAATAAACACATTGCGAGTATAAATCGTACACATGATGAAATAATATAATTTATGACGAAAGTTAACAAATTTGTTGCGATTTTTTCATTTACTCAGCCAAAATCACGATTTTAATTTAAAACAGAAAGCGATGTTTACTGACGTTTATGTAAAAAAATTAATATATATTTTAGATCCATTTGTAAATAATAGATATTTTAATTTACGATATCAAACATAGATGGCGTCACCGCTCCACTAAACTGAATGTATTTTGTACAATATAATAAAAAATAATAGAGAATTATTCATCGACTATTATAAATAATACATACATATTTAATTAATGATTTTTTAATGAAAATATTGGATAGATTGGTACAACTTACGATCTTTTGCACGTTTTGTCGACTTAGGTTAGGTTAGGTTAGTTTAGTTTGGGTTAGTTTAGGTTAGGTTAGTTTAGGTTAGTTTGGGTTAGTTTAGGTTAGGTTAGTTTAGGTTAGGTTAGTTTGGGTTAGGTTAGTTTAGGTTAGGTGAGTGTGCAAACATGTTTGGAAAGTATTCTGACAAAATAAAAAAATAAGAATAATTTAATTTCTGGTTATTCATCTTTAAAAGCTGGCATATTTTTTTTCTAGATAATTTCCTATCTGGCAAAAACAAAAAATATATGCCAGCTTTTGAAGATGAATAACCAGAACGTAGGAATAATTTAATTCTAATAGTCACAAAAAAACAAAATCGGTCCCATTCTGTAAGAGAAATGTTAAGTTTAACGTGTACGTTATTTTTATCATCGCAGTCTAAACAGATTTTGTAATAGATAAATAATTATAGAATGTGGGGTTAATTAATTACGTACACGTTAAACTCTATATTTCCCGTACGTAATAGCCAGATTAATAGATATTAATCTGTCACAGTTCTCCAGAATTACAACTTTAAACATTTCTAATTTAAAAACTTGAATTAATTCTATCTTCACGTAACTCCGCCAAAACTGTACAACCATTGGTTGTTTCAATTGAGCTCTTTCTAAATTATTAATCTCGGTTATATAATCATTGCGGTTTTCAATTAAGTTCTTCCTAAATTAATCATAATAAATTAAAGACGACGCAAGCGCCACCTTTTGCCTAATTTCAAGTGGCATCGTCAACGATTTGGGTCTATAAGGTAGACGACCGAGAATCATTGTTTCGTCCACTAAAGGAAGGCCAACTTGTCCCGTTTAAGCAAACAATATAAATCTCACGAAATAAAGCGTCGATCATACAACCATTGCAGCTTTAAATTAAACTCTTTCTTAATTATAAAACTCTGTAAAAAAGAAGCCGATCGTATAACCCTTGCTGGTTTGAATTAAACTCTTTCAAAATTTTGAATCTCGAACAAAAAATCGTCGATCATACAACCCTTACTGCTTCCAATTAAGCTCTATAAAATATAAATCTCGGGCAAAAAAGCGCCCATCACACAACCATTGCTGTTTTCAATTAAGCTCTTTCTTAATTACAAATCTTAGGGAAAAAAAAAACGCCGGTCATACAACAGTTGCAGTTTTCAATTAAGCTCTTTCCAAATTTAAATCTCAAAAAAAAGCGTCATATTATTCTCACTGTTTTCAATTAAGCTTTTTGCAAATTATAAATCCCAGGCAAAAAAGCGCTGAACAAACCGCGTGCAATGTGCGACTAGCCGTTGGGTCGTTGCCTTCGGACTTTTTTCCCCGTTTCTTATTTTATTTATTTTTTTCTTTTCTCTATAATGTGTCACGTGAACTGGCGTTTCTCCATCGGCGGCGGCGGGTACTCTCAGGATTGTGCTTTCTTATCTGGAATGCCTCGCGCCGAGCTCGGGTTTCTGGTAAATGGCACGAAAATCCACATAAAATGTATTACGAGCGGGTTTAATGGGTTTCGGCTGCATTGATGAAATTTAAGAAAACGGTGGAAAGAGTAGGAAAAAAATAAAACGATTCGATCTCTCCGTTTCGAGAATTTAAAATTCCCTGCAGAGCGAGCGAGAGAGCGGGGATTCGTTCGTTCGTTCGATCGTGCCGATTATGGCGTTCTTGCACATAAAACGGGTTCAGTTCGATTGATTGCCTCTGCTCGCCGCTCGATTCCTTTAATTTGGTTTTATTTAATATATCCTTTTTTTAATCAATCTGAATATATCTTTCTTTTTTCAATCCAATCATGCCTTTAATTACAATTGCTCCTTACAAAAAAAAATAATAAAATCAGATCATTTTATTTTATTTATTTATTATTTATTAAACCCCGACACCAATTGGTAAAAGGGGACATCGATTATATATATATATATATATATATTATTTATTAACGGTGAACTACCATAGAATTTTTCATGGAATTTTTTTATTAAATTAATTTTATGATTCATACAAACCTTATACAGAGAATATACATTTTTACATGAGGCATAAATTTACATTACTATGGCAATGCGGGCTCTAGCGCCATTATAGTTACGCCACTGTCATACACAACTGTCAAATTCACATGTAAATTCTTATCTAAATAAATGACACATTTCGTACGGCTGAACCTTATGACCAATTTCAGGAATACGGGCAATGCTCGAAATTACTAAACAGTCAAACATAATAAATGAAAAATAACGCCAGCGCCATCTATTGATTTCGTACGGCCGAAACTTACGACTAATTTCAGGAATACGGGCAATGCTCGAAATTACTAAACAGTCAAACATAATAAATGAAAAATAACGCCAGCGCCATCTATTGATTTCGTACGGCCGAAACTTACGACTAATTTCAGGAATACGGGCAATGCTTGAAATTACTAGCCAGACATAATAAATGGAAAATAACGCCAGCGCCATCTATTGCCTAATTTCATGTGGCATCCTCAACAATCAGTATATGTAATCAAAACACAAGATCCGTCAAAAAGCCTTCTTCAAGGCATTGCACATGGTACACACTGGTCTAATCAGGTTCGAAAAACCGAAATTGCCATCACTAGTCATCCATATGTTAGATCACAAGTAAAAAAATGAAAAACAAGATGATTTTTTTTTCATATAAACTAAAAAAAATGAAAAACAAGATGTTTTTTTTTCATATAAACTAAAAAAATGAAAAACAAGATGTTTTTTTTTTCATATAAACTAAAAAAAAAATGAAAAACAAGATGTTTTTTTTTTCATATAAACTAAAAAAATGTAAATTTCTAAACTTTTTCAGCAAATCATGTTTGACTTAATAAAATATTTCAACCATTAAGTGAAACATTAAGTGCTGAGAAAGTTTAGACATTTACTTTTGTTTTATTTAGGCCCAATTTTAAAAACCTCAGGTAACGTTACTATTAATTTTTTCATTCGGTTAGCAGCATTGTCTCATTGATAAGCAAATGGAGAAAATCAAAGACATCAACTTTTATTCTATTTTTATTACTTATGCCTTATTTGCTTATAAAAAATATCTTGGTTTTAATTTTCTTATCTGTGACAAATCTATTTCATTTTAAGATGAAGAAACATATTTAAGTTTTATAAATTTAAGCTAACCAGGCAGATCTAGGAAGACAATGAACAACATAATTGATGAAATAGGAGAGAGACATGGGAAAAGCGCAGAAGAGTTAGGAAAAATCGCGGAGAACAAACAGTTATGGAGGAGATGGCTCGATAACGAGTACCCGACGCTCTAAGGGGCAACAAGGGATAGCAGAACAAGATAAATTTAAGCTTGAATTAACAAAACAGTCAAATATGTTTCGCTCGGAAATTTAAGTTTGTTTAAATTCTGTAGAAAAATAAATCATTAAAATTCCTGTTAGTTAACCCCCCCTCCTCTTTCAAAATTATTTAATTAATTTATTTAATCAACACAACTTACACCCTTAAACAATTTTAACGATCCGACCCCCGCAAAGGAAACGGCGCGCGCTCCATGCTAATTCCGCGAGGATCACAATAAATACACACGAGTCCCGTGTCGGTGTCGGTTTTAATTGCAGTAAAAAGCGAGAGGGCCGTTAATTAAACAACCCCTCTTCCCTCGGTAAAAGGGTGTTTTTGCAGGATGGCCGCCGCGTCGCTTAGGAAACGGGAGGAGATGGCCATTAAGGCGCCCGGGGCTTACGTGGGCAGGCAATTAAAGGCCCATCTCTGAAAAGCCGGAGGGATCTTGCCCCCTTCGCACTGGGATGGGAAAAGGGAAAAGGGCGAGCCCTTATCACTGGTGCCTGCGCGAAAGGGTTGGATGGTTTTAATGGGTTTCGATTAAATTAAGGGGGTGAACACTGCGAGTGCGTGCCGAGGGGGTGAGGTACGCACGGCTTCCCCTTTTTGTATTGATTTCGGATTATGGGGATGAATAGCCTTGAATTAAGCGGGTATTGGATTAAATAATGGATTATAGTAAGAAACGTTTAATTTACACCAACGAAGTATGGGAAGTAGTTCGGGTAAAAAAAAAACAAACGTTTCCAAATAAATCTTGATTAGATCAACGAAACAAAATAAATATCTTCACCTGAAGAAGCAATAAATTTGCGAAACAATTGTAGTGAATAAATACAAAAACGTTGAAAATCAAGAAGTTTTTCTTTTTAATTTTTTAAAAATAAGTAAAACAAAATAATATATTAAATGTTAAAAAAAGGGATTGATTGAATTTTATTAATCATTCCCAGAAATGTTCCATGTTTAATTTCAATATAAAAACAACAATTTTATGTTATAATGTCAAACTTCAAGATACACCGCCAACTATATATGAACAAGAAAGTTAAAATATTTTTCATGAGGTGGTCGCATTCAGCCGTGCAATCTAGAATTTTTTTAAATTGTTCGGTGACCAAGAACCCCTAAAACTTTTAATAGCCGTCATTCGTGGCACACCCTGTATATTGATATTAATTAATAAAAGCGTTATTTTCAATTTGATACGACGCTTTTATTATATTAAATGAATCGAAACTGTAGCTTTTATTAAAATTTATTAACCCAACCCTTCTTCTACTTCTTCTTCACTCTCACCCATCCATCACACTTTATACAATTACAGGATTACACATTTGAATTGAGTGATGGCCGTAAACAGTTTCCAACACAATGCCGGTTCATTAGTTCATCGCAGGCAACGCCCACATCGGACAGATTTCAATAAACTCATAAGCAATAAAATTAATGCCTCTCTAAATACACAATTACTGAAAAAGAAAAGAAACAGTAGCTTAATGTCTTCGCGCGATTTCACACATTTACATTTTTACGGTCGCGTCCACTCGTTGTAATTAATCCACGCCCACTATTATTACATTAGCAGCGAATTACCATTACCAGTTGTTTCCGCCGTTAAAAAGGGAGAATCGACGGAATGTTTTTCCTTGTTTGTAATTTAAATTAAATTAGTTATGTTTAAAAAAATAATTATATATAATAAAAAAATCTATATTTTTTTAAAATATAAATAGAAAAGAGTATTCATTCACTTGGTCACAGTTAAAAAATTTGTTGCATTATGCAATATTTTATTGATGTGCAACAGCAGGTGTACATTATGTAATTCAATGATTGGCGTGGGTATTTGCCCGGGAAGTAGTTGCTTTAATGTGCATTTGTTTAACGTACTTACGTAACGTAAGTAAAAGTCACAGAACTAAATGTGAAAATAATTTATTAATTATTTTCAAATCATTTTTATTTAATATATTTTTTTACTTCCACTCACACATTGGTATCGGATATTTTTTTAATTATATAACCCAGTGACATTCGCAATTTTTTTTATTTCGAATTTGGGGGGGGGGGCAATCACACCATTCATACAACAAACAGCCCAATTCTCGAACCGTACCAGGGACGCTCAATCTGCGCGCTCTTATTACTCAAAGAATTAAAATTTAATTGCACTCTGAAATAGTTAACACTATTTTATTAACTTTATAGTAAAAAATGGTTATTTTCATAAATAGAAAAGAGCATTCATTCACTTATTCACAGTTATTTAAATAAATTAAATAAAAAACGATTTGAAAATCATTAATAAATTATTTTCACATTTAGCTCAGCAGATGTACATTATGTAATTGAATGTCCGGCGGGGTATTTGCCCGGGAAGTAGTTGTTTTAATGTGCATTTGTTTAAAGTGCTTACGTAACTTAAGTCAAAATGTCACAGAGGTAATAAATTATTTCCACTTTTTTTTTAATTATTTTTGTTTAAAAAATGGTTATTGTCGCTTAAGAAAAAATAAGTAGGCTGTAACATCAACCTAATTGATTTTTTTTTATTAATAAAAATTAAGTAGGCTGTAACATTAACCCTACTTGATATTTTTTTTCGTTAAGAAAAATTAAGTAGGCTGTAACATCAAGCCTACTTGATTTTTTTCGTTAAGAAAAATTAAGTAGACTGTAACATCAAGCATACTTGATTTTTTTGTTTTTAATTAATAAAAATTAAGTAGGCTGTAACATCAATCCTACTTGATTTTTTTTTTCGTTAAGAAAAATTAAGTAGACTGTAACATCAAGCCTACTTGATTTTTTTTCATTAATAAAAATTAAGTAGGCTGTAACATCAATCCTACTTGATTTTTTTTCGTTAAGAAAAATTAAGTAGGCTGTAACATCAAGCCTACTTGATTTTTTTTCATTAATAAAAATTAAGTAGGCTGTAACATCAAGCCTACTTGATTTTTTTTTTTTCGTTAACTTGATTTTTCTTACCAAATTACAAGGATGAATAAAATATTTTAAATTATAATTCCAGTACACTTGATTTTCTGTAACTAAAAAATACATTTTTTAAACGCATTGTAAATGTAGCCGAAATGGATGTTATTTATTAATAATGTAATAATAATATTATTATAATCATTGTCCTTTGTTGTCATACCATTATTTAATAATAACACAAGAGTTTTTTCCTTACTTCACTTTTTATTTTTTTTTTAAAGTGAAGTAAGGAAAAAACTCTTGTGTTATTATTGGTACTAACACTTCACGTGAACTCAAAACCCATTTATTTGATACCATTATTTATGTTAAATATTTTGAAAAAAATAATAGTTGAGGCTATTACTTGGTGAAATTCCATATTCAGAGGTATTCTGTTAGTCAAAATATCACAGAGCTAATAAATTATTTCCACTTATTATTTTTTTTTTTTTTCAAATCATTTTCTCGCTTAAGAAAAATTAAGTGGGCTGTAACATCAGCTTACTTGATTTTTTCTTTCATTAATAAAAAATAAGTAGGCTGTAACATCAATCCTACTTGAATTTTTTTTTTCGTTAAGAAAAGTTAAGTAGGCTGTAACATCAGCCTACTTGATTTTTCTTACCAAATTAAAAGGATGAATAAAATATTTTTCATTATAATCCCAATTCATTTGATTTTCTGTAACTAAAAAAAATACATTTTTTTTAAACGCATTGTAAATGTAGCCGAAATGGATGTTATTTATTAATAATGTACTAATAATATTATTATAATCATTGTCCTTTGTTGTCATACCATTATTTAATAATAACACTTCACGTGAACTCAAAACCCATTTATTTAATACCATTATTTATATTAAATATTTTGAAAAAAATAATAGTTGAGGCTATTACTTGGTGAAATTCCATATTCAGAGGTATTCTGTTGAGTTTAATGTGTATGTTATTAATTAAAATCACATTCCATGTTATAAATATCTATTACAAAAGTTTCTAAAACTGTAATAATAAAAAATAACGTTCACGTTAAACATTACATTTCCTATATAGTGTTACGAAATCTGGTTTAATTAGACTCGGAAATAAGTAACACAATGCCAGTTTATTTATTTACAGTACACTTTTTTTATCCTTCTAATTATTCTAGGCTTGACGAATTAACTTTCTGCCAAGCCTACGAATGTGTGTAGATTTGATGTTTTTTTTTATAATAATACCACATGCGTTTTTATTCATCATTCTCTATCGAATTTCATGATTTTCACAATTCTATGGAAGATTTCCTGGACCACGTCGGACTCCCCGACTTCCATAGGAAATGTAATAATAATGATTAATTGCCTCCAACAAATTAATTACACTGCACCAACAAGTGAGGGTGATTTATCTTCTTTGGCGATGAAAAATTTCTCCCTAGAGAAGGCGGCCTTCTGCCGCGGAGCCCCCCTACAACGAAATGCTCAAAAGTCACAGAGCTAAATGTGAAAATAATTTATTAATTATTTTAAAATCATTTTTATTTAATAGAAATGTGTTTCATCAATATTGTAGATGTTTGGTGTACATTTTTTCTTCGCTGAATGGATGCTTGGTGTAATGGCGATGATGGTGAGGATTGCATCTTTTCTTTCTTCGCTGCAACAGTTCCATAGGCTTGTTGTTGATCGTTGATGTTGTTAGACGTCTTTTCCCGTCGATTCTTTTCAGGACCACGGCGTCGCTACCCGAAGCAAGACGTCCCCAGTATAAGCACTTCATTGCTTGATCGCGCTGAAGATGTTTGTCGTTTGACTACATACATTAACACAACACTGTCACTATTTATTTATAGCGAGATGTTGAGCACTCGGACGTTCGTGATAGACTGACTGCAGTGCCACTAGCGCGCGCTTATATAGCGTGCTTGTTTCTCGAACTTTCCGGAACTTTCGATGACGCCGCGATTACCGTCGCGCGCTATATGGAACATTCTAGAGTTTCCAGTTTTGTTACAATAGAATAGCCCGGATTACACTTTGGTAAATAACACAATTTGTTACGATTATTCATCTGCCTCATGAAACTACTGTGTAGCGAAATAATTGTTGCACTTAATCAAATTTTCAACCACCATTCATCTACATTTAATGGTTGCTTAAACAAGACAAGTTCGCCTTCCTTTAGTGGTCGAAACAATGATTCTCGGTCGTCTACCTTGTAGACCCAAATCATTGACGATGCCACTTGAAATTAGGCAAAAGGTGGCGCTTACATCGTCTTTAATTTATTACCATTCATCTAGCTTATTTATTATGATTAATTATTGCAGTGCCAACCAATAAATAGTGAAATCATAACAAAGTGTGTTATTCAATACAGTCGGAAATTAATAAAGCTACGCCAGTATTAAAATAATAATAATGCTGAAATAAGCATCCAATTAAATCGCTTAATTCTCAGTCACGTGTGCAAAAATAAGCAATCAACATAAACTTACACTGAAATCACCTTATGGGAGCTTACCGCTATGATGTTGCTAAGCAATATAAACACGTACAGTAATCGTTATATAGAAATGTCACTCACGTTCACAGTTTGGCATTGACGTCATCATTTAATTTTACAAACTATTCCTTTAATAATTGTATTTTCAATAAATAATGTTAAATAAATAATTTACTTGTAAGAAATGTTCGTACCGAATATCCCTCAGACATTGATAAATACTTATAATTGTTAAAGTTTTCTCAAGCACTTTGCTTTTAAGTGCTTAGTACTTAAAAGCAACGTGCTTGAGAAAACTTTAACAATTATAAGTATTTACGTGCTTTCGACAACTTATTAAATTATTTCGCATTATCCATGTCCTTGGGATATTACAACTGATAATTTATTTCATTTCTTATTTACGACTAATTTACTATAAATTCTGAAATATACAAATTTTTTCGATTAGAATAAGTGGGCTTTATCAACTTTTGAGATATTTAAGAATTCCGTTCGCCGATTGTCAATTTACATACTCACTCACACAAATCATCATCACATCCCTTTCGCCTTCTCGAGCAATTTGTCACGTGTAATTTTATTTATCGCCCCCCGGTTTATATTTCATAAGATTTTCAGTGAGCGCGGGGGCGCGTGTATACGTGGGGTCCCCTTTATGGACTATTAAATCATCCGGGGGAGGAGAGAGGAGGGCCGGCCGGCGGCGGGGGCATCTGGGAATTTTCGTAACGAGGACCGTAAAGGTAGGAAGGATAAGTGGCCAGATAAGTGCACCTAATGCACCCTTCGCCCTAATAAATTTGCACAATCAACCGTATGGGGTCGTAAATAACGTCCACGCGAAGAAGAAACAACAACAATAAGAACAAAAAAATAAAGAAGATCATGGGCGGGCGGTACGTCGAGGAAGATTTGGAGTTTGGGGTGGTCTGTAAAATCAACCCGCCATTTTCTCTTTAACTAAGATATTATTCAAAATATGGACCATCTCTGACTATAACTGCTAATGTACAAGACTCGAATTACGAATAATTATATATGTAGAAAAAATAAATCGACCTCTAAGCAGCCTGTTTTTGAAAAATTCTGTCATTGCCTCTATGCTATGTTTGTATTTGATTATTGTATATTTGTTCTGTAATTGGGACTTGTTTCCTGTTGGACAATAAAGATTTATTATTATTATTGAATTAAGATATTATTCAAAGTATTGGCCATCACTGACTACAACTGCTAATAAGATTTTGTTACCCAAAAGCCTCTGTAGTTAATGAATTAAGATATTTTGTTGCATATGAAAAATACCATTGCACAATATTTTTTTTTGTTCGTTTATTATTTTTTTTTCTAATAACCCACTCAATCATCAATCCTTTAATCATTTTACGAGCCTAATTAAAAGCACAAAGCCACCCTTTCTTCTCTACATTTCCACACAAACACACAAACGTTCCGCGTGGATCCTCTAATGATTCCATGTAGGAGATAAGGAAGGGGGGTAAAGGGGGATCGATAATGGCGGCGCGGGGCGTCCGTGTCTTTCGTCTTCGTTTTTTTTTTTAATGCGCTTCATAACAGGATGATCACGGATGATCGGCCACGAACTCTCGCGTTCTCGGAATTTTTTTCGAAATCGCCGCTCGGCGCGACGCGGAGCGAAGAGGGGAGGAAGGGAGAAGCGATAAAACTTGTATCGGGAACGCTAATGAAGCCGAATGTATAAATTTTACGGAGATAAACGTTATTTATTTCGGCCATAAAGCTCATTGCTTTATTAGAAAAGAGATAATTGTGTGGATATTATTATTATTTTTGTTGTTGTTCTTCCTCCTCGTCTCCTTCTTCATTTATTATAATTGTGTAGGCGTTTTCTCGATTATTTATATTTTAGAAATTAGTTTTATATGAGCTTGCCTGACAATTCAATGATCAAGCAAGGTTTGTCTTATTCTGACGAATTTTCCTGGAGTAAAAATATTCCATAACTATAACGACTCTATCAAGCGTGCAGAAAAAATGTGTAATCTTGGAGAGTGTTCAAAATGATTGCACAAATCAAAACCACTGGAAGTGATTAGACAGCAAACACAGCCTACTACGCTTTATAAACTCTGAAAATTATCCTCATTAATAATAATTAACGACATAAAAAACTAAGCGAGAATGCAGAAGATAATCCTGACATGGATCAAAATTTACATCAATAATGTGGGTAGTACCATTGGCAATAATCTAGTCGGAAAGTCTACCAAATTGGGAGGGAGAACAAGAGAAGTGTGAAGCTGATTCCTAAGCAACTCCAGAAAAAAAGTGTAAATGCTAGCATTTTATTTTCCTGGAGTCATTTTGGAATCACCTTCACACTTCTCTTGTTCTACCTCCCAGTTTGGTAGACTTTTCAGCTAAATCATTGCCAATGGTACTACTTAGAAACATCATAGAATTTACACTTTCTTTTCTGGAATTACTTTGGAATTACCTTCACATTTCCCTTGTTCTACCTCCTAGTTTAGTAGACGTTCCGTCTAGATTATTGCCAATGGTACTACTCAAAAAAATCCTAGCATTTACACATTTTTTCTGGAGTTACTTTGTAAACACCTTCACACTTCTCTTGTTCTACCTCCTAGTTTAGTAGACTTTTCAGCTAAATCATTGCCAATGGTACTACTTAGAAAAATCATAGCATTTACACTTTTTTTCCTGGAATTACTTTGGAATTACCTTCACACTTCTCTTATTCTACCTCACAGTTTGGTAGACTTTTCATCTAAATCATTGCCAATGGTACTACTTAGAAAAATCATAGCATTTACACTTTTTTTCTGGAGTTACTTTGGAATCACCTTCACACTTCCCTTGTTCTACCTCCCAGTTTAGTAAACGTTCCGTCTAGAATATTGCCAATGATACTACTCAAAATAATCCTAGCATTTACACTTTTTTTTTCTGGAGTCACTTTGGAAACACCTTCAGACTTTTCTAGTTCTACCTCCCAGTTTGGTACACTTTTCGGCCAGAGCATTGCCAATGATACTACCCAAATTATTGATGTAACTTTTGATTATCCTCTGCATTCCTGCTTAGCTTTCTTATGCCGCGTGGAACATTCAAAAAGATGAGGAAACTTAACATCTTGTAGTCAAACAAAACCCTACTTCCTCAGATTTCTCTTCCATTAAGCCTAAATTTCTTTAACCAACAAGAATTCGTATTAAATTATTAATAACTGAAGCTTCAACTTTGTTATAACTAACTAAAACTTTTAGTTTGATAGTGAAAAGTGTAAATTGTTGAAACTATAGTTACAGTAAATATAATTTAGTGTTATACAAACAAAGTTTAAAGTATTTTATTAAAAAAACTAAACTAAATTTGTTGAGACATCCAAGAATTCTATCCGATGGCTTTCGTTTCAGAAAACGCTTCTCACGAATGGGATTATGCGGGAAAAATCTCTGTAGAGGTTGCAATGAAGAAGGGGAAACAGCCTGATATATTCATAAATGTTTAGCTCTGTATAGTCTGAGACGATCCGTGGACGAAAATTTAAATTGTGAAAGGTCTAAGTGGAAACCAGCATGGTATTAAATTACATATTTTTAAAAATTCGAACATATAATAACTTTAAATGAAACTATTACGTTTTTTGATTTTCACTTTAATTTATTCACGACAATTGTTTCGCCATACAAAAGCTTCTTCAAGCGAAGAAATAGAATGATAAGTTAGAAACAGGAGGTTATTATTGAAGACAGTGTGTATAGCTAAATAAATATTATTATACAAGATAGATAAATAGATGCTGATTGTGTGGCTCCTTTTTAGATCTATTGCGGATCCCATATATCTTAGATGACTAGCTCTAGCTTCGCCTCTTTGGATGTACCTTTCTGGGCTAGGTTTTGTGTTTCATATCTGTAAATATCTAATCCTTGATAGGGCCTCATACAGGCACAGTATGTGAAGGAGGTCTTCCTCCTCCTCTTCACAGAATCTGCAAATCACATCTTCTAATAGGCCTAATCTCTGTAGAGATTGCAATGAAGAAACAGTCTGAAATGTTCATAAATGTTTAGCCTGCAGTGTCCTGTTATTTTCGTTTTCCTTGTTTTTATAAACAGGACAAGTTCGCCTTTCTTTAGTGGACGAAGCCATGATTCTCGATCGTCTACTTTGTAGACCCAAATCGTTGACGATGCCACTTGAAATTATGCAAAAGGTGGAGCTTGCATCGTCTTTAAGACCTACTATTGTTTTGACCACTTTCCTGTCTTGTTTAAGGAGGTCTGTTGTTAGATTCGGCGTTCGTCCTTTAAGTATTATATAAGAAGAAGATACAAGATTTATATTGAAGACACTGTTGACACCTAAATATTTTTTTTCTACAAGAGGAAAAATATAACTAGAAAAGCTTAATATTGTAAGACAGTATTTACATCTAAATAAATATTTTTATTTAAGTAAAAGAAATCTAACCAGAAGGAGATTAATATTGAATACAGTGTGTATATATGTAAAAGTCCCAGCGTGAGCCGTACCCAATCTCCTCCCCAATAAATAATTCACAATCCGAAAACTTAATCAAGTCCTCGCACCTAATCTGAATGCAAACAAGAAAGGAGGCGCGAAGAGGAACTGCGGGTGAGAGAAGGGAGGTTTTATAAAAGTTTCAACCTCTCGGGGGAAATAAGACGATATCATGAATTTAATTAAAGGTGGCCTCGCCTCGTAAAAGCCGTGGAGGCGGCGGAGAGCGCGCGCTGCTGGAGTTTTCTCTTCTCTCCCGGCTCATGCAATATTCAACAGAGCCAGATCGCATGTCGCAAGGAAAAAATAATAAGCGAATAAATAAATAAAAGAACGCCCTTTTTTGATAAACGCCCCGTGCACGCCAGGTCGTTATTTCAGCGCTGAGACGAACGAAGGCTGTTATTAGTCTGCTGCAGATAATTTTACCATAAATTAAACAATTTTATTAATAACAGTCTACCGATAGTGAGTGCTACACACACACATAGCACACATAAAGTTGTATACATTCATGCACTTGAGCTTGTTGGATTATCAACGCCCACAAAAATAAAAGAACGGCTCAACATTGTGCTGCGGCCGTGCGACCATAAAACGGAGTTGATGGTTTGTTTGATAAAGGCAAATTATGAACGAAAATATGTTGTTTGAAATTCGGTTAGGAATTCTTAGAAAATAAATAAAATTACTCGCGTATAGTTTCACTCATAGTTGTTTTATTTAAATTAGTTTCGGCCCAATGTAATTACCAAGGATGGAGAAGCTAATTAATATTAAAAACACTCGTTAATTGAAATAAATAATTAAGATACCGACTTGTAAGGATCCCACACAACTGTATTTTTTTTTTAATTTTAATTTCACAGCCTAAATGTAATATTAATTGAAAAGCATCTGAAAAGCATTCCTTGTATTCAAGACGTTTTATTTTGCTGTCAGTTATATTATTTATTATTTTGTTACATTTTCTTCTCACCTCTTTACAAGCTAAATATAACAATCATCATAAATTAAATAAAAATGATTTGAAAATAATTAATAAATTATTCTCACATTTAGCTTTGTGGCTTTTGACTTACGTTACGTAAGTACGTTAAACAAATCTACTTTAAAACAACTACTTCCCGGGCAAATACCCAAGCCGAATATTGAAATCACAGAGCTAAATGTGGAAATAATTTATTAATTATTTTCAAATATTTTTTATTTAATTTATTTAAATAACTGTGACCAAGTAAATAAATACTCTTTTCTATTTATATAATAATCTTCGTTGCTTTTATTCATGCAATACAAATGGAAAGTATTGTATTTTTCTTCTTGTTGTTGTTAGTCATATGATTTATTATTTTGTTACCTTCCTTTCCCCTCTGCATCGAAAAAAAAATCATTGCATTTAAGTGAATAAACTCTTTTCTAACGGTTTTTAAAGTCTGGGCTAAACTTACGTTTTATATAACCAAGCATTTTAGTAGCCAAGATTTTTTTATAAATGTACAAATTATTCTAGTTATTTTAAGCTTGGAGTTGGGTCTGAAATCAACTTAAAATCAACTTTAAGTGAAAATTGTGGGAAAACTAAGGATGGGGTATTTAAAGATTTTGACATATTCTAAAAGCCAAAGATTTTCTGTGTAAAATGAGCCTAATTAATTGAAATTCCATTGAATATTTTTTTATTTATGATTTTTTAAAACATTAAGTACACAATAAATGGAATTAAAATCGGCTCAAATTCAAATTTGAGTGAAAATTCTGGGAAAATTAAAAATGGGGTAATTTTAGATATTTGCATATTATAAAAGCGTCAGATTTTCTCTACAAAACAACCCCAATTAATTGAAATTCCATTGAGAATTTTTTTAGTTACGATTTTTTAAATCATTAAATACACAATAAATGGGTCTGAAATCAACTTAAACTCAACTTTGAGTGAAAATTGTGGGAAAACTAAGGATGGGGTATTTAAAGAATTTCACATATTCTAAAAGACAAAGATTTCCTGTGTAAAATGAGCCTAATTAATTGAAATTCCATCGAGTATTTTTTTATTTATGATTTTTTTAAAACATTAAGTACACAATAAATGGGATTAAAATCTGCTCAAATTCAAATTTGAGTAAAAATTCTGGGAAAACTAAGAATGGGGATATTTTAGATATTTGCATATTATAAAAGCGACAGATTTTTTCTACAAAACGAGCCCAATGAATTAAAAATCCATTGAGCATTTTTTTAGTTACGATTTTTTAAATCATTAAATACACAATAAATGGGTCTGAAATCAACTTAAAATCCACTTTGAGCGAAAATTGTGGGAAAACTAAGGATGGGGTATTTAAAGATTTTCACATATTCTAAAAGCCAAAGATTTTCTGTGTAAAATGAGCCTAATTGATTGAAATTCTATTGAGTATTTTTTTATTTATAATTTTTTTAAACATTAAGTACACAATAAATTGGATTAAAATCGGCTCAAATTCAAATTTGAGTGAAAATTCTGAGATAATTAAGAATGAGGTAATTTTAGATATTTACATATTATAAAAGCGATAGTTTTTCTCTACAAAACGAGCCCAATTAATTGAAATTCCATTAAGCATTTTTCTAGTTACGATTTTTTAAATCATTAAATACACAATAAATGGGTCTGAAATCAACTTAAACTCAACTTTGAGTGAAAATTGTGGGAAAACTAAGGATGGGGTTATTTCAGATATTTGCATATTATAAAAGCGACAGATTTTCTCTAAAAAATGAGCCTAATTAATTGAAATTCCATCGAGTATTTTTTTATTTATGATTTTTTAAAACATTAAATACACAATAAATGGGTATGAACTCTCCTTAAATTGAGTTAAATTGAGTGAAAATTGTGGGAAAACTATGAGTGGCGCAATTTTAGATTTTTATTTATTCTAAAAGCGTAGAGGATACAAAATCAGTGTATTTAATTAAAATTCCATTAGTTATTATATTAGTTATTAATTTTTTATATCATAAAAACACGATAAATGGGCCTGAAATCAACTCAAAACCCAAATTTGAGTGAAAATTGTATTGAAACAATGGATGGGGTAACTTTATATTTTCACATATTTTAAAGGCGACAGATTTTCTCTATAAAATGAGCCCAATTAATTTAAATTCCATTGAGTATTTTTTTATTTATGATTTTTTTAAACATTAAATACACAATAAATAGATTAAATAAAATGAAATGAAACAAAGATGATTCACACATTTGCAGCTATTTAAATAACAACGAAATTCTGCCAGAAATGTTCCTTGTTTAATTTCATTGTAACAATAAATAAGTATGGGCTCTGCTTAAATCCAACTTTCAGTGAAAATTGTGGGAAAACTATGTTTGGAGAAATTTTAGATTTTTGTATATTCTAAAAGTGATAGATCTTCTTTGCTAAATCAGCGTATTTAATTAAAATTCCATTAAGTATTTTATTAGTTATTAATTTTTAAACCATAAAAATACGATAAATGGGCCTGAAATAAACTTAAACCCAAATTTGAATGAAAATTGTATGAAAACTATGGATGGGGTAACTTTATATGTATATATATATACAGGGTGGCGCAAGATTCCGATGAAGTCCAATATCTCAGTTATTTAGAAATTTACAAAAAGATATTACTGACATAATTTGTAGCTACTGTAAAACTTCACATTTTAAAATTGGTGTCCAATAATCACGTGACGTATCAAACATATGATTTTTTAAATGGAATACTATATTTTTTATGTCGATTTTAGATTCTACTCTTAAAATTAATCATTTTTGACATAAGGTTTATTAGGTCTGTTTTTAATATTTTAAAAGTTATAAACAATTTAAGGTTGAAATCAATGGAAGATTAGGGCCTTATTTTTCAAAAATGAAAAACGATGTAAACTTTCTGTTAACGCAATTTAATTGAAAAAATGCTTAATAATATAAAGAATAATCGTTTGTTACCATAAAGCAAATGTTGTGTAAAGGGTGAAACAATAGGCAAAATGATTTTTTTTCTTTTTTCACTTAAATGGAACACCCTATATTTTTTACACTATTTCGATAGAAAATTGATTGTTCTTTAATTTTTGTATAATAAACTATACCCCTATCTGTTACCATTTTTTAACAATTTCAATTCAAAGTACAAAATTATAAGTTTCGCTTATAATCTATAATTTAAGTAGGCTATAATTAAAACAAATGCAATTCATAATCGTTTTCTGGTAATTAATAACATACTTACTCCCTAACCTAAAAGGATATTCAAATGACAATCGATATTTAAAGGCGCATGCAAAATATAAAGAAAATAGTTGCTCAACAATTATTTAGCGAGTTATAATGGTTATTGGGACATATTTTTTAAGAAAAAAAATTGTAAAATGTTTGAATGCTATTGAATTAAAAAAAATGTGAATGTGTGAAATAAATACATAAAAATGTTAACAAAATACAATGATATAAATATTTTATTATTTCACTTAGTATCTATTTTCGGTTTTTCAGTCAACATGAATTGTTTAAATAAATCAATTTAATAAGCATATAGGAATATTTTAAATATTTTTCGAATAATAACCAAAAAATATAGTTGTTGTTAGTTTTTAACAATTAAATTAATCATTTATTGAAGAAGTATGTTTAACTGCACCAGTGTTACAAAATATAACGTAAAATGTACTTTACTTACTAAATATGATATTAAGCGTAACTTTCACAACTAAATAAATTAGTTGTTCGGGCGCGGCCTACTTTGGTTAAAAATTCTATACAAAATTATTTAATCAAATGCAATTTTGGAGAATAAATTGATGATAATAATAGGCATCGTAAAATCTGTTTAAAAATAAATTATTAATATTAACATACCTTAATAGAAAAAATAACTTCCAACCCATTCCTGGTGAATCGAAAACCAACTCACCTCCACCACTCACTAATTACCACTTGTTCATAAACAAAAATAAATCGCGTTTTTAATTATTAATAATTTCTAACGTTAAAAATTAAACCGGAATAGTGAACACACTGCGCGTTTTCGGACGACTGAATCGAAATACAAGAGCGCAATTATCGCAAATCAAGAAGAAAAAAACGATCGATGATTCACTCCGAGAACGCATTCCTGAGATAAGAAGATTCGTTGTACCTGGATCCTGGCGCACAGCCAAGAACATACCTATTTAAATTGTTGTATTTGCAATATTATCGCGTATTGAAATAATTACAGCTTAATATTTATTTACTTTTTTTTTATTAAATTCTCATTTATCCCCTGGTAAAAAAATATGTATAAATTATGATGTATTTTAATTAATACACTTGATTATTCGTTACACTAAATTATTTTATATTTGTGTTCGCGTAACTTTCACAACTAAATAAATTAGTTGTTCTGGCACGGCCTACTTTGATTAAAAATTCTATACCAAATTTGTATTTGAGATTAAATATCTCAAAAACGGTAAACGGTAGCTATTTAATATGTTATATAAAAAATGAAGAGTGATTAATTTTCTATTAAAATAGCATAAAAAATATAGGGTGTCCCATTTAAGTAAAAAGAGAAAAAAATCATTTTGCGTATTGCTTCACATTGTATATAAAAATTTGTTTTAAGAGAAAAAAAGAGTATTTCTTTTATTATTAAGTATTTTTGCATTTGTATGGCGTTGACAGAATGTTTATTTCATTTTTCATTATTAAAATATTAGGCTCTAAACATCTATCGATTTCAACATTCATTTGTTTATAACTTTTAAACTATGAAAAATTGACTTATTAAATCTTATATAAAAATGATTATTTTTAAACGTAGAATCGAAAATCTTCATAAAAAGTATATCATTCAATTTAAAAAAACATATGTTTGATACGTTACATGATTATTGGACACCTTGTATATATGAAACTAATTTTAAAATGTGAATTTTGACAGTAGCTACTAATAATATAAGTGACATTTTTTTGTATATTTCTTTATAACCGAGATATTGGACTTCATCGTAATCTTGCGCCATCCTGTATATTCAGTGATCATTTCTACCTTTTCAGGTGTAGGGTTATTTTCTTTATAAAATGAGCCTAATTAATTTAAATTCCATTAAGTATTTTTTATTTATAATTTTTTTAAACATTAAATACATAATAAAAAGGATTGAAATCATCTTAAACCAAATTGAATGAATATTGTGAGAAAACTAAGATTGGGGTATTTTTATACATACATAAACATCTTTATTTCTGAGATTGGAATATACAGTTACAATACAATATTTAACAATACACTAACGTTCACAGCATAATTCCAACTCTGAAACTGGCTATCGATATATATTTATATATTTTATATTTTTTTAGAATTTCTCTACAAAATGAGCCCAATTAATTTAAACTTATTTCCATACGCTAGATGAATGGTGGCTGAACGTTTCAGTAAGTGTAATTTAAACTAAATTGATTTTTTTAGTTATGATTAAAAAATCATACTTTAAAATTGTGTATTTAATGTTTTTAAAAAATCATAAATAAAATGGGATATAAACCCAACTTAAAGTTGTGGAAAAGCTATGGATGAAATATTCTCATCTAGCTGTAATTCAATCACAATCTAATTTCATGAAAACATTTCGTGTAATTTCGCTTTTAAAATCACGGTCGCAGTTGTTGCAGGCAGACAAAGAGAGCACCGGCAGCAATCGAAAGCTTGTTGGAAACATTAAAACAACCCGCCATTTAAAACCTCCCCCTATCTCTACCCGGATCGTTTATCTAAATTGTAATAGCCGTTTGCATCAGGGTGTGTAACAAAGGCGCAATTAAACCCTCTCCTCCCTCAAAAAAGCCGCCCTCGCCGCGCGCACCGCCCCACAGATAAAATATAATCTGTAGTTTTAACTTTTACCATAAAAACGGGGCAACAAATCCCGGGGAAACGGGAAACTTCCACGCCGGGCGGAGGAAAACGGGAGGAAGGGGCATTAGTGGACGGGGCCTCCATCTCTATAAACATAACCAAGTTAATTTTGCGAGAGACATAAACCGGAAGTTCCGGGCCTCCTCGGGGTGGGGCCGGCGGAATTTAATTTCCGTGAAATAGTATCTGTAATAAATTTGCATCGTGCCGACGTCGGAGCCGGAGCCGCCCCTCGGCCCAGACAAAACTTATCTCATTACGCGTCTGGGAGCGGCGAGATGGAAGTTCCGAGTGGAGGGTTTTATGGGGGGCGCCCCGGCTTTCATTGCCCGGGAAAGCATAACTCCCCCTTTACCCGCGCGCGCTCTCCGGAAAAATAGTTGTGAAAAGCAACCCGCCCGGCTTCGCTCTCCGCAGCGGTTTTATGGTGTTTTCTGGTGTAAGCAGAGTTGGGATTGTCGGGGACATAAAGTTTTCTTATTAAACGAATTTTCTTGTTCGTATTCTTATGCTTGTCGAGCGGAATATTCTAATAAAAGCAAACTAAACAAAAAGAAAAATGCAATTTATATATTACTACACAAAAGGGGGTCGAAATCAATTTCTCAGGAATTTTTTCTTCGAAGGAAATTATTTTAGAAATTCAAATGAATAAGCAGGAGTAAAAATCAAATCTCAGGATTTGATCCAAAGCGGTAAAAGTGGACGATTTTACACATATTTTAAAAAAAATATATAAAATAACATATTTCCTTTGAACTGAAGGGTGGTTTTCTCATAACTCTCAACGCAAAGAACTGTTGTATATTTAAAGCAAGCAATGGCTTTAAATATACAACAGTTAAACAGGGCATTTATTATGATCCCAAGATGTTTGTTGTCCCAATTATGGTTGGTTATTTCCACGTTGGTCTTTTTTTACCCTTAAATTTATTCAGTGCAAGTCCCCATGTACTGGGAACATTTTATTACAATTATTATAATTATCTATTATACATTTTTGTGTTGTATATTGTATTATTCATGTAAATAGCACGCCGTTGAAATAAATAAATAAATAAATTTGAAATTATTTCGCGATTTTCAGATTTTTCCCGAAAATCCACTTTTTTTCCTTACAACATATTCAAATTTTGATGAACTTTTCCTTCTGAAAACAAAAAAAAAACGGAAAAAAATCGGGAAGACTGTTGATGATATTAGAAACAACTAGGAATATTTTTTTCTCAGAAAAAATCACTTCCGGATTTTTTAGCAGAAATTATTAATGAGGAGTCCCATTTACATGAAGCCTTATGGGAACGGATTAAGCGACCCGCGCCGATCGACGCTTTTTGACGCAGTGTTGATAAAATTAAGGTAACTTTCTACACAGATGCGATAGGATGCTGAAACTTAAAGAATAAGATTCTAGAAGGATTTATCTACATTTCAGCCCAAAAACAATTGAAATGGTGCTTTTTTTATTTGTCTACAAAAATGTTTAAAATTGGAAAAAAAAATCAATCATTTTTCAAAGGCCAAATTTACACGACTGCTGTATGAAAACTATTTGTACTACATAGCTAAAATTTACGCTATTGATGCTCCCATACCTGCAGAACATTTTGGTGTAATTTGAAATTATTCCGCGAGTTTCGGATTTTTCACGAAAATCCACTTTTTCCCTTTGAAAATATTAAAATTTCGATGACAATTTTTTTATTGCGAAAAATTTGGAAAAAAATTCTCAAACACTCTAAATAATGTTAGAAATAACGTGGGATATTTGTATATACATAACTATCAGCCGGTGAGTATTTTCCAAACGAAATTTCGATTAAAAAAAAAAACTAATGATTGTCAAAGTAAGTACTATACTCCGGCAATTCAAAAAAATGAAATAAATTGTAATCCGTGGATGTCTCTATAAAAACAGACAGAATTTTCCAGTCTACGTGAGTTACGATTATACGTATAAGGATTAATTAAGTTTTTTTACAAGCTTTGTCAATTATTTGTCATGATAATAAATTCAGATATTTATATTAAATAAAAGTGATTTGAAAATAATTAATAAATTATTTTCACATTTAGCTCTGTGACTTTTAACTTACGTTACGTAAGTACGTTAAACAAATGCACATCAAAACAACTACTTCCCGGACAAATACCCACGCCGGACATTGAATTGCATAATGTACACCTGCTGTTGCACATCAATAAAATATTGCATAATGCAACAAATTTTGATCCGAGAAAAACTTTTCTAATGCGAAAGCAACAAAAGGAACGTTACTTAATTTAAGGCCATCTGCAGACACGTGTTTCGGGATCTATCCCTCGTCAGTACAGCTATGCCTTACATAATTTAAAGTTGTTAAAATAAATTAATTAAATTAATTCAAATACAATCAGCAAAATTAAATCTAACTAAATGTGAAAATAATTTATTAATTATTTTCAAATCATTTTTTATTTAATATATTTAAATAACTGTAACCAAGTGAATGAATAATACTCTTTTCTATTCAGATATTTATTGTAAGAATAAAGCAAATTTACATAAAAGCAAGCGTAATTTGATTAAGAAGAACGACCCTCAGATAAAATAATCCACAGCCCCTCCCATAAATACATGTTTATATTATATTAAGCAATTTATTAGGGAGAAAGGCAGTAAAACCCAAATTGAATTCCCAAACCCCTTCGCATTTATTTTTGTTTTCCTCTTTATTTTTTTTTTTGCTCTCCTCTCTACGAAAAATATTTTCCCATTTCCCCCTCACAGCACACATTTTCCACCGACGCACACACGCGCTTTTACGACCCGCTCCGGGCGAACCCTCGCGGGGTTGCGGGGGAGCGAGCGAGCGCCATCTATCGTTTTCATAATCGAAAACAATTAGAAGACAATCGTAAACGTAATACAAGTAGTTTAATTTTATGGCAACAATAAACCGTTTAATTACCATTACAATTATTATAAACTTTTAAATCACGGCCGCGCGGAGAAGGACCAATAAAATATGATGGCTTTATGGTGAACACGCGACCGACGAAATAATAATAAAAATGTAAAAAAAAAATGCTAGATATAAATTTACGGAACGGGAAAGGAGAAGAAAAAGAGCTTTATGGGAAACGGTGTAAAAGGGGAATTGCTTAATCTGGAATATTATGGGTTTTCGGGAGGATTAAATTGCGTTGGTGATTTTACTTTTTCAAGCGAGATTTAGCTAAACTATGATGTAAAATTTCTACATCAATTACTATACGCGATTATTATTGAATATTTTAACAACAATCATTACATTTACATCTGTATCACTACACTTTTTTTAAAATAAATAAATAAATAAATCTTTATTAACGGAATACACCTTTTACAAAAAAAATATAATAATAATAAAGAATTAGTAATATATAATGTAATTAACTACAATTATGTACTATGAATCGCATTCCTTTTTTTTAACAATACTTAATAATAATAATATGTGTCGCTGATTATTATTAAATATTTCAACTTATTGGAATAATAAAATAAAATAAAATAAAATAAAATAAAATAAAATAAAATAAAATAAAATAAAATAAAATAAAATGAAATGAAATGAAATGAAATGAAATGAAATGAAATGAAATGAAATGAAATGAAATGAAATGAAATGAAATGAAATGAAATGAAATGAAATGAAATGAAATGAAATGAAATGAAATGAAATGAAATAAAATGAAATAAAGTAAAATAAAATAAAATAAAATAAAATAAAATAAAATAAAATAAAATAAAATAAAATAAAATAAAATAAAATAAAATAAAATAAAATAAAATAAAATAAAATAAAATAAAATAAAATAAAATAAAATAAAATAAAATAAAATAAAATAAAATAAAATAAAATAAAATAAAATAAAATAAAATAAAATAAAATAAAATAAAATAAAATAAAATAAAATAAAATAAAATAAAATAAAATAAAATAAAATAAAATAAAATAAAATAAAATAAAATAAAATAAAATAAAATAAAATAAAATAAAATAAAATAAAATAAAATAAAATAAAATAAAATAAAATAAAATAAAATAAAATAAAATAAAATAAAATAAAATAAAATAAAATAAAATAAAATAAAATAAAATAAAATAAAATAAAATAGAGCAACAAAAACGAAACTAGAGCAGCTTGTATATATCTGCATATCAAGTCTGATATTGCTGGTACTTCTTCTAGTTCGCATTATTAATATTATTAATAATATTAATATGGGCAAGTTTTCATTTCATTTTTTAAGTTCGATTGCATTTTACTAAATCAAGCTTGCAGATGAAGTTGCAATTCGCGTTTTAAGGATTATGAGAAATGTAATATAAATTGGATCATATATTTGTGAAAGGGAGACAAATGTTCTCGTGTTTTATAAAATTGGGCGATCGTTAATCAATCAGCTAAAGAGAGGTATTACAAGGAGAGAATGCTAATATTATTGTACGAAAATGTAAGAAAATGACATCAGCTCAAAATGACAAAACAGTGGTAGTGTGGGGGCGATGTGCCAGTCGGTGATAAATCTTCTCGTATTAAAATCAACTTAGTGCAATTTATTAATCAAATTCAAAATATGTTTTGTCTTTTTCTAGTAGAATAATCGTAATTAATATTATCTGAAGTGGTGGATCTTCAATAAGTTTAGTGCAATTTATTAATCAAATTCAAAATATGTTTAGTCTTTTTCTAGTAGAATAATCGTAATTAATATTTTCTGACGTGGTGGAACTTCAATAAGTTTAGTGCAATTTATTAATCAAATTCAAAATATGTTTTGTCTTTTTTCTAGTAGAATAATCGTAATTAAAATTATCTGACGTGCTTCAAGTGTATGCATCTTGTACAAATTTGGTAAATACGTTTTTATTTTATTATAGTTTTCAGGTATAGCTTTCTTTAAATTAGAATTTTAGATAATCCATTCTCTTTTTTTTTTCATTTTGTATTAGAATTGTCGTAATTGTTATTATTGTTTTAAAAAGTACAGCTTTCTTTGAATTACCATTTTTTCTACTAGAAAACGGCAAACCTATTTTGAAATGGATCTTAATATTAATATTTTTTGGATCTTAATATTTTTTTTTTATTAAACACTTATTCCGTACTCTTTAATTAAACATATTAAAACAATAGATTAATAAATTCCAATAAGTTGATTGAGGATCGCCCATTTTTTTTCTGATCGCGAGATTTATCTCCCCTCTCCCAAACACACCATTATATATGTTATTTTATTAAAATACTGAAAATACTAAGGCAAAATAGGATAATAATTAATTACGAATTAATTTAGGTTTTGATGACTTTTAATGTATTCCTTGTAAGCTAACGAAGCTGCTCGACTCAATTGTAAAAAAAAGTTGTTCCATTGAAGCATGGAAGTTGGTCTGGCTTAGAAGTTGGTGTAGGAAGTAGACATATAAGATATTGAATCTGTATTATATTATTGTAAATGGACTTCCGTAAATAAATATTTATTTGAAAAACCAGTGGGACCGAATCTGAAGCTTACAAGGAATACATTAAGTTATCAAAATCTAAATTAATTCGTAATTAATTATTTGATGTTGCAGTTATATTAAGCGAGCTTAAAGCGCTAAGCCCTTAAGTTGTTACAAGTAATCAATCAGGAATTATTAAATAAAACACTTTTTAACTACGTTTTATATAATAAACTCAAAATGTATAACCAAGTGAAAGCCTTAACAATTAGCAAATCACGAATTAGTTTAGAGTTTTTATGACTTATACTTTATTTCTTATAAGTTCAGCTTAAACTTGATTTTAAAATCAACAAAAATCGTTAAGATAATGACTAAGCTTGATGTTCTGCTTAGATTAAGCAAGCTTAGATAGTGAAATTATAGGATATTAAATTAGTTAGAAATAATCAATGAATGGATTAATAAATTCCAATAAGTTGATTGAGAGTCACCCATTTTTTTTCTGAATACAAGAAGATTTATCTCCCCTCTCCCATACACACCATCCAATTTATTTTCGAAACTTCCCCCTTCACATTCCCTTTTCCCTTCCAGACCACCAACAACACCCCAGCGCATCCCACACGCACGCACGCACATCCTCCGCATTATTATTTTTTTCCTCTCCTCTAATCCACTCGGTGGATTTATTTATGGCGACGCTCATCTGTTTCGTTTTCGGGCGGCCACGCAAACGCACGCGTGTGCGTTAAATAATGCACGCATCCCCCGCACGAAATGGAAGAGCGCACGGCCTCCTCCGCAAATAGACACTTATTTCTAGATCTGGAAGGCCCCGACGACTGGAATTCCTCGCGGGCTCCGATCCCGCGGAATCCGCTGTTTATCCCCAAGCCGCACGACTTCCTTTGTTTATTCACGGAGTACGGAGCGGTGATAAATTCTAAAGGGGGATTTGTTGTTGTTTCACGCGCACACTTGCATGGGGGTGTTTGGAATTATTATTAGGGATATTTTTAGAAAAGTCTAATCAACTACAACCGAAAAATATATTACAACTTTTTTTTATATATTAGATGGATAAATCTTATATTCTCTATAAGATTTAAGCATCCAATATCCAAAAAATAGTTGTAATCCATTCTAACCATATACCTCCAACTAATCCCCTTTTAATTTTACATCGAGCCGATGAAAGCTGAAACTTCGGCCTCTTAGAGTCATTGGAAATCCAGAAGGCATATTATCTTTTTCTTAATTTTTATACTGATTTATGTTTGTTTATTTCTGTGCAATCTACATTATTATTTTACTAAATTTATCATAATAAGGTGTAATGGAAGATCCTCGGTACGCATCTGAATTGCATCTTTTTTTTCCAGTATCAGAACTATTATTTTTAGGAATCGCTTTTAATTGTCATAAATATTTTCGTTTCTGTATTTTTGTCCTTTTATAGAAAAATAAAAAAAAAATATTATTATTATTAGTTATTTGGAAAACCCACTCTTATACGATCGCACCCATTTTTAATGCCGTAATGTAATTATTTGCTGTGGATATAATTATTTTAGATATCCCTCAAGGAACACTCATAGGTCCAATTTCTATTTATTCTTTGAGGGATACTTGAAAGAACTTTCATGTATCTCTCAGTGAACCTATGTAGGTATTTTTTTTAGTTATTCCTGGAGAGATATTTAAAAGAACTGACATGAACATATTGCTTTCAGGAATTCCTCAAGGAACACATATGGGTCCTATTTGTATTTGCTGCTTATTATTATAGTTGATTATTTTTTACAATTAAATTACTATTTATTTATTTATTAACGGATCAATAATTTTACAACAGAAACAAAAAATATGTGACACTTTCCAATATTAGTATTACAAATAATATTAAGAAAATAAATTTTGCAGTGACTTTACCCATCTCTACTTTATAATAAATATAGAAAAGAGTTTTTATTATAAAATTTACTTTTAATTAATTCCGATTTTGGATAAGGGTTCCATCAAAATTTACGCCTCGAGTAATTCCAGATTGCGATTTAAACGCAATTCCCAAAGGGTTGCAAGTAATTTTCTCCCTGATAAACCCAGCAAAGCAGGACGAATAGAGGGACCCTCCCTCTCCCTACATTCCCATTCCGATTTCCCGCACGAAAATTTATTCGCTCCTTCTCTGGCTTGTATTTACGTTTGTGTGTGTGTCAGAACCCCACCCTAGCCTTTCTAAATTCAGACATTGATTTTCTCGCGGGCGGACAGGAGTTAATTAACACGCGAACCGTGCGGCGGAAAAAAAAGTGATTACCGAGAAGACGCCCTTTAATAATTCATAAGCCCCCCGCCCGGTTTTCCTTTCGCCGTTACATTCGAGTCACGGTAATGACTCCCTGGAAATACGGGGGGAGATAAGGGTGACGCTGATGAAGGCGGAATGGACGGGGAGCACTCCGGGATAACATCCCTTCGGAGTCCCAGGGAAAGCAATCAACCCATTGCGTGACGTCGTAAAGCGTGCGTGCCGCCATTTTCGCAAAAAAGGCCAAGTCCGCCGTAGTCTGGTTAAGTTTTAATGGTTATTGAATGGAAGGAAAGAAAACGAGGAGAGAGAAAAAAAAAACAGCACGCGTAAATGAAGCTTATGTACAAAAAATAAATTAACGAAACGACGTTTTAATCAATTTGTTTAATAAACTAATTTATTTAATAAAATGTTCAATCAGCGGCTGAAAGGCTTCCGGCCGATAGCCAATTCCTACAAGAACATTGTTTAAAGTTTAAATAAATTGCCAAAAATGTAAAAAAAAAATGATAAACCACACTTGTAAGGAATAAATATGACGAATATAGGTTCAATCAGTATTCATCTAGCGTATGGATAACTGGTGATGGTCATTTCGGTTTTTCGGTCCTCATCAGACCAGTGTGTTCCACGATTTTGTTTTTTTTGACTGGTGATGGTCATTTCGGTTTTTCGGTCCTCATCAGACCAGTGTGTTCTACGATTTTGTTTTTTAATTAGGATAACTTTGTTTATTTTTATAATTATACACAATAATCTGCTTTACTTCAAAGCTCAACATTATATATTATTTTATTAAAATACTAAAAAATACTAAACTAAAAGAATTATATCCACAGCAATTCTTTCATGTATCCCTCAAAGAATAAGTAAAACTTCGATCTATACAAATTCTTCGAGGGATACCTGAAAAAACTACGTTCATAGCAGTTTTTTAAGTATCTCTCAACCAACAAATACAAATTGGACCCATATGTGTTCCTTGAGGAATCCCTGAAAGAACTATGTTCATATCCACTCTTTCAAATATCCTTCCAGGAAAAAAAAATACCTACAACCAAATCTTAGGCGCAGGGAAAAGGAGGGGTGATAAGATAATAATTATATGTATATATTATCATATAGCCCTTATACCCTTCAAGTGTCGGGTTAGGATAATAATTAATTATGAATTACTTTGGTTTTGGTTGACTTTTAATGTATTCCTTGTAAGCTTCAGATTCTGTTTTAAATCAACAAAAATCGTTATGGTAATGGTTAAGTTTGATGTTACAGTTAGATTAAGCGAGCTTAAAGCGCTGAGCATAGAAGCGCTTAGAATCAATTACGAGCTTAAAGCACTGAGCATAGAAGTGCTGAGCATAGAAGCGCTGAGCATAGAAGCGCTTAGAATCAATTACGAATTAATTTCGAGTTTTTATGACTTTTACCTTATTTCTTACAAGTTCAGCTAAAAATTAACTTTAAAATCAACCATAATCGTTAAGACAATGATTAAGCTTGATGTTATAGTTAGATTAAGCAAGCTTAAAGAATTGAGAGTGAAATTACAGGCTATTAAAGTAGTTAGAAATAATCAATCACGAATTCATTTAGAATTTCCCTGACTTTTAATTTATTTCTTGTGGAACAGGCTTAATATTGTCTTAAAAAACAATAATAACCGTTACGGCAATAACTAAGCTTGATGTTTCAGTTGGAATACATGAAGTTAAAGCGCTGAGGGCAAAATTACAAGCGCTTAATTTTTTTACAAATAATCAATCACGAATTAATTTAGATTTTTTTTACTTTTAATTTATTTCTAATAAGTTAAGCTTAAGATTAACTGTAAAATCAACAAATACTTTTTGGGAATAACTAAGCTTTATGTTCTAGTTGGATTAAGTGAGCTTAGAGCGCTGAGCATGAATTACAGCGTTTACATTTGTTAGAAATAATCAATCACAACTTTACTTTCAATTTATTTCTAATAAGATTAGCTTAACATTAACTGTAAAATTAACAAAAACTTTTTGGGAATAACTAAGCTTGATGTTCCAATTGAAATAAGTGAGCTTAAAGCGCTGAGCGTAGAATTACAAGCGCTTTTATTTGTTAGAAATAATCAATCACGAATTAATTTAGATTTTTTTTTATTTTTAATTCATTTCTTGTAGGACGAGCTTAAGATTGTCTTAAAAACCGTTAAGGCATTAACTAAGCTTGATGTTTCAGTTTGAATACATGAAGTTAAAGCGCTGAGGGTAAAATTACACGCGCTTAAATTTGTTAGTAATAATCAATCACGAATTAATTTAGATTTTTTTACTTTTAATTTATTCATATTAACGTAAGCTTAAGATTAACTGTAAAATCAACAAAAACCTTTAGGGAATAACTAAGCTTAATGTTTCAGTTGGATTAAGTGAGCTTAAAGCGCTGAGCGTAGAATTACAAGCGCTTATATTTGTTAAAAATAATCAATCACGAATTAATTTAATTTTTTGACTTTTAATTTATTTCTAATAAGTTAAGCTTAAGATTAACTGTAAAATCAACAAAAACTTTTAGGGAATAACTAAGTTTGATGTTCCAATTGGATTAAGTGAGCTTAAAGCGCTGAGCGTAAAATTACAAGCGCTTAAATTTATTAAAAATAATCAATCACGAATTAATTTAGAATTTATTACTTTTAATTTATTTCTAATAAGTTAAGCTTAAGATTAATTTTAAAATCAACAAAAACTTTTAGGGAATAGCTAAGCTTGATGTTCCAGTTGGATTAAGTGAGCTTAAAGTGCTAAGCGTAGAATTTCAAGCACTTTCATTTGTTAGAAATACTTAATTTCGAGTTTTTATAACTTTTGATGTACCCCTTTGTAAGCCGATCTTAAGATTGACTTTAAAATCAATAAAAATCGTTGAGCTAATAGCTAAGCTTGATGTTCCAATTGGATTTAGCGAGCTAAATACACTGAGTATTACAAGCGTTTAAACCTATTTATTTAGAATAATAAAAATTGAGTGGCAGAAAGACCTCTGGTCGATAGCCATTTAACAATTAATTAATTTTTGTGTGATATACATAATCAATGTTTGTTACTTTATTGTAAACTTAATTGTTAATAAAGATTGTTATATATATATATATATAAAAAAATTGAGTCCATTATATTTAGAAACAAACGATGAAAACAATTGAATAATTTTCGGGAAGTGAAGTATGGAATATAAATAACTCTTAATTATTTAAATTGCTCACTTTTCACAATTCACAAATACATGATTATTTATTTAAGAATCGAGGCATAGATACTTGAATTGGTATTAACGTTCTTGGTTGAATTTTCTTCATTCCTGGCAATCTTTTTTTTTTGTAATAAATATAAAGTATTTTAATTAATACACTTGGTTGTTCGTTTCACTAAAAAAAATAATGAAACGAACAACCAAGTGTATTAATTAAAATAATTCATAATTATTACATAAAAAAATGTTTTACCACGGGATAAGTGAAAATTTAATTCAAAATATAATTTTTTTTTCATCACATTTTCAGAATGTATCAAATATTTGAATAAACTATTAAACTAATTACTCCTTCATTTGTTTTCCTTTGGCGTTCTCTTTTCTTTACTTGCAAGGCTTTTCTAATTTGCATATTTTTGTCCATTTTCTGTAAATGCCTCCAAAATTCCGGTTATCTTTCTTCTATATATTCTTCAATAATTTTTATTTGTAGATTATCTCATATTCCGACTTCATCTATTAATGTGATGCCGTATATTCTTCTCAAACAATAAAGCAGAATAATAGGGGTATAAATGGTATTCCAGCAGAATAAGAGCAGTATAAAGGATATTCTACTGCTCTTATTCGTCTAATTCGTGTCCACGTTCACTTCCAAATTGGTCTATATATGGATCTGTAAACTAATTCTTGTAAAACCATGATTAATTATATTTACAAATTGTAACTCGAGTTTTCTCCTTCGAGGATTTAACCATACCAGTACCATAAACCGGTGAAGGAAGCCCCGCTTTATTTTCCGCTCCGGTTTTATCGTCCGGGCATCTAACACCCCGAGATCCCTCCCCGCAGATAGCAAACTGCCAACTTTGACGCTGCCGTAAATATACACCTGCGTAATGAACTGTGCACACTTTACATCACTTTTATGACGTCGGGGCGATCATTGCGTTTATCTGGAGCTCATTAATCCCGAAGGTCCCCCGCCGTGCGAGCTGCTAACGCACGCACGCACAATATTGATGCACGGACGGGCGGAATTCCCCAAACTCGTTCCCCCCAGCACGAAAAGGAGAGCGGTTCGCCGAGTTTATGTGCTTCTATCTAAATAAGAAATACTGCGAGCAATTATTTCGGGTCGGAGTCCTGTGAAGGGGATGTGTAATTGTCGGAATCGTTTGGAGGGATTACACTAACGTGCTTTACTTGGGAGAGTTATAAAATAATTGCGAAATAAAATAAAGTGAATCCCCTTTGGAAACTTCTTCAAAAACCCATAATAATAATAATAAATGTCTGTATTTATATAAATTAAATAAAAAGAATTTGAAAATAATTAATAAATTATTTCCCCTTTAGCTACTGTGACAATTTGTCTGTATTTATAATTCATTAAATATATTCTCATCCAATCAAAACGAATTTACACCTCTAAGTAGAACTACATTTTATTTATTAAAATTCCAAGATTGCTGGATTTAAAATTTGACCATTATGATATATATATTTCAATGTATTTACTATACACTCTTTTATTTAATTTTATCTTTATACATGGATAGTGTGTGGATTAATTTTATAACTATCGCAAAAAGCTGACAATTGTAAATATTTCCTATGAAAATAATTCAATTTCAATTTACTTTATTAACGGAATCTCCATTTCCAAATTACAATTATAATTACATATTAATTTTTTTTAACAAAATTATCAGCTATGTAGGAATTTTATTACTATAAAATAAAACCTCGCAACAATAAAAGCATCTCTGGTGAGATTAATTATAACGGAAGAACAGATTCCTGTAAATTATTTTCCATTGTACAGCGCCACCTGGAATTCGGAAACGCTTTTGAGTGAAAGAAAAATAATTTTGTTTGAGAGAGAAAGAGCTACTTTTAGCATTCAAAAAATACACAGAGCTGGCTGTATGTTATAGTCTGTGCTTTCAACTATGGAAAATTCGTATAAATAATTTGGTATTGCTAAAGAAATGAATGGATACAAAATTTTCAAGCCATGAAAACAAAGAAATTGAGGGGCCAACATGGCTTATGTATACATGTGCGTGACCTGCTTTTGCAGTAATAGGCCAGAATATCATTTAATAAATGTTATCAATTGTTCTTGTAGCTATACCTTGAATGACATACGTCAAAGACCTGAAATGATGCACCGATTTTATATTTCTCTGGAGAATATTTACAATTAGGAGATGGCGAAATAGGGTGATTATTAATTATTAGATAATGAGGGTAGTTTTGATTGCAGTGATAAAATATAAGAAGCTGGGTATTGTTACAGTTACTCATCAAGAAGATAAAATAAGTATGGGATTCGGCAAGAATTTATTTATATTTCACCTCGAAAATTATTAAAATGTGAGTTTTGTACTTTTTTTAGTTGGACGATTTTCGTTCGTTTCTAAAAGCCAACTTTACACCACCTGCTGTACAAAAACTGTTTGCTTTAAGTCGTTCAAATTTACACGGCTGATGCTTCTTTTAATCTGAATATTTTTTGTATAATTTTAAATTAATCCGGATTTTCAACCAAAATATGTCGATTTAATTTTCTGTGAGTTGGATATAAAAAAATATTATACTGTAATTTTTGTGCAGGGTAGCTTCGTAATATTTTCAGGCTGTGCTGTTTAAACCCTTCCTTTTCAAAAAACAAAAAAAATGGAATATTTTCAGGCTGTGCTGTTTAAACCCTTCCTTTTCAAAAAACAAAAAAATGGAGTATTTTTTGTTTTTTGAAAAGGAAGGGTTTAAACAGCACAGCCTGAAAATATTACGAAACTACCCGTAGTTTTTGAATTTTATACAAAAAAAAACACGAATTTCTGTCTGAATTTCTGTACAGGGTAGATAAAAAAATCATAATTTGTTTATTTTGCGAGGTGGCTCTGTCAAATTTGCAGGGGATGTTGATTAAACCTTCCCATTTCAGAATATATAAAAAACAAAAAATACTCCATGCGTAGTTTTTGAGTGATTTTTGATTTTATGCGAAAAACATAAATTTCGGTGTAAATTTCAGTGAGTGGTAGAAACAAAAAATCATAATTAATTTATTTTGAGGGATGGCTTAATGAAACTTTCTGGGAGTATTGTCAGTACCCTCGCATTTCAGAATTTGTAAAAAACAAAAATACCCCTTCCCTAGTTTTTGAGTTATTTTCGATTATATGCGAAAAAAACACGAATTTCAGTCTGAAATTTTGTAAGGCCTAGAAACAAAAAATCATAATTAATTTATTTTGAGTGGTGGCTTCATGAAACTTTCTAGGAGTGTTGTCAGAATGCTACCGTTTAAAAATATGTAAAAAAAACCAAAAATACCCCTTCCGTAGTTTTAGAGTTATTTTCTATTTAATACGAAAAAACACGAATTACTTTCTGCGGGGTAGACATAAAAAATAATAATTGTTGTGTGTTGAGTGTTATCGCAACCCCCCTCTTTCAGAATATGCGAAAACAAACATTACCCCATCCGTAGTTTTTGAGATATTTTTGATTTTATGCGACAAAACACGAATTTCTGTCTGAATTTCTGTGCGAAATGGATACAAGAAAAATCATAATTAATTTATTTTAAGAGATGACTTCGTGAAACTTTCTGGGAGTGTTGAGGCAATCGCCCTCTTTCAGAATATGCAAAAAAGTTACCCCGTCCGTAGTTTTTGAGTTATTTTCGATTTTATGCAAAAAAAAGAACGAATTTCTATCAGAATTTATGTGCCGAGTGGACGATTTGTTAGATTTATTAGATATTAATTGTTTCTTAAAACAATTGATTTGTTAGATTTATTAGACATTAAATGTTTCTTAAAACAATTGATTTGTTAGATTTATTAGACATTAATTGTTATTTAAAACAATCGATTTGTTAGATTTATTAGATATTAATTGTTTCTTAAAACAATCGATTTGTTAGATTTATTAGACATTAATTGTTTCTTAAAACAATTGATTCGTTAGATTTATTAGACATTAAATGTTTCTTAAAACAATTGTTTTGTTAGATTTATTAGACATTAATTATTTCTTAAAACAATTGATGGTGCATGATGAAACAAGTTGATAATATTAGCCGATCTTCGTAAAAAGCATACCCCTTCAGGATTAGCCATTTTCGAACCTCCCATAAACCATAAAATTCTGAACACCTTGTATAATGCGTATTCTCTGAATAAAGCCATATTTTTGTTTTTATTTTTCTTTCATAAAGGGCGATTTAAAATTTACAGCCTGCTTCCAGCAATTAACCAAATCATCCCGTAATCACTAGCGCAGATTAAACAACAACAACAAAAAACAACCCGATTGGGAAAAGCAGTGCATTTCGTATGTTGTATATTTTTTTTATAGCCGTAATTACCGGTGGATGGATCGAACGGCGGGTTTAACTGCCCTTTTAAACGCGTTTTTATCGCGGGCGTCGAGGGGCGCGTACGTCGCGACGCTTGTATTTATTATTGTTATTACCGTAACACCGCACAGCGGAAAGCCCGACGCGGCGCCGTCTATTATTATTTTTTTCCATCATTATTATTATTATTATTTTTGAGGTCAGAGGAACGAACGGAATGGGTGGGTGAACGAATCAGAGCCGGCAGTAGTTTCCTCCTGCTCATGTTTTATAAAGTAATTATTGCCAAGGCAGTGCGACGGCATGTTTCAATCGGTAAAGGCGCGCGTGTTGCGGCGGTGAATGTTTCTTGTTTTTTTATTTTTTTATTCTTCACTAGTAGTAAACCAATTTTTTTTTGTGAAGTCTGGGGATTTAATTCAACAACCAAAAAAATAAATAAATAAAAAGAGAACGGGTTTTACCTCCAGCCAGGCGCGGATTGGTGGAGCGTGAAGAAGGGTCTCTGTCCAACGCGTTGGAGGTCCGCTGGGGTCGTCTCTTTCTGGTGAAGATAGTGCGTCCGCCATGTTCGTGGGAATCCTTGACCATGCTTTCGAACGTTCGTTTCACCTACGGCTGGTTTCGTTGTACGCAAGTGATTTTACGAACAACTTAATTTAGTAACGGGGGGAAATTGTTGTTTTTTTTTTGTATTGCGGACTTTGAGATTTTCCTACTAGACATTTTTTTATGTGATTTGTTTTTAATTGTTCAACCAGTGTTTGTGTGAAGAAAATCAAAAAAAAAGAAGATACGGCTTTTAAACCACTTGAATGATTTTAATTAAAAAAAATTGTGCGTGGTTTCAGGACAATTTTGAACAATTTTGGAAACCCACCAAGGATTAAAATACATGTATGTTTATTTTTGTTACTATTATTTTTTCAACGCAAACTTTTAATACAAAAAAAATGAACACCAACCAATAAAAAAAATGCAAAATCAAAAAGATCGTTATCAAATTTTTGATTTTTCTTTTTTTTTATTGCGGTTTGGTAGAAAGAGATAGCTATACAATAAATAATTCGATTAATGAAAACACTTTTTTAAACTTTGTTTGTATAACTGAAATTTATTTAGTGACTATAGTTTCGACGTCATTAACGCGTCATTATCAAATTAACAGTTTGTTAGTTTGATAATTAATTGATAATAAATTTCAGTTATACAAACAAAGTTTAAAAAAAGTGTTTTCATTAATCGAATAACTATGTATAACAAAGAAGCCTTAACAATTAGTAAATAAATAATTGGCTTTTCTTTATACTAATTATGAACAAACGCTGAAAATGAATCGTATTTATATCAATTTTTAATTTACAATAAAGTGAAGATGATAAAAAAGTCTAGAATTTAATAAGATTTAATAATATGTATTTACATCGGCAGAAAGACCTCCAGTCGGTAGACCATGACAGACTATTAACAAATCGATATGTATTGTAAATATTGCTGTATTGTAATTCTGCTGTCTGAATAAAGATGTATTTACATGTTTAAAAAAATAAATAAGTAAAGTGTAAATGATCAGTCACAAGGACTTAATAAAATTTAAAAATATGTATTTACATTGTTTGCTTGTCAAATAAAAAAAAAACTGAGTTGGCTATACAATAAAATGAAAATGATCAGCCACAAGGACTTAAGATTTAAGAATGTGTATTTAAATTTTTTCATGTTAAGTGAAATATTAAAAAAAACTAAGTTGTCTATACAATAAAGTGGATATGATCTGTAACAAGGACTTAATAAGATTTAACAATATGTATTTACATTGTTTGCTTGTTAAATGAAAAAAAATAAATAAATAAAAAAAAACTGAGTTGGCTATACAATAAAATGAAAATGATCAGCCACAATGACTTAATAAGATTTAAGAATATGTATTTACATTGTTTGCTTGTTAAATGAAAAAAATAAATAAATAAATAAAACTGAGTTGGCTATACAATAAAATGAAAATGATCAGTCACAAGGACTTACTAAGATTTAAGAATGTGCATTTACATTTTTGAATATTAAATATATATTTTTTTAAAAAAGCTAAGTTGGCCATACAATAAAGTGAATATAATATAAATTATATTTATATTATATTATATATTATATAAAAGTAATTTACTTTTAGTTTAGTTTTAGATTAACTAGCCATAAGTCGAATCTGCATTATATTATTGTAAATGGACTTCCGTAAATAAATAAATAAATAAATATGATCAGTCACAAGGATTTAATAAAATTTAAGAATATGCATTTACATTTTTGCTTGTCAAGTGATATAATTGAGAAAACTGAGTGTTTATTGACGAATCTTTTAGAAGGGTGATTCAATTTTCAATATCTCAAATTAAATAAAATTTAATTTTTTTTCAAATTAAAATTTCGTTTTCAGAAATAAACTTTAATTTTTTTAAATTGAAAATAAAAATTTATATATTTTCAATTCGAGTCTCATTAATCACTTCTAAAATATTTTAGTAATATTAGGAATTATTTAAATAAAAATACTTGTCCTTTCTCCTACTTATTTTTTTTATTTAAATAATTAAAGTCTCCACAACCAACAACCAACATAAAGAAGATATTAGGAATTGTTGAGTAGAGTTTCACTACACGCAAAAATTTTACTTTCGACTAGTTTCGGCACTTTGCCATTATCAAGAATCCATACTCAACAATTCCTAATAAAAAAATGTAGTAAAATGGAAATCAATTAAAAAAAATTAAAACACTTCCAATTCGTCAGTTTTTATTAGAAAAGAAAATTGTAAGATTTAATGATATTAACAGGCAATTAACGTTAAGTTATTTGAATGTAGATTTCATTGAAATGCTTGAAATTTTCGTTATACGCGTTGTTGTTTTTAAAAATATAGATTTAAAATTGATATAAATATAATCCATTATAATAAAAATGTTCATAATTAGTTCACAGAAAGACTAATTATTAAAATATTTTTGTTTTCATTTACATCACGAAATTTCTGTAGGTTTTATTATTGTTCATAATTAATTCACAAAAAGACTAATTATTAAAATAATTTTTCATTTACATCACGAAATTTCTGCAAGTTTTAAGATTACTTTAATTCAAAACAAAATGTTGTCCCTTGACTAAGACATTAATGTAACATGAATTGGTGATTGCCTATAACTGCATAGCTGTCATTTTCCATTACATCACACTCTTGATTTTAATGTAGTATTTAGGTAAATCTTTGAAAGTTTCGTTCTCATCTCCACTTTACTGTATAACCAACTTAGTTTCCTTGAATTTTCAATTGACATGTAAAAAATGTAAATACATATTATTAAATCGTAAAGGCTAATTTTTTTTGTATCATCTTCACTTTATTGTAAATTTAAAATTGATATAAATACGCTTCATATAAATAGAAAAGAATTTG
The DNA here is from genome assembly GCA_963082785.1 of Philonthus spinipes. Taxonomy (NCBI): domain Eukaryota; kingdom Metazoa; phylum Arthropoda; class Insecta; order Coleoptera; family Staphylinidae; genus Philonthus; species Philonthus spinipes. Next base: position 11,671,416 of record OY720321.1, on the reverse strand, counting down.
TTGCATTGTGCAATATTTTATTGATGTGCAACAGCAGGTGTACGTTACGTAATTCAATGTCCGGCGTGGGTATTTGCCCGGGAAGTAGTTGTTTTAATGAGCATTTGTTTAACGTACTTACGTAACGTAAGTCAAAATATCAATGTGGAAATAATTTATTAATTATTTTCAAATCATTTTTATTTAATAAATACGATTCATTGGCTGAAAGACCTCCGGTCGATAGCCGATTCATTTACAGAATGTAATTCTAATTTTATTTATTATTTTACATACACATACACATTTGAATAAAGATACGATTCATTTTCAGCGTTGTTCATAATTAGTATATAGAAATGCTAATTATTAAAATTATTTTTAAATCATCTCAAGAAATTAGTGTATAGAAAAGCCAATTATTAAAATGATTCCTGCAGGTTATAAGATTATTTTAATTTCTAATTAGGACGTGTATGTAACACGAATTAGTGACTGCAAATAACTATTAATCCACACTCTTGATTTTTTTTAATGTTGAGTTTAGGAAAATCTATGAAATTTTCTTTCTACTCATTTTTTTATCAAAAATATAAACTGATATAAATGGAACTTAAATCAATGCATCAAATCAAATCAACTACATTAAATCACTTTCTACTAAACCGCACTCTTGATTTTATACAAATATTTAATTTCACAAAACTTCCACAATTAAGTTCCCAAAACTATTTTTTAATCCAGTTTTACGTTTTCGATGTGCTATTTATTTTTACTATTAGTTTATTCTGGAAAAATAAAAGTCTCTCACGTTAAAGCCACGTCCGTTGACGTCGTTTTCGCTGTTGGTCATAGCGACACCCCGCGCTTACTGGTTCGGAAAAGGGTTGCGGTTTGATCCGAAAACCGCAAATTTACCTGAAAAGTGAAAACAGCGGACAATTTTTATTGCACACGCATTTTTTTTTTCTTTCTTTGGCTCCTGCTGTTACAAATTTCCAACCGGACGGTATCAGAGAAGCCCACCCCCTTCCACCCAACCCCTCCGGGCCAATTCGACACACTCATCCACCCATCGCTCGATCCCACATCCGAAGAACGGCATGCTCTCAATTGTCAACAATGTCGTGCGGGGCTTGAATGTGTGGTGTGTGTGACCTAAAAAAAATAAATGGGATTAGAAAACGAAAACTATTGTGTGTGAAAAATGTATTTGCAAAATTGAAATATTTACGCGGCGGTGAATGTTTCTTGTTTTTGATTCTTCACTAGTAGTAAACCATTTTTTTGTGTGTGTAAAAAATAATATATTCACAAAAATAAAATATTGTGTATAACACAAACATTTCAAAAATTAAATAAAAATATTGTGCTTCAAAGATACAAACATTTACAAAAAAATGTGCTTAAAAAATACAAATTTTAACAAAATATAAACAAAATAGACTGAAAGACCTCCGTTTCCCTGAAGTACATTGTATATGTATATAAATTGTTGTTTTTTTAAAATATTCTGTATCAAAATATAAAATTGTTGGTTACTTTTGGGAATAAAGATATTTTTTTATATATATAAATAAAATATCGCGTGTAAAAAATACAATGTTTAAAGGTAAATATCACTAAGCGCTCTTAAACCAGCGCGCTCGACCGGTCTTTTCCAAATTCTAGAGACGATTATAATAATTGTGAAAACAAACAAATATTCGTGCATGTCTAGAGTGCTTTACCTGTACTTCGATTTGTGTGTAATTGAAAATAAATACAAAAAAAATTGTGACTCCCAAAACAAACATTTACAAAAAATATAATGTGCATCGAAAATACACAGATTTACAAAACTCAATAAAATATAAACATTTAGACTGAAAGACCTCGGATCGATAGTCGATTCATCTACAGAATATAATTCCTTCTTTCTTAATCTTATCCTCTTTTTACCCGTATTGGGTGTCGAGGTAGAATATAATTCTAATTTTATATTTTATTGTGCATACATATACACATTTGAATAAAGATACTTAGTTAGTTAGTTATAAACATTTACAAAAAATAAAATATTGTGCGTAAAGAACACAAACATTTGCCAAAATTAACATGTATGTGATAAATAAAAAATACTTTCTTTAAATTTTACAGTTAAAAAAAAATACGGAATCAAGAAAAAAGAACAAAATAACACATTCAAAACTAAAACTTATTGTGCGTGAATCCAAGAAACCATATGTGATAAAACAAAAATACGTTCTTTAAATTTTACAGTTTAAAAAAAATACGGAATCAAGAAAAAAGAACAAAATTATACATTAAAAACTAAAACTTATTGTGCGTGAATCCAATAATCCAACAGCGGCGCAGACATCGCGCGGAATTTCGAATATTCAGCCCAGGGTGTAATAAAACGCAAACAGAAAAAGTACGTGAAAATCTCCCTCTTCATATTTTCGCGTTAGGATTAATTGAGCTTTTCATAAGAAAAATGCGCTTTTACGAGCGTACGTCGCGCGCATAAAACTCGGACATGTTTATTATGATTGCTCGCACAAGAATTATTCTTCTCGTTCTCGTTTCTGTCTGTTTTATAACGCGCATTTTTTTCTTTCTTTTTGTTGCAGGAACGCGTCTACATGCTGGAAACGGGGATAATTTAATCACTTAGTTGGTGAGTTTCTAGAATTTACTTTTTATTACGCGAGACGCGAAATTATTGTAAATTCAAACCATTCTAATAATTTCGATTGATTTGAGTGAAGTCAAAAATAATACTATTTAATAAATGATAAAAAATAATTGTCTATTTGGACAGGTTTTAATTTTATAAAGTAAGATAAGTTGTACAAATTTTTCTTCATATGTTGTATTTTTTTGTAAATAGTATTCCTCGAGATTTTAAAAACCCAATGAGACTTATGTATTAAATAAAACTGATTTGAAAATAATTAATAAATTATTTCCACATTTAGCTCTGTGACTATTGACTTACTTACGTAAGTACGTTAAACAAATGCACATTAAAACAACTACTCCCCGGGCAAATACCCACGCCGGACATTGAGACTTATGTAACTAAACAATTTCTGCATATTTTTTTATTTATTTATTTTATTTTTTTTTTTCGTGAATTTGGAACAATAGCTCCTCGAGATTTTGAAGAATAAACAACGAAAATCCAAAAAACGTATTTTTTTTAAAACTCAATGAGATTTATGTAACTAAACAATTTCTGCATATTTTTTAGTGAATTGGATCAACAGCACACGGCGCCATCTGTTGATTTATTTCTAAGTGGCATCATCAACGAATGTAGAGCCCACATTCGTTGATGATGCCACAATGCCACAAGGTCCGATAAATAAATATTTGCCTACATTTTTTTATAATATTTATTAAAACCAAATGAATGCAATTATTTAATCGTTTATTAATATTTCATTTAATTGAAGCGCTTGTTTTATATATCAGTTTTCACAATTAGAAGAATCTTACTTATTTTTCCTATTACCATTACAAAAATTTAAAACGAACCTAAATCCTGTCCAATTAGTGTTTAATTTCTCTATATTTTTAATGAATACGTCTTTTAATAATTGTAACAACTTCACAAAATGGAGGGAATCGATTCCGTACGTGTAAATGCATTGTTATTTGCCCCTGCGATTAATTAAAATAGAAAGCAGTATAGGCCGATTCACAATAGCCAGGAAACACGAAAGATAAATCATAGAATTTATGTGTATCGATTTACAATCGCCCAGGAGCAAGTACAGAAATGGATCTTATACAGATCTTTCTGTATACAAATTATTCACCTGAAAATAATTATAATAATTACCATAATTATATAAATTAATATAAAAAAAATGCTTTGTTAAATTGCCTGCCGTTTAATTTTTGACAATTTAAAATAGTTTTTATAGTAATTATACATTGTTGTTTTAAAATTATTCATGAATTGGAACAATAGCACGAAGCGACATCTGTTGTCTAATTTATAAGGGACGAATTAATAAATTCGGGTGTTTCCAACTGCCAAACTCCAAACCCTATTTGTCTTATTTAAATATAATATTTTTGAAATTACTGATCACTGAGGCTTCTACTTCGTTATACATTGTGTAAGATTATAATAAAACTTTTAGTTTGATAATGACAAGTGCAAATTGTTGAAACTATTGTCACTAAATATAAAATTCTGTTATACAAACAAAGTTAAAAAAGTGTTTTATTATAATATTTTTGGTCTTACCATAGTGGGGTTAAAATGGAATATATTAATAATTATAATTATTATATATTATATATAATATATAATATTAATGGAATATATTAAGTTTATAATTGTCATTATAAAAAAAAAATAGAATCTAATTTATATTATATATTTTATTTATTCCTTTGCCTATCTACCTTTCGGTGTAAGGCTTTTATATTATATATACATACATCTTTATTCAGACTATAGAAATAATATTAACAAAATAACATAAATAATTACAATACATGTAGGTGTTAATCTGTCTATCGGGGCTATCGACCAGAGTTAAGTCTTTCTGCCCTTTTTGTTTCATTTAAACATTTTTTCTTCTTCCAAAAAGTGGGGCTAAAATGGAATTAATTAATTATCAAACTCTCAATCGGATTTAATTAATTCCACTACGAGAGGACCAGACAAAAATCTGTTTAAATAAAACAACAATCACGACATGTGGGATTCCATTAAAATTCTAAACATCTGGGAATCCTGGGCGCATATTTCAGTTTTACGACTTTATAAAACGGAGAAACTGTGGAATGCAAATGAACGGCCGTGTTTCTTCTTTATATATTTTTTTTCTTCGATTTTCTTTCTTGTCCCTATTCGATAATTAATTAAGAACGAAAAAAATAGTTTTCCAAGTCTAAATAAGTGATTAGAGATTAGTGATTCCGAGATTTCCAAACGCACGATTTCAATTAAGGCCGGTTTCGTTTTTTTTTGGGTTGTCGATTCGAGTTGAGAGTTTTTTTGTGCATCGATTCGATTTCTCATGAAAATTCGTCACTCTTTCAATCCTCTATCATCCAATGCCTGTTATACCGCTACAGATACATGCGGGCATTGGATGGTAGAGGTTTGAAAGGGTGACGAATTTTCATGAGAAATAGCCAATCAAAAAATGACAACAAATATTTACAAAAATTATTATAACAATATGTACAATTGTGTTAGTAGTCTGTCATGGGCTATCGACCATAGGTCTTTCTGCCCTCGCCTACTTATTTTTTTTTATTTATCCAAGCTTCAACTACTGAAGATGGAAACAGTTTCCGAAATAAATATGGTTCAATAAAATAAAATAAGTAGGAGAAAGGACGATCATTTTTTTTAAATTTATTTATTAAGCAAAAGACGTGTACAATTTTCACAAGTATTGTATTTGTCATACAAAATTATAAACTATAAAATAATAATTAAAGTCTCCACAACCAACATAAAGAAGATTCCAAGTTTATTACTCATTGACTTATGGTCGAAACTACCCAGAAAAAAAAATCTGTGAAACAAACACCAACTGTTTTAATCAGTAGTTGTATTATTAAACGCCTTATGGAAAATCGTTTTTTTTTTTAATATTTCAAAGCTTAATTTTATTCCATCATTCATTTCCTCCTTAATTCTGAAAGTATAATATTTCATCTACTTTATTAAGATTAAGTAATCTCCGATTTTTATGTTGCGCACATAATTATGGAGAGGATTTGTAGGAATACGGAGATTGGAGAAGAAACAACAAAAAGAACAGAAAAGAAAAATAACAGACACAAATTATATGCTGGTGGCGAAATTTATAACTGCTCTTCGGCCGTAACTTTGTCTTATGGTAATTAAGCCGTCCCACGGTAATGGCGGTCCTGCGTGATCGTTAATTAAAGGCACGGTCCGGATTATTTACGGCGGGCCGTTTAGTTTTTGACAATTTAAAATCGGAAATAAATTATTAAGAAAAAAAAAACACACAAATAATAATATATTTAGATTTCTTCGCCCGAAGAAGTTACTGTGTAGCGAAACAATCGTCGCGAAGAATAAATAAAAGTGAAAATCAAAAACTTAATTGTTTCATTTAAAGTTATCATGGATTTTCAAAGAGTTAATGCCTTCTCAATTAATAATAATATTATATTTATTAATATACGATGTGGAAATAAATTATTAAGAAAAAAAATAATATATTTAGATTTCTTTGCCCGAAGAAGTTACTGTGTAGCGAAACAATCGTCGCGAAGAATAAATAAAAGTGAAAATCAAAAACTTAATTGTTTCATTTAAAGTTATCATGGATTTTGATAGAATTAATGCCTTCACAATCAATAATAATAATAATAATAATATATTTATTAATATACGATGTTTTTTTAATAAATAAATTAATACAAAAAAATGCTTTGTTAAATTGCCTGCCGTTTAATTACTGACAATTTAAAATTAATAAATTATTTTCTCTTCAGCTACTGTGACAATTTGACTTATGTTACATAAGTACCATAACAAATGTCTAATAATAGACACTTGCTGTTGCATAACAATAATACAACAATTGAATCGAAAATATTTAGTGCAAAAAAACAAAAAAAAACTAAAAAATGAAAAATTGTTTATACAGTAACGTTGATTATTTGCAGGAAACATTTTTTACACAGAAGCTTTAACTACTTGTAGGCGAGTTATTTTTTATACAGAAACAGCTTTAATTACTTGCAGGCGTTGTTTCTTTTTTTTTTCTGCATTTCATATTCCTTCATTCCAGTTTTAGCAGGGCTTAAATTAATTCAATCAGCGCCGAGCGTAATTTACACTTTAATTAATCCACCTGCGGAAACGCGCTGCATCAGGGGGCGGCGTGTACGTGTTTTCTTCGCTTCCTCTGGAAACCTCCTTTTTATATATACACACACACACCCCACGGATTAAAGGTAGAAATATCAGCAATTAAGCCCGAATTATAAATTTGATATACGACACGACTTTTTTATTGCCGCGGATAATTAATAGCCGCGCTGAGTTAATTGCCACACGAGAAAGAAAAAATGAAATAAATGAGCGATAAAGAAAAATGTGCACGCTGCGAAAGAATACGCGACGGATTGAAAGTATGTTTTGTTGTTAAAAAAAAAGAGGAGGAAAGAGAATTGTTGGAAACAGCTGGAGATAAATCTGTTTTTCAAACCGCACGAGACAATACAATTTTTCTCATTTTTTTTTTTACAAACAATTTTAGTCCAAAAAATATTTCTTTTCCCCTTTACAGCAATTAAAAAAAATAAGTATTTTGAGGTTTTGAGAAATTTTAAAGTGAAAAGAAGAATAATATGATAAGAGATAGCCAATGACAGAGTGCTAACACAATTGTACATATTGTTAAAATAATTTTTGTAATTTTTTTTTGTCATATTGTCTGAATAAAGATGTTTGAATATATATAATAAGATATTATAATGCGCAATAATGTATTTTTCTAATTTATTGTCTTATTAGATCTTGTGAATCTGTTGGGTAATAAATAAATAAGATTCGTATTAAAAATTTAAATATAATGATATATTAATTAAGTTGGCGGAAAGACCATAGGTCGATAGCCTGTTCAAGCAAGCAAGAAAGAAACAAATATATCATTATTAAATATATGTAAAACAAATAACTTTGAATAAAGATATTGTAGTAGTATTAATTAAGATTAAAAAACAAACTTCCATTGAATAGGCTTTTCGAACAATTTATAAATAAAAATTAACCTTAAATAGAAAAAGGTATTTATTCATTTGATCACAGTTATTTAAATAAATTCAATAAAAATAATTTGTAAATTATTAATAAATTATTTCCACATTTAGTTCTGTGACAACATTAAAACAACTACTTCAGATACGACAGATATCTTGCGGGGTATTTGCTCGAGAAGTAGTTGTTTTAATGTACATTTTTTTTTTCAAAATCTCGAGCAATACTAATTACAAAAAAAATACAACGTATAAAAATCGTTTCCCTTTTTTAATTATTTTCGGTTGAATAATTTTTATACATTAAAGTTATAATTATTTGTAGATGAAAATTTATTTATACAGAAACGATTATTTGCAGCGATTTTTTTTATTATTTGCAGGGATTTTTTTTATTATACAGAAACGTTGATTATTTGCAGAGAATATTTTTTTACACAGAAACTTTAACTACTCGAAGGCGAATGCAGAAACAGCTTTAATTACTTGCAGACGTTGTTTCCTTTTTTTCTGCATTTCATATTCCTTCATTCCAGTTTTAGCAGTAAGTCAAACTGTCACAGAGCTAAATGTGGAAATAATTTATTAATTATTTTCAAATCAATTTTATTTAATTTATAAAAATTAACTAAATTAAATTAAAAAAATAATTAAGGAATTGAATTATTTTATTTCTATTACTTTGAAATTATGTACTTAAGTTAAATAAAAAAATGTTTTTCTTAATATAAATACTTATACGTTAACAGATAATAATTTACTTGCTTGTATTGAATGCCTAATGTACACTTCGTAAGACATAAAATACAAAGTAATGGATTATTATAAAATATACAAAAACAAATTATAAAACAATTAATAATTTTACAGAAAAAAAAGTTTTAAAGTACTTACATAACGTATGTAAAACAATCACAGTAGCTGATATTAATTAATTATTTTCATATATATATATATAAAGAATCTTTATTGTACAATATACATATAAATGTGAAAGAAATTAACAATAAATATTATTTTATTTACCGACAATCGGCCAACAGCCTTTCTGCCTAATTATTTTCATTTTTTTAATTTAATTTATTTTAAATAACTGTGACCAAATAAATAAATACTCTTTTCTATTATTAATAATTGCAGATTTTCGAATTGAACAACATAGAAACACAAAACTGTAATCCTGAATAAAGCATCAATCATTACGAGTATTTTCGTTGCTTTCCTCTGATTTCTTTTATTCAGCTCGTAAAACACAAAACGAAAACCCCTCCCCGAGATTAGATTCCTGGGCTTTAATTAAAACAATACAAGCCATCCGACCAGCCCAACTCGTCCAACCCTCACCCACCGGCAGTAAATTCATAAAAAAACCAACCTTATCCAGAAAGGCGGATCTCTCTCCATCTCTCCTTCTTTCCCTCATCAAGAGATAATTAACGTCCTTAATTAGCTCCGCGAGAGCAGGAAAGAGAGAAATGTTAACTAATAATAAGAAATAAAAAAAATATAGAGACATTCCCAGACGGGATTGGAAGCGTAATTGTCCAATTGTTTTTCAGATTGACGATGCCCGCTGGCCATTACGGCGGCCATGCATTATTAATGAAGTGTTTAATTAGTCGGATCATTACGCCATTCGTACGGAGGCAGCGGACGCGTAACGCTTAATCGGGTTCGGGTAATTAATTACGGGCTAATCAAACCGGGAAAAGACGAGGCAGATGTGAAAATATGTTTATTCGCAATATTTTTTTTTTCTATGAATACTAATTGCGGTGTTTAGTTGGGAAATTATGGAAATCGAGTCCGTGCTGATGAGAAATTAATTCCGAAACGGGTGTACAGATGGCCACGAGGTTTTTTTTTAATTTTCTTTTGGATTTATCGCAGCGGAAATTTAATTGAAAATATTTGATTATGGAATTAATTGATTTAATGTGCAGTTTTCCGTTCGGTTCACAATTCTCATTGAAAAATACAATAATTGTTTAAACATTTATTTTCTAAATCAATTCGTAGCCATTCTGTAAATAATCGGGGCTATTCTGTACGAGAAAAGTTAAGCTTAACATGTATGTTATTATTTAATTTCATTCTGTTGACGTAGAATTTAAATTTAAAATTTCCCTCACAGAATAGCTCTGATTAAGTTAATTAATAGACGTGATAAACACAATTTTTTAAAAAACACAAAATTTAGCAAAATTTTATCTTAATTTTTGACAGATTTTCCCTCTTTCTTTAGCTACTTTCGTTTTCACGATAAACGGCATTGGAAGGAAGATTTCCTGGACCACGTCGGACTCCCCAATATTATATTTAAATAAATTAAATAAAAAATTTGAAAATAATTAATAAATTATTTCCACATTTAGTTCTTTAGCTACATTTTGGTATATTGTAAAGTCGTTTTCGTATTTTTGTCGAAAATTATGATATTTTCAAATTTCGATGGATTTTTTTTTTCGTTTTAAAAAATCTGGTTAAAAATCATGAAGGCCTTTCGTAATATTGGAAATAACTATTTAGTTTCCCTCAAAATAATCATTTTCATCCATTTGAGGCCACTTGAATAGATCCGCGAAATTAACACGGGGCCTTATGGGAATGGTTTTAGGAAGGCCCGTCAATTGGTCATTTCAGACGCGTCTGTGGTTAGATCAAGATTACAAGTTTTACAAAAACGAAAGAAGATCGGGGTTTTCAGCATTGGATTATTATTATTATTACAGCTATATTCTAGCCTACGCTCAACTTCATTGTATGGCCATGACTACCAAAAAAAAAAAATACAAAATCGAGAAAAATTGTATTTCACTTTTTAATGGTCAAATTTGCGAGCGTGTGAAACGAAAATTAAATTTTTGTTAGAGCTCAACTTCTCACAGATTATTCTTCCATTCTTTAGCTACATTTTGGTATAATATGAAGTCGTTTGGAGATTTTCGCACTTTTATCGAAAATTGAATTTTTCCCCTAATGATATTTTCAAATATCGATTTTTTTTTTCTTTCCAAAAAAATTCTCAAAAAAATCATGAAAGTCCTTGATAATGTTAGAAAGATCGTAGACTATTTATTTTTCCCAAAACCTCATGAAATTAACACGGAGTCTTATGGGATCGCTTGAAGCGAGGCCCGCCGATTGACCGTTTTGTTCGCGTTTGCGGTTGGATCAAGATTACAACCCTCACAGAAAAGATTGAATATTGGGGTTTTCAGCAACGGATTCCCAAAGAATGCAGCTATACTCTCACGTATGATCAGCTATATTTCACGGCCATGGCCGCCAGAAAAAAATCTCAAAATCGAGAAAAATTTTGTCCAACTTTTTAATGGTCAATTTTGCTAGTGTGTGAATAGAAAACTAAATTTTTGTTGAAGCTCATATTTTCACAGATTATTCTTTCATTCTTTAGCTATACTTTGGTGTAATACGAAGTCGTTTAGCGATTTTCGTATTTTTGTCAAAAATTGACTTTTTTCCATGCATACCCCTTATGATATTTTCAAATTTCTATGAAATTTTTTTCTCTCCAAAAAAATCTGAAAAAAATCATAAAGGTCCTTGATAATGATAGATTAAACGTAGACTATTTAGATTCCCCCTAAAAAATAATTTTCACACATTTCGGGCCACTTGAATCGCCTCGTGAAATTATCACGGAGTCTTATGGGATCGCTTGAAGCGAGGCCCGCCGATTGACCGTTTTGTTCGCGTTTGCGGTTGGATCAAGATTACAACCCTCACAGAAAAGATTGAATATTGGGGTTTTCAGCAACGGATTCCCAAAGAATGCAGCTATACTCTCACGTATGATCAGCTATATTTCACGGCCATGGCCGACAGAAAAAAATCTCAAAATTTAGCAAAATTTTGTCCAACTTTTTAATGGTCAATTTTGCGAGTGTGTGAATAGAAAAATAAATTTTTGTTGAAGCTCATATTTTCACAGATTATTCTTCCATTCTTTAGCTACATTTTGGTGTAATATGAAGTCGTTTAGCGATTTTCGTATTTTTGTCAAAAATTGACTTTTTTCCATGCATACCCCTTATGATATTTTCAACTTTCTATGAAATTTTTTTCTCTCCAAAAAAATCTGAAAAAAATCATAAAGGTCCTTGATAATGATAGATTAAACGTAGACTATTTAGTTTCCCCCTAAAAAATAATTTTCACACATTTCGGGCCACTTGAATCTGCTCGTGAAATTAACACAGAGTCTTATAGGATCGCTTGAAGCGAGGCCCGCCGATTGGCCGTCTTGAAAGCGTTTGCGGTTGGATCAAGATTGCGGGACCCGGACTTCACGTCGAAAATTAAATTTACCCCGCTCCGCGGTAAGGGGGGTGCAGGTATTCGAGACTCCACCCCTACAAGACATTTTTACGCACACACAAACGAGTCTCCCAGCGGCCTGTAACAGATGTTTCATTATCTGCGGTACAATATTTTTTTTACTTAAATTTTCTACTTTAAATTAATCAATGAACCACTTTATCTGAAAATTATCACACCATTTCTGGCCAACTTGTATTTACAATAATTAATTTCTCAATGCTTGGGTTTTATGCTTTTATTAATAAAAAATATTTCAAGTTTTTTATTAATTCATATTTACATATGCAATGCTGTACCATTAAGGTTCTCTGTTTGCTTTTAATAATGGTCATCCAATATATGTAAATTAAATTTGATTACTTACACCTGAATTGGATTATTATACAATATTATATAATTGTATTAAGATTCAATTATTTTTTATAAGAGTCACTAATTGAAAAATAATAACTAGCCCTAATCTATAATTTTATAATATTTTTTCCACTAAATATTGAAACAATTCATGAATCAAGTGATATATTATAATTTTATTTATTTTTGATACAATAAAATACATAAACTGGATTGTCTTTGAACGCGACGATTCCGTCTCCAGATCGGAAACGGAACAGAACGGAACGGAAAACCCAGAAATCACAAAATAAAGGGCTCCATTGGCCCAAGCTCTGGCTACCTGCCACTTGTGGGTGTGTAATATTATTAGTTCGTTTTATGGTGGGGATAGGGACCGTTTCTATGTGTGTGTGAATTTTCGAGCTAACGACCCGGATCCCAAGATTGCAAGCTTCACAGAAAAGATTGAATATTTTGGTTTTCAGCAACGGATTCCCGAAGAATGAAGATATATTTTTACGTATGGTCACCTTTATTTCACGGCCATAACCGCCAGAAATAAATCGCAAAATCGAGCAAAATTTTATCCCACTTTTTAATGGTAAACTTTGCGAGTGTGTGAATAAAAAAATATTTTTTTGTTGGAGCTCAACTTCTCATTTCTTTAGCTACATTTTGGTGTAATGTGAAGTCGCTTAGCGAATTTCGCATTTTTGTCGAAAATTGACTTTTTTCCCTTATGATATATTTTTTTTAAAATTATCTGCAAAAATTCATGAAAGCTTTTGGTGATATTAGAAAGAACTTAGACTATTTAGTTTCCCCCCAAAAGAATCATTTTCATCCAATTGTAAGGTGAAATAAGCCACGTGTTTAATTTTAACATAATTGTCTTTTAAAGTTATAGCCAATTTTATTGATCATTGCCAGAAATGTTCCTTATTTAATTTCATTATATTAACAATTCTTATTGGTAATATAAATTGTAACATTTTTCCAAATTACAATGAAATTAAACAAGGAAAATTTCTGGCAATGATCAATAAAATTGGCCATAACTTTAAAAGACAATTATGTAAAACTTAAACATGTAATTTATTTCACAATAAATTATTTATTTACTATTAATTATATTAATCTAGTTTTGCTTCAGCTTATTTTAATAAAATTTATTATAATGCATTTTTTTATAACATAAAAGATAATTTCATTAACTTGGTCACAATTATTTTATTTAATTTGTAGTATAGTTTATTCAGCATTCGATTCCTAAAAAAATACAGCTATATTTTCACCTACATTTCACTTGCACTTGCAATTTATAGTGAAACAAACCACGTGTTTAATTTTTACCTAATTTTTTAAACATAATTCACCAAGTATTAAGTGAGACATTAATTAAAGAGTTTAAAAGACAATAATCATTTTTTTATTTAATATAGAATATATATATTTAAGGACAGAAAGACCCCAGGTCGATAGCCCGAACACAATATTTATTTATTTATTTATTTATTTAACGGATTTACCTTTTTACAAATCTGCAATATAATTAATAATATTTATGTATAGTGGATTGTAGAACAAAAATAAAGAAATAACTATTACAGATTATATTAAAATTGTTGAAATATATACAAGACTGAACCATATAGTCAAACATAATAATAACACATTAAAATGGTCTTAAATAACAGAGGCAAAATAACACTGACAATTTGCAAAACATATCACAGATTGAAGTTTTCAGAAATAATGTAAATATACAGGACTGTAATTACTACACAAACCGACTAAATAACAGATAAAAATTATTTACAATCATATAAAAGAAGGACAGACGCCTACAAAATCAGGCGGAAAGACCAACGGTCGATAGCCAATTGGCAGAAGAATTTATTTTTATGTTAGTTATTTATTGTATTCATTTATTATTATTACTTAAATAAAGATTTATATATATAAAAGAAAACACGTCAATCATACAATTTATCAATGATATCAGACAAATTAATTCTAAGCAAATGTATTTTAAATCTCGAAAGAGAGGGCTGGAACAATAAAAAGTTGTATTTGCTGAACATAAGATTAGAGATTCGCATCATTCTACAAATAGGCTCATATTTATTCTTGTTATGTAAATATAAATGTATATATAAGCTTATGTAATGTTGTCTGAATAATTTACCGGGGAAAGTACCATGATGGACACATCACTATTTAACGAAATTAATTTTAGTAAATTAAATAAAAATGATTTGAAAATAATTAATAAATTATTTCCACATTTAGCTCAGTGACATTTTGATTTACGTAAGTACTTTAAACAAATGCGAATCAAAACAACTACTTCCCGGGCAAATACCCCGCCGGACTTACGTAAGTTAAAATGTCACAGAGCTAAATGTGGAAATAATTTATTAATTATTTTCAAATAATTTTTATTTAATATATTTAAATAACTGTGATCAAGTGAATGAATACTCTTTTCTATACAAACATCTTTATTCCCAAAGAATACATACATATTTAATTCAATATACAATACATGAAACAATTTAAAACAAATATATATTCTTAAGAGAAACTGCTATCGACCGGAACTCTTTTCTATTTATATTAATTTTAGTAATTTAGTAAATATATCTTCTTTAAATCCCAACTCAGTTTTTTTTTTCGATCCCTTCTTAAATAAAACGTAACGAAACGTAAGAAAACAAAACCTGTAGAGAAACACAAATAGCGCAATTGTTTGTTGGCGGAGGCCGCATTTAGTAAAACCATTAATGAAACAATGTAAATAGTGGGCTCGCTACTGAAAGTTGTATTGGTTTATTACTCGGCCTCCTCGTAAATCAGTGTTCCTCGTCTGCGCGCCGCACAAACGCACACATTCACAGATAGGAGCAATAATATTTAAGTTAATGGCACTGTATAAACTTAATGGCTTTATGATAGCCATTACTCTGAAGGGGTCTTCGGGAATTCATAACGTACACACCGCCGTCATGGGACCAATAATCCAAAAGGATTCCGCACGAGAATAAAAAAAATAGAATATATTTTTTTTATAAGAAAAATCGCACTCTTGTAAATTAATTCAAATTAAACCATATAATATGAAGTTCGCAGTATGTTTACGGAATGATGATTAATAAAAGATACTAAACAGCGCATTAAATTTTTGTTAGAGCTCATCTTCTTACAGATTATTCTTCTATTCTTTAGCTACAATTTTACATAATAGCTATTGATAAAGAGCACGTTGTGCTTAAAATGTACATATAGTGATAAAAATAATAATAAGAAGAAAGGAATAAAATATTATTATATTATACAATTTAATGCATTAAGAAGCAATTTGACAATTTTTGAAGAACAAAATTTAAATATATTTTTTATAAGAAACATCGTAGTTTTGCAAATTAGTTCAAATTAAACCATACAATATAAAATCCTCAATATATTTACGGAATAATAATTAATCAATGTTACTAATTATATAATTTGAAATAAACTGTGCTCAAGGGATTTATTAACTTTGTCACATTTTTTTAAAAAGATATTTGTTGGTGAGTAAAATAGTACTACATAACATTTTTTTTAATTATTATTTTTCTATTATTTGTATAAAATAGCTTATTTATCCACTACTTTATTAAAAGTTGTAATTTTTGTTTTATTAGTTATATTATTTATATTTTGTCCTTTAATTGGGGTAACCTGCTGGACAAATAAAGATATTTTTATTTATTATTTTTCAAAGCGGACACTTTCTCAGCCGAAGCTTCAACAAATTAACCGACTTTTAGGTTCAGCTCGGTGGATAGAGATGAAGTTGGCCGGATTATTTTGATAATTTGAAGTTTCCAGATTTTTTTTTTTTTCATTTCTATAGCGAGATTTTTATATTTCGAACATTTCTCATTCTCTGATTATGTTTATTATTATTATTATTAAATGGTGAAATTTCCTTAAATACATATAATAATAATATTATTATTATTAAAAATGGACGAGTTAATTAATTCAGATGATATTACTCATTTAATATAATTGATTCAATTACATGATTGCATAAAGTTATCGAGAATGCAAATTTAATTACAAATTAATTGCTTTCCAAAGATCATAAAATAAATCTAATTGCGACCAAAATATATTTCCGTATTTTGCTTGTTAATTTCGAGAAAATTATAAAAACCGCACGAATTTCATCGGAATGTTACCAGCGAATTTAATCGCAGCTCACAAAAAAAAAAACTTAAAATATTTAAAGGTAAAAGGCAGGATCTTTTACCTTTCACTTTTTCTAACTCTTATTTTTGTGAGTTGCGATTAAAAAGCAGAATTTATTACCTTAAATTTTTTGAATTCTTTATGGCTTGCGATTAAAAGGCAAGATTTCTTACCTTCAACTTTTTTTAACTTTTTTTGTGGCTTGTGATTAAAAATTAGGATCTTTTACCTTCAATTTTTTAAACTCTTTTTGTGACTTGCGATTGAAAGTTAGGATCTTTTACCTTTATTTTTTGTTAACTCTTTTTGTGACTTGCGAATAAGACAGAATTTGTTACCTTCATCTTTTGTTAACTGGCAATTAAAAGGCCCTTAATCTTTTTTAACTCTTTTTGTGACTTGCGATTAAATGGTAAAAAAGGTAAAAAATTCTGTCTTTTAATTACAAGCCACAAAAATAGTTAAAACAGTTTGAGGTAAGGCAGCCTTTCTTTTAATCGCAAGCTTCAAAAGAGTTAAAAAAAATATTGATTGTAGGTAAAAGGCAGGATCTTTTTTTAACTGTTTTAACAATTTTTGTGGCTTGTAATTAAAAGACAGATTTTTTTACCTTAATCTTTTTTGCGATATGCGATTAAATTCGCATGCTGATAAAATTCATGTGATTTTTTATAAAAAATTCGAAATTACTTAAATAAATGTATTATTCAATCCATCTCACGGAAAGAACCGAAAAATCGATTTAAATAAATCCAGCGCAGCGAAAAACAACAACAACAACAAAAAAACGAAACAATATTGTATTTATTTTCCTTATTAATTTTATCCCGCGAGTACAATCGGCATTATTGTCATTATCGATTCGTTCCGTAATTTAATGCTTGTATGTTTCCATTAGCCACGTTTATAGCGGGATTAAATGAGTGAAACGATCGCTGATTCCATTGGTGATCGAGTGAAGAAATGTATTCGCGTTCACGAAATTGATTTTTCGACGATTCAATTACGACGACGTTCGATATTGAACAAAATAAACACTTGTTTTCTTTACAATGTGGAAGATTGAAATACGACTGCACACAGAGTTATGCAAGTCAGAGAGTTGAAATAGCTAAAAGGGAAAATAATTCATTTATTATTCTTTTATTTTTTTTACTTTTTTTATTTCACTGGTAATTAGTTTTAACTCATCAAGGAGCTATTATCAAACCGAATCACCAGTGAAGTAAAAGAAGAAAAAAAAAGTAAAAGAATAATTAATGAATTATTTTCCGTTTAGCTACTTCAAAAATGAAAAATTTTAATATATACAGAAAGAAGGGAGATGGATTCATCACTGACAACAATAAAACTCAACGGGTTACTTGTAAATTAAATGTAAAATGTAAGTAAAATTTACTTGTAAATTAAATTCACTTGGTTTAGTGAAGTTAATTTACAAGTTTAATTCAATATTAACAATGTTTTACTAAGTGATTAATGAGGAAAAAAATGTCCGATATTCAAACACTTGTTTCAGTCCTCAATTTAACCATTTAACCCACTAACCTTCGTGATAGTATATAAAAAACAACTGAATCTTTGTTGTACTGTAAACCGAAGGCGCTCCTTATTAGATCCAATGTAGCGTCACGTGGCGAACAATGTTGCTGAAATGGCGGAATGGCATTCCCCGGAGGCCGAGCTCTCGGGTCGAAGCAAGGAAGACCGGTCCTGGCTCTCTCGGGCAGTTTTTTTCCCCTCTCTTTATTCATCCTTCGCGTTTCGAGCTTCTCTCCTCCTCGGAGCAGTGTTTTATATTGCACAGGTGATGTCGACCGTAAATTACTCCCGGCGATATTTACGACTGCACTTTTCGGCCCATCCGAATATTTTCTACCGGGGAAAAAAACTCCCGTGACAGGAAGAAAAAACAGCGGATGAATTCGAAATAAGGGATGGAGTTAAGAAAAGGTTTTAATTGAGATTATAATTAACAATTATGTAGTACCGAGTGACAGAATACAAAGAGAGCTACGAATAAAATGTATTGAAGAATATATAGAAGAAAAACAAGTGGTATGGTGGAAGTAAATGCATGGACAAAATATGAAAACGATTGTATGGGCTGCAAAAATAAAATGGAATAAGAAAAGAAGGAAGAAATAATCAACGTAATA
Source organism: Philonthus spinipes (assembly GCA_963082785.1). Classification (NCBI taxonomy): domain Eukaryota; kingdom Metazoa; phylum Arthropoda; class Insecta; order Coleoptera; family Staphylinidae; genus Philonthus; species Philonthus spinipes. The sequence goes on along the minus strand of OY720321.1, from coordinate 11,652,601 downwards.
CTACAGAAGAGATGCATTACTAGAAGCGATGCCATAAGGATGATCAAAGACCGCAATACTTGGAAGGAATTTATGAAGGGATAATAAAAAATAGAAAAAAAACAAACAAAACCCTACACTCATGTGGGCAGAGAAGTCTTAATTCTAATTAATTGCATTATTCGTGGCTAATTGTGTCTAAAATCAATTCATTTCATTTAATAAAATTATAAAAAAAATAAAATATAAATAAAATATAAAATATATAAAAAAAAACTAAATATGTAAATGGATTAAATCGTATTAAACTGATGTGGGATGCTTTTGTCTTGACTGTAATTTTCCAATAATTAATCCTCCTGACAATATTGTTTAATTGTATATTGTTATTATATTTAAAAAAGCGGGATAATTATTCTGCCAGAAAATAATTAAAACAAACCGCGTCGATCGAGGCTCTTAGTCGCTATTCTGAGTAAATTAAGATAACTTTGCTTGTACATGAGACAGATCGTTTGAACTTGAAACATAGGATTCAGGAAAGATTTATCTGTATTTATGTCATAAAATTACCAAAATAAAGCTCTTGTGCTTGTCTAAAAAAATACGAAAGTCGGATCGCTAATTTTTTTCAAGGAAAACTTTACAAGCTGGCTGTGCAAAAACTATTTGCTCGAAGTTATTCAAATTAACAAAATACATACTCCCATTCATTGTAAACATTTTGGTTATAATTTTAAGTTAATCAGCGAGTTTTGATTTTTCCATAAAAATCCACTTTTTTTTAGAAAAAAATTGAAATTTCCATGATTTTTTTTTCTCAAGAAAAAATCTGAATAAATTCTAAAACACTTTTAACTATATTAGAACGAACGTGAGATAGCTATTTTTGGCTAAAAAGTTCATTTACTTTTTTAAAAGTATATTTTAAATATTAAATCAAATATACACGGGTTCTTATGAGAACGGTTTAAACAAACCTCGCTGATTGAGGCTTTTAGACGCAGTGCTGATTAAACTAAAATAACGTTGCTTATAGATGAGATACATCATTGGAATTTAAAGCACAGGATTCAGGAAAGATTAATCCTCTTTTAATTCATAAAATTTCTAAAATACAGCTTTTGCACTTTCCTAGAAAAAATCCCAAAGTCGGATAAAATTTTCGCTAATTTTTCAAAGGTCAATTTTACAGGCTGGCTGTACAAAAACTATTTATTGGAAGTTATTCAAATTTACATAAATGATGCCCCCATTAATTGCAAACATTTTGCTTATAATTTTAAGTTAATCCGCGAGTTTTGTTTTTTCCACGAAAAAATCCTGAAAAAAATCGAAATTTCGATGAATTTTTTTTCTTCAGAAAAAAAAATTAAAAAATTCTAAAACACTCTTGAGGATGTTAGAAAGAACGTGGAATAGTTCTTTCGATCAAAAATTTCATTTTTTTAAGTATTTTTTAAATATTAAATTAAATTTACATAGGTTCTTATGAGAACGTTTTAAACAGACCTCGCTGATTGAGGTTTTTAGACGCAGTGCTGATTAAACTAAGATAACGTTGTTTATAGATGCGATACATCATTGGGACTTAAAGCACAGGATTCGGGAAAGATTAATCCTCATTTATCCCATAAAATTTCTAAAATACAGCTTTTGCACTTGCCTAGAAAAAATCCCAAATTCTGACAAAATTTTCGCTAATTTTTCAAAGGTCAACTTTACAGGCTAGCTGTGCAAAAACTATTTATTTGAAGTTATTCAAATTTACATAAATGATGCCCCCATTACTTGCAAAGATTTTGCTTATAATTTTAAGTTAATCCGCGAGTTTTATTTTTTCCACGAAAATCCACTTTTTTCCTGAAAAAAAAAAAATCGAAATTTCGATGATTTTTTTTTGCTTCAGAAAAAAATCTGAAAAAATTCTAAATAACTCTTGAGGATATTAGAAAGAACGTGGAATAGTTCTTTTGATCAAAATTTCATTTTTTAAGGATATTTTAAATATTAAATTAAATTTACATATGTTCTTATGAGAACGTTTTAAACAGACCTCGCCGATTGTGGCTTTTAGACGCAGTGCTGATTAAATCAAGATAACTTTGCTTCTAGATGAGATAGATCGTTGGGACTTGAAACATTGGATTCAGGAATGGAGAATCTTCATTTACATTCTAAAATTATTAAAATATATCTTTCGTGCTTGTCTAGAAAAAATCCCAAATTAGGACTGATTTTTCGCTTATTTTTCAAAGGTCAAATTTACAAGTTGGCTGTGCAAAAACTATTTGCTACAAGTTATTCAAATTAACAAAATTGATGCTTCCATTAATTGCAAAAATTTTGGTTACAATTTTAAGTTAATCCGCGAGCTTGAGTTTTTCCTCTAAAATCTATTTTGTCCTGGAAAAAAAATCGATGGAAGTTTTTTTTTCTTGAGAAAAAATCTGAAAAATATTCTAAAACATTCTTGAATATGTTAGAAGGAACTTTCTAATGTTTTAGAATTTTTAATGATTTTATTTTTTCTGAAGAATAAAAAATTCATCGAATTTTTTATTTTTTTTTTTCCAGGAGAAAAGTAGATTTTGTTGGAAAAACTAAAACGAGCGGATTTTTCCTGATATACAGAGAGGATTTTTTATCGGTATACATTAGGGGAAGTATATACTTGTAAAAAAACGCCTATAAACTGTATACAAATGAAGAAAAAACATCTATTACAATTCCAACAGTACTAGAGGAGGATAAGACATTTTTCAATAACTCCAGAGCCTACCTCGGTTATGACAATTCTAATAATAATTAACAGGTACACATAAAGGAAATGTATACCGATAAAAAAAGCTCTCTGTATATATATATATATATAAAATCGATGAAAGGTTTTTTTTCTTCAGAAAAAAATCTGAAAAATATTCTAAAATATCCTTGAATATGTTAGAAGGAACTTTCTAATGTTTTAGAGTTTTTAATGATTTTTTTTCTGAAGAATATAAAATTCATCGATTTTTTATTTTTTATTTTTTCCCAGGAGAAAAGTAGATTTTGTTGGAAAAACTAAAACTAGCGGATTTGATTATTATTATTTATTATATATTTACGATTTTTTACTTTCATGGAGAACAGATTGAATATTTAAAGTAAAGATTTTTACTTTAAATATGCAATATGCTCACCATGAAGGAAAATCACCCGCAGCCCCATTTTGAATATTTCAAATAAATGTTCTTACTTCAATTTTTCAAACTGCTCACCGTGAAGAAAATCATCTGCAGCCCCATTTTGAATATTTCAAATAAATGTTCTTACTTCAATTTTTCAAACTGCTCACCATGAAGAAAGTCATCTGCAGCCACATTTTGAATATTTCAAATAAATGTTCTTATTTCAATTTTTCAAACTGCTCACCGTGAAGAAAATCATCTGCAGCTCCATTTTGAATATTTCAAATAAATGTTCTTACTTCAATTTTTCAAACTGCTCACCATGAAGAAAGTCATCTGCAGCCCCATTTTGAATATTTCAAATAAATGTTCTTATTTCAATTTTTCAAACTGCTCACCGTGAAGAAAATCATCTGCAGCTCCATTTTGAATATTTCAAATAAATGTTCTTACTTCAATTTTTCAAACTGCTCACCGTGAAGAAAATCATCTGCAGCCCCATTTTGAATATTTCAAATAAATGTTCTTACTTCAATTTTTCAAACTGCTCACCATGAAGAAAGTCATCTGCAGCCCCATTTTGAATATTTGAAATAAATGTTCTTATTTCAATTTTTCAAACTGCTCACCGTGAAGAAAATCATCTGCAGCCCCATTTTGAATATTTCAAATAAATGTTCTTACTTCAATTTTTCAAACTGCTCATCATGAAGAAAGTCATCTGCAGCCCCATTTTGAATATTTCAAATAAATGTTCTTACTTCAATTTTTCAAACTGCTCACCGTGAAGAAAATTAATTTTCAGCCCTATATTTTAAATAATTATCCTTACTTCAAACTGCTCAAAATGAAGAACAATCATCAGCAGTTTCATATTCAGTAATAAATATCCTTCTTTGAAATATCCAATCTGCTCTCCGCGAAGTGTGAAGTCGCCTGAATCCTAATTGCAAATTAGCAATTACGTACAGGATATGGAAATGCATTTTTTTATTTCTTTAAGGAAGGATTACTCGATTTAGCCTCAACAGTATTAAAAATAAAAGCATCGCACAATAAATTGCGCTCGGTGAATTTTTTAAAATTCGACCGAACAACCGGTTCGAGGTCCCGCTTTCCACCGCCGAAGAGAGCCGGTTTTACGGATCCCTCTCTGTTCCAATAAAAAGTCCCCGCGGCGTCTGTCCGTTCCACAAGAGAAAGATATGTACATACACGAAAATAGAAACAGAGAAAGAGAGAACGGACGCCAGAAAGAGGGAGAAGCAAATGTGTAACGAAATGGAAGAGTTGCAGTTAAAGGAAAGAGATGAAGAGAGAAAGAAAGAGATGGCTGGGAAAGAGCGAGAGAAAGACTCTTTCCCAACTGTTTCTTTCTTTTACAGAAAATAAGGAGGCTGCTGGAAAAGAACGAGAGAAAGATCAAACTATCTTTTTTTTACAGAAAAATAAAGAAACGGTTGGGAAAGAGCGAGTGAAAAACGTTTTTCCAGACTATCTCTTTCTATTACAGAAAAAGAAAAAGCCGGCAGGGAAAGAGCGAGAGAAGGACCGTCTCTTTCTTTTTCTGTGCTTATTTTTTTCTTTTTTATATAAAAATTCGATCCGCGCTTTGGAAGCCCTGCGCATAAAATGTAGTCAGCGATTTCTTTGCACCGCTGGCGGAAAATAAAGGAAACGGGAGGAGGAGAAAAAAAAACGGGAGACCGTAAAAGTCCGGCGGACCGGACCGGGCGGCGGTGGGTGATATAAGGGGGCTTTTCGGTCTGGAAGTAAGATTTAAGGGTTGGCGCATTCGCCAAGAATAAAACTCAATTAAACCCGAAGTAACGTAAATAAATGCAAGCGGAAAAATAAATACATAAAAACAATCTGAAGGAAATTAATGAAAACACATTTTCTTATAGTAAGTTTAATAAAATGTTCAACCAGCATTTATCTAGCGTATGGATAACTAGTGAAGGCCATTTCGGTTTTTCGAACCTCATCAGACTAGTGTGTTCCATGTGCAATGCCTTGATGAAGTATTGTGGCTAGATACCTGATATTAATCATAATAAAAGAAAGACGACGCAAACGCCATCTTTTATCAGATTATGACTTTATTATAATTTCATTGTAATAAGAAAGCGATAATTCTAGTTTCAGTTTCTAAGATTATTTTTTTCTGTCTTGTCTTTTCTAATATTTTAATCTCTTAAATTATAGAACAAAACCTCGACACCCAATACGGGTAAAAGAGGATAAGATTAAGAAAGAAAATTATAGAACAAACAAAGTGTTTGTTCACATAAACATGTTTAACCACTGGTTAAGTTATATATTTATTTCAATTTTAATAAATGAAACACTTTTTTGCTTTGTTTTTTTTTGTTTTCATAACATGGATTGTTTATTGTTTACTATAATTTCGACAATCTTAAAGGAATATGGCGTATTTGAGTAATTAGAGCTAGTCCAGAATAGAGAGAAGTGTGTTTAATCCAACAGGTTAAGTATCCGTTTGTTATTCCCCGGTCCAATCATATTCGGAATTAAATTTTTATCGCCGCATAAAACGCCGCCGTGTCAAATGTTTAGATGTAGTAGATACGTTTATTGATGTAACAATATCATTATGGGTCGTTCGGCCACGTGCGAACTACCACACTAAACTGGCGATAAAACTTTTTAATGACGTACGTCACTTAAGACGTCTTGCGGAATCGCCGTTTCACGTACCGCACAAATACTAAACGGGCGCGAGCGCGCGGATCGCGTAAATGCGGAAGGAAAAATATGTTACATATTGTGCGCAATTCGAGATGTTATTGCACTGGCGCTGGGGTTTTATGCTGGAGGATTCTTCACTTATGGCATTCAATCTTTATTGCCATCTTTTTTTAGTTTTCTTTTTATTTTCTACAGACGCAATCACACAACTGGTGTGCTAATAACTTTGAAACGAAAAGCGAAATGCATAAAAGCAAATGGAACATTTCATACTCATACGCGCAAATAATCAATGTGAACTAAACGTGCTCTACATTTCTATTTCCTCATACTGACAAAAGCTTACTGAGAGTAAATTGATAAGTTCACTAAAATACGCACATATAGGATGTCCTATGAATTATTTAACATTTCACACAATTAATTAATTGCTCACTTATGACGTACACCCAGGAAAAATACATTTCCCCACGCTCTTTCTAATATCTTAAAGAGTATGAAATAAATATGAATAAAATATTAAAAATCAACCAATAAAAAACAGATTAGATTGAACAACTTTAAATTCTCGAATAGTTTCGGGTTATTAGCCCATTTTCAAGAGAATTTAAAATTTGTTTTAAAGAGTATTTGTGATTACTTTTCAGATTTTTTTTGGAAGAAAAAAATGGTCATCAAAATTTGAATAATGAACCGGATTTTTTTTTCAGAAAAAATAAATACCCCACGTTACTTCTAACATCATTTAGAGTGTTTGATATTTTGTTTCCAAAATTTTGGCAAGATTTTTTTTTACGAAATATGAATATTTTTTGAAAAAAAGAGTGAATTTTGTGAAAAATCCGAAAATCACGGAATGACTTCAAATTACATCAAAACTTTCCCAGTAATTGGGAGCATTAACTGTATAAATTTAAGCAACATTGAACAAATAGTTTTCGTGCAGCAGGGGTGTTAATTGAGCCTTTGAAAAATGAACGAAAATATTGTCAAACTTTGAGAATTTTTTTAAACAATCACAAAATCCCTACTATAATTATTGTTTAGAGAAAATATAGATAAATCCTTCCTGAATCCAATACTTTAAGATCCAACATTCTATCGCATCTATAAAAAAAGTTATCTTAATTTAAACAACATCGCGCTAAAAAGCTGCGTTCGGCGCGTCTCGCTTAAACCGTTCCCATAAGGTTCTATGTAAATGGAATTTCGTCAATTCAAATGGCCTTAATAAACCGGATTTTTTTTTTTTCGGGTAAAATAAATATCTCACGTTATTTTTATTAACATTTAGAGTATTTGAGATTTTTTTCCGAATTTTTTGGAAGAAAAAAAAATTATCGAAATTTGAATATTTTGTAAGGATTTTCATCAAAATTCCGAAACTCTCAGAATAACTTCAAATTACACCAAAATGTTCCGCAAGAATGGGAGCATCAATTGTGTGAATTTTAGCTATGTAACTTATATGGTTTTCGTACGGCAGGCGTGTAATTTTGGCCTTTGAGAAGTGAGCGAAAAAATTGTTTAATTTTGTGAATTTTTATAGATAAACACAAAACTCCCATTTTAATATTTTTTAGGTGAAATATAGATATATCCTTCTAGAATCTTGTGCTTCAAGTTTCAGCATCATATCTCATCTGTGAACAAAGTTATCTTAGTTTTATCAACACTTCGTCAAAAAGCGTCATTCGGCGCGGTTCGCTTAAACCGATTCCATAAGGCTTCATGTAAATGGGACTCATCATTTATAATTTCCTCTAAACAACCGGAAAACATTTTTCTAAAAGAATTAATATCCCATGATGTTTCTAATATCGTGAAGAGTCTTTCTGATTTTTTTTTTCAAATTTTTTTAGGAAGAAAAAAAAATCATCAAAATTGTAAAAAAGTAGATTTTCGTGAAAATTGCGAAGTTTACGGAATAACTTAAAATTATAACAAAATGTTCAGAAGTGATGTAAGTACCAATTGTTAATATCCCAAGATGTTTGATGTAAGAGGAAGACCAATAGAAAACTGGGAGAACAGCGTAACAAAGGCACTACAAGAAAGAGGAATAAACATAAGAGAAGCAGAAAAAATGGCTAAGGACAAAAACAACTGGAGGAGAGTCATTAAGAAATAGACAATGAAGAAAAACCCCGACACCAATTGGTAAAAGGGGACATCGATTATATATATATATATATATATATATATATATATAATTAAAAGAATTTGAAAATATTCATTTCGTATTTGTGAATTCAAGCCCTACCATACCTGAATCTCCCCACCCTTGTAAACCAACAGCACCAACAATACAGCAAAAAATCAGGTAAACCTCCTCGGGGGTGAGTTGGTCGTTAAAGCAAGTAGCCAATAACCTTACTTCGAAGGTTGCACAGGCAAAACGCGCACGCCCATTATTTAAATTGCACTTTTTTCTTCTTCGTCTCTTTTCTCTCTTTTTTTTGTGATGGAATTGCGAGCACTATATTTTACCCCGCTTGGAAATGTAAGTGAAGCGAGAGACCTTGGACGCAAGGATGTTTCCGAAAATGAGACGAATTCATGGTCGGAATAATTAGCACGAATTGGCGGGGGTCGAAATGTTACGGGTTTAATTAATTACGATTTTTTTTTCAACTTGTGTATATTTGTGCGTGCGTTTGTGTGTGTATGTGAGTGTTTTATTGTATGTTTTTGTATGCGTGTGTTTGTATTTGTGTGTGTTTTATTGTGTGTGTGTGTGTGTTTGGTTATTTGTAAGCGTGTGTGTGTGCATGTCACGCTACTGGAATTAGCCGAAATTAGAAAATGATAGGGAACACACAGAAGAAAAATTATTTGCAATAAAGTATATTAATTTAAAAAAAAAAAACACAATAAATTTTGTATCACTAAATTAAAATGGAGTTATATTCATTTGTTTCCTTTTTATATATACACAATCAGCTTTATTTGTGAAATACAAACAGCACAATTTTTTTTTTAATTTTAATGTATTGGACATTAAAATTTTCATTCTACTACATTCAATAAATTGTTTCTTAAGTAAATTCCAGCATTATCTTGTCATAATTAACATTCAGTAAGGTCCAACTTTACAAACCGTAAATAAGGCGTAAGTAACGTATTCGCTGAATAAAAGTTGATGTCTATAATTCTCTCCATTTGATTATCAATAAGACAGTGCTGCAGACTGAATGAAGAAATCAAGAGTGACGTTAGTTGAGGTTTGTAAAATTGGGCCTTATTTAGATAAATAAAAAGAATTAATTCTGGTCTCTCTTTAAAGCGAATAAATCTTTCGCCATATACTACTAAAAAGAATTTGAAAATAATTATTTAATACAATTCTTTGCGTTATCTTTCGTTTAAAATAAATATTTATTAATCAATAATTTTACCTGATTGATTAGTAATTACTTATTTTTAAATTCTTCCTTTTATTTGATTTAAATTAAATAACTGTGATCAAGTGAATGAATAACTCATTTCTGTTACTACTACAATATCTTTATTCAAAGTTATTTGTTTTACATATATAAGCCCGTGAGGCTTAAGGAAGGACCGTGTGACTTATTTTCGTTAATATTTTTATCTAAAAATTAGTCAAAGAGTCACGCTACCTAAAGCTTTTCACTCATTTTCTGTACATCTTGTATATACAATATAATTTTTATACAAACTGAAATCGCTTATTTATTTTTTTTATTAAAATTGAATCAACCTTTTTAAAAACGCGGTCATTTCTTTTAGTCGCTCTTTGCTTTGTGTCGTTCCAGTCTTTAATTTTCGCCGGCGCCGATAAACATTTTTACGATTGCTAATTATGCACTTACATACCCGGCTCGCATGTGCACCGCAAAATGGCGGTCCGGGGACAAAAAGAACGAACGGCAATAATTAATACTTGACGGGTTCATTTGCTGGCCCGGCTCGGTTTATAAATATTCAAGCGAATATTATCAGGCGTGCCAACTACGGAAACGGTGGACCGACCGGCCGGCCGGCTTCGGCGGGTCACGTACGCCCCGGCAAAATAATTGCGATGGTTTAAAATGCGGAATTTTGATATCAATCAGAAAATAATTAAACAAGAAATAAAACTGAAAGGAGTGTTTTTCTTCCTTTCTGTTTTTTTTTTCTTCTTCAATGATTAACATTCCACATTTTCAATCATTACAATTATTTTCGTGGGACAGAAACAGGAGATGAATGGATTTTTTTAATACACTTTTTAGAAAACAAAAAATTAACAGAAATGAAGTAGTTGTTTCAATAGATGTTTGTAAAACTTACAGTGTAAGTATTTTTTGCAGTTGGAAAAAGGGATTGATCGAATTTTATTGATTATTGGCAGAAATTTTCCTTGTTTAATTTCATTGTAACAGAAATGAGTCCTTCTCTTTCTTTCTGTTATTTTTACTTTTGCTAATCTTCCACATTTTCAACCATTGAATTATTTTTGGGTGACAAAAATAGGAGGAAAATGAAAAGTGTTTGAAAACTCTTGAGAAAACAAGAAAAAAGAGTTATTTTCTTCCATTCTGTTTTTCTTTACTGATTGAAACCAATATTACACATTTTCAAACATTGCAATTTATTTATTAAACAACAGAAATCTCCTTTGTAATTTCTATATTTTCTATATTTTCAACCATTGAATTATTTTTGGGTGACAAAAATAGGAGGCAAATGAAAAGTGTTTGAAGACTCTTGAGAAAACAAGAAAAAATAGTTATTTTCTTCCATTCTGTTTTTTTTTTTACTGATTGAAACCAACATTCCACATATTCAAACATTGCAATGTATTTATTAAACAACAGAAATCTCCTAAAATAATTATTTTTTTTTTGGCAGAAAGACCGACGGTCGATAGCCATTTTCTGAGGTCTAACAATGTGTAAATGATTGTATGTATATGTATTATAAAATTATATAATGTAATACTCAGGAATAAAGATTTTCAATATATATATAAAATTCGAAAAATTATTAATATTATTATTAATCCGAATTAAAATTAACTACCTCCCGATTAACACCCCATGCATACGCGTTTCGACCTGCTATAGAACATTAACGCGACATCGGTAAACCGATTTGCGTAACACGCACTCAATTGCGCCATTCCTTGTAACTAAATGGAGCCGATGTAAAATCGTCGTGGAAACAATAACCACCTATTTATACCGCGAGACATTTACTCTTATTTTTCTACCTCCCTTTTCGCGATACATTCCACTTATTTTTCATTCCGTTTCCGTCCTCCGGGGAATTGCATTAACACGTGCGAATTCAGTGGCGTACCATAAAGATTAATGATCGCCATAAATAACAAATGAGTGATCGTGCAAACAACCTTCGATTGTTTCCAGCCGAGTTGCGCGGAACTGTAAATAAATGCCGGGGGGTGGGGGGAGGGTTATTTTTAAACCGCGCGACTCAGGAAGAGGTTAATAGAAAATGTTTAAAATATTTTCAGGAATTTGTTTATTAAATAAACAAAAAAACGAATATTCAAATTTAGTGAAGAAAACACTTACCCTAAAGGGCGTCAAGTTATATATTTATTAAATAGAAAAGAGTATTTATAGAAATAGTTCAAAATTACTGAAACTGAGTATTAGGGGTAAAAGTAAATAGTCGGTGTTGTTTATAATATCATCAAGAGTATTCGTGATTTTTTTCCGAATTTTTTTGAAAGAAAAAAAAAATTAACCGAAAATTGAAAAAAAAAAATGGAATTTCGGCGAAAATTATAAATTCGTCAAATGACTTCATATTATACCAAAATGTAGCTAAAGAATAAAGGAATAAAATGTGAGAATTAGAGCCTTATCGAAGAGTTAGTTTTCGCTCAGTCCTTTCGCAAAGTTGGCTTTCGAAAATTTGGTGAAAATTTTGTTCAATTTCGCGATTTTTTTTCTAGTAGTCTTCGGTTATCTAAAGCAATGATCTAAGCTGAAAACATAGCTGCACTCATTAGAAATCGAATGCTGACCACCCCATGGTTTTGATTTTTTTGTGAAACTTGTAATCTTGGTCCAACCGAAAATACATCCGAGACGGTCAATCGGCGGGCTTCGCTTAAACCGTTCCCATAAGACTCCGTGTTAATTTCAAGAAGGAAATTGAAATAGTTCAAAATGACTGAAACTGAATATTTGGGGTAAAACTAAATAGTCGGTGTTGTTTATAATATCATCAAGGGTATTCGTGATTTTTTTTTCAGATTTTTTTGAAAGAAAAAAAAATGACCGAAAATTGAAAAAAAAAGTGGAATTTCGGCGAAAATTCGAAATTCGCCAAATGGCTTCATATTATAACAAAATGTAGCTAAAGAATGAAGGAATAATATGTGAGAATTAGAGCCTTATCGAGGAATTAGTTTTCTCTCAGTTATTTCGCAAAGTTGGCTTTCGAAAATTTGACGAACATTTTGTACAATTTTGCGATTTTTTTCTTGCGGTCAAGGATGGTCTAAAGCTACGATCTTGGGTGAAAATATAGCAACATTCTTTGTTAATCGAATGCTGAAAACCAGATGGTCCTGACTTTTTTGGAAAACTTGTAATCTTAGTGCAACCGCAGATACATCTGAAACGGCCAATCGACGGACTTCTCTTAAACCGTTTCCATAAGGTCCTGTGTTAATTTCAAAGAGAAAATTGAAGTAGTCGTAAATGACTGATAATGGCAATTTGTGGGAAAACTAAATAGTCAGTGTTGTTGGTAATATCATCAAGGGTATTCGTGATTTTTTCCAGATTTTTTTTTTGTAAGAAAAAAAATTGACCGAAAATTGAAAATAAGTGCGATTTTCGACTAAAATCCAAAAATTTCCAATTGGCTTCAAATTATACCAAAATGTAGCTAAGGAATAGGAGCGTAAGCAGTGTGAATTTTAGCTAATTTGTGGAATTAGTTTTCGGCCAATCTGTTCCCAAAGTTCGCTTTCGAAAATTGGGTAAAATTTTAACTAAAGCTTAAGATTTTTTTCTAACAAGCATAGCTGAAATAGAAGGATGATTTTTTAGTATAGGAAGCCCATAATCAGGAGGAATCGAATGCTGAAAACCCAGTCTTACTTGATGGTCTGTGAACTTAGTAATTCTTGTCTAACTGCAGTTGCGTCTAAAACGGCCAATCGGCGGGTGATTTTTAAACCGTTCTCATAAGGCTTCATGTAAATTTTGTGGAGGTTTTTTTAAAGGCCAAAAAATGGTAGAAAAAGATTATTTTTCTGGAAAAAATATAGCCTACTGTCTTTCCACTACCATTAAGGATCTTCCAGATTTTTTTCAGATTTTTTTTGAGAGAAAAAAATGTTGACCGAAATATAAAAAAAATCATGGAAAAAAGTGCGATTTTTATCGAAAATCAAAAAATCACCAATTAACTTCATATTATACCAGAATGTACCTAAAGAATGGAAGAATAAACTGTGAGAATGTGAACAAAATTTAGTGAATAGTTTTTGGTCAGTTCGCTGACAAAATTAGCTAATGAAAAATGATCGAAATTTTACCTCGTTTTTGCGATTTTTTTCTGCCGACCATAAGCTAGATAAAAACATTATTTTTCATGAAATTATATCTTACTTCCTTAAAAATCGAATGTTAAAAATACCGTTATTCTAACTTGTCTGTGAACTTAGTAATTTTAGTAAAACCGCAGAGGCGTGCAAAACGACCAATCGACAGCTCCGCACTAAACCGTTTCCATAAGCACCCATGTTAATTTCGCGGAGTAATTTAAGCAGCAAAATATTCCCTCAAAAATAATTTTATAAATGTGGGTTTCAGCTTACATTCATTACAAGCTTTTTCATCTCAAGGAAACTTAACCCTCGCGGTGAAATTGCGTTTTTAACGAGCCACGGTCAATGCAATTACGGTGACCGGAATTCTCGAAACCGCACACTCTGCTCGCCGTAACGGGCGCGGATCAAAACCGATTTATGCAAACGGCTCTGACACACAAGCGAAACAAAAAAAGAAAAGAAGTGAGCAAGAAAGAAGGAGCAGTTACAACACCCTTGTATTAAATTACGGTAACAAATGCAGGTCCGATTTTATTTTTAGTAATTCAATAGTGTTAAAAAGGAAAACACTTTTGTTTTTATTATTCCTTTAGGTGGTTGTTATGGAGTATGTTTAATTAATTAATTGTTTAATATTAAACTGTAACAAATACGGCAATGAATGACTAAAGCGAAATCCTGCTATCAATTTATCTATTTATCTATTAATTTTGTAAAGAGGAATTATCCGTTAAATAAACTATTATTATTATTATTATATATTTTTATTTTGTTTATCTGCATTGCTAATTTATTTCAAAATGCGAGCCTCACATTTAATCTCACTTCCACCACTGCGAGGCGATTTTAAAATAAAACAAAAATAAAAGTTAGGAGAATTTAAAAATTATTGAACATAAACCAGCATTTTTATTCGCCTAATTTAAATATACGGTTCTATCATGAGTGCAGCGTAACCAGTATCAACTTTATAAATATACTCAAGTCTCAAGAAATCGACGAATTAAAATGTTTCAAAAATATTGATTAAAAAAGGATTATAAAAGTTTTATGTTTATTTTACAGTGATTATAAAGATTAACCTTATTTATATCATTATATATACCATTCGTGGCACATCTTTGTTTCGACCAAATTTTTATCATAATAATTATGGTTTCAATTCTCCCCTTGAAATAATTATGAGAAACATTAATAAACTAAATTTATCTAGGGAGTTTGACTTATTTAATGTTTCTTTAACCTCATTATAGACAGTCATTACTTCGCATTTCGTTTAATTATTTCAATCTGGATATAATTTGTTTGAACAGTGATTTTTCGTGTCATTCAGCTAAATTTATTAATATGTATAACGATATGACTCTGTACTTTTCTACTAAATATTTTTTTTTTCTTCTTATATACTTGTATCTTTAATTTGTAATACTGTTTGTAATATTTTTGTAAAAAAATTAATTAATTAATAAATTAAAATTAAATATATTAATTTATTATTATATGTTAAGGTTTTTCAATTATCTCTTAAGATTGGTTTAATTAATATTCACTTTTATAATTTTATCTTATGCATGAAACATTAAAGAATAATTTTTCCATTTAAAATAGAAGCAAAATAATATTTCTCCTTGAATTAATTTCGTAAAAATTTTACTCGCATACACATTTCTTTACTGACATTGACGTATCCAAGCATATTTCTGTTACGCGACGAAAATTTCAACAGCAACATTCCCATTCCACCGAAACCGACTAAAGCGAAATCCTGCTATCAATATATGTACATATTTTTATTTGGCTTATCTGCATTGCTAATTTATTTCAAAATGCGAGCCGCACATTTAATCTCGCTTCCACCACTGCGACGCGAAAAAAGCCTTGGATTTTAAAATAAAACAAAAATAAAAAAGCGTGTTGGCATACAATCTTATCAAGTGAGCTATTGCCATAGTCCGGATTCCAGTCAAGGATGAAATAAATTGCAAGCCGTGTAACGCACTTTGCCGTACGTGTCGCCGGATCGATGTTTTGCGTTTTCCCTTTCTGTTTATAATGTAGATGCAATATAGAGTGTCCACAGTTTATGTATTTTAAATCAAACAAAAAAATAAACAGATTATTTATGTATATTCGGAGATAAAATTAAAAGAAAATAAATATTATTATAATCTCGATAATAATTATATTATGCATAAAAATTTTCGGAATAATATTTATTCTGTTTAATTATTATTCCGAAAAATTTTATGCATAATATAATTATTACCGAGATTATAATAATATTTATTTTCTTTTAATTTTATCTCCGAATATACATAAATAATCTGTTTATTACTCTATATTGCATCTACATTATAAACAGAAAGAGAAAACGCAAAACATCGATCCGGCGACACGTACGGCAATATAGAGTGTCCACAGTTTATGTATTTTAAATCAAACAAAAAAAAAACAGATTATTTGTGTATATTCGGAGATATAATTAACGAAAATAAATATTATTATAATCTCGATAATAATTACATTATGCATAAAAATTTTCGGAATAATAATTAAACAGAATAAATATTATTTTTGCTGTTACAGTTGAAAATGATTATTTTTCTGGAAACTGAATAGCCAGCGTTGTTTCTACTATCATGAAGAGTCTACGAATTTTTTTTGCAATTTTTTTTTGAGAGAAAAAAATTTGACCGAAATTTGAAGAAAATTGCAATTTTCGTCGAAAAAACAAAAATCACCAATTGACTTCAAATTTTACCAAAATGTAGCTAAAGAATGGGTGTATAAGTTCTGTGATTTTAAACTATATCGAGGAATTAGTTTTCGGTCAGTCCGCTTTCAAAGTTGGCCTTCAAAAATTGGACGAAAATTTTACTAAAATTCATTTATTTTTTTCTAACAGATATAGGTGAAATAGAAAAATGAATTTTGAGGAGAAAGTGTCCACATTACTTAGAAATTGAAAGCTAAAAATCCCGTTTTTCTAGATAGTCTGTAAACTTAGTTATTTTAGCGCGACTGCAATTGCGCTCAAAACTGCGAATCTGCGGGTCTTCGTTAAACCGTTCCCATAAGGCTCCCATGTTAATTTAACGGAGCTATTTAATTGGTTAAAAAATGGTTGAAAATGAATATTTTTCTGAAAACTGAATAGCCAGTGTTGTTTCTACTACCATGAAGAGTCTACGAAAATTTTTTGCAATTTTTTTGAGAGAAAAAAATTTGACCGAAATTTGAAGAAAATTGCAATTTTCGCCGAAAAAACAAATATCACCAATTGACTTCAAATTTTACCAAAATGTAGCTAAAGAATGGGTGTATAAGTTCTGTGATTTTAAACCATATCGAGGAATTAGTTTTCGGTCAGCCCGCTTTCAAAGTTGGCCTTCAAAAATTGGACGAAAATTTTACTAAAATTTATTTATTTTTTTCTAACAGATATAGGTGAAATAGAAAAATGAATTTTGAGGAAAATGTGTCTACATTATTTAGAAATTGAAAGGTAAAAATCCCGTTTTTCTAGTTAGTCTGTAAACTTAGTTATTTTAGCGGGATTGCAATTGCGCTCAAAACTGCGAATCTTCGGATCTTGGTTAAATCGTTTCCATAAAACTTCCATGTTAATTTAGTGGAGCTATTTAATTGTTTACAAAATGGTTGAAAATGATTTTTTTAAAACTTAATAGCTAATTTTGTTTCTACTATAATAAAGGGTCTACGATTTTTTTTTCAGATTTTTTTGAGAGAAAAAAATTTGACTATAATTTGAATAAATCGTATGGAAAAAGTGCGATTTTCGTCGAAATTCCAAAAATCACCAATTGACTTCAAATTTTAACAAAATGTAGCTAAAGAATGGGGGTATAAGTTGTGTGATTTTAAACCATATCGAGGAATTAGTTTTCGGTCAGCCCGCTGGCAAAGTTGGCCTTCAAAAATTTGGCGAAAATTTTGCTAAAACTTATTTTATTTTTCTGGCGGACATAGGTGAAATAGAAAGATGGCTTTTGAGGAGAGAGTGTCTACATTATTTAGGTATTGATTGCTGAAAATTTCGTTTTTCTAGATAGTCTGTAAACTTAGTTATTTTAGCCCAACTGCAATTGCGTCCAAAACGGCAAATATGCGGGTCTTCGTTAAACCGTTCGCATAAGGCTCCATGTTAATTTAGTGGAGCTATTTAATTCGTTAAAAATTTGTTGAAAATGAATATTTTTCTGGAAACTGAATAGTCAGTGTTGTTTCTACTATCATGAAGGGTCTTCGAGATTTTTTTCAGATTTTTTTGGGAGAAAAAATATTTGACCGAAATTTGAATGAAAGTAGAATTTCAGCGAAAATTCAAAATTCACAAAACGACTTCATAGTATACCAGAATGTAGCTAAATCTTTGTAATAATTACAGAAAATTGAACAGATTATGCATAAATATATTTGGAAATATAATTAAACATTATAATTAAATATTATTATAATCTCGATAATAATTAGGAGGAAAGCCAACTTTTTATATCACTAGCTATACAATTTTGGCAATGCTGAAATTCGAATCCTAGCAGTCCAGATTTAAATCCTAATGAATTGTTATGTGTGGAGGGTTTTTGAAAGGGTCACTAATAAGTCGAAACATCTCATTTAAGGCTAATTTGAATCATGTGAACGGTTGGTGCAGATTGAATCGTTTATTCCTAAATATATCTAAATGTTACTCTATGTATTGATATTTTTCTAAAGATGGGGATCTTTTCTGTATAAAATTGTCAATTAGCGTCTGTTAATTAATAATTGTTTTCGAAAATTTTAATATCTATTGTAACATTTTTACACTAGAATATTTTATAATAAATATTTAAGGATAAGTATATCGAGCTTTTTTTCCATGAAACGGCTTTCTTTATATTACTTGAAGGCTCAATTAAAAAAAAATCCTCGCCAATCCCCGCGTAAAAATTACAAGACTCGATTCACACGATAAACTATGCACTCCTCTTTACTCCTCCGGTCGGCGGCAATAAAATTTCCATAGCGATTTAAAAATGCAACGACCACGCATAAAGCCGGAGGCGTTTATTATTCCCGAAGAATTCGCGAAACCGTGAAGCGCTCAAATATTCATCGCTAGTTTCGAGTCTGCATCCACCCCCTGTCTTTACGCCGCCCCTCGAAAAGCGGAGTAAACATCGTTTCGCGATGGTTAGAAAGTGTATTAAATATTCACCCGGGGGGGATTCTGCGCTGCACTCGGATAAACATGTTAGTTTATGGCGGGCCCGGGATGACGTTTACGGCCCGGCGGGACTCTCCGGCCGCCATTTTTCTTAATTTATTTTTGAATTATATGCGCGGGGTAAAACCGCGCCAGTACAGAAAAAAAGGAGAGATGGGAAAAGGAAATAAATAAAAAAAGATACGTTCAAACCAGCAGGGAAAAGTTCTTTGTAGAGAGCAAAGCTCAAATTAAAAAAAACAAAATAGAATCCCTCTTTTTTTTAATATATGTTTATTAAATCAAACATATAAAGTAATAATGATCATAAAAGAAGACTCGAAAATGTCTCAATGGTGCCAATAATACCATTAATACCATTAGCAACTGGAATAATCTTAAAGATATTGCCAAAATCACTTGAAATTATTAAAATCAAAGACTACGTATATTTAGAACTAAAAAAATGATCAAAAAGATCGACTTTGCCCATCGCTAATTTATACAGTGAGGATTACAAAAACTTGAGTGCTATTTTACATGTTTTAAGAATCATTCGAGTTTTTATAATCCTCACTGTATAAATCAGAAATGAGTCTATTTTTTTTTATAAGTGCAAAATTAACTATATAACATTTTTTTAATGTTATTTATAATATTAATATTGGAGCGCGTCACATATTCTTTAAAAAAACTACAATTTATTATTATTTATTAACTTCAGCTATTTGAAATTGAATTAAATAAAATGAAACAAAGATGATTCACACATTTTTGCAGTTGGAAAAGGGATTGGTAGAATTTTATTAATCATTGCTTGTTTAATTTCATTGTTATTTAAAATTGTTTTTTTTTGAAAATAATTCTATTGCTAAATTCACTAGATTTTGCCCAACACTATAATAAATCATATTTAAGTTTCATTTCATTTATTTTAAATTTTTATAATATATAATTCATTGTTTTTATAAAAAAATCATTGCATTAACAATATTCATGAAATGATTTTTCAAATGTCTAATTTTCTTTTACAAACTTTACTTGAATCAAACCAACAAAAACGTACTTACTTCGTAAGTCTAATTCTAGGGCAATCAGAATGAGAATAATTGTTTTTTTTTATTATTTTCAAATTATTTATTTTTAATTAACAAAAAAAAAAACGAAACGAAACAATTTTTGTTTGAAATAACCACACAAGTAATGTGTTACATAATATCTGTTGTGTTTTCTTTTTGTGTTTCATTTCATGTATTTTAAATTTTTATAATATATAATTCATTGTTTTTATAAAAAAATCATTGCATTAACAATATTCATGAAATGATTTTTCAAATGTCCCTTAATATTAATATTTCTATGAATTTCAGTCATTTTAATTAAATGTGAAATAAAATTGACGAATCGTGGAATAATTTTGTCAAATTAGAAAATGGGAAATAAATGTTATGAGATCATGAAATCCTGTATAACAATAAAAAAACTTTGAGTTTCGAAACATTTTGATATTCACTGGCGCATACAGAATTTCGAACGATTTCTGTTATTTTATTTTCAAACTTTCCTTGAACCAAAACAACATACAATTGAAATCCTGTATAAATCTAAATAATTGGATAATCTTTTGCCTAATTTTAAGTGGCAATAAAAAATAGTATGAGCTTCGAAACATTTTTAGATTCACTGGCGCTTACAGAATCTCGAATGATTTCTCTTATTTTCTTTTCAAACTTTCCTTGAATCAAAACAACATACAATTGGAAAATCCTATATAAATCTAAATAATTTGATAATCTTTTACCTAATTTTAAGTGGCAACAAAAAATAGTATGAGCTTCGAAACATTTTGACATTCACTGGCGCATACAGAATCTCGAATGATTTCTCTTATTTTCTTTTCAAACAACAAGCATTAAAGTGAAATAAAATTGGGAAATCCTGTGTAACAAATAAAAAAATAAATCTAAATAATTGGATAATCTTTTGCCAAATTTTAAGTGTCAATAAAAATATTTTAAGCTTTGAAACATTTTTAGGTTCACTGGCGCTTACAGAATTTCGAATGACTTCTCTTATTTTCTTTTCAAATTTTCCTTGGATCGAAACAACAAACATTAAAGTGAAATAAAATTGGGAAATCCTGTGTAACAAATAAAAAAATAAATCTAAATAATTGGATAATCTTTTGCCAAATTTTAAGTGGCAACAAAAATCCTTTAAGCTTTGAAACATTTTTAGATTCACTGGCGCTTACAGAATCTCAAATGATTTCTCTTATTTTGTTTTCAAACTTCCCTTGGATCAAAACAACAAACATTAAAGTGAAATAAAATTGGAAAATCTTCTGTAACAATAAAAAAACTAAATATAAGGAATTGGAAAGATAGCGCAAGCGCCATCTTTTGCCTAATTTCAAGTGGCATCATCCACACAAAAAATAGTTTGCGTTTCGAAACATTTTTACATTCACTGGCTCATGCAGAATCTCGAACGATTTCTCTTTTCTTCATTTATTTCTTTTTATATGCACCCATTCCGGGATTAAGCGCTGTATAAAAACAAGCCTTGTAAATTTATCACACCCCGTATCAGCGTTTTATTTGCATGCGCGTATATTTTTTTGGCGCGCGCGTCTTAAAACGTCTCCAATTACGAATCGAAGAGAGGCGCATATTTGCATATTTACGGCCACTTAAAAGTGGAATTTAAGGGGAATTAACACGCCGCGTTTCCCCCTTGCTTTTATTTATTTATTCATTTCAATGTTTTTAGTATCATCGCCTTGGATTCGATAAGAAGAAGGTAGCGCGAGTGTGAATTTAAATGCGCGCCGCACCTTTGAAAACCCGATGGATTTTTTTGTTTGTTCGTGTTTTGTGAAATTATCCCCGGGAAAATTGTTCGGATTCCCGTGTTTGGGAGCGCCGGTTGCAATTGTACTGATTAAAAGGGTGCGGCTGGAATTAGATTCACGGCAACAAATTCTTGTTTGAAAAATCAACGAAATATCCACCTTGTTAATTGTTGAGGCTTCACTTGCTTCTTGCTATAATTATTATAAATTAATAAAAATACTTTAACTTTTTTTTGTGCAACTGAAATTTTATTTAGTGACCATAGTTTCGACTGCATTAGCGTGTCATTATCAAACTGAAAGTATTAGTTTCCTAATTACCTAATAAAATATCTGTTCTTCAAACAAAGTTGGTGTTTTATTAATTTATGAGATTTTAAGCTTTTAAAAGAAAATTAGAGGAATTAAATTAAAGTTTAAAAAAAAATAATTCTTTTAAAAAAAGTTTTAAAAGTAAATTAGAGAAATCGTTAGAGATTTTGTATGTCCCACAAATTTATAAAAAACACATTTTTATTTATTCGCAGCATATACAAAATCTCGAACGATTTCTGTAATTTTCTTTTAAAAAAACTTAAAAAAATGCCACGAATTTATAGAAGGTGATTTTTTTATAAGTTCGTGGCATATACAAAATCTCGAACGATTTCTCTAATTTTCTTTTAAAAAAAAACTTAAAAAATACCACGAATTTATAAAAGGTGATTTTTTTATAAATTCGTGACATACAAAATCCCGAATAATTTCTCTAATTTTCTTTTACAAACTTTACTTGAATCAAAACAACAAGAACGTATTTACTTCGCAAGTCTTTAATTGCAGGGCAATTAGAATGAAAATCATTTTTTTTTATTATTTACTTTTAATTCAACAAAAAACGAATGAAAAAAAATGTTTGAAATAACCACACAAGTAATGTGTTACATAATGTCAGTTGTGTTTTGTTTTTGTATATTTAGTTGTATCTTAGTGCAGCGAGAACGATCAGCTCAGCGTCCGACGGGAAAATAGTTTGTTTCGATTCATACGTTTTCGTCGATTGTTAGCGTCAATGAAAATATTATTAAATCTTCTATATATATATAACATCTTTATTGAGGCTTTGATACAATTAGCCATAATACAATATTTGATTTAATACGAACTAAATGGCTATCGACCATTGGTCTTTCAGCCTAAATCTTCTATTCGGTTGTCATTAATTAATTCGTTAATTTTTCCGAAGCTTCTATTTACATATACATTGAAATTCAATTTTAATACATAAAACTTTATTAATATAACCTGATTTTTTTATTGTTGACTATTGCTTCGACTTTACCATGTATCCTTTAGTAAATCTTGAGAAAATGTGGAGTGTGGAAAATCTTAGAGTACGGAAAGATTTTTTTCTATTGTAATACATGAAAAAAAAAATAATAATAACGTTCTATTTAAACTTTTTTTTTCATGTTTATAATACATGAAAAAACCTAACTGTAGGGCAGTTTTATTGAAAAAATAATAATCAAGAAAAATGATGTTATATAAAATGAGAAAAAGGAGAGAGCCTTGTGGTATACATTGTTGTAGAGCAAAGATTAAAAATGAAGGTTGTAAATATTATGGGTGATGATGTTACATAGGATCTGGGAAATAGGAGAGCCTTGTGGTTAAACCATGTTGTAGAGTAAAGATCAAACAAATGATTGTTGTAAATATCATGGACAATGAAGTTATATAGGATGTGTAAAAGGGAAGAGCCTAAAAAATAATAATCAAGAAAAATGATTTTATATAGAATGTGACAAAAAGGAGAGAGCCTTGTGGTATACCTTGTTGTAGAGTAAACATTAAAAATGATGTTGCAAATATTATGGACGATGATGTCTTATAAGATGTGCGATAGAGGCGAGCCTTGTGGTATACCTTGTTGTAGAGTAAAGAAATAGGATGCAGTATTGTGGATACGTACTCTTAAGAGCTCCCTCGAATTAAGGGAAGCGTCCAATTAATCTTAATTATTCAATTAAATCGCTTTTTTTGTAATCTAGTTTATTGTTAGATTTAATTAGCATAGAATATGCATTTTTTAAATTAATTTCTATGGTTGTATTACAAATAAATAAATTTTGTAACTATTTGTAACTGCTAATTAAAATGTGTTGTTTTGAAATACTCGATTACTGAAATTTTCAATACAAGCCCATTTGCATAGACGTGTTTCGAAATTGTTCAGCTCACGGGCGTAACTATATTTCAAAAAGGACCTAAGACTTATAATTACAAAGATTTTCCATTATATTTAATATTTATCTGAATGTTGTTTTGATTCAAATAAAGCTCGATTTTGTCCAACACTAATAAATATTTAATAAAATGTTCAAATAAAAATTAGACAAAAGATGGAAACACCTACATATAACATAAAATATTACAATACATGCTGTAAGAGTTTGCCAATTGGCTATCGACCGGTTGTCTTTCCGCCTGGATTTTGTATTTTCGTCATTGTCAAAATAAACGGATAAAATGTGATGATCGTTAACAGTTTAAGTCAAAAGTCTCTGTCGGATATGTATGTCATATTTATAATAAAATTAATTGTTATGCAATAAAAATCGAATTTCCATAGACGCGTTTCTGAATTTATACCTCATTAATATGGTTTTGCTATGAAAGCTTTTAAATTTATTTTCAATTAATATTTGCTTAGTATGAATATATATTTTACTTCTAATATTTTTTCTTTAATGTTTTAAGAGTATGTAATCTTGAAAGATGTAAATATCTGTGAAGCGAAGTAACAAAGGGAATTCGGGAAACGTTTAGATTTTAAGTATCATTTAAATTTACGGCCGGCGTAAATCTCCGACAGTTTTATAAATTTTAACGGCCGCCCGCTGTCATTTTTCCTCCTTCCTCAATATTGAACGCGCCGTGAATTTAAATAGTTTTTCCCGGCGCGCCGTGGCGTTGCGGGGAAGCAGAAACGACGAAAAAAAAAAACCGAACCCTCCCCGGGGTGGAAATATTTAGATAGCCCGGAAAAACCTCGCGAGATAGGAAACACGGCCGGCAATTTATTTTATTCCCAGAATCCATTCCGGACTCGGCGCACGTACCCCCTCGAAATCCGGTTCTCGCGCTTACGGCGGAGGGCTTTAAGGGCGGGTTTGGGGTGTGAGGGTCGGGACCAATGTGCTGGAGCGGGCCGGGGGCCATCTTGGGCGCCCCCGGGACGGATCAATACCGAGGGCCCGGGACGGCCGTTCGATACAGCCGAGAGCTGCGCGCGCGCGTCCGCCCTTTTCAAACCCCTCAGGCGGTCCGCTAATTTAGAAATATCATCCCTTGGAAAGTTGCGCAGAGCCCGGGTTTAATTAGGGATAACAAGAAAAATCCCTTAAATTTTGATGCGGGAAGTTTTAGCGCAGTTGATGATGAAAAAATTGCGTTGGCCAGAAGGGACAAACAAAAAACCCCTGGAATATAATATTAATACATATTTTTCATTTCAGAGACGCTTACAAAGTTACATTTTTTAATTATTAAATTTGAAAAAAAAAAAATGTACCGGAATAAATGAAATGTTATAATTGTGAATCTCTCTCTAGTTACGTCTATGAGTCAATAAATACGAAACACGTCTAGGAAAATTAGATTTTGATTGCATAATAATTAATTTTATTAATTATTTCTAAAATTTGCTTGAATGAAAAACAATACAGTGGTAAATGTGAAATATAATAGAAATTACAGAGAGAATTATAAAATCTCAGGTCATTCGTTATACTTACAAGCTGAAAATCCAGAAAAGCGCCTAAATACAGAGGTTTATCAGTAGAAATGAGTATTTATTTACTGGATTACAGTTATTTAAATAAATATTAAAAATTAAATGAAATTAAATAAAAGTTACGTATTATAAGGCTATCTGCAGACACGTGTTTCGGGATTTCATCCCTCATCAGTACAGCTGTGCCTTATATAATTGCAAAATTGTTATTTAAATATATAAAAAAGCTCCGTCACGTCCGACCTTCGGTGGAAGTTTTTTCTTTGCATGAAATTAAATACTAATTTATGGTAGAATTTTCAAAATTGACTTTAATAAAACAAAAATAAAATTAAAATTACAATGGGAAATCTGTGTAATTATAAGTCAATGGTCAATTAACTGTATAATGCTGTATATAATAAACTGTATTTATGCTAGAATAATGTTATAATTGTAAATCTTTTGTTATATTTGAACTCTAGTCACGTCAGTGAGTCAATAAATTCCAAAACACGTCTATGGAAATGAGATTTTTTATTGCATGATAAATACTTTTATTAATTATTTCAAAAATGTACTTGAATGAAAAACAACACAGAGATAAAAGTGAACTGCAATAGAAAATATTCTACAATACTATAAATTATAATAATAAATAATAAAAATAATAAATTTTTATTTTCTAACAGGAAACACATCCTAATAACACGTTATTAATTAAATTTAAAATATATGTATTATATATCTATTACAAAAGCTGCTTAGACTGTGATTATTAAAAATAACATACACGTTAAACTTATTATTTCTCTTGAAGAATACCCCCAAATATTGTTAAAAAGTATGCATAATTAATTTTAAAGATATGAGAATTTATTCTAATAAATTGTCTTCCATTTATTAAATCAACAATTAAATAATTGTCTTTTATATTGCCATAAAGAATTACTACAAAAATACACACATTAAATTAAATAATATGCAAATAATCCGAACGCATAAATTATCCTTCTGTCTGCCTAAACAATAATCCACAATTATCCTCATTAATTACCCCGAGCGATCCTTACTTAATTAATTTAATTACCGCTCCGATGTTATTATGTAAATTACTATTGCGGACCAAGTCAGTCGTTTTTTTTTTCTCTTCTATTCGCCGAACTTATCATAAGTTCAAGACACTTAAATATTTCCCAACTATTTTTTTTTAATTAGCTGTGAGATAATTTGGTTAATACGCGAAATTACGCAGGACGGTTTTATTAGTCTTAGTGCTATAAATAAATTATAAACAAAGTAAAAGTGCGTGCGTGTGTATGAGAGAGGAATATAAAAAAATTGGGGATTAATTTATTACAGTTATAAAATTGTTTTTTTTCTTCTTCTTCTTTGAGGTTGTGAATTAAAGTATTACACGCGTGGTTGAATTTTTCACCGTTGTGTTCTTTTTTGTTGTTTAAAGACGAAAAAGCATTGAGAAATATTTTTTATTGAGGAATTAAATGTATATATATAGTTTAAAAATGCAATACTGTTCTTACTTTAATAATAACAAAAACTGTTTGGGATTGATAAATAAATATTTTGATGCGTATTATTTTTATTTAGTATTTTGTCGTAATTTGCCTTTTTTTAAACATATGTTTTGTAATATTTTTAGAGCGTCACACTTTTCTTATAAAATTTTTAATATGTAATTATAATTGTAATTTGGAAATGGAGATTCCGTTAATAAAGTAAATTGAAAAAAATGATTATCGATCATCGGCTAAAAAGCAGGCTATTCCGAATATGTTTTAGTCTGCAGGGTTACTGGTAAACTTTTGCGATAATTGGGACAGTCTTTGGAATATTGGGATTATGCCAGTTTGGTCACATAGGATTGTGTTGGATGGGTTATGCAAGGGATTGCACAATTTTATATTTTTATACGAAATTAAAAAGTCGTTTCATTATTTCATTAGAGTGAAGATTTTTAGAGACTAAGAAATATCTGTAGGGTGTTACAAATTGTAATTCAGAGATCAAAACTGAAAAGCAATCCAAGACTGCCAATTTTTTCCTACTTTATATTTAATTAATTTAAGTTATATTTCTACAATTCGCAGATATAAATATCGAAATAATTTATTAATTATTTTCAAATCATTTTTATTTATTTGTTGATTGTTAAGGCTTTCACTTGGTTATACATTTTGAGTTTATTAAATAAAACACTTTTAAATTATTATATTTTTAAATTACTCTTAGTTTGATAATGATGCTCTATGCTTCGAAAATATAGTCACTAAAATAAAATAACAAGTTATACAAACAAAGTGAAAAAGTGTTTTACATTTTTATTTAATTTATTAAATAACTGTGCCCAAGTGAATCAATAGTCTTTTCTATTGATTTACATATAATATAAAAGGAATAACAATTTAATTTATTTCTGCAAAATAATAATTTTCTCTCTTAAATTATGAAAGGAAGATTTTAGATTTTTAAAATGTTCTTAACTCATTAACCTCTCACTTAACTTTAAAGCAGTATAGATTAGTAAAGGCTAATCAATCTATTTGACAAGCTCAGAGCTTTCGGATAATTTGATGCTTTATGGAGTCACTATAAATTTGTTTGAGTTTACGTGAAGTGTTTTATATCAATAAATTAAAACTTGGTTTATTCCTTTCTACACTTTTTACTTTATAGATTGATGAAATATTAATCATTATATTTACTTTAAAACCTGAACGTTTCCAAAAGTTAAAAAATAAAATCATCACTGAATCGCTGTACAAACGAACAAACAAACAAAAAAATGCACGGAAAAACAAAAATAAACTCACTACTTTTAATTTTAACTAAATTTCATTCACTCAAAACCCGCGCGTTTTATTAACCTATAAAAACATATCCACCTTCCTCGCATTATTTATTTCCTATAAACACACCGTTTTTCACAATTTACTTTAATTTTATGAACCAATAAAAATAACTGCGGCACTTACGCTAATTAATTACACACATTATATTTATATATAGATAAATATAAATATAAAAAAGGAGCTGGAATAAAACAAACGACGAACGCAATGCAGTATAAATCCCGACGGACGGGTGTTATTAGTAGTTTTTATTTTTTTTATTGTTACGGCGGGATCTGTTTTGATTTATCGCGGGTAATAACTTTGAATGTTAACAAGAGATGGATGGATGTTTGTCTGCGATTTGTTTGAATAAAAACAACATGTTTAATTGATTTCAATAATAAAATATTAATACATATTTTTATTCCAGCGGTTGTAAAAGACACTTAGAAATTAAATAAAAATGATTTGAAAATAATTAATAAATTATTTCCTCTAAATGTGGAAATAATTTATTAATTATTTTCAAATCTTAGAAAGTTAAACATTTTAATTGTTGAATTTGACAAAATTGTACCAGAATAAATGAAATGTTATAATTGTGAATCTCTCTCTAGTTACGTCTATGAGTCAATAATTCTGAAACATGTCTATGGAAATGAGATTTTTATTGCATAACAATTAATTTTATTAATTATTTCCAAAATTTGTTTCAATGAAAAATAATACACAGGTAAACGTGAAATATAACAGAAATTACAGAGAGAATTATAAATTCTCAGGTCATTTCTGAAGTCTAGTTATGCTTACGAGCTTAAAATACAGAAAAACGCCTAAATAAAGAGGTTTATCAATAGATATTAGTATTCATTCACTGGATCACAGTTAAATTAAATAAAAATGTTTTGTTAGGTTGATTGATAAGGCGTTGAGGTGTTGAAAATCCATATTCACTTTGTATAAATAAAATTCTGAATAACTTTTGATTTTCAAAAAGTATGTTTATTTTCACAACAATTGTTTCGCAAATTTATTGCTTCTTTAGGTGAAATGAAAGAAGAAGCAATAAATTTGCGAAATAATTGCTTCTTCTTTCATTTCACCTAAAGAAGCAATCAATTTGCGAAACAATTGTTGTGAAAATAAACACACTTTTTGAAAATCAAAAGTTATTCAGAATTTTATTTAAACAAAGTAAAGTGTTTTGTTGTTTTAATGCGCATTTGTTTAAAGTACTTACGTAATGTAAGTCAAAAATGTCACAGAGCTAAATGTGGAAATAATTTATTAATTATTTTCAAATCATTTTTATTTAATTTATTTAAATAACTGTGGCCAATTGAATGAATACTCTTTTCTATTTGAATCACTGTTATTTACATAAATATTGAAAATTATATGAAATTAAATAATAATTGTTAGAATCATAGATTGAACGCAAAAATAAATTAAAATTTTATACACTATTTTAAACAGTATTCCAGAAAATATTGTTTTTCCATTTTATATTAAAAGTCCTGTGTGTATCGGACTGAAATAAATTGTGAGAGGTTTATAACATATTCATCAGTTACGTGGCGAAAAAGCGAATATCTGACGTGTGTAATGATATATCTTTGTCTATCACGAAATAATTATTTGACGTCAGAAATAAGTGCTAAAAAAAGCAATATTTTTAAGCATTCTGAGAGAGCTAAACAGTGACGAAAAGAAAAGAAAATTTGTGTTATTATTCATTGACCCATTACGTATGCGGTGTATATTTTTTTTATAGTATATTTATTTCTAATGTTATAAAAATATGAAATTAGGCCAGTGATATTTACGTAGATATTTTTAGTTCTTTATTAGCCAGATTTTTTTCTTTTATTCAAATAAACATTAAATAAAATGGTAGACGACATTGTAAGTAATTTTTTTTTTGTGTGTGTATTAATACAAATCACAACATAAATTCAAATCCTTGTTTTCTGTTTTCAGTCTCTCGTCTTCCTTATGAAGTATTTTTATTTAAGAAAAAGAGGAATAATATAGCTGTAAACGTGCGCCATTCACCTGGGCATGAATAATTTTTATGTAAAACACGCCGCCTGGGAGATTAAAGCAAGCAACGCCGTTGGCCGTCCGGTCTTCATGAATATTTAAATCGGAAAAATATCTAGCGATTTGCATACGCGCATGTATGTACGGTATACGAAATCCCGAAGAAAATTAATTACACGAAAAGTCATGACATATCAATAATAATAATAGTAATAAAAAATATATAATAATAAAGTTTTTTTTTGTTGAAATGGAATTTAAGAATATTGAAGATTGTTTACAAAAATGCACAAGTTTTTAATTTTTGTGTAAGCAATAACGTAGTGACGAAAATTTAACAAAATAATACTTCTCAAGAGCAGAAAGATAGCCCATGACAGACTACTAACACATCGATATGTATTGTAAATATAAATATTTGTAAAAAATTGTAATTCTGTTGTTTGAATAATGATGTTTGTATATAATAATTCTCGTTCTCTGCTCAAAAAAAAGAAAAATAATTTTATATATTACATTATATTAAAAATACACCCCTACACCACCATTATGGTAGATGGAGAATTTAGATTATATATATATATTAAAAAGATAATTTTCATTTTTCTATTTTTTGTTGAGCTGAGAACGAGAAGTATTTTTTTTTGTTATATTTTAGTCATTACTTTAATGCTTACACAAAAACTAAATACTTCAATTAATTTTTTTATTATAAAAAAACATATGTTTTTGATTATTACTTGTGAGTTTTGAGTTACGTGAAGATGACTTGAATTAATGTAAAAATAAAACAAGTATCCTGTTTCTTCACTGTGTGGTCACACTTTCTGTGCAATTCATAAATTAATTTCGATTTTAAATGAATTAGGAGAAGTAATCTTCATCAAGTTTCATCAAGAATGTAGCACAACCAATATCAACTTTAGATTTTAATATTTTCCACACTATATAAAATTATAAAATCGTATTTCAAAGAAAACACTTAACTTTTTTATACCACTTTTATTTTACTTTACTAAACTTTACCAAAGAAATCCTTTAGTAAAGTGAAATAAAGGTGGTATAAAAAAGTTAAGTGTTTTCTTTATTTATTTTTATATCTGGAATATTGATATAAAGAAAACACTTAACTTTTTTATACCACTTGTATTTTACTTTACTAAAGGATTCCTTTAGTAAAGTCTAGTAAAGTAAAATAAAAGTGGTATAAAAAAGTTAAGTGTTTTCTTTTTATCAAAATTGAAAATGTACCACGAAGTGAAGCCTCGAAGATCCAAGAATTATCTGGAATATGTTCACATTTTTTTTTTCTCTTTAATTTGACTTGATCTTTTGAGAAATAAATTATCACTATTATCTCTTTATGAAATTCCATGGATTCTCTCCTTTTTCCCATTATTTTTGTTTACTTGTTCAACACTTTTATCACCATTTACACACACAAGCAATATTTTTTTTTATTGTACAATTTATTAGACTATTAACAATTTTATTATTTATTCGCTGCCACTTTTTCTCTCTCTCTCTCTCTAAACAACGAGATTGATAAGTCAATTGGGCGCGTGCCGTCGGCAATAATTGCCACCGAAGAATGCGAATAAAAATAAATAAAACTATTAAGTTTCGAGTCGTAACTCAAGGCGGTAATTGATAAACAAACAATTGTCTGTCTCTTCTTTCTCGAGTGCGTGTTTGTGTTTGCGCTAGGAGTTTATTGCGGGGAATTATGGTGTTTGTCTGTGTAATAATAACAAATTGTAAATTTTAGTTGTGTTTGGAATAAAGGAAAGCCAACGCTCATTCTGTCTAACATAAAGGCTTACAAAATTTAATCATTATGATTTGAAAATAATTAATAAATTATTTCCACATTTAGCTCTGTGACTTTTGACTTACGCTACGTAAGTACGTTAACAAAATAGAAAGACTTTTTCTTCACTTTTTAAGTGAAGTAAGGAATAACAGTCTTTCTATTTTGTGATTAATCACATCACGTAAACTCGAAAATATACAGTTATTAAGTACGTTAAACAAATGCACATTAAAACAACTACTTCCCGGACAAATACCCACGCCGGACATTGAATTACATAATGTACACCTGCTGTTGCACATCAATAAAATATTGCATAATGCAACAAATTTTGATCCGAAAAAAATTTTAATGTATTGTTATTTTTAATCATAATAATGTTTTGTTCACCCGATGCAAAACATTATTATATAAATATTTATTAATGTATCAAATAAAAGTAAGAAAAATTCTAGAGATAGACAAAGTCGAAATGATCGATCTCTAAAATTGTTCTCAGTTTTATTTATTTTATTTTTGTCACTGAAAAATGAATTATATTCAATTTTTTCGATGTTATTTATAATATTAATGTTGGGGAGTCCGAGGTAATCCAGGAAATCTTCCATGAAACTCAATTGTCGTATAATACGAAAATGATAAATACATACCGATAAGGTTAAATGTTGGAAAGTGTCACCTATTTATTAACTCCAATTAATTATTATCTATTAACTTTAGCTACTTAAAATTGATTATTCAGAAATGCTCGATTATTAAAATCACTCGATTTTCCCAACACTATTTTTTGTTACTGAAAAATTAAGTATTGGGCAATTTTATTAATGCAACATATTCTATTACAATCAATAACTGCTCCCTATTTATTGAAAAAATATCAATTTATTATTAATTATTGAGTTTATTTATTTAAAATTGCTCATTTAGAAATACTCGATTACTAAAATTACTCCATTATTACCAACAGTAAAAAAAATCCTTGTTTTGGGCGTTTTATAATTGTTGGTTTATAAATTCTTAATTAGTAAATTATTTTTTTAAACCTTACTTCACTTCTTCATTAAAAAAAAACTCGAAATGTGTATATAATTTATGAAATAAAGAAATGAAGTACAGAATAAAAAATATTTTTTTAAAATTTCGATAGTCAATAAAATTGCTAATTGAATATTTTTAATAATTAAATAATAAATATTTTTTATATAATTAAATTAAATTTACTTATCTTTTTTGTAGTGTTGTTCGAATTCCATCAATTTCCATCCACGAATCTGCAACTTCCTCTTGAATTTGTCACTTGTTTTCGAAGCATCGTTTCTCAAGAATATACTTTCTGGAATCCATCTATAAAACTGCAGCTTCATCCTCATTCCTCAATATTATAATTTCGAAATCTATCCTTTGAACTGCAGTTTCTTCTTGGAGTTGTCACTTGTGTTAAAAGCGTTCTTCTTCAAGATTATAATTTCGAAATCCATCCATGAAACTGCAGCTACTTCTTGGAGTTGTCTATTTTTTTAAAGCGTTATTTCTCAATTTTATAAATACAGAAATGCATTCTTTGTTATTACTGCGTTGCTTACTTTTATCCCATTACTTCTGAAATTATTGTTTCACTTCATTCCATTTTTATTTTAGTATTGTGTTGTAGATTTATTTTATTTATTGTATATGCTGAAAAATTTAACACGATCAGAAATTATTTTTTTTTAAATAAATAAATATCATGTGGAATATTTTCTCATCCAGCACTTTTATTCTCTTCTGTGCAGTTGCATTTAATTATTATCTTTTATTCCCATAATTGCAGTTGAATTCAATTAATTATTTCATTCTATTGGCATTCAATTTATGATACAAATACTTTAAATCAATTAAATACAGTTTATTTTTGAGAGGTCTTGCAGTAAATATATTGATTTCTAATTGCTTATATTAATGTTTATACCTGCTGTCATTCTATTAAATTATATATATATTAAACCGTTCACAAAGATATAACCTTCCTATCTTATTTATCGCTTTTTAACACAATGAATCCTTCTTCTCTTAAATTCTTATTAAATCCTTGTCTAGATTATTCCTTCACGTATTCATTTCTGGAATTAATCTACAGACAGCCGGATAAATCATTATGATAATTCCGCGTGCGTTTCTCGGAATTTCTCTCTCTCTCTCTCTGGAGATATTCACGACGATAATTCTGCATTTTCGGGCCATTAAAAAAATATCGGTGGGGTAATTAAAAACACAAAAAGGCGGCCGTTAATTGGCCGGGCGGGGACCACACAGCCGAACAAGGCCCACCGAACGTCGATAAATCATCCAATTAACCCGGGCTTAATTAACGACAGGACGGATCGAAGAATGCTTTGGATGAAGATGAATATAAGATACAAAAAAAAGGAATAAATATCAACGCTGCGGGCTATGAAAGTCCGTTGATTAATATTGGTTTTACTTCGGAAATTAGTGGTTATTTTTTTTTATTATTAAATTTAGTAATGATTTTTTTATCGAATTGTGTTGGGAATTTGTGGCGAAATATATCTCATGGTTAGTTTTGCCTCATTTTTTTTACCCTGCCATTTCACAATAATTTAAATTATTAACTTTACATAATTAATTCCAGAAATTAATACGTACGAAAAGAATTCAGATAAGGATTTTTATTGTAGTAAAATGATTGATGATTACATTTTTTTAAAAACTTTCCATATTTTTGCACTCCGAATAAACGTGTCTAATATTTTACATTTCGTTATCTTTTAGATTTTATTCACATATTTTTAAGTGAATAAAATATAAAAAATCATTTACAATTATGCAGAAGTGAAAAAAAGGAAATATCAATTTAATTAATTAACGATTCCTTTTTTCTTAGGTTATTTTCACTTTAAAATTGTATAATATTTCAGATCTTATTCACTTATGCTTTTTCTTTTCGCTTTCATTCACTTATAAATATTATTAACAGAAACTGCTACACCGGAAATTTAGACTAATTAGATATTTTTAGAGGTTAGTATATAGTTTTTTTTTTCTGATAAATACGTCTAGTAAGTATTTGATATTGATTGTTTTTTTTTATTTGTATTAAGTATTACATCATTACATTTCTTATAAAAGGCGATTGCCGTTAATAAATATTATTATTTTTAATATTTTATGATGTATTCATTTAATAATAATTATTTATTTATTTACGGAAAATTCACCATTTTACAAAAATTGTAACAATTTTTTACTATAAGTAGTAAATAGGCTATTACATATAAATAAACAATAACTAAAAATACAAATTAATAAATAAATTAATCAATTATTATCCTAAGTGGTTTTACGAGTTGTTGGGTTTTTCTTTCAATATATTGCAATCTTTAGCAAGCATTTAAAGTAACGATTTTTGTGTGGTTATTTTACGTTTCATTATCGTTCATATTTTATTCAGTTAAAAATGTTATAAATAGAATACTCTTTTCTACTTATAAACATTTTATTATAAATTTCATTCTACTATACATTTTTTTTCTGTTTTATTCACACTTGAGTTTATCATAATAAATGGAAGACCTGCTCAATTTTATGTGGCATCGTCAACGATTATTTTTTTAATAATTATTTCTTTAATTATATACTTTTAATGTGTCTTTTCTTACAATTTATTTAATTATTTCATCTTTTTTGAGCAAACGAAACACCGAGCCATTCACTTATCAATATTATTTATTTATTTTAATTTTTCCGGTTTTATTCACTTACAAATTTATTTACTTTTTCTCACAATTTATTCGACACACACAACACTTCACAAATTCCGGTTGAAACCCGCGCGTTTCGCACCCCGCACTGAAAATATTTTGACAAGCGAACCCCAGCCCCAGAAAGTGTGTCAACAGTCGTTCCGGCTTTTCACTTTCTTCGGGCAAAAACTCCTCCACCGGAGAAAATTCCCATCCCGCACGCAAAAAATTTAAATACCGATTTCAGGTAGGGACCGCTTCGGAAATCGTCAAGGGCGCAAAATTGGCCAAGGGTAAATATGTAAATAGAGGATGCGAAAAAAAAAAAGGATACCGACTGCGTTTGGTTGTAAAAGTGAAATCGGCACAAGGGTTGATTTTTTTTTGGCTTGTCCTTGCTGATGAAAGACGGTAATGATGGAAATTGAAAATATTTGAGTCAACGCAAATGGTGATTTTTTTGCTTGCGTTGAAATTCCTAGTATGCTTGGGTTAGTTGAAAGGGCTGAAAGGATTTCCAATTATATTTATACTTTAATGATTGTTGAGTTATATGAAGATGAAATACAATTCTTGTGAAGAAAGGATACTTAATCTTTAATAATAATAATCCTTTATTTGCATAATAGTAACATTGAATACAAAAATTGTATATACATATTAGTAAGAAAAATAAAATAAAGTTAAATAACAATTGAATGAAACAAAATGCGCATCATAAGGCGGGATTCAGTGATGGGACAAGCCCCAAACTGTTCTACCATAATAATAATACTTTTCATTAATAAAGAATAGAATACTCTTTTCTATTTATAAAAAAAATATTTTCAATTTCATTCTACTATACAATTTTTTCCTGTTTTATCCACACTTAATTTCATCATAATAAATAGAAGACCCGCTTAATTTTAAGTGACATCGTCAACGATTATTCTTTTTATAATTATTTCTTTCGAAATTTCTATATACTTTTAAAGTGTCTTTCCTTACAATTTATTTAATTATTTCAATTTCACTTTATTAACGAAATCTCCATTTACATGTAATTTGGAGAGATTAAAAATTTTACAAGAAAAGTGTGACGCACTGAAAACATTACAAAACA
Organism: Philonthus spinipes; assembly: GCA_963082785.1. NCBI lineage: Eukaryota > Metazoa > Arthropoda > Insecta > Coleoptera > Staphylinidae > Philonthus > Philonthus spinipes. The sequence goes on along the minus strand of OY720321.1, from coordinate 11,615,821 downwards.
TATTTATAAAAAAGGTAAATTATTTGGTCATTTTTTTCAGCAATCGAAACACTGAGGCATTCAATAATCTTTCATTAATTAGTACAATTATTTTATTTGCTAAACCCTACACCCTATGGGTAGAAAGGGACATTGAATATATTATTGACTAAAATTTAACGACTCCTATAAAAGAGAAAAGGTAACTTTATATTTATAATGATTTAATATAAATAGCAGAAAGACCTCCGGTCGTTAGTCCAGGACTGACAAACCTTCATTTTAGTATATATACTCTTCTTCTTCTCGAATCCTTATACCCTTTCATGTGTCGGGTGGAGTGTTTGTATTCAATGTTCGTAAAAATATAATTGTCTCAATAAAGATATTTGTATATGTGTATAATACAAAGTTATTTAAAAGGCTCAATTTATTAAATACACTCCCTTCTTCTCGAAACACCCTTTCAGGTATCAGATTTATTAAATACACTCCCTTCTTTTCGAAACACTCCTTTCAGGTTTATTTCGGCTAAATTTAACTTATTTGTCTAGTTAGCAAATTTCTGCGCTTAAATTAAATGTAAATTGAATTTTATTCCATTTTTTTAGAATATTATTATTTCAATAACATTAAGTGTTACTAGCTAAATTTACTCATTTTTAGGAAGCTGTGGATATAGATGTAGTCTGTCAAATTTTCTTTCTCTATCAGACAACTAGATTTATTAAATACACTCCCTTCTTCTTGATACACCCTTTCAGGTATCAGATTTATTAAATACACAAGAACTTATAATTTATAACACTTTATTAGTTCACTTATTTATGTATAAAAACAGGAGGAAGCCACATTTACACTATAGAAAGTCACTTGGAATGCAACAAGAAAGAAAAATTCTGCCCAGATTTATGGGATTTCATTTAAGATAGGAGGATTTTTTTTCTTTGATGGGAGTGATGTTTCAAAATATCTTTATTAATTACTATTCATTCATTTGGTCCACCTGGTTATTAAATGAAGTATAGCATTCTGTAATATCAAGTCATTTATATCAAGACTTTTATTAAACGAGACATTTTAAGTATTGAAAATTAATTAATGATGATAAATTAATATTTATTACTAAATTACATCCATCTACTTTTCAAGGAATTTTATTGTAATTCAAGAATATATTTTTAATTATTAACAATCTCTCAATAATATTTTTATTCTAAATAAATAGTTTTTGGTGACTGTTAAGGTTTTTTTTGCGTTATATTTGTGTTCAAAGTGTTTACTATTGTATTTAAAATTAGTTAGTAATATATATAAATTTATTGCATTTTATATGTATGTCTTATATTTGTAATAATGATTTATTCCGTTAAATAAATAAATAAATACATATCTGGTCAAATATTTAATCGATAAGAATATTGGGGAAAATTAAGAACCTTCCAACAAGACAGCAAAATATGTTTAATTTAAAAAAATATATCAAAAGTAATAAAACCAAAATGGTTTTGGACATACAAATTTGCTAAACAGACTTTTAGCTACCTGGTGGAGAAAAAATATTAGTCGAAAATGGGATGAAGAAACTGGGAAATTTCATGATACTAAAGATTACAAGCAATCATCATCGTTTTATAATAAAATAGATAAATTAGAAGCTTTATTTCAACTAATTACTGTTTATATAAATTTAATTTTCAAATTATTTATTCAAATTCAATTTATTTAAATTATTTCGATATATTTTTTTTGCTTCATCGTTTTTACTTCAGTCAATGTCAAATCAAATTTAGATTTATCAATATTCAAATTAATTATTCGTGCGACCGAATGTTTGTGTATTAAATATTCGGTCGGACGTCAGAATACGTTACGAATAACTTTAATTGACCCAATAAAAAATATTATATACACAAATATATTATTCATAATTAATAATTAATTAAGTCATTTCGTAAACGCGGACCTTTTCATTCCGCCGCCGTAATTAAGTTTATGCTTTTATAATTTCGCACCGAGCTTACCGATTTCGCTTTTTTGTGCGTCCTTCGGCGACAACCCTCTGGCCGTAAAAGTGGTTTTAATTTTTTTACGATTCCCCCTCATTTTTTGTTTGTTTCAAGACAAAAAATAATTCGTCGCTCTGAGGTAATTATTATTTTTCCATTGGAAAAAATTAATTTCATAAATATTAATGTTTAATTTCTGTAATAATTTTGTTAGATAATTTTTTTCTGGCATTTTTTTTTATTTTCATAATCTGATAGCCTGAAGTACAATCAGCATTTAGTTTGATTTGATTTAATACAATTGATTTAATTTTACTGATTGTATTTGAATTAATTTAATTGATTTATTTTAACATCTTTAAATTATGTAAGGCATAGCTGTACTGGCGAGGGATAGATCCCGAAACACGTGTCTGCAGATGGCCCTAGGCTAAAACTACACAAATTCAGAGTGCTGTAGAGGGGAACAAGTTTTCTTTCTAAGATATTTTTGAGAATATTTAATAGACTTAATTACTTAAATTGGTTAAAAAACGGATTTCGTTATTTTTTAAAATATTATTAATTCTATTTTGTAATTTAAAAAAAAATATTATTTCAATGGATTTAACACCAAAATCCATTGAAATAATATTTTTTTTAGTTGGGCTAAAACTACGGACATTCAGAGTGCTATGGAGATCGAATAGGATATTCCTCAGCAGATTTTCTTTCTTTATAACATAGTTAGGAGTCTTTTTAGTAGATTTATGCGATTAAATTGTTTATGAAACGTATTTTTTTATTTTTTTAGAATTTTTGATTGTTTCAATGCGTTTTCGTCCTTATCTTAAACTGCACATATTTAAAGTGCTGTAAAGGGGAAGAGGATGTTCCTGAACAGATTTTCTTTTTATTTTAAATAATTGGAAGTTTATTTAGTAGATTTTTGTGCTTAAAATATTTTTTAAACGTTTTTGTTTTTAATTTTTTTAGAATTTTATAAATTCAAAGAGTTTGGAGCTAAAACTTTACAATTTCAGAGTTTTGTAGGGAAGGAAATGACGTTGTCGAACAAATTGTGTATTTAGAAAATTGCTGTTTACGTGTTTGATAATTTGTGTGTAATTCCTCCGTGGGTTATTAATTTATTTAATATAATTTTATTGTACTGAGAATAATTAAATCAACAACCTTCTACAAAAAAAACGAAATATCATTTATTGTTGCGTGTGGTAATGATATTTTTTTACAGCCCGCTTTATTTTTCCTAATTAAAAATTATTAAAAAAAATTATACGACTTTTATGATTTTTACGAAACACCATGTCCTTCTTAGTAAAACAAACCACATCCCAGATATTTCGTAAGATTTAAAAAAACACCGGTTTCAAATTTCGAATCGCTGATAAAATCCGAATCTGAGTTACGGCCAGGTAGTTTCCCACGAGATTTAATCACACCCCTCCCTCGGCCATTTTGTATTTATCCAAGAAGAAGAAAAAATACCTGACGACATTCGTTGACGTCTATATTGGAATTCCGAGAGTGTCAGCTTAGGCGCGCTTAAGGACGGATTTTATTGGCCAAAACGTCCTGAAATAATATTAACTACGAACCAGGTGATGAATAAATTACGAGGATGCGCGCGAGGATTAAATCGGCAGATGGTGAGCGAGTGTGTGGAATGGGGATTAATCGTAACAGGAAAATATATTTAAAAATAGTAAAGATTTTTTTGTCCTAAAAAAAAGGATAATATTTTATTTAGTCTTATATAACATCGTTATATGTTCCTCTCTACTTCTCAGTATGAGGTGAAAAAGGATAATAATAATTTATTAATACACAACAGCTAAAAGAAAAAATAATTGAAATAGATAATTCCAAATACGTATTTAAGATTTAAAATACATCAAAATTTCATAACAGTAACAGCTCGAAGATAAGAGCGAAGTAACGTAAGTAACGTATGCGAATGCTAAAATGTAAGCGCAGAAATATGCGTTCGAGATCCAAGTAGACTATTGCACGTTCAATTCAAATTCAAATGGATGGACGCAGTGAATCCAAATTTCATCAAGATTTGAACTATTCTTAAAATTTTTCGAAAAACCTTATTTGCATTTATTGTGACAACAATAATTTGAAAAAAAATTAGGACTCCCTCACTCTCTTAACCCCTATTATTCATCGTGAATGCGATATTTAAAAAAAAATCGTTTAACCAAAACAATTTTAAAAAAATAACAAAATTCGTAAAAGTTTTAAATGTTCGTAAAATCACAGATATAAAAGAGGAAATTATTTATTAATTATTTTCAAATTCTTTTTATTTAATTTAATAAAATCCGTTAAACAAAATAAGCACAAAAATGTATTACAACAGTATTTATAATAATTCTGTTTGATTAAATAAAATGAAACGAAACAAAAATGATTCACACATTTGCAGCTATTTAAATTACAATGAAATTAAACAAGGAAAATTGTTTGGCAATGATCAATAGATGTTTGTAAAACTTACAGTGTAAATATTTTTTGCAGTTGAAAAAAAGGGATTGATCGAATTTAATTGATCATTGCTAAAAAAATGTCCTTATTTAATTTCATCGTAATTCTGTTTGAGTTTTTAATGATATATTTCACAGAAACAATATCTTTTTTTATTTCATGGTTAGAAGAAGGAGATGAAAAAAATATTTAGATTTCCACAATAAATATTTTTTGAGAATCAACGAATTTTTAATAAAACAAGAGTCAAATATGACAAAAGTCATACATTTGTACTGTCTTGAAAAAAAAAAAACATGATTTAAATTTTTAACTGTGAATTACTGAACAAATAATGGAACAAACCTTGCGGGGAACAAGAAAGAGTGTGGGATTTATTTCAAAGGCGCACCGAGAAAAACAAATGAACGGTAAACAGGTGGGCCGGGGACAAATACGGCGGTAAATATTTGATCCGGTTTTTAGCGCTAATTGTGTGTAAACTCTGTATGAATGGCAGCGAAAATAACACGAGTCATTATCAAACGCGTAAACGGCGGTTTACAGAATAAAACGGCTGATAATTATGAGGTTTAATCTGAAAACAAAACACAAAAAGTATTATTTGTTGTGAGATAAATATTTATGTGTGTGATATTTGGATATTAAACCAATTTATAACAATAAAAGTAAAAAGTATTCAATGATAAGAAAATCTATTAAATAGATAGAATTTCAGTCCGCATCAATTAAACATTAGACATAATTATCATAATCCTTTTGGCTCAAATTGATATTATCATATTCTTTCTTTCTTAATCTTATCCTCTTTTACCCGTATTGGGTGTCGAGTATTATCATATTAATTAGCAATAATTATTATTTATTTGAAAAATAAAATCTTGTATTAAAAAATAAAAATTAATTAATTAAAATAAATATCACTCGAATAAAAATTGTGAACCCGCCCAATGTTATCCCTTATTGCGGTTTTTCCCTTTACTTATTGTAGGTATAAGTAAGCCGCACAGCAGTTGTTAGAATTAATTGTTATTGATAATGCTTAGCACTTGAAATATATATCTAACCATTTGAAAATAAAATATGAAGAAAGGACACAACATTGTTAATTTTTCATGAGTATACTCTTCACGAAACTCGAAAATATATATCGTTTATTATTTACTCACCTTCTTATTCTCACTCAACCCTAATTTTCTTTTCTTCCAACTGAAACATATTTGTTTATTGTTTATTAACGGTAAGTCCATTTAAATACATATTGCTTTATACTAACTATACATTAAAAGATAAAGGAGGGTTACAATATAAGTATAACATCGATAAATTCCCAGGCAAATTTGTCGGCGCGTTTAAATCGGCGGACATTTTTACAACCCCGCGTCTTCTTCTCCACCGAGCGAAGCGAACGCTAAAGGGGGCCGCGCCCTTCGCCATTCGCCACTCGAGCGCACAAAAGAAATTTGTTTCCTCTCCACCATTGCAACACAAAACGAAAAGGGACATAACTCAACCCCGCTTTGTCTCGCATTTCATATAAACCAAAAGAAAATAATAAAAAAAAATAGAGACGTTCTCAGAATGTAAAGAAGAAACAAAGCAAAACAAAACCCCCCGTCGTGAGCGACGAAAACAACGATTCGAGATAGGCTGGTCGATATACATAAATGTAAAGTAATGAAAGGTTTGAAGGGAGAAAATAACAGGGGGAGAGATGTGGAAGATGCGATCGGATTCGGGATGGGAATTGATGTTTATGTAAATAAATCCGAGCCGCTGGGATCGTTTCTCATAATTTTACGACGCGCGGAAGGCTTGAGGGTTCTTTTTCGAAGGGAATGGGATTGTGGAGTGTTGGATGTTGTTAATTCACAACTCGATGTGTAAACACGTGATTTATTCATAAATGTAAGCGCACCGTTGAGAGAAAAGAATTTTTGTTAATTTGGATTTTAATAATTTCGTTCATACGGTGGCTATAAATCACTAGGAATTTATAATCCGTGCACAACTTCAAGTTTATTTATGTATTGTTTAGTTTGATTGGAAGTCGAATCAAAATAAACAATACATAAATAAACTTGAAGTTGTACACGGATTATAAATCCCTAGTGATAAAATGAACTGTGTGTTCCATTTTCAAGGAATTTATATCTACTTTGTTATTTTATCCTTTGGAATTTTCACAATAATTTTGAATATAAAACCAAAGGTAAGATGGCAAGACAATGTACAAAAAGGCGAAGAGTTTCTGAGAGCTAAGAATTCGAGAGTAGCAGCAAGGGGTAGAGAAAAATGGTTAAGGAGATTGAGGGATGCCATAATTAAGCTCCACATTTATTAACAAATAAATATGGAAAAGCATTGAAAATAATAAATAAAACGCTCGGAAGGCTTGAGGAGTTGGTTTGTATTTTGTGAAGTATTGGATGTTGTTAATTCACAACTTGAAATATTAACACGTGATTCATTAATATTGTAATTACAAGGATTCAGGTAAAGAAAATTGTAGGAAAAATAAATTTGATAGAAACCAGCATTCATGCACTTTTTTAAATAATTGAATTAAAAATGATTTAGCAGAAAAACCGATGGTCGATAGCCATTTTCTGAGGCTTAACTAGAGGTTTATGATTGTAATGTAAATATTGTAATGTAATTTAATGTATCTCTCAGAAATAAAGATTTTCTATATATATAAAAATAATTAATAATGCAGACAAAAATATTAATTATTTTCAAATCATTATTTCATTCATTCATAATCGACACTTATTTATCGGCATTAGCCAGTGTTGAGTAAAATCATTTTTATTTAATTTATTAGCATAATTTTGTCCTGAGAGGATTAAAACTGTGTAACAAAGGAGAGTTCCGTTGATTAATAAATAATTAAATAAATAAATAAACCCCTTCAGGAAACAATATTTTTTCTTACAAAAATCTAGTAATGGATAGCTATAGAAACTGTTCGATCTCTCATTTGCTGGATATTTGTTATAATATTTGAGCAATGGAACTAGATTTTTGCAAACAAAAATAATTTTGTACTGAAAGAGGGTTAAGAACATATTTTTTCTTAAATTGGATCTTTATAATTACAATTTATATATTCTTTTTAAACATCTTGAGTAATAAAATTGTAATTACAAGGATTCAATTAAAAAAAGCGACCGTTTTAGCCAGATATAGTTCAAATATTCCAACAAATTGTTGAGCTATTGCATCACACAATTTTTTGTATAAAAAAATATTTGGTTCTAAAATGATTAAAATTATGGCTTTTTTGGATTCTTGTAATTACAATTTATAAAAATTCTTTAAATAATCTATAGCATAAATCCAATTAAACAGAAATCCATCATACCTTGTAAAAAAATTAGAAAAGAAAATATTAAATGCGGTCAATAAAAATTCCCTCATTCTATTTAGCGTCATTGCAAAAATTACTTACTCTGTAAGATTATTACTATCTTCAAGCAAAAACTGAACAAGTGAGGGAAGGAATAGTAATCAAAACTATTCGATTGTTCGAAGATTTTTTATAAATTGTAATTACAAGGATCCAATTAATAAAAAGCGGCAGTTTTAACTAAAAGTAGCTCAAATATTGTAACAAATTGTTGAGCTATTCTATCACTATTTTATTTTATAGAAAAAAAAATATATATTTGGTTCTAAAATGATTAAAACTATGGCTTTTTTGGTTTCTTAAAATTATAATTTATAAAAATGCTTTAAATAATCTAGAGCACAAATCCAATTAAACAGAAATCCATCACACCTTATAAAAAAATAGGAAAAAATATTAAATGCGGTCAATGAAAATTCCCTCATTCTACTTTGCGTCATTGCAATAATTACTTACTCTGTAAGTTACTTAAGAAAAATTGAACAAGTGAGGGATGGAATAGTAAACAAAACTAATGATCGAATATTTTTTATTACTGTTTAATCCCTCACTTCTTAGAAGAATTTTTATAAATTGTAATTACAAGAATACAATTAATAAAAAGCGACAGTTTTAACAAAAAATAGCTCAAATATTGTAACAAATTGTTGAGCTATTTTTTTTTATAGAAAATAATATATTTGATTTAAAATGGTTATCGTTTTTTTTAAAATTTTATTCTTGTAATTACAATTTATAAAAATTCTTCTAACAAGTGAGGGATTAAACAGTAATCAAAACTATTCGATCCTTCACTTGTTCAATTTTTGCTCGACTTTATAAAAATTCTTTAAATAATCTCGAGCATAAACTCAATATTAAATAGAGATCCAGTGTAATTCGCAGTGAAATCCTTCATGAATCCTCTCACAACTGGATAAAGAAAAATTACGAAACCGATTGCATTCCCGCATCGCCAATTATTCGAATCAAAAGAGAATCCGATCGCCCGAGCTCGGAGAACGGGTCACCCGAGAAACCAGCCGGCATTCCTTCTTTTTTCTTCTCCTCCTCTCATTTTTTTCGTCTTCTCCTGCAGCCATCTCGGGCATTTTTCCTGCCGTCGCAGGCAAGCGGGCAATTCACGTCAAGTGTCGCAATAACATCGCCGAGTTTATCGAGTGTCTTGTCCTCTGGCTAAAGCGAGAAGAAGAGGCGTTTCGCGCGATTTGAAATATGCCCGCTCGGTGGTGATTATCGTAAAAGCGAGCGGGTTGTAAATTTTGTAGATTTTCGCGATTAGTTGTTTTTTTTTTTGTGAGCGTATAAGCGATGTTTCTCTTATTCATTATTGTAAATTCCATTATCGAAAACCATGATTGTAGAATATAATCAAGAACTTTTCTCTTCTATAGTGTTTTATTTTTTATTTATTTTTTAAATAAATAAAATATATATAAACAAATATCTTTATTCAAGGGACTTTTACATTATATTAAGTACAGTATTGTATAGTATATTATATTATATTCATTCATTATCATCTATTCATAACATCCTTTAATCATAACTCATCTTCAGAGCTAAACAATGGCAGAAAGACCTCGGGTCGATAGCCTATGAAAGGACAACCTCAAATTATATACCGTTAATTTGAGGTTGTCCTTTCATAGGCTATCGACGTCTTTCTGCCATTGTTTAGCTTTGTAGATGAGTCATGATTAAAGTATGTTACGAATAGATGATAATGAATGAATAGATATGTGATAATGTCTGGTTAGGGTGATTATATGTAAAAAAATATATTTACAATAAAAGTAACCATACGCTTGGATGAAATTTGCACTAATTCAAGGTGCTGTAGAGATGGTTTGGATGCGTCTGCGGTTGCACTAAGATTACAGGGTTCACGAAAAAGATAAATTGATGCGGTTTTCAGCATTACATTTCTAAAGAATGTAGCTACATTCTCAGTAAAGACCATTTTAATAGTCCATCCATAGGGAACAAAAAAAAATCGCAAAATTGTGCAAAAATTTCCCTCAAATTGTGAAGATCAATTTTGCAAGTAAACTGAGTGAAAACTAAATGTTCGATGAAGCTCAAATTCTCAGAGATTATTCCTCTATTCTTTGGCTACATTTTAGTATAATATGAAGTCATTTGGAGATTTTCAGATTTTCGCAGAAATTCCACTTTTTTGCATACGAAATTTTCAATTTTCCAACAAATTTTTTTTGTTTCAAAAAAATTCTCAAAAAATTCAGGAATACCCTTGAAGATAGTACAAACAACATTGACTATTTATTTTCCACCAAAATATTCATTTTCAGTCATTTCCCACCGTTTCAATTTGCTCCTCCAAATTAACACGAGACCTTATGGAAACGGTTTAATGAAAGCCCGCCGATTGGCCGTTTTGGATGCGTCTAAGATTACAGGCTTTACAAAAAAGATAAATGGATGCGGATTTCAGCATTACATTCCTAAAGAATGTAGCTACATTCTCAGTAAAAACCATTTTAATAGTTCATTCATAGTGGACAGAAAAAAATCGCAAAATTGTGCAAAATTTTCCCTCAAATTGTGAAGATCAATTTTGCAAGTAAACTGACCGAAAACTAAATGTTCAATGAAGTTCAATTTCTCCTAGATTATTCCTCTATTCTTTAGCTATATTTTAGTATAATATGAAGTCATTTGGAGATTTTCAGATTTTCGCAGAAATTCCACTTTTTTGCATACGATATTATCAATTTTCCGTCAAAAATTTATTCTTTCAAAAAATTCTGAAAAAAATCAGGAATACCCTTAAAGATAGTACAAACAACATTGACTATTTATTTTCCTGAAAAATACTATTTTTCAGTCATTTCCGTCTGTTTCAATTTGCTCCTCCAAATTAACACGAGACCTTATGGAAACGGTTAAAGAGAAGCGCGCCGATTGGTCGTTTTGGACGCGTCTGCGGTTGCACCAAGATTACAAGTTTCACAAAAAAGATAGAACCATCTAGTTTTAAGCATTCGATTCACAAAGAACGAAGCTATATTTTCACCCAAGATCATTGCTTTAGATCGCCTAAAACCGCTATAAAAAAATTGCGAAATTGAACAAAATTTTCACCCAATTTACGAAAGCCAACTTTACGGGCACACTGAGCAAAAACTTAATTCTCGATGAAGCTCATATTTTCATAGATTATTCCTGCATTCTTTAGCTACATTTTGGTATAATATGAAGTCATTTAGCGGTTTTCGTATTTTTGGGGAAATTCCACTTTTTTCCGTAGTTATTTCATTTTCAGTCATATTTTTTTTATTTCACAAAATGTTAAGGAAAAATTTAATAGCCAGTATTGTTTGTATTATCATCAAAGTCATTCATGATTTTTTTTTAGAATTTTATGAAAGAAAAAAATATTACTGAAAATGAAATAACTATTGAAAAAAAGTGGAATTTCCATAAAAAATATGAAAACTGCTAAATTAGTATTATTTATTTGTAAGGGTATACTATCGAAAAAAGTGGAATTTCCCCGAAATATTCTCCTATTCCTATTCCTATTCTCAGTCATTTCGGACTATTTAATTTGCCCCTTGAAATTAACACGAGGCTTTATGGAATCAATTTAAAATGTAAAATCTTCCGATTGGCTGTTGCGGATACTTCTGCGTTTGCACTAATATTATAAGCTTCACAAAAATGATAGAACCAATAATAATTTTTTTAAATATCGTTGATTTTTTTTCTTTCAATAAAATTCGAAAAAGCTTTCGAAAACAACATTGAAAATAATAAATAAATGTGATGGCTACAAATGACTTGGTATTTATAATCCTGTTTAATTAAGCTCCACATTGACTAAAATAGGAGATATCTCTTAGGACTTTAAATTTATGGATTATGGAATTGTATCCAATAAACAAAATAAATAAATTTAAAATAATGAAAGACTTTTTATGAGAATTTAAATAAAATCGTTTAACAATAAGTAAAAGCTCGATTAAATACGGACTTCCATAAAAATAGCAACACCTAGAATTGTTGCTATTTTTTTTTTTTTTTTCACGAGGCGAGACGGTTCTTTTTTATAGCAACACCTAGAATTGTTGCTATTTTTTTTTTTCACGAGGCGAGACGGTTCTTTTTTATAGCAACACCTAGAATTGTTGCTCTTTTTTATGAAAGTCCGTATTTAATCGAGCTTTTAGTTATTTTGGGAAATATATAAATAATTTTTAAAATCTATTGCTAACTCTAAACCTGTGAAAAAGAAGAAAAAAAGTATAGTTGCAGCTGTGTAAATCAGTTAGGATAAAATCAAATGTAAAGCTCCCGGAGCTTTCAACCCTGTGCAGCTTAATATAGTTGTATTTTATAAAAGACAAATCCCCAACGCGCCGCCGTTCCTTGTTTTCATTCCGTTTTATTTATTTTTCTTTTTGTGTTTCAGAAGGGGCGCAAAGGCGACGACCTCAACATGGAGTGAATCCACCGGAGAAGAAGACGTCACGTCCTAAATTATCTCCCATCTGTCTCTCCCTACCCCCGGAGTCGGCCATCTTAGGTGAGTGTCTTGTTGTTCATTTTGCGGTGATATCTCGGTAATTGGAAAGGCACGGCGAGGCAAGGAGAGGCAAAAAAGGAGGAGGCCCGCCTTTGACATATTTATTCGTCGCAGCCGGTTCTCTCCGCCGCTCGTATCTGTCAGGCCCGTCTTCATTAACTACGGTATCTAATGTGTCTGCGCCCGGTGGTGGAGATTCCTTTATTTTCCTGCGAGTCAACCCCACCCGATCATTTTCTCCGTTTCACGAGGCGAGACGGTTCTTTTTTTACAATTTATTTCTGAGATAAGTTACCGAAAAGGAGAATGAGCGGGAGGAATGCCGGCGGCTTAATTACGTGTTTCGGTTTTTCGAGGTGTGTTTCTGAATGACTAAATTTCTTTCGGGAGTCCCAGACGATATCTTCATGGTATTCCATTAGCATATAAGAAGGATTGCCTACAATTTGATTAATCTCGAACACTGGAAAATACATTATTCAATTTATTCTAATATGAAGGCTTCAATTTCAAACTTGATTTAATAATTAAAAATTAACTGTCATACTAATATAATGTTAATTTCAAGGAGAAAATTGAAATGGTCGGAAACGACTGAAAATGAGTATATTTTGGGGAAACTAAATAGTCAATATTATTTGTAATATCATCATAATATTCGTGATTTAAAAAAAAAATTAAAGAAAAAAAAATTAACAAAAAATTGTAAAAATCATGGAAAAAAGTGGAATTTCGGTGAAAATCCGAAAATTTCCAAATGACTTCATATTATACTAAAATGTAGCTAAATAATGGAGGAATAATCTGTGAGAATTTGAGCTTCACAAAGAATTTAGTTTTACTTCAATTTATTTTCTAAATTAATCTTCCTAATTTCGGGAAAAATGTTGCTCAATTTTGCGATTTTTTTTCTCTCGACTATGGATGAACTATTGAAATGGCCTTTACTAAATATATAGCTACATTTTCTAAGAATGTAATGCTGAAAACCATTTCCGTTTATCTTTTTCGTGAACTCTGTAATCTTGGTCCAAACGCAGAAGCATCCAAAATGGCCAATCTGCGGACTTCGCTTAAACCATTCCCATAAGACCCCGTGTTAATTTCAAAGAGCAAATTGAAATGATCGGAAATGACTGAACATGAGTATTTTGGGGCAAACTAAATAGTCAATGTTGTTTGTAGTATCTTCAAGGATATTTGTGATTTTTTTCAGAATTTTTTGAACGAAAAAAAAAATTGACCAAAAATTGAAAAAAGTATAAGGAGTTAGTATGGAATTTCGGCGAAAATCCTAAAATCTCAAAACAACTTCATATTATATGAAAATGTAGCTAATGAATTGAGGAATTATTTGTGAGAATAAGAGCCTCATCAAGAAATCGGTTTTTGCTTATTGCCCTCGTAAATTAGGCTTTCGTAAATTTAGCGAAAATTTTGTTTATTTTCGCGATTTTTTTCTAGCGGTCTTAAGCGATCTAAAACAATGATCTTGGGTGAAAATATAGCCTCATTCTTTGTAAATCGAATACTGAAAACTAGATGATTCTATCTTTTTTGTGAAACTTGTAATCTTAGTGCAACCGCAGACGTATCAAAAACGGAAAATCGGCAGGCTTCGCCTAAATCGTTTCCATAAGGCCCCGTGTTAATTTAAAGAAGCAAATTGAAATGGTCGGAAATGATTGAAAATTGGTATTTTGTGGGAAACTAAATGGCCAATGTAGTTTGTAGTGTCATCAAGAGGAATCGTGATTTTTTTCAGAATTTTTTGAAAGAAAAAAAAAATACCGAAAATTGAAAAAAATATGAGGGATTAGTTTGGAAAAAAGTGTTTTTTCGGTGAAAAAACAAAAACGGCCTAATGACTTGATATACCAAGATGTAGCTAAGGAATGGGGGAATAATCTGTGAGAATTTAAGCCTCAACAAAAATTTAGTTTTCATTCAGCAGCGCTTGATATTCGCTAATATCAATTTTGCGAGCGTGCTGAATGAAATTTTTGTTGAGGCTTAAATTCTCACAGATTATTCCCCCATTCTTTAGCTACATTTTGGTATATCAAGTTCAGGTTTGGACATACGAAATAGAAAGATAGTCTTTGTGTAGAACGTGCCTACATTCTTTACGAATAGATTGTCTGAAAGAAATATACAAAATAATTAATAAAAATTACAAAATCATTATATATGTTAATTGGCTTTCAACCAGTAGTCTTTCTGCCTGTTTTTTCATGTTTATATCCATGTCGCGATTTTTAAATATAAATGTTCTATATTTTGGCAGTCAGGCATAAATTAGTAATATTATTTTGACGTCAGTTTCTGCCCTGTCTTGTATTTGTCATAGTACAAAAAATAAATCCATTCTAGCCTGACCTTTGCTTTTATTACAACTTTTTGTTTCTTGTCCACATTGTTTCCACACCCTTTCCGACAACTTTTATTACCCCCGACACATCACCGGGATCTCCTCACACGTCTCTCGCCCCACCACTCCGAAAAAGGGAACCCGTCTTCTTCTTCGTCGACTTTCGATTTTTATTGCGCCATTTTTTTCGTCTTCTTCTTCATCGTCCAAAAGGGTGGCCGCCACCCTACCTGCCGGAACGCCGGCAATGGAAAATCAGACGTCCTCGCAAATCCTGAAACGCGACCGGTTTTAGTTTTAATGCGTCCTTCGTTTTGTGCTCACAAGGACACACGCGTGTTGTATGGTGCGCCAAAAAAATAAAACCATTTGGATAAATGACAGTGATTTTCGGGGAGTGTGGCGAATTATTTTTTGCTCGGGGTTTTCTGAAAAGTGTTCGAATTTTTTTCGTTGGGATTTTTTTTTTGGTTCGTGATGAAGTTGTTCGTTTGTTGCGAAGGTTTCGGAAGAGTTTTGAATAGATTTGTGTGTGGACATTTATAGTTAGTGCTTGCTAACGTTTTGTTTTATACTGTTGAAACACAAA
Organism: Philonthus spinipes; assembly: GCA_963082785.1. NCBI lineage: Eukaryota > Metazoa > Arthropoda > Insecta > Coleoptera > Staphylinidae > Philonthus > Philonthus spinipes. The sequence continues at coordinate 11,600,419 of OY720321.1, read as the reverse complement.
TTAATTTAAATAAACTGAAATAATATGCTTAATTAAGTGAAACAAACAAAGTGTTTTAACTAACTAACTAACTAACTAAACATCTTTATTCAAACGTGTATATGTATGTACAGTAATATATAAAATTAAAATTATATTCTCAGATGAATTGGCTATTGACCGGAGGTCTTTCAGCCCAAGAATTTTGATTTTAATTAAATATCCTGAATTAAACTAAAACAAAATTAATTAGAATAAAAGTACAAAAAGAAAAAGTGATTACAAAATATAATAATAAATAAATGAGATTAATTTATGTAATGATAAAAAACAATATTTTATTACATTAAAATTAACTAACTATTTTTATATTAGTAATTAGTAATATTTGATATTACTATTTAATATAAAAATTAACATTGATTTAATAATAGACAGTAAATAAATATATATATATATAAACATCTTTATTCAGATAATTACATTTTTACAAACATTGAACACTAAAATAAAAGTTTGTCTGTCTTGGGCTATCGACCGGAGGTCTTTCTGCCCTAGTAAATAAATATTTATTTATATACTGTCAGTTCAACGATACTTCAGTACAAATACAATGTTACAAATATTTTATATATTAAATAAATAAACATATGAAGTTGATTTAAAAAAAATCAGTGGTTTTAACAAATACAATATTTTAATTTTTGATCATGACTGAATGGTAAAAGCCAAAGTAAAAAAAAACTACAATGAGTGTTAAGTGAGAAATTAATGAAATATAAAGTGAAGAGTGATTAAAAAGGTGAATTCTTCAAGAAATGCGGGAACTTTTTAATAAACGCTTGAGTGATTTGTGCATGGAAACTTGGATTTACAAAAAGGGCGACAAGCTTTTCTGAAAAGTGAGTATTTTGTTTGAATGATTATTCTTTAATTCACATCGCAAAAATTATTCTATTTATTGTTGTACAATATTTCTTTTTGAGTTAGATTTTTTTACCCTTCAAGGAATTAACAATGCTACGAAGGATTCGAAATAGCACGAAATGACAGAAATTAATTATTTTACTGCAAACTAAGTAGCTAATATTCTTTCTTTCACCATCACCAATGAGATTTTTTTCCTCAAGGAATTAACAGTCAGATTAAAAAAAATCATCCGTTGTATATAATATAATAATATAATTATATATAATATAATTGTATATATATATTTTTTTGAATGTTATTTTAGAAAAAAAAACTGCCAATATTAAATTAGAGGGCAGAATCGAAATATTTTATATACATATAAATCTTTATTGGCAGATTATTTTTAACAAAGTAATAATAATAAATAAATACAATAAATAACTAACATAAAAATAAATTCTTCTGTCAATCGGCTATCGACTGTTGGTCTTTCCGCCTGATTTTGTAGACGTCTGTCCTTGTCAGTTGCTGTGTCAAAAAGGTTTTGATCGCTAATGTCTTATGAAATGAATTTACTTGTCGTGATCACTAAAGTCATGAAATGATGGAAATATTTTATTTTACTTCATCCAAATTTAAATAAGTATAATCATTGTGATAGAGAGCAGCAATATCTTTATTACCAGACTTATACAGAGTATTATAAACTTTAATTTTTATTTGTTTAATATTACAGCGCTTGTAAATAGTTGTCTGTAATGAGCTATCGATTATTCTGTCCACATTTTAATAATAACGAATTTATTCAATATTATAAAAAAAATCAAATTATTACAAAATTCAAGTAGCATTGAAAATGGTGAAGTTCAGCTTAGCAATATAATATTTGCTGGCTTTCGAACTAATCATAACTACAACTAAAATTAAAAGCTTGAATCCCAATAATTGATTTAATTTTCTGGGAATCCAACAATATTTTGTAATGTTCGATTGGCTTGTATAAAGAAAATCATAAATATCGTTTGGCATTAATTTTCAAATTTATTTCTGGAATTACTCAAAAAGTGTATTAGAAATATTCCAAAAAAAAATCCAAATGATAACCCATTAAAATATTTGATTTATAATAATTTCAATCCAGTAATATTTTATAATTTTCGTCTCGTCTGGGAAAAAAAATCACAAGTGCCAGTTGGCGTTAACTATTTTCAAATTTCATTCTGGAATTACTGAAGAAATGTATAAGAAATATTTTAAAATAAATACCAGAGGACAACCTATTAAAATATTTGATTTACTTCTTTTTCAATCAAGCAATATTTCATCATGTTTGTCTCACTTGGGCAAAACAAATCATAAGTGCCGTTTCGCATTAGCCACTTACAAATTTCTTTCTGGATTTACTCAAAAAATGTATAAGAAACATTGCAAAAAAATCCAGATGATAACCCAATTAAAATATTTGATTTACAATAGTTTCAATCCAGCAATATTTTATAATTTTCGTCTCGTCTGGAAAAAAAAATCACAAGTGCCAGTTGGCGTTAACTATTTTTAAATTTCATTCTGGAATTACTGAAGAAATGTATAAGAAATATTTTAAAATAATTACCAGAGAATAGCCTATTCAAATATTTAATTTACATCTCTTTGAATCTAGCAATGTTTCGTAATTTTCGACTCGCTTGGAAAAAAAAAACAAAATCATAAGAGCGTTGCCTATTTTCAAATTTATTCTAGGAATTACTTAAGAAATCTATAAGAAACATTTTAAAATAATTACCAGAGGACAACCTCTTCAAGTAATTGATATCTTTTTGATTTTTATATTAAATCGAAATAAGTTCAGCTTCAAATGTTATTGGTTGGTTTTGAATCTAACTACAACTAGAACTAAAAGTTTTAGAGCTAGAATCCCATCTAATAATGATCAGAGCTTTAAATTATCACAAACAATTTAAATAAAGTAATAAAATGAGAAAAGGATTAATTATATAGTTAGTGAAAAGATTATATTTATAATACACAAATTATTAATGTTTTTTTCACATGTTATTGCTTTATTGGAATTAAATGAAATAAATAAGATTTGAAGATTAATGAATTAATTTCATTCTTGAGCCAGACTCTGTCAGTGCCGGACGTACATAGTGCGATTGAATTAAAACCAGTGACTCACCCTAGAGGGTGTCCAACTATGGAAACCGAAACCGACGAAAGCAAAACTGATAACTTCGAAGAAGTTGTTTACAAAAAACGTGGTCGGCCGCCCAAATTCAGCGTTGGAAAACCAGCCAAAAAAACCGCAACAGGTAACGCTAATCTCCCAAAAACCACGAATAAATCACTACACGCTGTGTTACAACAAATAAACGTACAACAACAGCAAATTATTAAACAACAAGCACACACAAACGCCACACAATCTCAACCACAACTACCATCACACAGCCAAAACCCCATAACCTACAACCCGGCAAACACAACATTATCATCACAGCAGGCAACACAACATATTACACAACCATCAACATATACACACCACACAAGCACAAACTCAACACAACATACAATGAAAAACACAACACAACATCCGACAAAAAACACAACTGCAACAGCTTCTGAATACAAATATTCATTCCACGTAATTACTACAAACGAATACACTAGACTACAAATGGTGCAAATATGGTTTGCCAATAACAACGACCAAGATGTCCTCATCATAAAAACTCAAAATGGATTCATTTTAAAATCCAACAAGGATAAGGCCACGTGTGTGCATAATCTAACCACACTCCAAAACAAAGGCATCGTCCGTGAATTCGGCGAGTCCGCGAAATCCACACCAAGCCAACGCGCGGCCACGGCTGCCCCCTCCTACTGCTGCGTCATACGGGGAGTAGAGCGCGAAATTGATGACGCCACAATCAGCGCGCGTCTCAACTCGCTAGGCTATCAGCACCGCTTCTGCCGCCGCATCACTTCAAAAGCCACAAATCAAGCCACTTTCCTTATCAGAATAATCACTGCTTCGTACGAGTCGTACACAAGTCTACTAAAAGACCAATTTAAATTCATGTGTAAAGTATACGCGGTAGAAGAGAGTACGCCGCCCCAACCATTACCTGCACCCTGTAAAAAATGTACAAAATTCGACCACGCTACTGAAAATTGTTCAGAAAAAATAACTTGTTCCAAATGTTCAGGAGAGCACCACACATCATCTTGTACATCAGATCTGCCCATTAAATGCAAATCCTGTGGGAAAGAAGATCACGGCGCCTGGTCCACTAAATGCCCTAACCGCCCCACACAGCCAATTCAAGGAATTCCCAACATTAAAATACACTTAACCAACAAGAAATCGGCAGAAATAGACAACAGCATAAAACAAAACTCACGCATACATCAACCCATCACCCTCCATGACCACATCCTAGATACGCTCATCACAGAAATAAACAATCCTAGCAACACTGACAGACAACTCCTCATCAAAAAACTCCGTGAACGTTTCATTTACTCGTTTCAAATAGATACGCACCTTTCATTTTCAGGCAACAGAATGTTTGTAGTTATGTTCGACCTGGACGATCCCAACAGCATCCCTCCCACAGTCCCTATCCAAGGTGTTAAAACCGCCCAAGCAGTAATTCACAATGGCTAACACAAGTATTGGTGTTTTATACACAAACATAAATTCAGTCTCTAACAAATCACTAGCTCTTCACAATTACCTATCCAATAATCCCATACATGTTAACCTCCTAGTCGAATCCAAAACAATTTCTCCTTTTTCCTTTGGCAATTGGCAATCTTTACAAATTTTGTCTACTCTACAGAACCGTAAATATCGCGGAGGATCTATAGTTGCTGTCCATCCCTCCATAAAACTCGGTAAAGCCAACCCGCCCAAAATAAACAATCCCCTCAACGAGTGCATACACGCAACCCTGAACCTACCTTCTACCCTAATCCACATATTTTTAGTTTACATACACCCACATTCCCCAATTGATGACACCATATTCACCAAAGCTTCGCTATATGACAACGTGATCATTATCGGAGACATGAACTTAAATAAATCCAAATCCCGACATCTCGCAAACTTTATTTCCAACTCCCATTTCACTCGTATCCACACCCCACCCACTTTCCTTATGAATGATAACCAATCCTCAACACCAGATGTTCTACTATGCACCCTTAATATAAAACACCTAATCCATTCAGTTACCCTAATTCCAGACTTATGCTCCGATCATCTATCCATCCAATTCCAAATAAACATTACGCAAAATATACCTCCACCAATTCCAGAATTTATCCTTGACTACAAAAATTGCAAGCTTAACATCGTCACTCAGGACGTCACAAACTTTATAAGTAACAATCCTATCATCAATACCAATATCATATCACAATTCAATAATACCCTATCCCAGTCCATCACGAACAATACCCCTAAAATTAAAAAACAACCCTACAAATACCCTCTTCCTAATTATATCCTAAAATTAATAAAATATAAGAGACAAATATATAGAGACATTCGACAGACAGATACCACAGACTTACGAACACAATTTAACAAATTGAGCAAGGACATAAAACAGCTTATACAACAATACAAAACCGACAGATGGTTGACAGCTTGTCAAAAAATTAACGAAAGCAAAGGGAAGACGTACTGGGCAGAAATAAAAAAGCTCAGTAAATACAGAAACACACATACCGTTACACAAATTACTGACCCGACGACAAAAGAGATAATTAACGATAAACAAGAAATAGCCGACAAATTTGCAGAATATTTTGAAGACATATACAGACATACACTAGACGCTTCATTTGACAATAACTTCTTCAAACGCGTAAACGACTGGTACAATGACTTTTTTACTCAAAACGTTTCACCCAACACCACTGATGAATTGACAGATAACAAGTATTTCGAAATCTTACATGCCGGAAAAAACACCTCACCAGGACATGACAATATACGACGAAATATCCTAAAATCCCTTCCACTTGAAATCCATCATTATATCCTTAAAATTCTAAACTTCTGCTATAAATCCCATCACTTTCCCTCAGATTGGAAAAATGGTGTCATCATTTGCATACCTAAACGAAACCAAGACCTATCCCTCATTTCCAGCTATCGACCCATTACCCTTCTCCCAGTAATCGGCAAACTTTATGAATCCCTTCTCAAAGATAAAATAATGTCCCACATATCTCACCTACTCCCAAACTACCAATTTGGATTCCTCCCTCAAAGATCCACCACCCTTCCTCTTTCTATCCTTACTTCCAACATACAAACAAGCCATCTTGAAGGCCAGGCATCCACAGCCTTATTCCTCGACATTAAAAAGGCCTTTGACTCAGTATGGCACCGAGGTCTACTGTATAAATGCCACGCCCTTAATCTACCTGATCACCTAGTCCACATCCTAAACAATTTCCTTACAAAAAGATCACTCAAGGTAAAAATCCACTCCACCACATCCCGAAAATTCATCCCTCAACAAGGTGTTCCGCAAGGGTCACCTCTCTCCCCCCTCCTATATAATATCTTTTGTTCAGATTTATATAACCCTAATCCCACGTATTTCAATCCCGCCTCCTACGTCCTTCAATACGCCGACGACACCGTCTTAGTAACTCATGCACGAACCCTACCCAAAGCACTACAAACCCTACAGCAACTAATAGATTCCCTCGAACTTTGGTTCGCCAAATGGAGAATAAAAATTAATCCAAACAAATCCCAGCTTCTTATTCCCTATCGCCGCACAAATATCCCCATTCCTATCACCATCTCCATTTATCAAAAGCCTATCCTCCCTGCTCCGTATATCACCTACTTAGGAATCACCTTCGATCCTAAACTTAATTTCAAAAAACACACTGCCCTTATCAAAAACAAAATTACTGCTAGGGCTAAACACTTCCGCTGTCTAACTTATAAAAACATGGGCATTTCTACAAGAAATGCCACTAAGATTTACAAAATGATATGTAGACCCCTATTAGATTACGGATCCATCCTCTTCACCACATCCCCCAATCCCACCCTTCAAAACCTACAAGTAAGCGAACGTTCATCCCTAAGGTCCCTAACAAAAATCAGACACCCCCTTAATCCACTTTACAACCCATCTAATACCCTCCTCTACAACCGAACTGAAGTTGTCCCTTTTATCGAACGCCTCCACAACCTATCCAAAAAATTCTCCAGAAAACAATCTAATTTCACAATTCTCTCCCAACTTTGCATCCCCAGAGACGATAATATAATTCCTAAATTCAAAAACCCTTCACAAACCCTATTCCAATTCATCACTTCCCTTAACCGGCAATAAAACACACCCATAAAATGCGCGAACTTTGGCAGAAAGGCTGTTGGCCGATAGCCGATTGTCGGTAAATAAAATAATAATATTTATTGTTAATTTCTTTCACATTTATATGTATATTGTACTGACAATAAAGATTCTTTATATATGAATTAATTTCACATTTAGCTATGTGACATTAATAATTTATTAATTATTTTCAAATCATTTTTATTTAATTTATTTAAACAACTATGGCCAAGTGAATAAATACTCTTTTCTATTTATATTTATTCAAATAAATTTCAATTTTGTGACAATTTAAAGCTTTAATAACAATAATAATAATAATAATAACAACAAAATCTAATATACATATCCTCAGACTTGGTAAAATCCCGTCTGAACGATACCTAGACCAAACAAACATGTTTGAGAAAACGATAAAATAATAATAATAATAATAACAATAACATTTATTTTCCAACAGGTACAGAATACCCTATTACAGGGAAAAAGTATATTTTTATTTAGTCTTATATAACATCGTTATATGTTCCTCTCTACTTCTCAATGTGAGGTGAAAAAGTATATAAGAACATAAAATAATAATATCAGAATAATGGGTTAAATACATATTCAATATATAGTAAAAGAAATAATCATTATTACATGAGATTCTACCTCTAAAACTAGTTAAGTTCTCACTTAACCTTTGGCGAAAAAATATATTTAATTAATACATTTTGATTTTTATTTGCATGAAAATTAGTCATGGATTGATTCAGAATTGAGAATTATTTTTTGTATCCCATCAAAAAGTATTAAATAGTTGATATAATTATAGATTGCAAACAATCCTTCGATCAACCAATAGCATTCGCGAATCCGGGATTTATAAATCCTAGATCGATTCAAGGATTAAGCTGCGACTATTATTACGGCTATTGGTTTAATAAACTTTACATTTTGAATATATTTATAAAAATTTAATATATATATATATATATTTAAATAAATAAATTGTCTTTGTCTTTATGTGCGTTTTTTTTTGTTTAATATATTTTGAAATTAATATCTATTTATTTTATTATAATTAGTAGGAATAATATTTTATCGATATATTTTCAATTCATAGTCACGTTCAATTAATTCCACCACGCAAACAAGTGTCACTTTCTTTCCATCGATCCAATCGAATCGCATCGGCGAAATTCCACATATCGGGGCGATTTTAACGCCGTTTCCACAAACGAATCGCGGTTTCATGGCAATTACACGGCGCGCGTATTATCGTAATAAGGTAATAATTGCGGCCGGTGATAATTTATGGCCCGCGTTTAATTTCGATCGCGGAATAACGAGCAGACGTTAATTGGCGCCATCCCTAATTAATCGCTTCGAAAACAAAGAAAATTAATAAAAAACGAAACAGCGTTTTATTTACCAAAACGAAACAGCGTTTTTTTAGTTTTCGGATTGTAGTTACGAAAGAGCTTTCCGCGAAATTCAGCAAGGCCGGAAGTGAAATAATTCATGGTTGTTGGATTTGGAAAATTAAGAAATAAAAAATGTGCGTAGAATAGATGTTAATTTGTGCTAATAACATAATTGTTTTACACTCAATCTTCACTCAACTCACAACTATTTATATTAACGTCAATAACTAATAGAAAGACAAACTGAGTTTGTTATTGATAATGAGCACAGTATTTTTATTTGTGATTAAATACTTCAAGAAAACTCAAAAATTATTAACGTAATTTTCATCATTTAGGCCCAATTTTATAAACCTCAAGTAACGTTACTCTTGATTTTTTTCATTCGGTTGGCAGCACTGTCTCATGATATCAAATGGAAAGAATCATAGACCTTAACTTTTATTCCGCGAATACGTTATTTACGCCCTATTTGCGGATTGTAAAATTGGGCTGAAATATTAAACTTAACCTATATATTTAAATATTTATAATTACTGAATAAACACTTGCTATGTTTTTACCACAAACATGATGATAAAATATTTATGTTTTCCCTTCAAAATCGTTTAAACATTTCAAATTTACCGCCTCGCTACAGAAAGCTGTTTTCCTCCGGATCGATACGACCGGAGCACCGAGTTCAGGATGTTACGTGCAGATGTCGCCAGCCGTATCCGCTCTTTTTTCCTGCCCCCCCACCTCCGTAACAGGATTCGAATTGCGTGCAGAGCCGGACTTGAGTTATGGGATTCGCGCGTGCGGTTCCGTAATTTATACGGCAAAATTGCACATTTCTTCTTGTTATGTTGCTTTTTTGTTCTTTCTACTCATTTATATTTTGTTTTATTCGCTCCGCGTTTTGTTTTAATGCATTTCGTTTCATGTTTGTGTGTGCGTCGCTGCATTCATAAAGTCGGCCAGCTGTAAAAATGGGATTCAGATAAATCATGATTGTAGAAGTTGTATTTTTTTGTTGTTGCGTTTGATTTATTTTTGTTTGTTTATTTTTAAATTATATAAACAAATCATATTTAGTAAAATCAATTGATACGAAACGAAGATACTGTGGAATGAAATAATTTTAGCATTTATACACTTACAATATAATAAGTTTAAATTACACATTATTTTTTCTCTTTCCTTTTGTTTTTTTTTTACATAAGCAAACCTAATAATAATTAAAATAAAGTATGTATTAAAAAATAAAAAAAATGCGAGTCTATTCTGTACAGAAATTTCGTAATTCTGTATCTGTAATAAAATTTGTATATTTTTAAATCACAATGAAATAATATTTTTATTTTTCACCAATACATCTGGTGAAAAATAAAAATATTCAAGATATCATCTTCACGTACCTCACTCAATCCAATCACAATGAAATAATTTTTAGATTTACATTTTTTATTGTTTTTTCTTTCTTTTCTTTCTTTTCTTTCATTTCGTTATTTTTTATTTACACATTGATTAAAATTGGACATTAAAAAATAATAAATAAATGAAACCATTAACAATTTTACAGAAGAAAATTATTTTCATACCTTACATAATATTTTTTGTAGATAATACATATTTTTTCAGATTATACATGTAATACAAAACAAACCCCGTTTTCTTTAATCCTTTGATTTTCACTTTTTCTATAAATTCACTCACCTTCCATTTGAAAACTATGTGTATAGAATAATCGATACACATTACGCTTAGTTTATTACATAATTCGCGTCTGCAATTACGAATCCTTTTTGGTTATCGGAAATCAGCACATGGTAATAAAAAAAGCTCTATATACATATATATAATTATTGTTACAATTATTCATTCTCGTTCACGTGTAATAATTGCTGATAATGTGCGTTTTTTGTATTTTTTTTTTTTTTTCAAACACGAATACCATTAAATACAATGTAACAATATTTTCTGGCGTGCAAACATTTCATTGTCATACTTGTATAAATTAAGGTTAATATGTGGAATAAGGGAAATTATAAATAGTTTTTTTTGTTAGTAGAACACTATTGATTTTTATTTTGGAGGGGTGGGCGTACCAACAAAGTAATTTATTTTTATCAAATGTTAGTTTTCGTAAAATTATTCACAAAAAGTTTTCTGATCTTCCTAAAAAAATACATTTTATAAATTATCTGTACTTTTTTGATGACGCTGTAATATATCTTGAAGTTGTTTCACATTTCTTCAAATGTTGGCTTGTTTTTCCTTATACTAAGAAATGCCCCTGGATTTCCATAATATAATAATAATAATATTTATTAGTCCCAACTATACAAAATATGTACATAGGATAAGTCAACAGAAAACCGAATACATTAATTTCTATTCGGAAATAAATATAATTAAATTTGAAATTACGCTAAATATTCATTAACACTACAAAACGATTGCTCTGTTAAGTAGGACTTAAGCCTATTTTTAAAAATATTAATTCCATAAATATTTGGTGAATAATAAAATAAATGAAGACGGCTATTTTGTCTATATAGAGCATTACGACTTGTTTTGTATGCCTAATTCGCATGCAGTTCTTTTTCTCCCATAAAATATACGCCTTTTCACACTCTTTTTCATTTGCGAAATGAATGACCCTGGCTTTGAAGCCAGGCCGTTCAGTTCAGAGCAATCAGATTTTTTTTTACTATGAAATATAGTAAAGTAGTTATTTTTTTATCAAACGTTTGGTTTCATTGGTTTTCTCTATGCTCAGATATATCGTTGGGTTTCCAGAATACCCATTGTCTAATTTAGTTGCAGATTTTTTATTCTGTAAAAATAACGGTCCTTGTTTCGAAGCCCTGTCGATCAATCATAGCAACCGATCAGAATTTTTGTAATAGTTAATTTATTCTTTCAATTAAATCAAAGTTAATTGATATTAAATATCCAGAAATACATCTGTTTAATGAGGAATGTTAAGCTAATACGTAATTTTGGGTTATAAACTAAGTTATTTAATTTTCAAAACTAGTTCTTTTTTGTAAAAAAAAAATATTTCTAGATATTTAGTTTTATTTCAATAATAAATTAATAAATAATTACTACACAAAATCTTATCCATGTTTTCTAAATCTACAGCAAAATAATGTGTTTTTTATCTGGATTTTAGTTTCATGTGCCAGAACAACATAGAAAATTCTTATTTATTTTTCTTGTATATATAATAAATGCATAAACAAATCTGATCATGAAGAATGTTGTTACTTTCAATTTTATAAAAAATAATTAAAGTTTTGGATTATACCGAAATAATTTTCTTTATTAAATATCCACAAATTTAAATTAAATAAAATGAAATGAAACAAAGATGATTCACACATTTGCAGCTATTTTTTGCAGTTGGAAAAAGGGTTTGATCGAATTTTATTGATCATTGCCAGAAATTTAATTTCATTGTAATCCATAAATTTGTTGGTAAAAAAAACAAATTTGATTGTGTATATTTAATTTTGGGTTAAAAATTAATTCACAATGATGCAAGAGGTTTATGAATGAATAAATCTACAACTTGTTGGTAAAGAAAAATAATAAAAAATGGTTAATTTTCTATGAAGAATTGCTTTCAATATAAAACTTGTGAAATCAACAAATACATAAGAAGAACTACAGGCAGCGGTGAATTTCCTAATACATAATTGAACTGGCTAATTCAATTATGTATTAGGAAATTCACCGCTGCCTGTGCCATTACAAAACTTTCAAATTATTCAAATTACAATTTATTGTTAATTGTTGTTTTTAAAGATAATAATAAATTATCTATTGTAACTTCCAAATACTCAGTAATAACTACTAGTATCACAAAAATATATAGGCAACGCTAAATTAGCGTTAGCTAACATTATTGCCAATAAAACAATGGATTATTCTCTTTCATCAACATGAGGATTCATGTTTCTTCTTTGATGATCCTGAAAAATAAAATACATTTAATCAATAAATAAAAATAGATCTTCAGAAATGTCGCTGGATTCCATATTTTATTTTTTCTCATTCATTTGACAATCCTTTTCTGCATGAAACGTGCTTGAAATGTTCCTTCTTCTGATTGCCCCTGCTTCGGAGTCCTAAATATCAATTTTTTTGTGTTAATCAGAAATTAAACAATTAAATTGGAATTGGTTGGCGGTATTCCTGAATCCGTTGAGTGGTTTTAGTTTCGTACTACTAATGAATAGTTTTTAATCTATTCGTTATTTTAAATCTATAGTAAAAAGGTGGTTTATGTTTTCGATTGAATCTGCTCGATGTCAGAATGTTGTGGATTCCTGCGTTTTTATTGATGATCCTAAAAAAGAAAAAATATATAAATTAAAATGGATTATTAATTTAGATGTAAATTGATAAATGTGTATACATATCAAAATATGCTTTGCATTTTTATTTTATTTTTTGTCTGAATAAAATTGTGAGATAATAATAAAAACATTACAGTTATAACATAATTGTTGTTTTTATATCATATATTGTGAAAAGGCTTGTTCGTCAAAAAAGAGTTATTATTATAAAAGTTCAATAAAGTTTTATATTTATGAATGCCTGTGCGTTTAATTCTATGGATCACAATAACAATTATTGAGTAGCATACTGTAAATTTTCCCGATGCATTTTTTTAATATCTGGGTGTTAGTGCAAAAAATATGAAATTATTAAATATTCGATGCTTCAGACTTTTACTTGATAACATTTCATTATATAAATAAATGTTTATAAATAAAACGAAGATTTTTTATATTTTCTTTGCTCCCTAACAGTCTCTCTACAATAAACATTTTTGTGAAATATGAAGAAAAAAAAACGTTGATTTATTTACAAACAGTACAAAATTGTTACTTTTGAAATAATGAGTAAAATATATCTATTTGTACTGGTAACATAATTGTTTTACACACGTCAATAAATAGTGAAATACGAATAATATAAGACAAGGATAATAAAGTCTTCGTTTCACTGATTTTTATTTTATTTTCTAGCAAGTTTCAACTACGTGATTATTAAGGAATTTTCTATCTAAACTAAATAAAATTTCAATAAGAAACTATTCTAAACTGTTTCATTTTTTTATTATTAAGTAATTTTTTATCTAAACTAAATAAAATTTCAATAAGAAACTATCCTGAACTGTTTCAATTTTTTTGACGAATTGAAATTTCGGTGCAACTACAGTCAATTAATTTATATTTAAAGAAATCAATTTTAGTGGAAACAATAATATCTACTAAATAAAATTATTTTCTGCGGGGAAACGGCCGACCCAATTCCCGCAGGTCGGTTGTTCGCGTTTACGTTCTCGCCACTTAATTAAAGCGCAATAAAATATTACATTCCACGAAACGAGGAGGCCCAAGACCTCCGGCGGCCGCCTTATTAATCACCCCCTAAAATTACGCGATGGAGGAGTGAGCAGTGTGTGCGAAGCGACACGATATTAACTCCTCGGGGTTGTCGGCTTGATCGTTTCCTCCTTATTGCAATTAAATTCGTTTGGCGACTCACTTAGCCTCGCGTTAAATTTATAGTGTATTATCCGCAAGTGTGTTATGATCGTTATAAATCACGATAAACGAAGTTTACAAAATAATTTGCTCTAATGCTTTCGGAAATCTTTGTCTATCATGATTTATGGCTATTGTAAAACACTAGTGAATAATACACAGGATAATACACTAAAGTGTTATGATAATATACCAGTGGATAATATATTGTATTACACTGGTATATTATGATGGCTATAAATGATCATAGGCGAAGTTTACTGAAAGATTTACTCGAGCTTGCTGGGTAAACTCGTCAGTCATTAATTATTGCTATCATAATACACTAATGAACAATACACTGGATAATTCACTAGAGTATTACGATAAATATGATAATATACAGTGGAGAATATATTGGATAAAACACGGCTATAAATCACTATAGACGAGGTTTACCGCACGATTTACTCCAGCTCGTTCGGTAAACTTCGTCTGTCATTATTTATATCTATCATAACGCACTAGTGGATAAAACACTGGTGTATATTTAATGTGCTTAATATTTGCAGTAAAAATGAAAAGCTCTAATCGATAATTTTTGGAAATCCCACTACGAATTTTATATCTACTAAAAACAGGTGGCTAAAAACTAGTTTAGAGGACAATAGTGCTATAGTTTTAAGTGAGTTACGCAAAGATGATTTGTTCAAATAAAACGCTGTAAAATGGATGTTTATTTGCACCAAATGTACATTTCTGCTAAAAAGTAATTCTGAATAAATTCCTCACTTAACCCGTGGTGAAACATTTTTAATTAATAATTATAGAAAATTAAAACACTTGAATTTTTTATGTTTCATATATTTGTAATCCAAGTGTTTTAATTTTCTATCATTATTACAAAGTAATTATTATTTTCATACATTTTGTGTAAATAAACATCCAGCAAAGAAAAGTTTATAATGTTAAATTTGATACTAGTATTAACTTTTCTTCCACCATGAATTTATTGAAGAATAAAATAAAGGAGTGATAATGTTATTTTTAAGAAAAAATTATTTCATATACATGGAGAAAATTAATTCCGTAAACGAAAATTTCCAAGTGAAATTCATCTCTCGTTTCGTCGAATTTCGTAAATTTCCGACCGGAATTTTATCTCTCCCCGCATCCCTGATTAAATTTTCAAAGCCGGGCGTATTCCAACGGGGCCCAATTAGCCGAGCCGGTTTTCGCCCTCGGCCCTCATCAACCTGGCTCGTCGGCGGGGTCCGCGTTTGGGGAACCATCCCCGGTACGCAAATGGGGTAATTCGCGCACAGGGGCGCTTTCGGGGCTTTAATTAAGAGAGAACCTATTTTGCATCTCAATGTCTCCTCTCTGGATGGCTCGGTTAGTTAGTTTAGTTACTCCCCCCCGTACAACCACCCCCTTCAAAAACCCCCCTTGTATTTATCCCGCCCGGCTTTTGTTTAAATTACATTGTGAGCTTCATTACAAAGGCGACGCACAGCACAGCAGCACAGCAACGCGAAGATGTTTAAGTATTTTATGCTTTAAATACGTGCTCGCTTAGTTTATGCTCCCTTTTTTACGGTTAGCAGTGGGGGTAATATTAAAAAAATCGAAATAGAAAATATTTAAAATAAAAACAATAAAATATAATAAACTACAATTAATCCAAAAACCTGAAAGCTTATTCAAAAATGAAACTTGTTTAAATATAAATAAAAATATACAATGATGAATAATTTTATCGTATGTAGAAGATACAGTGTGGTGAAATAATTGTAGAGAATGCATAATATATATTTGAAAGTGTTTACAGTATTAAGTAAATTAATACACTTGTTATGTTCCCTATTTTTATTTTCAGTTTTCTGACAAGTGTTTACAGTATTTTATTTATATAGAAGTGAAGATGATCTTTCAATATTTATCAGCCTTATCATTTTTCTTTTATTCCAAATAAATAATACGAAAATGGCAGAAAGACCTCTGGTCGATAGCCATTTAACAATTAATTAATTTTTGTGTGATATACATAATCAATGTTTGTTACCTTATTGTAAAGTTAATACGAAAACTCTTTTAAATTAAAAAATTGAAAAAAAAAATTTTTTTGTAGTAAATTTCCAAATTAAGTTCAAAGGATTACCCCAATAAAAGAATTAATTATAGAAATAATCGTTTAAAGTTAAAGATGATGTTATAATATAAAAATAATGAAAATAGAATTTAGTGTTTTCACTTTTCGATCGATTATTTTTTGATGAATCAAAATTAAGACAAAACCAGACAGAAAGACTTGTTTGGTAAATCAATTTATATTATGCAATATTTCATCTATGAAATTGTAAATGCTTTATAAATTTAACAAACAGATTAATTATTATAACAGAAATAATTCAATGAACGATTTATTTAAAGAATAAAAAAAAAACTCTATACTCAAATACAGGTTGAATTTCATTCTAGATTGTTGCTAATGGTGTAAACAATGATTCTAAAAAATAAAATCAGGGGTATATTCTTTGTAACCTTTAAAATATTTTTTTAAAACCAACCACGAATTCCACAGAAATGTGTGTCAATGTCTAAATGACACTGTTTTATGCAATTTAAACAATATAATTTCATTCTAAATTGTTGCTAAAGGTGTTAACAATAATATTAAACAATAAAATCAGGAGTATGTCTATTGTAACTTTTAAAATAAATTTTAAAAACCAGCCACGAATTCCACAGAAATATGTGTTAGATTTAAAGTCTAAATGGCACTGTTTTATGCAATTTAAACAATATAATTTTATTCTAAATTGTTGCTAAAGGTATTAACAATAATATTAAACAATAAAATCAGGAGTATGTCTATTGTAACTTTTTAAAATAATTTTTAAACATTTTGGACTTTGAATCTGACACATATTTTCGTGGGATTCGTGGCTAGATTTAAAAATTATTTAAAAAAGTTACAAGAGACATACCCCCGATTTTATTGTTTAATATCATTGTTTACACCTTTAGCAACAATCTAGGTTGAAATTCAATTGTTTAAATTGCATGAAACAGTGCCATTCTGGACTTTGAATCTGACACACATTTTCGTGGGATTCGTGGCTGGTTATTAAAAATTATTTAAAAAAATTACAAAAGACATACCCCTGATTTTATTGTTTAATATAATTTTGTACACCTTTAGCAAAATCTAAGATAAAATAATATTAGTATTTAATTAAAAAATTAATAAACAGTGGACAGAAAGACCTCAGGTCGATGGCCCATGACAGACTAACACCTTCATGCAAATTTGTAATTGTATTATATAGCTGTGTATTAAATTTAATGTGAAATAAAGAACTTGTATAATGAATTCGACAATAATTCTTAAAGTTCATCTAAAGAAAAAAAGCTTTTCTAAATATTTCCGTCACGATTATTTTTCTAAACTTTTCCGCATTTTTTTTGACTCTTGAGTCCTCATCTAATCCACTATTTATTGAATAAATAACCAAATTTTATTCTAATTCTTTACATATATCGAATTTATTTTAAACGAATTTATTTTATTCTAATCCTTACCATTTAATGAATATTCAACAGTCTTGTGCTGTTTACAAATACCCTGAGACGAAACTGTCGCTTTCGGAATTTCATTTGTGTGATTTTACCAGAAATAAACACCAGATGTAACGGGGAATCCGCTCAAAACACGCAGCCGAATCGAAATTTATGTCAATCATTCGAAACTTAACGATACGTATAAAAATACCTTATCGCACCCGTTACCTTAAAATTTCAGCGCTTTCATAAGATCTTCAAATATGTAATTTCCATACTGGATGAATGTTTGGGTGTTTATTTGTTTCTGGTTTCGTTTCTTTCGTTGGAATTTAATTACAGACAGAACTGGACGCTTTTATCATTTTCATCTGCTTTTTTTATAAATTTTAATTCCTCTTGATGATATCAATATTATATCCTTCCTTTTTTTCGTTGTTTCTGAAATGGGTTGAAACCCACTAAACAAAATGTTCGTAAATAATGTTTAATCAAAATTAAAAGTAGTTTAAACGCTAATTTAAATTTGTTGCATAGTTTTTTTATATATATTTAGCTCAGCGGAAAAATCCACTCGTTCCAAGGTTCAATAATTTTCTTCAAAATAATCCAAAACTCGACTCGGTTATCTCTATCAAATTCATACTGTATTTGATTTTTGGTTTCGTTTCTTCTGTCTGAATTTATTTACACACATATTAAATTCAGACAGAAGAAACGAAACTAAACAACAAATGAAATCTGAACTGGACGGTTTTATCATTTCCTTTTGCTTTTTTTATAAATTGTAACATTTATGAAATCAATAATGATAAAAGCGTTCAGTTCACATTTCATTTGTTGTTTGGTTTCGTTTCGTCTATCTGAATTTAATTCAGACAGAAGAAATGAAACCAAACAACAAATGAAATCTAAACTGGACGCTTTTATCATTTCCTTTTGTTTTTTTTTATAAATTGTAACATTTATGAAAACAATGATGATAAAAGCGTTCAGTTCACATTTCATTTGTTGTTTGGTTTCGTTTCTTCTGTCTGAATTAAATTCAGATAGACGAAAACAACAAATGAAATCTGAATTAAATTCAGACAGAAGAAACGAAACCAAACAACAAATGAAATGTGAACTAATTTAGACAGAAGAAACGAAACCAAACAACAAATGAAATGTGAACTAGACGCTTTTGTCATTTCCTTTTGATTTTTTATAAATTGTAACATTTATGAAATCAATATTATTTCCTTTCTTTTTCCATTATTTCTCTCATTCCTGGGTTCATCGTTAATTTCCCCTTGAAATAATCCAAAACTCGTCTCGATTAAATCCACACTGCAGCCCCGCTCATCTCCTAATTACTGAAAATCGCCATTTTCTTTCTCTCTCCGTTTTTTTTCCGAGAGATCTAATTAGTGTCCCCTCGCTGTAGAAGTAACTGCCCCGCCTGAAATTATTAAATTGGAATTAAATCGGAGGGGACGCGAGTAATGAATTTAGCCGTGGGGCTCTTTGATGGGCGTAAAGTTTGATTGGATACGAATTCTTGCGGGTAATCGTCTTAAATTTTAGAACGCCCTGGGAAATAATAAAGGAGGAGAAGGAGAAACGCGCGGGATTGTGGCTTTTATGGGTCTTTTTAGTTCTTTATTATGATTCGAGTTTAATAAAGATGGATCTTTCGGTGTGTGAAAGCAAACGGTCTTTTTTTTCAAAACTAATTTGTTTACGTAAAGAATCTAAATATCGAATCTTTTACTCATACTAATCAGAAATTAATTATATTGAAAACCTGTAGTATTACGAAAAAATTAAAGACACAGCACACTTGGTATTTTTCAGGTTTTCATTATAATTACTTGATTTGAAACATCCCGTTGGAAAAGAAGTGACGGATTAATAATATCGTCCTATTCGACACAAATTATCTGCACACCAGTCCAATATACACAGATTGCTTCCAGTAGGTCAAAAAAGTCGCAGTAGCTAAATAGAAGATGATTAATTATTAGTTGATTATTTTTAAATTCTTTTTTATTTAAATTAAATAAAAATGATTGGAAAATAATTAATAAAATATTTCTAGATTTAGCTTTGTGACATTTTGATTTACGTTACGTAAGTACCCCAAACAAATGCACATTACAACAACTACTTGCCGGGCAAATACCCCACCGGACATTGAATTAATGTACACCTGTTGTTGCATACCAATAAAATATTTGATCCGAGAAAAAATCAATGCAAAAAAAAAAACAGAAAAGAACGTTACTTAATATAAAGCCATATTTTTTATTTAATTTAAATAACTACGACTAAATGAATGAAATACTCTTTTCTATAATATATTTACAGAATTATTTTTTTATTTAATTAATAATTTGGAATAATATATATATATATATATATAAATATATATATATATATTTATATATATCTTTATTCAGACTATATAGATATTTTTAACAATATAAATAATTACAATATATGTAGGTGTTAGTCTGTCTGGGCTATCGACCAAAGGTCTTCCTTTCTGCCGTGTCATGAATTAATGATGAAGTTGATGAAAAATCTATGCTAGCTGGCTGAACTTTCCTAATGATTTACGCAAATGAATTGATGAATGTTGGAATTTTATTTTCATATATCCTTAAATAAGCAAATATTAATTATTTTCAGAATTAGTCATTAAATAAAAAAATATTTTTGAAAATAAAAAAAAAAAAATTATCACAATTATTTAATAAGAAGAAAACACGTTTCCCTCAATAGCGTTAATCCGAGATATGAATCAAAGCCCATAAATCCTGAGGTGAGGACGAAGGGAAGAAGCCTTGCATTAACTATTTTCAATATTGAAATATATTATTATACGTAAATATTGTTGTAAATAAAGAATTAAATTAAAAAAGGGAAGAAGCCTTGCATTAACTATTTTCAATATTGAAATATACTATTATACGTAAATATTGTTGTAAATAAAGAATTAAATTAAAAAAAGGGAAGAAGCCTTGCATTAACTATTTTCAATATTGAAATATACTATTATACGTAAATATTGTTGTAAATAAAGAATTAAATTAAAAAAAAGAATTATCAAAAAATCAATGGTTTTATTAATCCACTGAAAATAACGTTAAAAAAATACGATTTCCACGTATCGCATGTCTCAACATACACTGACGTTGTTTCCAGTGGCTTAAACAAAACCATTTTTTTTTTGCGAGCTTGCGGTTAGCAATTAAGCCTTCCGCAACCATAAAACAAAGCCCGTAAAGAAAAAAAAAACGAACGAAAATTATTTCCAAACGATAATTTTTTACTCATTTCACCAACCGCAAGCGAAATTCCAAACTTCCGAAAAACGCGCCTTACCCGAGAAAATCGTTTCGACCTTCTCGAACTATCGAAGAGATAAAATTCTGTCTTTCGTGGACGAACAAAAAAAAGGCGGACGTTCCGACCTTCCCGGCGAGAATAAATATTTTACGTTTTGGAAAGCGCAAACAACAACAAAAAAATGACGAAAATTTTGTTTGTTGCCGGGTAATTGGGGTATTAATTTTTTTGTGCGTAATTTCATCGTAAAATCAATTACAAGGTTGTCCGAATCGTGGCCAGAATGCAGTTCTTTGTTCATTGTCTAATTAGATGGAAATGTTTGCTTTGCGAGAGTGTTTTTCGCTTTGGATCAAGGTGAACGAGAAGTCGGGAGTGGAATTGGTGGGGTTGTGCAGAAATGCAATGTAATCTAATTGAAATTATCGATAACTCGATTTTGCATCGATAAAAAATTGCTGATAGATTCAAGACAATATTGAGGCAGAATGAAGTAAAAGCTTGAATCCAAAAATGTATCAGAAATAGAAAATCGGGGCTATTCAATAAGAGAAAACGTAGAATTGAACGTATGTTAATAATCACAGTCTAAGCAAATTTGGATTCATTATAATTTATAGAAAATCTACTTGAATTATAATACTTTATGTATAACGATCATGTTATGTTGAACGTTATCCATTCAGAATAGCCCCGAATATGACATTTTGGCTGAATTTTGTGAAATTCTGGTCATTAAACTAAGAACGAAGTAAAAGCTTCAAACCAATAATAAAATAAAAGTTTATATGCAACTTCGAAGCAGAAGCTTTTAACTAGTAATGAAGTAGACGTTTCAAACTGAAAACGAAGTAAGAGCTTAAGGCTGCGATCCCACCAATACGTTTCCGTTTTATAGAATTAACAGTGTTATAGGTTCATAAAAAAAAATAAACAAAAAATAGAGGCAGATAGCTTATTTACTGACGATTGACATCAGATAATTGTTAATTTTTAAAAACAAAAAATTGAAAACATTTTTTTTTTTCAAAAATAATTTAATTTACAAAAGTACGTTTAATCTATATTAAACATACTTTAATGCACGTGAAAGGTCTCCCTCTTAAACATACATATATAATACATTCATAATAAATTATCCGTATACTCGTTAATATTATTATATTATTTAGTCAATAAGAATAAATTTAAATTTGACGCCTCTATTTTTATTGTGGAGCATTACATAGTAGTTCAGATATTTGGAGTTGAAATTAAATTTACAGTACGTTACAGTTAAATTAAATTTATTTTTATTGACTAAATAATATATTAATATTAACGAGTATATATATATATATAGTATATATATATATATATAGTATATATATTACTCAAGTTATAAATAAAAACAAGGAGGAATGATGATTTGGAACCTTGGGGTATACCAGTTTGCACCTAAATTATATACATTACATGATTTGAAACATTCAAAATCAGTTATCTTTTGCTTGGTTGTGAAATGCTAAAAAAACGGGTCGTTTATTTTTTCCGCTAATTTGCACCAAATGCAATTTAATGTATGCAACTTATTCTATAGATAAAATTATATATAATATTTATTAGGCGTAAATCTCAGAAAGAAATAGAGAATGACCTAAGGTCGAAACTAGTCGGAGTAAAAATAAAAAAATCAGTGAAACAAACCAAGTGTTTTAATCAAAGAAATAGACGTTTAAAACTAACAATTAAGCAAACGCCTCAAACCAACAGTAAAACAGAAGTTTCTCGAAAGTATGCCATCTTTCTCATTGCATAACAAAATAATCTATTTCATTAAAATTCAGAACAAACTCACAAAAAAAATATATATTTCTATAACGTCAAAAGAAAAAGAAAAAACCTACCCACCGGCGTTTCCACAGACCATTACATAATTAAGATTCAGATGTAATTAATTCGCCATAATTACATGTAATTGATTTGTTCCAAACAAATTAAAATTTACGACGAGCACAAATATGTATGTTTTTTTTTTATATATTCTGGAGCCGAAAATGTAGCGTTTTATTTTTGTAACGCAATTATCGGGAACAAGGTGACTTGTAACCGAAAATAAATTAATCATCAAACGACACGTGTAGAAATGCACTGGATTTTTAATTAATTAATTAGCTGTATTAGCTTATTTTACTGAATCAATAATTGCGTTATATATTAATTATAGTTCTTGTATTTTATCAAAAAGAAGTATAATTCATACATTCAACAAGGAATTGGATTTTTTTGCATTTAATTAAATGAATTTCGTTTCCTGTTCTCACAAACAGGATAAGTTCGCCTTCCTTTAGTGGACGAAACAACGATTCATGGTTGTCTAATTTGTAGACTCGAATCATGAAATTAGGCAAAAGATGGCGCTTGCGTCGTCTTCCATTTATTATTATTGAAATATTTAAGCCTCGACACCCAATACGGGTAAAAGAGGATAAGATTAAGAAAGAAAGAAGAAATATTTAAAAATATTTTATTTACATAGATAAAACCCTACACTCTTGTGGGTTAAGGTTTAATATATATATATATATATATATATATATATATATATATATATATATTCCTCTAATTTGGACTTTAATTAGAATAATTTTAAAATCGTTGAATGCGAGCTATTTTCTTTATCCGAGCTGTTGAAACGTGAAGTGAATGTGAATTTCAATTTTGCAAACAAGCCTATTAAATTTAATTATCTATTCGAGGCAAATTAAGGAAACATCCGGATATTTCCATTAAGAATAAATCGAGCGGCGTGTTTTTATGCGAATCCCTTCGGTTTTGGAATTCCGGGCGCTTCAATAGGGGAAAAAATCCACTTCGTTATACTAGAATTGCAAAGTTAAGTGGAATACTTTCACTGTACCTTGTTTTATTCATTAAATAATAATAATGATTAAGTATTATTTTTCTATTAAAACAAATTCTTTCTAATTAGCTAATCAGTCGTTGTTTACTCTTTTTTTAAATAAATTATTTACGATTCAATCAACTCGATAGAAACATCGTAAAAATATTGGAATAAAAGAAGCCCCATTTTTACAACTGTTTAAATCTCGAGACTTATCCGATGTTTTATTTTTAGTTTTATTGATGTAAATTATAGCCATTCACACCTACTAAATACATAAATCACGGAATGATTGAGTAATTGGGTAATTCATAATTATTTTGTATTTATTTACAGTACAAGGTGAAATCAGACTTCGTCAATTCAAATAGCTATAATTAATCGGAAATGATTTTTTAAGGGGGAAGCAAGTATCCCACGCTGTTTCTAACATCTTCAAGAATAGTTGTAATTTTTTTCAGAAGAAAAAAAAAATGTATCGAAATTTCGATATTTTACTAAAGAAAAAAGTGGATTTTCGTGAAAAATCCGAAACTCGCGGAATAACTTTAAATTATACCGAATTGTTCTGCAGGAATGGGAGCATCAATAGTATAAATTTTAGCTATGTAGTACAAGTAGTTTTCATACAGCAGACGTGTAAATTGAGGCTTTGAAAAATTAAAGAAAAAAATGTCCGATTTTGAAAATTTTTGCAGGCAAATACAAAACTTCCATTCTAATGATTCGTAGGTGAGGTATAGGTAAATCCATCGGGAATCATATTCTTCAAGTTCCAGCATTCTATCTTATCTGCGAACAATGTTATCTTAGTTTATTCAGCACAGCGACAAAAAGCCTCGATCGGCGCGATTTAAATAAAATGTTTCCGTAAGACTCCATATAAATAGAACCAATAAAATCAAGTAGCCTGAAATGAACAGGAAATTAATGATTTAGAAACAAAAAATAATTCACTTAACTCTACAATTATTAAAAATATAAATTTTTCACTTTCATAGACAAATTTACAAAAAATAATCATTTCGTTATATTTGAAATGATTTTTTGCAATTTATTTTTTCTTAGAATTTCTTTTATTTAGAAATGGAAAATGTATGTTTTTATTAATTTAATTGCACGAAAATTATTTAATGATTCTAATTTTAAAAAACAACATCTGACTTTGCGATTAATAAAAATATTAATTTTCAAATTTCAAACTCTTAAATAAAAGAAAATAAATCATTTCGTTATTTTTAAAATGATTTGTCTTTATTTAAATCATAATCAATGGAAGACGACGCAAGCGCCATCTTTGGCCTAATTTCATTTTATTTAGAAATTTTAATGCTCATACAATATAAATAATGTTTACACTCGTCAATATAATAATGTTAATAGTATACAAATAAATAGAAGAAAAATAATATATTATATTAAATTAATGCATGTGGCATCGTCAACGATTCAAGAATATTATCTTTGTTTCGTCCACTAACAGGACAAGTCTGTTTTCAAGAACAGGAAATTATTTAAATGTTGGAAATTTGATAATCTACGTTTTTGTTTCGTCCACTAACAGGACAAGTTTGTTTTCAAGAACAGGAAACTATTTAAATGTTGGAAATTTGATAATCTACGTTTTTAATAATTTTATTCAACGATAATTATTAAACGATTCTACTTTAAACAAGAAGCAATCCACTCAATGTTACGATTTATCAAATATATTTTCCAATTCTTAAATTAAAAAAAAATCATTTAGTTATATTTAAAATAAAAATTTATTTAAATGAATTTGATAATTATTATTAAACTAGATGAAACATTGATTAATTCAACAAAAAATATTTGATGATTCTACTTTTAAACAAAAAGCAATCCACTTGACTTAGCGATTAATAAAACCATAGATTTTCTAATTCCAAACTCTTAATTAAAAAAAACATTTCGTTATATTTAAAATGATTTTTCTTTATTTTATTTATTGTTTGGAATTAATAGATTTTCCAGCTCTCAAGAGTTAAATAAAAAATGATTTCATTATAATATTGGAAATATATGTTTAATTAATTTCTCACTTAACCCGTGGTGAAACATTTTTGAATTAATTCAGGATGATTTAATTGAAATTAAAACACTTGGTTTGTTTCACTTGTTTATATTTTAAATAAGTGAAATAAACTAAGTGTTTTCAATTAAATCATCCTGAATTGGAAAAATATATATTATTTCGGCTGATAAGCTTCCGGCCGATAGCCAATTCCTACAAGAACATTGTTTAAAGTTTAAATAAATTGTTAAAAGATGTAAAAAAATGTTTAACCACACTTGTAAGGAATAAAGATGATGAATATATTATATATTTTTTAATTTTTTAATTCAAGAGTATGTTTTGATTCGTAGATGCAATCTTAGTTTTTGATTTCGTTGCTGTTCTAAATATGATTCGTTTAATAAAATAAATAAATAAATTTAATTCCACAAAAAGGAAATTTGTAATAAATGTTTTCAAATTGTTGTTATTGACAATGAGTGCATAGCACTCGAAATATGTATCTAAGCACTAGAAAATAAAGTGTGAAGAAAGGATACAACACTGTTAATTATTTTGATTATACTCTTCACGTAACTCAAAACCATTAATCGAACAAATAATCATCAGATCCAACTATAAACTAAACTATTAAACTAAACGCCTACCAATTTCCTGGATTCCCCCTTTTATACACTTGCTGTCAATTTTCACACTCTCTGTTTTTTTTTTTGCTCTCCCCTCTTCGCAGTTTAATCGCTCTGTCAATTTTCGCATTTATTGTTTTGTCCCTCTGTTTATTTTCACATTCGCTATTTTTTTCTCTACCTCTCTTTCGTTTTGTTAGGTTTTACTCTTCAATTTTTGTATTCCCCGTTTTTTCTCTCTTCTCGCTTCGTATTCCCTGTTTTTTTTCTCCCTCTGTTTATTTTCACATTCGCCATTTTTTCTCTATCTCTGTTTCCTTTTGTTTAGTTTTACTCTTTGTCAATTTTCGTATTCCCCGTTTTCTCCCTCTTTGTCCAGCTTCGTATTCCTTATATTTTTTCTCTCTGCCTATTTTCGCATTCACTGTTTTTTCTCTTTATCTCTGTTCATTTTTGTATTTCCTGTTTTACTCTCTCTGTGTGTTTTTTTTTTTGTCTGGGAAAATACATTTTCCATATAACTTCTAACATCATTACGTGCCTTTCGTATTCATACATTTTCGTATTCGTTCTTTTGCTCTCTCTCTCTATTCACTTTAGTATTCCTTGTTTACTTTCTCTCTATCTATATCTCTCTGTCAATTTTCGTATTTCCTATTTCTCACTCTGTGATTAGTGTTAAAAAAATAATATGAGACATTTATTTTTCAATAAAAAAAAGCACAGTTTTTTTTTCTGCATTCAAGAAAAAAAGCACTGTTTTTTTTTCTGTAAAAATAAATGTCTCATATTATTTTTTTAACATTAAGAGTCTTTCATATTCGTCAATTTTTGAATTCGCTGTTTTTTATTCTTACACTCCATTTTCGAATTCTGTGGTTTTTTTCTCTTTCTCTATCCACTTCCGTAATCGCTATTGTTTTC
Organism: Philonthus spinipes; assembly: GCA_963082785.1. Lineage (NCBI taxonomy): Eukaryota > Metazoa > Arthropoda > Insecta > Coleoptera > Staphylinidae > Philonthus > Philonthus spinipes. Next base: position 11,572,842 of record OY720321.1, on the reverse strand, counting down.
TCCCTCTTCCCATTTACCGTACTTTTTTCCTCTTCTGTTTGTTTCTTTACTCTTTTTTTTTTATTTTTGTTTCACTTTTCCCCTTGGCGGGGGGGCGTAAAAATAACGAGCTCGAACTCGGGCACGCCATCGGGCCGGAATTTTCCTATTTCCGTCGTCCGTGTCCCGTGTTTTCCATTTATTTTTCATTGCCGACGGTATCGAGGTCCATCCAGCCAGTCCTTCTGGACGATGAATTCCGTCCGAAATCGAGAAATGAGCCGTAATGCAGCAGTTAAATGAGCGCCGGGACGCCGATAGGCCGGAATTTCGTTTCCCCCTCTCTTTCCGTGCGACCCTTCTAAAATAATACAAACACAGTTAGTTTGTTTGAAAAGGGGGGTGGGCGTAATTGGGAGGTTTTTTTTATTAAGTTGACTGTATGTGCAATTAGGGAATAATTTCATGCGTGGAAAAAGTCTGTAAATCTAGATAAAAAAAAATGCAATTAGTTTTGATTGTGAATTCAAATAAATTTTTGTGATTAAAAAAAATAATCAATACATACATTAATTTTAATAAAAACACTGATTCACTTTGTTTGTATAATTTTAATTTCTATTGACTATAATTTCAACAATTTTAACTCATTGTCAAACTAAGACTCTTAGTTTGATAATGACAAGTTAAGTAGTAGTTAAGTCAAACTAAGAGTCTTAATATCGAAGATATTTGTTGGTGAGTACGTGAAGTTTCTTGATATAATAATAATCTTGTGTTACTTAAATTGTGTCCCATCATTTTATATAGCTTCGTCGAATAATTCAAAATATATAACATTTATTGTCTTGTTACTTTTTGTAAAATATTTCATGCGCGTTCAATCTATACTTTGGATTTTTTTTTCGTTGATTATATCTAATAAATAAATAAAAATGGTGTAGTTACCTACAACTGTGGGCTATCTACAAATGTCTCTGTATTAGTCTTAAGTTAATTACGGAATGTATTTTCATCCTATTGTTTTTACTGTTTATATTTGTAAATTCTTATATTAATTTACCAAAATTTCCTTTGTAATTAGACTATGTCTGTTGAGGAAATAAATATTATTATTATTATTATAATATAATAATATTTTATTCCTTTCTTCACTTTTTTTTATTTTAATCACTATACATACATTTCAAGCACAACGTGCTCTTTATAAATAGCTTTTATTACTTAACTCCGTTAAATAACAATTTATTAAAATTAATTAATTTAATTGAATAAATTACCTTTTGGCTGTTTTTTTTAATAATACGTCACATTTGTATATTCAATTTTGTTTACATGCTTATTTATTTATTTATCAATTTTACATAAAAGCTATTGATAAATGTACATATAGTGATAAAAAAAAAGTGAAGAAAGGAATAAAATATTATTATATTATTCTAAGAGTCTTAGTTTAATAATGACAAGTTAAAATTGTTGAAACTATAGTTAATAAAAATTAAAATTATACAAACAAAGTGAATCGGTGTTTTTATTAAAATTAATGTATATGTTGATTTTTTTTTAATAACAAAAATCAATTTAAATTCACAATAAAAATGAATTGCTTTTCTTAAGATTTATACATTTTTTCCACACATCAAATTATACAAAGTGAACCAGTTTTTTATTAAAATTTAGAACAATGTATAACGAAGTAGAATTATTAATAATATACATACATTAAGCTTCTGTCAACCGACTTTAATTATATAATATACAGTGAGGATTTTATTTATTTCAGTAAACAAGTCCGTTGTTTTATACAGATTAAAGTAATCATTGAAGTATTATTAATGTTATAAACTATTACAAAAAAAACAAGTGGGAAAGCTACAACTTTGCTGTTTACAGTTTTGTTCTATCTCAAATAATAAATGTTCTATAAAATAAATTATATAACATTTCTTATTTTGTCTTCCACATGCTTTATTGAAGTGAATATTAAAAGTGAACGGAAAGACCGTTTAAAATTGAGACCTCATACAAATAGAAAAGCAAAATATAATGATAAAGTAATTAATAGATATTTTTTTTTTGTTGAGCGAAATTGTTTTCATAAATAAATAATAATTCATAAATAAATATTCCATGTGTTTTATAAAATAAATTATATAACATTTCTGTTCTTTCTTCCACTTGCTTTATTGAAGTAAATAAATAAAAGTGAACGGAAAGACCGCTTAAAATTGAGACCTCATACAAATAGAAAAGCAAAATATAATGATAAAGTAATTAACAATATATTTTTTGAGCGAAATTGTTTTCATAAATAAATATTCAATGTGAAGTTCAATTAGGCTTCAATTAGGAATAGATTACAACATTTACTTGTCTGTTAATTTTGCGTATCGTAATTTAAATTAATTGTAAATTAGTATTTTTAATTTTTAAATTGAATAAAGCTTATTATTATTGTAAGTTTACTTTCATCAAGCATTCGACATGGGATGCTATAATGATGTAAACTATAAAAAATCACTAACTGGTTTGTGAAGTTGTAAATGTATAATATTCTTATTTCAGTGCAATTAACACGAATATAAAAAAATAGAAATAGGATCATTATAGAAGAAGAGAAGCAAGAACTAATATTGCATTTATTACACAGGATGCATTTGCACTTTACACGTTGTATAAAGAAGTTTTTTTGTAGTAAGCCATAATTTCTAATATTACCAGATATTCGCGGTTATTCGCTAAGATAAAAGATTAAGGAATAATAAATGTAGCAACAAACAATAAATATATTCTCCAACACAATGGGATGGGACAACAATTAAATTAATGAAAATGATAAATTCGATCTTTCCCATTTTACAATTAAATTAATCATAATAAATTAAAGACGACGCAAGCGCCACCTTTTGCCTAATTTCAAGTGGCATCGTCAACGATTTGGGTCTACAAGGTAGACGACCGAGAATCATTGTTTCGTCCACTAAATGGCCATCACTAGTTATCCATACGCTAGATGAATGGTGACTGAACGTTTCATTAAATGTAAATTTAAATTACAAAAGTATGAAATGTATGTTTTTTTTTATTTCTTAATAACCCCCAATTAAAATAAACACTATAAAAACAACCAAACACCGTCAATTACTGTAAAGATTACGGCGATTCCAGAAAGTTTTCATTATCTCGTTACGACCGTGCTAATTCCACGTTATGACTATTGAACGTCGTTCGAGCAATCCGCTCTGACTTTCGCTCATTTCAGCCTGACTATCTGTGTGTATGTAAATAAATATGTGTGGCTGTATATATATATATATAAATATATATGTGTGTGTGTGTGAGTTGCAGGTTTTTCTTTCGGTTATTTATTTTCGTCCTCGCCCATGCGATTTCGGATTTGCGCTCGTTCCGTTCGTGTACATTAAGCGTCGGTTCAATTACCGAATGCAAATTGAATCGTTTAAGAAAGTCCCGCTGCGTGCTGACCAGGGAGCAAACAAGAAGGGAGAAGAAGAAGGTTGCAATGGTGAAAGTTTACACTCGGCAGTATTGGAAGTGTAAATAAATAAGTCGATGTAATTTGGTTTTAAGATTTACTTAATAATAGAAAATAAAGGCTGAAAGACCTCTGGTCGATAGCCGATTCATCATCTACAGAATATAATTCTAATTTTTGTACACACATGTACACATTTGAATAAAGATGGTTAGTTAGTTAGAAAATAAATAATTGTGTATCCATTGATAATGATTATTTTGTGATTTGTGGTACGAAATATCCAGCGAAGAAAAGTTTACAGGGTTTTATTTAATAGAAAATAATTTGACATGATCACAGGTTTTTCTGCTTATAAATATTCTCGAATAAAAAAATTAAAAAAAAACAATGCATTGCGCAGCAATCGTTTGTTGCGCTGCGGTAAATATCCATTGTATATCCGGCGGGGTATTTGCCCGGGAAATAGTTATTCCAATATATATTTGTTAAGGTTATGTAGTTTAAGACGAAGATTCGTTTTATGATGATTTTACTTTTATTAAACCTTATAACTAACTAACCATCTTTATTCAAATGTGTATATGTATGTACAATAATATACAAAAATTAGAAATATATTCTGTAGGTGAAGCCTGCAATTATAAATATTTGTTAAAATTTATATAAGCCGATAAGCCAAATGAAATTTCAATTTTTTTTAAAAACTTATCGTTGTCAAATCGCCACCAGAATACAACGCGTCCCTAATACTCAAAAAGTACTATACTCTGGCAGTTAAAAAAAATATATAACCCGTGGATGTCTATAAATACAGACAGAATTATTCAGTCTACGCCAGTTGCGATTATATATATAAGGATTAAATATATAATTTATGGTTGAAGCTCGTTAAAAAAGTGTGTGATACGAGCAAAGTGTTTAATTTTTAAAAATATCTCTTTTTACATTAGTTAAAAAATTATCATTACGATGTGATACATTTTTTAACTAATGTAAAAAGAGATAGCTTTTAAAATTAAACACTTTGCTCCTATCACACTCTTATATTTATATATTAAAATAATAAATATTCATTAAAAATTGAATTTATACAATTATTGTTCTGTGTGTGTTTTCTTTAATATTTATTAAAAATAGAATTTGCTTTAATAAGGTTTAAAAATTAAACATTTAAAACACTTTACAGTTTTATTTTATTTCTATATTGTTATATTATTTAAGGGTAATTTAATCTGTCGGTAACACTGAGATTGCCATTAAACATTAGCTACATAGTTGGTTTGATTTAGTTTTACTTTACATTTGTATATACTATGAACCACTTGGGATCTGCTTTAATATTTGTATTTGGATTTTTTGCTGCTAATTTATATAATTTTTGTTAGAAGTAGTATGTAATATTGTTTTATTTTTACTGTTAATTATACACACGATAATTAATTATAATATTATTTAATATGTTTTGGTATAATATTTATATATTATTTTTTTGTTAAATGGTGAATTTCCGTTAATAAAATTAATTATTATTATTATTACTTTGCTCGTAACAAAGTGTTTAATTTTTAAACCTCATTAAAATAAATTCTATTTTTAATAAATATTTATTATTTTAATTAATCCGTTAATAAAATTAATTATTATATATATATATCTTTATTCAGACTATATAGATAATTTTAACAATATAACAAAATAAATAATAACAATACATATAGGTGTTAGTCTGTCTGGGCTATCGACCAGAGGTCTTTCTGCCCAATTAATTATTATTATTATTACTTTGCTCGTACAAAGTGTTAAACCTTATTAAAGTAAATTCTATTTTTAATAAATATTTATTATTTTAATTAAAAAAGCACACACAGAACAATAATTGTATATTTACTATTTACAACTTGACAAACCAGTTAGCGCATTTTTTACAGTTCGTAACATCATTACAGTGTCAATAAGTCAATGATTCGTATTATGATGATTAGGCGTGCGCGTTAATTTGTTAAGAAAATAAACAGGCAACTACTTTTACCGCCTAATCGATCATAAAGCCGTAACTTTATTGTTTTATGATGAAACCAGGTGTATTTACTCGTTATGGTACCTACAAGTGGTTTGAGATTTATTACTGTCGCGCGTTAATTTTTATTGTTCCGTTAATGTCCCCTCGTTTTGGCCCGTTGTTGTTGCGTTTATTGGCAAGTTAAAACCGGGACGATTCTGATTTGTGTTTGGTTTAATTTTTTTATTTATTCGTGTTTATTAAAAACATAAAAAAATGATACATACAGTGATACCGATTAAGAAGGGTTTTATGTTTATTAAAAACATAAAAAAATGATACATACAGTGATACCAATTAAGAAGGGTTTTAACTAACTAACAATTTTTATTCAAATGTGTATATGTATGTACAATAATATACAAAAATTAGAATTACATTCTGTAGATTCTTGCTTCATTTAAGTAAATATAAAAAGTGGGGGGAAAGATCTCTAGTCTGATTCCTAAAACAAATATATATTCTTAAAAGAAGTAGCTATCGATCAGAGGTCTCTCTATCTAATTGAATTTGTTTATGTTTACATATTCTTTTTTAAAATTTCCCAACTTTTGTTGTTTCGTTATTAAAATCTCGAATTATTTCGGCGCGATGCGACGAGATATTACCAACCCCCGGCGTAAATATGCTAATCAAAATCCAGTGTAGCGTGGCGGTATTTAGAGTGATCCGGGCGTCGAAACACCCCCGGAAATTACAGCAGGTAGACATCAGCTGCAGGATATTAAATCCGAACAAACATAAAATAAATTATATATTAATACGAGTCGCGGCGTCGGCACTGCACTTCTCTTGCGAACATTCAGCCGGAATTATCGCCGTGAAAATCCCCCGGTTGGATTTTACTCCGTAACTTGTTCGCACTATCACTGCCTTAATGGAGTGTTATTATCGCTCGAATGGCGCACACGGGGTTGAATGGTGAATTATGTGTAATTTAAAAATTGACTAGTAAATAAGGTTCATTTTCAAATATAATTTTTCTTATTCCAAAAAACTTAACAAACTGTTCAAACATATGAATGTTGCTCTTCGCAAAAAGTATAATTATTTTCAATAAATTTTTTGAAAAAAAAAAGTTTAACAACTAAAACTGAAAAGAACGTTTATGTATGATTTGAAAATTATTAATAAATTATTTTCACATTTAGCTCTGTGACTTTTGACTTACGTTACGTAAGTACGTTAAACAAATGCACATTAAAACAACTACAAATACTCACGCCGGACATTGAATTTCATAATGTACACCTGCTGTTCCACATCAATAAAATATTGCATAATGCAACAAATTTTGATACAAGAAAAATTTAATGTAAAAACAACAAAAGGAACGTTACTTAATATAAGGCCATCTGCAGACACGTGTTTCGAGATCTATCCCTCGTCAGTACAGCTATGCCTTACATAATTTAAAGATGTTAAAATAAATTAATTAAATTAATTCAAATACAATCAGCAAAATTAAATCAATTATATTAAATCAAATTAAACTAAATCAATTTAAATTAAACCAAATTGATTCAATTTAAATAAAAACCGAATAAAACGTTTATGTAGTTTTTAGTCGGGCCCAAGTTATGTTGTATTATACAAAGTATAAAATTGTTTTATATATTAAAATTTATTTTTGAATATAATTTATGTCACTCTTATTCCATAAAATCAAACATTTGAATTTTGATTATGATTGTTTTCAATTATTTTTTTGCGAAAGACAGTTTAAAAACTTAACCCGAAAAGAACGCATGTAGTTTTTGAGTCGGGTTCAACTTATTATTGCATAATAATAATAATAATAATACATTTATTTACGGGAGACCCCATTTTATACAAAAAATAATACAATATATAATATAATGACAAAAAAATAAACTTTATTTAATTTTGATATGAATTAATAAATATTATAAAATGGGCTGAAAGACCTCCGGTCGATAGCCGATTCATCATTATCTACAGAATATAATTCTAATCTTTGTATATTATTGTACATACATATACACATTTGAATAAAGATGGTTAGTTAGTTATTATAAAATGATAAGAAAATATAAAAGAAGAATTAAGTAGTTGTAGAGTGAATTTTTAAATTATTTTTGAAGGATTGCAGGTAGCCAGAGCATATTTTGAATTAATTTCTCACTTAACCCGTGGTGAAACATATTTAATCAAAGTCTATTAGCCAGAGAATAGCTGGAATCAACTGTATTTACTCAAATCATACGAAGTTTTCATAATTCTTGATAAGCTGTTGTTGCGGGAGAAGTTGGTAAGATGCACAAAGTAAAAAAAAATAATAATGTGAAAATAATTTATTAATTATTTTCAAATAATTTTTATTTAATATAAAAAAAAATGTTTCGGTAATAAAATTTATGTGGTCTTTGCGTCAAGCTTAAATTATATTGTATTACACAAAATATAAAAGTGTTTTCCTGTATTAACATTTATTTAATATAATTTATGTTTATTTTTCTTAATCCATAAAATCCAATTGCATTTTTCTAACATTTGAATTTCGCTTTGTTCTGTGGAATAATAAAAATATTTAAGAGCGTATTTATTGTTTGTAAAGAATCTATAAAAATTGTTACATTGTATCAATGTTTCTTCTTTATGTAGCTCTAACTGAATCAAAGAATGGGTTTTAAAGAAACTAAAGAGAGCAATTAAAATAAATCACCGTTTCAAACGAGGTTTTCATAAAAAACAGCCGATATATATATTTTTTAATTATTATGACTCGATCAATGGATTAAGTGTATTGCGGGAATTGAAACGAATTATAAATCATGGTCGATTAAGAGGTGTTCAAAAACCCAATTCCGTCTATAAAATTTGTTACATTCTTCTTTATGCTGCACTAACTAAATTGTGTAATGGGCTTTAAAGAAACAAAAGAGAGCAGTTAAAATAAATCACCGTTTCAAACAGCATGTCTTTTTTTTTGGTGGAAATTATTGTGACTCCGTGAATGAATTAAGCTCCAGGGGAATTGAAACGAATTATAAATCATGTTGTTCAGAAATCCAATTCCGTCTATAAAATTTGTTAAATTGTATCATTTTTTTCTTCTTTATACAGCACTAACTAAATTAAATAAAAGACTTTAAAGAAACAATAAATCACCGTTTTAAATGTAGTTTTCATGAAAGATTGTTGTTGTGGTGGAAATTATTGTGAATGAAGGGGAATTGAAAACGAATTATAAATCACGGTGGATGAAGAAGTGTTCGAAAATCCAATTCCGTCGGTCGATTCAAGCAACACCGAAGCGTCTGGCTAATATAACAGTCGTGCGTTTGTTTACTCACCACGTTTTAGTTAATAACGTTTCCCGAAGACAGAAAACACGAACACTGCGTCTTGTTTACTCGGAATGGCGTCACTGCCGGCTGGCACGACCATGGGGGACCAACGCGACGGTTTACAAGGGGGCCATCTTGCTCCTCACACACATACAAACACTCACACATACATAAACAAATACCCACATGGATTCAAACAGCATTACACGAATTAAATTTCGTCCGGGTTTCGACTTTCACCGCACCTGGAAGATGCCGGAGCCGAAGAAGAAGAAAAAATATGCATGCTCCGGAGGATAACAACTTTCTAGTTTAATGGGGAAAGAGTCGGAATGAATGCGTGTGTATGTGTGAGAGAGAGAGGTGGACGAGGAGAGTTGTTCCAATCCCCGGTGTCGGGGCGTAATTTATGTAAATGGACGGAAAGGAATTTTGAAAGTGCTCGGAGGGGTTGGCCTTTTCATTTGCACTTTGTACGGAATTCACGGGATCCTTGATTAGATATAAAGGGAGATTGCTCCGAGGAGGTTTTTCTCAACTCGCCTTTTATTATTTTTTTCTTTCTCCTGTAGGTTTTGTTGCGCAAAGAAAATTATTTCCTTTTAAATATTCTATGCATATTTCAATTAAAGTTTTCTTTCCTCTACGAGAATCCTGTTTGGATCGGGTGCCAACAAGTAATCTTTATATTAAATAAAAATGATTTGAAAATAATTAATAAATTATTAAATACTCTTTTCTGTATGAATAAATTTTTAAAAATCAACCAAGAAAACACAGATTAGATTGAATAACTTTAAATTAGTTTCGGGTTATTAGCCCATTTTCAAGAGAATTTAAAATTTGTTTTATTAAAATTTCTATGGATATTTACATTAACTAGTCGATAATTTAAAGTTATTCAATCTAATCTGTGTTTTATTGGTTGATTTTTAATAATTTATTCATATTTATTTCATACAATATGAACTACCAATGTCTAAATATTAAAACCATTAATTATATTAAATACTCTTTTCTATTTAAAGTAATCTTTACATATAATATTTATTTTAATTATGATTTAAATAAACATCAAGCAATGTTGATTATTCAAACGCTAGATGGTGGTTCAACAACATTATTCAACCAGCAACATGAAGCGTTTGAATAACGAATAAAAAAATAGGCAATAGATGGCATTTTGTGTAATTTATTACAACGAAAATTCTGGCAATCATCAATAAAATTCGATCAATCCCTTTTTTAATTTCATTGTAATTTAAATAACTGCAAATATGCGAATCATCTTTGTTGTATTTTATTTAATTAAATTTATTAAGAGATGTGCTAAAAAAGGGCGAAGTTGGCATGACAAGTATTCTTTTTAATTACGATTAAAATTTGTAGAACAATAAAAAAAACTGAAAAGAGTTGTAGTACCACTCTCCATAGTTTTTCACTAAAGTCAATACTAGTTCCACACTTTTCTTATCTTTCACTGTCAGTTTATAATTATATTTCAGTTTGAATATCATTTACATACATTTATATATTTACTTGTAATATTGATTTTTGTAGCATATGTTTTGTAAAAAGGAGATACCGTAAATAAATATATTATTATTATCAGTTTTTTTTAATTAAATTGTTTACGTTTTTAACACGACATTTTCACTGATTTGCATAAAACTAGACTGCAAACGAATTTCTGCCATAAAATCCAAGAACTTTCAATAGATAACTCTTCAATGAACTGTAGATTTCAAGTTCTAAATAATTCTACAATATTTCTTTCATTTAACTTCAGAAATCTTTCCACCATTTCTCTATTTTTTCATTTATTTTAAAAAAAATCAATATAGCATTAAATTTAATTATTGAAAGTAAAGTTCTTGATTTAAAGCGGTTATAATGAGAATTCCAAGTAATTCTAAAATAGTTCTATTATTTACAATCAGTTTTGGAATAGTTCAGACGTTTTTCTATTTTTTATGATTTTTGCTAAATAACACTGCGCCACATAAAATTAAATAAATGAAAATAAAATTGCCATGCTGCTGATTTCAATAATTCTAATGAAAATTCCACATATTTCTAATTCAGAGCTCTTCACTGAATTACAAAGAAATGCTTTTATTGTCTGTATGAACAGAAAAAAATAAATAAAAAAAATGGCTAAAATGCAAAGTAAGCATTTTTTAAATCATTTTTAAAAATGCGGAACGATTTTTTACTTTTATGCAAAAACTGTTTAACTATGAAGAGTGCTATTAGAACTATATCTAGAACCTGAATCAGAACTAAAACTAGAACTATATCTACAAGTAGAACCAGAACTAGAACTAGAAGTAGAAGTAGCAATTGGTATAAGACTAGGACTGGCTATTAGAACTATATCTAGAATCAGAATCAGAACTAAAACTAGAACTATATCTACAAGTAGAATCAGAACTAGAACTAGAAGTAGCAATTGGTATAAGACTAGGACTGGCTATTAGAACTATATCTGCAAGTAGAACCAGAACTAGAACTAAAAGTAGCAATTGGTATAAGACTAGGACTGGCTATTAGAACTATATCTAGAATCAGAATCAGAACTAAAACTAGAACTATATCTACAAGTAGAACCAGAACTAGACCTAGAAGTAGCAATTGGTATAAGACTAGGAAATAGAACAGAAACTAGTATTATTTTTGCAAATCATAGATCGCTGTGCCAATTTCTCGGAAACCTGTTGAATTATCTTCGTTGAACACTTTTTTAGAAACCTCCTAGAATTGGTATAATAAATAAATTAGAATTTTTTTTGAAAAAGTAAGAAGTAAAATAATCTACCGATAAATTTATGACTGAAATATACATTTGAAGTTAAATTAAAGCAAAAGTAGTGAAGAAAAAAAAAGTACTAATAACCGTACTATTAGTAATCTTACCTCCAAAAAAGCAATTAATATTATACATATATTTATTATTATTAAATGCGAAGTAAAAAGCCAGTTGATTTGAAATTCATATTTTCTATTTTTTTCTTCTCGCTTTTATTCATTCAAAAATATTTTTTATTTACGAAATATTGGCAGATATTATTTCACCATAATAGACAAAAACCATCGATTTGAAATATGTCAACATTTAGTGTTGGTTTCATAAAATTTTTAAAATTGTGTTTGTAGTATGTAGGTATATAATTTTAATTTTTTTGTAACCTGACTAATTTATTTTATTCTGTATATGTTACTGTATGAAATGGCCCCCGTTAATAAATAAATAAATAAATAAAACTAAATATACGTTACTTAATTTTTCTTTGTGTAATCAACATTGATGCTTGTCATATTTGAAATTTATCTGAAAATAAAATATTTTTTGTAGAACCAACGATTTATTGTATATTCCACAATAATGTCACATTTGTCATATTTAAAATGTATCTAGTTTTATTAATCTAGTTTTGGTTAGATTAATAAAAAAAAGTTTTATTAATCTAGTTTTGATTAGATTAATAAAACGTGATTTTTTCTAATCAATTAATTAATGACACATATAATTAATTGATTAGAAAAAATCTATTTGTGCGTCATAAATCAAGAACATTCAAAATCAGAAAACCAACGTCCCTAAACATCCAACTGAAATACACACTCCACATTACACATCCGAGTTATTTTTAAGAGTGTTGCCATAATATCAACGACATAAATACCTACACAGCGCGGATAAAACGGAATAACGAAGTCGCATTCACAGAGGAAATAATCTCGGCGCGAAAACTAGAGATAGCCCCAGTATAAGATTACCACAGAAAAAGGGAAACTAAAGAAACGAAAGAGGCCTTTTCTGTATCCCTTTTTTTTTGTTGGTGTCGTTGTTGTTTTCGCGGCGTGGGTTCATTTTGACACAAATAGCTTGGAGTTAGTGGACGCTAATGCTAATTTACAGCGATTGCAACCTCTCCGCTGAGCCCGAATGGCCGCCGGTTTTATTGTGGCCTAGCGGAATGGGGAAAAGACGGGGTTTTAAATTAAAGTTTAAATAAAACGTCTGTCTCCGCGCGGATTCTTGTGAGGTTGCGGTTTAATTTGATTCTTGATTTCAATTCAAGAATTCAGACTTCAATCTTCTGTGTTATAGATACTTCAATACTAAATTCAATAATATATTCAATTGACTCTTCTTATTTAACTTAATTCTGAAATATTAAATTATTTAATTTTTGCATAAAATCTAAATGTAACTATTTTTTCATGCCGATTTTTATCTGTAATAGACAATAAATTGACTGTTTCTGCTCGAAATAACCAGAAATTAGGGTAAAAATCGCGTATGCTTGAAGTTGGCACACAAATTGTCTGTTTTAATTTAATTTAATTTAATTTATTAACGGAATCTTCTTTTTTTACAAAAATATTACAAACAGTATTACAAATTAAAGATACAAGTATATAAGAAGAAAAAAATTAAATTATTTAGTAGAAAAGTACAGAGTCATATCGTTATACGTATTAATAAATTTAGTTGAATGACAGGAAAAATCACTGTTCAAACAAATTATATCTAGATTTTCTTTTCTTAAATTAGATTAAAATAATAAATCAAAAATTAATTATTTTCCCTTTAGCACGAAATAGACTAAATTCGCAAATATTTACTTAGTTCTGCTCGAAATTGCCTGAAAGCCTGAAATTAACTAAAATTTTAAATAAATAACGATCAAATTCACTTAAAAATGCTGCTGATTAATTCGCAGAAAATAATACAAACAGATTTCGATTAGTATTTTTAACTGCACTAAACATCTTACATACAGTATGTCCCATAAACACATAAACAAAGGTTACAATATATTCCATTAAAAATATAATAGAACACCCTATTTAATTTGAATATTTTTTTGTTAATTTCCAACCGATCGAGTTGCATAAACCAAATCGGCGTATTCGTTTAGAGGAACCTGCGGCTCCATTGCATCCGGAGAAACTTAATGACTCGATACATTAAGATGCTAAAGAAGCCTTTGATCGTTTTCCGAAAAGGGAATGGCCAGACGTTGACTCTCGATGGCCAACGGCGAAAAGGAGAACGAATAAAGTCGGTTATCGCGGATTGAGATAATCGGGGCTATTCAGTACGATAAATGTTAAATCACACTCATTTTTTTCTTCAAACTATACAAATAATATAGAAAAATATAACATAAATATTTAGAATACATGTTGGTAATAGTCTGTCTGGGCTATCGACTGCGAGTTAAGTCTTTCTGCCTTGTCTTGTAATTTATTTTTCATTAAAATTGTCTTTGTAAGGTAATAATTACATTATTATTAGGCGAAAGATGGCGCTTGCGTCGTCTTTCCTTTATTATGATTTATAAAGTAATTTTATTCCTTTAATAAATATAGGTTTGTAAAATAAAAACATTTGGTTTATGTTTCACAAGATTGATTTCGGTGTGTTATACCATTGTAAAAGTAAGAATACAGTAGAAATTTTGTAAAACTATTTATATATGCAATCATCTTTATTGTGAATTTAAAAATATACATAATTTTACAACACATTAATTTACAATTTAAATTTTGTACAACAACTATTTATATATACAATCATCTTTATTGTGGTATTTACATATACATATATTATACAATACATTTAATATAAACTTGTAATGGCTATCGACTTTAGGTCTTTCAGCCAACTATTTATATTGATGGATTACATTTATCATGTAATTAAGGAGGTTTCAGGTTATATTGTGGAGTTCCAAATCTTATGTTTTTCCCCATTTTTTTACAAAGTTCCTGAAATAATTAAAAAAATGTATTCCTTTAATTCTAGAATTTTTAAAAATTCTAAAAAATAAGGTAAAAGATCTGAAATGACTATCCATTTAAATTGTAAATTAATGTGTTATAAAATTATGTATATTTTTAAATTCACAATAAAGATGATTGTATATTCTGTAAGGTAAAAGCAATACAAAAACGTGTGTATTTTGCAACAACAAAAAAATAATACAAGTAGAGAAATACATATGTACTGGTATAAATTGCGGTTATAAAAAGGACGTTTAAATTTGAGACAAGAAATGTCTAACTAATAAAACTTGCATGTTGACGATCGTCGCTGGGCATAGGATCTGGGAGTTTAGTGCGCGGCCGGTGCGTTTATCGCTGGATATTTCACCTTAATCGCGTCCACTAACAAGCCTAATAAACGCTGACGAAGCAGCGGGCACATGGACCGACCGTCTGTGCAATCTCGAAATAGCAATACACTCGATTTGACCCAATATAACCTCAACTCTTCTCCTGCGGGCGCGGCGCGCATAACTTTTTTCCTAATTGGCTTCCGTTGAAGCTCGAGATAAGCCGGAGAGAAGGAGAGAAGAGGCCGCGGCCGAAAATACACATACAAAGAGAGCCAGACAAGTGGTGGATGAAACGAAAAAGGAAGAAATCAGTAAAACATGAAAGCTTAATGCAACATAAATGCAAATTTTCAAAATAATAAGATCTCCATATTATTACTAAAGTTGTGAAAGTAGAAGAAAAAAATTGATTCAAAAAATATTCTATTTGTTATTGTCTTAAGAATTGTTGTTTCCTAATTAGAAGTAGGAAAAGACTTTTACTGAAAATTGCATGTATTATAAATAAATGCGTTATTCAATTTAGAGACCAATGTTTTTTTTTTTTTTAATTCAAAAATATCATCGTTTAATATTATTCTTAATAAATTAAAGACGACGCAAGCGCCACCTTTTGCCTAATTTCTAGTGGCATCGTCAACGATTTGGGTCTACAAGGTAGACGAGCGAGAATCATTGTTTCGTCCACTAAAGGAAAGCGAACTTGTCCTGTTTAAGCAAACAATATTATTATGTTTAAATTATTTTGACTATTTTTGGTTTAAAATTATATTTGAATATTTTAAAGGAATATTTCTCGCAGTTTTCTAAGAACAATTTTTCATAAAGTCTGCAGTATCCAGTCATACAGACCTCTGATTGTAGGCCTACAAATCTCGATTAATCCAACAAAAGCTTATTTTAGTCAATTAGAAGCAATTACAGGCAGAACAGGTACATGTTAGTCACTTTTAGGCTAATTAAACCGAAACAGACAATTTTTATACCAGCTTCGAGCCACTAGAGCTAAACATTGCCTTTTGTAGACAAAAAAAAACAGGCATGTTTTAGTCAATTACAGGCTATTGACGTTAGTCATTAGACATCAATCATTTTTAGACTATTGATGGTAGTAATTTTCAGACTATTTTGTACAAATTCAGAGCTATTTCATATAAGCATTGCCTTTTACAAAGAAAAGCTGGCATGTTTTAGTCAATTGCAGGCTATTGACATTAGTCATTTTTAGGCTATTGACTTTGGTTATTTTCAGACTATTTTGTACAAATTTCGAGCTATTACATATAAGCATTACCTTTCACAAACAAAAGCAGGCATGTTTTAGTCAATTACAGGCTATTGACATTAGTCATTCTTAGGCTATTGACTTTAGTCATTTTCAGACTATTTTGTACCAATTTCGAGGTATTACATATAAACATTGCCTATGCCAAACAAAAGCAAGCATATTTCAGTCAATTAGAGACTATTATAAGAAAAAGATGTTCAATTTAAAGCTATTACAGACAAACGTTAGTCAGTTTTAGACTATTTAAACCGAAACTGGCAATTTTTATAGCAACTTCCAGCTATTGAAGCTAAAAATTATCTTTTGCAGACAAAACAGGCATTTTTAAGTCAATTACAGGCTATTGACGTTAGTCATTTTCAGACTATTGACATTAGGTATTTTCAGGCTATTGACGTTAGGCATTTTCAGGCTATTTTTTACCAATTTCGTGCTATTACATGTAGATATTGTCTAATTCAGACAAAGACAGGCATATTTCACTCAATTACAGACTATTACAGTCAATTGCAGACAACTATAGGCAAAAGTTGCTCAATTTCAAGCTATAACAGACAAACGTTAGTTATTTTTAGGCTATTTAATCGGAAACAGACAATTTTTATAGCAACTTCCAGCTATTAGAGCTAAAAATTACCTTTTGCAGACAAAAACAGGCATGTTTAAGTCAATTACAGGCTATTGAGGTTAGTCATTTTAAGACTATTGACATTAGGCATTTTCAGGCTATTGACGTTAGGCATTTTCAGACTATTTTGTATCGATTTCGTGCTATTACATATAAACATTGCCTATTGCAAACAAAAGCAGGCATATTTCAGTCAATTATAGACTACTATAGGCAAAAGTTGCTCAATTTAAAGCTATTACAGACAAACGTTAGTCATTTTTAGGCTATTTAATCGGAAACAGACAATTTTTATAGCAACTTCCAGCTATTAGTGCTAAAAATTACCTTTTGCAGGCAAAAACAGGCATGTTTAAGTCAATTACAAGCTATCGATGTTAGTCATTTTCAGACTATTGACATCAATCATGTTCAGGCTATTAACGTTAGGCATTTTCAGGCTATTTTGTACCTATTTCGTGCTATTACATGTAAATATTCCCTATTGCAAACAAAAGCAGGCATATTTCATTCAATTACAGACTACTATAGGCAAAATTTACTCAATTTCAAGCTATTACAGATAAACGTTAGTCATTTTTAGGCTATTTACACCGAAACAGACAATTTTTATAGCAACTTCCAGCTATTAGAGCTAAAAATTACCTTTTGCAGACAAAAACAGGCATGTTTAAGTCAATTACAGGCTATTGACGTTAGTCATTTTCAGACTATTGACATTAGTAATTTTCAGGCTATTGACGTTAGGCATTTTCAGGCTATTTTGTACAAATTTCGAGCTATTACATGTAAACATTGCCTATTGCAAACAAAAGCAGGCATATTTCAGTCAATTACAGACTATTATAGGCAAAAGTTGCTCAATTTAAAGCTATTACAGATAAACGTTAGTAATTTTTAGGCTATTTAAACCAAAACAGACAATTTTTATAGCAACTTCCAGCTATTAGAGCTAAACATTCCTTTTGAAGACAAAAACAGGCATGTTTAAGTCAATTACAGGCTATCGACGTTAGACATTTTCAGACCATTGACATTAGTAATTTTCAGGCTATTGACGTTAGGCATTTTCAGGCTATTTTCTACCAATTTTGAGCTATTACATGTGAACATTGCCTATTGCAAACAATAGCAGGCATATTTCACTCAATTGCAGACTACTATAGGCAAAAGTTACTCAATTTCAAGCTATTACAGATAAACGTTAGTCATTTTTAGGTTATTTAAACCGAAACAGACAATTTTTATAGCAACTTCCAGCTATTACAGCTAAGCATTTCCTTGTGCAGACAAAAATAGGCATGTTTAAGTCAATTACAGGCTATTGACGTTAGTCATTTTCAGACTATTAACATTAGTCATTTTCAGGCTATTGACGTTAGGCATTTTCAGGCTACTGGCGTTAGGCATTTTCAAGCCATTTTGTTCCAATTTCGTGCTATTACATGTAAATATTATCTGTTTCAAACAAAAACAGGCATATTTCAGTCAATTACAGACTATTACAGTCAATTAAAGACTAATACAGTCAAAAGTTGCTCAATTTAAAAATATTAAGGACAAACGTCAATGATTTTTAGGGTATTTTAAGCTGAAAAAATATGTTTTGTACTAATTTCGAGTTATTACAGATAAACATTGTCTATTACAGATAAAACAGGCATATCTTAGTCAATTATTGACTATTACAGGCGAAACTTAGTCCTTTTCGGGCTATATTAAGCTGAAACAAGCAAACTTTGTACCAATTATAGCTTGTAATTGGTACAAAGTTTGCCTGTTACAGGTAAACATTGGCTATTATAGAAAAAACACGTATATTTTAGTCAATTTCAGACAAATTCTACTGAATTTCAAGCTATTACAGGCAAAACAGGCAAATATTAGTCAAATTTTGCGGGCAGAATATGCAAACAATCGTTTAGAACTAAAGCAGACAATTTTCGTAGCAATTACAGACTATTATTGGCAATCTTTGTCCATATTCAAGCTATCATAGGAAATTTTGTGACAATTACAAGTTAATTCGAGAAGGCATTTTTGAATATATTCCGTACGAAAAAGGTACAGTTTAACGTGTACGTTATTAATTACTATTTTATGAATATATATCTACTTACGTAAGCTGTATAGACTGTGAGAATATTTTTCAATATACACGTTAAACTTAACATTTTTCTTGCAGTATATCTCCGAATTTCAGGCTATTAGATAAACACTGCCTTTTACTGCAAAACAGGTATTGTTTTGTAATTCTTCACTTTCTGAATAATTTTTATCGTTACTTCATGGTATCCATTACAACAAACGAAATATATTTACGAGTATATGGTACAAACATAATTTTCAAGGTATTTTGTGAATTTCAGGCTATTATAGACAGCCAAACAACGTTGGTCAATTTAGTTTCAATATTGATAATCTAAAAACATTATTTTTATATTAAATATTCATTTTCACCCCGACTCCAATTGGTAAAAGGGGACATCGATTATATATATATATACAGAGAGGTTTTTTAAAAGTATACATTAGGGGAAGTGTGTACCTGCAAAAAACGCGAGTCAAACACATTGAACCGATTAATGTGTGTATGTTTAGTTGACTATTTGGCATATGTGTTTTCAGTTGCGTGTTATAGGCAACTAAATACACATACATTAAGGCATTTGACTCGCGTTTTTTTGTAGGTATACATAGGGGAAATGTATACTGATAAAAAAAGCTCTCTGTATATATATATTCATTTTCAAAACTTGAAGAAGATAAACCTTTGTTGTGTTTATTTTTTCTTCACCTATAATTTATTTGGATTGACGTTTTGAATTAAACAATTCCAGTGTCCTTGTCAAGAACACCGCTGTTTTTTCCTTCCACCGTAAATTCAATTCGAGTCACACTTACGCGCTCATTAATTTCCATCCACACACCCGAACACAATGGGTCGTTTTTTTTTTCTTTCCCTGGTATTTGGACGCTGCGCCGAAAACGGACATCATCCAGCTGCGGGGGGCGTCTTTGATTAAATAGTTTCTTCGTTGTTTTCCCGTTCCTTGTTGTTTCTACTGTGGACTTTCTGGAGGAATTCATAAGTCGCGATTGAATGGAAACATCCCCCGCACACAGAACTCGCACATATATATAATCCGGAATCGTAAAATTAGTTTTTACTGCCGTTTTATGATCGGGCTGTCATGTCATCCGTGGACGCGCGTCGCGTCTTCTTCGTCCAGGCTGAAACGGGGAAAAATGAAATTATTGTGATTAATAAACGGGCGCGTGAATTTTTGTTAAATGCATTCGTTTACTTCTCTGATTATTTTTTTTATATAATTATTAATATTCATGCATAAATCCAAGCAATATATAGAATATAAATAAATTCCTAACTTAATGTAAAATTGATGAATTTCTTGACGCGACTTCTTCATTCAGGCTAAAACGAGGAGAAATGAAATGAAACTATTGAGATTAATAAACGCGCATTTTTTAATGGCGATCGTTTACTTTTCTGTTGAGAAATTGTTTTCTTATTGATAATTATCAATATTCGAACCTAAATCATAGCAATAATTGGAACATAAAAGAATTTCTAACTTAATTTAAAATTTATGAGTTTCTAATGACAGAAAGACGCGACTTCTTCATTTAGGCTGAAATGAAATGATTGAGATTAATAAAGACGCATTTTTTTTATCGCGAGCGTTTACTTTTCTGATGAGAAATTGTTTTCTTTTTGATAATTATCAATATTCAAAGGTAAATCCTTACAATAATTGGAATATAAATAAATTTCTAACTTGATGAAAATTTGACATTTTTTTAAAATAATGTGTTTCTATTATTTTTGTGGTTTAAACTGTTATTTGATGAACAAATGTCAAATTTCACTTAGAAAAAAGGAAAATTTACTAAATTTTGCACTGACTGATATCCTTTTATATAACTTTACAAATTCTGTATTCTTATTTTCTTATCCTGTAATTGTCCTGGAATGGGTGTTGGGCAATAAAGTTATTATTATTATTATATCAGTAGATATGATATACGGGGTAATTCCGGGCAGAAAATGTTAAGTTTAACGTGCATGTTATTAATAATAATAATTAATAGTATATACACCTATTACAAAAGCTGCTTAGAATATGATAATAAATTATAACGTACACGTTAAACTTAACATTTTCCTTACAGAATAGTTCTGTTTATGTTTTCTACGTCAATGTGAGGAATAAATGTTAATTTATTATCAAAGAATGTTCTTAAGCCTTTAGTCAATATCTGGTGGGACAAAATTATAATTATATTCATTGATATGATTTTTTATCTATTAATTCGAAGTTATATCCGACCATATTAATTCATCACAATATTTAATATAACTGTTTTGTGTTGTAGGAGTGAACTTTGTGTTACATCTTAAATGCACTGTACATTTAAGTTTAATTTAGGAATATGTAAGAGGAAAATTAGATTAGTAAGTTAAAATTCACAAAGTGTGAACGGTTTACATTATGTGTTTAAGAAAACGTTAATTTCTGATGAGATTTTCTGTGTTTTGTTTTAGAAACTATGGTTTGATCGTAACAGATATTTTAGAATCAATAAATGTGATTTCATTCTTTTGTTCTTTGATTGAACAAATTTAAACACAGGGGGAGTGGTCTTGTCTAAAAAGCTAAAGGGTCCATCTGGAGGAACAAAGGAATGTGTAAAATTATTTATGAATGTTAAAATAAAACTTTGTTTTATTTAAAAGGATAATAAATATGTATTTTGCTGGGATTACAATTACAATAATCCCACATGAAAGTATGCACAAAATTCGAACCCGAGGATTCATTCAATTAAACAAAACACGTTCAGCCCTACCCTGAAACGCCGTTAGATAATTACAACGGTCGCTGCCGATTCCCGGAAATTATTTTATCGCGGAAAACTCATCGGGCACCTCCAGAAACTGCCAATTAACCCGCGCGCGGAAAAACCGTTTTCTCCTTTACGGTTTTATGCAAATGACCCAACGAGACGGAGCGAGAGCGAAGACGATTTTCGAGTCGCTAATTAAGTTGTCGTGCCGTCGAATATTAATATTTTATGGCGGCCACCTGCTAGACAACCGCGGGAATAACTCGGCTGATTTATCGCCGGAATAATCGATTCCTTCAAAAGTTCGATTTATTTTTGCGCCGCACCGAGAGAAGCTGCAACATATTATGTAATTAGTTGCGCATCTTTTTTTTTGTTTCTGTAATTATTGCGTGTTTAAATTAACTATTGCATCGGCGTTATTATTGAATTACGGAGTTTAACCGCATGTTTGCTTTTAATTTTAAACAAATGTCAAATGATTTACATAAATTGTGTAATTTCAAACTTTGTCATCAAATTTTAATAAAAAAAAACACTTTATTAAAACTTAATAAAAGCCTCTATTATTAATATTTTGTCATCAAATGTTTAATTAGAAATAATTACTAAAATTAGATTCTAATTAATCAGCTCATTTTCTCTTGAAAATGGGCTAATAAGTTATTCAATATAATCTGTGTTTTATTGGTTGATTTTTAATAATACTAATTGACTAACATCAATTAGTATTATTAGTATATTATTATTAGTATAATAACGTGGGGTATTTATTTTGCCCCCAAAAAAATATATTTTCGATTCATTAAGGCCATTTGAGTTTACAAAATTTCTATTTAGTTTAAGCGAGACATGCCGATTGACGCTTTTAGACGCGATGTTGATTAAACTAAGATAACTTTATTTTTAAATGCGATGGGATATTGCAACTAAAAGCATTTCATTCAGGAAGGAATTATGTAAATTTCCACCAAAAAATCATTAAAATACAGCTCTTGTGCTAGTTTAAAAAAATTCTCTAAGTTGGATAATGTTTTCACTCAATTTTCAAACGCCCAATTTGCATGCCTGCTATACGAAAACTGTTTGATCAATGTTACTTAAATTTATACAGTTGATGCTCCTATTCATTGGGAATATTTTGGTACAATTTAAAGTTATTCTACGAGTTTTGAATTTTTCACGAAAATCTCGTTTTTTTAATTTCGATGATTTTTTTTCTTCAAAAAAATTCTAAAATAATTCTCATTGATATTAGAAATAACATGGGGTATTTATTCTGTCCGAAAAAATATTTTCGATTCATTAAGGCCATTTGAATTTACAAAATTCTATTTACATCGATTCTTACGAGAACAGTTTAGGCGAAACTATAAAGGCCTAGAATTGTGATTTTACCCCGCTCCGCGGAAAGAGAGTGCAGGTACTGAAGGTTTGCAGGGCTCAAAGTGAAGAACTATATCTTCTTCCTTCTCGTCCTTGCAGCCCCTGCAAATCCTGTTGTTGCTGATTACTAAGCACAGTTAAAACAAACTAAAATTCTTATCAGAGCCTGCTTGGAAAGTGCGCGTGAAAAAATAAATTATATTAAATAAAAATGATTTGAAAATAATTAATAAATTATTTCCACATTTAGCTCTGCGACTTTTGACTTACGTAGCGTTTAACGTACTTACGTAGCGTAAGTACGTTAAACAAATGCACATCAAAACAACTACTTCCCGGGCAAATATTTATTTAAATAACTGTGACCAAGTGAATGAATACTCTTTTCTATTTAAAATAAAAATAAATTAAGCAACATTTATTTTTTTATTCACCGTCCCAAAAGCGCGTTTTCCAAATTAAGCAACATTTATTTTTTTATTCACCGTCCCAAAAGCGCGTTTTCCACGCAAGGGTGAAAAAAATCACAACCGCGCGATAAGAATCCCAAACTCCGCGCGTAATCTGTATTCAAGCAATGTCTTCCCGTCATAATTGCACGAAAGAAAAAAATGCTGGGGCGTCTCCCCCTGCTTGTTTAAAACAAACCAAACCGAAAATCCCGCGCTTCCCCTCAAGAAAAAAAAAAAATATACATAATAAATAAGATAAAAACTAATGAAAAGAACGTTAGGGGAGCGCGCCATTCTAATTATTCACCCCGCCGAAGAAACGCCCATAAAAACCCCGGCATCTTCGCAGCGATCTCAATTACAACCGTCTTCCAGTTTTATACATGTGTAATCATCATCAACATCATAATCTGGAAACACACCCTCGACGTGCACACCATCTGTTCGCGTTTCGCCGGAGGGAATCGAAATTTGTTTTTCTTGTCCTTGCAAGGGAATTCTTCGGATGTTGGGATTAGGAGGAAACGGCGCGGGCGTAAAAATTAGAGCCCGGAGGATAATTCACGGGGTCTTTGGAGTAATCTGGTTGGAATTTTTGTGTGTGGCGCAAATGCGATGAGTGATGGATGAAACGGGATTTTCGGTAAATAAACGGAATTGGCGTTGGTGTTAATTGATGGGTGTTTATGTTGCTTTTAAAATGGTAATAACAATAATGATACGATTATCTGTTTAATGTTTCCCCCTTTTTTATAAGAAACTCGAAAATATCTGGATTCAATTTATCAATTCGAATGTGTTTTTATTGTTTACTTTCTTTCTAAAAATAATCCTGTGAAGTAAAAAATATAATACAAGTCCTTATTTTGTTGTTTCTCATTTTTATTTTATTTTCGCTTTACATTATTTCTAATTTTGGTTTCATTACTTGCATATATGATTTATTGTAACACTGGTATATATTATGTTTGTATTATTTTTTGTAAAAAGGTGATTCCGTAATAAAAATTATTATTGTAAATAATTATATATTTGTTTATATATATATATATATATATATATAAAGAATCTTTATTGTCAGTACATTATACATATAAATGTGAAAGAAATTAACAATAAATATTATTATTTTATTTACCGACAATCGGCTATCGGCAATATTTGTTTATTTACATGAATGAGGCTGTTTAGTTAGTTATGATTAATAGGATTTTAATAAAATTATATCCTGTTAAAAAATATTATCTGTAAATAATAGAAAAAGGTTTTATTCATTTAGTCACAGTTATTAAAATAAATTAAATAAAAATAATTTGAAAATAATTAATTAATTAATTACTTTCCCTTTAGCTACTGTGACATTATGACTTATGTAAAAACCATAATTTTTATATGGAAGATTTTTTTTATATAACTGAAATAGATTATTTCGTCAGAGGAATTTTGTTTGAAATAACTTCACGATGATGAAATAGAGCGAGGGTGGAGAAAACGTAATCTAAACACAGCAGAATCCCTAAAATTTAACAGCACAGCTAAAACAAAGCTCAGCGTTAAATACTTAGCGAATACATCCCCCGACGAACGAAAATCCCATTCTAAGCGGAAACCTCGCAAACTTCCAACACTCACACACACACTCACGAAAATTTATCGAACCGAAATTTCCGCGCCGCCGGGAGAACGCCGGAACGCAAACTAAATTTAACTTTTAACGCCGTTTGGCTCAAGAGAGAAATCAAGACAGCAGCACGGCGTACCTTTTTTTGCTGCCGCCAGTAAAGAGAAACTTCCTCCCCGGGAACTGTAAAATTCCTTCATGCATTTAAATGCTTTATTTCGCTTATGCGGGAGTGTTGTATAACAAAAATTGTGAATATTTTACGGGGGGGTGGGCTCCTTCCATTTATTCTATTCATCCGGGGCTGTAAAGAGGCGCTGCAAAAAAAGAAACAATACGGTAACGGGTTAATATCGGTTTACCCCTCCTGTTTTTTTTTTTTTTTTTCGTTCGTTCTTTCTTAGGGAAAAGGGTTCGGTTTTACGGCTATTACGGGCTGTGGTTTTGCGAGGCGCAGACTTAATCCTCTGAATTTTCGGTAAATGGTCTACGGTTTTATGCCGGATCAACGAGTGTTTTTTTCGTAACAACAAATATAACAGAAACAGAAGGAAACCAACAAAATTCCACAATATTTAAATAGAACATTGAATATAAATTTTCTCAACACAAGCTAATAATTCAACAAATTTGTTGTAGGTAAGGCCGCATTTATAGTGGAGCACCACGATCCTAAACAACAGAAACAGAATAAGATTATAGAATTAGAAAAGAGTATTTATTCGCTTGGACACAGTTATTTAAATAAATTAATACATCTCATCACTCATAAACAACTGACCGACTGACATAACATAAAGACAAGGACTTAGACATGAAATATAAATTTCTTTTCGTGTGCAGCAATCCATTAATAAATAATTTTCAATAATGAATAAATAATTCAGGCTGAAAGACCAATCGATAGCCATTTAGTTCATATTAAATTAAATATTGTATTATAACTAAATTGTATCAAAGCCTGAATAAAAATGTTATATATATATAAATAAATTAAATAAAAAATAATTTGAAAATAATAACATTTCGACTTACGTTATGTAACTTACGTATATTGTTTAAAGTACTTACGTAACGTAAGTCACAATGTCACAGAGTTAAAAGTGGAAATAATTTATTAATTATTTTCAAATCATTTTTATTTTATTTAAAAATAAATTAGAATAGTTTTTCAATTTTAATTAATTGCATAAAATAAATATTGAGGACTCCAATTAATACATTTTTTGCAACTTATTTAATTATTTGATTGTATATTATATGTAAATATATATTTAATTGATTAATTAATTATTTCTCATAAATTAATTTTATTATGATTGGAAATAAATCAAACAGTATTAAAATACAATAATCAACGGTCGATAGCGATACAGAGTAATTAATATTATTACTTTTTTTAATTCGTTTATTGTTTAATTACTTCTGCGTAACTTGTGTATTGAACTGTCATTAATGATTTGTTGTGTAAACAATTATAATTACATTATAAACAAAAAAATATATATATGATTAATGAAAGTTATTTTTCTTTCAATATAAATTTGACTCGTTTGAAGTTTACATACATGATTTTTCCTGTCCGGACGTTTGTTTTTCCGGGACGCGGTCCGCAATCGATCGCGCGCGCAAACAAAATAATAAATTCCTCCGGATCGCCGCGTTTTCAATTAAAACTTTTCCAGCTTTTTCCCCGATAGCCTCCCCCCTTACCGGCGTGCGACGCTTAATTAATTTCCATTCACCGCTGCGCCGCTCCAATTCAATTTCACTCCGGGGAAAATAATTGCGACCATTCGAGCTGGCTTGAAATTGACGTTCGAATGAAAAAAATGTAATTAATCTAAATATAGGTATGTTCAAATTGAACAAAGAGTATAAAAAAAATTGAAGTGCTAATTGTGAATAACTAATCAGGGTTAAATAATTTTTCTATTGGTACCGCTGAGAGCTGGTCATATGGACTCGTATCCGAGGCCAAAAAGAGGAAAACAAATCTATTCTTTTCTATGGAAATAAATTTAATTGGTTCAAAAATACAGAATAAAACATTTGGTCTATTTCACTTAGGCCCAATTTTGCAATCCGCAAATAAGGCGTAAGTAACGTATTCGCGGAATAAAACTTGATTGCTATGATTCTCCCCATTTCATTATCAATAAGATTACCAACTGAATTAAAAAAATAAAGAGTAACGTTACTTGAGATTTGTAAAATTGGGCCTTAATAAATGAAAAATGTTTTAATCTGTATTTTTAACCTTCAAAAATATTTCACCAAATATTAAGCGAGAAATTATGCAAATATTTAACTAGTCTGGTTGGTTGTAAGTCTCTTATAACCAGACTTAACTAAATTTATTACCACAGATAAAAAAATAGACAAATAATTTAATCTCTATTAGTTAAGGTAAAAAAACGGTTTATAGAATATGGTTTATAGAAAAAATAAAATAAAAGCGCAACCGGAAAATTTGAAAAAAAAAACTACAAAAAAATGCATGTCTGTTGATTACTAGAGCAATAATAATTACTCCCATTAATAATTTTGCTTCCTTCACTTCATCTATATGTTAAGATACAAGCTAGACATGCAGTGCATATAAATGATTGCACGTTAAACATTGGAGCAATAAAGCCAACTAGATTAAAGTATTACAAGAAGAGTAAATTCTAAAAATGTCATGTGATTTCACGAAGTTACAAAAATTGTGCAATCATCTTCCCAATTTAAGACAATCAAATCACAGCGGAGTGAATGGACAAATGAAATATACCCACTAGTTAAGGAACGTTCTGGAAAAAACATTACATCTTCGTTAAAACTTATTAAATCTACAATTTCATCTTCGTTTCATTTAATGAAGGTTATTGTTTCTTCTTAATATATTTTTATATCATTAATCCTTAATAATAATCTTCATTATCCAACAGGCAAAAAAACTCAATTACAGAGCAATAAGTACAAAATAAATTAAAGACGACGCAAGCGCCACCTTTTGCCTAATTTCAAGTGGCATCATCAACGATTACAAACTTAATATAACATGCTATTAAATTAATATCTTTTATATTGCACAATTCAGATTTTCTAAGGGCAGTTCCAAAGATTATAGCAACCTTTATTAATAAATATTTACCATCTTCTGCCTCTTTCAAAAATTTTATTTGTTCTCATGTCAAAACATTGTACCTCTTGGTTCTATAACCAACATCTACTTATTTCAAAAAAGGAATGACTGTGTCATAGCTTTCAATATGAATGTTTTCCTTCGCTTTCACAGTTCCATTCAACATGGAATATCCTGAGCATAAAGATGATGGTGACCTTATATCAAGAAAAGATAAAATTACTTCTTCGGTAATATCTTTGATTCTTTGATTTTTCCAACTATTGAATATATGGTACACTATTTCATCCATTATTTTTGTGGGTAGTAAATTACATTGCAATTCGTTAAATTTATTTGTTTTTGCAACTGAATATTTACAATTTGTTACTATTGCCATTTGATATTTCAACATTGCCTCCATGGTTGCTGTCTCTGTTTCTCTTCCCTCATGTCAGCACACGATGATTTCTCGCGCTCACGCTATCACGTGACCGGTCATGCGGGCGATTAAATTTTTCGCGAAAAACCGGTCTCCGCTCGTTGCACACATGCACCGTAAACCCCCCTTCCTTCCTTCCCGCCCAATCCCCCCTTTCCCCACCCCGCACGTTCCTCCGGCGTTTATCTTTCATGGGCGTTTTATGTTAATTAGTCCGAGAAACGCGGGATTAATTCAGGTCGTAAAGAGAGGTGCAGTTTCGTGCGCCGGGGGTACTACAGCCTCGCCCCTTTCCCCCCTTACACCCTTTCTCGAAAAAGAGGGGGCTTATTCTGCCCGCGATCGGATCTTTAATCCTTTTCTACACGAGCACTTCCTTTTTTTGTTGTCTTCATTTATTTACATTTCGGCCTGATAGTCATCGCGCTCACCGCTAATTACGCTCGAGGGGCACGTTTCTCTCCTTTTAATATTTCAAAGGCGTCCGCCAGGATGCGCAATGATAATAAAAAGAAAACAATGGCGAGGAGAGACACATGTGCGGGGCGTATAAAAGCCGGGAGCGATATAAAGAAACTGGGAAGGATAATTGAACGCGCCGAAGAGCGCCACCGACGGAGAATATACGCTCGAGAGACGTTTATCCCGCATAAAATCCTAGAAACTAGATGGAAAAAATAAAGGAGAAAAGAAAGAAACGGGACGTTATTTTCACGTACGGATTTTCCAACGCCATTGCTTGAAATATACATTACTAAAATACTTGGTATTCCGGAAACTTAAGTAAAACTAAACCAAGTAAATTTAAATTAGAAGTTTAATTTAACACTTGGTATTTGTTTCACTGAAGCGAAACATCCTCATCATTTAGGTGGGATTTAAATAAATACTGAAAATTAGCAGAGAAGAGCAAAAACTCCTTTATTTTGCTACACCTAAATTAGGCAATAAAAATGACCTTACTATCCTGGCAGTGCGAATGAATTTTAGTAATTTTAACATCAAGATTGGGCAATAATTAAAAGGTTAGGTAAACTTAAAGTCTAAATTAGGCAATAAAAGTAATAGGACTGTCGAATCTAGGCAGTGCGAGTAAATTGTAGTCATCTTAACTTCAAGATTAGAAAATCATTGTAGCCTAAATTGTTACCCTAAAATGAAAATTAAGCAATACAAGTGACTTACAGTGACTTTAAAAAAAATAGGTAATAACTGTGTGTTTTAGCAATATTAATATGAATGTAATGTAATAAATAAAAAATACAATAATCTTTGTAAATAAATTAGGAAATAAAAGTGACCTTACTCTAGAATCTAAGCAGTGCGAGTGAATTTAAGACTTTTAGTGAATTGGTTAGACAATAAAATTGACCTTAGTGCTGAATACAGACAGTGCCAGTAAATTTTAGTAATCTTAACATCCAATTTAGGTAATATTTATAAAGTACAGTGACCTTAAAATTTAGAATAAATCAACAGAGGTGAAGTACTATGATATTACTTTCGATTCTAGGCAATACGAGTGAATTGTAGTCATCTTAACATCAATATTAAGCAATCATTGTAAGCCACAGTTAGCTTAAAGTCTAAATCAGGCAATAAAAGTGACCTTACTGTTGAGTTTAGGCAATTTGAATGAATTTCAGCCTTCTTAACATCAATTTTAGGCAAGAATTAAAAGGTAAAGAGACTTTAACGTATAAATTAGGCAATAAAAGTCAAATATAGGCAGTGTGAGTCAATTTCGGTATTCTTAACATCAAGATTAGGCAGTAAAAAATGACCCTACTATCGAATATAGGCAGTGGGAGCGAATTTTATTCATCTTAACATACAGATTAGGCAATATTTAAAAGGTACAGTAACCTTAAAGTCTTAATTGGGCGATAAAAGTAACCTTACTGTCGAATATAGGCAATGCAGGTGAATTTTAGTCAGGTCAATATCAATATTAGGCAATAATAAAAAGATACAGTAACCTTACAGTCAAAATTAGGCAATAAAAGTGAAATTACTGTCGAATCTAGGCAATACGAGTGAATGGTAGTCATCTTAACATCAAGATTAGCGAGTAAAATTGACCCTACTGTCGAATATAGGCAGTGAGAATGAATTTTAGTCATCTTAACATCCAGATTAGGCAATATTTAAAAGGTACAGTAACCTTAAAGTCTATATTAGACAATAAAAGTCAAATCTAGGCAGTGCAAGTCAATTTTGGTAATATTAACATCAAGATTAGGCAGCAAAAATGACACTACTGTCTAATTTAGACAATGCAGGTGAATTTTAGTCATTTTAACATGAACATTAGGCAATATTTGAAAGGTAAAGTGAGCTAAAAGTCTATATTAGGCAATAAAAGTCAAATCTAGGCAGTGTGAGTCAATTTCGGTAATATTAACATCAATATTAGGCAGTAAAATGACACTACTGTCTAATTTAGGCAGTGCAGGTGAATTTTAGTCATTTTAACATCAACATTAGGCAATATTTGAAAGGTACAGTGATCTAAAAGTATATATTAGGCAATACAAGTCAAATCTAGGCACTGTGAGTCAATTTCAGTAATATTAACATCAATATTAGGCAGTAAAATTGGCACTACAGTCTAATTTAGGCAGTGCAGATGAATTTTAGTCATGTTAACATCAACATTAGGCAATATCTGAAAGGTACAGTGAGCTAAAAGTTAATATTAGGCAATAAAAGTCAAATATAGGCAGTGTGAGTCAATTTCGGTAATATTAACATCAAGATTAGGCAGTAAAATGACATTACTGTCTAATTTAGGCAGTGCAGGTGAATTTTAGTCATGTTAACATCAACATTAGGCAATACTTAAAAGGCACAGTAACATTAAAGTCAAAATTAGGCAATAAAATTGCTCTTACTGTTGGATTTAGGCAGTACGAATAAATTGTAGTCATCTTAACATCAAGGTTAGGCAATAATTGTAAGTTGCGGTTACTTTAAAGTCAAAATTAGGCAATAAAAGTGATGTACAGTGACATTAAAGTCAAATCTAGGCAATAACCGTGAATTTTAATAAACTTAACATGAGGATAAGGTAATAATTAATAGGTACAATGACCTTAAAGTCTGATTTAGGCAAAAAAATGACCTGTTGGTCGAATCTAGGCTGTGTGAGTGAATTTTAGTGATGACAGCATCAATATTAGGCAATCATTGTATAAACCACAGATATCTTAAAGTCAAAATTAGGCAATACAAGTGACTAACAGTGACTTTAAAGGCAAATCTAGGCGATAGCCGTAAATTTTAGTCATTTATATAAAAATAAAGACAAACGGATAAAGAACGACGCATGATCGCAGAATGATATTCGGATCCATACATGAAAACGAAGGATGGAGATTCAAAATGAACAAGGAGCTGGATCAACTAATTGGAGGTGAAAATGTAGAGCGCTTTATAAAAGCAATACCATTGATGTTATTGTAATTCTGCATCATGGTGTTAAAAGGCGAGTTATAGTAATCGTTTGAGTTACTGCGGTTACAGAGAAATAAAGCATTATTTCTGCTAGAGATCAAAATTAGACAATGACAGTCACTTACGGTGATCTTAAAGTCAAATCTAGGCAATAACAATAAACTTTAGTGATCTTAAATTAAGAATTAGACAACAGTTTTGAGTTTCAAGTGTTAATAATTATTTTCACAACACTTCCTTAATTAGATTGATTTTAATTTTGAATAACTGCTAACTCTTTTATTTATTTAGGAATTATAATTAAAGACACAACAATAAATCATAAGAAAAACCACCAACGAATTTAATTATACAAATAAATCATCATGGTGTTAAAGGAAAGTAATGGTTAGATAAATAAATATTGATTTATTACTAGGACTGATAAGATTCAGACGCACCACCATCTGAAACCCCTCATTCGACATCCCCGTTTTTTCCCCTCCAACCACCTGCAAGCCTAATAAATCCCGCGATAAACTCGAATCATCTTGAAACTGTCCACGAGCTTTCATTTTTTTGTTTCCAAAATCAGCCCTTTATCTATAACGACTCTCTGGAAAATTTCTTAATAAAATCATCGCCCTAAACGAGGCCAAGTGAATGCACATTATTTTTTTCACCTCCTTCCATATATCGTTGTTGTTTTTTTTTCCTCTCTATTGCCTCCTTTGCGCCATGTCGTTTTAATGGAACATGCATGCCAAACGTTTACGGCTTTAGCAGCCCATAAAATATGGCGCGCGCTTTCTCGCCGATTCGTTTCGGCAGACTGTTGCCCATAATTCGTAGCCCGTACGCGGTCGGATCATTGTTTCGTTTAGAGTTTTATCCTTTGTGATACACTCTCAAAGAGTAAGATAGTGAAAAAAAAGAAGGATTAATAATAATAATAATATATAAACTTCTGGCCAAAAGACGTTTTTTTAAATGGATTAATTTATCATACTCGTAATGAGAAAGAAAAAAATTGGATTAAAATGTAAAGTTGCAAAAGTTTGATTTGATTTTGAAAATTAATTGATGCAATACAAAATTTCAGTCAAAAATTGTGAATATATTAAAAGTTTGCGAATAAATTTTGTCGTAATTTGTGATTGGTAATTTGCCTTTTTTTAATATACATATGTTTTATAATCTTTTTAGAGCGTCACACTTTTCTTATAAAATTTTTAATATGTAATTATAATTGTAATTTGGAAATGGAGATTCCGTTAATAAAGTAAATTGAAATTGAAATTATATATATATATATATATAATCCAAAATCCCCATCTACCATAATGGTGGTGTAGGGGTTGCGAATAAATAATTTGAATTATAAATTAAAATATATTCTAATGCTTAATATCAATAAATTACGAAAAATCGAAAAATGTAAAAAAATTGAAAAAAACAGATTACATTGAATCAAATTAAATTGGAAATAATAATCCTAAATAAAGTCTGTAATTTTTAGTAATAATAAATGAAACGAAATATATTTTTTTAACTATCGAAACTTATTTTATATTTCCAATAAATAAAAAAAATCAATCTCGACGTAAACCTGAATGTCAAAACAAAAGGAAAATAATTTAGTAATTTTTATTTTTAAAACCCATCAAAACTTATTTTACTTTTTCGAATAAAAAAACTTGGAAGTTGAGTTTTATTTTTGTTTTTTTATGTGCAATAATTTTGCCCTTAGAATTTAATTATTGAAATTATAATTAAACTCTAAGGACACACAAAAAGACAAAAATAGCAAGATAGAAACTTAAGTTTTTCTATTCAAAAAGGAAAATAAGTTTTAATAGTTTTTAAAAATAAAAATTACTTTCCTTCCGTATTGACTTATAGGTCTATATCGAGGTTTATTTGTTAAAAAAATAAATAATTATACTATTTTTTTATTATCAAATAGTTTAATAATAGTTTATGAAGAGCTCGAGTAATAATTAGAATGCATTTTAATTAATACACTTGTTTTTTTCGTTCCACTAATTTTATATTTGTGTTCTGATAAGTTTCCACGAGTATTCATTTTAGAATTCGAGACCTGGCTGCAATAAGGCTACTCATTTGGTTTTAGTTGTAATGGTTGTGATATTGAAAATATAATATTATTTAAAGAAGTAATAAATATTAAAATAAGGCAGAAAGACCGATGGTCGATAGCCGTTTTCTAAAGACAACGTATAACATATTATAAGAATTATATTGTTAATTTATTGTATATAAAATTGTCTGCAGAAATAAAGATGTTATATATATATTAAAATAATAAGTATTGATAAACAATTAAAAAATCTATCAATAAAATAAAGAAAACACAGATTAAATTAAAATTAAATTAGAAATATAAATCCTAAATAAAGTCCTGTTATTTTTAATATGATCATATTTCAAGAATTAAATTTGCGAGCAATTTTGGAATTTTGGGTTATTAACTAATTTTTAAGACAATTCACTTAAAAATATAATAATATTTAAATATCGGTAGTTCATACAATGATAATAAATATGAATAAAAAATAAAAAATCCCAGCAATAAAAGGAATAAAAACATGGAATTGAATGAGAAATATCAATTCTAAATGAAGTCTGTATTTATTGCTATTACATTTGAAGAATTTACTGTGCGTGATTCAATTCAGTTGGTGAATATAAATAAAACCTTGAATTATTTCCGTTCCATTTTAAATTCAAGAAATTTCCCCAAACAAAGACATAAACGTCAATTTGTGTAATTCACATAATCCCCCCGGGATGATATTTATCTGGGAAAATTATTCGGGACGCGCTCGGCGGGCGAATCCGGGGGAGGAAACGGCGCGCATGCATGCGACAGTAATCCCTTATGGAAGGGATGAATCAGTTTTTCCTCCTTATGGTCAATATGTGCGTGCGATAAAAACGGGCAGGCCAAACGAGAGGGCCTTATTATTGGTTTTTCGCCATGCGTGTACTCAGAGGGCCGGCGGGGATTGAACGATTTGTCCGGGCTTTTAATCCCCGACAAAAGGAAAACATGGCCCGGCCGTGAAATATGGCGTGGTCGAAATTGCGATACGTGAGGATTCGCATTTATTACGACAGTAATATTTCTCTATTTTTTTTTATTTTTGGCTTTATTAAATTTTATATTGTGTTTTTATTTAAAGTTTAATTGATAGTTTTTTGATTTTATGAGGATTATCAGGTCTAGCAGATTTATTTCATTAATTCCGTTGTAGCTTTGTGACTGATTTTGTTTTATTATTAAATGTTTATCGTAGACATAAAGTAAAGCTAATTAGAAAACCTCGATGGAAAAATGATACATAAATAAATTAAATAAAAATAATTTGAGAATAATTAATTATTAATCAGTTTTAAATAAATATGAATAAATTATTAAAAATCAACGAATAAAACACAGATTAGAATAAATAACTTTTAATTCTCGACTAGTTTCGGGTTATTAGCCCATTTTCAAGAGAATTTAAAATTAAATTTTGAAAAATAACCCGAAACTAGTCGAGAATTTAAAAGTATTCAATCTAATTTGTGTTTTATTTCTTTTATTGGTTGATTTTTAATAATATATTCATATTTATTTTATTCCCCCGACACCAATTGGTAAAAGTGGACATCGATTATATATATATATGTATATATATTTATTTTATACAATATTAACTGTTTAAATATTAAAACTATTAATTATATTAATGAGTTATTTTCCTTTTAGCATATGTTGAACAAATATATATTAAAACAACTACTTTTCGAGCAAATACCCCTTTCAGACATTGAATTACATAATGGACACTTACTGTACTAGAGCAATAACGTACTGTATAAAGCAACATAAATAAAATTGCATTTTGAAAAACACATTTTGTTTCCCTAAATTTGAATTTTAAATCACTGTGCGTTGTTCGAAAATTTAAATTCACAAACATCACTATATATATATCAATTAATTCCATTATTGTCACTTTTATTTGTATTGATTGATAGTGATGTTGATGTGTTTCATTTGATTTTTCAAGCGTCGTAAAATATTTCAACCTCGACGTTGATTATCTGTGGCTTTATTCACGACTAACATAATTTTATTCAACTTCATTTTTGCGGCACACGTAATTCCGATGCAAAATCCCGCCTCATAAATTATTCAATATTGCGTGCTTATTATGTGAGTGGAAAAAGTTGTGCTTTCATGTTCTTTTTTCCCTTCTCCGTCCCTCTTTCATTTCGGTAGTGGATTGAGTGGTCAGTCCGCCCTAAATAGCGCAATATTTTTTTTTTTTTCGCTATTGGTGAAAGCTAGACGACCGCAGCGGGCGCCCATTTGGGCGACACGGGAAAGCTTTCGGTGGCCGCAGCGAGCTTTCCACCCCCCCGCGCTTCCGCGAAACCCCGAATCCACCCGCCGCCCAACCGACAGAGGTACAGCCCATATAAATCCATGCAAATAATGCGGCGGAAGAACGCATAAATCATTTTTTACGAGAAAGTCCATTGTCGGAGATTGCGTATATGGAAATTTTCCCATTCGCCAAATTGATTTCTTTTATTGTCCTGAAGCGAGAGGGAACGGAAGAAAAAGAATGAAAAGGATGAAGAAGAAGGAAGCGCCTCCCCGTGCATACAAACACGTATATTCCATCCTCGCGATCGATACAGCCATGTTTTGTTTTACTCTTAATCCAATTTGATCTCGTGGGATTGCACACGGGTTAACCTTCGGCGGGCAAACGGGGAAAATAAGAAGAAGAAATCTTATTTTGCCCGTTTGTTCTTTCCTTAATTAAAAACGCAATCAACCGTGGAAAAGGCCCGGAGGTCCGCTTTTTATGCGCGCCCTCTCTCCCTTATCATGTCAGTCTTAATATAATTGATATTTGTGGCGAAAGTCTCCCCTTGCCTGGGAAATGAAATGGTCCAGGGGTCCAGTTGGGCTTTATCTCTCTCCGGGATGTCTCCATAAACCCTGATTACTGCAAAAACTTCAACCCCGTTTATTTTCTCTTTCTCACTCTTTGATTTTTATTTATTTATTTATTTATCTACAAACACTTGTAATTTTTTTCATACTCTCATAAAATAAATAAATTAAAAATAATCGAAATTTCTACTTAGTTACTTTATCATTTAAAATAGGACAAAATTAATATTTAAAAGTTAGAAAGAAATAAGGTGTTACGGTATGGGGGCGGTTTCGATTTGAAATCTCGAGTAAACTAAATCAAATCCCACACGTAACCCCGGCTACCGGACTCTGATTTGATTTATAACACGAAATGTGGTTCCAAAATTACAAAAAATTAAGTTATATATTCAGTGGCTAACAATTACGAAAAGAAACAAAAATAACTTTATACAATTTATCACAACTTATATTTTTGTCGAAACCTCATTTGTTGTTATAAATAAAATTATAATCCGTTAGCCGGAGTTATGTGTGGGATTTGTTCTCGTTTACTTGAGATTTCAAATCGAAGCAACCTTCACACCGTAGCAAAGGGAAGGAGATTCAACCGTATACTCTTTTACACTATTTTTTTTTATAAATGTGATTTTTTTCTATAGCCTTGACATATATTCAAATTTTATTTATTTATTTTTCTAATATACATTTCATTTACCTATTTTTTGGATCAATTAATCTATATATTGATAATATATTTTTATTTTTACGCTTACAATAAATAACAAAAAAATAGTTAGAATAATTCAAATTCTAAGTATTTCTTGTTATTTATTTATACTCTATTCATTTACTTTTGTATATTATTATATTTTGTACAAAGGAGAGGAGATTTCCGTTGATTAATAAATAAATAAATTCTTCTTAATCCTATTAATTAAATATCATAATTTCCCTAAAAAAATGAATCCTTTAAATACACCCACTGAAGTTGTTGCAGTCCTTACAAGCACACGAAGAATATAACGGGTCGCGTCTTTACGAGCAACTTCATCTCATACTGAATTATCGCGCAACGGTACATTTTTCTCCTCGATTCGTTTCGCGTCTTCATTTTATCGTCCGCCGAAAAATATCCTCGTACGTCTTAACTTTTTTTTTGCAAATTAAATCGCGTTTTTTATATTTTTTTTCATCGTAGCGATTGCTTTTACGAGGAAAGGGGGACGAAAATTGGTTACTGGTTTGTAAAATGATGCAGCGATCACTTAATAACTGTGCCTTGTTTTACAATCGAAGCGTTTTGAAGGGATTAATAGATGATTTTAAGCAATATTGAAAGAAAATATACAGTGTGGCGCAAGATTCCGATGAAGTCCAATATCTCAGTTATTTAGAAATTTACAAAAAGACATTACTGACATAATTTGTAGCTATTGTAAAACTTCACATTTTAAAATTGGTTTCATATATACAGGGTGTCCAATAATCACGTGACGTATCATACATATGATTTTTTAAATGGAATGTTATATTTTTTATGTCGATTTTAGATTCTACGCTTAAAATTAATCATTTTTGACATAAGGTTTATTAGGTCAGTTTTTAATATTTTAAAAGTTATAAACAATTTAAGGTTGAAATCAATGGAAGATTGGGGCCTTATTTTTCAAAAATGAAAAACGATGTAAACTTTCTGTTAACGCAATTTAATTGAAAAAATGCTTAATGATATAAGGAATAATCGTTTGTTACCATAAAGCAAATGTTG
The DNA here is from genome assembly GCA_963082785.1 of Philonthus spinipes. Taxonomy (NCBI): domain Eukaryota; kingdom Metazoa; phylum Arthropoda; class Insecta; order Coleoptera; family Staphylinidae; genus Philonthus; species Philonthus spinipes. Next base: position 11,533,902 of record OY720321.1, on the reverse strand, counting down.
TGTACAGGGTGAAACAATACGCAAAATGTTTTTTTTTCTTTTCTCACTTAAATGGAACACCCTATATTTTCTACACTATTTCGATAGAAAATTGATTGTTCTTTAATTTTTGTATAATATACTATACCCATATCTGTTACCATTTTTTAACAATTTCAATTCAAAGTACAAAATTATAAGTTTCGCTTATAATCTATAATTTAAGTAGGCTATAATTAAAACAAATGCAATTCATAATCGTTTTCTGGTATTTAATAACATACTTACTCCTTAACCTAAGAGGATATTCAAATGACAATCGATATTTAAAGACGCATGCAAAATATAAAGAAAATAGTTGCTCAACGATTATTTAGCGAGTTATAATGGTTATTGGGACATATTTTTTAAGAAAAAAATTGTAAAATGTTTGAATACTATTGAATTAAAAAAAATGTGAATGTGTGAAATATATACATAAAAATGTTAACAAAATATAATGATATAATTATTTTATTATTTCACTTAGTATCTATTTTCGGTTTTTCAGTCAACATGAATTGTTTAAATAAATCAATTTAAGAAGCATATAGAAATATTTTAAATATTTTTCGATTAATAACCAAAAAATATAGTTAGTTTTTAACAATTAAATTAATCATTTATTGAAGAAGTATGTTTAACTGCACCAGTGTTACAAAATATAACGTAAAATGTACTTTACTTACTAATTATAATATTAAGCGTAACTTTCACAACTAAATAAATTAGTTGTCCTGGCGCGGCCTACTTTGGTTAAAAATTCTATACCAAATTTGTATTTGAGATTAAATATTTTAAAAACGGTAAATGGTAGCTATTTAATGTTTTATATAAAAAATGAAGAGTGATCAATTTTCTACTAAACTAGCGTAAAAAAATATAGGGTGTCCCATTTAAGTAATTATGGAATAGGATAGAAGCGTATTCGAGCAAGGGACGGCACATCTTCCATTTATTATAATATTTTGTAAGAAATAAACAAGTGTTAGTTTTTTGAAAAATTCAAAGATTATTCAAAAATATTTGACCGCGGGTTAAGTGATGAAAATGATTAAAAATTTACGAAAAAAATGTTTTCTTTCTTGCAAAATTAATTTATTGTTAAACATTATTTTTGCGATGTGGACGATTTAAAAGAATAGGAATCGCAAAACAAACTAGCAAATCTTCATTAATGAATTTAGAACTAATGTATACCTACTTTAGTCTTGCGAAAATCGCATTTGTTTATTGCGAAAGTAATTTATTGATAAATGCAATTTTGGAGAATAAATTGATGATAATAATAGGAATCGTAAAATCTGTTTAAAAATAAATTATTAATATTAACATACCTTAATAGAAAAAATAACTTCCAACCCATTCCTGGTGAATCGAAAACCAACTCACCTCCACCACTCACTAATTACCACTTGTTCATAAACAAAAATAAATCGCATTTTTAATAATTAATAATGTCTAACGTTAAAAATTAAACCGGAATAGTGAACACACTGCGCGTTTTCGTACGACTGAATCGAAATACAAGAGCGCAATTATCGCAAATCAAGAAGAAAAAAAACGATCGACGACTCACTCCGAGAACGCATTCCTGAGATAAGAAGATTCGTTGTACCTGGATCCTGGCGCACAGCCAAGAACATACCTATTTAAATTGTTGTATTTTCAATATTATCGCGTATTAAAATAATTACAGCTTAATATTTATTTACTTTTTTTTATTAAATTCTCATTTATCCCGTGGTAAAAAAAAATATGTATGAATTATGATGTATTTTAATTAATACACTTGATTATTCGTTTCACTAAATTATTTTATATTTGTGTTCGCGTAACTTTCACAACTAAATAAATTAGTTGTTCTGGCACGGCCTACTTTGATTAAAAATTCTATACCAAATTTGTATTTGAGATTAAATATCTCAAAAATGGTAAACGGTAGCTATTTAATATGTTATATAAAAAATGAAGAGTGATTAATTTTCTATTAAAATAGCATAAAAAATATAGCGTGTTCCATTTAAGTAAAACGAAAAAAAAAATCATTTTGCGTATTGCTTCACATTGTATATAAAAATTTGTTTTGAGAGAAAAAAAGAGTATTTCTTTTATTATTAAGTATTTTTGCATTTGTATGGCGTTGACAGAATGTTTATTTCATTTTTCATTATTGAAATATTAGGCTCTTAACATCTATCGATTTCAACATTCATTTGTTTATAACTTTTAAAAAATATATCATTCCATTTAAAAAAACATATGTCTGATACGTTACGTGATTATTGGACACCTTGTATATATGAAACTAATTTTAAAATGTGAATTTTGACAGTAGCTACTAATAATATAAGTAACATTTTTTTTGTATATTTCTTTATAACTGAGATATTGGACTTCATCGTATAATAATTAAATTAATAATTTTAAAATGTTTGATCTCTTTTCAAACATAAATATTTGATTTTAAGATATTACATAGAAATATCATATAACCTTAAAATTACAAACACTGAACTGAAGTTAGGAAATCTTAAAAAAATATTATTAATTGAAAATTTATTGATGGAACTGAATCATAATAATTGAGAGATAACGCAAGCGCCATCTATTGCATAACAAGCTTTAAACTTAAATTGTCTATCAGGATTTTTTTTTTCATGTTTGATAAAGATAAATCAAACATATGATTTATCATGATTGATAAAGATATTGTTTTTTTTTTGTCTCTTGGGTATTAATATTTGGCTGAAAGACCAATGGTCAATAGCCATTTATGAAGATTATTATATGAATAATAATAGTGAAGTAAACCAGAATTATAAAAATTAAAAACGCAATCTAGAATTGCAAAAAGGAATGTTTACTAAGTATTTTCACATTTATTTTAAACAACTGCATCATGCAAATGTCATTTTTCTTATAATCTTTAAAAGGAACGAGCGAACTGTAATCGAATAAAAAAAAACGAAACAAATAAAATTGCAGTGTTAGTAGACAATTGACCTTTCGCGGTGACGATTAATTTAATGAAGCCATTACGCGCAACTAAGTTTTCCGTTTATTGATCGTTAAATTAAAATGTGAATGGGCCGCGATTAATAAATTATTTACTGCCGGCAAACAATAAGGATTATCGATACACGAGCCTAGACGTATACTTTTTTACGATCACCTCAATAACGCGATTCCACTGCGAGGATTAGCTCTTGTTATTGAACGGACGAAAATAGAGAGATAGAGAGAAATTAAATAGGGAAACGAAACGTTCATTCTGTTTGATTTAAAACGAAAAGAGAGATAGATTAAATAAAAATATAAAGATAAAAAAATAAAAAAAAGATGTAAAAGGTTTATTGCGTTTACTTTAAAGGAAGATAGATGAAACATAATATTAATAAAATATTAAAAAAAAACAATATCACCCAAAATTAAAATTCCCTAGCATTACGATATATCACTTCATTTCATTAAATAATGCGGACTTCGAAAATAACGAGTAAGTAGACAACGACAAGAACAATACAAAGACTGGCGGAAAGACCTCTGGTCGATAGCCATTTCGTGAAATTAATTCAATATGTATTGTAAATAATATTTAATTTTGTAAATTTACACGAATAAAGATGATATATATATACAAGGTGTACAGAAAATGAGTGAAAACCTTCAGGTAACTCAATTCATTAATTAACTTTTAATAGAAAATCCAAATAAAAAATGTTGTATAGTTCTTCATTGAGGCTCACGAGGTCTTCGGAACTTTAAATATGTAACTATAAATTAGTATTGTTTTATTAAATATTTTGTAAAAAATCAATAGCATTAACAATCAATTAGATACGTGTATAATTCCATTGATGTAAATGATTAATAAATCGGATATTTTTACAAATATCATTGGGTTTGATTAAAAAAAGTATAGATGGATTTAATTCAGGACATACAAATATCTTTATTCAAACAGCAGAATTACAATTCTTTACAAATATTCATATTAATGGGTTAGTAGTCTGTCATGGGCTATCGACCGGAGGACTTTCTGCCCTAATTCAGGACATTTAATTAAAATTAAAATATTGTGCCTTTTAATTTTAATTTTATTTTTCAATTTTCGGTCTTTTTTTTTCTTAATAAAAGCTGAAAAAAATCAAAAATACCCTTGATGTTATTACAAATAACACTGACTATTTAAAAAAAAAAATACTCATTTTGATCTATTTCAATTTGCTCCACGAAGTTAATACAGGCTTTTATGGGAACTGTATAAACGAAGTCCGACGATTGGCCGTTTCGCATTTGTCTGCGGTTGATCCAAGAACACAGGATTCGCAAAAAAGATAAGCCAAAGCGGTTTTCAGCATTATATTTTTAAAGAATGTGGCTGTATTATCTATGAAGGCCATTTTTACGGCTCATCCATGGCCGACTGAAAAAAATTTCAAAATTGAGCAAAGTTTTCCCACAAATTGCGAAGGTCAAATTTGCAATTACATTGACTAAAAACTAAATGTTTGATGAAGCTCAAATTCTCACAGATTATTCCCCCATTCTTTAGCTACATTATGGAATAATATGAAGTCATTCGGAGATTTTCGGATTTTTGAAGAAAATTCCAATTTTTCGGTCAGTTTTTTTCTTTCAAAAAAATCAGAAAAAAATCGCGAATGCATTTTAAGATACTACAAACAATTTTGACTATTCAGTTTCCTCCAAAATAGTCATTTTCAGTCATTTTCGACCATTTCAATATGCTCCTTGTAATTAACACGGGGCTTTATGGGAATTGTTTAAGCGCCGATTGGCCGTTTTGGATGCGTCTGCAGTTGCACTAAGATTACAAGTTTAACAAAAAAGATAGAACCATCTGGTTTTCAGCACTCGATTTATAAAGAACGAAGCTATATTTCTACCCAAGATCATTGCTTTAGATCGCCTAAAACCGCTAGAAAAAAATCACGAAATTGAATATAATTTTCGCCCAATTTACATAAGCAAACTTTACGAGCGCACTGAGCAAAAAAATATTTCTTGATGAAGCTCATATTCACACAGATAATTTCTCCATTCATTAGCTACGCTTGAGTATAATATGAAGTCAATTGGAGATTTTCAGATTTTCACCGAAATTCCACTTTTTTTCACATTTTCAATTTTCAGTCATTTTTTTTTTTTCAAAAAATTCTAACAAAAAAATACGAATACTCTTGATGATACTATAAGGAAGATTGATTATTTGGTTTTTCGAAAATACTCATTTTCAGTCACTTCCGACAATTTCAATTTGCTCTTTGAAATTAACACGGGGCCTTATGGGAACGGTTTAAGCGAAGCCCGCCGATTGGCGGTTTTGTATGCGCCTGTGATTACTCTAAGATTACAAGTTTCACAAAAAAGATAGAACCATCTAGTTTTCAGCATTCGATTCACAAAGAACGAAGCTATATTTTCACCAAAGATCATTGCTTTAAATCGTCTAAGACCGCTAGAAAAAAAGTCCTGAAATTGAATAAAATTTTCGCCCAATTTACATAAGCTAACTTCACGAGAGCACTGAGCAAAAACTGATTTCTTGATGAAGCTCATATTTTCACAAATAATTTCTCCATTATTTAGCTATATTTTGGTATAATATGAAGTCAATTGGAGATTTTCAGATTTTCTCAGAAATTCCACTTTTTTTTCAATTTTCGGTCATTTTTTTTTCTTTCAAAAAATTCTGAAAAAAATCACGAATACCCTTGATGATACTACAAACAACAATGACTAATTAGTTTCCCCATAAATACGCATGTTCAGTCATTTTATTTTGAAGTAATAGAGGAAATCTACAGGTGGAACTAATGATTATTTTGCTTTCCCTGATAGGTCAAATACACCACAGTCATTATTTTTTCCTTCAAAAAATTCTGAGAAGGTTTTGTATTATTGAAGAATCATAATATTAATTTATTTTGAACGTTTGTATATAGCAAAATTAATTGTCACTTTCAGCCTCTATAAATTTCATGTAGCCTAAGTAGACTACCGCCTACATGTATTATAAATATTTATGTTATATGCTATTGTATTATTTATATTGTTCGTACATATATTTGTTTCTAATCGAGAAAGTTTCAAAAATATCTTCCGATATGGAAATAAAATTTCAATTTTTCTTTCGTTACATTTCCTTGAAAGTGTATGTATGGATGTTCACGAATCGTAAATTATTTAATCATAAAGCTACCTACCAGCATTGGTGTAAGATTATTATTTAAATAATCCATAAATAACACTGCATTTCTTCTAAACTCAAGGTTTTTGTCTTTAATTCAAACCATCTCTGCGTCTTGTAGATTTCTATCTAAATATATCCTTACGGTGAGTGATAATAAAGCTCGAGCCTACCACGTTGGGACGAAACTGGTGGGACTAGTTGGCTCTAGCCTCGCCTATCCTAGGCATACCCGCACGCTCGGCATCTCCTGTTCTCCTGCTTCGAAATATATTCAGAATGCAATGTATATTAGTTTATTTAAATAACGAAACAGCGTCCGTTGATTTGTTTATTTATATAAACCCGCGCGGAAATTGGAATCGGAATCAAAATTGAATTCGCAAGAAAAAAAATCCTAATTTTCATTTGTTGAATTTTCTTCAAGATTTTCTTAATTTTTTTTGCAAGAAATTGTTTTCTCTATTTCTATGATTGATCATGGTGGCCGGTTCAGGATAGAGCAAACGGGAAATCCTAGAGTTTTCTTGTCTAGTAATGAGGGTAGTGCAGCGCGGGTATGATCTATTCCTACATACTTGCTAACAGAGTGGCAGGAGTTCGTCGGAGGTGTGAGCGCGCTCTGCCTGCTGGGAGATACAGCAGGTGTGTATGTGTGTGTGTGCAGGAAAAGCTCATCTGCACTTCTTCGGATTCCAACATGCAGGAATTTATTTCAAACTTTTGTTTCGTTGATTTGGAATAAGTATGCACTGATTTGGTTTTGTAAATTGTTGCATGAAAATTATTTCATTCGGCTAATTTGAAAGCTTTGATTATGTTATAAAAAAACATTTTTATTTTTTTTATACCCGCATCAAAGATAATTTAAATAATAATACATTAAACATTAAAGGAGAGAAATGCATTATTTTTCGGAAGGTGAAATTTGAAGCATTTTTGAATTTAAATTGCAAGATGCAGATTTATTAATTTTCAAGATTTCAAATAATAAATTAGAAGAATTTTAAGTTTACAAAATTGAAGGTAAATGCATCAACAATATTCCATTCGAATACTACATTGAATTTAGCAAATTCACACTTTTAAAAACAACTCAATACACAGGAATAGGAAATAGGGAAACTGTCAAAAAACAAACACATATCCTTCAATACCGCTAGCACTCGATCGGAGTTCACCCAGGTATCACGAGACGAAAACAGAGGGGTGGAAGTAAGGACGATTGTTACAGATATAAAAAGTAATTAATCAACCAATGCAATTTTAATTTAAGCAGAAGTACGAGCAACTGAATATTAAATAAAACGTTTTTCCTAGTCAGGTAACTAGTTGAGATGAATTCACACAAGTGAGGGATTTAAGAAGAAAAAAATCATAAACAATTAATGTATTTATGTTTAGATAAATAAACACTATTAATTACTGATGATTTTAACGTAAATCCCCCACATGTGTGAATCCATCCCGAGTGGTACTCATCCCCCTTTTGTTACACCCGGAATAAGATTTAATCGTAAAACGGCGCGCGGATCTCCCGCTAAGTGCCGGGGGCTCTCTTTCTCGCAATCTGGGATCTACTTCCCCGTTTTATATGCGCCTTCGCCTCGCCATTCTTTTCCGCATCGCCCGGTTTATCCCGTCGCGGAAAAAAGGAAAATAGTTTCCCCGGAATGCGAGGTCCGCCAATCCGGCGGGCGCGGACGGCGCCGCACAATTGAAAAGTTTTTCAACTAATCAATCCGGATTTCGATGTTTGTACGCGAATGCCGGTCACGTAACGCGCCAAATATATCAAATGTAATGAATATCAATATTTATGTGCGCTATAAAGTATAATTGAGAATGTATATTTCGCTTGTCGTGGGGTATTATTAATATTGCGACAATAAAATCGAGACATTTGCTAACAATAAAACCGGTTACATGCTGCGACAGAATATTCAACTAATCTTATAAGAAAACAGAAAAATAACAAATAATAATAACACAGTTCAACTACAGTCCGTGTGCATACTCAATTTTGCCTTTATGAGCATCATAACTCATAATCGTTACCTATTTATGATTTTAAAATCACCAAATTTAATTATATAGATTTGTCACTGTAAGTTATGCCTAATTGTAACTGAAAAAAAGATTGCCTAATCTTGACTTCAAGCTCACTAAAATGCATTATTATTGCCTAAACTTTACGTTAAAATTTCTGTAAATCATCTTTATTGCCTAATTTTTACATAAAAATCACTATTGTAAATTATTATTGCCTAATCCTAATTTCAAGATCACTACAATTCACTGAACTTGCCTAATTTTGATTTTAAAGTCATTGTAACATAACAAAATTACCTAATATTAATTTAACCATCACTGGAATTCACTATCATAGCCTAAATTTGACTTTAAAGTCGCTGTAATTCACTTCTATTGCTTAGTTTTGACTTTAATGTCACTGTAACTCATACTTATTGCTTATACTAACTTTAACATCACTAGAATCCACAGTTATTGCCTAGACTTGACCTTAAAGTCGCTGTAAGTCACTTCTATTGCTTAGTTTTGACTTTAATGTCATTGTAACTCATAATTATTGCCTAAAATTAACTTTAACATAACTAGAATTCACTGTTATTGCCTAAATTTGACTTCACAGTCACTGTGAGTTACTTTTATTGCCTATTTTTAATTTTAAAGTTAATGTATTTCATAATTAATGCCTCATAATATTAATTTTAACTCCACTAGAATACATTATTATTGCTTAAATTTGTTAAGTCACTGTTATTGGACAATTTCGACTTTAAAGTTATTATAACATAATAATTATTGTCTGGTATTGATTTTAAGATGACTTTAAAGGCGTTGTAAGTCACTTATATTGCCTAATTTTGACATTAAAGTCATTGTAACATAATTATTAACATCAGCAAAATTAACTGTTATTGCTTAGATTCGACATTAAAGTCTCTGTTAATTAATTTTAATATCACTAAAATTCACTATTATTGCCTATATTTGACTATAAATTCGCTGTAACTCTCTTTTATAGTCTAATTTTGACTTTAAAGTGTAACTGTAACTCATAAGTATTGCCTAAAATTAACTTTAACATCACTAGAATTCAATGTTATTGCCTAGATTTCAAATGAAAGTCTCTGTGAGTCACTTTTATTGTTTAAATTTGACTTTAATGTCACTGTTAGTTACTTTTTTTGCCTAATTTTGACTTTAAAGTCACTGTAACTCACTTTTATAGTCTAATTTTGACTTTAAAGTAACTGTAACTCACTTTTATAGTCTAATTTTGACTTTAAAGTAACTGTAACTCACTTTTATAGTCTAATTTTGACTTTAAAGTAACTGTAACTCACTTTTATAGTCTAATTTTGACTTTAAAGTCACTATAACTCATAAGTATTGCCTAAAATTAACTTTAACATTACTAGAATTCAATGTTATTGCCTAGATTTCAAATGAAAGTCGCCGATATTATTGTTTAAATTTGACTTTAATGTCACTGTAAGTTACTTTTATTGCCTAATTTTGACTTTAAAGTCAATGTAACTCATAAGTATTGCCTAAAATTAATTTTAACATCACTACAATTCACTATTATTGCCTAAATTTGACTATAAATTCGCTGTAACTCACTTTTATAGCCTAATTTTGACTTTAAAGTCACTGTAACTCATTTTTATAATCTAATTTTGACTTTAAAGTCAATGTAACTCATAAGTATTGCCTAAGATTAATTTTAACATCACTACAATTAACTATTATTGCCTAGATTTGACTATAAATGCGCTGTAACTCACTTTTATAGTCTAATTTTGTTTTTAAAGTCACTGTAACTCATAAGTATTGCCTAAAATTAACTTTAACATTACTAGAATTCAATGTTATCGCCTAGATTTCAGATGAAAGTCGTTGTAAGTCACTTTTATTATCTAAATTTGACTTTAATGTCACTGTAAGATACTTTTATTGCCTAATTTTTGTTTTAAAGTTAATATACCTTATAATTAATACCTAACATTAATTTTAACAGAACTAGAATTCATTATTATTGGCTAAATTTGACGTTAATGTCACTTTTATTGTCCCATTTGACTTTAAAGTCATTGTAACATAATAATTATTTCCTAATATTGACTAAAATTCACTGTTAAAGCCTAGATTTGACTTTAAAGTCGCTGCTTATCACTTGTATTGCCTAATTTTGACTTTAAGGCCACTGTCATTCATAATTATTGCCTAATATTGATTTTATGTACTGTAATTGCATATATTTGACTTTAATTGTCTTATTTTGACAGTAAAATCACTCTGGATCAATATTTGTGGACCAATTTTAAATTTTAAATCATTACACGTCACTACTCTTGCCTAGGTTCGACATAGTATCCCTGTAAGCTATATTTATTGCCTAATTCTTAATTCAAAGCGACTATAGCTCACCATTTTTGCTTAATTTTAAGTGTAAGTTTACTAAAGCTTACCACTATCACCCTAAACATCGCTAGAAGTTATTTCTATTGACTAATTAGGACTGTAAACTTACTGCAGTACGCTATGGTTACCCAATTTTAAGTTTAGGATCACTCTAACTCACTGTTGTTTCCTGGGTTTCACTTTAAACTCACACTAAATTACTTTTATTTCCCAAGTTCGAATGTAAAGTTTCCATAGCTTACAATTATTGAGTTTAATAATAATAATAATAAGTCTTTATTGCCCAACAGGAAATATACATCCCAATTACAAGACAATATACACAAATCCATAGCAGTGTGTGTATAATAATGGTTTTAAACTCAACAATAGTAAGTTGTAGAAACTTTACAGACAAACTTGGGCAATGAAAGTAACTTATATCACTATTGTCGCCAATATTTGTTGTGTTAGTAGTCTGTCATGGGCTATCGACCATATTTCTTTCTGCCCTTGGTTGAATATATTAACTCTGAAACAAAAAAAAAACACATTTATACACTGAAACAATTGTTTCACCACACTATACGTAATACACAGTAAATTCTCACGCGTCTTGTGTTTTATTAAATAATTTAATAGGTCTGGGGTGTGCCTAGATGTCTGGGTGCCTAGAACTAATTTAAAGATCACTTTCAGTTATTTCAATTGCATTAGTAAACTTACAATTAAAATTGAGTGTTGATTTATGATGTCTCTGTGGTGTAGTTGGTAACGCACTCGGCTAGAAATCGAGGGATATGGGTTCAAATCCAATCAGAGATGTTTCTTTTGCACTTATATTTAATTAATTTAAATTATATCTCAATGTTGTATATTGAAAATTCTACAATGTACAAAAAAAGGTGTAATATTAAATTTAAAATGTTATTTACTATACTTTCAGCAAAAGTATAGTAAATAACTATACTTTCCTTCTTTTTTTTTTCAATTATAAATTCTAAATGTTTATTATAAATAAAAAATGTATTTTATGAATTATTATGAATAAAAATTTAATAGTTATGAAACGTCGGTTGTAATATTCAGATTTTGTTTTCCGTCTAAATAAAGCGTGTCCCGTTTGTAAGCAGGGCGAGAGCGAGAAAGAGAGACGTCGCGAGATCCTCATTAGCAAAGAAACGGCCGTGCATAAAAAAGGCGGCGTTTCTTATAAATTCAGCAGCCGCCTCCTATAAATTATTTAGCTCCTCGCGCGTCCATGTAAGAATTCGCGAATCTAAAATGCAAAGCTCCGCGATAAATATTTATCAGCGGGGCTTCCTCTGCGCTTTCAACGCTCTCTCACACGTGCATGAATAAAACAAGAAACAGTCTGCGCTTAATTAAATTGAGATGTTTCGTCTCCTCTCCTTCGCGTTCTTATTCCGCCGCGTCCTTTTATTCCGATCGATAGGGCAAAAGGGTTCATTAACTGATCGCATCAAGGTGGCATCATCGGAACGATCGAGTTTCGGGGGTTCAGGGGGATGGGGGCGGTTTCGATAAGGAGGGTTTCTGCGAGGGCTGCGCGCTGAATGCGAAAGGAGGGATTTTGCGGGTGAAGGGAGGAGGGAAAGGATTTGGTGAGACGTGAGCGTTTTGAGTTTATGGTGGAGGGCCCGGGGGGTGCGTTTCCTGCGCGCGCGATAAGCCCCCCGCGCTAGATATCGCCCTTGCGGGGGGATGGAAATTCCTTGCCTAGAACAGGTGTATTCTGTAACAAAAAAGTAGAATGCGTTTTAAATGTAACAATATTGAATATTACAATCTCTAAAATATATAATAAAATTCTTTGCGCTTTGCACTTAGTACAAAATAGTAGCCAAAACTTGCATTTTTTAAATGGAACACCCTATATATTTTTTTACGTACACCAACGTAGAATTTGGTTCTACGTTAATCCATTTTAGCATATCCTATACCTATCTTAATTTATTTTCAAAATATTAGTACATTAATTAAAATAGCTCATATTTAAAAACAATAGCAAGTAGAATAATAATAATCTGCCTTTATTAAACTTACTAATTTCTCAATTTAAAAGGCATTTTGTAAAAAATATATACATTTTTCAGATGTTTGATTCAAAATATTAAACTGTAACTTAATTCAATTACAAAATAAAATTTCCCACCAACATAGTCTATTTTAGAAAATGAATTAATATCTTGAAAACTTGTTAAATATATTATTTTATTTATTGTAACTACTCTAATTTTATTCTATATGTACGTTATTTTATGAAATAGACTCCGTTAAGTAAATAAATAAAAAAACGGAGATGATTCACGCTTTTGCAGTTATTTAAAATAATTTTTTTTTTATTTAATTTAACCTACATTCATAAAATATTTTTTTTTTTTTTGCAAATATGAAACGAAATTTTTGATAACCGCTAAAAATCCCTACAAAAACATCCGTGTGCACAAACACAATTTTAAAATCGGTACAATGGTAAACAGCTGCACGGCAATAATTTAATAACAAAATTTATTTATAAACCGGGGATATTTCAGAGCGCAATTACGTGCGTGGCTGCACGCCCGGCAATAAAACCTCCGGACAGGGAAAAGAGGAAGAAAGAAACTTTTCCCTCGCTCACTCTGGGAGGGAAAGAAAAAAAAAAACGCACAGGGAAAATGATCGATTGATGAGGGGCTTTTCCCAAGGTCCTGAATAAATATATTGAGTCCTTGTGTGGCGTGGGCGTAAAGAGAGGAAGGGTAAGCGAAGACAAGGGCCCTTTTTTGTGGATGTGTGTGCCTGTGTGTGTGAGAGAAGAGGTCCCCCCTTTATTACACGCTTTGTAAACCGAATAGAATCGGGCCCTTTCTTTAACCTTATTTGAACTACATAAAAATTTATATTCGGGCGTAAATCATCCGCCTGATTTTCTTTCTTCCATGCTTTTTTGCCTTCCTGATGTATCGATTAGGACGTTACGTTTTTAAAGTACCGATAATTTTTTTAATACTTTGTAACAATGTAACACATATTATTCTCAATTGATTAAATTAAACAATACATAGTGAATTAATTTAATAAATATAAAAACTCATTTGATGAATAGTGAAATGCATTTTAACATACACAAAAGGCTATCAACAGATTGATATTGAATTACATAAAAAATGATTTGAAAATAATTAATAAATTATATTTTGCATGCCCCACAATAAAATTAAAATAAAAATTAAAAAATCAATATATCCATTAATGTAAATATCCATAGAAATTTAATAAAACAAATTTTAAATTCTCTTGAAAATGGGCTGATAACCCGAAACTAGTTGAGAATTTAAAGTTATTCAATCGAATCTGTGTTTTATTGGTTGATTTTTAATAATTTATTCATATTTATTTCATATAATTAATAAATTAATTCCACATTTAGCTCTGTTACATTATGACTTACGTTACGTAAGTACTTTAAACAAATCCACATTGAAACAACTACTCCTCGTGCAAATTAATTTAATTTATTTAAATAACTGTGAACAAGTGAATAAATACTCTAAATATTAAGATTGATATTGTTTCACTTTTTAGAAAATGTATTTTCTGCTGGCTTCCAATCCATTATTTTAGATATTCCTTCTCCTAAAGACCCAATCCAAATGGATAAGTGAAGTGAAGGAAGGTCTGAGGAAGGCAGGGATTTGTAAGCCCAAAGAATAGATTTTTTTATTTGAAAATCTCGTCTTTAAATGTTTGATGCTTCAATATCGTGTATGAAAGAAAGAAAAAAATGTTTAAAAAGAATTTTAATTATAATAAATAACAGAGATATTACACGAATATGAAGCGTAATAAAATGCCCCTCCGCAATAGTCATAACGTTAATGATACAGTTTTAAAGATAAAAAAATCCGGAATCCCTTAATTTCCCATCCTAAGAGGATCGTACAAATTCCGGCTGATCCCGCATTTGCATCGCCCGCGGCTCAAATTTTAATATCCACCAGACACGCTGGTTATGTTAATTTTGTAATATCAGCCCGGTTGGCTGCGTTTGTAATACCGCTCCTCTCCACCCGGAGGTTATAAGAAGAATATAGCGACATTAATGAAGACTACAGTCTTCTTAAATATACGGAATGAGCGGGCGGGCGGAGCAGGGGGGGTTTCCATTTAATTTAACCCTTGCGCCCAGGACAATCGCATAAAGCTGGAAGCGGAGACGCGGAGGGGGTTGAAGATGCTTTCCATTGTACGCGGGGCCAATCTCTTTCCTTCGAATCCTTGCCGCAATAAAACACACGCGCCCGCTTTGCTTTGCTTGCTCGCAGACGTTTTACATTTCATTAAACATTAGTGCGGATACGCCCCATAATGCATAATGGCCGAGGGAAAAAAATTGTGCGTAATTAAAAACATATGCCTTCAAAGAAAAAGATTTCATTAGAGGAGAACGGTACAAATGGAAGGATTCTATTTATACAGCAAACGCTAATAATAAATCAGAATGTATTTGTGTCTGTGTCGTTGATTATTTTTTTTTTGTTCATTCCTTTTAATTAAAAAAATGGGGGAGACAATCAAAACCCTTTTGGTAATTCAAACCATAGCTGTTATTAAATATCATACGCAATATTGCTGTGATGTCTCCTTAAATAAGATTTAATTAATTCCTCACTTTACCCCTACAAAAACATTTCACAATTAATTTCTTCTTCTAATTCCATTACAACTAGCAATTTTCATATTAATTAATATACATCAGACTATACAGATAATTTTCACAATATAGATAATTACAATGTGTATGTGTTAGTGTGGGCTATCGACCAGAAGTTTTTCTGCCCTATCATGAATTTATGATGAAATTGAAGAAAAATCTATGCTAGTAGCTAGCTGAAGTATCCTGATCATGCGCAAATGAAATGATGAATGGTGATTGTAAGATGTTATTATTTTTGAAGGATATTATTGGTATGGTGAATACAGAATTTTAGTAGAGTAGGTTATCAGAATTATTGTAATTATTAATTATCCCACCCAAATCCCAACGTATATTGTTGGGATATGGGTGGGATAATTAATATTTTGTTAGAAAAATGGAAATAATTTATTTATAATATATTGTTAATTAAAATAGAATTATAGAAGAAATTATTCTGAAAAGATTCTGCGAAGGATTGATTGTTTGAGGTGTAATTTAAAATTAAAATAACTAAGAATAATGGAATTACTGACGCGACCAATCAAATTCTGTACAAAAACAGCTAAGCGATATCAAAATTGTTTTTCAGCAATCTAAAAATTTATCGAAAAAATGTGATTTTTGGGAAATCGCGATTAAAATTTTGGAAAGGCGTTCAATGATAATAATATATTTATTTACGGTATCCCTTTTTACAAAACATATGCAACCAAAATCAATATTCATGTGGGACAGCCGATCATAGTGTATTTCGACTATATTAAATAGTTAGCTGGAAAATTGGTTTCATCCATTTGTATGGAGTATAAGGTGTCGAAAATGAAATTAAAAAATATAGATTTTTAAAAAATCTAGACAGAGAAATTAAAATTTGAGAAATTATTGGGCGATACGATTTTTTTGTTATTATTATTATTTTCGGAATTCTCACTACATTTGATATGCAGTAAGGATTAAACAGAAATTAAGGAAAGTTAACGAAGCGAGCTTTCATCGTTAGTCTGTTTTATTTTAAATAGAATTGATTTATTGATTGATTTTTTTTAAATATATAATCAATGTTGCTGTTTCGTCTTCTTCGTCTTCTGAAATAATCGCGTCAGCAATACGTTTGATAGCATGTGGAAAACACAATCTATTTGTAGTCAGTGCCAAAAATTTATGTTCCTCAACATCCGACGTACGCCGCTCGAAAAAGCCCAAATCTGCCAACATCTGGCGCGGTTCCAGTTCCTCGAGCACGCATGTTGGTCTTGTGCCATTACTTTAATCGAAACAACTAAGGTTTTCTTTTTTTTAACTTCAGCTCAAATTTTACGAACTACAATTAATGTCGATTTACTGGTGGCGCGTGTCCAAGAAGGGGGATGTGAATCATATATCAGGTTTCAAATCTGAATCCTTACTACTATTTTCTTTGTTTTGGTGTACCACAAGGCTTCATTTTCGATCCATTGCCTTTTTACTTATGTATTAGCGATCTTTTTAATTTACAATGTAAACATCTATTGTATCGTGACAAAATATAAATTCGTCAAGAAATAAAACTTCGATAGGCAGAAAGACCGATGGCCGATAGCCGTTTTCTAAGGACAACGTATAACATATTATAAGAATTATATTGTTAATTTATTGTATATAAAATTGTCTGCAGAAATAAAGATGTTATATATATATAAAACTTCGATGGCAGTGTTCTGGTCAATAGTCATTTTCTAAATAAATATGTTTTGTAAACTTAATATAACTGTGAATATTTGTATTTATTTATTTTTTGTTTATTTCAGGCGGATTTTTCGTGACCCCGGTACCAACGAATGCTTCAAACTGTTCGGCGACGTGGAGCGGGTTCTTCATCCTTTCGAGCTGTCTAGGTATGTAATTCTGTTGCGATTAAAACAAAATAATTTAAAAAAATGTTTCAATAAATATGAATTAATTTTTAAAAATTAAGCTGACTGAACTTCGCCTACATACATAACATTTCATTTTGTATTATTTTCTGTGATAAATAAAGGTATTATTATTATTATAAAATAAATTTAAAAAAAAAATAAGTGGAAAATAAATAACTTTAAATTCTTGACTAGTTTCGGGTTATTTCTTGTAGAATTTGGGAATATTTTTCAAAATTGATTAAAATCTTAAATATGCATAACAGATATTAATTTGATTATTTTAACAATGATGTAGTTTATAGTAGCTATACCCCTAGATAGGGTTGCGCCGCTCCATTGCGGAGCTCTCTAGATCGTAGTTGTAGGGTTTATCATTCCCCTTTTACTTATCTAAACTGTCTTGCTAACTTGTCTGCAAAATGTCCCATCCTTTGTTTTGTTCTGCCATCTTTTAATTCCGATTATATTTAGTTTCTCCATTAAGTGTTTCCACGACTCGCCACGACTAAATATGTATGCCTTTTTTTCTCTAAGACAGCTAAGAGATGGATTCCAAGCTTTGAAATTTTTGTTAAATGAGTCGAAGCCGAGAAAACTTTGGAAAAAACTGATATAGAGTATATTTTAATTAGTCGGGTTCATTTAGAAAAGATGAACAAGAGTTTGGCATTGTAAATGTTGAAAGTATCATAATTTTTTTTTTCTTTATTTTTAATAATTTACTCATATTTATTGTTACATTATGAACTACCATTTTTTATATATTAAAAATTGTTTCAACTTCTTATTTTTTTTATATTTCCAGGCTGTCGAGAGTGTTCTCCAGCGCGGCTCGTTCCGGATTCCATCAAGGTTAGTATGCAACCGCCGGGATGCGCGCGAAACTCCGGGCGCTCCGGCGGGATCTCCGGTAGTCGAGCATGCGGCCGTCACCGTTTGCAGATGGCAGCCGTGTCGGCCGCATGGCGGAAAAACGGCGCGTGGCCTAAATTGGCCGCTGCCCTTCGTGCCTAGTTTCAGGGCGGAGTGACGAGCGCACATGCCAAAACTCCATTGCTTCGTTTTTATCAATTCATTTTTACAATTTTTCTCCAACGTAATTCACATTCCGTGCATAGCTCAAAGTGCCTATTTTTTTTAATTATTGCTTATTTTATATAAAGAAAAATTCAGGACTTGCAAAATATCCACACTAATTGCTAAACTGTATTACTATAATTTTAATATATAAAATAATAAAATAAATAATTAACAACAAATACTACTAGAAATGTGAGAAACGGGAAAGATTATTCTTACTTTAACTGTATATTTTTTATTCATTACTAACTAAACATCTTTATTCAAATGTATGTACAATATTATATAAAATTAGAATTATATTCTGCAGATGAATTGGCTATCGACCGGAGGTCTTAAAGCCTGTTTTATTCATATTTATTAATTAAATTGATATTTAAAGACGACGCAAGCGCCACCTTCTGCCTAATTTCAAGTGGCATCGTCAACGATTTGGGTCTACAAGGTAGACGACCGAGAATCATTGTTTCGTCTGACGATGCCACTTGAAATTAGGAAAAAGGTGGCGCTTGCGTCGTCTTTAATTTATTATGAATAATATCGGGTATATAACCCCAACACAAATAAATTGATATTCTTTTTTAAATTAAATTTATATCTATGAATTGAAGATAATTCAATTTACAACATTGACATATAATTTACATTAATTATAAGTGGAAAAGAACTCGGCTATAAATCGAAGGACATGGGTTCAAATCCTATAAGAGATATTTATTTTCCACTTATATTTAATTAATTTAAATTATATCTCAATGTTGTACATTGAAATTTCTTCAATGTTTAGATATTCATATTTATGTTTATGATAGGCACATTTCCATGCCTTTAAACGTTTTTCTAAGAACTTATCAAAAACGTTGCATAATATAGTAGAAGCCTTTTCAAAAGTGGACCTACCTCAAAACGTGAATATATCCGTTGAAACTGGCGATTCGATTTTTTTTACGATCACAATACTTTCCCCTATGGTCCGGAGAACGTAAAAATTAATAATAATGAAGAAGCAAAAAATGGAAAATGCTTTGAAAAAGTTTTTTTTTTAATCAAACCATATTTATATTTTTAGGTATAATAAGAACCAGAGAAAAGTTGTTTTTAATTAAACCACATTTATATTTTTAGATATAATAAGAAAGAGAGAAAAATGCAATGAAATTAAACAATGAATTTTTTTAGCAATGATAAATAAAATCCGATCAATAACTTTTTTAATTCGAATTTTATTGATCATTGCCACAAATTTTCCTTATTTAATTTCACTATAATTTTAATAACTGCAAATGTGTGAATCATCTTTGTTTCATTTTATTTAATTTAACCAGAGAAAAATAATTGAAACAATTGTTATACAATAAGCAAATAAAAAATATTGCGAAGAAGTGCTTAATCTTTTAAAATCGAGTCATATTTTTTAAAGGTGTGTTTAATTTGATCATATTAAAAAAAATAACGAATTATGAAACAAAACATTTAATTCAAAATCTAAAATAAATTATAGGTTCTGCACTAAATTAAAATTAATGAAAGTTTATAACGTCACCAAAAAGATTAAATTGCTTTCAGTGCAGAACTAGTTCACGTAATGAGTAGATCTTATAATAAATATTAAAATTTCTTTATAACTAACATCTTTATTTATATACAACGTTACAATATTTACGACTATACATAAATTCACAATGATTAACTTAGATTTGTATATAAATTCCCGCCTGTCTTTGTCTCGTTCTTGCCGTTGTCTGTCTAATTTTCATTTGGCAAAGTTTTTCTATTTATAATAGAAAAGAGTATTTATTGACTTTATCACAGTTATTTAATAAATTAAATAAAAATGATTTGAAAATAATTACTAAATTATTTGCTCATTTAATATTAATTATTTTCAGATCATTTTTATATAATTTATTAAATAACTGCGATAAAGTCAAAGAATAATTTTTTCTATTTATAAAATGACAATTAGACAGACAATTTCTAATAGTATTTGCGTAATATTTTATATGAAATAAAATGTTAAATTGTGGAAGATGGATATTTATATTTGGCGGAAGCATTAAGATTATGAGGGATTATTTAATATATAAAACTTAAAGCAATGGAGTTAAGGCATTTCGTTCTCTTTCCCTATTTTTCAAATTTATTCCTGTTTTATTTATTTTATTATTTTTTTGGCATGCTGTATTAAATCAAATCCTTTCCTTGAAGTTTGAAAAACGAAAAAACATTCCGTTTCTTAATATTCAAGACAGACTACCGGAAATCCCGCCCTGAAGGTAAACAATACTAAGAGCAGCGCCCACCACCAGAAAAGCAGCGCACGTAACACGGAAGCACCGAAAGATTTTATCATATCAAAGTGACAGTCCTTAAATAAAACATCCCCCGTTACCTGAAATTTTACGAGCAGACCAATTCCGAGGCGAACAAAAAAAAAACGCGCGCGCACCTCGAAAACTAATCGGCCAATTATTCAAACGCGCGTTGATTTTTCTGTTTATCGAGCGTTGAATATTCAAGGGATGAAAACCGGCTACCGGAATTTTTCCTTCTCTTTCTTTCTTTCCCTTATACTTAAATACACACAGTTATTAAAAAGATGAACATTGGCTACCGGATTTTTTCCTTCTCTTTCTTTATCTTATATATAAATACACACAGATATATTCAAGGGGTGAAAACTAACTACCGGAATTTTCTCTTTTATTTTCTTTCCTTCTCTTATATTAAAAAATGAAGGTTGAAAACTGACCACCGAAATTCCCTTCTCTTTTCTTACATACAAATATCTTTATTGAGACAATTACATTTTTAGAAACATTCAGTATATACACTAAAATAAAGGTTTGTCTGTCCTGGACTATCGACAGGAAGTCTTTCTGTCCCTTTTTTATACTAAAATACACACAGACATTTTAAAGAGATGAACTGGCAACCGGATTTTTTTGTTTCTTTCTCCTATACTTAAATATATACAGATATGAATAGAAAAGAGTATTCATTTCACATATTAAATAAAAATGATTTGAAAATAATTAATAAATTATTTCCACATTTAGCTCTGTACTTTTGACTCACGTTACGTGCATTTGTGCATTTGTTAAACGTACGTAAGCGTAAGTCAAACGTAACAGAGCTAAATGTGGAAACAATTTATTAATTATTTTCAAATCATTTTTATTTAATATATACAGATATGTTCAAGGGATAAAAACTGACTTCGCTAATTTACCCTTCTCTTTATGAAAACTGACTACCAGAGTTTTCCCTTTTCTTTTCTATTTTTATAGTTAAATATAAACGGACATATTAGAGAGATGAAAACTGGCTATCGGAATTTTTCCTTCCCATTCTTTCTCTTATACTAAAATATACACAGATATATTTAACTACCATAATTTTCCCTTCTTTTTTCTTTCTTTTTCTTATACATAAAAAAAATATACATAGACATATTCAAAGGATGAAAACTGGCTACCGGAATTTTTCCCTCTCTTTCTTTCTTTTATCCATACATATATATATATATACAGTGACTCTTTCTTTTTTTTTGTTCGTTCGTGCCGGCCATTAAGGGACAAACGGCCGACGTGAGGGCGTACCTGCTGCCTGTGGCCATGCATTATTTCCGGTTTTGCGGATTATCGTTGACGTTTACTTTCGCTCTCTCCCCCGGCCGGACCCAATCAATTGGGGGGCGCTCACCCCGCCGGGATCTAATAAGAATACCTCTGAGGAGGGTGTTCTGATGGGGATGGGGATGCGGAGATGGGTGCGTTTAAATTTCGATTACACTGCGAGAATGCCAGGTTGATTTTGCGTTTAGGGGGAGGAAGCTCGACGTGAATGAAATACAACACTCGTAAATTAAAAACTTTTTTTTTCAGTAGATTAAGCCTACGTCATCATATTTCGGTTCAGATTTAAAACTACTGAAATATTAAACAAACATACCTACAAAGTGGTATTTTCTAATACACATTTTAGAAAATACAATTTCGTTTCAGATTTTAGTATTTAAAATTAATGAAATATGAAACAAATTTATAGTTTCTAAAATGTATTTTAGAAAATACCACTTTGTTGTCTGAACTGAAATAGATTGAGTCTACGTCATCTGTAGACTCAATCTATTGCAAAAAAAAAACAGTATATAGCACAATTTTTTTTTTGTATGAATTGCAATTGTTTAAAATAAGTCCACAGCCAGCTAACTTTATATATTCATAGTTTTATATTGAGCCTAAAACAGCGACTTTATTATGCCATTTAGCAATTTTACACAATGTTCAGAAATAATGCAATTCTTTGTAATTTGAATAAAAACACTTGGTTAATTCCTTACTTCACAATTTTTATTTTTCGTTAGAGTAAGGAATTAACCAAATGTTTTTATTCAAGTTACATCACTTCACTCAAACTTATACTCAAACCAAATATACAATTCTTTGTAATGCTTACATTTTTTTAGAAATTTGGGAATACTTTTCAAAATATTATCTTAATATTAATAAAGTTTTATTGAATCATTTTCGGATTCAATGCACCAATTAGATTTTGGATTTTATTTATTAGTTTCTTGTAAATTAAACGTATATTCCGTAAAAATTATTAAACAGATGGCTGAAAGACCGATGGTTGATAGCCATTTTAGACATAATAAAATTAATTGTATTGTATCTAACCATATATAAATATCACAGTAAAGATAATTGTATATAATTAAATAGATTAAAACCTTAAATATACCGATTAATTTGATGTACAGGAAATTTAATAAGTCAGGTTTTGAATTTTTTTGAAACAAACCAAGTGTACTTTAATTTAATCCTTCATCAGTAGTAGTTCAAAATAGTTCACCAATTGATAACTGAGAAAATCATTTAAGGAATAAGTCGGGTTCACTGACAAAATATTGGCATTGGAAATGTCGAAAGTCTCATAGGTTTTATTCTTTAATGATTCAAGTTCGATCAATCTTTGATGTTGAAAGATTGACCCCCTAAATATCGTTAAAGATTGAGCCCATAAGATTGATACTTAAAAATCAAGTAATAATCTTTAAAGCATCATAATTTTCTGATCGTTTATTTCAGCACGATCGTCTCGGCTTATTATTAATTTAAACAGGAATATTCCTTGCTATAAAATTACATTTGAACAATAAAATATTTATGCTTTTATTTTGGAAATATAGAAACAAATCTCATCAAAAAGTTCGAGCCTATCAAAAAGATCAAGCTGATCAGAAAAAATCGAGGCGATCATAGAGATCGAGCAGTCGATCTTTTATGATCGTTCTTGCCCGATAGCCATTTTCTGAGGTCTAACAATGTGTAAATGATAGTATTTATATGTATTATAAAATTGTATAATGTAATACAACCCCGACACCAATTGGTAAAAGGGGACATCGATTATATATATATATAATGTAATACTCAGATTTTCAATATATATAAAAATGTCAGTGTTTGTAAATATTATTATGTAAAGCTGAAACCGCTATCAATTTGAGGATAGCCGTTTGGCAAATAATTTTCACATAAGGATATTTCTTGTAATTTGTTCATTCGTAAATTATTAACTTGGTATTTCAGTCAATAAAGATGTGTATTAGTATGTAGAACATTTTCTTTTTCGCAATAAGCAAAATCCACAAGCTGGATTCGAAACAATAGGATTTTCTGAAATCTGAGAAAGTAAAAAGACGATTGGTCTGCGATATTCCAAACGTTGTAATTGCTGTTTCCGCTTTTACTGAAATAAATAAATTTAAATTAACATTACATCGAAATTTAAAGTTTTCGCTACAGAAAAATGCCAGGCTTTAAATTTACATTTACATTGTAATAAAAATCTTGTTATAATAATAATAATAATAATTTTATTTTTCAACAAGCAGAGCCTAATTATAGGCAAATATATATATATATATATAAACCAAATTAAATGTAGATTTAGTGTAAATGATTATAGATATAATTTGATTAATACATTCAGAATACGCAGTTGCTAATATCAGACATACACTAAAAGTGAAGAAAGGAATAAAGTATGTTTTTATTTATTGAGATAAAACACTTTACGTAAACTCAAACCAATGCATAGAGACATAAACTGTTTGTTATAGGGTGAAAAAAAAGTAAATAAATAAATTCACAACATTTATTTAGAAGTGAAACAATGAATTAAATCCTTTCTTCGCTTCGTTATTTTAAACTACACGAGTTTTGAGAATAATTAGTAAACTTTAAATAATTATTTTCTATTTTACTTCTGCAATACTTAACGTTGCATTTTTTCTAAAATTATTTTCCACAAAAATAATAATACACCTCAATCGTGTATAATGATATTCATGATATTCATTATACACGATTGAGATGTATTACTTAACCCAATTGTATTAGCTGCTGGAAAATTTCAGTTGCTTTAGAGTCTATTTGAATTTCTAATAGTATTTGCGTAATATCCAGGCAGGAAAGTGAAAGTTCGGCTTGCGCAGATCGCGTCCCTTATATGGAGACAATTTACCACTTGAGCAACCATCAGTAACACTTTGTTGGACGTATGTACGTTGCGATTTTGTGTGTTTATAAAAAAAAATAATGATTCGTCTGTGCTATGTCTAGACGCTGCTTATTATATCATTCTTTAATAAATCTTTTTGTTTATTGCAAATTTATTCATGATAATTTGTAAATTCGGAAATTTTAATACTACAAGGATTATTAACATATTGTTAAAACAATTTGACTTAACTATAAGTATCATGTATATCTTATAATTCAATAAAGAAAAAAAAAAATTCACTCTTATTATACACTAAAACTACAAGAAATTAAATTCCTTTACTATTATCATTTATATGATTATAATAATTTTTAAACTCAAGTAAAAATTATTTACTTGCTAGCATCTATTCGGGGCTATTTCCTATAGAAAATGTTGAAAATTCAGATTTAAACATTTATTATTTCCATCATAAGAAAAATCAGCTGGTGTTAAGTGGATATTAAATTAATATTTGATTCAGTCTATAGCTATTGAGTATTATTTTAATAAAGGATAGAAAGGATTTGAATTGCTCGATATGTTTATCAAAGCATCAAATTTAATACTTGAAACTTTGAGACGGCTACTTCATGGTACATTTATATAATTAATTACTTTTACAAATATTAACTAACTAACTCGATGAATTCTAAAGATCTATTTACTACTGTATTTAATACTTGCAGGATATTATAAATATTTATACAATTCATCACGCTTGTAAAATACGCTCTCCATCCAACAAAGGAAACGTCCCAATTTGTTGCATTTGTACTTTATTTGAATTAGTTTGAATGATTATTTCAATACGAAATTATGGAAATCTTTGCTTCTAATTATTTCGCCGACGATCTTCCACCAATTAAGCCTCCTTAATTAATTAATTCCTCGCCCTTTTGTTTCACAAACTCTCGAATTCGTATAATTATTTATGGAAATATTTCTGGTGAGGTATTGTAATTAATGTAGGAAATATACAAAAAATATTCAATTGAATGACTAAATATGATTATCCTTATTTAAACGGATTTATTTTAACAATTAGTTGATAAAAATAAAAGATGACAGAAATAACTGTAGTAAGGAATTAATTTCTAATTTACAACACATCACGTAACTCATATAAAAAATCAATTTAGTAAGATAAACAGAATAATATTTTCTTTCTGCCAAAGTTTATCTTTGAAAATGTGTAACGGTCGAGTTTTCACGAAAAAAAAGTGATTAGAGTATGTTATGAATAGATAATAATAAATAGATAGACGTTTGTATGATAATGTCTAGTTAGGACAATTATGTCAGACGATGTTTCTGAGATGAATTCAGCGATGGTGGAATGGGGAAATTTAAATTTGAGGAACGTGTTATCTAAGCTTATTAATATTAATCTAATTTTAATTAGAGTAGATTAATTTTAAATTAAACAAGCCTGAAAGTAGTTTTGTTTGATTGTCAAAAAATAAATATATATATATATATTTTAATTAAGAAAAAACACTTTTAGTATTAAATAAATATGAATAAATTATTAAAAATCAACCAATAAAACACAGATTAGATTGAATAACTTTAAATTCTCGACTAGTTTCGGGTTATTAACCCATTTTCAAGAGAATTTAAAATTTTTAATAATTTATTCATATTTATTTCATACAATATGAATTACCAATGTCTAAATATTAAAACCATTAATTTTTAGTATTCCTTATATCAAAATTGATTTGCCGTAATTAAAAAAAAATGAATTGAAAATACAAGCATATACTTTGATATTAAAAATTTTGTGCTTATTAATATTAATCCAGTAATTATTTTGTAGCCAAATTTAGATTCTCTATAAAAAGGAGCTTTCACTATAATTACTTTAATTCCACCACGACTTTCCACGAAATTCTGCTCCGATTATACGTTTGGAAAATAATATGCTAATCCGATACGCACAACATTTTATCACAGATTTTAAATAATCGTAAACACACATACTTTCACCAGTAATTAAAACATAAAACGGCCTTATCCAAGAAATAAAATCATTGGAATTTTTAATATTGTTTTAAATTTGTAAAATGATTATTTACAAAAAAAATAACGCAATTTTTTTTATTTGAGTTTAAGCAGCTTACTCAATAATAATAATAAAAACAGTCAACATATTTTTCAGAATAAGTTTTATTATTTGTTAAATGTGTAGATTTCAAGTGCTATATATACTCATTAGCAATAAATGGGATAATAATCGTGGCTATTCTGTAAGGGAAATCTTATGTTTAACGTGTATGTTATTTTTATCATCACATTCTAAATAGATATTTATTCATAAAATGTGTTTTTAATTAATAAAGTTAACACGTAAAACATAATATTTTCTTTACAGAATAGTCTCGATTATTATCATATTTATTGATAATGAGTATATATAGCACTTTAATAACTAACTAACCATCTTTATTCAAATGTGTATATGTATGTACAATAATATTAAAAAAATAGAATTATATTCTGTAGATGAATCGGCTATCGACCGGAGGTCTTTCAGCCCCAGCACTTTAATATTAAAATGCAAAGGTATATTAATTATGGTCTGAATTTAATCAGTATTTATTTATTTATTTATTTAATCATTTATTTACGGATTCACCATTTCAGTAGATGGGATTTATACAAAAAAATTGAATCTAATTGGAAAATTAGAATCAATATTGTGTGTTTATGGAGTTTATATAAGAAAATAGTATTTAATTGAAAAAAAAAAAAAACGCAAATGCACATTTTGAATCACTTGGATCTATCGTTAGAATTTATAAAGAATAGTAGAATCTAGTTAGAAAAAAAAAGGAAATTAAAGCAAAAGCTCGTTTTTATTGTTCTCTTCTCTTGATAGAGTTTATCTAAAGAAATCGCATTTAATTAAAATAAAAACAAAATATATTAGAAAATGGGTTTATAAATGGAATTTATACAAAAAATAATATAATTAAAAAAAAATAATAGCAAAAGCTCAATTTGATTTTTGTTTCTTTTCTTGATAGATTTTAAAGAAATGGCATTTAAGTAAAAGATAAACAGAACTCATTAAATATTGGGTTTGTAAGTAGAATTTTGATTTTTTTTGTTGGTAGAATTTATATAAAGAAATAGAATTTATTTTTCAGTGTGAGTTTGTTTTTATTTTATAAAATAAAATCACAATAAAAAAATAAATGTTATTTAAATTTATACAGAAACAGACTATAATAAAAAAAAACAAATTAAAAGCAAAAGCTCATTTTGATTTTTTTGTTAGTAGATTTTATATTAAGAAATAGCATTTATTTTTTAATGTGATTTTGTTTTTATTTTAAAAAATAAAATCACAATAAAAAAAATAAATATTATTTAAATTTATACAGAAAAAACTATATTAAAAAAAACAAATTAAAAGCAAAAGCTCATTTTGATTTTTTTTGTTGGTAGAATTTACATAAAGAAATGGTATTAATTTTTTTAATGTGATTTTGTTTTTATTTTATAAAATAAAATCACAATAAAAAAAGTGTTATTTAAATTTATACAGAAAAAGACTAATCAAAAAATAAATTAAAAGCAAAAGCTCATTTTGATTTTTTTGTTGATAGAATTTACATAAAGAAATTGCATTTATTTTTTTAATGTGATTTTGTTTTTATTTTATAAAATAAAATCACAATAAAAATGGATTTGTAAACAAAATTTATATAAAAAAGGGAATCTAATTAGAAAAAATAAAAGCTCATTTTGGATCAATATTGTTTCTTTATAGAGTGTGTATAAAAAATAGTATTTAATTAAAAAGCACTGTTGGGATCTGTAGATAAGACATACAAAAAATGAATCCAGTTAGAATATATATATATATATATATATATATATATATATATATAATCTAAAATCCCAATCTACCATAATGGTGGTGTAGGGGTCCAATTAGAAAATACGAAATTAAAAATGAAAGCTTTTATTGAATTTAAAAAAAAATAGAATCTAATTAGAAAATGTAAAATTAAAACGAAAGCTATTATTGAATGGTAACATTTATTAAAAAACTAGTGAAAGCTCCTTTTTGAATTTAGAGACAGAAATCTTAGGGCTGGAATCCTGCTGGCCGCAAATTGTACCGTTCGTTGACGCGCCGGGAGCGCGACTGAAAAAGCTCCCGCGAGAAGCGCGGCTGCCCCCGACGTGTGTCGCAGCGTACGCGGACGGCCGCGACACTCCGCGAAGAGCTTTCATACATAAAAGCGGTTCCGGCGTGCGGCCGCTAGATCGCACGCGCGTCGCCGATCGCTGCCGACAGCGGCGTTTCAGACCGCGAGGAATACACAAGTTCAGTGTGTGCCAGCAACCTGTCCGTCGCTGTCACTCGCCACGTACGTGTCCACACATGAGACATCGCGAACTTGACTAAAAAAAAAAATAATAATATATATAATTGAAAGGAAGAGAGCGAGTGTGCGAAGAAATTTGATACGCGCGTTGGAGATAATAAATTAAGTTGCTGTTCGCGGGACGAATTTTGTTTTTACCTGACTTTTTTTGGAGAATTGGAGGAAATTAGGGGGAGAGAGAAAGAGAGAAAACGAGATAAATCGCTGAGATAGTGAGATTGTTGGGGGTTTTTGAAAGTGATGGTACTGCTCGTAAAATTGATTGTGCGGTAATTTATTGGTGGTGTGGTGAATTGCCGGGGTTGTTTTCTTAAAAATATATATAGATATATAAAGAAAGGGTTGTTGTATTGTTGACTTATTGGGATACTATTTATTTTTGTTTCATTTTGATCCCGACTACGACGACTTCCTCGGTTGACGTTTGGTGTGGTACTGATATTCTTGTGCGTGCCGTTCGCTTCCGATGCTGTGATTTCCTTGCGCGACCATCATCCTCACCATCGCGGACCCCGTGGCGTGCGCGGCACCCACCCTGTACGACCATGTGCATCCCCCCGGATCCTCCCCAGCCACCGGAACGGGGACTTCCACCGGGGTGACCTGGTGGTCGATGATGAACGGAGGGTTGTACGAAGAGAGCCCCCCACCGGCCCCTCAGAGCGCGGCGACGCCGATCAGCAACAGCGGAATGACGAGCCCAGCCACAGTCCCACCGCCCACGGCGACGACGTCCGCCACCTCCAGCTCATCACCGGCCAGCGTGACCAGCAACAGCGGCTCCGCTGGACCCCTGCACATACCCGCCAAGCGAGTCGCATCCGGCTACAGTGAGTGCGCAGAGCCCAGTGTGATAAGGCACTCGCACCATGGCCAGCCGTGGAACTACTCCCCGTCAGACAACCACCACGCGGGTGCCACCGCGTTCGAGCCGGCTGTCGGCCTCAACCACCACCAGTACTCGAATGCGCCCACGTACTACAACCTAGCCACCGACCCCACGGGGGGCCGGGACAGTCGGAAAGCGGCGGCGCTCTCCTTCTGGTCGCCGGCCGCCACCGCGGCCGGAGGCACCCCCGAGTACAAATATTCAGCGGTGTCGGCGGCCGGGCCCAGTGCGGACCCCTCCTCGGTCTCATCGTGCCATCAAAGCTTCTCCTCGTCCTCCTGGTGCAACTACTCCCCGTACTCCTCGTCGAGGCACCATGTGGATTCGCACCAGCCCGTCCCTTACCTCACCCCCGCCGACGAGAGGGGCAGAGTCGCGGCGGCTGCCGCCATGGTGGCGGAGAGCGCGGGTTTCGCTCATGCCCACGACGGCGGCTACGGACTCAGGAACTACGCTCCCGAACCCGTGCCATCAGCGCCATATCCACCTCCAGGTAATAATCACAAATTGCTCTCTTAATTATCCATAAGAAAAAAATAATCAATTTAAACCAAAATTTGAATATTTCCCTCACCAAAACCACAATTTAAAATTAATTTAAATTCAATTAATTAATTAATATTATTACCGCTTTAATTTTCCACACAACGTGATCAAAAAAAAACTGTGACAATCTTCAGGTAGAGTGGTTTATTGATTAATTTCTAATAGATAGTTTAAGTAAAAATATTTGGATTGTTGCTTGCGAGTTCTAGACACGAGTAAATTTAAAGAAATGTCAATTTGGCAACATTGGATTAAACAAGTCATAAATCAAGTAATTGCCATATTTAAAGTACACTTAATGAAAATAGAAATACAAAGTTGTTAAAATTTATATATTTCTTTTAAATGCAAAAAAATATTCGAGAGAAGTAAAATTATTGAAACTTCCAATTTATTTATTACCTATGACAATTAAATTTTATATATAGAAAATCTTTATTTCTGAGAAATAGGTTAAATTACATTACAATCATAAACCTCTAGTTAAGCCCCAGAAAATGGCTATTGACCATCGGTCTTTCTGCCTAATTAAATTTTATAATAGTTTATTTAATTGATTTTATTTAAAATAGAGATTAATACAAATTTCCAGGCACACATTTAATATTTCAACCATCTCGTAAAACGTCACGATGAAGAATCAATTTAATTCACTCAAAATTAATTAAGTCCACCTGAAGATTATCTCACCTTTTTTATAGTCACCTTGTATATACAATATACAATAAGGACTTCCATTAAATCAGTAATTTTAAAGGATACAAAAGATATGATTGTTTTTTTTTATTCCAAAGTAAAAATTATTGAAACCTGCATTTAACCTATGACAATGAATCTTTAATAATGTGCATTAAATTATAAGTACCATTGATTTTATCCAAAATAGAAAATAATTCGAATTTCCAGGCACACATTCAATATTTTAACCACCTTGTAAAACGTCAAGAAGAAGAATCAATTTATTCGAATTATTTATTGAGAATTAATTAAATCTCATCCAACACTCGAAAGGGCATAAGGGGTTTTATGATAATATATAAATATTAAGTAAATCTACCTGAAGATTATACCACCCTTTTTATGGCCACCTTGTATATACAATGTGCAGGGTAGACTGTCATGAAATCAAATTTGTCAGTAATTTAAAAAAATCTTACATAATTTGCAACCATATAAAAAAATTGTAAAAATACGCCAAACATTTTTTTTTCTTTTTTAATTAAATAGAATAGAATTTTTTTGTTGTTGCAAAAATATCTTTCACAATTTACGGTTGCAGCAAAAAAATATGTAATTTTAAAAGTGCTATAAATCCCAGGTATACTCGTTTATTTTCTCTTCGAGAAAGAGAGAGAGAGAGAGAAAGAGAGAAAACTCCCCTCTAATCGTAGAACTGTCTTTCTCTCTCTCTCTCTCTCCAGAAGTTTGTAGTGTGCACATCTAGAAGTATGTAAAAGTGTCTGAACAGTTTGCCAAACGTTTTTTCTTTCTTTTTTTTTCTTAAATGGAACACCCTGTATTGTTTATTGCTATTTTAATAGAAAATTATTCCGCCTTTATTTATTTTACAAATCACCAAACGCTGACGTTTACAGTCTGAAATGTTCAAACTTAAAATGCAAATATAACAATTTACTACAAAGTAAATATAACCAAAGTAGGCTGTGGAATAAAAAGTACAATATTTTTAATGGGTGTAATACATTTTACGTTATTTTTGTAACATTGTTGCCAGTTAGATTTACTTTTTTGATAAACATTTTTTTTAGTTTTTTTTTGTTATTTTTTTTAAAATAATTTTATAAATTTCATATACATAAAAACATCTTTAATTGTGAAATTAAAACAATAAATTAGACAATTATTTCACTAAATTATCAATTATTTTTTTTAATCTTTTTCCTTTCTACCGTTAGGTGTAAGGAGATTATCAATTATAAATTTCACAAATAGGCCATCGACTACAAGTCTTTATGCCTGAGTTTTAAATGAACTGCCTTATTATGTGTATGAAGGTGTAATTTAATTGTTATGATTCCTAATGTTATGAAAAGATGAAATCATGAATTCAGGGATTTACGATTAAATTTAATTATGTTAGACTACATGATTTAAATTTTTGAAGTTGAATATAAACGTACTATGGGGTATAAAACATACGTTTGCATTCAACTTAAAATAATTGAAATACCGGTCGAAACTTTCATATACATGATTTAATTTTAACCCATTAACGCCCTTCACAAATGTTCGCAAAAGAGGTAGTTTTACAAAAATAAAAGCAAATAAAATAAACTAAAAATGTAAATGTATTATACTAAATGATTATAAAACCCAGTACTATATTTGTTATAAATAACATATTCTTGAATAGTTTTCTCACTTATCACTTGGTGAAATATTTTGATTAATAAAAGGTAAATAATTTAAATTAAAATCATTTGGTTTGTTTCACAAATAAAAAAGACAAGTGATTTTAATTTTACATTATTTACTTTTTAATATCAATATGACTTTTATTGATGAATTTATTCTTTAAAATAATTTATATCCAGTGATCTATTGATGGAAGTTAATAGACTAAAAGAGCACTTAAATATTTAAATTAATCAAAATACTATGTTATGTTAAAATCGTCCTTCATAAAACAAGTTTATGTATGTGTATCATGCACTCGTGTAAAATATTTGTATTCAATGATTTTCAACATTTTTAGAATTCAGTCTGTAAACATTTTTTTAAATAATAATTTAAATATTTTAAATTACAATAAATATTTGTCGGCGATTTTTTTTCTATATGTTTTGCATACGTCATAAAATGTCTTTAATTAATGTTTGATTATACTTTTATGTGTCCGTAAATTTTACAAAACATTTAATAAAATATTCAACCACCATTCAACTAGCGTATGGATAATTTATTTATTTATTGTTAGAAAACAATTGGGAAATGCATACTTCATAAAATTTTAATTGACGTTTAATTATAATTTTAGGTTAATGATTAAATGTGTTCATAAACAAAAAACAATTAGAAATTGCATTTGTTTCAATCATGGCCTGCTGAAAATACTGATTAGAATCTTCAAAATTTTTACATCAGGGTTTGAAACTGTAATAGTGTATAAACTAATGTTTGGCAAAATTGAGTAATATTAGTAGTCGAATATTTTTAAATGAGCAATTTTAAATAAATGAAGTCATCAAATAACAATAAATTGATGTTTTTCAATTAATATGGAACAATTACTTATTGTAATAGAAATGTCACATTAATAAAATTGACATATACTTAATTTTTCAATAACAAAAAAGATCGATTTTGTATGTTATTAATTAATTTCACATTCTATTAATTTGTTATCTATTACGAAAGTTGCGTAGACTGTGATGATTAAAAATAACGTACACGAAAAGCTTAACATTTTCCTTAGAGAATAGCCCCGATTAATTATATATAATTGTCTTTTTAACTTTCATTATTTTATATATTTTACTGTATACATCTATTAATATAGATTATATTTATTATTATAAAATGATTATTATTGTACGCAAATACTAATTTATAATTACATTCAAAATTAAAAATTTGAAACTTTATCTGAATCTAATTAGAAATCGGTATTTCTACATAATAACCACGACATCCAATACGGATAAAAGAGGATACGATTAAGAAAGCAAGATTTCTGCATAATAATAATATTTTTACTAATTGAGTTTTATATTTTTTTATAATAAACAACTGAAATAAAGTTGTTAAAAAAATAATAAAAATTAATTATTAGTTGTTTCAAAAATTAAATTGCTGAAATTGAATTAATTAAAAAACTGAGATAAATTATAATTACTGAAATAATTATTATTAGACAAAAATTACAAATTTCTAATTAATCAGGTCTAATTAGAAATTTGTAATTTTTGTCTAATAATAATCATTTCAGTATTTTGTGTTTACATATTTCTAATTTAATTCAGATAAAGTTTTATTTTTTAAAATTTTGAATCTTATTAGAAATTGGTAAGAACAATTATTTTACTAATTGACTTATGCAATGTTTTTTTTTTTCATTTTTTGTTTATTCCGTTTATTAATTAATATAAGTTGGTTTGTTTCACTTCCCCTTTTATTTTCTGCCGATGTTGTGTTTGAATCGAAACCGCTCTTAAAATAATTTATTATTCCGTAGGCCGGTGGAACGCTCCAAGGCCACTCGTACGCCTTGGCGCTCTTCCTGGAGCTCGTTTAATCGCAATAATAATAACAACAACGTTTTAAATATTTATTTTTATAAAACATCAACAACAGGAATATATTTTTGTAATTTTTATACCGTAATTTTATTCTTAGTAAAAAAATACAAGAGATTTTCTAACTATATTATATTTTTAGACCTGGTGATCTTTCAGCTATTATTTTTATTAATATTGTTTATATATTTTAAATTATTTAATTTCTAATCAATTATACCACAAGATTAATTTTATTAAATAATTAAATACAGGTTCAATTTAATTAGTAATTCAATTAAATTTACTTTAAGCGAGAATTAGTTAAAATTAAAATAAAATAAGTGAAAGTAAGCCAACTGAATTTAATTTAGAAGATCAATTAATTTAATATATATAATAATTTTTATTAACAATTAAACACCTACACCACCATTATGGTGATTTAGATTATATATATATATATATATATTAACAATTAAATATACAAGAACATAACGATAATTTTTATTTTATTTACTGATATCCCAAAAGATTTTCTCATTTTGTTTGTTGTCTCAATCAGGTTGATTGTTTCCACTTTTGTCTCTTTTTACCTGAACCACTTCGGACTTCTCTTCATAAATAGAATAAATATTATACATAGACAATGGTGTAAAAAAAATTGAAGTATATCACATAAAAAATATTTAATTGTTAAATGGCTATCGATTATAGGTATTTCTGTCTTAATTTAATATTAGATTCGATTTATTAAATAATATTCATATAGGAACAAAAAATAATCCTAATTGGATCAGTTGTCGTTTTTATTTATTTAAATGAATTTCTCAATTCCTCCTTTTTGTATATTATATAAAATAAATTAACGAGGATCGGAAATGAAATAAGTTAATTATTTAGAGAAAACAAGTCAAACGATCACCGCGCGCATTTATTTACATTCGTATGCTAATGAGGCGCGCGGGGAATTTAAATTCATCTCCCGAGTCGTGTGCATGCACGACAGCGAACCAAGAAGCATGTGCGGTCTTTCGTATTCCCCTTTCATCATCTCTTTCTATCTTTTAATATAAATTATGGTTTCAGCTCGTACAACCAAGCTGAAATCATAATTTAATATATGATTTACCATATTGGGTTGGAAGAGGAAATGCATAATTTATTATACATTAAATAAGAACGAAAAGAAGAAAAAACAGAAATAAATTAATTTTAATAGATAATTTTCATAATAAATTAAAGACGACGCAAGCGCCACCTTTTGCCTAATTTCAAGTGACATTGTCAATGATTTGGGTCTAGTTTATTTTTATTTAAATAATTAAAGTCTCCACAATCTACATAAAGATTAGATAATTTTCACTGTAATGTAATTAAAACTTTTAATATTTAAACATTGGTAATTCACACACCATAATGTATAGTTTAGACACGATTAAATAAATAAATTCATATTGTTACAATAAATATGAATGGATGGCTGAAAGACCTCCGGTCGATAGCCGATTCATCATCTACAGAATATAATTCTAATTTTTGTATATTATTGTACATACATATACACATTTGAATAAAGATGGTTAGTTAGTT
Organism: Philonthus spinipes; assembly: GCA_963082785.1. Lineage (NCBI taxonomy): Eukaryota > Metazoa > Arthropoda > Insecta > Coleoptera > Staphylinidae > Philonthus > Philonthus spinipes. The sequence goes on along the minus strand of OY720321.1, from coordinate 11,497,329 downwards.
AGTTATGAATGGATTATTAAAAATCTACCAATAAATAATTAATTTAATAAGGAATCTCATTTTCACAAAACATATACTATAAATATCAACAATACAATATTAAATAATTACATTACATATAATAAAAATAAATAGATTAGTAAAAAATATACCAATAAAATAAATAAAACACAAATTAAATCGAATAACTTAAAATTCTTGACTAGTTTCGCCTTATTTTGAATTAACTTGATAATGGGCTAATAACCCGAAACTACTCCAGAATTTAAAGTTATTCAATTGTATTATAGTCAGGATTTTTTTGTAATCATAACATATGACATAGAAAATAAGCAAACTTAAACTAGGATAAATCCAGTTTGCAATGTAAATGCACCAAATAAGATTTAAGAGAATTAAAGGATAATAAAAAAATCTGGTTGGAAGATCTTTTGCCAATTTGTGAATTGTATATTAATTATGTATTATATAATTAATATGTAAATATTTTTGTGTAAATTCATAAATAAAAATGTTTGTAAATATATATTAAAAAAATCTCGATACTGCCAGTTATTTTAACAGCAACTGGAATAAACCTCAAGCCATTGCTATAATCGTTTGGTATTGATGAAATTAGAAAAAAAATCCTCACTATAGTGAAAAACGCAACAGATTGTCCAAAATAGGTTTATTTTCTTCTATTCGTTAATTACCTTATTGTTACCTCTGTTTTATTATAAAGTTTCATCAAGTAAAAGCCTCAACCATCGATTATTCATTAAAGAGTTGTTCGATAAAACGACGTTCAGTAAATTCATTATATATTTTTTTGCTTTCTTTTGAAAATATTAATTTATTTTTTATTTTTTAAATATTAATAATATTTATTTTTTATTTTTTAAATATTAATAATATTTAAAAAATAAAAAATATTTTTTTTATTTAATAATAATTTATTTAATAATAATAATATGTAAAAAATAAAAAAATAAATTAATATTTTCAAAAGAAAGTAAAAAATATATAATGAATTTACTGAACGTCGTTTTATCAATATGAATGAAATCGAACAACTCTGTAATGAATAATCGATGGTTGAGGCTTTTACTTGATGAAACTTTATAATTAAACAAATTTAAATCACAATATATTTTTTTTTATTAATTCCACATTAGTTTTTAGTTAATAAATAAAGTTTTCTTCAGTTTTAATTACCTTATTACATGCATTTAAAATCCATGTATGCTAATTACATCTTGTTTCACCAAATAATTAATGAGATTCATACGAGAAATATAATTATAATTATATTCTTGTATTATATCTAAATCCATTGGCAGAAATAGAAAATAGTAGTATTTTTTATGGATTTCTTCCCCTCTCAACATAATGGCATTAATTATTGTCTTTTTTTATCAACGTGAAACTTGGAATAATTTTCTAAGTTTAAATTTGTGTATTTTAGTAATCGAGAATTTTTACATTCTACTTAAAATATAAAAATTCTCGGTTACTGAATAAAGCTATTAAATAACGATAAATCGATGTTTATTTGTAAATAAGGAATGACAAAAATGTCGCAATAATTAAGTAAAACTTCTTTAAAAATATGCAATCGTAACTTCATTGCCTTTTTTTATAGACTCTGCGTTCATGGAATTTTAATTCCAGGCCCATGATGCATCACTGTGAATGCAGCCGTATATATTGATGCTTCACTATGAATGCAGCCTTAAATCTTTTTGCCTCACTATGAATACAGCCTTAAATATTGATGCTTCACTATCAATGCAGCCTTAAATCTTTTTTCCTCACTTTTAATGTAGCCTTATAATTGATGCTTCATTATCAATGCAGCCTTAAATATTTTTGCCACACTTTTAATGCAGCCTTATATATTGATGCTTCACTATGATTTCAGCCTTAAAATAAAATTCAATCAACATTTTATTATCAACTGGCAATCCTCCTCAGAGCCATTGGACAATATAAGTGTGGAAATAATCGATTATTCAATTAGTCAACTTTGCTGATGGCTATAAAGAATAGTTCTTCTCACTATCCTTCAATATACTGTTATTTTTATTATTTAATTCATTTTTTTTAACGATACAATTCAATCAATTTTTGATTATCCTAAATATCGATTATTTTATATTCGATTACTAAAATAATTGTTTTTTTCCATCGCAAATAAAAACAATAATATTAATTTTAAAGACTCTTTTTGTATGTAAAAAATATAATAATTATGAAAAATATGATAATCTCGGGCAGAAAGACCTCAGGTCGATAGCCCAGGATAGACTAACACTTCCATGCAAACTTATAATTGTATTACATATATATTTCTCTGTAATTAGGCTCTGCTTGTTGAGAAATAAATTATTATTATATAACTGTATATTATATAAAGTTATTTATATATAACTTTATATAATATATAGAATTTATAAATTCTGTAGTGCATGATTAACATTAATTTATTTATAATAATAATAAATACATAAATTTAAGACTTTTTTAATTCATTCTATAATATTTATAATTATTAAATCCTTTCTTAACGTACATCTAAGAATAATGCAATAATAAAAGGAAAAGAACTGCATCATAATAAATGCACTCTTAACATTTTGCACTTCATTATGAATGCAGTTTTACTATAAATGCAGCTCTATTTCTTGACACTTCACTATGAATGGTGCCTTAAATCTTAAATATTATCGCCTCATTTTAATGTAGTAAAGACTACATTCATAGGAAAGCGTCTAAATAAAGATTTAGACGCTTTCCTATGAATGCAGTCTTTAAACATTTTTACTGCACTATGAATGCATCCTTATTTTTTTACTTTGCTATGAACCCAGTTTTAAATCCTGTTGCTTCACCATTAATGTAACCTTTAAATATTGTTGTCAAACTATTAATGCTGAAAATAGCATTTTATAAATGCAATTTAAATTTTTTCACTGCAATATGAATACAGAATTAAATATTTTCACACTACACTGTGAAAACAGCCTTACAAGTTTTGACTCCACTATGAATGATGTCTTAATTCTTGTTTCTTCACCATATTTTTTTGCTGATTGTTAAGACAAACAATCAAAAATCTTAACTAACTCAGCATCTTTATTCAAATAAGTATATGTATTCGATGATTGGTTTTGAGTTATATTAGATAATAAAGTGTGAGGAAAGGATACAACAGTGTTAATTATTGTGTGTATATGTATGTACAATAATATATAAAATTATAATTATATTCTGCAGATGAATCGGCTATCGACCGCCAATTATTCTTATTTATTGTTTTATACAATTTTTATTGTAAATTTTATAATAATAATTTGAAAACTATTTAAAAAAATAATTGTTACATTTAAAGAATATTTCTTTTTTTTTCTGTAAGACACATACAAAAATAACAAACACCGGCTAATCTCGCGAAAGTCCTTGACACGCTAAAACCCAAACGCCGCTCGACCTTGAGGCCCCCCCGATCCGTCCAGCTTTCATCACTCCCGAAACAGTGGAACTAAACCCACAAAAAAAAAAACGAACAGAAAGCGCGCACGTACACGCACACACACACACACAAAACAGAACCGCCACTAGATGTCACTAGGCTTACTGTTTTGCCCATTTCCGTGAGTCTAGACGACGAGCCGGTGACGCATCGCGCTCGCGGAAGGGGAAAAAGCACGCACACTATGTGTACTATATATCCACTCGATTACACAAAATTGCTCGTCGTATTTCCACCCCCCCAATTTTCCCATAAAAGAATTCCGCTGCCGGAATCACCTGCACTTCAAGGATGTGTACAACAACGAAAAAAAAAAGAAGGAGAAAATAGAGGTTTTGAGTGTGCGAGGCTCATTGTTTGATAGATTGATTCCTCCAGCGGTGACAAAGCGCCTGTGGAAAAATTGTGAATTTTCAGGATCATAACAAACAATGGCTCTCCTCTTTCTGAAAGAAAAAAATGGAACATAATAAATAAGAGTAGTGTATAAGGGGGGATTTGAATCTCCAGATGTGAATTGACGTGTAAACAGTTGGGTTTGTTCTAATTACGTTTTGCTGTGTGTTTGTGTGTATTTCTGTGGATGCGAGCTTAGTGTTCGTAGTAAAAATATACAGGGAACACGTTGCTAGTAAAGGATATTGAGTGCATTGTTATTATTAACTTATGCCGCTGGAAATATCTCACAGGATTTCTCACATGCGTTACAAATTTATGACGTTATAACAGAGATTCTCATAAAAAAAAATATATTCGAATACATTTTTTCTAATGCTTCACACATGAGGAATACGTATAATCAATTAGCTATAAATAGAATTTTAAATTAAACATACTTTTAACACATATTATATTTTCCATTATAATTATTATTTAAAATTACATAATTAATATTAATATTTTTTGCCCCACAGGAAGTATGTTCCCAATTACATGACAATTATTTAACAAACAAAGATTAATACAAATAATATAAAAGTATAAAATAAAATAATACAATATGTAAAGAGTACTGAACTTAAACTAGCAGAAGGTAGCAAGAAACGATAGGTGATCAAAAAATATATATGATAGTTTGCAGGCATTTGATTAACATATACACATAGAGCTTTTTTTATCAGTAAATATTTTCCTATTGAAAATTCAACTTTTTCTTTATTTATATATACTTCTCATGAAATAATTTGAGCCTTAGCGTTTGACATGTATTTTCTGTTACTTATAATACAATATAGATTAATCGGTTCAAAGCGTTTGACTCGCATTTTTATCGGTACTCGTAGGGGAAATCTTTATTGATAAAAAAGCTATATGTATATGTTTAAAATTGAATACTTGAAGATATATTTAATTTTAAAATAGAATATATTTGAGAGTGTTTCATTTAAAAACCTTAAAATATCAACAAGTATGAACTTTAAAAAATTAACAGCCTTAACAATTAAGTAATACAACATTCGAACCGTTTGGGAATGCACTTATCTTACTTATTAATTATTAATAGTTTAGGAATTCCGTAAAATAAAGTTAAAGTTAAAGAATATCATATGATAAAAAGTTACAAGAAAATTTTGGAATTGAGTGAGGAAAAATCAATTTCATCAAATAAATATTAATCAAAATATAATATTTGTTTTTATTTGTTCGATTTTTCTACGACTAATAAAATTCATTCATCCTATTTTTTTATTAAAACAAAATGATTTATAGATAACATATATTTTGTTGAGGGGCTAATTAAATTCATTCAATTTTTTTTTTGTTGACCAAATCTCATTCATCAAAAAGAAAATATTAAACAAGCTATTATTATTATTATTATTTCATTCCTATATATAAATATTTACTTTTTATTGACTTACAAGTTTGCTTTGACGGGTGGAGCGATTTTAAAAACCATAAAAAGCGAGTCGCGCGCCGCTCTTTCCGCAACCGCGTTTATATTTACAAAAGGATTTTATAGACGCGCAATAATAATTAATAGCTTCATTCACAATTTTAAACGGCTCCATTGCCTAGGTCAGTTTTATTACATAGTAAAATTGCGTAATGTTGTAAAAGTGTCGTTTTGTTGTGAAATAATATCACTTCCGAAACGAAAATTAATTACCGCTCGCTCTCTCGCCTGGTAAATCGTAACTCACACACGAGAGTTTTAGTACGCCTGTTGTTGTTTTTTTTAACTTCTTGTTTTTTTATTATTGTAAACAGAGTTCATTCATATGTAAAGAGCGGGAAAATAGATGCAGTTAGTTTAATTAATTGATTGCTGCGATAATGTTATCTGTGTTCAATTTAACAATAAATAATATTAATGCATTTATTACGAAAAATAGATGCAGTTAGTTTAATTAATTGATTGCTGCGACAATGATATCTGTGTTGAATTTAACAATAAATAATAACAATGCATTTATTACGGAATCTCCTTTTTACAAAACATACGCTTTTTATTTATTTAATCATCCGACGAATGTCTAGCGCGTCTCTCAAGCGCCTCAGACCCAATTTTACAAACCTCAACTAAAGGCACTCTTGATTTTTTAATCGGTTAGCAGCACTGTCTCATTGATAATCAAATGGAGAGAATCATAGATATTAACTTTTATTCCGCGAATGCGTTACTTACGCCTTATTTGCGGATTGTAAAATTGGGCTTTAATCGCGGGTATTCCATTGTTAGCGATCAATGTATTTAATTCTCGAAATTGTGAAAGAGGGATTTTAGTGTGGATAAAATCGATTATGTAAAGAATCGATTTATTTTAAAAAATATAATAAATAAAAAATCCATAAATGGTTGGGAAAAAAAATAATTTCAAGTTTTTAATCACGCATCGTATAAAAATCATTATATTGGCATTTTATTACTGAAAATAATCGATTACTTATAAGTTTTTCTGTCAAACAAAAAAGATACATATGGAATATACAGAGAGCTTTTTTTAACATTATACATTTTCTCTATGTATACCTGCAAAATACACGAGTCAAACGCATTGATGTATGTGTGTTTAGTTGCCTATAACACACAATTGAACACACATATGCCAAATAAGCAACTAAACATACACACATTGCGTTTGACTCGCGTTTTTTTTTTTTTTTGCAAGTATACACTTCCCCTAATGTATACTGATAAAAAAAACCTCTCTGTATATTATTTAAATATTATTTAAATGCATGATGAAATATATAGCAAGAACGCTATATATTTCGCCTCACTCAGCTGTACACTCACAGCTGAGCGAAGCGTTTCATTGTTGCCGAAAAGTCGCTCAGATGTACTCTCAACGACCTTGCTGTATACTGCAGGAGACAAAAATATGGTCTTTCCAGCAACATTTCTTATGTTAGTAGTGAACGAATTCAAGTACTAAAATACAGTAAATAGATTAATAATAAATAAATAAAAATAAAATTGAGAATGCAAATACGAATTTATTTATGTAAAAAAATATTAGCAGGAACACTATTGTCTGATTTGAATAATACTAGTCGCAATTTTAATATTTCAATTAACTATAATTTATTTACAATTATAAATGTATGAAGTAAAGTGAATACAACTTTATTTATTTTGTATCGTCTTCAAACGTGAGATTCGTTTTTTTTTTTTCATACAAGTTTAATTTATTTGAAGATAAGTGCATTTTGAGTTTAGTGAGTTGAGTCAGTAGTTTTGCAATTTATACTCGCTCGCGAATCTGTTCGTATTTTTGTGGTAAATTAGCAGTTACTGAAACGAAATTTCATTTTATTTGTAAATACGACCAGAATGAGATGTGTCCCTAGTCTTCAAAAAGTACTATAATGTGGGACTTAGAAAAATGGAAATAATTGTAATCCGTGGATGTCTATAAAAACAGACAGCCTACTTAGATTTTAACGCGAGTTATCATTATATATATAACTAGCAGCCAAACGAAATTTCTATTTTTTGTTAACATTTCATATTTATTTTCTTTTTAAAAGCAAAACAACACACTTTCCGGGTGCTACCAAAGATAAAAGCTCATTTTATTATTAAATGTTATTTTTGTACATTCAACAAATGTGTTAAAAATATAGGCACAATACTTCAACAAAACAAAAACAATATATAGAAGGAAAAAAAACTATAATAAATGAATTTTACTTTTTTGGTATTAAAAATAAATATTAGATATTAATACTACTACTACAATATCTTTATTCAAAGTTATTTGTTTTACATATATTTACAATATTTTATGGTATATTTGTTTCTTTCTTGCTAGCTTGAACAGGCTATCAACATATGGTCTTTCCGCCATAGATATTAATATTTCTATATAAACTTATAATTACGACTATTATATTTGGTCAGGATTTTTCTTAAGGCTAAGTTAATGAATGCATATAATATTTTTTTTAATTTTAAAATACTTCATTATCAAATCGCGAAAAATGCAAATAGGGACGCGTAATCAAAAAGTACTATACGGCAGTTAGAAAAATGGAATAAAAAATATAACCCGTGGATGTCTATAAAAAAAGTCAGAATTTTCCAGTCGACGTGAGTTACGATTATATATATAAGGATGATAAGGATAAATTGTCACACATCAATTATTTTGTTCTTGTTAAAATATATATAATCTACTCTTTGTTCATTTGCGTATTTACAAACGCGTGCGTGCGATCGGCTTAATCGATTTAGTTAAAATGCGAGTTTATATGAAAAGCCGCAGTGATTTATTAAATGAAACGTATTTGAAAATAGTTAATAAATTATTTCCTCTTTAGTTACTGTGACATTTTGAATTATGTTACATAAGTACCTTAAAAAATGTCCAATAATGAACAAATTCTTTTTATTTAATTTATTTAAATAATTGTGCTCAAGTCAATAAATCCTTTTTTTATTATTATTAATACATAGTGATTTATTTTATTTCCATGAGATTATTGAAAACAAAAATGAAACCGAACAAAGGAGTAAGAGAAATAACAAGTTGAAAAGGAGATGAAACAAAATATAAGAAAAAAAATAGCTCGTTTTTATTTAAATTTAATTGATAAAAATCGAATAATTTAATCGAAGCGATTTTTTTTCAATTACAATTTTATAATTATTGATGCCTCGATCGTTTTTATTTAAATTTAATTGATAAAAATCGAATAATTTAATCGACAAGTTAAGAAAAAAATAGCTCATTATTATTTAAATTTAATTGATAAAAATCGAATAATTTAATCGAAGCGATTTTTTTTTTCAATTACAATTTTATAATTATTGATGCCTCAATGATTATTTGAAAATGCATGTTTAATTTGTTCAATTCAACAATTTGTTTGATTCTCAAATGTGTGTTTATTTTCAACACTGAAATTAATGCTATACAAAATTACAGCACAATTTAATAAAAACAGAAATAATAATTAAACCAAATAAACAAATACATAACTATAGGTCAAGACGAAAATCAGACCTTAGAACAGACCAATTCAAAAATAAAAAAATCACCCAACACTTGACAACGAATATAATAAACACTTACAACAAACCACCCGCAAATAAGAAAGAAGGAAAGGGCACATATAGGAGAAATACAAGGAACTACCGACATCAGCAACAAATAATATATTAAAATAAACAATGTGAACAATCTTGTAATTTCAACAAAATAAATACATTTCAAAAAAAATGTTCCACTAGACTTATTAGTCCCCTTGGGCTATTTTATTTCAAGTAATAAACAAACATCCTCGATTATTTCAAAATGTTTATAATAATTCAGAATGGTGAACCAATCTGAAGAAGTCCGAGGATTTTAGTCATCAGAGAAAGTGAGAATATTTTATTCCTGCAACTAATTCAGGCAAGTTTTAGCCTGTGGATCGAAAAATAATTTAATTATTTAAAATTAAAATTTAAAATTAATTTAATAATTTATTGGGAAAAAATATTTTTAATCAATTAAATAATAGCGATTTTTTTTCAGTTTACTTAATTGATTAAAATAAAATAATTGATCAATAATTATTGATTTAACAATTTTCTCAATTTATTGTAACTAATTCAGAGCAAATTTTTACATGTGGCTTGAACAATGATATTATAAAGATATTATCAAATCACAGTTTGATGAAAAAATCGCTTTCAATTCAATTATGTTATGTATTACTTAATTGATTAAAATGTAATAATTTAATTTAGGCCATAATCATAAATTTGTGTAATTTATGTTTTTAGTCAAATTGTAAATGGCTGGTCCGTTCAATAAAGAATTGTTATTATTATTATCAATTTTTATAAACATTTTTAAATCATTGAGGATCGCTTTCAATTCAATTATTTGATTTTAATCAATCAATTTAATCAATTTTAATCAATTAAATAATCATTGAGGATCAAACAATTATTATTTCATTGATTAAAATCAAATAATTGCATTGAAAGCGATCCTCGATGATTTAAAAATGTTTGTAATAACTGAGAATGGCGAAATAACCTTCAAAAGTATTTTTTTTTATTTTTCAATCGATCAAAATCAAATAAATGGATTGAATTGAATCAAAGTCTAATTAATAGTTATGATATTTAAACATTAGTAGTTCATTTTGTATAAAATAAATATGAAGAGATTATTAAAAATCAACCAATAATTTTTATTTATTTATTTAGTCTTATATAACATCGTTATAAGTTCCTCTCTACTTCTCAGTGTGAGGTGTTCAACCAATAAAATTGAACAATTTTAATTTTTCGGCCAGTTTTTCTTAAAAGTAGTCGAGCATTTTTATTTTTTATTGTAAATTTAAAATTATTCAATTTAATCTGTGTTTTATTGGTTGATTTTTAATAATCAATTTTATGAATCAAAATCATTTAACAAAACGCTTAATTCGCAGCGAAAACAAAATAATCCGTTCAGATAAGACTCCAACATTTCGAAACTAAACTTTTATGCATGTGTGTGTGTGTGTGTGTGTGTGTGTGTGTGTGAGTATAAATTTAGTGGCACAATCCGTGCCTTGTCTGCCTTTGGAGATACACCGGGACGGAATGTGAAACACACAGAAAGAGGGACCGGAATAACGACCGCACATTATATCAGGGATGACGTCACTGGCCGGGTCACGTGAACACTGCACAGCTGACTGTCACCAGTCACGCACACTATACACTACGTATATCTATATATATACAACTTCGGCTTGTTTCTGTTTTCCCGACTGTATGTATATGTTTGAATGTGTGTGAGTGGTAAGCTTGATTGTATACATGTGTGTGTGAGTTCTGTGTGAATGTATGTGTCGTGTATGTATATGTGTGGGTATGTAGTAGTAAACTTGATTGTATAAATGTGTGCGTTCGTGTATGTATTAGTAAGCTCGATTGTATTCATGTGCGTGTGTTCAGTGTGAATTTGTGTTGTGTATGAATACATGTGTGCATGTAGTAGAAAGCTTGATTCTATAAATGTTTGTGAATTCGTGTATGTATGCCTACTATTGCACACACATACACGAATTCACACACATTTATACAATCAAACTTACTACTATTTAAGCTTGATTGTATAAATGTGTGTGTTCTGTATGTATTCGAGAGTGTGTGTAGTAGTAAGCTTGGTTGTATTAATACGTGTGTATTTTTTGTGTGTATGTGTGTGTTGGCAGAAAGCTTGATTGTATACATGTGTGTGTGTGTTTTGTGTGAATGTGTATTTGTGTGAGAATGCGTGTGCGTTGTGTATGTGTGTGTGGATGTTGTGTGCCTGCCAGCTCGATAATTTCGTTATTTGTATGCTAAGTTATGGCACACGCTGGAAATAAGGAATTAGGAATGGGATTATCGAACCGCTTCTTGATTCTTTAGATACGGTTCGTTCCTTACTAACGAGTGAGAGAAATAACAAGACGAAAATAAAGAAGAAACAACAAAAAAAAAAACGAGTGCCCTGTACAAGTTAAGAAATTTCCTCAAACTGAAAACCGCATTGAATGAAGCTCGAAGTAAAATGTTTAACTAATCAATAAATTAAACTTTATGGTCTCTTCTTTGTCCATACAAATTGTTTAATACAAAACAAAATTCTATTGTGGGTTGATTTTAATAGAGAGAACACTTAAATAAAAATAATAAAATGTACAAAATTTGAATATCTCAACTGGACTGATGAATTCTCTTGTCGGTTGATTTTAATTGAGATGATACAAAGATAGAAATAAGCAAAAGTTCAAAAATTGAGTATTTCACCTGGACGAATGAATTCCCGTTGTAATTTGGTTTTATTATAGATAATTTGAACATCTTACAAAATTCTCATCTTTACATAGATTTAACGTGGAAATTTAAATTACGGCTTGTTTTGCTCCTTGCAACATAAAATGCTGATCTCTAAAAATAGTGAAAGTATGTAAATTAAACAAATCACAGCTTGTATTATTAAAGAAAGCTCAAAATGCCCTCATCCTCAATTTATTTAACTTCTATATAAATCTAATTCGCATTCTCAAAATCAACAATACACTTTTTCCGTGAAACTTGAATAACATTAATAATTTTATTATTTCAATTAATTCTAATTTATTTAAGGATCGGCATTTTGCGTTGTCTTTAACAGTACTAGCAGTGATTTATTTATTTAAACAAATGCAGATCGTTCAATTGCAGCACCCTTTTGAACAACAGTAATAGTTTATAATGTGATACATGAGAAAACCATTCAGGAAAAAAAAGACGAGACATATTTCTTTCAATTCATTTATTTGATTGTGTCTCGACTAGTTTTCACGGATTGCTTCGGCCACCGCTAGATGGCATGTGTAGTTCCGTTTCGATTAAAAAAAGTTCCAAGCGACGCATTCGGAACGTAATCCGCGCTTTATTGCTGGGGGAGCGATGCACACGAGGGTTGCAGGCGGTGGACTTTCGAAAGCTGCGACAGCTATACCGCTCAGTGAAATGCTTGCAAATATACAATGAGGATTTTATATTTACAAATAAATATTTTTATCCAGACAATTACATAATTTTTTACAAATATATAAACAATGAAATGAATACTGGGCTATCGATAAGGATTTTATTTCATTAATCATCGCCCTATTTTCTATTAAAAAAAATCCAAGAAACTTTAAAGTTCTTATAAAGGCGAAGAATAAATCCCAGCACTTTTTAAAATTATTTTATGTGATAAATAAATCCCAGCATTTTTTAAAATTGATTTACCACATAAAATAATTTTAAAAAGTGCTGGGATTTATTCTTCGTCTTTATAAGAACTTTAAAGTTTCTTGGACTTTTTTTTAAAAACAAATATCTTTATCCAGACAATTACATATTTTTTTACAAATATATAAACAATAAAATGAATACTGGGCTATCGATTAGCATTTCATTTCATTAATCATCGCCCTATATTCAATTAAAAAAAAAGTCCAAGAATCTTTAAAGTTCTTATAAAGGCGAAGAATAAATCCCAGCACTTTTTAAAATTGATTTACCACATAAAATAATTTTCTATATTTAAATTAACTTTTACCAAACACCCAGTTATAACTCCATTTGAACAAAAAATCATAAATTCAATTTTTAGCTAGATTTTTTTAATTATTTCAAAATAAATGAAAGAACAACAACTTATAAACAAATATAGATTGTTTATTATTATTTTATTTGTGCGACTATAGTGATCTAAATATCTTTTGTGCCTCCCCTACGCGAAATAATTAATTTCGCTTATAATATAATAATATTATTATTAATTATAATATACTTATAATCTTAAAGTATCCTATTTTTTTAATCTTAAGATTAGTCGAACTAACTAAAAGAGTGGAGAGAGTCTACTTCTCCACTCTTTTAGCCGAGAAGAACATTTAATTTATCTTACACGAGTTAAAAACTCGCAACTGATGGATAACTGTCGCCCTTTCAAAAAAATCTACATGTTTCATCAGATTGTTTAGTTGTAATACCTTAGTGAAAATAACCTTGTACTTTAATCCAAACCCCTCTGTTATAACTTCATCTGAGCAAAAATAATAATAATAATAAGTCCACTTTGAGCCTGGATATTTTCAATTGCTTACCAATTTAGCAATAAATGAAACAAACACAACTTATATATATATATTATCATATAACCCTTATATCTTTTCGAGTGTCGGGTGTAACACAACTTATAAACAAATTAAAATAGTTTTAGTTACATTCTGAAATAACCTCGTACATTAATATCAACTTTGACCAAACACCCGGTTTTGACTGCCTGAGTAAAACAATCGTAAAGTCAATTTGGCATTAGATATTTTCAATTGTTTAACGTTAAATATGAGAAGAAGAACTAATAAACAAACAAAGTTCGTTTAATCGTAGTATCCTTCCAAAATAAACTCGTATGAACTTGGAACTCAATCATGACTCCGTTTGTGCAAAAAAAATCATAAATCCATTTAGGCACTAAATATTTTCAATTGTTTAACGTTAAATGACAAGAACAACTAATGAACAAATTAAGATAGTTTAATTGTGGTACCATTTTAAAGAGCCTTAATTATTAACTTTGAGCGAATGCCCAGTCAAGAATCCATTCGAGTAAAAAAAAATCATAAGTCAAATTTGGTACTGGAAAATTTCAACTGTTTTACCTTAAATAAAAGAAGAAAAACTAATAAAGAAATGAAGATCATTTAATTGTAGCATACTTCCAAAATAACCTCGTACTTTTAAATTAACTTTAAGCAAAATCCCAGTCATGATTCCGTTTGAGCAAAAACAAACCATAAGTCAAGTGTGGCGTTAGAAATATTCAATTGTTTAACGTTGAATGAATCAGGGTGGTTCGAAGTGCGAGCCCTGAGGAATACCAGAGTTTAGAGTTACGTTATACAAAGTAGAGTTAAGAGAGGTAGGTCAGAAGTGTGAGCCCTGAGGAATTACAGTGTTTAGAGTTATGTTATAAAAAGTAGAGTTAAGAGGGGTCAGAAGTGTAAGGAATTAAAGAGTTTAGAAATATGTTATAAAAAATTGAGTTAAGAGCTGTCAGAAGTATGAGCCCTGAGGAATTAAATAGTTTAGAGTCAACTATTTTGTTGAAGATGAATTCAATTTAAATTCATTTCTTTAATTATCTCTGAAATATTTGGAACAATTGTATTATTTATTTAATTTATATTTTTATATATATGGGGGAAAATAATTGTTTTTTTACCGATCTTCTATTAAACATTTAAAAGATAAATACATTTCACTGCTGTTGTAATGTTTATTCTCAACCGATTGTTATTAATAGACTAACCCAACAATTTCTGCCGTATTCATACGAATTAATTGAGGTATGAAAGTGAGTCCTGAGGAATTAAAGAGTATAGTGTTATGTTTTAAAAAGTATATATAAGAGGGGTTATAAAATCGAGCATTGAGGGATTAAAGAGTTTAGAGTTTTGTTCTAAAAAGTATAGTTAAGAATGGCCATGGAAGTGAGCCTTGAGGAATATAAATGCTTAGAGTTTTGTTTTAAAAAGTATATTTAGGAGGGTTCATGAAAGTGAGCCTTGAGGAACTACAGAGTTCAGAATTTTGTTATAAAAAAGTATATTTAAGAGGGGTTATGAACTTGAACCCTGAATAATTAAGAGTTTAGAGTTATGTTATTAAAAATATATTTAAGAGGGGTCATGAAAGTGAGCCTTGAGGAATTACAGAGCTCAGAATTTTGTTATAAAAAAGTATAATTAAGAGGGGTTATGAAATTGAACCCTGAATAATTAAGAGTTCAGAGTTATGTTTAAAAATGTATATTTAAGAGGTCCTGAAAATAAACCCTGAGAAATCCCAGAGTTTACATGGAATTTTTTTTAAGTGTAAAAATTGTGGTTTTGATGAGTTGTATTTAAAGCATGCGTAGATGTTTAGTGTATAAAAATAGTTGTGCATGAAAATAGCGACTGACTAATTGTTTAAAGTTATGTGGGGATCATCCCCATCCTCTTTCTTCGCTTCAGGTTCCCTGGGTTCGATGGGCGTGAGCGTGCCGTGCGGGACCGGCACGAACCCGCTGGAGTGGACCGGGCAGGTGACGGTGCGGAAAAAGCGCAAGCCGTACTCGAAGTTCCAGACGCTGGAACTGGAAAAGGAGTTCCTGTACAACGCCTACGTCTCGAAGCAGAAACGGTGGGAGCTGGCGCGCAACCTCAACCTGACGGAGCGGCAGGTGAAGATCTGGTTCCAGAACCGGCGCATGAAGAACAAGAAGAACTCGCAGCGGCAGGCGAGCCAGCAGGCGAATAACAACAACTCGAACACGAACAACCAGAACCACCACGGCAGCCACCACCACGCCGGCCACCACGTGCACACGCAGCACCACGTGGCCAACCACCACGTGGCCGCCAACGGGACGCTTAAACATCATCAGTGACCGACGGGGTTCTCCGGGGTTGTGCTCGGCCATCCTCACGGGCTGGCGGTTTGAATTCGGAAACGCGCGAAGACTTTCAATGTACAAAAAAACAAAGCAAAAAAAAAACAACGGAAAGAACGGAATAAGTGACTGTAACAACCCCCGGAGTAATTAAACAAAAAAACACGAAAACAAAAAAGTTAATTAATTCACTTCTTTGCTGTGCCAAAGAAACCGGATGGTACCAAAACCAGTGTTAGTTAAATTAAGAGACTCTCGAATGACTTTTTGAAAATCTTAAAAAAAAAATAAAATTGATATGTTAATTTTCGAACAATTAGGGCTTGTGCAAGATTTTTATTTTAAAAATTCGGAGGAAATTGGTGCCAAGCACCCGCGCACCTGATGATAAAAAAAATGAAAATTATTTTATTCAAGTGTGTAGTGATTCGATTGATGGAGAACACGATCGCCTGTATCTGTATGTACATACTCTCTCTCTTTCTCTCTATCTATCTCTAAATCTTTCTCTCGACTGTCAATGTCCTTTTTAGATTTTAAGCCGTTGGTGTGGGATTTGTAAGTGGTGGCGTCGGAATTTCGTGCGAGTGTTTCGAGAAGTGATTGTTATGTTTTGAAAACAACCGTTACACACAAACACACACACAAAATAAAACACAAATTTTGAATTGTCAAATTAGTACTATTAAGTAACAATAAAAGAAATAATAACAATAAAACATTATTAAGTAATAAAATTCTTTAATTTAAGAAAAGCAAATATTAGATTTGTTTTGAAAACATCCATTACACAACAAAATCTGTATTAAGTAATAAAATTCTTTATTTAAAAAAAAACATAAGACGTTTTGAAAACATCAATTACATAAAATAAATACAATCTTTTTGATTGTAAAATTATTATTATTAAATAACAGTAATAAATAAAAATATTAAACTCAATTATTGACATTTTAAGGTTTTTTCTTAAATAAACGCACTTTCAAAATATATTTTTTTGATATTTTAAAAGTGTGTTGAATTAAAAAAAACTTAAAATGTTAACAAATAATAATAACACATTATTAAATATTAAATATTAAAATTGTTATTTTTTTTTTTGAATATAAAGTATATTTTGAAAACCTCCATTCTACAAAATTAATACAAATTTGTTACTGTCATGTTATTATTATTAAGTAACAATAAATAATACCCGACACCCGAAAGGGTAAATGGGATTTGTATATATATATATAACAATAAATAATAATAACAAAAATAATAATCTTTATTTATAGTAATACAAAATAAACAGTAAAACATGAAAATATAAATAATTCGATTTATTTTTACACAAAATAATTTTTAATATATATTTTTTTATTGAAAAAAAATGTATTACATTTTTTTTTAATTATCTCTATTATTATGGAGATGGTGGTAAGTTTACTGAAGTAATCATCCCTTTGATGGAAACTGATTTCATTATTAACTTGATAAAATAAATTTTAAAAAATCAAAAAACTTTAATAAAATTATTAATCATAATAAATGAAAGACGACGAAAGCGCCATCTTTCGCCTAATTTCATGTGGCATCGAAAAACCGAAATTGCCATCATTCATACGCTAGATGAATGCTGGTTGAACATTTTATTAAATAAAATTATTATATAATAATTTTTTATGCAATTATTGAATACGAAATAATCGATTATTTTCAATAATAAAATGTTGATTCATCGTTCCTATGAGATTTGAATGATGCTTAAAATTAATTATAAAAAAATACCATTTCCTACAACTAATTGAAGTATTTCCAAATTAAACATTTGATTAATTTATTAAAATAGCCATTTATGTCCATCACTAATGGAAACAATAAATTCTTCAATTGTTTGTTTTAATAATGAAATCAGTTCCATGTAAAATAAATAATTAAAAAAAAATCTGGCTTGTGGAGGCGTCAACTTTCTTATATATCAAGTTTAATAATAAAAAGCCAGCTCTTATAAATTAATTTCGCTCATCAAAAATTTATCATTATGGAATAAATATAATTTTAAAAAAATTGTATAAAATAATTTGATTTGAATTTCATTCTGCAATTTTTGGATTTTTCTACAATAAATTATTTTTGATTTGTTTGTGTTTCATAAATGGAATAAAAATAATTAATAAATTATTCCCTTTTCATAGTGTAAGGTAGCTAACACTATGATTACTAACTCCTATTTTTTATAAAGATAAAAAGTATTAGTTTCACAAATTGTGATTATTAAATCAAACACAAAGAATTTGAAAATAATAAATTATTTATTAATCATTTTCCCTTTAGCTACTGTTTATTTACGTTACAAGGCTAAAGACAAAATGATTAATTATTTTCAAATTATTTGTATTTAATTTGTTTTAAATAACTGTGACCATGTGATAATTAACTTTACTAGTTTTAAGTAAAGTACACTTGATTTGTTTCACAAATTAAAATTATTGTCTCGATTTTTTTTTGGTCGTTCATATTTCAACTGTGTTAATACTGTATTTACTTTGGTTAATTGTTTCTATACTGTTTATTGTTTGTTCAGTCATATTTCGATTGTTTTCTGCAACTCCTTTAAAATGACGTCTTTTCAGAGGTGCTATTGTTGCTTTTATCGTTATCATGACAACATGTTATTGTTGATGATTACTTTTAATATTGTTTAATAATTAATATTTCTATTGTTTTAAAACTTTATTTACTTTGATCGTTTATATTTCGATTGTTTTAATATTTTTATTTATTTTGATAATATAATCAAAATGTTCATAGCCACATTTTTAATTAATTTGTTATTACTAATTACATATCTTTTTCTATTTTTTTAATTAATCAAACAATCTCTACAACCAGCTCACGGAAGATTACTTACTTTCTATTATTGTTTAATCATTGCGATTTCTATTCTTCTAAAAGTTTATTTATTTTGATAATTCACTTTTCGGTTGTTTTAATGGAATTTTTTTATTTGCCATTCGTATTTTGATTATTTTAATATTTTATTTACTTCGATCATTCACATTTCGTTTGAATTATTTTAATACAGCATTTATTTTGGTCATTTGTTTTATTACTGTTTGATTGTTTGGTTATTGATATTTCTATCACTACATTTATTTTGGTCTTTCATATTTCAATTGTTTTAATACTATATTTACTTTGGTCATTCAAGTTTCAATTATTTTAATACTTTGTTTGCTTTGGCCTTTTGTTTTAATACTTCATTTATTTTTGACTGTTATATTGTTTCATCATTCATATTTAAATTATTTTAATACTGTGTTTAGTTTTAATAATGTTTTATTAAATAAAATGAAATAAAGATGATTCACATGTTTGCAGGTATTTAAATTACAATGAAATGAAACAAGAAAAATTTCTGGCAATGATCAATAAAATTCGATCAATCCCTTTTTGTTTTATTGTTTGGTCATTCATATTTCATATTTTTATATATACAAATATCTTTATTCATGCAATTACATTTTTGCAAACATTGAGGATATACATTAAAATAAAGGCTTGTCTGTCCTGGGCTATCGCCCGGGAACCTTTCTGTCCATTTTTCTTTTATTATTTCAATTTTTTGATAATGCATTTATTTTGTCCATTTCAACACTGTTTTATTAATAGAACAAAGGAATTATTCACATTGTAACAGTTATTTAAATAAATTAAATAAAAATAAATTGAAAATAATTAATAAATTATTTCCTCTTTAGCTACTGTGACACTTTGACTTACGTGACATAAGTGCTTTAAAAGAAATGCACATTAAAACAACTACTTCTCGGGCAAACACTCCGCCAGATATTGAATTACGTCATGGAATCTTGCTGTTGCAAATCAATAACATATTGCATAATCCAACAACTTTTGATTCGAAAATATTTAATGCATAGAGCAAAAAAAAAAACGCTGCTTAATATAAGGCCATCTGCAGACACGTGTTTCGGGATCTATCCCTCGTCAGTACAGCTCTGATTTATTGTTTGGTAATTCATATTTCGATTGTTTTAATGCCGTATTTCGTTTAGCCATTTATTTTATTTATTAATTCATTTATTTTGGACATTTGTTTTACTGCTCTAGTATTACTTGGGTCATTTATATATCGATTGTTTTAATACTGTGTTATTACTTGGTAACTCATATTTCAATTGTTTTAATATTGTATTTACTTTGAAAATTCATATTTTCAATTATTTTAATACTGTTTTATTGTTTGTTCATGCATATTATAATATTTTTCTCTAAACTTTGGTCATTCACATTTTATTTTTTTTAATACTTTATTTTAAATTGTTAAAAAGTTGAGTTACGTGAAGATTATACGTAATATTAAAATAAAATATACTCACTGTTTCTTGAAGAGAAAGTGAAGAAACTGAAAACCAATTTATTTTGATGTAATAATAATAATATACTCACTGTTTCTTGAAGTGAAAGTGAAGAAACTGAAAAGCAATTTATTTTGATATAATAATTTTTGCTAGTAAAAGTAAAAAAAAAACTGTAAATTCAATTTATTTCCCCTTTTATTGTTTTATTATTTATTACTTTAATCATTCACATTTCGGAACAAAGTATTGAAACTTCTGATTTTTTTTAATGAAATAAGAAAATTGTTATTATTTTTTTTTCAAATTAATTAAATACGATTTTCTTGAATCGTCTTGTGAATTTATAAATATACATAATTTCTATAATTTAGAAATTATAATTTAATCGATCATGACTCTTTCAACCTTTAATTATTACTACTACAATATCTTTATTTTTACGAAAGATACAAAATTGAAGATGAATTCCGGTTTAACGCTTAACTTTTGTATATAGATAATGATTCAGCCGAACATGAATCATTATATTTTGGTCCTTGGAACCTGAAGTTAAGCCAACATTAGCAGGTTATTTATTAATTGTTTCCATAAAAAGGCAATCGACCGTTGGTCGTTCCGCCCTTTAATAAACATTATTCATTTATTTCGAAATACGAAAACAATTGAAATACGAATTCATTTTCGCATTTCAACTGTATTTGTTGTCTTAATGCTTGCATTTTCAAAACATCGCACACCGAGGAAATCGTATTTAATAAATAATTTATTTTCTGTGTATATAAAATTAATTATTAATTAAATACGATTTCCTTGATGTTGGTGTGTTTTAATGCGAAAATTAATTCGTATTTCAGCAGTTTTCCTATTTCGCAATGCATTAAAGTACATCACAATATTTATATCATTACAATCATTTACAACTAGTTAAGCCTCAGAAAATGGCTATCGACCATCGGTCTTCCTGCCTAATTAATTTTATATATATATAAATCTTTATTGACAGATTATTTTTAACAAAGTAATAATAATAAATAAATACAATAAATAACTAACATAAAAATAAATTCTTCTGCCAATTGGCTATCGACTGTTGGTCTTTCCGCCAATTAATTTTATTAATTCGCATTCCACACTTTCGTTTTCAGAAAATCACACACAAAGAAAATCGTAATATTGATTATTTTATTTAGTCATTCGCATTTCGGTTATCTTAACATTTAGGTTTTTAAAAAATCAGACACGAAATGATTAAAGTAATAATATTTATGAAATAATGAATTAATAATTCAAATTAATTAAATACAATTTTCTTGTAATTAATTAATTTGATTAATTTAAACAGTATCGAAACAATTAATTATGTACGAATTCCTTGTATTTAATTAATTTGATTGATTCATTAATTAATAATTTTATAAACATTATTAATTTAATTATTTGAATTTCTATTCGTCACGTATTTTGATATATTTGAAGTTGCCTGACACCCCGCCGAAAGGGATGAAAAAAAAATAGTGTTGATAAAAATTTCATTCATAAATTCCTACAAAATTAGTTGCAAAATTGAAATTAATTTATCAATTAATTATTTTATAAATATTATTTCCTTAATCATTCAAATTTCAGTTATCTTAACACTTGCATTTTTTTAATAGACACGAAAGAAACCATATTTAATTAATTTGAATTATTAATTATTTCACAAATGTTATTACTTTATTCGATTATCTTAACAATTGCGTTTTCAAAAAAATCACACAAAGGAAATGGTATTTTTTTTAAATTAATTCTTTATTTACGGAAAATCACCTTTTTACAATTAATGACAATCTGTAATTACAAAATACAATAATATATTCAATTGATTTGATAAAATTTCATCAAATATTTATTTTACAAAATCTATCAATTTTTTTATTTTATTTTTTAAACATTGCGTTTTTAAAACACGACGCTCACGCAACGAAACCTCAGCGCAATTTCGCCGCCACCACACGCGCACCCCACTTTACTTATGTATTCAATGTTGCCGTAGTCTGAATGTGTATAGTAAATTATTACAGGTATATAATAATGAAAATAACTAAGGAGAAATAAATGCAAACGAAACATAATAAACTTGCCGATGTAATTTGCATTATAAATAAAGAAATCCTTGTTAATTTATTTTTTTAAAACGAACGACTGTTTTAATTATTATTTCTTAATTCTATAGTAATCAATAAAAAAAAAAACGTGACTATTAAAAGAAGATGATTAAAAAAAGAGGCGCGCGTCCTTATGTTTGTAAGCCAGATGATTTTTAAGAAGAATGATAACAAGATGTAAATAATATTATAACGATTAATTATTATTATTATTATTATTATAAAAATTTTAGGTACCTGTAAATCCGTGGCTTCTTGTATACGCTCAAAACCTTACCTCCCCCACCTTTTCATTTACGTCCCTTATTATTATTATTTTATTTGTTTGTTATTTAATTTGGTGTAATGTGACTCACTGTTAGAAGAAGACGTCTTCGACGACGACTACGACGAAGAAGAAGAAACCTCCTCTAGGCAACCGAATTTATTACTAAAAAAACGAAAAGGAAGGGAATTAAAGAAGTGCGTGCTGTAATATATTAATTAAAGGAAACGGTTTTTTTTGTAAAGACGCTGTATATTTAAAAAAAGAGAAGACGTGTTGGAAAATAAATAATTAACTGTCCTTTATGTCTGTATCAAAGTAAATTTAATGAAAGAAAGGTAATGTAGTTAAAGCAAATGTTGTAAATAATCGACATATTTTAATATCGATCGGGGGTGATCGGGTCGAATTTTCAGGCTGATTTTTTTGTTTGTTTGTTTGTTGTTTTTTTTTTTCTGAATTAATAAATGGAAATTATAATATTTTTTTAATAATTACAATTTATTTACCGATTTCATTTTTTTTACACAAAATTATAGAAAAATATAACAAAATATCAGGATAAAATTTTTAAGCTGAGTTTTTTGTTTGTTTGTTGTTTTTCTGAATTAATAAATGGAAAATATTATAATTTATTTTACGATTTTTTATATATATACAAAATTAAACAAGAAATATAACAAAAATACTTAATACAATATATGAATTGATAAAAGCAATTTTTTCCATCATATAAAACAAAATCAGAATACGACACATATCTAGTATACTCTGGCAAAAAGTAAAAAAAATGCGTAAAAATCCAAGTAGGCTCTAAAAGTCTATCTGTATAGACCGAATATAGAATTTCAGTGTAGGCTGGAAAATTGTTTCTGTTTTTATAGATCGTATTTGTCGAAATAATTCTATTTGTTTTTATAGACCTAATATAGAATTTCCAGTGGGCTGGAAAAAATCTGTCTATTGTTATAGATCGTATTTGTTTAAATAATTCTGTCTGTTTTTATAGGTTGTATTTGTCTAAATAATTCTGTCTGTTTTTTATAGACCGTATTTGTCTATAAAAAAGAAAGATACTGGAAAATTCTGTTCTATAGAAACGGACAGAATTAATTGATAAAAAAGCACTAATAACCTTTCTTCACACTTTTAAAAGTGTAAAGAAAGGTTATTAGTGCTTTTTTATCAATTACATTTGATCTTCACGTAACTCACCCAATCAATTTAACAATCGGGCAGAATTATTTAGACAAATATTGTTTATAACAACTGACAGAATTATTTAAACAAATACGGTCTAAAAAACAGACAGAATTTTCCAGCTTATTGGAAATTCTATATTCGGTCTATAAAAACAGACAGAAATTACCGTAATAAATAAAAGACAACGCAAGCGCCATCTATTGCCTACTTTCATGGCATCGTCAATGATTTGGATCTACAAGATAGACGACAGAGAATCACTGTTTCATCCACTAAAGGAAGACGAACTTGTCCTGTTTATGAGAACAGGAAACGAAAATCATCTCATTAAATGAATGATGGTTGAACATTTTATTAAAAAAATCCGTCCTACTGGAAATTCTATATTTGGTCTATAAAATAAGTCATAATTTTAAAGCCTACTTGGATTTTTTCGCAAGTACGTTAGGTCTTGTTTCCTTTGTCTTTTTGCCAGAGTATAGTATAGCCTACTTGCTTTTATATACGAGCTAAGATTTTGTATACAAGGAAGATATCAAAATAAACAAATCAATATAAATAATTGAAAAAAAGAAAGGAAAAAGCATTACAATTTCCCAATACTTAGAACAAAATAAAAAGCGTTGAGATTTTCCGCTATTTAAATCAAATCAAAGCCATTCTGATATTTCCAACATTTGGGACAAATCTAAAGCATCCTGATTATTATTTATTTATTTCAACCATAGCTGAAGTTTGTACAGAAGAAAATTATCATTCATACATGAGTTTCAGTGTGTTTCCAACTTCTATGGTCGTAATTGATTTTCAGACAGAAAAACCTTTGTTCGATAATTTTTTTTTTCGAACACCAAAGTCATCTCAATAATCGAAATATTGGTTAAAATAAAATAAAAAAAACCGTGTGGAGTTGGCCATGGATTTATTTCCCCGAGAAGATACCCACAAATTTAACCATGCTAAATTTGTCCACTCTGTTTATCTACTTCAAGGCCTTCTACGTTATATGTAGATAATTTAAAAGATACATTTTTATGAGATTGCTCTGTTAGCAAAATAACAGAGCAATCTCATAAAAATATGATGATGTTTTTGTTGAGCAATAAAATACTTATATATATAATCTTATATCCTTCTACCACATATTGGTGTAGGATAAAATACTTATTATTATTATTATTATTAAAAGTTTATTGTGTTATTATTTCTGGTTAATAATAAATGGAAAATAATAATAATAATATGTTGACAAAAATTATTTATTTATAGATGAAAATATTTTTGGCTTTGAACATTGTTCTTGAATTCAGCACATTTCGGGTAGGCGAAAAACAAAAATCTATAAAAATGTAACTAAAATTCAAATCCTAAATGTTCTTTCTTCGAATAGATCCTGAGACTTCTAATAACAAGCTAAGACGAGAAAATTGATCTTAAAGTAGTTATTTCTGATATTGAATATTTTTCCTATATTTAATTAATTATGAAGCACACGAAATAATTCATAAAAAATACTAAAATTCACATCTAATTTTTTCTTTCTTCAAATATATTCTGTGACTACTAGCACCAAGCTAAGACAAGGAAATTAAGTAGTTATTAATTAATTATCTAGGTTTGAATATTAATTTAGAATATATTTTCTTTCTATAAGAGTTTGTGAAGAGGCTTTAGGGCTATCTTTATTAGAATAAATCTTTATTTAATATTATTTATTTATCTTAATCTTTATTTAATAATTCGTGCCCATGGGAATGATCGACGAAATAATTCATAAAAAAATACTAAAATGTACACCCCAAATTTTCTCTCTTCGAATAGATCCCGAAACTACTAGCAACAAGCCAAGAAAATTTTTTTTCAAAAATCCGCATAAAGTAGTCATTTTTAACTTTGAACATTGTTCTTGAATTCATTCAATTTGGGGGTTAACGACAAAAATCGTAAAAAAATTAAATGAAATGTGTACACGAAATTTTCTTCATCTAAACAGTTCACAAGACTACTAGCAATAAGCTAAGACAAAGAAATTGAACTTAAGTGCGCCTAAAATAATATAAACCAATTTTTTTTTTCTCCAAATAATTTCTAAGACTAGTAGCAATAATATAATGTAGTAATATTTTATTCCTTTCTTCACTTTTTTTGTACATTTCAAGCACAACGTGCTCTTTTTCAATAGTTTTATGTAAAATTGACTAATAAATAAATAAACATCTAAACAAAATTTAATATACAAATGTGATGTGTTATTAAAAAAAAATCAGATAAAGGTAATTTATTGAATTAAATCAACTAATTTTAATAAATTGCTAAGACGAAGAAATTGAACTTAAAATACCCTTAAAATAGTCATTTTTTTACTTTAAACATTTATCTTTTATTCGGCCAATTACGAGGTCGACGAAACAATTCATAAAATAATAACTAAAATATATACATGAAATGTTCTTCCTCCAAACATTTCCTAAGACTACTAGCAATAAGCTAAAACCAAGAAATTGAACGCCTAAATTAGTAATTTTTGATATTGAACATTGATCCCACATTCAGCCAATTTCACACAAAAAATCATAAAAAAATAAAGTAAATACATTCCTCAAATTTTCTTCCACTAAACAGTTCTTAAGATTACTGTCAAGGAGCTAAGATAACGAAATATCAATGTACCTAAAGTACTTTAATCATTGTTCTTATTAACTGGCTTTGGAAATGTGACTCTTTTTCAGTTGATTATATTATTACAAACCCCGACACCAATTGGTAAAAGGGGACATCGATTATATATATATATATATATATATATATTATTACATGAAATTAGGCAATAGATGGCGCTTGCGTTATCTTCCATTTATTATGATGATTTAGAATATTGTAGGAATCGGTTGTCCTTTAATTTTAGATAACGTAGAAGAGAAGACCATAAAATAGATAAATCATACTAAAATCAGGGTTGAAAAATATGGTGGATGCGCCGGGCAACAAAATTCCGTGGCTATTCTCACACAGGTAAACTAAATAGATTTTTATTAAAACTTTATACGATACAGATAAAATATTAAGAACACGTTTTTAGCAATACTACTACTAAATCTTTATTATTTGAGAAAAATGATACATTGTTTATAATCTAACATAATATATATATATATATCGATGTCCCCTTTTACCAATTGGTGTCGGGGTTAACATAATATAAAAAAATAATATTTGCATTATATATTCCTAAATAAGGGCTATCCACCAAAAGTCTTTCTGCATTTATAAATTAATAAATATTTATAAAATAATCGTACAAAATGTTTAGTTTATTCAATTAAATAAAATGAAACAAAGATGATTCACACATTTACAATTATTTAAATTACAATGCATTTTTTTATTATTTTCAGAAAAAAAATCCTTGTTTATATTCAGTTTATTCAGTTAAAAGTCTTAATTTTTATTTCTCACCATCATTTTCCACTTCTCACTATCTTTAATAAATCTAATTTAATAATTACATTTATTTGCAAAGGAAATATAATCACTGAATGGTTTTTTGAGTTTAAGTGAAGTGTTTAATCACAAATTGAAAGACTGTTATTCCTTACTTCACAATTTATTTTATGTTAGATGTACATTTCGAGACACAAAGTGCTCATTATCAATAACAGTCTTTCAATGTCTAAGGAAATATAATATAGAAAATAAACATCTTACTGTTGTTTTCACATTATTTTCGAAATAACTAGATTGTAGTTATTTTTCTAATTATTTTCATTTGCAAGGGAAAAATAATAAGGAAAAAAAACTAAATTATCTTTATCTGATAAACACAATTAGTTATGTGAAGTGTGTTTCACAAAATTAAAAAATTATAATTCGTTCCTTCACGTTTTATAATATCTAAATGTACATTCCGAGTACCAGTTCGCTATTCATAATGAGTACATGGTACTCGAAATGTACATTTAGCTATTATAAATAAAACGTGAAGTAAGGAATGAATAATTTTGTAATTATTCAATGGTTGAAGCTATCACTTGATGAAACCGAATATTCACAATTAAAAACAAACGTATTTATTCACTTGTTTAGAAAGAATTTGAAAAGGAACAAGATCATTGAAACTGCTGGTGATTATTTACGAGAATAACACTCGTCACTCGTACAGATAGATTGGTATTTTCAACTGCTCATGTTTTTGACTAAAAAATGTATATTTTTTAAAAACACTCATCACTCGTACAGGTTGATTGGTATTTTCAACTGCTCATGTTTTTGACTAAAAAATGTATACATGTTAAAAATCAACTCATCACTCGTACAGGTTGATTGGTATTTTCAACTGCTCATGTTTTTGACTAAAAATTGTATACATATTAAAAATAATAGAAAGTAGTATTTATTCACTTAGTTAAAAATATTTGAAAATAATTATTTTTTTCAATTGAATAATTAAATAAATAAAAACACTTCACTGTTTTTTTTTATTGTAGAAATACTATTATTTATTATTATTATTTACGGAATTCACCTATTTTTTTACAAATGTAAGAAAACATAATTAGCTATACATATACATATGTAACTAATGCTTATTAAATTACTGAATAGAACACAAATTAAGGCATACTGCTACAATATAAAAAAAATAGTGAAATTTAAGTATTATTGTATTTTTATTTAATTAATTAACTCTAACCACCTTTATTCAAATGTGTATATGTATGTACAATAATATATATATATATATTCAATGACCCCTTTCTACCCACATGGGTGTAGGGTAACAATAATATACAAAAATTAAAATTATATTCTGTAGATGATGAATCGGCTATCGACCGGAGGTTTTTCAGCCTTTTAATTAATTATTTAATTGAATAAATTAATTATTTTCAAATTCTCTGTGACCATGTGAATATAAATATTCGTTTGTATTATTTTTTATTATTATAATTATTAATCGTAGTTCCAATAATTTTAATCATTTTTTATGAATAATAATCGTTATAAAGAAAAAACAAAATTAATACTAAAAAATCCAAATAAAATGTATAATTTATTTCTGTTAATTGGCTACCAATCAGTGGTCTTTCCGTCTATTGTTTTATTATCATGATTAAAATTCTAATTTCAATAATTTCACTAAGTTACACTTGTTTTGTTTTACACGTAACGAAGTGTAATTTAGTCCTAATATTACTAAAATGCTTTAACAAGTGATCAATCATTTTTTGTTTATTTCTTCCTTTTTTTGGTATAAACACAGCCTGAATTCACGCTATCACCCCCAGATCGAAAATAAAATATATAAAAAACTTTATTTCTACGAAACATAAAATTTATTATTTTAATAACGTACTATAAAGATTCTTAGAGAAACAATGAAATAAGAGATTTTAAAAAAGCAAACGTCTTGAATAAAAAAAAATCCCATAGAACTATAAGTAATTGATTCAATTTACGCCTGTAATATACATTTAAATAAATAAAAAACAATTTATATATAAATATATATTTAAATAAATTAAAAAAAAAAACACGAAAGGCCAATCACAATTGAATATTTAAAGAAAAAAAAATGTGGATATTTAAATAAATAAGCGAAACCCAAGAATGATCTCGGTAATTGGCCCGACCCGTATAATTGTTTATTGTGTATTATTTTTTGTTTCAATTCCGGGATTTGCGTGCTTTGTTTTTTTAGGTTGTTTTGGGGTGTATTAAAGTGATTAATTAATTTGTAAGTTTGTGATTTTTTTTAATTGGAATAGGATTTTCAGTTCAATTCGGTGTTAAATAAAAGTAAATTAATCGCGGATTATTGAAATTGCCTTTCACTTTATTACTAAAACGTTTCGCTTTAACTCGAATACCAAATGATCGAAAACTTTTCGTCTCTAGAGTGCTTTTGATTTTTTTCTTCTTTATTTTGCACTTTGTTGGCACCAGTGAATAAAAGCAAATATAAATATATGTCATTATTATAAAAAAAGTAAGCGCACGCAATAAGTTATGTTATTCTAACAAATTTTACTTACTGATTTATATACAATTTGTTAGAATAACATAAACTATGGTTACTTTTATTGTCAACATATATTTTTTTATATAAAAGAATAAACTCACTCTTAGAGGAAAAAAGTTCTCGATCATATTATATGGTGTGTTCACAATGAAAGGAACAAATTCATTTAAACTGCTGGTGATTAATTTCCAGAAAAAAAAAACACTAGTACAGGTTGATCGTTATTTTGAACTGTGCATCTTTTTCACTAAAAATGTATATACAGGATGTCCCGCCATAAATAAATGCCGATATAAACTTATCTTTTTTATCAATGGAATACTTTACATATTATTAGATATTTGGATTCCTCGAAGAATTCTAGATACTTTTCCCATCTTCAACTGTTTACGAAATACTGTCAATAATTTAATAATGCTAAGTCAACCATTGAACATTTTTCATATAGCAATTCTTCTTATATCATTTTTTGTGTGATATATTACTGCAAATTATCCTTTAAACTTAATTGTGTCACAATACAATTCTTGTTGTGTTTTTTTTTTTCATTTTTTAATAGTTGACATAGAATTATGAAATAATGAAAATTATATTTAAAAAATAAAAACACATGGCTAGAGTTATATTATGGCAGGAGAACAATATAAATGAAAAATGTATAAAATTCTGTGAGGAATTTATTAATGGGACAACCTGTATATACAATTTTTAGTTCAAAAGTTAAACAAAAACTAGTTAAATTGATCTCCAAGGATTGATGCAGATTTTTAAATTTAATTTCACTCTATTTTTCTCATTAACTCAAATATATTTCAGATTATATTTGAGTTAATGAGAAAAATAGAGTGAAATTAAATTTAAAAAAAATCTGCATCAATTTTATTTATTGCATTTTTTAAATTTATTTAACATCGACAAAAAAATTAATTAAAAGTTACGTTGAATTCAATCAAAACAAAACACGCTCATTCCGGAAATACAAAACGAAAACCGACTATAATTTTTCTTTGATATGTCTAAACCTAAGTTGTTATTTTATAAAGCGCGTGCGGAATGAAAAACATTATCTTTACACCCCCTCCTCCTTGTACAAAGCGATATATTATACTTACAAAAAAAAAGAAGAAAGATAATAAGTAAAAGCGCTCGCGTTTTGTTGTTTTATTATTATTATTATTAATATTATTGTTTCCCCCGAACTCAAAATCGTACCTAAATATTTTATAATTCTCTCCCCACCCCACCAAATCCAATCTGTTCCTCATTTCCCCCTCATTTACGAAATTTTGCGAAAATTATTATTTTTTTATTATTATTATTTTTTACTTGTTGTGTTCAAAATGCATTGTTGTGTTTATGTATGTATATGTATACACATTGAATAATATTATAAATTAGTATCCCCTCCCCCTAAAAAAAATGATGAATGTGTTTTATAAACATTTTTTTTCCTGTTTTATATTGTACACTGTAAATTTCTGAAAAACTAATAAAGCGTTAATAATGAATCGAAATTATTATTTTTGTTTTTATTTATTTGTTGTTTGCTTTTTTTAATTTAATTTGTGTGTAAAATAAAATATATTTTTTTAAACCGTTGAACAAAAGTTGGGATTTGTTTACGAAAAACATTGATATTAATAAAATTATGTATAGGTTAAAATTAATGCTTGGTAATAAAATTTTGAGTACTTTTTTTATTTATACCCGAAATCCTCTATAATTAGTGCTGCGTATAGGTTTGAAATCTGGACTGGATGATTCAAATAATTTAAAGGAATCGGATACTGTTTGCACAGGGCAGAAGAACGAACTCTCTGACGAGCTAGAGCTATACAAATTGAGCACAGGAATTGAATATTTAAAAAAAATGCTTATGCCAAATGATTTACTGTTAGTATATAAATTAATGTTGGGCAAAAATCGAGTAATATTAGTAATCGACTATTTCTATATGAGCAATTTTAAATAAAAAAGTAAATAAGTAATAATAAATCGGTGTTTTTCAATTAACAGTAACTGTTAGTAATAGAATTTGTTTTATTAATAAAATTGTCATATACTTAATTTTGCAAAATAGATCGAAAAGATCGACTTTGCCCATCTCTAATATAAAGAACTCCAACGTATAACAAATTTTTCAAAAAAAATCCTACGATATCACTTTATGATTGTCGAAAATAATGAATTGAAATAATTTTTAATGTCTATATGAATATAGTATAAGATTCCTTCAATGCCACTTTATGATTTGTATTTACGGAATTCACCTTTTTTACATAATAAAGTACAGTACTATAAGTATAACTAATAACAAAAAATAACAGTAGACTATTAATAAAAAAAAAATTAAACGAAAACGAAAATTATTCGTTAATCATCAAGTTTCAATATTACTTGATGATTAGCGAATTAATATTTAATCAAGGTTAAATCTTGCTTGATGATTCACGAATTTATTTTTAATAAAACAAATTTTAAATTCTCTTGAAAATGGGCTAGTAACCCGAAATTAGTCGAGAATTTAAAGTTATTCAATCTAATCTGTGTTTTATTGGTTGATTTTTAATAATTTATTCATATTTATTTCATATAATATGAACAACCAATGTCTAAATATTAAAACCATTAATGAATTACTTTGGTTAATCATACAAATAACATTGAAGGATTTGAAATATTTCTCATTTACATTAAAATTATAAAGGGAAAATAATTAATTAATTATATTAAATATAAATTATAATAAATAATTGATTAATTATTTTCAAATTCTTTTTATTTAAAATTATATTCATATTTACTTAACTGAAGATTCAACACAAATATGTGTTAACTTAAAAAAGACTGCAATATCAATCCTTCAAAATAAAATTTAAACATTTACTTGTGAATAGCAAAATACTTGAAATAAGTAGAAGTAACTACAGGTATAAGATAAATAGAAAAGAGTAGAAGAGAAGTAATTAATTATTATTCAAATCATTATTTTTATTTAATTTATTACAGCTATAAGGTTTACAGGTGTAATGGCGATAACTCAGGATGGCTATACAGGATTTCTAAATTATTATAATAAGGATAAGGAATGAATTATTATTTCGAGATTGAAAGAATCTGTATTCAGTTAGACGACACTGAAAGTATTTTAATTATTCTCAAATATAATTCTCAATTAGAAATATCGATGGTCAATAGCCATCTTCTGAGGCTTAACAATTTGTAAATGTTTGTAATGATGTAAATATTTATTTATTTACGGATTTCTCCTTTTTCAAAATTACAAAAAAATATATAATAACATATACAATATAAATAATTACAGTTAGTAGAACATTACAACACTAAAAAGAGAGAGAAAAAATGCTATAAGTGACTAATATTGGCGAGATCAATAAATGATAAGTGGCGTTTAAATACATGATACGAATTTGAAAAAATAAGGAAATTAGGTTGCAGAGGCAGACATAGGCTCATTTAAGGACCATTGTGTTACCACATTAACCTTACTATAAAAGTCATGATCTCTAACATCATTGTCAATGTCCGGATGATTAGATGCGATAACTTGATAGATAGTTGATTTTAGGGTTTTACATCTAGGACGAACATTTTCTTTATTCATTTATTTTTATTATTTCTGAATGAAGGAATGATATGGGGGTTTATGTTATCCATATTATTATATATATTTATTATTATAAAATAGTTAATAAACCTATTACTTCTATTTGGTTCTCATTAATTACTTGATGATAATTTATTTGTTTAATATCACTGAGATTACCGTTTTTGATATTTCAATTATTTTTTTCATCGCTAGAGTCGACCACTTGGGTTAATTTTTATTTTGCAGTTTCCGCTACTGATATTAAAATATGTTATATATGTAAAATTGCATTATTCTGTTTATATGTGATTTACAGTCATGCTATTTATCTAAACATTTTGAATATTGTTCTTATTCTGTATATAGGTGATTTACCGTAAATAAATGAATTGAATTGAAATGAATAATATTCACAATATTGGTCAACTTTTATAAGTTGTAATAAATGAAAGACGCGTCGTCTTTTGCTTAATTTCAAGATCCGTTCAACCGCCTTTATCAAGGCATTGCACCTGGAACACACTCTGCTGAGGTTCGAAAAAGCGAAGTAGCCATCACTAGTTATCCATAGGCCAGTTAAACATTTTATTGTTGATTGTATTTTTATATCAGTATTTGAAAAATTGCAGTAAAATAAACTAAATGTAGTATATGTAGTGAATAAATACTCTTTTATATTTATAAATGTATTTTTTTAATACTAATATCACCCTCATAAAATCGGTTCACTGCAATTACGTCCAACACCAAGCACAGACTCGCTCTCCATCACCAATTATCAATTAATTAGGGCATGACTGGACTTTTGAGAATGCTTCTAATTTTTGAGGTCACGGATCGTTTAAGCCCACGAGACGTCATTGGACCGGTTCCACACGAAATTCAAGTAAGTACATTTGATTTCACTTATTAATGAATTATTAGATCTTTCGAGTGGGAAACATTACTAACTTTGAAAAATTGATTCGGATTTAAGGATTGAATTAAATACAACATATTTAATTATTTTTTTATTTTTTTATTGATTGTTAATCAGTTGAAATTCACAGTAACAAAGCACTATCATTTCAGTTTAATTATACAAAGAAAGTCATCATTATAGATTGAATTATTACCAATATTTTTTTATTAAATAAAACACTTTTTAACTTTGTTTGTATAACTTGTTATTTTATTTTAATGGCTATCAAACTAAATAGTCATTGAAATAAAATAACAAGTTATACAAACAAAGTTTGTAAAAAGTGTGTTTTATTTAATATAAAAACAAAATATATAATCAAAAATCAATATTTTTTAAATAACATTATTTTCTAATCACAAAGAGAATGAAAAAATAAAAATGTAATTTATTTCTCCTTAAATCAATTTTGATTTTTTTTCAATCTTCATTCAATTGTAAGCAGATATACAAATAATCTGTACGTTGTCTATTTTAATGTTTTTTTGAAGAAAGGACTGATCATTGATTTTTACTTGAAATATATTTTTTGCATGAAGTATTAATGCACAAGCAACAATGTAAACCCTGTAGGTGAAGTCATAAACTTGCTCTAAATGCAATATATTTATTTAACGTCTTTATTGACAAATAACGTTACATTTTACAATGTGTAGTATGTGTGTTTACAATATTTATAGAATTATTTCAATTTGTCATGTTACTATCATTGTCAAATGGATATCGACACGGGGTCTTTCTGCCTGGATTATTTAATTCTCTCGAACGTCGGTCGTTAGTGAGTGAATGGGTGAAACGATGAAAGGTGGTCAAATATTGTCATCGGTGTTTTTTTGTATTTGTATTTAATGCAGAATAAATCTATTGTTTAACAATAAGCGTATAACAAAAATAAACGACGAAGTTGGCGTTGGAAGTCTCGAGTCATGTCTGTACTAAGATCACACACTTGAAATGCTGGTTGCGGTTAAACAGTGACAACTGACTTGTCAACATGACAACCAGTACTTTACGCTTGTGCGTGTGATTTTAGTTCAGACATGACTTTAGATTTCCAATGCCAACTTCGTCGTCGATTTTTGTTATACTCTCGATATATACAAATATTTTGATTCGGTACATTTTTACAAACATTGTGTATATACACTAAAATATAGGTTATCCCTGGGCTATCGACTTTAAAGTAAATTAAGTGTTTCTCTCCTAACAATAATATTAATTTAATTTTGTAATTTTTATATTATGCATTACTAATAATTAAATATTCACAACATTTCATAAGTCGCGCTTTTTACTCTTTGTTTTTTTTTCTATCGCTGTTCTAGATAATTGATCTGATAAATTTCCCTGATGTCCTTCGGTTCATTAGATTAGAATATTATTCAAGAACCACCGTTAAAACTAAGGTTATTGGAACGTTTACGGTGTGAGGCAACCGTGAATTGCACAAGCGGATACGGTTTCAGATCGATTTTCATGCAAATTAAATCGACGCGCCGATTTTTTAAGTGATATCAAAAGATCCGCTATCGAGATTGTGAGAACCGAAAGGAAAAAAGGAAAGAGAAACTAATGGATGGATGGATGGAAATTCGCTACTGTTTAGGATTGCAAATAGCGGATTATAATTTCCGTTATTTTTATAACTAGATTGATACTATATCAGGATTCTTATTTATTTTTTATTTGTATATAATAGCTTATATAGGGTGTTGAATTGTAGAGCGAACCATAGGGATTTACATGTAAAATTTGAAATGTGTTAATATTGTCTCCCATAATTATTTGATAGTATCGGTCTATTTAGATTATTTTTAAATTACAATTATAATTCTTTGCAAATATTTATATTTACAATTCATATCGATGGGTTAGTAGTCTGTCATGGGCTATCGACCAGAGGTCTTTCTGCCCCATGATAGCTTATTTATCTACAGTGATCAATAATGATTGCAGACAAGCCGAAAAATCTAGTCAGTTTCATCACTTCAAGTTCATGCCAAGGAAAAATGAATATATTTGACACCAGCAGTGTCATGCGTCGTATTTTGTCATTGCGTTTTTAAAAATCGAATGCATACGCTAATGGAACTTAAAGCATTAATTTAAAAAGAGATCAGGAACATAAGCAGCTTTAACATGTAAAAGTTAAATATATAGTTATGATTAAAAATTTAATTTATTTTGGGAAACAAGTGTGCTACGCCAATGGCAATCTAGGGGATTTTAATAAATTCAGTAAAAGAATAATTAATAGATTATTTCCTCTTTAGCTACATTGACAATTTGACTTATGTTACGTAAGTACTATAACAAATGTCTATTAGACATTAATTATAATAGACATTTGTTATAGTACTTGTGTAACATAAGTCAAATTGTCACAGTAGCTAAAGAGGAAATAATTTATTAATTATTTTCGAGTTCTTCTTAGTTAATTTATTTAAATAACTGTGACCAACTGAATAAATCCTTTTTCTATTATTACTAGGGGATTATGTTTTCATATGGTCAGTTGTACCAACATGAGAATTTAATATTATTATATAATTTATTATTAATATAAAATTTTGCAGTTATTGTTGATCACTCTGTACTACTTATATTAAAAATTATTATAATTTTGTAAAATGGTGAAATTTTCGTAAAAATAAAATATATTTTGTTAAATAGTGAATTTATGTTAATATTATTATTTAAACGAAATATGTGAGTATTACAATTTGATAATTATTTGAAACTATTTTGAAATTAACTGCAAAAACATTATAATAATATCCAGGATGTTTCAAATTCGAGTCTCACCATAGGGATCTTGCTTATTATAAGAGATAGAGGGTAGGTTTAAATTTGGCACTTTTGCAGAATTTCATGCTGATTAATATTCCGTTGAGAAAATTGGGCTAAATTTCTTTGTTTTCAAGAAAAATAAAAAAAAAAACAACTGAAAAATGCGATTTTCTTTTTTTTTATTTATATCTTCGTTATTTGAAGCAATATTTCAATACAATGAAGACATTCTTATAGCATTTTTTTATGATCTAATCGATGGTGTACTAATTTTATTAATAACATGTTTCGTTTCTTCTGGACCATCATCAACTTTCTTATTTCTAATAGGCGCCATATTGTTTTTTTATCAGATTAAAATTGTCTATTTATTCTGATTATAATGATAGAATATATCATACCTTTATTGTAATTAGTTATCTTCTTTTTTGGAATTTTCTTTATTGGCACTAAAGAAGCACTCATTTTTAGCAACTAGATGGATGTCATTCTGTCATTGATTGTCAAAATTTAAAATTACATATTACTATTTATTAAATATTTCAATTTTTATTACCAAGAGTTTCTTTTTATAAATATGTACCTTAAATAAAATGAAACAAAGATGATTCACACGTTTGCAATTATTTAAATTACAATAAAATTAAATAGATGTTTGTAAAACTTACAGTGTAAGTATTTTTTTGCAGTTGGAAAAGGGATTGATCGAATTTTATTGATCATTGCCAGAAATTTTCCTTGTTTAATTTCATTGTAATTTAAATATGTACCTAATTTTATAGGGTTTTAAGTGATTTAAAGGCAAAACAAAGCTTGAATAGGAGACCCAATGTTCCTTTAGAATAAATGTTTGATCAAATGTGTATAGTCAGAACATAAATTAGGAGATTATAAAATGTTAATAATTTCGTCTCGAAATTCAATAAAATTCCTAGAAGGAATTTGTATAATACAATAAATAATTTAAGGAAGGCTGAAAGACCTCCGGTCGATAGCCGATTCATCATCTACAGAATATAAGTCTAATTTTTGTATATTATTGTACATACATATACACATTTGAATAAAGATGGTTAGTTAGTTAATTTAAGGAACACCTTTGAATTTCTGTTGCTGGTAAGGCTGTTTTTTGAACATAAATTAAAGAAATATATTTTTTATTAATATTTGTATTAATATTAATGTTGATATTCCGCATATTACTATTTTTTAAATAATTTTTAGTTTGTAAAAAAAATCAATATGTAAATTTTTATCTCATTGCAAAACTTTTTTATAAATATTGTATTCACAAAGCTACAAGTTACATTACATATTCTATTGATTACTTTTAATTTTATGGCATGATAAATATCTTTATTCAGACTAAAATAAAGGTTTGTCTGTCCTGGGCTATCGACCGAAAGCCTTTCTGTTCTGATTTTGTTATTTTACATAAAACATTATTATGATAAATTAAAAATGTTGAAACTATAGTCACTGCAATAAATTCAAAGTTATAGAAACAAAGTGAATCAGTGTTTTAATAAGACTTCCATACTTATTAAAACTAAATTGTAATTAACTAGAATAAATATGAATCATCTATTTGCTATTCCTCGCTTATTTTTGTTTCCGTATTTGCATGGAATGTTTTGAAAGTAGCGTGCTGGTTGACCGTAATTTTCCGATTGTCGGCGAGCCCTCAAAGGCCGAAATTATCCGATTTTCGCGGAAAACGGGAGTAACGGCTCACGTGAGGGGTGAGTTATGCGGCCGTGTATCAGTAACTGCCCACACGGATCGCTCGCATGTCAGCAATTGGAATTTGTTTTGAATTACACGCTCCATTTTATTGGGTTACTACAAGAAATCGTGAAGTTAATTTGATTTAATGGCCGATGCAATCGCGAGTCGAATATAAATATTCAATTTTACAAAACAGATTGGGTTTTTCTTTTTAGTGACTTTATAATCAAGATTTATTCACGAGCGGCCTGAATTGTCGACTTCAGGAGTTGGTATTGTTGTATTTGATCATTCCTTGGTTTTACTCTAATTTACAATCACCATTCAATTCGATCGCTCCGGGTCCTTTTATACATTTTTATTTGCAACACACCCCACTCATACTTGTTTCCAATACTTCCAATAAATCAGGCAAATTTAGATCTTATTATTAACAATAGAAGCTTCTACTCTGTTATACATTGTTTCGCGAGTTTCCCTTAGTTTAATAAAAATAGGTTAGGTTTTAATGGCAATAGTTTTGAGACTATTCATTTTGGCTCATATGACCCGTTTTGATATCATAGAGATAAAGAGCAGCTAAAAAAAGGTGAATGATCTAAACAGGTTCATGTTTAGATCATTCACCTTTACACCTGCCATCTTTCAAAAGGAAGACCAACAGCGTTAGACAATGACGTGTCAAGGGTGGAAATGGAAACAAATCCGTGG
This sequence comes from Philonthus spinipes, assembly GCA_963082785.1. NCBI lineage: Eukaryota > Metazoa > Arthropoda > Insecta > Coleoptera > Staphylinidae > Philonthus > Philonthus spinipes. The sequence continues at coordinate 11,457,616 of OY720321.1, read as the reverse complement.
TAGACAATCGAGAAATTGTTAAACTATCTTAACTATCCTTAGTCGACCGTTCAAGTTGACTTTGCAGCAAATAGTGATAGTAAGCAGAGGAATGAAAAATTGCACACTGGATGGTAAAGGTTGATGATAAGGATTGATTAAAAATAAAAAAAAAAAACGTAAAACAACATGACAACATAAAGCCAATAGACGTTTTTAAAAAATATAAAAGTGAAATACATAATTTCTTATTAGACTCAGAATTGTATAGCATAAACGATTTCTTTGGTGTGAATTGAGAATGTTTATTTTGTTTATTTGCTACCTGACACAATTTCGTTTATGTTCCTCAGAATTATTATTTTGTAAAGATTTCCTGAAATAAAATTGATTTATTATTATTATTATGTGTTTGAATTTAATATAAGGAAACATTGCTTTCCTTCTAAAATAATATCCAAATATTTCTTTCACTCTCTATCACCTCACTTTTCCATTATGTGATATTTAAGTGATTGAGCGCGAATGACCGAAGATGATAATAATTCCCAACTAACTTTAAGTGATTGACAAAAATATGTGCTACAGGAGGAATGTTGTGGAGCAGTTCAAGGCCCACCAAGGGCTGTAGTGCCAAGAAAGAAGAAGAAGATAGTATAAAGATCTTCTTCTTCTTTCTTGGAACTACAGCCCTTGGTGGGCCTTGAACTACTCCACAACATTCCTCCCTGTCCTTAACAGTGCGGAGCCAGTCGTGTGCTTTCAAGTCTTCAATGACATCGTCCTTCCACCTTTTTTGGGATCTTTCCCTTGCTCTATTTTCGCTAGGTCTCCATTGCGTCATTGATTTTGGGGTTATGTCATCCTTCATACGCATGATATGCCCTTAACCTCTGTTCTTTCACGTGCCTTACAAAATATTTTCCTTCAATTAGAGCATCTAGTTCTCCGTTCATCTTTATTCTCCACACTCTTTTTCCTGTACTGGCCCATATATTTCTTGTGGATACTCCTTTCACATACTCTCAGGACTTCCTCATCTCTGTTGCATAAGGCCCAGGTCTCCCCAACTTATGTTATAATCAGCTTGTTGACTTTCAGTTTTTGCTTGGTGGCTTGGACCCTAGTAACTTCTTATTGGCAAAGTTTTATTTTTTTTGTCGTGCATAATTCTGTGAGCAATTTCCTCGCTCATCATGTTTTGATTGGTTAGCTTCACTCCAAGGTAATTGAACTCAAGTACTTCCTCATTTTTTTGTAGTTTACGCGGATTGGTCTTAGATGTGCTATTTGCTCCCTGATACATCAGTAGCTGAGTTCAATTACCTTGGACTAAAGCTTACCAATCAAAACAAGACTTGCGAAGAAATTGTACTTTGTTTTACCCTCGTTAATAGTCTATTTACATTACATGACTACAATCGGAGCTATTCTGTACGAGAAATATTATACTTACGTGTACGTTAAATATATTTTTATCATCACAGTCTAATCCAGTTTTGCAATTGATATATATACCGAGTGCTGGGTGCTAAATGCTCAAGAAATAAAAAAAATCGAAACTTGGGAAAGAAAATGCTTAGTCATTTATGGAGGTGTGCTGAAAAATGGAATCTGGAGGCGGAGAACCAATAACGAAGTTTATCAAAAATATAATGAAGGAACAATAACAACCACAATACGCTAAAACAGATTGAGATGGCTAGGACACGTTTACAGACTACCAAACTCAAGGGTAACAAAGGCAGTGTATAAAGGAGAAGCGGAAGGAAGAAGCAGAAGAGGTAGACATAGAAACAACTGGAACGACAGCGTATTGAGTGACTTGAGAGAACTAGGAATTAATGACTGGAAAGTGCGGGTTAAAAATAGAGAGGAATGGAGAAAGACTGTCAAAATAGCCAAGGGCCTGTAAGGCCTGTAATGCTGAACTATTACTATTACTATATATACCTAGATTGTGCAGTTAATTAATAAACATATATGTTAAATTTAACATTTCTCGTACGGAATAGCCCCCAATATTCAAGTGATTAACAAAACATAGCGTTACTCTTTATATTATATGACTATGTTAAAGGAGGGAAGATTGTTACCGACGAACATTTAATCGCCGGCCACAACTATAATATTTAAATGACTGACAAAGACAAATGTTACTTTTTACGTGATTGGCACAGACAAATGTTCTCCTCTCAATGTTTATTTTTTTTGTTGTTCTCTTTCTACGTGACTTTTTCCAACTTAAAATCACGACCAGTTCGTTCCTGGGAGACTCGGGCGCGCGGGGCCTGGAAGGAATTAAGGGCGGCACTTTACTATCCCGGTTGGACGTAAATAGCGTCTTCCCGAATTAAAGCGAGTTTCTCGCTAATTGGACGAGTTTTCCCAGAGAAAAGATAAAGATGCCGTAAGAGAGAGAGAGAGAGCAAGAGAGAGGGACGAAGGTGGAGTGGAGCGGAAGAGGCCACTTCCAACTCGCAACTCGGAATGTTTAATAATAATCCCGAGGAGAACGGGAAATTCTTGATGGTATAAATTTAATTGTGATCATTTTAATTCCCGGGAGGCGCGGACAAAACGCCGGCCGTTCGCTTTAACAGCGCTGCTGCTGCTTCGAAATGGGAAGGCTGGGAGGTGGAGGAGGAAGTTTCATTGTTCGAAGGGAATAAATGAAGAGTGTTAAAGTTTAAATGTTTTTTTAAATACCTTATTTTTTTAATATCTAATATTTATAAATTCAATATATATTAATTGTCTGAATTTTCCGTAGGAAAGGCAGAAACTAAAAAGGATTTGTTTCCAATAATTCCAATGATGGTAACAACTTCGAGAATTTGATTTCATGTACTTTTTTATCTTGAAGCTTATATTGAAGCTTTAAGAAGGAATGTATGTTATTTTTTTTTAATATCCTTACATACATTAACATGTTTCACCAAGTGCACAAATAAGAACATAATTCAAAGTATTTAAGTAGAAACGCAATTGATGGCAAACAATAAAGAATTTGATTTAAAATTCTATTTTATCTTGAAGCTTATATAAAAGCTCTAAGAAGGAATGTAAATGTTATATTGTTTATCTTTAAAATATCCTTACATAGATTAACATGTTTCCTCAAGTATCCAAATGAGGACATAATTCAAAGTATTTAAGTAAAAACACAATTGATGGCAAAAGAAATCAGCAAATAACACGATGATAATTCAAGATTTATTAGTAATGACGGTTCAAAAATTATTAATAATTACTGTGTTTTGTTATTAATTTTGACAAACAATACATCGAACGTATGTTGTGTGTCAATATAGATACATTTGAATACACCTGCATCTACGACGCCTCTTAACGTTATATCTAATTGTGTTGCCTGTCCTCATTCTGAACCATTGGGGCGTCGGTCTGTTTTGTTTCAGCTTCTTGGCCAATTTGCGCTTTATGATAAAAGTCTTGTGTACATATTTATTATTATAATATGAACTTTCTTTCTTTCTTTCTTTCTTTCTTTCTTTCTTTCTTTCTTTCTTTCTTTCTTTCTTTCTTTCTTGCTTTCTTTCTTTCTTTCTTTCTTCCTTTCTTAATCTTTTCCTCTTATACTCGTATTGAGTGTCGAGATTTGGTTTTATTCTCTATAGAAATGTATCCACTCCTTTCTATTCGCTGCTAATTTTTTAGCCTGTGTCCATATTTTTCCTTTTTTCTTCAATGTTTTCTTAATAGCATCATACCAGATTTCTTCCTCTTCTTCATTTTCTATTCACGTTCGCTTCCCAAACTTTACTATACGTACTTCCAATGTTTAAATATTAAAAGCATGAATCATATTAAAACTTCAATTTCAGTTCTGAATATAAACTAAGGATTTTAGCTGTGGCAAAGACTCTAAACAAAATTAATGACGGTTCACCTCATCATTAATGGATCTTCAATTTCTATTCTTAATATAAACTTATAATCATACACACTCTATATGGGTAAACGGGGTTTTAGCCTGTGTCCATATTTTTCCTTTTCGATAATATATATATATAATCATGTGATTCATTTGCCTCTCTTATTATAAATTAAGTGTTTTAACTGTGGGGGAGACTGTAATTAGATTTAAATTAATAAATTTTAAAATAATAACCGATTTTTCAGGTGCAGAAATGGTAAAAATGATAGGATCCTAAAAATCCCAATGGTCAAGAATTTTACTTCATCTACTAATTCATCTTGTAGGACGAAAATACGACCCATTAATAAATTAAATCATTTGTGAATTTTCAATTTCCATTCTGATTATGCCAGATGAAAATATTAAAACATATACATCAAATTCTCTCTAGAAGATTAAATATAATAAAACTATTTTAAAGCACAGACATTATCGAATCATATACAGAATTATCTATGGATATATATTTAAAGAACAAATTTAAAATTCTCTTGAAAATGGGCTAATAACCCGAAACTAGTCGAGAATTTAAAGTTATTCAATCTAATCTGTGTTTAATTGGTTGAGTTTTATTATTCCATTCATATTTATTTCATACAATATGAACTACCAATGTCTAAATATTAAAACCATTAAATAAAATGTATATACTGATAACCGACATTTCTAACTACAAAAATTATAAATGTTATTTTTCTGTAATTTTTCTTATTTAATTTGGTTTACATTTATTTTTAATAATCTATTCATATTTATTATTATCTTTCTTAATCTTATCCTCTTTTACCCGTATTGGGTGTCGAGATTATATTTATTATTATAAAATGACTAAATTATTGGAAACCAATTCTTTTGAGGCTTTGAATTTAAATAAAAACCTCTAATAAATTCTCTTCCTACGAGAGTTAATTGGCGCTCGGCGCCAGCGCGCATTGAAATTCAGGCAAACATTGTGTGTGTGTACAATTGAAATTGAATTTAATTGTAGTTTATGTAATTAGTTTATAATTAACTGCCGGCAATTTCACACGCTGTTAATAAACGGGCTTTGTTTAATGCATGTCCAGCAATCCGTGCTCGCTTTCATAATTACCTCATGTCTTTTAAATCAAACAAATTGGCTCGAGGGTGAAAAAATAAATATTTTATTTGGTTCTCATTAATAACTTGATGAAATATAATCAGCATATTCAATATTAGAAAAATAAATAACATTTGATTTGTTTCACTAAATAATAGTGTTGGGCAAAATCGAATAATATTAGTAATCGAGTATTACTAAATGTGTAATTTTAAGTATTTAAAATGAAAAATTGATTTCAAATGTATGTTTATTAATATGTGGGAAGTTATTCTTGATATTGCTGTAATAAATAACATTCATAAACTTATAATATACTTAATTTAGCAGTAATGAAAGATCGACTTTGCCCATCACTACTAAATAATAAAAATAACTAACCAACCATCTTTATTCAAATGTGTATATGTATGTACAATAATATACAAAAATTAGAATTATATTCTGTAGATGATGAATCGGCTATCGACCGGAGGTCTTTCAGCCTAATAAAAATATTTTAATGAAATAAACCAAATGTTTTTTTTTCAGATATCTAATATGGTAAGATAATTCAATCACATTGTGCTTTGTAAAATAATTTCAAATACACGATTTCGGCGAAGGTTCAACCCTCCTAGTTTGTGAATCACGCGAAAGTCAAGGTGCAATAAAGGCGGATTTTTTTGCTCGATTTCTCTCCGGGCAGGCAGGAGGCTCACCCGAAACTTTCACAAGAGCAAAAAAAAAATTGAATCTCCTGGGAGATGATTTCACCGTGAAAACTTTAAAGCACGAAACATGTTTTAGGCTGTGAATAAATCACTCAGGTAAAATTAAACGTGTCTCATTCATGAGGATTTATTTGTGTCAACTGAAAATGATTGAATTAAATTATGATTTAATTATAATCAATACAATTAAGTTTGCATTGAAATTATAAATAGCAAGGAATAATTATTCATTCATAATCGATTCTCATTTACCGGCATTAGCCAGTGTTGAATTTTAGAAATAATTAAATACTTGTTTTTTTTTTTAAATTTTGTTTGAAGACCGAGGTATACTTATCAAAATTCAATCAATTGAGAAGAGACATTTCTCGTTTTCGTCGTATTCTCGTTTCACTACAAAGTGAATAAACATTCTTCTTCTATTATTATTTAACCCAAGATTCATTGAATGTTAAAAACAGCGTTGGCGAAGCAACGAAACAATTAACTCTTCCCACCGCGCTCGACACAAATAATTACTGCTCACCGTAATATACGGCCATCGCGCTTTTCACTAATTATCAACCATCGCACGCAAAAACGACAGAGCCTGAATTTATTTTATCATTCCATCATCGGCTCTTTGTCGGCACGAACGAAGAAAACGCTCCACCGGTGGTCGTTTTCCTTTCGCGTCCGCGTTTAAAGCCCGGCGTAAATTCAACAATTTAATACGCAACAGAAATAAATATAAATTTCCATTCTGCGTTATCTGCGGGCTGAGTTGCGGGGAATGGCTTTAACGAGTGCGTAGTGAAATTCAGGAAGAGTGGCCGCAAGCAATGTAAATGTTACTCAGAGATAATGTTTTGGTTAGAATGTATGAGTTGGGTTTATTTGTTAATTATCAACAAACATTTTGTCTAAAAATATTAAAATAAAAAAATTGTAAAAAAACATGAATTATTATAAACACTCATTACAAAAACGAATTATTAAAAACAATCTTGCAATTAATTATTTAATAGGATGAGTCTCACTTATTACTGGGTGAATCAATTTGAGTATTGAAAATAAGTATATTTGTAAGAATGTATTAATTTAAATAAAAATTTACAAAATAATTGATTTATTCCGACTAGTTTTGGTTTCTTGTAATTTAATTTAACTTATTATTTAAAACGTTTGTGTCATAATTGTATTCTAATTCTTATTTTATTTTTATTTAAATGTCATTCTTTATATTTTTATATACGTCTTATTTAATAGCATTTTATATTAAGTTTGTACTTATTGCTCTGTAATTGGGTTTTTTGCCTGTTGGGTAATAAAGTTTATTATTATTTATTATTATCAAGGAAATCAAATATTTTGTGAAATAAACCAAGTGATATTATTATTTAAATTAATATTCTTACATATATTTTTAATCATGTTTTTCTGTTTATAAGTAAATTCTAATAGATTAAAAAAAACAAATTGGAAAGCATATAAAAAGTACTTGTTCTTAAAATGTTGACCATTGAATGCAACAATTAGGAAATAAGAAGCCAAAACAAAAAAATTTATTATATGTAAATCTATTTGAGTTGAATAAATTTGAATTTTAATTTGTTTTACCAAGTGATTAATGAGAAAATTGTTAAATATTGACAATAACTTCTTGTTAGAACTTAAATTCAGTAGTAAAAACATACAGTGTACAGGAATTGCAAAACATTGTATAAATAATATCCACTTTATAGATACTAATTATTTTAATAAAACTCTATATTCAAGTAACAAATATAGATGGGCAAAGTCGATCTTTTTGTTACGTATATAACAATTATATTAATGCAACACATTGTATTAATATTAATCATAATAAATTAAAGACGACACTAGCGCCACTTTTTGCCTAATTTCAAGTGGCATATCGTCAACGATTTGGGTCTACAAGGTAGACGACCGAGAATCATTGTTTCGTCCACTAAAGGAACTGTTCTCTATTTATCAAAAAAAAAACATCAATTTATTGTTATTTATTGACTTTGTTTATTTAAAATTGCTCATTTAAAAATACTCGATTACTAATATTACTCGATTTTGCCCAACACTAGTATCGAAGGATTCAATTTAAAGCGCAGGAAGGGCCTAGAAATAAACAAGGCAATAAAAGCTGGGAAACACCGACAACGAGAATATTTGGAATTCCCCGATCTTAAAATGCCTTACTACCTGATAAGCTTGTCAGTTATCAGTTGTAAACTTGTCATATATAAACTATTCAGTTTCTTTTGTAACTTACTCTAGATACGCCTTAAAAAGCGAAAGTAGTGGAGTAAATAGGGAAACATTGTAAAACAAACCAAGTCTAATTTAATTTAAATTAATAATGTATTATATATTTAAGATTATTTTTGTATTTATTATTATGGTTTTGTTTGTACCTTATATAATATTTATTGTACATTGTCTTGTAATTGGGAACTTGCTTCCTGTTGGGCAATAAATACTTATTATTATTATTATAATTCATGTTTCATCAAGAGGTAAAGTTAATTAAGTACACATATAGAAAGCAGGGACATTCATCAGTAATAATAATATTTACATTGTATTATTTTCTTCGATTCTTTATTTTTTTATATACCATATGCACAATTCCAGCATAATGTGCTTCTTATGCTGTCAGGAATTATTTTTTCTCTAAATATTATTGCATAAATATTTTACCAGCGATGAGTGAGAAACAAACAAACAAAATTGAGCGTTTCCTAATATTCGTTATACAAACAAAAATAGAGAAATACAATCGTCAAATATAAAATAAAGGCATTCATTATAAAAACGCGTTATTGCAAGACAAAGTTACAATTGATGTTGTTCCACGTGCGTGCACTGTCAGGATTTTTTTCATAATGTACGAAGTTCACCAAACGGGCAAAATTTTCTTTATTCTGCTGAAGTAATCGTACTGGTAAAAATAGACTCAGTCTATTAGAAATTCTCGTGGAGTCATGACGATGTTTGTTGTAAATTTAAATCAAAATTTATTATTAATATAAAATAAAATTTAATTTTCATAAAAGTGAATATGGAGTGAAAGCAATCAATCAAAATTTAATTAAATAATTAAAAATAATCGGTGTGATTCGTTTGTGATAATTAAACATAAACAAAGCAGAACTAGAGGTATGTATTTCAAAGCGTTTTTTTTTTTTTTCATTTTTTTCGTACGAAACATATTGAATTTAGTGTTCATGTTATTCGAGGCTGTCCCAAACGAAAAAAAAGATAAATTTAACTTTTTCTTAACCCAACACCTGAAAAGGTAGAAAGGCTCGCTGAATATATATTAACTTTTTCTTTGACTTCATCATAAATTCATGACAGGGCAGAAAGGCCTCTAATCTATAGCCAAGACAAACTAACACCTACATGGATTATATTGTTTATGTTAATTTTTTTATATTATCTGTATAATAAAATAATATGAATAAAAATGTGTATATATGCTATCAATGACCTCACAATCTAAGCGCATATAACAAATACCAAGCTCGCTTAGATTGTGAAGAAAAAATAATTCATTATAAAAAGAATCTATTTTGTTGCACATTATTATTCACGTAATAAAAAGAAGGAAAGTTAAAAGAATGTTTCAGTAATTCATGCTAAGTGATAATGAATATTCCAAATAATAATCAAATGCGAGGAATGAATTGGTATTATTGTAAGAACAAATATTCATCTAATATTATTGTGATATTCAGATCAAATGTGCTTATTATGAATTTAATAACAAATTCGTGATTTAATAATGAAATTCAATTTTCCATATGATTCGTAATATTGAAACAATACAAAAGTCAATGAATTATTTCAATAACAATATTTTTTCTTTTTTTTAAATTTATGCACATAATAATGGTAATAATATAATTATAATGTATACATATATTTGATGCTTTCCGGGCTATTGGTATTGATGGATAGTTGGTTTTGTTTTATATTACATTTCCTTATTGTTTGTTATTTAATATTAAATGTTTTACTTATAGTTTGAAACAAATTAGACTCATTTCATTGTTTGTGATTGTAATCAATTATATCGATTTATTGCTGTCGTCATTGAATCCTGTGAATATTTTATATTCCGCATATTCTTATCAATGATTTTCTTCTAGTCTTGTAGTTTTGTATTAGTTTGTTAATTGTTAATTTTATGCTTGTTTTTTTTATATATTTTTATCGAGAACTTTTCCCTTATAGAGTGCTTCGCATTTCTAAATTACAGACTAAATAAAAATGATATTCTTTTCTATTGATACAAATATGATGTTGGCAATAAAAGAAACCACACACTATAGTTTATGTTATTACAACAAATTGATAATCCAAAATGACACATGTTACGTACTATTTGTTTTTATTCATCGGTGCCAACAAACTGTAAACTACAGAACATAAACAAAGCACTTCAGAGGAGAACATTTCTGGATCATGTGGAATATATTTGAATTAAGGTATTTTTAAAAATATCCACAAAACATTCAATTGTCTTGTTAGTGGTAAACTTCATTACTGATAATAATATCTATGCAAAAAAAAAACGTAAAAGAGGACGAAAACGTAATATTAATCTTTAACTTAGAAATACCATGGGTTTGCGAATTACCCGGCGCTTCCACAATGGTGGAAGCGCCGGGTAATATTCATATTTAATAAAAATAAATTGACTTAACCATTAATTAACATTAAACGGCATGGAAATATTCCCATCAAACAAGAATTGTCACAACAAACATTTCGGTTATTAAAAAAAATAAATAGATAACCCGAAACTAGTCGAGAATTTAAAGTTATTCAAGAAAAAAAAAAGGTAAGAAAAAAAAAACACTGATTAATTTTTTTTTTCTTATTGGTAAATTTTTATAAGCTATTCATATTTATTATATCAAAAAAATGTTTAATTATCAATAAAAAAATTAAGACATATCAGATTCACCGATGAGAAGTTAGCCACGGATTTTGTGGCCCGGCGCATGCACCATTTTCAGAAAATTGGCATTTTTGAAAAATTGATTACTCTAAATATTTTTACTTAATATTATGAGCCGAATAAAATATTTTAGATCAGTAATCTGAATCTTGCTGATTTAGTACTTCGTAAGAAAAAAATAATATTTCTTTGGAGAAAAGTACTAAATCAGCAAAATTCAGATTACGGATCTAAAATATTTTTTTCGGCTCACGCTATTAATAAAAAATGTTTAAAGTAATCAATTTTTCAAAAATTCATAACTCATAATTTTCTGAACGGATTTTCAATTTTGTTGTTTACATTTATTATTGTTAATTATTAACAATAATCACGTTGTAATCTCTTTTGGAAATATTTTTTTGCATCAACAAAAATGTTCTCTCAGGATTTTTTCGTAAATTCATAATTCCAATTTGCATGAATGGATTTTCGATGTTATTCTTTTAATAGTTAATATTAAGCATTCTTAGCAATAATAAATAATAGCCAGGGCGTAATCTCTTCAGGATTATTTTTTGCATCAACAAAAATGTTCTATCAAGAATTTTTCAAAAATTCATAACTCCAATTTGCATCAACGGATTTTCATATTTTTGTTTCAATTGTTTACATTTAGTATTGTTAACAATAATAAAGGATTGTATGTATATATTTATGATAGAATTATTGTTTTAAGGACATTAAAATACTAAATAGGTATTTTAATGTCCTTAAAACAATAATTCTATCATAAATGTAGAATTTTTGTAGTTTTAAATTTTATCATACATACAGTAAATTGTGTGTTATTTAAAAAGAAAATTTCGTTAAATAATTATTTCAAAAAACGAGAAATGTTTTCTTTTATTTATCCAGTTTTTTTTTCTAACAATTAATATAAATTATATTTATTGCAAATGCTGATCCAATTACCATAAATCATAATAAATGGAAGATAACGCAAGCGCCATCTATTGCCTAATTATTAAATCAATTAGCATTATATTCACCATTGATGATTTAGAACCTTTACAAAACAACTTTATAAATTTCCACTTATTTCCAGTAAGTTAATTGGACTTATAAGAGATTCTTTTGTGATAACACATCCTGGATGAATAAAATTCTAATAGGATCAGAGTCCTGTATTGCGGGGTTTAGCGGAATTATTCTAAAATCACGTATGAAATTATTCTTACCAGTAAGGATAGCATAGCTTGATACAAACACGATTATTTCATTTTTAGTAATGCTATTATCAACTACTACATTAAAGTCAGCTGAAATATACAGTGCATTCACAATGAAAGGAACAAATTAATTTAAGTTGCTGGTGATTATTTTCGAGAAGAATGCTGGGACAGGTCGTTTAGTATTTTTAACTGCGCATCTTTTTAACTAAAAATTCTATATACGGGATATCCTATAAACAAATGTGATACAAAAGTCAAATGGCTGACTTAGCATCATTAAAACCACACTAAAACTTAGAATGTAGTTAATAAATGATTTATTGTTATTATTTTATATTTTGTTAAATTCTTATATCTCATTATTATGACTTTATTTTTTTCTAATTCATTTTGTATTTTTTTCTAATTCGCTTTGTATTTTTTGTTAACTCATTTTGTATTTTATTTAGTTTTTTTGCTCACATGTAGTCGATTTTAGTTTTAGTCATTTAATATTCATTTTTTTCATTTAATATAATTATAGATCATGTATTATTTATTTAAAAGGCGTTTGCAGTAAATAAACGATTATTATTATTATTATTATTATTATTATTATTATTATTATTATTAAACAATTGGCAAAATAAAGTTGAAGATAGGTACTGGACAGTATATATGAAAAGTATGTAGAGTTCTGTGAAAAATCAAATATCTAATAATATATTTGGTGTTCCATTTGAAAAAATAAAACTATATCAGAATTAGTTAGTAAGGGAGACCCTGTGTATCATTTTTTTAGTGAAAAAGATCCGAGTTTTACAAAAGAAGTAAATAAGTGTTTCATTTATTAAAATTGAATTACAATGTATAACAAAGTACAAGCCTCAACAAGTTAAAAAGATGCGCAATTGTTGAAAATACTATTCCGAGCGTTTTTCCCAAAAATAATAACGAGCAATTTAAATAAATTTGTTTCTTTCCTTGTGAACGCACTGTATGTATATATTTAATTGATGTTATTTGTTGACTTTAGATAGAATGTCAAGACATTACGAGTAAGAACGAGAAATGAGAATGAATAGCAAACAATTATTGTTTAACTGAACATAATAAATAAATATGTTGGACAATCATAGAAACCAATTTAGGACATAAATATCAACAAAATTCCAAATTATAACATAAAAGAAACAACGGGAAATGTTATTGTTGTATATTCTTTATGTCTCCCTATTATTTTCTTCCCCATTATGTAAATTCCATTCAAAAATATTCTATGCGAATAGTTTCAATTCCTTTTAATTTTTTTTTCTTTTGACTTAATTAACATTTCACCCTTTTTCCATTCCAAACGGATTATACAGCCTCCAGACATCCCCGGAATAACAAATCACAACAGCCCGAATAAGAGTGCAGGTGCACGGAATCGCGCTCGGCAAATGAGAAACGGGGGAATAAATTTGATGGTCCGGCATTTAAACGCATCCCTTCCCTCCGCGCCGACAATGGAAGCACAATGTTGCGAAATCCGGACCACCCGCGAGCGACAATAATCGCGAAGAAACCAGTCCGGGCGATTAGCGAATATAAACAATGATAAGCCGATTAGCGGACGTCGGTGGTAATAAAGGAGGAACGGTGGGGATTAATCGGTGTTCGCCATTTTTTCTGGTTCTGGTAATGCGCGAAATTATGGGAGATGTCTTTATGAAAGGCCGTGGCGGATTTCGAGGAGGACGGCTTTTGTGGGATTAATTCTTTGTTTGGGATAGGATTTTTTGGACGGGTGTTTGCTTCGGACTGGCCGGTTGGCTTTTTTTTTGTTATTTCTGGAATTGCGGTAAATCAGAATCAGTCAGACGACGGTTATTAACAATAAGCTCTTAATACTTTGTTGCCATTTACAATAGTCTGGCGATGAAACATTTTTAGATTCATAATAAACATAAATGCCAAGGCAAATTCAATAATAATCCAATCTATATTTTCTTTTCTACTAACTATACATCTTTATTTACGAAAATAAACAAATATACCACAATTTTGTTTAAATAATGTATTTATTTTAAGTAAAATTAAGAACATATGGTAGAGAATGTTCTTCATTTTACTTAAAGACTCGTAGATAAAGGATAGAAAATAATTTTGTATTAGACACTGTTCTTTTAACTGTATAGTTTCGAGTTTACGTGAAGTGATTAATCACAAAAATAAAGACTGTTATTCCTTACTTCACTTTTTATTTTTATGTTAGATATACATTTCGAGACACAATGTGCTCATTATCAATAACAAACTAAATTCTAGAAACTATGTGCGCGGTATATAAAGCTAACGTTTCTTTTTTTAATTAGGAAAAATACTGTTGGAATCAAACAGTAGCTTGATAAGCATTTTGGGGACTCAGCACCTGGAAAAACAACAATTATTATTATCGTTAAATCTTCGAGGTAAAATGTTTCAGCCGTACGGCTATGACAGGTTTTCTTTCTGGTCCTACTTTCTCCGAACTAGCTGTCGGATTTTCAGGCGTTTCTTTTTGTCCGACTCCGAAGAGTGGAATGGGTGATGGGGGTGATGATGATTAATTGTGCTCGAAAGAAAGGTCTCAAATTTCCAATCCGGGAACGCGGCCATTGCCGCCTGGGTTCCTTTTATGAAAATGGTGATGATGATGGTAACAATTATTGACTAGTATTCTGAATTTAAACGTAATCATACAACCACCGATGATGCTGAATGCTCTGGTGACAAAAAACGGTAGTTATTACGGAAAACATGAAAAATGTCCAAAAAATAGTTTTAAAAGACTGTAAAATGAAGTTGTATTAAATAACCGATACCTTGAAGATATAAGAAGGTAGTGTCTGTCTTTTACATAAAAAATTGGGCATATGCAAGTTGCTTTTGAAATGGGTGCCACGTTTTCTCTCACTGTACAAGACAGAACAGCGCATCTACGATTGAGAGAGCTGTTTGGGGCTCTTCAAACAAAATATAAAGAATTTCTTGAGTCGACACTACACTTCTGAAAAAGGACAGCACCTCCAAAGCGACCAACAATTCAAAAGACACCAGCACCAGAATATAGCATCGGTATTTTGGGACGCGTATGGAATTTGATAATAATAATAATCTTTATTGCAATAAATAAATAGTAAAACAACAATACATTGATGGAATGACTATCTTGAGAAAGGCAAAAGTATCAATAATGAAAATTACATGACGTTATTGGATCGATTGAGTGTAGGAATCAAGAAAAAAACAGGCCTATATGCAGAAGAAAGAAGTGCTGTTTCACCTCGTGTTGCAAGTCGATTAAAATAATGATTAAATTCGATGAATTACGTTTTGAATTGCTTCCCCACTCATCACTGTCTCCAGATTTGTCACCCAATGGCTACTGGCTTTTTGCAGACATAAAAAAAGATGCTTCAGGAAAAGAAATCCGGTCCAAATGAATAAGTGATTGCCGAAACTGAGCCTTATTTTGAAATCAAAGACAAATCGATTTACATCAAAGGCATCAAAGAGTTAGAGGATTGTTGAAATGAATGTTTCATTCTTGGAGGTGAATATGTTGCAAGAATTTAACTCCGTGATTAAGATTTTAGCCACATAGGTTTGCATTACTTTCGTTTTTACAATATTCGGTATTGGAAGAATATGTTGATGAATAAAGTGAATATTCTAATAAAAGAAATGTTTTTTCTTAGTTAGACAGAAGACATATTGAGTGATATGTTAAATTAGGCAAAATATGGCGCTTTATGTTATCTTTCAAATTATTAGTTTGTGTGCTTACAAAAAACTTAAAAACCAGCATTCTGATTTGGATAAGTCAATATAATAATGCAATTTTCTTTAAAAGACATCCACGTTACAATATCATCGTTCCCTCTCCCCTCTCTAAATTGCGTGCCGCAAATACCATATAGAGTTTGTGCCGCCAATGGAGGATGACTCGAACTGAAAACAGGGGGATCCCTTCCACCCCAAACGCACTTTCTCCATTACCCGCGTTGTTATTATTACAATATTTCGCACAAGACGTTCTCGCGTGATTCAATATTAACGTCGCGTAATGGGCCGAGGGGTGGAACTTATACAGGATCGTAAAGTGTAATTATTAAAAGTACCAAGGGAAAAAATATAATTAATTGAATTATTTTAATAAAAACTAAACAATTTTCGTGATAAATTGTATATGCCTTAAGAATATAATGGTTAATAATGTTTATTAACCCATTAACACAAAGTGGTGTATAAATATATCACTGGATATTAATTATTGTAAATAATATAAAAACGTTATTATTTACAATACTTTATGGTTTTAATATTTAGACATTGGTAGTTCATGTTGTATGAAATAAATATGAATAAATTATTAAAAATCAACCAATAAAACACAGATTAGATTGAATAACTTTAAATTCTCGACTAGTTTCGGGTTATTAGCCCATTTTCAAGAGAAAACAAATTTTAAATTCTCTTGAATAACCCGAAACTAGTCGAGAATTTAAAATCATTCAATCTAATCTGTGTTTTATTGGTTGATTTTTAATAATTTATTCATATTTATTTACAATAATTTATATTTATTTAAAGCACTGTGTATATCGTAGCCCTGAATAGTTACATTTTTTAAATATATTTTTCAGCTTGTACTTTGTACTTTAGTCGGTATTTGAACATTTTTTCCTGTATTTATAAAAATGCGATTATTTTTAACGGATTAAAAATATACACGAATTTAAAAATTGTGCTGTTTTTATACTAAATCGATTTTATTTATAAATGTAATATCCTCGCGTTTTTTTAGCCTTAAATAATTGAAAAGTAGTAACACGTACACTGAAAGCCGGTTTTATTTATTGCAACATGACAATGTAATTGTAATTCACCAATTAAAAATGTAAATATTCGTTGGAAGTTTTTTTTTGGAAACTCGCTAAAAGAAGAGGGGGAAATGGCTATTTCTATTTTCAATAGAAATATGGTATAATGTGCCGAGAGATAATTATGAGTGAAGGGTAGGATTTGTAAAGGGTTTCGCCTTGAAAACTCAAAAAAAAAATGTGAATTTTAAATGTTCGGGGAGTTCGAGGGAGATGAGTATTTTTATGTATAGCTGTCAAAATTTTGAAGCTGGCTGTGATTTTTTTCAAGATACAACGCCAACTTGACATTTAGGTGGGCTGTTGTGATTTTAGTAAAGGCATGCGTATTCAAGATTATGATTATTTAACAGCTTACACTTTTGTCTATATGACAGTGTAATTAATAATAGTAATAATATATATATATATATATATATATATATATATATCTTTATTCCATATGACTCCAT
Source organism: Philonthus spinipes (assembly GCA_963082785.1). Classification (NCBI taxonomy): domain Eukaryota; kingdom Metazoa; phylum Arthropoda; class Insecta; order Coleoptera; family Staphylinidae; genus Philonthus; species Philonthus spinipes. The sequence goes on along the minus strand of OY720321.1, from coordinate 11,440,385 downwards.
TTATTGCCCCGTGAAAACGCTTTTCAAAATTTATGATAACTTAAGTGTTAATAAAAAAAGGAAAGTGTAAAGAAATGTTTCATTACTGCTTTTATTCAATTTAATTTCGATCTTCACATAACTCAATTAATCATACATTTTCAAACAATAAGCGTTTCAGCAATCAATTACTTCAAAAAACAGAAACAATTTAGCTTGTATTTCTTTCTTTCTTAATATTATCCTCTTTTACCCGTATTGGGTGTCGAGGTTTAGCTTGTATTTACTGCAATAAATTATTTTTGTGTGCTAAAAAAATTCAATTCGCTAGAAATATCCATACATTTCCACTGATCACTTTGTTGATAAATTTATCATGTTTACGATGCTCTAACAAATTATTATGCAAATTATTATTGTAAATTTCGTACACGCGCTTTAGAAACGGCGGACGTGATTGGATGATGTTTTTTGTTTCGTTGCCGCTGATGTCTAAATTTAGATGCGTGTTAATTATAATTTCTATGTAAATGATTATTTAATCGCCTCATTTGTGCAGGCGCGGTGTAATGAATGTGGATCGCTCGAAAACGCTACGAATGTAACAAAAATAGATCTTTTATTTCTTTATTCAGACAATTTTTGATACAATTTTTTCTTAAATTATTATCTTTTCTCCTATTTTTTTTTAATTTAAGTAAATATAAAAAATAGGTATTAATTTCTTTACTAATTGGTTTGCATATTCCGACTTTACTGTAGATATAAAACTACATTTAATATAACTAATAGTTGAATTTGTTATAGTTGGAAATCATCTATTATTGTAATTTGCAATAACTTTAATCAACTCCCATCAACTTGTAGTTTATTTTACCAATCTTTGAAATCTTTATTGATGCTTTAATAAGCAGTTTTATAGTTTTAATTTTAATGTATTTTAGTATCTAAGCTTTTGCATTTATGTAATTTTCTTGCAATTGTGAACCGGTTTCCAGATGGGCAATAAATATTATTATTATTAATTAAAAGTATTTATTAATTTAAATGACCTCGACACCCAAAATGGGTAAAAGAGGATAAGATTAAGAAGAAGAAGAAGAAATTAATTAAAAGTGTCCACACCAGCTTATAGAAGATTATTTCAAAATTCTTAAAATATATAAAAACAAATCAATGAACTGTATCTATTTATTAATCAGAATAAAGATTATTTTATATTTTGGGATTGATATAATATTTTTAATTAAATAACTTCTGAGAAAAACTTGATTTTTGATAGATTTTTTGATGCGCTGAAATTAATTTTGACAAAATCGTCAAAATAGCTCATTGCATATTTTGGCGATTTTGTTTAAATCACAATTAATTTCAACGCATGTTGTAGTATCGGTTTCTGTGAAATTACATATTAATTGCGCATCATCTGCAAAGAGATGAAAATTGTTTATTTTAACACAAATAAAATTTTTAACGTATAAATTAAAAATATTATGTTTCCCAAATTGGAACCTTGAGGCACACCTCTGTACGTTTCCATCTCATCTGATTTTACATTGTTTAGGCTTGCTAATTGTTACCGGTTATTTACATAGCTTAAAAAAAATAGCCTTCTCATCCAATACATTAGTTTTTATGAGATTGCAATATATTTTTGTGTGAAGATAATTGCAAGCAATGTGCTGTGGCTGAGAGTATGAAAGGCTTTCGAAGGAATATTATTTAAATAATTTGAATGCTCAATAATTATTAAATAATGAACGATTATTTCGTAATCATTCAAATTATGATATATATATATATATATATATATATATATTATATATATATATATATATTATATATATATATATATATAATCTAAAATCCCCATCTACCATAATGGTGGTGTAGGGGTGGGTTGTCTTGGTTAATTATTATTCATATATACAAATTTTGCCCATTCTTTTTTGTTTCTTGCGAGTCCTTTCGCTTCTGCCCACGTTTTCCTCGTTTTTACAGAATCTCCTGTATGATCTTATCCCAGGTCTGTCTCAAATTACGATATAAATAACTAAAATTAACAATGCTGTCTTTTATATGGGATCGTATTTGAATTACCAAAGATTTTTTTGAGTTGGCCTTTTACTATTCAGTCTTGATTACATAAAATTAAAATTGAAAAAGTTAATAATTTGTTGAAAAAAGTCTTTGCTTTTTGTTGAGATTGGTCTAAATTAATTAATATCTTCCTTTTTAGGTATGTCTGATTTTTTTGTAAATAGAAAATGTAACTTTTACGCCTTAAGTGTCTTCATTTCTAATCCTTTTTAATTCATTCCATCAAAAATTCCTTTCACACTTTATCTCTTCTTTTTTTTTCTTTATTTTCATTATTATCACATTTACGGCCGTGTCACGACCGGGACCCGGACAGCACGTCGAAAATTAAATTTACCCCGCTCCGCGGTAAGGGGGGTGCAGGTATTCGAGACTCCACCCCTACAAGACATTTTTACGCACACACAAACGAGTCTCCCAGCGGCCTGTAACAGATGTTTCATTATCTGCGGTCCGGAGGAGACGTGATGCCTTTAATTTTATAATAGTACTCAAAATTTATGATGATGATGCTTTGTTAATTGTTACAATGTATTAAAATTAAATATTTATTATTAAACAATTATTAAATAATTATTATTATATATTAAATAAAAATGATTTGAAAATAATTAATAAATTATTTCCACATTTAGCTCTGTGACTATTGACTTACTTACGTAAGTACGTTAAACAAATGCACATTAAAACAACTACTTCCCGGGCAAATACTCACGCCGGACATTGAATTACATAATGTACACATGCTGTTGCACATCAATAAAATATTGCATAATGCAACAAATTTTTGATCAGAGAAAAATTTAATGTAAAAACAACAAAAGGAACGTTACTTAATATAAGGCGATCTGCAGACACGTGTTTCGGGATCTATCCCTCATCAGTACAGCTATGCCTTACATAATTTAAAGATGCTAAAATAAATCAATTAAACTAATTCAAATATAATCAACAAAATTAAATCAATTATATTGAATCAAATTAAACTAAATCAATTTAAATTAAATTAAACCAAATTAATCCAATTTAAATCAAAACCGAATAAAATTAAACGAAATAAATTAAACGGTGTACATTATGTAATTCAATGTCCGGCGTGGGTATTTGCCCGGGAAGTAGTTGTTTTAATGTGCATTTGTTTAACGTACTTACGTAACGTAAGTCAAAAGTCACAGAGCTAAATGTGAAAATAATTTATTAATTATTTTCAAATCATTTTTATTTAATATATTTAAATAACTGTGACCAAGTGAATGAATACTCTTTTCTTTTTGAATTATTATTATTTTCAAAATTGTATATTTTATTGATAAAAAAACGAAGCAACTAGGCTGAGGTTGTCAAAATGACTGATAATTTTCTATTTCCGAATGCTTATTTATATCAGTGAATATTTTTGGGGAAATCCAAAAATTTGTATTGCGGTCCCTTCGAGATTAGCTATGTAACAGAGATCATCGTGTATACACCGAGTATTGACGCGGCAAAACTTTTTTTACAAATTCCTGCTTCCTTGTTCATTTAAGAAAAAAACTACAACAATTTTAAGTACATTTTAATTAAATTAATTAATTTTAATGACTTATATAGTTATTATCTTACTTTCAATTTACTAGATTATATTCTGGCGTGGTGTATAGCGCAGTGCATTGGACTTCTGACTGAGGGTCCTGGGTTCAATACTCAAATATTCTATTTTTTTAAATTAAAAGACCTTATACAGTGCGTTCACAATAAAAGGAAAGAATGCATTTAAACTGCTAATGATTATTTAGTAATATTTTCAAGTGAGCATCTTTTTCTAACAAATAAAAAATGGATAATACTTGACAATGATTAATAGGCCAATTTTTGATATTTTGAAAGTTATAAACAAATGAATGTTGTTTTTACTTAATGGGACACCCTATATTTTGTATGCTATTTTAATATAAAATTGATCACTCTTCATTTTTTATTAAATAGCGCCGGAACAACTGATTTATTTAGTTGTGAAAGTTACGCTTAATATATATTTAGTAAAGTAAAGTATATTTTATGTTATATTTTGAAACACTGGTGCAGTTAAACGTACTCCTTCAATAAATAATCAATTGTTAATAACTAACAACAAATATATTTTTGGAAAAATATTTAAAATTTTACTAATTCTGAATTGCATTTGTTTCAATTATAGCCTACTTAAATTATAGATTATACGCGAAACTTATATTTTTGTAATTTGAACTGAAATTGTTAAAAAAAAAAAAAACGGTAACAGATAGGGGTATAGGTTATTATACAAAAACATGGTTAGTTATATACTAATAACAAATATTTTCTTTCGAACAGGATTTAAATGAACATGTGTTAACTAAATTCCACCCAAAATATATAAAATTTCCTCGAACCGAAGTGGGAATAGAAGTAGAAATATGTGACGCTGCATAATTAATATTTTTTTAATTTTGCCAAAGATATAATACATTTACAATACTTTATGAAACTCTTAGATTGTAATTGCATTCATAAAATTATCCCATAAGTTGTGAAATGTACCTACTTTAACCGAAGTGCCTAAATACTTATTTGGATACAAGGAGTTATAAAACTCCATTAGCTTTTAAAATTCAATTGCGTTTATTAAGTAATAAACCAATATTTTTTTCGCCCTCTAGGTACCAGTTGTGATCCGTGCGACGGAAGAATTGAATTTATGACCTGTTTATGTTTGTTTACACCTCCAAAATACATAGCTCTATAAATAAGTATATTTATAAAAATATAATATATATATATATATATATATATATATATATATATATAATAAAAAATAAACAAATAAAAATGAGTATATATATGCCAGAAAGGGTGTGATAATTTTCAGTTAATGTGGTTCGTTAATCAATTTTAAGTAGAAAAAAACTGTTTGCAGTGTGTATCTGGTTCAGAAATATTAGTCATTTCTAGTTACATATTTATTAAATCAATTGCTTCGTAAGCGTTAATGAAGACCTGTACAATATTTTTTTTACTTAAATTTTCTACTTTAAATTAATCAATGAACCACTTTACCTGAAAATTATCGCACCATTTCTGGCCAACTTGTATTTACAATAATTAATTTCTAAATGCTTGGGTTTTATGCTTTTATTAATAAAAAATATTTCAAGTTTTTATTAATTCATATTTACATAGGCAATGCTGTACCATTAAGGTTCTCTGTTTGCTTTTAATAATGGTCATCCAATATATGTAAATTACATTTGATTACTTACACCTGAATTGGATTATTATACAATATTATATAATTGTATTAAGATTCAATTATTTTTTATAAGAGTCACTAATTGAAAAATAATAACTAGCCCTAATCTATAATTTTATAATATTTTTTCCACTAAATATTGAAACAATTCATGAATCAAGTGATATATTATAATTTTATTTCAATTATGATACAATAAAATACATAAACTGGATTGTCTTTGAACGCGACGATTCCGTCTCCAGATCGGAACGGAACAGAACGGAACGGAAAACCCAGAAATCACAAAATAAAGGGCTCCATTGGCCCAAGCTCTGGCTACCTGCCACTTGTGGGTGTGTAATATTATTAGTTCGTTTTATGGTGGGGATAGGGATCGTTTATATGTGTGTGTGAATTTTCGAGCTAACGACCCGGATCCGTCACGACCGACGAGTCGAAAAATATCGGTGGGCGTCGTGAGAGAGGCAAGGTCACGGCCCAATCGGGGCCCCGACGCCGGCACCACGTGGTACGCCGGCCGTCAAATGGGTACCCCAAGGTTCGGCGTTAGGGGCGGCCTTCTGATGGATTCGAGATCATTTTTCAATCGTCGATTGACAATATCGGCCATTATGTTGTCGGTGCCACGTGATCGCCTCCACTTGAGCCAGTTAATTTTCGTGGGTTTTTGGGTGGTAATCACCACCCGGGTCGATTTCGAGTCGCGAGTGCTAATTGACGAGTGCCGGAAACCGTGGATGGATTTAGGAGTTTCGTTTGAATATTTCGGGGAGGGTTTTTGGGTAAGTTGTGAGAGATGTTGTGCAGGCGGGATTATATTGGCATGTTGATGTGTTGAATTGGTGGTTTCGAGCTTTCGTGAGGATTAGAATTTTCAACAATGAATTAAAAAATAATGTAATTGGTTTTGAGCTTTCGTGGAGATTTTAGACAATGGATAATTAAAATTTATAGCTTTCGTAAGGATTGTAAACAATGAATTATCAAAATTAATTCACTCCATATCCATTTCAATTATAATTATAAATTTCGCATTTAAATAATTTGTACCATTTTTGTTTATTTACCTATTTATTCTTTTATATATATATATATATATATATATATATATATATATATATATATATATAATTGTCAATGTAATTGTGTCATTTTAATGTTTTACTCTTTTGTTATGTGTTCGTATATCCGACTCTTTTAATATGTTATCAACATTTTTTAAATTATTTCATTTCGATGTGATCATAATTTTCAACAGTGGATAATAATTTATAATTTCTATTATGCAATAATTCATTTGTAATAATTTTATATGAGATTGCTCTGTTATTGGGCTGTATATGTCTGTTGGACAATAAAGTTCTTATTATTATCATTAATATGAATTTGTTACTTAATCAGTTAACTGTACTGCATTTATTTTTAATTTTGTCCTGAAATTGATTATCTTTCTGTTAAACAAATAAAGTACATATTATTATTACTATAATAATAATAACTAGTATTATTATTACGACCATTGTCAATTGAATTAAAAGTCGAAACTAGTTACGGAATACCAAGAATAATAATAATAATATATTTATTTACGGTATCTCCTTTTTACAAAACATATGCAACAAAAATCAATATTACAAGTAAATATAAGTGTGTAAATAAGTGTGTGGTACGAGCAAAGTATTTTATTCGTTTTCTATATCCATATGTAAACCCTGTCAATGGACTCAGTCTATTGGCTTTAGTATAAATAAATAAAGAAACATGTATTACAAATTAATGGCTTCAACAAAAAAAAATATGGAATTAAAAGAGTTTACATAGAGGTCTAGGTTTCTTGACGAATATTATATGGCTTTGAGATTCTCATGTATATATTCATCAAATAAATCTAATTCTTTTAAAAATAATAATAAAACATAGGCAGAAAAACCTATGGTCGATAGCCATTTAACAATTAATTAAATGTAATTGAAATATATAGATATATTATCTATATCGACGAATATTGTTGAAAGGGAGGAATTTGAATTTAAATTATATTAGGGTTTGTGGGAATGCATATTTTTTTTAAACGTTTTTGAAATTATTTTCGTCGCAGGTTTATTTTTTCTGCGAAAACTTACATTCGTTCACTAACAGCAGTAATTTTGGTGGTATTATAAATTAATTGTGCAAAGGATTCAAAGGATAGGAAGTTTGTTTAGATTATGTAATTCAGAGCCTTTGGTAACTTAAAGTTCTTTATAGGTGGCTGGAAAGGATATTTACGTAGAATAATCTAGTATGCAAAATTATTATATAGTGACGTTATTGCAAAGTGTCATGCTATTGTAGTTAATTTTATGCGTAGTTGCATTCAAAATAAATTTTATTGGCATTTTTTAAGACCGAAAATGGTGCAAACGTTAGAAGGTGGGCGATCGCTAACACGAACAGCAGAAAGTAGAATTGATTAAATGTATCATTCACACTTCCGAAATTGTGAATTCTTCAGCTGCAGATATTAAACAAACTTGTCAAAAAATAAACACTAAACATTTTATTTTTTTACGACTTAAATAACTTCAATTGAGTGAATAAACTCTTTCATATAATAATTATCAATTCTCAACGCGATTTTTTATTTCATATTTAATTTTTTAAATAACTTTAATTAAATGTATATTTTTTTTCCATAATAATTATCAATTACCAATGCGAATCTGAGTTGAGAATGTTTCTTGCTGTGAATGATAACAACGCACAAATGTTCCGCTTCCGTCGCAAAACGTGATCATTAGTAACTCCCAAAATAGTCCGAAAAGACCGAAAGGACAGTTGTTTAATTTTTAAAAATAAAATGCTCCAGCGAAAGAAATACCAAATGAAGAAGTTATTAAAGAAACTGTGGCTTATTCTGTGAGCAAAGACAAATCGTTTTACATAAATAGCATTGAAAATTGTGTTCAGATTCTGAAATTCAGAGCGTTCGGCAACTTGAAGTTATACATTTTTATTGACATTTTTTGAGTTGACAATAATGAGAATAATAAAAATATTTTTTGGCGGAAAGACCACAGGCCGATAGCCTGTTCAAGCAAGCAAGAAAGAAACAAAGATACCATTATTTATTATAAATATATGTAAAACAAATAACTTTGATTGCAGTAGTAAAAGTATTTTAAAAATATAAAGATTACTTGTCAAACGGCCTTTGGTCCCTATACCTGTCTTTTAAATGTTTTGTCATTGTCCTTTTTTGCAAAATATTTCGTCGACTGAAATACATATTTTTATATATATACAAACATCTTTATTTGTGAAATTGAAACAGTACTTCTATATTATACATAATAAATTTCACAAATTGGCTATCGACCAGTGGTCTTTCAGCTTCATATTTTTATTTTTATATACTTTTTATTTTATTTGTTGTAGTCTAATAGTTGAACATTTTATTGATTGTATTTGATAAAAACAAGCTGAATTTCTGAAAGTGTAATTATATATAAAAGAAATCGTGTCGCATAAACCAAGCGATTTATTTTAAATATCCTTTCACCCTATAATTCCCAACAAATTCACTAACTTAAATATATTTTGTTTATAGAAATCGTGAAACGAGAATGTGAAGGTGTTGTAAGAAATAATTTTATTATTTACTTCATTGATCCCTTTATATGCATTGGGCAAAGAATACCTCACTGCTAATCTACTAAAAAAAATAATTTGAACTTTTACTTGATAAAGCTCCATATAAATATTTTATAAAACAATTGTTTTACTATTTTATAATTTTTTTTATTTTTATAAATCGATTGAAGTGCATGGAATCGCAAATTATTCTTATGGTGTTCATTAATTATTCAAAAAAGTTTTTTTATTATATTTTATTTATTTTTATTTTATTTATCATGTATGTATGTTACTGTATATAATGGCCTCCGTTGAATAAATAAATATTCAGACCAGTTGTGGATCCTGGGGAAGGGTGCGGTCGATATAGGCAAGTGCCATTTCTCTCTCTCCCTACAAAAATATTTGAAAACAGTACCAAGGTGAGAAAACTATTATTTAAATTATTTCTAATCGAGTTACAGTCTTGGAAAAGTATCTCAATTGTCGCCCGAATATTCCATTATTTTTCGAACTTTTTTCAGACTGACTGGAAACATTTCTTCTAAAGTTCTAGATATTTTTCAAATCAATTAGTACGATTACATGTGGAAGTATTTATGATCTTTATTATCTAGTTATCCAGTTTGTGTATTCTTACATAGAACTAGATGGAATTATAACAATTAGCACTGTACCAATCGGCATATTGCAGCATCAAAAGATTATGTAATGTTAAAAAGCAAGATCTGCTGTTATTTCTGTTACAATATTTAAAAGGCATCAGTCAATAACTAATTACCATGTTAATGACTGACTGAAAATTTATTTATTTACTTAGTCTTATATAACATCGTTATATGTTCTTCTCTACTTCTTTGTGAGGTGACTGAAAATTTACTTTTCAAGAATTCAATATATTACAAGCTGCGTGTTTTAGGTTAGGATAATATTATTACTGTGTTATTTTGTGTAAAATGCAATGTATCAGTAATATAACAATTCAATTAACTTATTTTTTTTCAGACAATAGTAAATTATAACAAACTTTTCCGTTTGCATAAAACTCTTCATGGCCTGCTCAATTCGTGTGTTTTAATTTTGAGGAAGTGTAAAATTAATTTTACAAATAATGATTTGTATGTCAAATTGGAAATTGATTGCTAATATATCGTAAATTAAAATTTATACTATTTTCGCTACACACTTCATGGAACGCGAATTTAATATTGGGTAAATTGAAACTCTTGTTTTGTTCCATGTTTTTATTCTTATATATATATATAAGTATCTGACATATATGTTTCGATCTTTTCAGATCATTATCGTAAATATCGTAAATTCCTTGCTTTTGAAACAGGCAGTAAATACATCTCGAATTTCGTCACATCAAAACAAAACCGACATACATACACTATTTTTTCAATATAAAAATGATTATAGCTAAAACTACGTGAAGACATGATGAATTATATATCAATTGATTGCCAACGTATCGAAAATTCAGTGATGAAAATCCTCTGCTTTTAAACAGGCATATACATCCCAAATTTAGTCACGTTAAATATAAACAGACTTTATATTATAATTGATTTATTTGTTTAAAATTTAAATTATGTTTCATTAAATTTTATAACAAATTAAACTATACGGAATTTTTGTGGTTGTTATTCTTTTAATAAATAAAATGACTGAATATAGAAGTACGAGCAGTTTGTTGGATTATAGAATTGAATGAAAAATGTGATGTGCAATTTTTTTCAATTGGATGTCTGACGTGAATATTGAGCGTCCCGTTTCGTTTCCATTCGGGAGGGTTTATGAATATTTGATCCGCCCCGCAATTTCGCATATGGTGCAAAATTTAATCAAGCCCGTCTGGAGTTTTGTGAGCTGTGTGTGCGTCTTTTTTTTTTTTAGGGTTGTTGGTTTCTATTATTTCGTTGTAGTGTTGTTGTTTTTTTGTTTATATATAAAAGGAGATCTGGTGGATGATTAGGCGTCGGGGCCGGGCCGGGTAATTAGAGTAAGAGGAGAGAGGAAAAATGCCGCCGCGCGCGAGGGGGTGGGTTTTGCGGGTCAGGGGTGAAGCCGAAGGGGGATGTTTACGATTTCCTCCGGGTGGGAGTGCAACGGAGATATCCATCCATCCGGATATTAGAAGAGTGTTCGGATCCGAGTAGAGCCGAGGGGGGCTCGCAAAGTGTCCTAAAAGTTTTACAATCGCTAGCTCGCTGTGCGGTATACGACATGCTTGATGGCCTATCTTCCAATGTGAGTAGCGGCCATAACACTAAGATGTATACGACTGCGCTGGGCCCCTCCTATATGCTATATGCAATCCGCATGCCATATACCTATAGGTATAACCCGGCACGGCACCCTACGCTTGCCACCGGTGCCGCTGTCACAGTCATTAGTCGTGTGTTCGACAGCCGCGGGCGCAACCAGGAGGTGAGACACCCAACCTAACCCACATCCGCTAATTACCAACCCCACTTACACGTGTGCGCTAAATCCCCGCTTGTTGCACGCCGGCTCCAAACTACAAACTAATTACACCTCGAAAACCTCACGCTCCTCCGACTCCCAACTAAAACAAAACTTTAATGACCCTCGCATCACTTCCTTCCTCACCTCCTCCCCGACGACGACAACAACAACAACAATCCCACGCGCATGCAATTACCAAACAATTACCATCCTCATCAGCAATCGCACGCACTCCTTCCAAAACCCACCTCCAACGTTTAAACAACTCGAGTCACGCGAACAGACGATTCCGTTTCCGATTCCGAAACTCCGGGGCAACTGTTGGCGAATGCCCAATCGAGAATCTATGCATATCAAATTAGTGACCGTATCACGCCAGCGCCCGCCATCTTGCCATTTAGAGAGAAAGGTTAGTAACGCACGCCACACGATTACATTTCTTGATCCTTTTTCACACTACACACGCCTCTTTCCCGCCAAACCGAAAGCTCCGCGGTGGCCCTAACAACAATAACAATTTTCGCGATTCCGCCCGCCCGATTGTTCATCTCTCCCTAATTTTCCACCCTTAATCATCCAGCGCAGGGGGGATGTTAACAAGTGGTTGATGTTATCTGTTAATTGATGTTGCTCGCATGTTGAGGTTGTTTATAAATCATTTTGAAATAAAAACTAAATATAAAAAAACGTTATATTAAATTCATCTTCGTAGTTCATTCAAAGAATTAAGTAAATATTTAAAAACTTTTTTGTTCCACTTAACAATTTATTCCACTCTGACAAATTACGATTTTACAGTAATCATTCTCGAAGTGAGGAATTACATTACGATTGTATTGTTTTTATTCAATTTTTACCACACAGATTTTACAATATTTAATATAAACAATGCATAATAGTGTTGTCTTGAGCTATCGACCAGAGGATTGTCTACCCATTTGTTGTTATATTTATTGAAATTATTTCGAAAATAATCCAGGGTCAATGAGGTCAGAGAAATTATGGGATTAATTTTTATTTCAGCAAATAAAAAACATCCTTTAATTCAGCTGAAAATCCTTTTTTCCTTCGTCAATACAGTCATAAAATTAAAAATATAGATAATATAAATCATGGCTTCCATATTTTTCTTATTACTCATTTTCTTTCATTCTTTGTTTTTAAACCTATAATGCGGAAATATCTGGAATTTACCTGGATCCGGGAACTTTTTTTTAAATTGGAAATATGTGCGAAATTACTCAATCGGCAATTATTGAAATAAATTAAAATTAGCATGCCAAATTTACATTACAAATTCTTCTTCTCGAATCCTTATATACTTGTTGGATGGGCATATAAAATTAAATAAGGAAATATACTGAAAATGATCAATTTGATAATTCATCTTTGCAAAAAGACATTTCTTTAAATTTTACAATTTTGTTTTCTTTAAATTTTTCTACTTGCTAGACATAATGCAGTAAGAAAACCATCCTTTAATTTAGCCTGTGTGGAATCGTTCTTTCATTTACTTCTGAATTATTTTATTATTTAATTCATATATCGATGTTATACCTCCATTTGAAAATAGTTTCAAATATTTTTTTTTTCGTGAAAAATGTGTCTTCACTATTTGTTTTTGAATTACTAAGATTACGTTTATGGTTATTATTTTTTTGTTCATGTCTTTTTTCATTAATTCTTTAATTAATCTTCTTTAATTCCTTCACTGTGAGTTGTATTACCGAAAGTAATATTTAAAACTAAACATTTATACTATACAAATAACATAATACAAACAATATAACATAAATAAACTGAATTAAATCAGGGACATATGAAAAATATGTTATCGGTGTACTGCGGGAAATTGAACCGGAATGTTTCTGTTGCGATAGTAATTCCAGCCTTTTTGTCGCTATTTCAATATAAAATAACAATATGCAGTATGCGCTATTATCTTCGTTAATATGACTGTATGTTGTTCTATTATTTATTTATTGGAATAAGGATTATTATTAAATAATTACAATATATGTAGGTGTTAGTCTGACTGGGCTATCGACCAAATGTCTTTCCGTACTAAACATTCATTTTCTTAATTAAATAATAAGTTAAATAAATGCAAATTTTACAGAAAAACGCTCACGCTCTTTCCAACATCTTCAAGAGTGTTTGTGATTTTTTCAGAGTTTTTCGGAAGAAAAAAAAACATCGAAATTTGAATATTTTCAAAGTATGGAAAAAAGTCGAATTTATTGAAACTCACAGAATATCTTTAAATTATACCAAATGAATATGAGCATTAATTGAATAAATTTAAGCTACATGGAATAAACTGTTTTCGTACAGGGAGTGTGTAAATTAGCCCTTTGAAAATTGAGCCAAAAAATTGTCTAACTTTTTAAAATTTTGTAGATACGAGTATAACCCTTATATTAACGATTTTAAAGTAAAATTTAGATAAATCCTTCCTGATTCGAATGCTTTAAGTCCCAATATTATATCTCTTTTGTGAACAAAATTATTTTAGTTTAATCAACACTACGTCTAAAAGCGTTAAACGGATATATATATATATATATATATATATATATATCTTCATTCAGACTATATAACTATATAGATATTGTTAATAATATAACAATATAAATAATTACAATACATGCAGGTGTTAGTCTGTCTGGGCTATCGACCAGAAGTCTTTCTGCCCTGTTGTAAATTTATGATGAAGTTAAAGAAAAATCTATGCTAGCTAGCTGAACTGTCCTGATGATTTGCGCAAATGAATTGATGAATGGTGATTGTAGGATGTTTGTATTTAGGAAGGATATTAGGGTTACGGGGAATACAGAATTTTGTAAGAAGGGGTAGATTATCAGAATTATTGGCATTTTTTTACTTAATGCTAATATACGTTGGGATATGGGTGGGTATATCGAATATAATGTATACTTCAAACATGCGCGGAAAAGACTTTAAGAAGGAAAGCAAATAATATAGATTTCTTTTTTGTTTATTTGAAGCACATGTGCACAATTTTTACTTAACTATTTTATTAGAAATGAATTAATAAATCACAATTTGAAAATGATCACACCTTTTCTAGCCACCTTGTATAAATAGAGGAAATTATTTACGATTTAAAATAAATATAAGAAATCGTATTTGCATGAACTAATGTCAAAAAGTATTTAATTATGTCTTAATTTATATCTTGAATGGATTTTTTCACTTAACACTTGGGGAAACATGGGGTTGGAATACCTTGATGTAAGCATACTTACACGAAAGACTTTTAACTTGTTAAATGGCTATCAAATAATATTTTTTTTCCGCCGCTTTATAACATTTTTGTTGGTTTAGTTACTTAGAAGACGAACGTTTTTTTTTAATTTATATTGTTTTATGAAATCGATCACTACACATGCATACGTTTATAACGGAATATTTTTGTATGAAGAAAAATTATTCTACGCACTCTCTCGGGCCAGCTAATTCGATGTTCACTTTTCTGAAAATCTAATTAAATTGTTTATGTATTACAAGTTTATTTTCACAATTCTCTTGGGTACTAGAGACGTAATACTATCGGAATATGAAGAAGAAAATTTCTATGCACTCTCTTAATTGAATTAATACGAAGTTTGCTTTTGTCAAGATCAAATTAAATCATTTATGTATTATCAGTACATTTTCACAATTACAAAAACAACTCCTGGTGCATTCCTCTCGGAATATAAGGAAAGGAGATTCTATACACTCTCTAGATTCAATTAATTCTTAATTCTATGTTCACTTTTTTGAAGATCTAATTAAATTATACATATATTACTAGTTCATTTTCATAATTACAAGAAACATAATCCTCTCGGAATACGAAGAAGAAAAAAATCTATGTACTCACTCAATTCAATTAATACGAAGTTTACTTTTGTTAAGATCAAATTAAAGTATTTATGTATTATCAGTACATTTTCACAATTACAAAAACATCTCCTGGTGCATTCCTCTCGGAATATAAGGAAAGGAAATTCTATACACTCTCTCGATTCAACTAATTCTTAATTCTATATTCACTTTTTTGAAGATCCAATTAAATTATACATATATTACTAGTTCATTTTCATAATTATAAGAAACATAATCCTCTCGGAATACGAAGAAGAAGAAAATTTATGTACTTTCTCAATTCAATTAATACGAAGTTTACTTTTGTCAAGATCGAATTAAATTATTCATATTCACCATTACAAGAACATCTCCTGGGCGCAAGAAACGCATTCCTCTCCGAATATGAGGAAAGAAGGTTCTATGCACTCTCTCGATTCAGCTAATTCGATATTAACTTTTCTCAAGACCCAATTAAATTATTTATATATAATCAGTTAATTTCCACAATTTACAAGAACGTCTCCCGCGTACAAGAAACGCAATCCTCTCCGAATACATCAATAAATAAATAAACCTCATAACGAGATGGATCGCTTGTTGCTCCCCATCCAAAAACAAACATCTCCAACGGCAACGAGAGCGTCACCCCTAATTGAACGTGGCATGTTTATACATGTTTCGGCATAAGGGGACGCCCAGACGTCTATATGGACGCAATGGAGAGATCGATGTCAACCCCCCCTCCACTGGATGTCGGCCATCTTGATGCACGTCGAAACCGGCTGCACGGCACAACAATTTCTGGCGCGCGCGGCGTTCCCCTTTTCCCAATTAACGTTTAATCCGTAATGGATTTACTCGGCCGCGTTTAATCCGCAATTATTTTTATTAAATCCCGAAAACAACAACAGCATGATTGCTTACGTAAAAAGAAGAAGACTATTTTCCTTCATTAACGCTCAGGGGCATAAACATAGATCACTGGATATTAGTTATTGCGAACAATAAAGTTATCAACAAAAGTTATATGAAATAAATATGAATAAATTATTTATATTCTCTTGAAAATGGGCTAATAACCCGAAACTAGTCGAGAATTTAAAGTTATTCAATCTAATCTGTGATTTATTGGTTGATTTTTAATAATATATTCATATTTATTTCATACAACATGAACTACCAATGTCTAAATATTAAAACCATTAACAAAAGTTATATTTATGATATTTATAACAAATATAGTAGTTCTATAAAAATCAGGCCTTTCAAAAAAAAGGTGTTATCATAAGGAAAATATAGACTCTATATATAGTAAATCTGAAAAGTATTTTTTTTATATATTATTCTTTCTAGCATCTACGAAACACTTTAATTAATATTTAAACCGTTTTTTCTTAATTAAAAAAATCGCCGTGGGCGTTAATGTGTTATTTGTGACTTATGTGAAGTTGAGTAACTTGAATAGTTGAACGCAGTTTTTAATAAAAACAATGAAATAAGGAATACACTTCATTGTTTTGTTTCAATACTACATTGAAAATGAACGCATAGTGTATTTGATTAGTAACATTTATATTATATTCCTTTCTTCACTATTGTATCAAGTACGGAAATACAATAGTGAAGTAAGGAAATATTACTACTACCAATTGAGCTTTATCTATGTGTGTTATCAATTTATTAGCGCCAAAGAATTGTTTATTTTAAATACAATGTTTAGCAAAATCTATGGTGTTTTTATACTTTGTATGAGGCCTAAGTGTTGTGCGTATCTGCACACTCCCTAATACCAGATATCAGATGATGTTTTTATTTTTAATTATGGAATTTTTATGTTTTTTTAGGTGTGCTTCAAAAGTTCTCCCTGTTTGGAGAAATATTTCATAAACACCATTTTTTTCTAGTTTTGTTTTACTATTTAATAAAAATTTCTTTGACACCAATAAATTTAAAATATTGATTGAAATCAGATAATAAATGATTTATGCTAAATTTTCGTGAGAAGTTAGAAATCCAGATAGCAATTACAGAGGGAAATTAATTCCTCGTAAATAATAACGAAGATCTCTGGACTTCCCCAATATTAGCATCCTTTCTTACCTGATTTAAACTAATTTTTATATGCTTAATTAATTTCTCACTTAACTCGTGATGAAATACTTTTGAATTAATTTAGTATAATCTTCTTTATGTTAGTTGTGGAGACTTTAATTATTTAAATTGAAATAGTTTTTCTTTCTCCTACTTATTTTTTATTAAAGTAAATATACACAATCATTTTTATCGTTTTTATCAATTAAATATACACAGTTTCCGAAATATATTTAGTTTAATTAAAAATAAGTAGGAGAAAGGACAACTATTTTTATTTAAATAATTCAGTATAATTTAATTAAAAATTAAAACACTTGGTTTGTTTCACTTATTTATATTTTCTCCAACTAGTTCCTAGGTAAAGATGACTAATGGTGCATCAGTGTAACATAAAAAATATAATCGAATGCCCCTTTTTTGTTAGGTGTTATTAATACGAATAATACATTAACAATGGCTAAATAAAAATACGCATCAGTGTAAAAAAATTAAACTAATCGTAGAAAATATAAATGAAGTCCAGGCTGAAAGACCTCCGGTCGATAGCCGATTCATCATGTACAGAATATAATTCTAATTTTTGTATATTATTGTACATACATATACACATTTGAATAAAGATGGTTAGTTAGTTATAAATGAGTGAAACAAACCAAGTGTTTTATTTTAATTAAAAATCCTGAATCACTTTTTTGTATGACAACAGTATAGTTAGAATAAGCTAGTCAGAATAAAATTTATTATAAATTGTAATTTTTACCCAATTATTTAAACATGTTTTACAAATAAAACATTTTTTACTTTTGTTTATATAACTAAGACTTTATTTAGTGACTGTAAATTCGACTTGCCATTTTCAAACTAAAATAAAGTCTCAATTACACAAACAAAATTAAAACGTTAATATAATTAATGGTTTTAATATTTAGACATTGGTAGTTCATATTGTATGAAATAAATATGAATAAATTATTAAAAATCAACTAATAAAACCCAAATTAGATTGAATAACTTTAAATTCTCGACTAGTTTCCGGTTGTTAGCCCATTTTCAAGAGAATTTAAAATTTGTTTTATTAAAATTTCTATGGATATTTACATGAAAATGGGCTAATAACTCGAAACTAGTCGAGAATTTAAAGTTATTCAATCTAATCTGTCTTTTATTCGTTGATTTTTAATATTTTATTCATATTTATTTCATAAAATGAAAACGTGTTTCATTTGTGAATTGCGATATATAACGAAGTAGAAGCCTCCATGTTTCACTAAGTATTAAATGAAAAATTAATTCACGAATTAATTATTTCTATCATCATAACCTCACTGAGTTTTATTATTAATATGTTAACTTAGATTGTGATTTTAATTAACAACGTACACGTTAAATTTAATTCGTGCGGAATAGCCCTGAATAACATGTTAATTTTTCCTTTTAAATGTTATTAAAACTAAAATTCTCTGAGAATGCAACCCGCAGGTGGTTATGCTGATGTTGATCTTCCACGGAGTTATTTCTTCTACTCTTTTTGTTTCTTCTTTTACTTCACGATTCATTTTATAACGAATAACGTTGCGTTAATTTATGTTAATTGGATTAAATTGATGATTTACAGCTGGGAATTTTCTACTAATTGATTTCATCCGCGTGTGTAACACGCCTTCAATTAAAGCCTCTCTTGAATTACATTATGAACTGCTTTTACTACGGCGGAAAAAAGTACCTTAGCTGTTTCAAGGAATAACTATAAGAATAATAAAATATTTATAAATAGAAAAGTGTATTCATTCACTTGGTCAGAGTTATTTAAATATATTAAATAAAAATGATTTGAAAATAATTAATAAATTATTTTCACATTTAGCTCTGTGAATTTTGACTTACGTTACGTAAGTACGTTAAACAAATGTACATTAAAACAACTACTTCCCGGGCAAAAGCCCATACCAGACATTGAATTACATAATGTACACCATTATCATTAATCGAGTATTATTACATAACGTATTAGAAGCCTTAATAATTAATAAATTAGCTAAGATTTTGTTTTTGTTTTAAATTGATTTTCTCTTTTATCTACTGCTACAACACAATGTACCTCATGGTGCTACTGTTTATATTGGCGAAACAATGTTATCAATGTCTCTATAATAATTTTTATGGAACTTAAAAAGAGCAAATTAAATGAAAATAATTTGAAAATAATTAATAAAATTATTTTTCCCATTACTTTAAAAGAACGTTTTATCTTTTAAAGTAATAGGAAAAATAATTTTATTAATTATTTTCAAATTATTTTCATTCTAATCTAAATTAAATGTTCATTTAATTTGCTCTTTTTAAGTTCCATAAAAATTATTATAGAGACATTATTGATAACATTGTTTCGCCAATATAAACAGTAGCACAATGAGGTAGATTGTGTTGTAGCAGTGTCTCTAAATAAACTATATACTGCTACTATTATTTCGCCAACACAATGGCATCATCAGGCAGATGATGAAGTCTCGTTTTTTAATTGAAAATCCAAAACGTTTTCGTTTTTTCGCAATTTTATTATTTTTTTTGTTTCGCTTTGGAAATTTTCCAAACATTTTCGCAGCACTCAAAAATCGAATTTTATTGTGTGGAAAATTTCGCGATTGAGAGATAATCGCCGTTTTCCATTAAATCTTAGGCAAGTGGCGACGCGCGCGTAGCTCGATGTTTCCTGGGCGCTATTTCTAACCGGAAATTTATTCGCGGAGAGAAATTTTCGACGACGGTCCCGAGTTGAGTGGTTCGTATTTTCGGAAAGTAAAAAGAAAACGCAATCGTTGCGTCACCGAATGAAATTCGGCCGCGACAATTAAATAACGGAACTGTTTGAAAATCATAATTTTGTTAACATTATACAAGAATAGAAAAAATCGATTTATTTTGATTTGATTTATTTCAAACTATTTTTTACTATTACTGCAATATCTTTATTCAAAGTTATTTGTTTTACATATATTTACAATTTCTTGGATTAATTTCTCATCTGGCACTTGGTGAAACATATTACACTATGTAAAATAATTTAAAGAAAAGACACTTGGTATTGTTTCACAAATTTGTGAAACAATACCAATACCAAGTGTCTTTTCTTTAAATTATTTTACACATATTTACAATATATAATGGTATATTTGTTTCTTTCTTGCTTGATTAAACAGGCCAAATATTTTTTATTTTTTACAGATTTTCTAATATTTTCCATATTTATTAAAACGGCAAGGCTTTTCATCTGCAGAAAGTAAAAATTTCCCTGAAGACGACTATCCATTAAGATTAATTTTATTAATTACTATTAATCAAAATATCTCTGAAACAAATGAAAATCAGACTTGAACATATGAGCTTATTTTGATTATTTCTGCTTCTTGGGTTGCCTTTAAAATATTTCCATTTCTTTTCGAATCACCCTGTATAACAACAGGAAAATATGCATTCTACAAAAAATACCAAGAGTAATAATAATAATAATTAAAAATTAGAAAAATACTACTTTCCAGGCACACGCTAAAAAATTCAACGGTTTCGTGAGTTGTTAGGAAGAATTTTTTTTTTAATTTAGAATATTTAAATTAAACATAACGAAATTTATAAATAATTAATTTACACAATAGAATAATCTCTCCTGAATTAATTTTTCAATTAACACTTGGTGAAACATGTTTAAACAATTAGGTAAAATTAAACACTTGGCTTATTTCACAATAGAATAATCTTTTGGTTGATAATCTTCTGTGTCATACAGACATATAAAATTGATAAACTGACAGATTCTTGATAGAAAAGAATTTTCTATTTAATTAATTATGGATTATATTTATTACCGCGCAGAAAGACCACCGGCCGATAGCCCAGACAAGCCTTTATTTTAATATATATACTCAATGTTTGTAAAAATCTAATTGTCTGCATAAAAATATTTATATATATATGTTATAACGTAGATCAGTATATATATTATATATATATATATATTTATTTATTACCGTGAATGAGTTGATCACCTTATAAAATATCCTTGAGTGTAAAATAATTTATAAAACACATTTTTTCGCGAAATATTCCCAATATAAAAATAAACTATCACTAATCACAATTTGACACAATCTCTTCAACATTTATTCTCATCTTATTTGCTTGTGGTTTTGAAATGTTTTAAATTCGACAATTTAAAGAAGTATCACAAATCACTATTATTTATTATTTTAATTCCGCACGAGTAATATTAGCACAGTATTTGTTATAATTATTAACTGTATTTTTTATGTATAAAACTGTGTAGTTTAAATTATTTGTAAAATTACTAGAAATCTAAATTGTTGACACTGAACAGAAGCGCGTTTGTATTTAGGAATTTCCATAAACCCGAAACCACTACTGGACCCGTAACCCGACCGCAATCCGGCTCCCCCGAAACGCACGATTTCTCTTTTCCCTCCACCCTATTCAAATTTTCGGTGGTGATAAAAGTGGGCCAAATGCATATATTTTTTTTTGCATGTTTAGAAAGTTTGCGTCAGTACCGAACAACCAAAAAAAAAAAGAATGAAAGAAAGATAGAAATGTGGAGAAAAAAAAAGAAAGGTAGAAAGAAAGACGGTGGGTCTTCTTCTTTCACCTCCGTTTCTCTTCTCTGCTGCAGATTTACGGACGCAGATAGCCGCAATAAATTAGAGGTAACGTGCGCCCGAAACGGCCGATTGCCGTCATTTTTTTTTATTTTCGTAGAGGCGCGCGACGACATTGTTTTAAATTTATTGCGTCGCGTGCTCCGGAATACCTTATGACGTACAGGTGAGACACTCAATTACACTTTATGGACTCGCGTCTTTTCTTTTCGGGAGAGACATCGTATAAATCATGGCTGGGTAAATTGGGCGCGTTTAAAATACTACGGTTGAGCCGGTTATTTATAAAGAAAGCGGATTTAAAAATTGCCTTAATTTTGTTTTCTCCAAAACAAATATAATAATGAATTTTAATTTTTAAGCTCCTGCAATTCTAAAAAATGTCGGCTTGCTGCTGCTGTTGTCATCGTACTGATTGAAAACACTGTGTAGTGTAGTCCAGTAAAATAACAGTGTGATACAAAATAAAATCCTTAAATACAGCCAGTCTTATAACACAATCTTATGTAGATATTTGTTAAGCTTATTTACTAAATGTATCATCTTATGTTTCTAAACAATACACAGGAGATGTAATTTAAGTAAATATCAAGAAGTGCTTTAAAGAAAAATATGACGATCCGAAATTATGTATCAAGATGGTTGTCACTGTCTGTCATATATCAAAAAAAAAAGATAATACTATATTTCGAATGATTATGGGGACAATCTAAGAGATTGTCCCAATTATTATTTATTTGTTTTATTTTAATAAAAAAAGATGAATTTTGAAAATGATATGAGCATTATTTTTATTCAATGCACCAGATTTTACGATTAAATTAACACTTTCTTCACACTTCACACATGTGAATGCACTAGATTGAATGAAAACAATGCACATTTCATTTTCAAAATCCATATTTTTTTTCTTCTGCAACCACTTTATTATATCTAGTGGAAATATAAGAAAAAATTATGGGTTTTGAAAAAAAAAAAAAATGATGAAATTCCACGGATACTTCGCGAGGAATCGGCATCCCGGTGTCTGGCTGGATTTTTCCGGCCGGCGGCGGGCAGCCTCTTTAATTAGCTCTTTAAAATATCGCGCGTGTAAGCGAATACACTCCGGGTCGGTTTTACTGCCGACCCCCATCATCTCGCGTCTCCATTTTATATCGGACGAACCTTGGGCTTATATTACCTCGAAGACAATTTCAATAAACAAGCGGGAGGCGAGGTCGCTGGAAGCCGAACAAGACGTCCGTCTGTCCCGTCTCCGGTGGTGTGTGGTTTCTGAAAGGTATCGCGTTTTATGTTCGCGACGAGAAGAAAATCGAGAAGAAAATATTTGCAATGTAAGGGACTGAAACGAAGATTATTTCATGTTCGTAATGTGAGAGACTGAAGAAAAAAAATTCATATTCGTAATATAAAAAAACTGAAGTGAAAATAAAGTTTATTTTATTTTCGTATTACAAGAGACTGAAAAAATATAAAGTTTGTTTCATGTTAATAATATCGAATATTTTGAAAATGTTCCTTTAGTATATATGTCAACTAATAAGAAACTGCAGTTTGTTTCTTCTAACCTTCTAGAAAGGTCATATATTTACAATAATCTGTCATTTTTTATTTCATATTTTTTTACTATACGAAATAATCGTGGCTATTCTGTAAAAAAAATAACGTGTACGTTGAAAAATATTCCCACAGTCTAAGCAGCATATGTAAATAGAGATATATTTATAGAACATAGCATTAATTAATAAATAATAGTCCAAAATAATACTTTTTAGAATATATATCAAGGTTTGTTGCGCGAATGATCAAATATGTCGAAGCACCCTGCAATTCCCAACGCAAGAATGGTTTGTAAACGTAATATAAATATTTTATAGAGGCTGAAAGACCTCCGGTCGATAGCCGATTCATCATCTACAGAATATAATTCTAATTTTTGTATATTAGTGTACATATATATACACATTTGAATAAAGATGGTTATGTTGGTTATTTTATAGTTAATTAAAAAAGAAAAAAAAAAAGGATTATTTGTAACAAAAATTACCCTCACTTAGTTATATTAAGATTCTAAAACCTAATTTCATCACAGAAATATTCAATTTTCGGTAGTAAGCTTTGAACTTTTCAATATTATCGTATAAAAAAATATAAAACGCTACAATTTGTTAATATATATCCTGAGTGGTAATTGACTTACAAATTATTACTGACTAAACGATAACTGAAGTACTAATATCTCCTGAGTTATTAGTTACTAATTCAGTTTAATTTAGTTTACTTAGTAGTATGGATTGTAAGTCAATTTCAACTCAGACCCTTATAAATAAAACATCCCACCATTCCCACTACGTGTAACAATCCCAAACCCCGTCGGAGCCAATTATTTCGCAAATACGAAAACGAATCGACGTTCCGAAGTCGTGCTGTTTACGCTCTTCGTTCAGAAATGTATTTTTCGTTTTTTTTTTACGATTTAATCGAGCTACTGAGCTTCTCGTCGCCAGTACGTTTACCGAATATAATTGGTACATTGGCATCGTTTAAAATTCTCGGCGGTGAATTTACGGCTGTATAAATAGCTTCGAATCCGGCTGGGACATTCACTGCATCGGCAATTTCAGGCCTGTCCGAAATATGGATAACAAAACATTTTCGTTATATAAATAAATCTTTATTTGGCAATTATATCCTATACAACTAATAAGAACAAACAAACAAAATGATATTCGGGGCTATTACGTACAGAAAATGTTAAGTTTAACGTTTGAGTTATTAAATAAATTCACATTCTATGCATATATATCTATTAAAAAACCTGCTTAGATTGTGATAATACAAAATAACATACACGTTAAACTTAACATATCCCTTGCAGAATAGCCTCGATTTTTACATAACCACAACAACTAAAAATAAATGTTCTTAATCTCTGTTATATTAACTACTCCTTCCTGGCTTTTGATTCACAAGAGCTTTGAGTCCCTCAATCCCATATGCATTTGCATCCATACTAAATGGAAGACGAAGCAAACGACATCTTTTGCCTAATTTCATGACCATCACTAGTATATGCTATAAGAATGGTATATTGAAAATAATTAATAAATTATTTAGCTCTGTGACTGTGGAAATAATTTATTAATTATTTTCAAATCATTTTTATTTAATATATTTAAATAACCGTGACCAAGTGAATGAATACTCTTTTCTATGTATAGATGAATGGTAGTTGAACATTTTATTAAACCCATCCATACTATTCATTCTATATTTACTATTTATCTCAAGCTTTCCCTGCAATTCGGTACATTCGCTTATCCAGTGCTCCCACATATATCCTTCCCATTCCCACAAAACATTAAATACTTCAAAAAAAGCAGAAAAAACAATTGTCGATAGTCGATTGATAAGTAACCTTTACATTTTTAAATAATTTTTATTATTGTCAACTCAAAAAATATTGTCAATAAATATATATTTTATTATTTTTACTTAAAAAAAATGCATTAATATGGGCAAAGTCGATCTTTTTTGTCACTGCTAAATGAGGTATATGGTAATTTTCTTCATGTTATTTATAATATTAATATTGAGAAGTGTCACCTATGTATTAATAAACTCAAAATTATTATTATTGATTAACTTTACCTACTTAAAATTGTATATTCAGAAACAATCGATTACTAAATTCACTTGATTTTGCCCAACACTAATAAATACCTAAAATAATAGAAAAGATATTCTCATTTTGTTTGTTGTCTCAATCAATATTGATTGTTTTCACTTTTTTCTTTCTATTGTCGAACTTCCTTAATAATTATATTTTTTGTTTGTTTTTTGTCACTCTAGCAAAATAGAGCGCGGAAACAATTTTGAATAACATCAATAATGATATACAGGGTAGTCACATATTTATTATATCAATGGCCTTGTGAGTGTTAATGAAGCACCGTACAACATTTTTTTACTTAAATTTTCTACTTGAAATTAAACAATGAACCACTTTACCTGAAGATTATCACACCTTTTCTGTCCATCTTGTATAGTTTTTAATTGAATTCACAAATAATGTTTGTAAAACAAACCAAGTGAATTCAAACTTTTTTTACCAAGTGATCAATGAGAAAAAAATCATATATCAATAATAAATTACATTATTATTTATGTTTATTACATTATTATTGTACCCCTATCACACCATTATGGTAGATGGATATTTTAGATTATATATATATGTATATATATATATATAATCTAAAATATATATATATATATATATATATATATATATATATATATATTATTATTGTCAGCACTGTTTTGAGCAGTGTAATTGATATCTTTGTAGTTTTTGAAAAATACATTAATTCAATCCTAAAGCGTGTGTATTTGAAATTTCTTCGCATCAAAAGCTGATCTCAAAATAATTAATTAACCTTTAGATCCGCCTTCTCAACATCCACTCCTTCCCCATTTCCTTTCGAATCATCCGAACCCGGATTATCCCAAAATCCATCCCATTACTTCCAAGAAAATGAAAACGAGAAAAAACAAAATTGCAATACGCAAAAGGGTGTACACATTTCCGAATCCATATCTGCCGGCGCGTCTCGTTTGTTTCGCGCCCGTAAAAAGGACGAGAGAGCGAGGGAGGGCGAGGCGGTGGGAGATCGCGCTCGTAAAAAAAATAAAATAGCGCGGGAAGGTGTCGGCGTCGCGACGCCCGGGTACCTTTTCGCACACGGAGGTTGGTTACCGTGTGTTTTTATGGCCGTCCAAGAAATCTCCTCCATCGACGACGGCGACGCTGACGCTATCTCTCCCTACCCGATACGGTTCAGTTCCGCCGTGATCTCTGGCCCGTTTATTTCGATTAAACAAAAACAACAACAAATGTAAACAAACAAAACGAAAGGAAATTACTCTGTGAATGGGACTTGAATTAAAACAGGTATGTTTGTAATGAATTATTGGGTGTATTCTTTTTATAAATAGAAATGAGTATTCATTCACTTGGTCGCAGTTATTTAAATATATTAAATAAAAATGATTTGAAAATAATTAATAAATTATTTCCACATTTCAGATCAAAATTTGTTGCATTATGCAATATTTTATTGATGTGCAACAGCAGGTGTACATTATGTAATTCAATGTCCGGCGTGGGTATTTGCCCAGGAAGTAGTTATTTTAATGTGTATTTGTTTAATGTACTTACATAACGTAAGTCAAAAGTCACAGAGCTAAATGTGGAAATAATTTATTATTTATTTTCAAATCATTTTTATTTAATGTATTCTTTTTAATTGTGAAGGCATTGATTGTTTAAAAAACCAATGAAACTGTTAAGTTTTTGATTCGCGACAATTGTTTCGCTACAAAGTAGCTTGAAGAAACTACTGTGTAGCGAAATAATTGTCGTGAACAATAAATTAAAGTGAAAATCAAAAACTTAATAGTTTCATTTAAAGTTATTTCGTGTATGATATTATTATAAGCTACTCGATATAAATCCTAATAAAATACTAACGCCCAATTTTACAATCCTCAAATAAAGCGTAAGTAACGTATTCGCGGAATAAAAGATAATATCTATGATTCTCTCCATTTTATAATTAATGAGACAGTGCTGCTAATCGAATGAAAAAAATCAAGAGTAACGTTACTTGAGGTTTGTAAAATTGGGACCAAGAAGCCAAAATTAGTCGGCCTGCCTAATTCATGGATGCGTCATTATTACTATACTCAGCCCAATGAAACGTGCGCGTTTTTATCGATATTTAAAGTAATCGAGAATATTAATAAAAAAATAAAACAATCACACTTTGCTTTTAATATAATTATTTTATACACATTTTTTTATTTCCATTTAACCATGAGTCATATTGTTGCAAACATTTTAATTTTCTTTATTAAAAAAAATATATATACAAATAATATGTATTCAGACAATAACATTTTTTACAAACATTAAGTATATAATTAACTAAATTGGTATTCCTTTTTAATTTTATTTATATATATAAATAGAAGAAATTTCAATGTACAACATTGTGATATAATTTAAATTAATAAAATATAAACCCCGACACCAATTAGTAAAAGGGTACATCGATTATATATATATATATATAAAAGAAATTTCTCGGATCAAAATTTGTTGCATTATGCAATATTTTATTGATGTGCAACAGCAGGTGTACATTATGTAATTCAATGTCCGGCGTGGGTATTTGCCCGGGAAGTAGTTGTTTTAATGTGCATATGTTTAACGTACTTACGTAACGTAAGTCAAAGGTCACACACCTAAATGTGAAAATAATTTGTTAATTATTTTCAAATCATTTTTATTTAATATATTTAAATAGCTGTGACCAAGTGAATGAATAATACTCTTTTCTATTTATATATAAAATATAAAGAAAGGTGAAGGTCTGTCCTGGGCTACCTACCGGTGGTCTTTCTGCTCCTTCGTTAAATACTTCACTACTTTTATTTAATCATGAATAATTTTTTTATTACCAAGCAAAAAAATTATTCAATTTATTTCTGAAAAGCTTATTAGTGGTAGTGCAGGCGATAATAAAATATTTTAAGGAAATGTTTTTAACAAGCTAAAAATAACCAGGGATGGATGGGCAGCATTTTAGCGGCCTGGGAAATATTATATATATAGTATCACCCCAACAAAAGTTTGTCTACCTATGGATACATAGGACAACCGGGAAATTTCCCGGTCTTCCGTATGGCCCATTCGACACTGAAAATGACAACAATTAGTGTGTTAAAGAAAATAATCTTTTTCTATAATTCCAATAATTTTCGTTATTACTATTCCCCATCATATTTCCAACAAACAACGCATTCTCACGTACACACTTTGTTCATTAAACGCATTATTAAAATTGAACGATGCATACACGCCAATTGACGCGAAACACTATCCATCATCATCACCATCACAAGAGCGAGTCGAGTTAAATTGATTCCGGCCGATTAATCGGCAACAGCAATAACGTCTAATTAACGATTGTTATTGTCGTGTTTTCACAACAAGAAACTTTACGGTTATTGTTCCTTGATGACAACGGCGGAGTTAAGACGACTTGGAGGCTCTACTTGCTCTGTCCGGCGATAATAACGCACGCCTCGTTAAAACGCAATCCGGAGTGTTGTTTTGTGTTTACGGAACGCCTCGATCGCGCGAAGTGTCATTGGTTCATTGGATTTATCGGCTCGGTTCTTGTCTAATTCGATTTCGTTCAATCGAGTTAATCGGATTTGATTAAATTGATTGCTGGGCAAATGCATTTTAGTAGAGTTCAAATTAATGAAACGCATCGTTTGTTTTGATGAAAGATGAAACGATTATATACAATTTTTATCACTCTTTAATATAAGTGATATTTTTTTTATTATAAACAAAAATGTATTTATTTACTCGATGATGGACAATGTCTAATTAAAAAGAAAAATACCATATCATATATAACTTTGTTCCTCTAGAGTGCTTTATTTTTTTTTTTTCACATTTTGTTGGAATCGGTGAATAGAAACAAATAGTGACGTTTTATTTGTTTTTATACACCGATGCCAACAAAATGTAAAATAAAGAGGAAAAAACAGAGCATTCTAGAAGAACAAAGTTATAAATGATATGGTATTTTTCTTTCTAATTAGACATTGTCCATCGAGTAAATAAATACATTTTTGTTTATAATACAAATGTCATTATTTATTAATCAAATTTGTTAATGTAACAAATTTAGCCTGTGGTTACTTTTATTGCTAACATTATTTTCAATAAAAAATCAAAGCACTCTAGAGCAGTATTTCCCAAATTATGCAACACCCATAGCTCTAGAGTGCTTTAATTTTTTTATTAAAAAATTATGTTAGCAATAAAAGTAACCACAGGCCCAGTGCGTCGCGAGCGAATATTGGGTAGGCCTTCGCTACTGTATACATGAATTAAAAAAAAAAACGCTTCCATTTTTTTAAATATCAGTTAGAACAAATAAGACCAAAGTTGACTGGGGTCCGATCCATCTAACAAAAGATTCCCTAGTCGCGAGTCAGGGCACTATCTAATAATTTTAATTAAAATTTAAAAATGGACATTCCGCTAAGAAATAAATAAATACATTATAAATCCACGACTCGCGACTAGAAAATCTTTTGTTTGATGGGTCGGAGCCCAGTTAAAAATACAAACAGTGAAAAAACAATAAACATTAAAAAAACATCAAGTATTCAATTTTTTATCTATAATTTATTTTCAATTTTAACACTTGATGTAATTCTTTATTAGATACTTGCAATTAATAAAAGAATATAACAAATATTTAACCTACATTTTTTTAAATGTTGACATATTTAATTTCTACGTGTATTCTAATAAGTGGTGTTGAATAATATTTCGTCTCGAATAATTTTACAGAATGAAACGTTTTTGAAAATCAAAAACATTTTTAAACATCAAAAACGTGTTTAAACATCAAACACGTCTAATTAGAATTGTTAAAATCTTCAAATTTCTTCCAATAAAAATGTAATAATTATATGCTGTACCCGGCGCATTCACCATTTATTCACCCACTGAAATTATTGCCTGTTTTAATCAACGCGAAACTCTCACAAAGAATACGTGGATTCGATTTATATTTTGTACAGCTATTTTATTATATTTAAAGATCCAATCAACTTTGTTTATCTTTAAATAATTTAACTTCTAATTTTATTACCAATTACATCAAATAAAAATAATTTAAAAATAATTAATTTACTTAATTGAATATTTAACGAACTACTTCTACTTTTGCTACTGCAACTTTTTGACTTACATTACGTAAGTACTTTAAAAAGAACAAACATCAATTAAAACAACTACTTCTCGGGCAAACACCTCCATGTATTATCGATAGTTAAAATTACCTTTTAAAATAAAACGAATTGCTCAATTCAAATTTGCGGCATTTTAACAGGATCAAAAAATAAAGAAATAAAGAACTGATGTCTAATTTTGTTTATTTATTTATTTAATGAATAACGATTAATAGTTTGTTGTTTTATATTTCTATTAATTTCTTCTGGAGTGTATTAAAGAGTCGTTTAAGTTCATTGCCGTTGATTGTCATTGTGTGTCTGATTGATTCCTCGAATTCCCATAATGCCGAGCATTTCAACCTTCGGCTTTATCAGTAAAGATGGAGTTAATCGGAAAGCGGTAAGAAATATTTCTTGCGCCGAGATAAGCGCGCACTCACGAGTGAATTGAATCCGATTAGCGGTTCCTCGAATCGAATGTAAATGCCCTCTAATCGGACACGCGAGGTGATATATTTTTTGAAATAAAATAAAAAAATAATGATAGGGCAACCGGAGTTTTAGGCTGTTTTAGTAATAATTCGTGTGAATTCTTGATTGGATTTGATGGAAAGAAGCAGGAATTTAGTCGAGTTTAATTCGACAGATTGAGGATTATAACTTTTTAAATGTACTAGTCTTCAATATTGTTGAAGATTGTCTTTTTATCATGCCAGTCTGTTAGTCGTTTATGAGTGATGTGATGAATGAATAATAGTTTCAGGATAGCAAAATTTGTAAGGGATGTTTGCGTTACGTTCAAGATATACAGGGCTATTCTATATAGAAAATGTTTATAAATAAATATATTATAAAAACTGCATACACTGTGACGATGAAAAATAACGTACATGTTAAATTTAACATTTCCCTTACGGAATAGCCCCGATTGTTGGGTTAATAGGTATTGGATTACAATATGGTCAGAAAAGTTGTCGGATAAAGCAGTTCATAGATTAATTTCATGCAGAAAATTTAAGTAAAAAAATATTGTATTGCGTCTTATAACTCCTCACGAGCCAATTAAAAGAAATGTAAATTAGGCAACAGTGGATCAAACAATTTTTTTAATTTAAGAATAATCATAAATTTAACAAATCTAGAAAAATGTTATATTTGAAGTATACATCAAAAATGAAAGATTAAGGTAAATGTTCGAATTGTTAACCACCATCTGCATACTCGATGAATGTATACATCTTCAGGAAAGTATGATTTTTTATTCAAAATTGATCAACGAATCACACTACCTGAAGATTATCACACCTTTTCCGGCCACCTTGTATAATATAAATATTACTACAGAAAGGTTGAGGGGTTTGCAAATATGTCCTTGCAATCCTTGCTCGATGAAATCAAATTTTTAAGATTATTTACACTTTCAAAAACATAATTTTCTGAAACTAAGATAATTCATGAATTCTGTAACAATAGCTTAGAATATTTTCTCGAAATAAAAAAAACAAGATCATCAGCATATCCTTGAGCATGATATTATCATTCGTTTATCAACGTTACCAGCTCATTTCATTATAGTTTCCACAGAAGAGATGACAATACCTCTCTCTTTCTCCTTTGGTTCTGATCCTGATTGTCTTGTTTAGAGATTCTGTTTGATTTACTGCAAGATTTTCGGCTGCCTCCACAATGGTTTCAATGGAGGTGTCGTCAAATGCTCCTTCAATGCCCAAAACCAGCTAGTGCTACCTATTGGTTTCATTTTTCAGTGGCTAAATGGCGTAGAACACTCGAAGCTCTTAAACATTTAGTTTTTGTGAAAAAGGCATATAATCGATTTTTTACATAATTTGGGGTGCATTTTTGATTAATATTTTAATAACTTTAGTTGGCTATGGAATTTAGAAATGTGCTAAGTGGCGTAGAACAGACTCGATTTTAGCGAGTATTCTTTATTTTCGTAAATAATGATGTAGAGGAGATTCGGACAATTTGCCTGCTATAAATACGTTGTTAAGGAAAACTTAGCCTGTATACCAGAGAGAAGAAGCCTAGGTTAGGTTGGTAAAAACTAATTTGATTCGCTTCCAGGTAGTTGGAAGTAAGCTTGTAAGCTATGCTTTCCCTGAATAGCTTATATTTTTTTTATTTCATGCTATAGCAGTGATGTAAGCTATAGTAATGAATAAATCTCATCCTGTTGCAAACATTGTATCTTTGAAATGTGCCTAAATGTTTGTTTTTTTCAATGCCTACTATTTTCTTTGCCCTATTCCAATTCTGTTTAGATTCCCTTGTTTTAGACTATGTTATTAAGGCATGGGAAATTTAGCCTAAAATATTTTTTAATGAAAATTGAGAAAGTTGTAAGGGTACCCCTTTAGATATTTTTTTGTTAAAAAAGATTTTGTCTCCGATTAAGCTGAAAAATTGTAGAAATGCAATATTCAATACGTTGAATAAGAATCTAAAATCAGTTGCTCAAAATTCGAAAGGGAACCTGAATCCGCTTTTGGAATCTCCAATTTCCTGAAAGGAACTAATTTCACGGAGATTAGCTGAAACCTGGAATGATACGATTAAGAAAGTGCTAAAACAAAAAGGCAAAGGAACTATCAACGAATAGAAACGAGTGGATACAATTTTATAAGCGATAGAACCAAACCTCGACACCCAATACTGGTAAAAGAGGATAAGATTAAAAAAGAAAGAAAGAAAGATATGAGATATTTGTTTTATTTGTTACAATTTGAATAATTGTGATGTTTCCTTTTCCATCTGCGAAATAGACTAATATTATTGTATCGTAGAAGTTGTCGGGGGGATTTTTCAAGACTCCACTCTCAGATCTATTGTTTATTTCCAAGTAGAATACCCTTTCATAATTGTAAGCTCTCCAGATTTCCTTCCTGTATTCTGTAAGTATTTTAGAGGATTCCTGCCATATACTACTTTACTCATTAGTGAAGTGGTAGATGGCAGCAATATTCTATAGCCACTTACAGAATACAAAGAGGAAATCAGGAGGGCGTGCAAGGAATCACAGACGATATTTTGCTTGGAAATGTGCAAAATTTCTTAGAGAAGAGAATTTTCTTTAAATATTTACAGAATACAATAAGGAAACCAGGAGCTCATGCAGGGAATCATGGATGATATTCTACTTGAGAAAAAATATTTTTGTAGAGAACAAGACATCATATATTACTTGAAAACTTGCAGAATACAAGAAGAAAATCAAAAGGGTATGCAAGGAATCATGCATATATTGCTTGAAATCTTGTATTATACAAGAAGAAAATCAGAAGCAGAATATTCTGCTTGAATTTAGACAAAATTTCTTAGAATTCAAGAATCCATATAATCCTTGAAAACTTACAGAATTCAAAGAGGAAATCATGAGGGAGTGCAGTGAATCATGAAAGATATTCTGCTTGAAAATAGACAAAATGACTTAGAAAACGAGACTCTATATTATAATCCTGAAAACTTACAGAAACAAGTAGTAAATTTGGAGGGCGTGCAACGAAAAAAAAAGACAGTCTGTTTGTGAGTAAACGTTTTTGTAGAGAACAAGTTATCATATATTACAATAAGGAAACCAGGAGGTCATGCAGGGAATCATGGATGTTATTCTACTTGAGAAAAAAATATTTTTGTAGAGAACAAGACATCATATATTACTTGAAAACTTGCTGAATACAAGAAGAAAATCAAAAGGAATTTTATATTTAGACAAAATTCCTTAAAGTGCAAGAATCCATATAATCCTTGAAAACTTACAAAATATAAGAAGGAAACTAGGAGAATGTGCAAGGAATTATGGAGGACATTCTGTTTGGAAGCAGACAAAATTTCCTAGAATGGAACACTCCATATAATCCTTGAAAAATCGCTGTGATAACTCCTACAGTACAATAAGATGGGCCGTTTTTTAGAACAGTCAAAGTTAGCGAAATTTGATGCAAAAAAGCACTTCATTCTTCTTAACTGTTGTGAAAAAATATTATTAGTGCCTTTTCTAATAAATATTCCTGATCTGCGCATAACTCAATAAAAAGTGTATATCCAGAAAAATGTTTGAAGTCACTGAACATACATAAATGAATATTATCAATGGTTCGTCCTTTAGCTTGAATTCCTCTATGTTTTGGGCTTTTCGTTAACCAAGAACCGTATTTGAGGCTGATTTTACGATAAGTAATTTATGTCAAACACGTTGATTACAACATTTACAGTTTGTTAGTGGAAATTTGTGTTGGATGAATGCGATTTTACTTTCCTCATATATTGTACAAAGTGGGAAATATGGCGGTCTCTTTCGAAGTTGTTTTTTTTTTTTCGAGATCCTGTGCTTTGGAACTGGTTTCTTTTCTTTAGATATATATAGATTTCCATTTGGAATTTCAGACAAAAAACTTAATTAGTCTCCATTTTAGCATACTCTGCATATGAATGTTTTAATTCCATTACATATTTTTTTACATCACTCCTCAAAGTGAAGAATTTGGTTTAAATTAGAAGAGTTGTTTTATCTGAAATATTTAGTGTAATCCAAGAAAATGTATAACATTTTGGGTCTATTTTGGAGTTAGAGTGTAGTTATGGCTCCAGTGGAAAACAGAG
This sequence comes from Philonthus spinipes, assembly GCA_963082785.1. Taxonomy (NCBI): domain Eukaryota; kingdom Metazoa; phylum Arthropoda; class Insecta; order Coleoptera; family Staphylinidae; genus Philonthus; species Philonthus spinipes. Next base: position 11,404,880 of record OY720321.1, on the reverse strand, counting down.
GGATCCGTCGGTGTAGTTTTATTATGGAACGAGGGGTGGAGAGGACAATTAAAAATCCATAAAGCGAATTTAATGTGTTACGAGGAGGGCAGAGAGAAGTAGGGATTTTATGATTTCCCATAGTTTTCGCCTAAAAACAAATCAGTCGTGACCGCGAGTCCCCGGGCGGTGGTCGTCGTCCGCGCCGAAAGACACCACCTACCTACATCTACCAGCGGAACGCACAACCAGCATTTAAACACAACTCAAAAATCATAAAAGTTTTACTATTTGAACTCCAATGGGATACTTTACGACCTGTTCGAACGCGCTCGGTTCAGAGTGGTGGGGATGTTGCCGGTTGCCATGACTGTATCGACCGCTGGGAGGGCGGCGATTGGTTGGCGAGGGGGTCACGTGGTGTGCGGCATGATGGCCGGTTCCGACTTGTTTCGGGCGACCTGGTGCAAGCAGAGACGTGCGTGACGTTGCGCAATCTGACGGATTAAGGATTGAATGATGGATTAATTTTTCGCCGGCGGCGCTCTCCAATCGCCGCGCCGTTATAAAATGTTGGTTGGTCCAAAACGCATTAAAGACTCATTATTTTGGACATAAGCATGCATAAAAACACAGCCGCCCAGGCGTACCCTGCGACTCCGCACACACCGCCTAGTGGAATACTCGAAAGGGTGCACTCTACCCCTCTTTCCGTTATATTTTTATTAGCGTATTCCGCGAGGTGCATGCATACTTTAGGGTGTTATCTGTTTTTAGTCGCCGTCGTCCCTTCACTCGCGCGTCCGCATTGCTGACCGTCTCCGGCTAATTCCTTAATTCCGGCGGTGTCTCGTTACGTAACTAGTGCCATCTATTCAGTTTTATGGCGGTATTCCGTTCAAAGACCATTTGTTTAGTTCGGGTGTTCTCCGTCGCGGCAGCACCGGCTTGCGATGGCATTTCGGGCCACTCGAAAAACATTCGATCCGAGGCGGCTGTACTGGAATGACCTTTCCTCTCCTCCTCCGAGTCCGTCTTCTATATATAGATCGGCAGAGCCGTAATCGACGTGGCGCATTTATAGATTTTTCTCGTTTCTCTTTTATGCTTGCGTTTCGCGGGGAAATTTTCAACAACGGGGAAAATTATTTTCATAATTTCATCAAGGTACTTATACAATTAATCCAAACGAGATTTCGAAATTTAATAAAATCATCCTCATAATTCATCGAGGTTTCACTCAAATAAATATTTCCACAGAATAATCAGAATTTACCATGACAGGAAAATCAAAATCTACCCTGATTCTAACAAAAAAAATAGAATCCTGATAGACTACCCTGATTCTGACAGAATCATTTGAATCAGGATAGGTTCTAATTATTAAGAAACAGGATAGATTTCAGTTATTCTGTCAGAATCAGGGTAGTCTATCCTGATTATGATTACTCTGTCAGAATCAGGGTAGATTTATATTGTCCTTTAAAAATACATATTCTCATAATAAAAATATTTAATTCATATTTCATTTTTTTAGTTCTTCGAATGATGGAATTTGCAGGTAGTTGTGTTAGCTAAATAATTACAAGTAATTACACAGTCTGAAAGACAAAAAAATAAGCTGCCAATTGAGCATAATTGTAAATACCTGTTCCATTAAAAACAGTAAGTTAACTGTGACTTAGTAGGTGAAGCAAAATGCATATTTTATTTATTTATCATTAATGGGAAATTTTCCAAATAATAAATTATTTTATCTATATTGTAAATTATATTTATATATAATTAATGCAACAAATTGATAATATTAATAATACAATAACTATGATATAATAAATACACTATTTTACAATAAACATACATTAATAACAAAAAATTATATATATATATATATAATCGATGTCCCCTTTTACCAATTGGTGTCGGGGTTACAAAAATTTATATTATTATTAAACATCTTTATTAATGTTTCGATATCATATTTATACAATAATATATAACATTTCAAATTATTATTAATTAAAATCAAATAAAACAAGAAGCAGCTCTATTTTTTACATATAATTGTAATCGTACAACAAATATGTAATTAACAAACAAACAAAAAAATATACCAAAAGGAAACAAACAAGAAAAGATAAAATACATTTATCACATTTTATATATTACAAATTTTATCAAATAATATATATGCCATTTGCCATTTGTTTTTTTTTTTTAGTGTTACGTTTTTGACAGCTGACTCGTGATTCGTCGTGACATGTGTCAAACCATATATCAACGGAATCCAATTCTTTAATTTTGGACAAAAAAAAGTATCATTGAACAGTACCTTTTATTCGTGAAATGGCAATTCAATCTGAGCATGTGAGGTATACTCAGAAATTAAAGAATTGGATTGGGTTGATATATGGTTTCAACAAGACGGTGCCACATGTCACACTGCACGCAATACCATGATCCAATTGAGAGGCGAGTTTGGTGAGCAGATGGTCGATGTTTTGACGCAGTTAAAACCAAGCACGTGCAATTTGGTCACACTAAACTATTTTTTTGTGAGGTTACTCATCTGTAGGGATAAGCCAACCACTTTTGTTGCTTTGGAAGACAACTTTACACGTATCATTGGTGAGATACCGACCAAAATGTTGGAAAAGATGTGCTAACATTTAACTTTTAGAATGGACCACGTAAAAAGTAGTCCCTGAAACATTTACATCAAATATTCTTTGAAATCAATAGAAATGAGTATTTATTCACTTGATCGCAGTTATTAACATAAATTAAATAAAAATATGAAAATAATTAATATATTATTTTCCATTTAGTTATTGTGTTGTTATTGAAGTTGTTTTACTACTACTTCTTGGATTATTTTAACATAAATATATATTTTATCTTTATCGTTAGGTGTTGTTTTAATGTACATTTGTTTTAAAGTACTTACGTAACGTAAGTCAAAATGTCAAAGAGGGAATACTTTATTAATTATTTTCAAATTCTTTTTATTTAATCTTTGAAATGTAAATGTAAGCCGACACCGAAAGGTATAATGTATTTGGAATAAAAAGTATAAATATCTGGCATTGATTTATCGATCCAAATAAATATTTCATTTACTTTTGCAAAGTTTCTGCTTTTTCTTAAGAAAAACAAATACTTGAAAAAATACCGTTTATATATAAACGTGTTGCTTATTGCTATTTCTGACCAATTTTCATCTAAAAATTTATTCAATTTAAATATTTAAAATAATGAATAGATTTTTACACCATTCTTATTTATTCGTTTTACTACACAAAACACTATTTCTTTAATTAATTCCTCGCGGTGAAACATGTTGTCAATAATGCATATAATAAATATCCATACGCTAGATGAATGGAGGCTGAACGTTTCATTAAATGTGAATATAATGCATATACTGATTAAATAATTTATTTGTAAATAAGGTAAAAATCGGTTAAACTAATACAAAACGTTTTAATCAGTGGTTTATATAACACACTATTTTTATTTTTGGATGATTTCTTTATTATAGTACGATAAATTATACAAACTGAAGTCGCGAAAATAGAATTAGTGGGTTATATAAACAAAGCTGAAAGCGTTTTATTTTTGTTCTTTCGGGAAATTAAACAAATAAATTTCTGTTCAATAATAAAAACATCCAGTTGTTTGTTAATAAATCTACAAAAAAACATGCTTATATTAAAAAAAGAACACGAAACTTGTTTGGAGTAAAATCCTGAATGTGTGCAATTTGTTTATCTAAGCAAATAATATAAATATATTATTATTTACTAAGAGGTTATTAATCATACGAATAATACTTTCTTGTGATAATTAATTTTGGTGAAAATATTTTAAGGGAAGTTAATAAAAACAAATTAAAATTTAATTAAATCATATTTACAAATTATTTGGCCTTAGAAAACGCGATTTTATTTTAGAAATATAGCGATAAAACAACTAAAATCATAAATTATATTGAATAACTTTAAATTCTAAACTAATTTTTCCCATTCTCAAGAGAACTTAAAATTTAATAAATCTATAAATAAATCAGCACATAAAAACCTCCGATCCATAACTCAGGATAGACAAAGATTTGTCTATCCTGGGCTATGGATGGATTTTTGTGTATATACTCAATTTTTCTAATAATGCAACTAATTTTACAAGTAAAACATTGGATTATTTTGTTTAAGTTTCACAGATTTATTGTAGAAAACACTGCTATAATAAATTTGTGAAACTTAAAAAAAACAATCCAGTGTTCTATTTGCAAAATTAGTTATAAAGGAGTTTTATTAAGTAACAGCTTCAATCATAGAATTTTGAAAAATGTAATTATCCAAATAAATATATTTATATATATAAATAAATACACCACACACTAAGAAGTAGAGAGGCACATAAAACGATTTGATATAAGATTAAATACAAAAATAAAATAAATACATCATCTGTATAATTATTTTTGTTTTGTTTATTTGCGTCTCATTCACTTGGTAAAATATGTTTTAAATATATTTAAAAAAGTCATTTACAATTAAAATTGTTTGACTTATTTTTCTTGCTGGTTGAAATGATTAAAAATTTCGTTTTCGACCGCGCCGCAAAAGCTTTCCGACGGTAAATGTGCCGCTAATAATAAATTTGAAAGAACGCAGTTTTGGAAGATAATTAAAAAAAATTGTAACAATAAATATAAATAAATTATTAAAGATCTACAAAAAATACAATGGGGTAATAACCCGAAACTATTTGAGAATTTAGTTATTCATTTTAATCTGGTTGAAAGGATGTTAATATCCCTTTTAGATTCAGCAACTTTTCATTCCAAATTGTATCATAAAAAAATACCATACAATATTAATTTGTAAGTAATGTAATGCATAGATAATAACGAAACACTCTTTAAATAAATATTTTTCCGCGTTCAAAGTTTGACACTAATCAATAAATGATTATCATTGAAGTAGTAAATACTGAAGATTTCAATATTTTTTTATTTACATTATTTATCCACAATTAATCAATGGACGGTCCCACTTGAAGAATATTACATCTTTTGTGGACACTTTGCATAAATATTAAGTTAAAAATATTTCATTTCTATAAAATAAATTCAATAAAAATACACCAATAATTAATGATATGCCAAAACGTGGATATCACTATTTATCGGTTTATTGATAGCCATTTGGCAGATAATTTTCTTAATTTTCAGCGTATTTGAAAATTCTGTCTCTAGTGTATTATGTAATTATGTCTCTGTTTGGTTGTCAAGTGAGGTCATAATCGACATTGTCTAATTGTCATGGGTTACAAATAATTTTTATGTATCATTCAAAATGTAAACCTTCACTGAAACCCAATTCAATTTTAATAACGCCTCCATTATTCGGTTTGAAACAGTGCATAAATCCGAGCGGAGTCTCCGGCTGAATGATGGATGGGCCCGATAGAGGTGAGCGAGGCAGGAAGAGGCCCTCGTGAATAATCCATATTTCCCGTAGGAGGTCCCTTTTGCATACGGCGCGGCGACCTATCCCGCCCTTGGCCATTCCGTCCGAATTACAACTGTAAGGGCGCCCCTAAAACCCTAAAAGCCGCCCGCCTGCATGCACCCGACTTTGCGAAATGAAACGCGCGTATAAAGGCACACCAAGTACACTTCTGCAGTACGCGAAGTCTTCTTCGCGAAAAACGCTGCCGGTCGGTATCGAGACAAATCGCGAACAAAAAACGGTGACAGTAGAAACTAAACAAAACTGAGAAATACAGAAAATAATATAGAGATAATCAAGAATCGATTTTTCTGTGTGTGGGTTTTTTTTTTGTATTTCATTTGCTACGGAAGAAAACAACCCTTTACATAATTCATGCCCTTTCGGGCATTATATTAAATTACTCCCGACGGCAATAAAAATATTGCGCTCAGTTTTATACTTTGTTATCTAGGCGAAATGCAAGGCGCGCTGCCAATAAATTGAACTCATGTGGAAGTGACATTTCGCTATCTCCAACCCCTTTACCGCCTGCTGCAAAAACCCCATTCCAACCCCGCCGGTTTTTATTACATTCCACTCCAATTAAACACCTCAAGAAAAATCGGACAAAATAAAACGGGAGGTGGGGAGGGAGAGCTGCTCGGTTTTATTGATAAACACAATTTACGTATAACAACAACGACATGTCCGTGCCAGCCTAGTCTAATCCCGTTTAATTTGCCTTGCAGGTGTCGCGTGTGTGTTCCGTTGTTGTGATGCTGTGCCGACGCGAAGAGGCGCAGTGCGTCGCGGCGCCCTCGGCGTCGCCCTTGTGTCCCTCCGCCGACCGGGTGTTGATGGCCGCCTGCAAAAAGGACGAGACTCGGTGAGTACTAGAAAGCACAGCTCTTAATTACCCTCCTTCCCTCCCTCTGGCGGGCATATTGTTTACCTTTTTGGCGCATGTCCACGCACGCACAACGCGCGCATTCCGGTCGCCGGAATCACATCGTGATTTTAGCGGTGTGTTTTTGTTAATTTAAAATTTACGTCCTCAACGAAAATTCATAATCAACAACCACGATCCTTTCTTCAGTTTTCTATATCTGAAATTTAAAAAAAAATAATGTTAATTTATAATAACTTATTCATCATTATTTATTTTCTTTTACCACAATACTCCATCAACAATTTTTATTTAAAAAAATCCTTGTTACTTGTAGTATCATTTCTTAAATTTGCTTCTCATAACGCAATTGATGAAACAACAAGTTCTGCTGAAAATTGTTTAAATTATCAAATTATTTAGTCCATCTAAATAAGCTAGAAAAATAAAAAATATATATATAAAAGGTATACACTTCCTCACTCGTGGATTCCATCCTAATAGAATTACTAATGATTATAAATTATTAATTGTTAAGAATGTTTGTTTGGCTTAGAAAAAAATTCTAAGCTAATTTCTAGAAGCTTGTGTATACATACCTTACATAATACCATATGTTCGAGAATTATTTCCTCAAGAGTGATCTGATTTTTTAAATTGTGATTTAAATAAATCAAGTAAAAAAATAAAATGTGTCATTATTTGTTTAAACAAATTCTTTAATTTGTTAGAATAACATAATCTATAGCGTGTGTTAATTTTATTGCCAACATAATTTTTTTAATATAAAAAATCAGAGCACTCTAGAGAAAAAAAGTTCTCAAGCATATGGTACGATAAGTCCGATTGTAGTCATATTTAAAATCTCATCAATATTCATGTTCCTGAATGTTCCACAAGAAATTCAAATAAATTTCTTTCATTATTAAACACCCTTAAGAATTCACTATTAATTAGGCTAATCAATACTTAGCATGGAGTTCAGTACTCTGTCGTCTATTACAACAAAAAAATTACTAAATGTATTATAACAATATGTACAATTGTGTTAGTTGTCTGATATGGGCTATCTATCATAGGTATTTCTGCCTCGTATTATAGGTTTTTATTTATATTCTCCATTTGTAATTAATTGTATAATTCAGAATAATAACAAATTATAACATTTAATGAAATTAATCATAATTGCATTGCACATGGAACACACATAACAGTCTAAGCTGCATTTTAAATAGATATGTGCAGAGAATGTGAATTTATTTAATAACGTTCACGTTAAATTTAATATTTCCCTTATGGAATAGCTCCGATTATCCTTGATAATTATTTGATGTATAAAATAATAATTAAATTACTAAAACATAATATTGATTGTTTTTTTTATTTTATGTTAAATAATTCTAAAGTTAATCAAACCCGAACGATGATGAATTACATAAAAGAATTTTTATAATTCAAGACGCGGAACGGGGCCGCGCTCGTTTTCGTGTCGAGCAGTCGTCGTCGAACTGAAATTTTTATGCCCGCCCCCCCTTTTGTATCCTTTATGAGTGCACATAACTCAATGCGCTGTGCGTTATTTATTTATTTATTTCGTGATGAATTTGAAATTCGGCCGAGCCGGCGGAATTTTCCGGTAGAGATAATAAACGGATCGACGTGCGCCATCAATTTCCGCAACGATCGATCCACGAATAAATATTTCGCTGATGAAAAATGCACAACACACAACTTCTTCTGTTCTCTCTCTCTCCTTATCCTGTCTTCGTTCATTGCTGTGCTATTATTTCTTGCGATATTATTGACGGGAATCGATAAGCTTGTGGAAAATTATTGATTTTATTCCTAAACTTGTAACTAAAGAAAAATCATATATAAAGAATCTTTATTGTCAGTACAATATGCATATAAATATGACAGAAATTAACAATAAACATTATTATTTTATTTACCGACAATCGGCTATCGGCCAACAGCCTTTCTGCCAAGAAAAATCATTAATTATTTAAATGAAAAATATTGTCCTTAATGCTACTTAAAATAAAATTATTTTATAATACCATTTGTAATTTCTTTTCTCTTTTAGAAGCTTCATTTAGTTGAAGCCTTATTAAATCAAGTTTAAGCCACAACTGAAAAACATTATGTAATTCAATGTCTGGCGGGGTATTTGCCCGAGAAGTAATTGTTTTAATGTACATTTGTTTATTTGTTTAAAGTACGTACGTAACGTAAGTCAAAATGTCACAGAGCTAAATGTGGAAATAATTTATTAATTATTTTCAAATAATTTTTATTTAATTTAACCATTTCGTTTATGAATTATTTTCAAATTAAATAATAAGTTTTTCCATTTAATTTTTTCTATTATACATTTAGAATTTTAAAAATAAAATTCGTTATCGATGAAACAATTACCATTTCCATTAAACATTTATAATTAAAAAAATCCATATGCAACAATATTTTTTTTATTTTAAGTTTTTTTTTTAAAAGCATGTGTCGTTTTGTTTAATGAAGTATGTGTATAAAATATAAAGTATATAAATGAAAAGGCTGTAAATTTATTATTCCAGCGACGCGGAGCGCAAATTGCGGGCAATTTGTCTAAGAGCCATGCGCTCTCTCTAATAATAAATTCAATTACAAAACGCGAGGGGCTCGCGTTGAACGCAACACAAAATATCAAGCGAAAAATTATAATCGCGAACAATAAAATTACACCTGCCCCGCATACGTAAAAAAGGGGTAGTTTATTTTTTTTTTTTGTTGTTGCAAACTTATAACACCCCCCTGGGTGTTTTTAGGAGCGATTCTGCATTCGCTTGGGTAATTTCCCCGAGTCTTAATTTAAACGGCAAAAATAAAATTCCTAAAAAAGTGGAAAATATATCCGCGGATGCGGTGTTTCCGCGTTTGACCGCTCTCGCGCATGCCTCTCCGGAATCCGGAAGTGGGCCGTAAAAGTATAACGAGGGGTAATTTTTTATAACTGCTCTCGGCGCCGGGGCTCCGCGTCGAGTTGATTAACTAATTGGGAACTAAATGCTTCTAAAATTCACGCCCGAGGTGCTCGGGAAATTTTAACTTGTTCATATATATTCAGGATATTCCCTTTAAGTAATCAAAAAAAGGAAAGATGGATGAAAGGGAATGAAATTATAAAAGACAGACGTCGTTTCATTTATGTTCTTATCTTAATGAAATGTATTTTCAAGAATTTAGAGCAGTTAGAGCAAATTGGATGCAAAACAATTGCTTTTGCTCTTTTGCAGAGGAAGTTCCATACGTTCATCATTAAATTTTCCCTATCACGCCCAAAAAAATGCTTTTGCTAATAGTGTGACAATAAAAAAAATGGAAAACACCTTAACATAATCCCAGTTCATGGAAAGAGCATTAGACAAAGTGATGTGATAGTGTCACAAGACGGAATTAGTACTCTTCACAAGAATGACTTTAAGACACACCCACCTTGAAAGTAAATAATCGCAAAGAAAAACCTTCACCAACTCAGGTGACCGATTTTTTTTTTGCGGAAGAAGACTTTCTTGAAGTATCAGGAATATATAAGAAATTAAAATAAGTCCCAAGCTGAGTTAGTACTCTTCATAAGAATGCGTGAAATACCTAACTTCAAGACATCCACCTTGAAAAGAAACGAAAAACGAAGAGGAAAAAGCTGATCCTTCACTAACTCAGGCGAGCGATTCCAATTTTTACTGAAGAATTTCATGGAGCTGCAAGAATATATAAGACATTTAAATATGTCACAAAATGAAGTGAGTATGCATCATAAGAATTCATGACGTCACAGATTTCAAGACACCCACATTGGGGGGAATAAGCTTGGAGGTAAAGGAGCAAGCAGAGTTTTAGGGCATTATAATTGACAGGAAATTGAACTCAAGCTCAATATCCCAGAAAGGACAAGGTCTACTTTTTTTCTACTTTTGCGTGGAATACTAAGGCGCTCGAAAGACGCTCTACACCTTCGTCGGCCCATTAAATTTAAAAAAAAAAAAAATAGTAAATGGGATATGATACCCAGCCCTATCCACTGGCTCTATGGAACTTTAGTATCTAATCAATGGTATTACGGTATTACTTAATATACAGAGAGGTTTTTATATCAGTATACATTAGGAGAAGTGTATACCTACAAAAAACGCGAGTCAATTGCATTGAATCGATTAATGTGTGTATGTTTTGTTGATTATTTGGCATATGTGTGTTTAGCTACGTGATAGAAGCAACTAAATACACATACATTAATGCGTTTGACTCGCGTTTTTTGCAGGTATACATAGGGGAAATGTATACTGATAAAAAAAGCTCTCTGTATACTATACCATGTAAGAAGTAATATACTTCTACTATACATAGCATGAAATATAATTAGATTCCGTTTATTCATAAACAATAAATCACACCTAAGCATGTAATTTACAGAAAATAAAATTCAACCATGAAGTCTCCATCTTTTATTTTTTAGTTATTTATTTCTTTTTAAGGATCTAATCGATTTGAGAAACAGAAGCTCCCAGGGTGGTGGAAAAGAAACGAACCGAAGCCGAAAATAATAAGTTGTTTAATTTTATTGGACTATTAAGTAGCGTGCGATGGAGGAGGGGAGGGCGCAAGGAAAACCGGCCGTGTGTATTAAAAATCGATATTTTACGGTGCATGTGCGTGAAGTGAAACCCGCCAGACCAGAAACGTGCACGAATTAAATAAAGTACATATTAGAGACAAGACAAGCCGTAAATTTCTGAGAGTTACACGTGTCGTTCGGGCAGATATGAGAATATGTCGTTTGTGCTTTTATTCGTGTGTAACAAAATTAACATTAAATCTCTGGCGTATGAATTCACGTAGAAACAAAAGTTGTTTGTTTTTACATGGCGTTGTTATAAAATACCCTCATTTTGTTTATTAAAATGTTGATTTTTATTATTATTTGAAATTGCAGAGATATTTTCTTCTACATGTATGGTGATCTGAAATAAAAAATATCTGACCTGTCTTGAAGCTTATTAATCATTTCATGAATAATCATCAGAGTAAAAATATTTTTGATTTCGGGGGATACCGAAATTTTGTAAGAATGTGTTGATTTTATAGAATTAATTATTATAAAATCGTGCAGCAAGTATTTAACTTATTTAAAAAGAAACAAATCATTGCTAAAGAATGCACTACAATTGTTTTGTTTTGACTCCGTCATGAGCGATTTTTTTTTATTTTTGTTAAAATCTACAAACCGGTGTTATCTGAGCGTGTACGCTGTGTGGTCGACTGATTGCCCCTTGTAATATTTTTCCTCGCTATCACTCATTATCATCGCTCACTTTCCGCTGACGCCGTTAATCCCCGACTATTTACGGCGATAATCTCATGGCGTACAAGTGAAATAACATGCATGCCTGGTTGAGTTATATTTAGGTTCGTCTCAACATTCTACAAAAAAATAAACATTTACGTACAATATAGAAACATACGATTTAAAATTAATTCGAAACCATATGCATGCATGTAATTCATGAAATAAATACATAATGAAAAAGATCACATTTTTTTGAAATATTTTTCTTCTTCTTATTATTATTATTATTGTATAAATTTATAAAAAAATATGAAAAATATTTTATAAATTAAATATGAATAGATTTGAATAATAATAAATTATAAACGACGCAAGCGCCACCTTTTGCCTAATTTCAAGTGGCATCGTCAACTTTAAATTTAAATTTATTCAATCTAATCTGTGTTTTATTGGTTGATTTTTAATAATCCATATTTATTTTATGCAATATGAAGTACTAATATTTAAATATTAAAACCATTAATTATATGAAAAATATTTCTTTCAGATCAGACAAACTGTAGTCATTAGTGCTTATTTAGGAATATATTATGGCAATATTTATGTAATATATTATGTGCAATTCCTCAGATACTAAAGATTTTGTAGTATTTCTTTCAATGAACAAACTTTAGTTAAATAAATGGAAAAGTGATAGAATCTATAATATATAATCATATGTTTCTATTAAGATTAATTCGAAACGATATGCATGTATGTTATCAATGAAAAAAAAGCCAATGAAGTAAAAAGCGATTGAGACGGCCAAAAATTAATTAAATATAAATTAAATTCCGGAAAAGATCTTTAAAATTCCGTCATTCCGTTTTTATTTATTTTTTTGTTTTTTTGTATATTTTGTATTTTTATTATTTATATATATATATTTGAATATCCTTAAAAAAAACACTTTTCTTTACGTACGAAACAATTCGTTTCTTTATGCTAAATTAATTTCTGATTTAACCCGCGGGGAAACATTTTTTAAGTGTTTTTATTTTAATAATATTTTGAATTAAGAAAGGAATTAACAAAATAAGTGGATCGAAACGTCATTGCATCCATCATGACGTTTCGATTCACTCCCGCGTTGAATTCGCAATTAAATTAATTTCCCTCATCGAATACAAATTAAAAATGTGTACATACAATTCGATTATCGAGTTAAAATAAGTGGAAATTAATTAGAAATACGGCGTTTGTGACAATATAACATTAAAATCTCTAGCGTATGAATTCACGTAGAAACAAAATCTATTTATTTTCACATGGCGTTGTTATAAAATAATAATTTTCATCATATGTTTTTTTTAACTGAATATAAACGTGCGTGGTGTGTGTTTTATATGAAAATACCCGGAAATTAATAAATAATGCTTTAGTTATGAATGTGATTGAATTTGAATTAATTTTACTTACATTTTGCCGATTTAAAATCGGGTGGTGCGGACGACATTACGGGAAGCAGCGAATTAGTACCAACTTCACACCAATTAGATACACAAATAAAAAAATGTTTTATTGAAAATAATTTAAAAAAAGCAAATAACAATTATTTTAATTAATATCACATTTGAATTTTCTACTTCAACTTTCATTTGTGTTTTTCAAATATGTTTTAAAGATATAGTAGTTATTAAAAAAAAAACATTGGATAAATAATAATAAATTTTTTACAATATAATTATTTCAATATTGGCAACAGCGTGAGACGCCATTTGCACAACTTTCAATCATCTCGAAATAAATTAAACAAATTTGAATTTAAAAACCACCGATTATGTTTAAATAAGGGTAAATTAATGAAAAACATGACGATTGTAACAAAATTAACATTATATCTCTGGCGTATGAATTCAAGTAGAAACAAAAGTTTTTTATTTTTACATGGCGTTGTTATAAAATACCCACATTTTCACCACATGATTTTTAACTGAATATAAGTCTGCGTGGTGTGTATTTTATATAAAAATACTTGGAAATTAATAATGAATGCTTTAGTAATAAATGTGATTAAATTTAAGTTAATTGTACTCACCTTTTGTTCATTTAAATCGGGTGCGCGGAAGGTGTGTAGATGACATTTCGAAGAACAGCGAATTAGTGCCAACTTCGAAGCAATTAAATAAACAAATAGATAAATTATTTTCAACAGATAAAAATCCATTGAAGATAATTGAAAAATAGACCTCTAAATTAATGTCACATTTGAATTTTCTACTTTAACTTTCATTTGTATTTTTCAAACATGTTATAAAGATATAGTAATTATTAAAAAAAACATTGGATAAATAATAATAAATTATTTACAATATAATTATTTCAATATTGGCAACAGCGTAAGACGCCATTTGCACAACTTTCAATCAACTCGAAATAAATTAAACCAATTTGAATTAAAAAAACCACCGATTATGTTTAAATAAGGGTAAATTAATGAAAAACATGGCGATTGTAACAAAATTAACATTAAATCTCTGGCGTATGAATTCACGTAGAAACAAAAGTTGTTTATTTTACATGGCGTTGTTATAAAATACACACATTTTCACCACATGATTTTTAACTGAATATAAGTCTGCGCGGTGTGTATTTTATATAAAAATACTCGGAAATTAATAATGAATGCTTTAGTAATAGATGTGATTAAATTTAAGTTAATTGTACTCACATTTTGTCCATTTAAATCGGGTGTGCGGAAGGTGTGCAGATGACATTTCGGAGAGCAGCGAATTAGTGCCAACTTCGAAGAAATTAAATAAACAAATAGATAAATTATTTTCAACAGATAAAAATCCATTGAAGATAATTAAAAAAATAGTCCCTTAAATTAATATCCAATTTGAATTTTCTATTTTCACTTTTATGTGGAATTTGCAAATATGTTATGAAACAAATCGGATAAACAATTTTTTTTCAATATTGACAGCAACGTAAGACGCCCTTAAATCAACTCGAAATAAATTAAACCCATTTGGATTATAAAAGAACCAATTCGCAATCGCCCGAATACAAGAACGGAACGGAAACAAGAAATATTAATCGTAGGATTTACATTCACACTCGCCCTGGATGGAGCTTTGCGGCCTCCGTCTCCACTCTGTCCCCGGACAATTCCCGGATAATTGTGAATCGACTCTTGGTAAACTCAAAATAAATTAAACGCATTTGTATTTAAGAAAGACAGGTTATGTTAAAATAAAGGGAAATTAATGAGAATCGCGGCGACTGTAACAACATTAGCATTTAAATCTATGGCGTATGAATTCACATAGAAACAAAAGTTGTTTATTTTTACATGGCGTTGTTATAAAATACCCTCATTTTCATCACGTGATTTTTAACTGAATATAAGCTTACGTGGGGTATATGTTATATGAAAATGCTCGTAAATTAATAATGAATGCTTTAGTAATGAATGTGATTAAATTTAAGTTAATTTTACTTACATAAAGTTGATTTAATTCGGGTGTGCGGAAGATGTGGCGTTGACATTTCGGGAAGCAGCGAATTAGTGCCAACTTCGAAACAATTAAATAAATAGATAAATAAACAATAAATTATTTGCAATAGATAAAAGATCAATTAATTTCAAATTTCATTAAATTTAATCGCATTGCTTAAAAAAAAACATTTTTTATTAAATCCTGGGTGGTTTTACGTAGTATAATTTGTTTTAATAATAATAATACTTATTATCCAACAGTTAGCAATCAATTATAGGATAATATTACATAATACAAATAAAGAAACTACATTTTATATAATACACAAAATAAATAAATACATAAGGTCAGAAAGAGATTGCGCGTTGTATATCCGCGGCTAAGGCATGACATTCGACATTTTTGACATTAAGACATTTGTCGGCCGATTAAATAAATGAAATAAATAAATAAGGCCAGAATCTTATAGGGAATATATAAGTATTTTTCAAATTAATCTCAAGTTGAATTAAATTCCTAAAATACTCATAATTTCCACTTACGATTATGGACTTATGTATTTATTTATTTAATTATTTATTTTGTTTTTATTTAAAACCACCCAGGATATAATAAAATAGCTTTTTTAAGTAATGTGAATAAATATAATGAAAATTCCCTTTTTATTGCATTTTTATCTATTGAAAATAATTTATTGTTTATTTATCTATTAATTTATTTAATTGTTTCGAAGTTGGCACTAATTCGCTGCTACCCGCAATGTCATCCCCACACCTTCCGCACACCAGATTTTAAATCAACAATAGGTAAGTAAAATTATCTTATATTTCATCACATTCATTACTAAAGCTATCTTTATTTAATTACGAGTATTTTCATATAAAATACACAACACGCACGTATATATTCAGTTAAAAATCATGTGGTGAAAATTAGGATATTTTATAACAACACCATGATAAAATAAACAACTTTTGTTTCTACGTGAATTCATACGCCCAAGATTTAAATGTTATTTTTGTTACAATCACCGCATTTTTCATTCAAATTAGTTTAATTTATTTCGATTTGACTTTAAAATTGTGCAAATGGCGTTTCACGTTGCTGTCAATATTGAAATAATTATGTTGTAAATAATTTATTATTATTTATCCGATTTTTTTATTAATTAATATTTTTAATAACATATTTGAGAATTTTAAGTAAAGTAATAGTAGAAAATTCAAATGCCATATAAATTGAAAGCATTTTTAATTCGGTTTTTAAAATTATATTCAATAAATAAAAATATTGATTATTTACGGTTTTAATTGCTTCGAAGTTGGCACTAATTCGCTGCTCTCAGTAATGTCATCCCCACACCTTCCGCACACCAGATTTAAATCAACAAAAGGTAAGTAAAATGCATTTATATTCAATCACTTTCAGAACTAAAGCATTCTTTATTAATTTCCATGTATTTTCATATAAAATACACACCACGCACGCTAATTAGTTAAAAATCATGTGGTGAAAATTTGGGTATTTTATAAACAACTTTTGTTTCTACATGAATTCGCATTACCCGTAAATTAAATTTTACTATTATTAAAATCCCGTGATTCTCACTAATTTGCACTTATTTTAATACTATTTATCAAATTGTATGCACAGTTTTTTTAACTTGTATTCGATGAAGGAAATTAATTCAATTGCGGATTCAAAGCAGAAGTGGATCGAAGCGTCATAGCATCCATCTTATAATTTTTTTTCAGAGAAAATAAAACATCTTTATTCAGACAATATAACTACAAAAATTTACAAAATTTATTATAACAATATGTACAATTGTGTTAGTAGTCTGTCATGGGCTATCGACCATAGGTCTTTCTGCCCTCAAGTGACCTATTTTCTATTAATTTTTACAAATTAATTTTTATATATATATTTCAATGATGTTTCACCATTTGATTAATGAGAACCAAATCAAATATATTCGAAATGTACTACGAATTGAATGCCTTAAAGATCCAACAAATGAAAGATATTTTTTTAGAGAAAAACATATTTCTTTTATTTCTTGGATCTTCAAGGCATTCAGTTCGTGTTACATTTTTTTTTCTATAAAAAAATATTTAGTTGTTTTATTTATTCTATTTTATTTAATATAACAAATCCATTCTTTACTTCTCTAATAAATAAAACGAACGCACATTTCGTTTAACATTCAATTTTACAATGGCCGCAGTGTGTGCTCGCCGTACGCATAATTATCTCGTTACACCGCCTGGCCGTGTTTCTTTCTGCCTTTTGAAAAGGCAAAGCCTATTGCCTCAATTACCCGGCCAGCCTTGATATTTGTTCGCACGCACTCTCTAATAATAAACGGCGTAATGTTTTTATCCTTTTCGTCACAAAAATACACGACTGGAATATATTGAACGGTGTTTAACCGACTGCACTGTTGTTTTTTCGCTATTTTGTTTAGAAAGGTGGCGCCTTCTAACGTGATAGGAGAATGTAGAAAAAAGAAAATTGAAGTGTGATAATTGATTGAGTTTATCAACGTAACCCGCAATTTTCTTCTATTAAGAAAATTGTTGATTCTCTTTTTTTCTTGCAATGAATTTGGTGACCTCTATTTGTTTTTTTTTTAAATATCCTCACCAACTCATTTGAACTCAAATATCTTTCCGAATTCTAGTTTTTCCTTGATTATTGCATTTCTTAATCTGTTTATTCTTGTGAGTTATTTAATCGCTCTCGGGTATTTCATTTCTATTGCTTGGATTTTGCTCTTCTGTTTATTCGTTAATCTCTATGTTACAAGCAAAAACTTTCCTCGTTTTAATGTTATAATCAAATGAAACAAATTACAAGGAGCTTACATTTATATATGTAGCAAAAATGGAAGTGAAAATGGAAGAGTGAAGTATACATACAACATTTACTACTATATACTACGGTTCCATCCCTGTTTCTACGCCTCAATATCGTGAATAAATCCGTCCGTACTATTGGTCCTAGGACATGGTCTGTTGGATTATATAATGATGGATCATCTTCAATTTACTTTAATTCATTTTTCTTAAACTAACATGTACATTGTTTATCAATGTTTTTTTTTTTATGTTAAGAGAGGGGTTAAGTGCTCGATTGCCAATTTGTTATTCTGTTAAACAAATAAAGTTATTATTATTGTTAATATTACAGGATTTCGAAAAAATAAACTATGTTGTTTTAATCAACAGTTCTATAATTTTAAACAATCAATCAAAAACAATTTAATCCCATTGTCTGAGTTTCTCTCGCTCGATTTCACGCCCTGCAGAGCGTTTTATATGCACACTCATTTAGACGCACACACACTCGACGAGAATAATCATAAAGTTTATTGTCCGTCCAGTGCAGAATGGGTTAAAGATCGAGGTCTCTTAGGCGTTCAATCAGTGCCCACAATAAAACTGGGGACCTTTTCAATTTTTACTGTAAACACAATAAGTTCCACAATGGGCGGCGCGTTATTGGACGAGTAAACTGTAAAACGGGACTTTTGCCTTTCAACGGGAATAACTGTCGGGACGTTTTTTTTTTCTTTGCTTTTGTCGTTGCGACGATAAGAAAAGGGTTGGTTGTCCAAACAAGTTTTTTGTCGGGTAGGTGGGTGATAAGGATTTTACAGTGGGTTATTATGGATTGTTGTGATTTATGGTGTTTTTTTTTGCGTATTTGAAATATTTTAAAATATGATTACTGGCTGAAGACGTCACTGAGATTTATAGTGTTTTTTTTTCGTACTAATAAAATATTCTATAATGCATAACATATTGTATAATGCAACATTTTTTTTAAGTAAAAATATTTAATGCAAAAATCAAATCATAATTATTATGTAATATAATATTATTACTAATATTTTGAATCGTTATGATAATTGTACGTTTTTTTTTGTGAAATTGCCTAAATTAGAATAAAATACTGAAATTTAGAATGTTTTTTTTTTCCTAATTGAAAAATTTTGAATTGATAATTGGCTGAAGAGCTTATGGTGTTTTGTTTGTCGTATTAGTATTTTGAATTATTATGATAAGTAGCTGAATCACGAAATTTTTTCATATTTTCTTTTTTAGTGAGATTATCTAAATTAGAAACAAAAAATAAGGACTGAACGGATTTTACATGAAATTTATTAAAAATGAATTTATTAAATGTATTCCTTTAGTTTAATAAATTATTAGATATTAAAAGTAGTATTTTGAAACAAATAATTACACTGTCATATAAACAAACAAAAAAATAAGCTGCTAAATAAAAAAAATATACAATTCACAATTTCACATTGCGTCGTCTTTAATTTATTATAATTCACATTTTTTGTGTTTTTTTTTTTTTTTTTGGTATTCGAAATATAATTGACTGAAAAGCTCACTCAAATTTATGCTGTATTTTTTCTCATACTAATATTTTGAATTATTATAACTAGCTGAATCATAAAATGAATTCAAACAGAAGATCTTCTCTTTTTTGTAAAATTGTCTAAAATTGAAAAATCAAGGTATGTAAGTTTTATTGAAATATATAATTTTCATGCTTGCAACTAAATAAATTAATAAATGATTCATTTCTATATTGAAATACATAAGATACATACAAGAATAACAAATTAATTCTGATACAGAAAAGAAGATGTAATTCATATGTGTACCGAAGAAATTATACCTATGAATCATCAAATTTAAATCTACAGAAGGTAAGAAAATTTTAATTTTTTTTAATCTTTTTCCTTTCTACCGTTAGGTGTAGGGATACTGGAAAATGGAAGAAACACACATAACGGAAATGATGTTTGCAGATGATATGGCGATAGTGGCAGAGACAGAGAAAGACCTACAACATAACATAGAAATACTCGACAAGGCATTAACAAAAATAAATATGAAGATAAATATAGACAAGAAAATTTTAATATAAGTATTAATTATTATGGAACGAATGCCCAATATGAAAATGATAATTAAATAGATTATATTACGCTTTCATTCAACTTCAATTGAATAGAGATTTGATTTGTTTGATTCGTGTACAATTTTAAGCTATGCTTAGAACGGAAATCATTATAAGAAAAAGCTCGATTATTCATATATACTGGTGTGAGTTACGTGAAGATTAATGAATATAATAAGAACACTGTAAACTTTTCTTCACTAAATTTATTTTAGTCCAGATGACATTTCGAACACGATGTGTTCAATCTCAATTGAGAAACAGTTACAAAAAAAATACAAAAACAAGCTTATATATATAAATATGAACACATAAAACTAATTGTATGTTTTAGGTGATAGTGTCCTCGAATCCTGATGCTAACATTATGAACATTGCAGCGATATGAAAGTTTTTCAAAATAATAAATAAGTGTATATTTAACGATGTTAAAAAACAAACAGTAAATATTCATGATGTAGCGATTTTCCATGTTTAACCATTTAATTTCGAAAAGATTATGACTTATTCTATCAAATCCAAATATTATACTAAAACAATGGCCGAATACGTAATTCAGTATTAACCTAAATCTGCGAGAAGGTCTGGAAAAACACAAGGCAATAAAACTTGGAAAAGCCGTTGTTATTGACAATGAAGAGCTTTTGTCTTCGCCGATCCTTAAATCCCTTATTACCTAAGATTTTGTGTGTATATATAAATACTTGTCGGTTTCTTTTGTAAATTACTCTTGATAATGCTGCAAAAGGCAAAATTTTGATCAATATATATTTTTTGTGAAACAAACCAAGCG
This sequence comes from Philonthus spinipes, assembly GCA_963082785.1. Taxonomy (NCBI): domain Eukaryota; kingdom Metazoa; phylum Arthropoda; class Insecta; order Coleoptera; family Staphylinidae; genus Philonthus; species Philonthus spinipes. The sequence goes on along the minus strand of OY720321.1, from coordinate 11,383,930 downwards.
ATTTTAATTTTACTTTATTTACCTTTTAGTATTTTGATTTAAATATTAATCGAGAACAATAAGTAAATTGTGACTAAACTATTGATTCGCAAAAGAATATTTTGATTTTATGATTTAAAAATTCACAGTTATAATATATAACAATCATTTGAAAATTGTTAAGCCGTTAAAAATTTCTATAGACCATCTGTTTTTATGCTTTATATTTATTTATTATAAAAAATAACCATTATTACTACTACTACTAAATCTTTAATATCTGAGAAAAAATAATACATTCTAAATAATCTAACAAAATATAAAAAATAAGGACAGAAAGACCTCTGGTCGATAGCCCATGACAGACTAACACATAATTGTAAATTGTAACTATGCCCATGTATAATTAATGTATGTAAAATTATTGTCTGTTAATAAATATTTCTGAATATAATATAAAAAATGTTTTTCATAATATATTAAATAAGGGCTATAGACCATAGGTCTTTCTACCCTCGTTATTAATAATAGTGTAAAAATGTAATTTTTTCAATGCCGATCTCAAAATTTAATATTTATTATTTCTATTTAAATAAAAATACTTGTCCTTTCTCCTACTTACTTACAGACAATAATTTTTATCTAAATAATTTAATAAGCACAACTATTTTTATTTAAATAATTAAAGTCTCCACAACCAACAACCAAAATAAAGAAGATTTATTATTTTCACTAATAATTAGGGTTCTAAAAATTAGTGCAAAAATAATTCAACCCCAGTCTTGAAATTTAAAAAAAAATATAATTTTTTGCAAGTTGTTTTAATTATTTATTTATTGAGTACCGGACACAATATGGTAAAAGGGGATACTGATTATATATATATATATATATATATACAGAGAGCTTTTATTATTAGTACACATTTCCCCTATGTATACCTGCAAAAAAAACGCGAGTCAAACGCATTGAACCGATTAATGTGTGTATGTTTAGTTGCCTATTTGGCATATGCGTGTTCAGTTGCGTGTTATAGGCAACTAAACACACATATATTAATGCATTTGACTCGCGTTTTTTGCAGGTATACATCGGGGAAATGTATACTGATAAAAAAACCTCTCTGTATATATTGAGTAGGAAAACGGACAATAATTTTTATCTAAATAATTCACTATTCATTATTTTATTAATAATTATTATAACAACCATTCATTTCTAACAAGCGTTATTAAAAGAGGGTATGGAAACAAATAAAACGAGTTGAACGTGTGGCATTTTTGGCCGTTCCATCGGTTCTCTCCCAATCGGGAATGGCCATCTCTCCCATGGGTGGAGTGCTTGTTGGTTTAATGCATCAACGTGTTTGCATTGCGAATTGGGAATTAACATGTAAATATTTACCGGCGCGCTCATTTTGTTTTACGAGGACGTCGTTATTTGAGAAATCACGCGTGTCACATTAAAACGGGCCGTGTTTAATTTAATGAATACATCGACGAAATTTATCAGAATTTGACTTTTTTCCTGTATGTTGAGTGTGAGTGAAATTACCAGTACTATATCAAACGCTACTAGTAGAACGCGTACAAAATGAATTTTGGAAATATTTTTTTATTCAAACTAAATCCTGATATAAATAGAAAAGAGTATTTATTAACTTGGTCATAGTTATTTAAATAAATTAAATAAAAATTATTAATAAATTATTTCCACATTATATATATATATATATATATATATATATATATATATATATATTATCTAAAATCCCCATCTACCATAATGGTGGTGTAGGGGACGTTACGTAAGTACTTTAGATAAATGCATATTAAAACAACTATCTCTTGGGCAAATACACCACCAGACATTGAATTACATAATGTACACCTGCTGCTGCATATCAATAATATATTTCAATTAATCAATATATTATTGATATGCAGTATTATTCAATAATATATTTATTCAATTCAATTCAATTTATTTATTTCCAAATAGAATAATACATTCATGGGTGGGTCATATTTGGTAAGATACAAATGTATAGCAAAAATAGTAAATAATATTTTTTTTGATGATCCGAGAAAAAATCAATGTAAACAAGAAAAAAGAATATTTGTATAAGTCCATCTGCAGACACGTGTTTCGGGATCTATTCCTCGTCAGTACAGCTCTGCCTTACATAATTTAAAGATGTTAAATTAAATTAATTAAATTAAATCAACCATATTCAGGCAATTATAATCAATTATATTAAATCGAATTAAACTAAATCGATTTAAATTAAATCAAACCAAATTAATTCAATTTAAATCAAAATCACTTAAAAAAAGAAATGAATTGAATTAAATTAATTAAATTGAGCGATAATTCAGTTGATTATTCATCATTGTTATCACATAATTTTACTTCTCTCTCCTATCGTAGAGAAAATGTGAGTAGTTTTTTCGTGCATATGTTAATCAGTAATAATTCCTTTTGAACAATAAAGTATTATTTTTATTAAATGGGGTATATTCCATATTCATCCTGATTCGTTTCTTCTTTTTCTAATTTTTTTCGTCTTGTTCATTCCGCTCCAGTTGAATCAACTCGTAAATTGGAATTTATCCCCGGGATTCCAAGCAAATACTCCTCCCCTCCCCCGCGGAGAATATTCCTCTGGCGTTTCGTTTAAATCGAACGAGCCGGGGGTAATTTGGCATGCACGCTTATGTAACTAGAAAAGTTTCCAAGAAGTCCTCCCTCCCCGCCGCTCTTCGCCTGAAGTCGACCCACTTTTCGGAACGAATCGCCCCGATGGAATCACCTTGATTTTTTTTGCGTTTCCGTTTGGTTGTTAACCTTCAGAGGGGTGTAGGGCCGTTAAACTCCACCCAGGATGAATGTCGAATGTTGGACCCTGGGAAAGAAAGACAGAAAAAAAATGTATAGCCGAACCTTTTTTTTGCAAACGAGTGTCTGTGGTGTGATTTATTGCGCTGAAGGGATGGTAAGGGGGTTTTATAAAAAAAAATGGGGAATGAATGGTTTTTACATGAGATTTTTTTTAAGGAAAAGGAATTTATATAAATTTATTCCTTTAGTTTAATAATTTATTTCGATATTAAAGGATATTATTTATATATTATTTTTTAATATTAATTAGATATTAAAAGCAGTAAATAGAAAAGAGTATTCATTCACTTGATCAAAGTTATTTAAATATATTAAATAAAAATGATTTGAAAATAATTAATAAATTATTTCCACATTTAGCTCTGTGACTTTTGACTTACGCTACGTAAGTAAATGTGGAAATAATTTATCAATTATTTTCAAATCATTTTTGTTTAATATTAAAAGCAGTATTTTGAAACAAATATTTAGACTGTCATATAGACAAATAAATAAGCTGTCGGATGAAAAAAAGTAGAAGTATTGAACATTTTATTAAATTAAGTTGTCATAAACAGGAAAAGTGCGCCTTGGAATTAACTTAATCACAGTTATTTAAATAAATTAAATAAAAATAATTTGTAAATAATTAATTAATAAATTATTTATTATTTGTGTTTCTTTTAATTTAATTTATAAACTAATTCATATAATTTTGAATACCTATGCCATTTAAAAAAAAGTCAAGTTGGCGCTGTATCTTGAAAAGTTTGGGAGCTAGCCTGAAAATGTTGATAGCTATGACTAGATATTAATTAGTCAAATAAAAAATAGTCCTAATTAGTCCAAATAAAGATATTTAATCGGTTTCATATTTTGTGAACACCCTGTATATATTCGCAATTCAAGCAATAAATCAACTTGACTTGAATAATTTATTCGAATAATTTTATTTCAATTAGAATGGGGAATAGTGTGTATTACATTTACTTACATGCAACTCTAAAGCATTTACATAAATTTTCACTTAAAATGAAGAAAACAGAAAAAATATAAACGTTTAATTATTTAATTATATAGTTCTGTATTATGATATAAAAATATGTTGTTTTGTGATTTTTTTTTTATATAAAAAATAATTATCGAATGATTTATTACACATTTTCAATGGGAAATATAATAATGCACGTATTTGCGTGAAAACAACACGTAGCGTTTATTCGAGTCAGATGTTTCGTCGATTTTGTGCATCATTCGGACGCCGGTCACGGATCTAAAACGGATCGGATCGATCGACGTGCAGCACCGTTGATATCCTTGAGAGCGGAACGAGTCCTCGCCGGGCCGATGATAATAAAGAAAGAAAACGAGGGGAAAGGGGAAGAACGAACCAACAGAACGCCCGAGACATGTGCGCGGAATGCTGAAAAGGCATTTCCTAATTAAAAAGTCGATTCTTTTTTTTTTTTCACAGTGTATTGAGTGCTGTTTATTGAGACTGTTGCCTAGTGAGGGGATGACGAGCAGTTTCTGGGTGTTCCAGATAATTTTCAGAGTGGTGTAGTACACTAATTGAAAACCGAATTGCAATACATTTTGTTAAAAATAATGAAATTTCGTAAAAAAATCATGAATTTACAACAACTATCATATGAAGCTAGTTCAGCATAATAATGTAATGGCAGCAGTTTCGTTTCAGTGGTACCTATATGAAAATTAACATTTTCAGCATTATAAGGTGATATTACTTTTTGTCCAACAGATTCGCTTAAAATCAGCTTTAGATTTGTGGGATTTAGATTTAGCGTATATGTTAAATTTAACATTTTCATTAGAGAATGGCCCCGAATATCAATATATAATAATTTAGTCAGCATCTTCATTTTTTCACACGCTAAGGAATTTTCTAGGAAGATGGTAAGTTTGTAAAATTACAGCTTTTTGAATGGGAGCCAGCAATTTTGTAGAAAGTCCACATTGATTTGAATTGTATTGAAATACTAATAATGGTTGAAAATTGACTTGAAATAATAATAATATAAAGTTGAAGTTAAACCAGTACGTTATTTTAATAATCAAAAAACAAACGCCATTTCATAATTTATTTTGTCCACAAAAATACTGTTTTCTACTTAAACAAACAATCCACTAGAGAGGAAGGGTTATAAAAATAAGACTTTAATCAGTGCGGATGGAAACGGAAATTTTCAGCTCGCCGTTTTCGTCTTGTTTGCCACCAGTTAATTAATTGGAAACGTGTTGAGCTCGCCGGAGCTTTCACAGAGCGCAGCCGATATTGAGTGATTGGTTTCGATTAGGTCAGGGTTTCCCAATAAAAAATGTTGGACAATGTATCAGCGTTTTACTGGTGAAAATTATTGCTGTTTCCAATCAAGAGATTACTCTTAAGAAAATATTTATATAAAAAATAGGATACTTTTATAATTTACATTATTTAATAACCACCAATTGGTAAAAGGGGACATCGATTATATATATATATATATATATATATATATATATATATATATATTATTAAATAACAACTAATTAATTAGTTGTTTTTATTACCATTATGACAATACTAATTAGTTTTTCTATTATTGCTTAGGCAGGGATTTCCAAATATTAGTAAATATGAAATTATATATTTTTCATTCTAGATTTGCTGTTGTAGGTAATATTTGGAAATCCCTGCCTAAGCAATAATAGAAAAACTAATTAGAACAGCAAATCTAGAATGAAAAATACATAATTTCATATTTACTTCTAGAACCACATATTTCAACAATGAGGAAAACGACGATAAAATCTGAATAATATTCAAACAACAAAATAAAATACTAAAAATAATCTACAAACAAGAGATGAAAACCGTATTGTTTTGTAAAATCTGACTGAATCAATGAAATATATGTAAACAAAAATTATATGTGGAGATCTAAAGGTAAAGACCTTTAGATCTCCACATATTTTCCAGTTGTGCTGTTCATATTTTATCAGTTTAATTAGAACTGACATCGTGCCACATATGTCTTACTGTTTCCAGCGTGGTCAATTGATAAAATATTATTTTATTATCATCCTGAAGCAATTCAGCTATATTTCGAGGAATAAATGAACAACCGCCACTCGTTTAGGTTATATTCTTGATCCATCCACATGAAAAGTCCTGGAATTTCTTGGCAGACACAAAAATCATCTTTTTAACTTATGTAACTTTTACTCCTTTTCCTACAATATATCACTTGTGTGCTTTGTGTCAGCAGGTTCCATTTTTGTAATCGAGAGCCAAAAAGCTCTGCCTAGGATCTACAAAGCTGTATATTATTTACGAGATGATTCAAGTCGCTTTGGTCAATTAATTGTGGTTTATCGTCTTACACGTACAAAGTTTCATCGAGTCAACTTTTTATTCAATAAAATCCTGCTTCTCGTTACTACCTGGACAATAGACATGTAACAGGATGTCTGAATGTTGTATTGATATTATGACTAACAGAATATCAGGATAAACAATCGTATGTTTGTTTTTAGAATTAAAACCAAAAGTCTGTGTCATACAGAAGTTTTTGTGGTTCAGTACGAAGAAAAAAATGTTAAACTTAACGTTGAAGTTAACAATAATCCAAATATTCATAATAATTGCATGAAATTCTCTGTATATATATTAGCATTATTCTATTTTTAGTTAATTCCTTGACAATAGCCACTCGCCGAAACTAGTCGGAATTTAAATAAAATTATAGTTAAACGATTAAATGTGTTAATTAAAATACATAATAATTACTGCATTAAACTCGCCTAGAATAGCTCCGAATATTAACAGAGCATTGATTCAATCCTCACGACTTCTCAGCTAGAAATTCTATAACTGGTCGTTTTGGGTCATAAACCCAATAAATCCTCCATATTAAACATACACTCTTCACGTAAACAGCAACAGTATCAATCAAACCGTTTCCGTGCGAACGATCGCGTAATTTTTATCTGCCCCGGAAAGATTAAGCCCGGCATCATTCCCGAGTTTTGCTTTACAAAAGACGAGACGTCGCAATAAAATGCAAATGCGTGTCAAGGCCGTGCGGGGAATAAAATTTTTCAAGTGTGCTGTTAATGTTTTATTGCCGTTGTAAATTACGTTTCATTCATAGATTTCCGTATCCGAAAAGGCGGCGGTGCGCTCGAAAAGTAAACACGCCGAATATTAAGTGTTAATCGCGGTATTATTTTAAATTTACAGCCCGATAAATCAGCCGGGATTCCGTTCGGGAATTGTTGTTTACACCGATTGGATTACTTTATTAGTTGATTCTTTATACACATAAGAAATAGTGTTGATGAAACACGGTTAAAGCTTATTGTAATGTTTTATAAATTCAAACAACTTAATTTCCAATAATAAATCAATGTAATTCCATTATAGAAATTAGGTTAAAATTATATATATATATATATTTATTCAATATTTATTTATTTTCTATTTTGTAATGTACCCCTGAGATTACCTGACCACTCTTAATTTTGAATTGTAAAATCACTTGGGATAAAGATGTTCAAAGTTTATGTTGAATAGTTGACTTATTTGTGTATTATTATTTATGATGATTTATGTAAATCTTTACAGTTTTTGTAGAAAGGAGATTTCCGTAAATAAATGAATTAATTAATATATATTATTTTATATTATTATATATTTATATATATATATATATAAAAATCTTTATTGGCACATTATTTTTAACAAAGTAATAATAATAAATATATACAATAAATAACTAGCATAAAAATAAATTCTTCTGCCAATTGGCTATCGACCGTTGGTCTTTCCGCCTGATTTTGTAGGCGTCTGTCCTTATTAAAATTATAATATACGCTGACTTTAAATATTAATAATTCTCAAGCATTTAAATAATATAAATAACATACTTTTGCAGTTACTTATATTATAATAAAATTAAATAAGGACAATTTTCTTGTTAAAATGTTATTATCATATAAAAAATAAATAATGAAACAATGTTTTTTTGAACTAATTATTAACGATTAGCAAAATCGAGTTTTATGAAAAATACAAAAGTTAATGAAAATTCATCTTAAAAGTCCCTCAGTTCGACGTAGAAATAGTAATTCTCACGACTAATTGTATGTTTAGATTTATACATGTCATAGAAATGATTAAATCAACATTTGATAATAAAAAATAATCGATTTTGCCCATCACTACTAATTATAGAATAATTCGATCAGATTTCATTTCATTTCATATTTTTAACTGAGAAAAATATATTTTTTTTTATTTCACTTTATTCATCAACATACACTTCTTCATGAATGATACATTCATTCTATCGCTTCTCAAACTTTTCAGTGCAGTTTATGTAAATCATGGTTGTTTCGTCACATATGAGTATATGTGTTAATATATTTTGAATTAATTTCTCACTTAACCTATGGTGAAACATATTTAATTAATAGACTTTGATTAAAACACTTGGTTTGTTTCACTGATTTTTTTTTACTCCGAGTTTCGACCTTAGATCATTCTCAGGGAGATATGAACTTATTATTATGTGTTAATATAACATCTTTACCTGTTGATAATTCTGTATGTAGCGAAACAATTGTTGTGAGACAATAATAATAATAATATTGAAACTATATAAGTGAGTGTTTTTACTTTATCTAAACATTAATATTATTAAAATACAAGACAATGGACGACATTAGCGATCAAAACCTTTTTGACACAGCAACTGACAAGGACAGACGTCTACAAAATCAGGCGGAAAGACCAACGGTAGATAGCCAATTGGCAGAAGAATTTATTTTTATGTTAGTTATTTATTGTATTTATTTATTGTTATTACTTTGTTAAAAATAATCTGCCAATAAAGATTTATATGTATATATATTATTAAAATAAATTTTACAAAACGAACTTATTCTACATTTTCGCAAATAGATTTTTTTGTTTCGAATTTATCTCCTTCAATCCATACAATTTCTCTCAGTTTCGTCATATCACCCATCGGATGCTGAAAACCCTCTCAGTTACGTTCACCCCGGCTAAAATTCCTCGCAGACTTGACGGCAATTTCATTTACTCCTCTCCGATCCCGTCCCATTCCGTCCCACACGTCCCGTTCTCGCGCTCGGGCCATTTCCTCAGATTTACATGGAGATTTCGTGCCCTCGTATTAGCGTCCTCGTTTACGGTTTCCTCATCACGCCTTCGCGACGGCGAAACGTAAATGGAAACGCGAAAAGAAGAAGAAAAAATAAACTTGTCCGATCCGGAGATCAACGGCTAAAAGTTTAAAGGAATACATCGAGATGTAAACCTAAAAGAGGGTTTTGAATATTAATTTATTTATTAAATAATTAAAAATCAATAAATAATACGAACTTATAATCTTCTAAATTAAATAAAATAATTTGAAAATAATTAATTAATTAATAAATTATTTCACCTCGCACCGAGAAGTAGAGAGGAACATATAACGATGTTATATAAGACTAAATAAATAAATAAAAATTATTTTCCCTTTAGCTACTGTGACATTTTGACTTATGTTACATAAGTTCTTTAAACAAATATTCATTAATAGACATTTGCTGTTGCATAACAATAACATATTGTATAATGCAACAATTTTGAATCGAAAATATTTTATGCAAAAAACTTTTCTATTATTGTTACTTATAATCTTCTTTATGTCGGTTGTGGATAGTTTAATTATTGAAATGAAAACTTAGCTCATTATAAATAATTTCGATCATTACTATGTGTAATTCTTATTACATTAAATTAATTAAAGTATTATTATGGTTTCACCATTTTTATTTAGTAATAATAATAAAAAAAACTATGAATTGTAGAAATTTCAATGTACAACATTGAGATATAATTTAAGTTAACTTTAACTTTATTTTACGGAATTCTCCATTATAATATACAATAATTTACATATTTGTATATAATCAGGTAAGTATTCCTAAACTATTAATAATTAATAAGTAAGATAAGTGCATTTCCAAACGGTTAACAAAAGTTAATTAAATATAAAGCGGAAAAGAAACATCTCTGAAGGGATTTGAACTCATGTTCCCCGATTGCAGGTCGAGTGCGTTACCAACTACATTTGATTAATAAAAAAAGCGTATTCAATCATATGATCGCAGTTATTTACATTTAATAAAAATAATTTGAAAATTAAATTAATAAAATAAAAATAATTATTAAAAAAATATTCTCTCTTTATTAGCTACAGTGACATTTTGACTTATGTTACATAAGTTCTTTAAAACATAATGGACATTTGCTCTTGCATAATTGTATAATGCAACAATTTTTTAATCGAAAATATTTAATGCAAAAAAAAAAAAAAAAACAAAAAATTACGTAATACAAGGCCACTTACAGACACGTGTTTCGTGATTTCATCCCTCGTAAGTACAGCTCTGCCTTATATAATTACAAAGTTGTTAATTACATTATTTAAAAACGTACCGTCCCGGCCGCGATCTCCGTTGGAAATGATCAAAAAGACATTGACGGTCGTGATTGCTGCGGGCAATCTCAATTAATTTTTATCGGCAAAGAAATCTTTTCGATTTGGATTTAAATAAAGCCTCGCTGGCATTAATAATAAATAATATTTATTAATTATTTTCAAATTTTATTTATATATATAATCATATTTATTGTAGAATTTACATTAGATATAGTACAATATATTTTATATAATGTTCTTACTAAATGGCTAACGACTATCGATAATAATGAATTAAAAATATGTCCGAAATATTTTTTATTTCATTTATTTAAATAACTTTGACCAAGTGAATAAATCATTTTTTCTAACTTAACAAACCATCTTTATTCAAATGTGTATATGTATGTACAATAATATTCAAAAATTAGAATTACATTCTGTAGATGAATCGGCTATCGACTTTTTTTCTAGTATTACTAAAATTAAATAATTAATTAATTATTTTCTCTTTAGCTGCAACATTTTGACTTACGTTATGTAAGTACTAACAAAAAAACATACATTAATTGAAACAACTACCTCTCGGGCAATTACCCCACCAGATTATACATTGAACTACACTTTGAACATTTGCTGTTGTTATAGAATGTAACAATTTTTATATAAAGATGGCTTTATTATAATCCCCAAAAGACTTTCAGCTGTAGAATATTAAAAATATATATATATTCAAGACAATTCTCAACGATCACAAAAACACATCAATTCACTCAACAAACCACAACTACCTACTGGAATTAATTCAAAATCCAAACAATAAAGTAAACCCGGATTTTCGCGGATTTCTGAATTTGGGTGGTCTCTCACGTCCCGCTGCACCTCTACCATCGAGCACCGCGTCTCGAGAGGCGGGTCGGTGGGGCGGCCGAGGGGAGCGGAGACGTTCCCATAACGAGATAATTACATTAATCGGTTATAAATTGCGGACTTTATTCCCCGCGCGCGGATATTAAAATTTTACGATTATGCGCATGTGAGTGCGCACCGCATTCCCGGCTGTCCGCCCCTTAATTAACTCAATATTTTAATTAAACCCGCTATCTCCGCATCGCAGAGACTCGCGGCGATTAACCGGCGACCACCTAAGTCCGGATTTTATATAAAACTTTGTAATTTTTATACTAGTATATATAAAACACACATATACGTACATACATACATACATAAAATCTAGAAGAGGAAATTTCAAGTATCTAGAGATAAAAACTAAAAATTTAAAAAAATACTCTTATATTAGAGAAAATATAATTTTTAGGACTATAAAAGAAACCCAGAATGTTTCAATCAATTTATATTGAATGAATTCTTCTAAAGAAAATTTAAATTATTCAGGATTATAAACGCTTTTTTTTTTGATTATTCCATTCAAGAAACTGCCAAACAAGTGAAAATCCAACTTGTTTGGAAATATTTCTTTTTTTTTCTTTTTTTTTACGGAATCTCCATTTCCAAATTACAATTATAATTACATATTAAAAATTTTATAAGAAAAGTGTGACGCTCTAAAAAGATTATAAAACATATGTATAAAAAAAAGGCAAATTACCAATCACAAATTACGACAAGAGTAATCGAGAATCTTCTTTATGTTAGTTATGCCAGAAACTAAAACATTCACAAAATTTCATTTAAAATAAATTGATTAAGATATTCTCAATTATTTAAATAAAAATTATTGTGCTTTCTTCGACTTATTTTTTATTAAACTAAATATATTTCCGAAATTATGTTCAGTAGTTGAAGTTTTTATAAACATAAATTATTTATAGATAATAATGAATTAAACAATATATATATAAATTAAATTGTAAAAAAATAATAGAATTTTTTTATAAATATAAATTATATTTATAAAATTTGATATATTTGAGAGTTCGTTCATTACATTTAAGCGTCAACTTAAGAAATTACTTTGATTTTGTACTTTTCTTTTTTGTACTTGCATATACGTTGATTGATGCTGATTGATTGTAACACTGGTATATATATATATATATATATATATATTGTATTGTTTTTGTAAAAAGGTGATTCCGTAATAAAATTATTATTATTATTAAATATAATACAAAATTAATCAATAAAATTATGCAGAAGAAAACCATTTTTATTTAAATAATTGAGAATGTTTTTTTTTGTTTAAATTTCTGGCTACAAATTTTAATGTATTTAAACACGCAATTTATGATACATGAAATTAAAGTATAAAGATAATAGAAAAAAGGATTTATTTGACATTATAAAGTGTTTCCATAAACCGATCATTCTTTGGCATAATTTTATTTATTACATATATAAAATCTAGAGCAGGATAAAATAAAAAATCTCAAGATAATAATTGAATTAAACAATATATATATAAATTAATTTCAATTTTTCAATTTACTTTATTAACGGAATCTCCATTTCCAAATTACAATTATAATTACATATTAAAATTTTTATTTGTTTTGTTTTACTTAATTTTATATATATATTCCGACTAGTTTCGACTAACAGTTATTTTCAACGAATTAATTGATCTTGTAAACCTGAAAATTATTTGCGGATTGTTTCAATTCATCTATATTGAATATAAAAAGAACAGAATGTGAAAATAATTAATGAATGATAGGTTACTCTAAAAAAATATTTTATTTTGTTAATTAAACATTCACCTCACACTGAGAAGTGGAGAGGAACATATAACGATGTTATATAAGACTAAATAAATAAATAATTAAACATTGCTTATTAATTCCATGCTATTATTTTGCATTTTCAGAAGTCAATTATGAATTTTTAAAAATATTCAAAATATTTATTGTCCTATTTGTATTTTTTGTTCTCTATTACTTTGTTTTTTGATATTTTATACAATTTATATTTTTCTGGTTTTGTAAAAAGGTTATATCCGTAAGTATGAATAAATAAATAAATAAGTGACATTATGTCATAATATTTAAATAATTTTATTTTCGAAAAAAACGATAAAAAGCACTACTAAATAATTAATCATAATAAATGGAAGACGACGCAAGCGCCATCTTTCGCCTAATTTCATGTGGCATCGTTAGATGAATGACGGCTGAACATTTTATTAAAAAAATAAATATTTTATGTTGTCAATTCGGCATTGCTAATCAGAATCCTGTGGTTATTTTTAATTTTCAAAGGTCTAAACAGATATTTAAGCAACTTTTAAAATATTCGAAATTTGTGACTACGTTATGTGATTTTTAAATTAAATTAATATTTTCGAAAAAAAAGTTCATTACAAAATATTGTTTATATTGTTAGTTAGGCATTGCGAAAATAATCCTCTGGTTATTTTGGAAATTCATATGTCCAAACAGGCAGTTAAAAATTCGAAATCTTTTTTTTTTATTTTTAATAAATTATACTATATTATACCTATACTCAATATGAACATACTTGTGATAAAACTGTGATCATATATTTAATTTCTCTTATTATTTTATTTTATTATTTACTTTATATTTTTATTTGTTTAAATTTTATTTTTACATTTTCTTAGGTAAATTATTGTTTCCATTATGTAATTATATACCCGTAGATGTTAGTTTGTCAAGTCATAAGCAACACTGAATCAATTCTTTGAACCGTTTGGGAATGCACTTATATTACTTATTAATTATTAATAGTTTAGGAATACTTACCTGATTGTATACAAATATGTAAATTATTGTATAATGTAATCAATTATATTGGAGAATTCCGTAAAATTAAGTTAAAGTTTAAAAAAGGAAGGGCACCAAAAATTGTTTTTATTTATTTATAATTACTGGTTATTAAATTTATTATATTATTAAGACTAATACTATTTTTATTGCATAATCTAGTTTAGTCATAATTCGTATGGTGGTGGCTGCGCCGGGCACCAAAAATCCATGGCCAACTTCTCTTCGGTCTCTCAGTTAATAACTCTATCAATTCCATCTAGTTATATCTGCGGTGGAATTAATTGGAAGCGGCCCGATTAAAAGCGGCCCTCTCTGATTAGACGAAGCAATAGTTGTAACGTCCATGACAGGACTTGTAATAACCGGCGGGGTTTAAACGCCGCTTAAATTTAATGGGACACTTGAAGAATAATGGGATCGGCCCCAATCAATCCCGATGGACGGGGAACTTTACGCCCGGTATGTATGGAGTTATTCGCTAAATTGGGCCCAAATAAAAATTGTATTGAATTCAATTGAACCGCGACGTTTATGATTGTACGGTTTTATATTTCATACCGACTGAAGAGAATGCTATTTATATTATTTTTTAAAAAAGGGTCAATTCTTGATGTAATATGTTTTATTCATGTCAAAATGGAATCCTAAGCAAATTTCTTATAACAATCATTATTAACAATTAAGTTTACAAGAAATAATTGATTAATATATTAAATAAAAATGATTTGAAAATAATTTATTAATTATTTTCAAATCATTTTTATTAAATATATTTAAATAACTGTGACCAAGTGAATGAATACTCTTTTCTATTTATAATTGATTAAGTGTATTATACAAAATTTATTTATTTGTTAATTGGCTATCGAACATGGGTCTTTCTGCCTGAACTTATAATATTTTATAATAATAAGCAGCCGGTATCCATTTTCTTTTCGAAATTTCGATTTTTTTAATACTTATCGTTGTCAAATCGCGACCAGAATGCAACGAATCCCCAATATTTAAAAAGTACTATACTATGGCAGTTGAACAATTAAAAATTGTAATCCGTGGATGTTTATAAAAATAGAAAGAATTTTCCAGTCTACGCGAGTTACGATTATATATTTAAAGTGTGTCCCAAAATGATCTGACATTTTAATTTATTAATGAAATATATTATTTATTACGAATGTATTTATTTTAATATAAGGTACAAACATGGATGTTATGTGTTGAACACAATATCCAATAAATGGGCGCCTCGACTTTGTTTGCAAAAGGTCATTCTTTTGACAAAAAGAAAAAAAGTGTATGTCAATGATCCACAGGCTTTTCCGGAGCTCAAGGAAGAAATTAGACGCACCATTAATGAAATTAGTCGGCAATTATGCCAAAATTCAATAACATTTTGGCATAATTGCCGACTAATTTCATTACTGGTGCGTCTAATTTCTTTATGCCAAAATTCAATAACATTTTGGCATAATTGCTGACTAATTTCATTAATGGTGCGTCTAATTTCTTCCTTGAGCTCCGGAAAAGCCTGTGGATCATTGACATACACTTTTCCTTTAAGATAACCCGAGAGAAAGAAGTCTAATGGCGTCAAATCGCACGATCTTGGTGGCAAATTCACAAATAACACGACTATGGAACTTTGTCTGCAATAACTGCATTGTTACAGTATGGCAGGTTGCACCATCTTGTTGAAAGAATATGTCTACCAAGTTCATGCCGTTCAATTCATTCCATAAAAAATGGTTATCATATCACGATAACAAACACCATTGTTAGCAACCGCATTTCTGTAATGAATTTTCACAATTTCTATGCGTTGCTCGTTCGTGTAAGTATTCATGACTAAACCTCAATACTTCCTGATGCCAGTTGTCAAAGATTAGTACTCTATATTCGCCAGAAATAAAATGGCGCGCAATTTAAAATGTAAGATAGTCACAGAGCTGAATGTGGAAATAATTTATTAATTATTTTCAAATCATGTTTATTTAATTTATTTTGAGACACCCTTTATAACGATTATATTTTATTTTTATCATATACAAATTATATAAAGTTTTCTTAATTCTCCAGAGGACTCATTTTGAAAACGGGTACCAGCTGCTAGTTATTAATATATCATAATATTTTCCTTGTTTAAACTGCAAATTTGTTCCTTACATGAATTAGTGCAGTACTTTCTGCATACACAATCTTGTCCTTGTTTAAACTGTAGATTGTTCCTTTTTATATTGAAGCCTGCTACAATCAGCAGTCACCACTTAAACACTGAATATTTCAATAAAAACGTCCCTTCCAATTGAATCACAAGATATACAAGCCAGAGAAGCGAATAAATTAGTAGATACATCCTCTCTTTGCATCGTAAAACGCAATTAGTATTCATTTTTAGTGTTGTCCGTCTGGTAGCGCTAACGGAATGAATTACAGCCCGTATTTTTATGTTTTATGTATCAGGATAAATCCCGTGTGTTCCAGTGTTTCCTTTTTTATTATTATTACTATTATTCATTCTCTCTCTCTCTTTCCCGTTGTGTTCCTTTTTTGTGTTTGTTTGTTTTATTGTTATTATTCCTTCCTGGCGATTTTGCCCCCGTGCTCGGCGCGGAATTCTGCATGCGATGCACGTAAACCATTGCAGGTCCGACGGATAAATGGGCCACACCCAGACCGGCAGCCATTACTTCTCCGCCGTTCGTACGGCACAAACTTTCCTCACGATCCTCTAAATCTATAATATAGCGGCGCAATCAAGTGAAATGTTGGTAATCGGGAATTTGGCCAGTGTATAAATTACTCTTTTTTGCTTTTAATAGTTATCGTAATCCAAACGAAATGATTAAATTCGTATATATCATATTATTGATGTACCAAAAAAAAAATTGGTAATAAAAGTGAGATATCACTATACTCATTGTTGTAAGGCCCAATTTTAGAAACTTTAAGTAACTCTTGATTTTTCATTCGGTAAGCAGGACTATCTTATTGATAATCAAATGGATATAATCGTAGGCATCAACTTTTATTCCGCGAATACCTTACGCCTTATTGCAAATTGTTAAATTGGGTCTAAGTCCCTCGTATTTCCTAGTCTTGACCTTAAAATCACTACCTCGCTTTTGATGCCTAAACATGGCATTAAAGTCACATTATATGATCGTTACTGTTGGCAATAACGACATACTTAATAACATATTTGGATATGTATGTCATTTTCAGTTATAATGACTTAATTATATTAAATAAAAATGATTTGAAATTAATTAATAAATTATTTCCACATTTAGCTCTGTGACTTTTGACTTACGCTTACCTTAAACAAATGCACATTAAAACAACTACTTTCCGGGCAAATACCCACGCCGGACATTGAATTACATAATGTACACCTGCTGTTGCACATCAATAAAATATTGCATCAAAAGCAACTTTACTTAATATAAGGCCATCTGCAGACACGTGTTTCGGGATCTATCCCTCGTCAGTACAGCTATGCCTTAACGTTCCTTTTGTCTCCGACAGTACAATGAACATATCAGGTGTTAACTTTATACAAAAACGTACCAAAAAAGACAGCTACAATATTCAAAGGCTAAATATTAATTTAGAAATAGGTAATTGTTTATAAAATAAGGACACATTTTATGAGTCGCTTTCTTTTTGGTGGATTTCGAGGAAAACTGCAAGAATTAAAACGCGTGCATAATTTAAACAAACCACCAAAAATTCTCTGCTAGTTCAGAGCCCTTATTAAGCTCACAAATCTCTGTTAAGCTTTCTCAGTTTACGATTTTTATAAAGCTCGCTTTTTTTAAAATTTTTATTTATCTAAACATTTTGAATATTGTTATTATTCTGTATAAAGGTGATTTACCGTAAATAAATTAATTGAATTGAATTTATTAACATGATATTCGGTGCTATTCTGTAAGATAAAATGTTATGTTTAACGTGTACGTTAATTTTATCATCATAGTCTAAGCAGCTTTTGTAATAGATATATATACATAAAATGTAAATTTTATTAATGACGTACACGTTAAACTTAATATTTCCCGTACGGAATAGCTCCGATAAGTCTAACAATATACAGGGTGTCCCCGAATGGTCTGTACAACGCTCTACCACATATTCTCTGAAACAAAATAAGACGATTTAACTAAACTTATCTCTATCCAAAAGTGGTTCCTAAGCCATCTACGAGGTCTCAAAGATATTATTTTTCATTATTTTTCAAATATTTTTATTTTGGACTTAGGTAAGAAAACCTAATTTGGCACATTTAATTTTCTCAATTTTACGTATTTTTTGTCTCATAAAATTTTGCTATTTTCCCCACAAAAAAATATTTTTATTTGTCAAAACAACATAGAAATGAAATTCTAAAAAAATGTTGTATTGCTGAAAATGGCAATCAGTTTGAACATTTGTTGTGAAACTAATAAATTTATGTTTATTGTTAGGTACCTATCTTTATTTCTACTTTGTAAATTGTTTTGAGAAGCAAAATATTGTTCATAATTTTATTACTTTTTTTGACAAATAAAAATATTTTTTTGTGGGGAAAATAGCAAAATTTTATAAGAGACAAAAAATACGTTAAATTGAATGATCTTGTAGAAAGAAAGTATTCCTTATGATTTGACCTGTTGAATAAAAAGATTTAGGTATCTTAAGAAGTCGATGGTCCTAGTTTGACCACTTACTTTAAACGTAGGATAAAGAAACATATCGCAAAAAGTGCATGGTATCATTGTAATTAAATGTTCCAAATGTGGTTTTCTTACCTAAGTCCAAAATAAAAATATTTGAAAAATAATGAAAAAAAAAAAAAAATATCTTTGAGGCCTCGTAGATGGCTTAGGAACCACTTTTGGATAGAGATAAGTTTAGTTAAATCGTCTTATTTTGTTTCAAAAAATATGTGGTAGAGCGTTGTACAGACCATTCGGGGACACCCTGTATTAGCTTTATACAACCGGACCTTAGTGTTGTTATTAAATTGAATTGCATGTGTGTGAGTTTGAAACGCTGATATTTAATTAAAGCTCACTTTTTTTTGTTTTTGATGAACATAACAGACCGAGCTAATTTACTATGATGATAATCCCGGCTGATTCAGTCGAGACGGTGTAAAACGTATTTAGAAGAACCCATCTTTCAGAAAAGTAAACAATAAGAAGAAGCGTTGTGTATTCAGCAAGAAAACAATTTCCCCGGGGGCGGAATCGCGAACAGAGACCCAATTTGCCGTTTCCGCCGTGGATAGAGGTGGATGAAATCCGCGCGGTCGGATCCACCCCTTACGTATATACACGCTGAATAAAAGGAAATTACGTCCAAATTGTCCTACATTATCCCCGAGACAGGGAGAGAAACAAAAGGACCGGAAAAATCCTACCTCAGCCTCATCACGGGACGAAATCAGATTACAACCGCGAGCGACTACCTTTTTTCTTTTCTTTTGCGTCCCCCCGGGGGAATTCACCTGTATTTCCTTTTTTTCTTGACTGTGTTTGTGTGCGTTGGTCCATTTTCTTTATTTGTGTGCAAGAGAGTACTTTTTTCCCTATCTATTTCCTTTTACCTTTAGTTTATATGTGCCTTCTTTCCGTGCATTCCACGTGTATATATTTTTATATGTATAAAAATATAAAGTCCTGCCTTTCCCCGAGGAGCACATCCCGTGCGGGTGGATGTATATTGCAAGAAATCTTTGATACGCGCGGCCGTAACAAGAAAAAAAGAAAACAACCCCCGCGCAAAACAAATGCCGTTTTATGCCGCCCCCGGGCGCCTGCAATATTCACTTTATGCGAGGGACGCCTTATCCGGCATCCACCTGTGCGTGCGTCTCGTGTAATTCGGAGCGAAAAAAATTGGCTATGATTAATTTTACAGCCGGATTCCGTATGCGGATCGCGCCCCGTCCATCCGCGACCGACGGGTTTTCTATATATTTTCCTGTTTTTTTATTTACGCTTTTCCTCGCGGAATCGAAATCGCGCGTTTATATCGGTCATTCGGGCCTTTTCCGGGGAATTGAGGAGCGCCACTTACCCGGAAAAAAGGGGCCCCGGCTAAATTGCCCACTTCGACGCCCGTCTTTTTCAACCCCTTACCTACGTGAACGCTTTCTGATTATCATTAGGAGCCCTATGAAAAGAAAGCGAGGGAGATAAAAATGATGATTTTAGAAAATAAATAAATAAAATAAAGATGTTTACTTCTAAAATACTTTTTTTTTAATTTAAGGGAAATACATTATATTTATTCATCATATATGTATTGTAAGTTATTCTTTATGCTATAAAAAAACTTATACTTGCAAATTTCTATAAAAATGTATTTTTTTAATAAAAATATTTTTTTTAAATACAATTCTATAGAAATTTGCTAGTAAAAGTTATGATACTGTAAAGAATAATTTACTACATTTTATATAAGTAATTCTCAATAGTTGCCTCGAGTGGACCAATTATATCTGTGTTTTGCAATGTCAAATATTTTCCGATACCTTCTGAGAATAGCAGAGAACTATAGAATGCAGCAACAGTTTTTAACAGTTGTTAGAAATTCAGTAATATTCTCTTTTTATATATTTTACAAGGTGAGGTAATATACATTCCGTAGAAATAGAAAGTGTATTTATTCATTCACTTGGTCACAGTTATTTAAATATATTTTTTAATGTGTATTTGTTTAACGTACTTACGTAACGTAAGTCAAAATGTCACAGAGCTAAATGTGAAAATAATTTATTAATTATTTTCAAATCATTTTTATTTAATATACATTCCGTAGTTTTAGAATTTCACTATCTGGATTGAATACTTTCAGTAGTTAGAATTTTATTATAGAAGCAGAATACATTCTATAATTTTTGTTAGTTCAATTGGTTTAAGTAAACCGACAAAGCAAGTATTGATTTCATCGCCCATTTTAATTAATTACTATGCCATGGTTTCGTGAGCAAAACCACTTTTTCGTGAGCGATATTGTTTAAAAACAGGATACAGGATTGATTGACAAACATCATTTTTATTTAAATTAAAATGGTTGTCCTTTCTTCTGCTTAATAATATTATTTATTTTATTCAAATAATTAAAATCTCCACAACCTACACAAAAAAGTTAAAAAAATAATTTTTATCAATTGTCAACTGTAAACTCTCACGAAATGCATTAAAATTGATTCTCTTCTCATATGTGTATTTAATAGAGAAGCCTATTGATCAATTGTAAACTCTCGTAACATACACCAAAGGTCTCTCTATTGATCAATTATGTACCCTCGCGAAATGCATGAAAGATCATTTTATTAGTCAACTGCAAATCCTCGCTAAATACACTAAAGAGTACATGCCCAAAGTGAGTTTGATGCGCCATCTCCTTTTTAGGCATCGTTGAAAGGTACTTTTTTTAAGAAGCTTTGATTGCTACCTTGATTTCAGCTCGTTATCATGAGATACTGGAGAAACGTTTACAACTCAAAACGTAAAACAATGAAAGGGGAATATAACAACGAAACTTTTTGGTTTCAGCAGGATGGAGCCACGTCCCATACTACTCGTCATCCACATGCAATTTTGCAGAATATATTTTTTGTTATCTAACTTGAAGATATTTATACGTTTCCATATTTATTGAATTAATATTAGTTTTTGTGTATCTACAGGGTATAAGCATAAACTAATGTTAATAGTACAAGAAACACTTGTACACTTTTCTTAATAATACTTAAATTAGATAAATAACCCCACAACCACATATTCATTCAAAATGCAAATTTCCTACTTCTACTATTTTTCATTTCATTTCATCATAAAACACAGACTTTGACAATAACGTTAGCGATCATGACGAGTAAGTAGACAAGAACAAGACAAACCGAAAGAAATATGGTCGATAGCTATTTCGCAATATGTTACATATATGTGTTATAAATAAATAATAATTATGTAAAATTACAAGAATAAAGATGTATTTATATATAAGAAGAATAAGATGTCATTCAGATGTGTCCATACTTTTATCGCCATTATTTTTTTTTTCATTTTCAGCGTGATTTTCTTATTCTAATCAGCGTTTTAGAGTAATATTAGGTAACGATGTACTGGGAGCATTACGAAGAAGAATTCAATATTTTTTTATTTAAATCTAAAATGAATCAACAAATAACACTATCTGAAGATTATGACACTTTTCTGGCAAACCTGTATTTAATTACCTAGAGAAACCCTACGAGTCAATTACTAAGATATGTATCAAACATAAAAGAAAACAACAGGTTCACCCCTACATTCAAAAATCTCCCACGTACAGAACGCATCCATCTCGAAAAAAGTCAACACCGTAGGGTTGAAAAATTGCCACCGTAAAAGCTACAACAATAACAAAAAAAAAGAAACTGCGCCCTCCCCGAATATTTCGCAGATACACAGCCATTTAAAGGCTGCTAATGTCGAAAGTTAATTTGGACATCAACCCTCTCGCACTTATTCATCCCTTTCGCGTTCGGCCATAATAATCCCTCCACCGCCGTGCCCAGGAGCAAGATGGCGATTGTCGTCAACGCGCAGGCGGCGTTTTCCCGTATCGACTAACATCCCCTCCAGAATTTAAGAGCGCCCTTCCCCGCAACCCCCGCGGCCTAGCCTGACCCGAAACGCTTGATCTCCGACCACGTGTTAGGTGGGAAATTTTCTTTTTATAAGTTCTGGGAAAGTTTGAAGGGGATGATAAAAATTAGTAGTCGGATTAGGAAAGCTTATCTTTGCTATAATAAAATAAATGAAATTAAAAGAAAAATATAATTATAATAATGATTAATTTCATTAATTTTTATATATATATATATATATATAAATATCTTTATTTATGAATTTTGTACAATGAGGTGTGTGTTTACATTAAGTCGATCTTTTATTATTGCTAAATTAAGTATATTATAATTTTAAGAATGTTACTTATTATAAAAATATCAAAAATAACTTCACATTTATTAATAAACATAAATTTGAAGTTACTTTTTCGTTTTAAATACTTAAAATGACACATTTAGTAATACTCGATTACTAATATTATTCGATTTTGCCCAACACTAGTTTACATTTTAATATATGTTATAATACTGTCTGTTACAATAAAGCAAAATTCACAAACTGGCTATCGACCAGAGGTCTTTCAGCCTGTCTTTGTCCTTTTCATGTGAGTTTTTTAAACGTCATGATTGCTAACGTCGTTGTCTGAGTCACTGTGATTAGATGAGATGAATTGATGGATCTTTAATGTGGGGAATTTGAATTTGGGATCGATGTTGGGATTAATTTTTATATTTTTGTTTATTATTCGATAATTCTCTCGTAAACTGCTCTTTAGCAATTTGCTCGAATATTCCACATAGCCTAAGATTTAAATTTAATTATTCATAACTGAGCCTTCTACTTTGTTAGACATTGTTTAAAACATCAATAAAACACATTATCTTTGGATTTACTTTTAGTTTGATAATGACAATAAAATTGCTCTCAATAAAATAAATTCAAAGTTATACAAAATGAATCAATATTTTATTTATTAAATTTAAAAATAAATTATCTATTATGTTTATTATTGTTGCATAAGTAAAAATAAAATAAAAAAATACCTATAATGAACTTGATTTTATTTATAGCAATTTTCGAAAGAAAATATTTTTTTTTAGAATAATACAACGGTTGCATTGCGCGGTGTAGTTTTACAATGTATAACACAGTCGATCAGATGTTAAACATAATTGGCGATTGAAACAACAACAGCTGCTAATTGAAGTTGTCATTTTATATGAATCCCGAAAGAGCTAATATTGATTGATAAATGAGAAAGTTATTCAAGAAAAAAATGATATTGTATCAAAATAAGTTCGTAGTTCGGGAATAATTTATTTTATTAATTTTTTTATGTATATATAACAATCTTTATTAACAATTAAGTTTACAATAACTTAACAAACATTGATTATGTATATCACACAATAATTAATTAATAGTTAAATGGCTATCGACCATAGGTCTTTCTGCCTTAATTTTTTATTTAACCAATTATTTTCCTTGTGAGCTAAACACTTTTTATCTCCAGTTGCTATTAATGAATTCAACCGCTGCTTCTGATTGTCTAACTGCATCCATGTTTGTTTCCAGGGTTTCTCACATTTTTCTTGTGATTCATTCGCTGAAATGTTATTATTATCATTTCAGCGAATGAATCACAAGAAAAATGTGAGAAAACCGAAAAAAAAAATGTATGTTATACATATGTTTTATAATCTTTTTAGAGCGTCACACTTTTCTTATAAATTTTTTAATATGTAATTATAATTGTAATTTGGAAATGGAGATTCCGTTAATAAAGTAAATTGAAATTGAAATAAGTACCGCTGATACGATTACAGTAATAAGGTTTCAAATGATATATTTTTCCGATTTTTTATGACTCAATTTTTTATTAAATATACAAACATCTTTATTCAGGCAACATTACATAAGCTTATACATACATTTATATTTACTTAACAAGAATAAGTATTGTGTTTGTCTGCCTGGGCTATCGTCCAGACCCCAGGTTTACCCATTTTTTATTATATTAAAATTCCTTTTAAAATTTGGGAACATTGAAGTGTGAAATAAATAAAAAACATATATTTTTATAACGAAACCGAGGTAAAGTTTCACGCACTGAAATTAAAAAAGACATCAACCTTAACTTAAGAAAAAATATTCAAGAATAATCTGCACCGAAAAATAATACAACACACAATATTCTCATTAATAAAATTCTAGCGTGCATACTCAGCAGTTGAGGCTTTTATTTTATTATACATCGTAATTAACAATAATGAAAATATATTTGCATTTCCTCCAATTTCTTTTCCATTAGTCAATTCGATTTTTTTTTTCTGTTCCGAACCCATAATGCGATTTTCTCGAGTGGGGGGTGCGATTCACGACTTTTGGGACAGTTTTACGAGCGTCATTATTGTCGGGTAAACACGGCGTTTATGACGTTAAATTTGTATAAATAAGGGTTAATCGATTTATGGGGACCGCTCCCGGCGCGCGGCGTCGCCATCCTTCTCCTCCTTCTCCTCCTCGGGAATTCAACCCGTGACTAATTCACCCACGCGGCGAAACACAAAGTGCTACAATGTGGACGGATAATTCATTAATTCGGGAATGGGGTATAATTCCCCCATTCCCGAACTAATTAATTATTACGAGGTATTAGCGTTTCTTAGGCGTTACATTGTAGGTGTGCTTTTTTGTTGTGTATGTATTAAAGGGGGGTTGGTTAACCGTTCGTTAATTTACCCAGAAAACTAGCTCAAAAAAAATGAATAAATTTATTTACACAAAAAAATTACAATAACAAAAATTATAACAACAAAATTTTTATTATAAAACCCGTCAACATGTGGTTGAGTAATTATTAATTTACCTTAATTGAAGATTAGATCAAAGTATTCCATGAGTGAGATCTAAATTAAAATTAATTAAATCGAATCTAGTTACTTTTAAAAATTACATCATTTTTAATTAATTCATTAATTTAATTTCTATCGGGAAATTTTAATAAGAACGTAACTTTATATTAATGCAGGATGAATCATCGAAATGTTGGTCTTAAATAGTCGTTAGAAATCCAGAAATTTATTTGACTGCTCAAGAAGCATAACGTAAAATTATCTCGATGTCTCCCATTTTTCCGGACTTTATATCAACTTTGTTATTTCAAATTAGAGAGGAAATTATTTATTAATTAATTTTTATCAAATTCTTTTCTTTTTATTATAATTTATTTAAATTTTTTATACTCTAAACATCGAATAAAAAAATTCGATTCGTTTTTAAATTATCTTTACAACAATATATTTTTTTTGTATTTAATATTTCCATTAAAACTATTCCGTAAGAGAAATGTAAAGTTAAACCTTTATGTTATTAATTACTTTCACATTCTATGAATATTTATCTATTACAAAAGCTGCTTAGACTGTGATGATATCAAATAACGTATACTTTAAACTAAACATTTCCCTTACAGAATAGCCTCGAATGTAACGGTATTTTCTTAGTATACATACAGAAATGTATTACTCAATCTCGAGAAATAAAAACGTAATGATTTTTAACTTTCTTCGGACCCCTGTTCAAGGGAAAGTATTGTGATCCTGAAAATTTTCTAATCGCAAATTTCATCAAATATTTTCATCAAATATATATATATACAGGGAGACTTTTTTTATCAGTATACATTAGGGGAAGTGTATACCTGCAAAAATACGAGTCAAACGCATTGAACCGATTAATGTGTGTATGTTTAGTTGATTATTTGGCATATGTGTGTTCAGTTGCGTGTTATAGGCAACCAAACATACATACATCAATGCGTTTGACTCGCCTATTTTGTAGGTATACATAGGGGAAATGTATACTGATAAAAAAGCCCTCTGTATATATATCGCTATTCAGACAATATGATAACAAAAAAATATTAAAACAATATGTACAATTGTGTTAGTAGTCTGTCATGGGCTATCGACCACAGGTCTATATGAATTTATGGTGATTTGCAAATTAAAACTATGCTAGCTAGCTGAACTGCCATGTATGCATAAGTTAATGAATTGGTGGATAGTGACCGAAGGGTTGTTATGTTTTATCCTCTCTACAAAATTAATCACAATTTACTCCTTCTTACAAAATATTGCATTCCTCGCAAACCGGGGAATATTAGGTTTGTGAGGAATGCAATATTTTGTAAGAAGGAGTAAATTGTGAGGGTTTCGAGCAAATTTTGTGGAGAGGATAAGTATTAAATAAATAGAAATGTGAGAATAATTTATTAATTATTTTTAAATCAGTTTTATTTAATTTATTCATCAAATATTTACGAAAATATCTGCAATCATTTTTTTTCTGCTGTAACGATTAAACAAAAATACGAACAAAATTATATTGTTAACATTTTTTTTTCCATCGCTACTATTATTAATATTTATTTTAAACAATTTAATTAATAATTGCTCCAGATTTTTATATTTAGATTTAATTTTCTTATATATAATTCTATATTTCTTATATATAAAAGTATTTATCGGTGGACATTTCGTCCCCTGTTCTGTCTTTCTCTATCGACATAAATTCTTCACACACACAGATATTCAGATAACCCGCACATTCCCAGTCAGCCGTTTCCTGTGATGACCACGACGATGATGATTCCTTTTGTGCGATTGAGACCTTGGCGAGGGTTAGACTTTGGAATCGCCAATGAAGCGGTCTGATGACCATTAAGAGTCTCTCGAATGAATAAATTATTTCATAACGGCGGATTTACATATGCTTAAGGATATTCGCGATAAACACGTGAATGGTCTAATTAGGACCGCGATTTTTACTCATCTTCGAACACGCTGTGTTAATAATGCCATAATAATGCTCGATTGAACGTAATTATGCAATTACCGAGGGAGGGTTTTAGTTAAAATTGTATTTTAAATTAAAAATGTTATTATATCGGGTGTTGATTAGGAAGGAAAAAAATAGGGATTTTTTTTAACTTTTTTATTACATACAAATAAAGTCTGGTACCACAGTAAAAACATTCTAATTCTATACTGCGTCACCAATTGCTTTTTCGCTAGATATAAATTTCGAAGTTCTCAAGAATTTGTTGTATTTATTATATATATATATTTTTTGTGGAGAGAAAGCTTTCGAATTCATTATTGTTTTCACACTTAGCGTTTCTCTAAGTTAATATAGTTAAGATGTGTCGCCCTTTACTAGATTACGCAGCAATCCTTTATTACCATCCCCCCCATTCATCTTGAAAAAACATGCCAGTCACCAAGAGATCAGCCCTTAGAGTCCTAACTAAAACCAGATACTCAGAAAATCCTTTACATAATTCTACAAATCCACTTCTAAAGAAACATGTACTTCTTGTGTAATATAATATTAGAGTTAATTTAGAATTTAAGGTAATAAGTAAAATATTTTTGTAAAAAGGGGTTTTCCCGTAAATAAATAAATAAATAAACTCGCCAATATATAGATATTGCATTACGTTTGTCAATAAAGATTGTGTATGTATGTATAATAAAGAAAAGAGAAGTAATGTGATTTTATATAAAAAAAAATAGAAAAAATCATAACTCGGGGTGGAATTAAGTCAGGGTATTAAAATGTTGTCACCTTCAGTCCCTTTTGAGTAGTACGAGTTACAACGTCGTGCGATTGCCACAAAAAAATCGATACTGGATCGATTGATGAAAAAAGTTAAAAGTAAGCCATGTTCGAATTGGAAAAAATAATTTCTCGGCTCGAAAGGGGGTTGGAGAGATTAATTAGTATCGGTAAATTCTCATAAGAATGCAACTATATATTTATACAGGATGAATCATCGAAATGTCAGTCTTGTCGTTAGAAATCCAGCAAAATATTTGAATTTATTTGCCTGCCTCAGATGGTTCTTCCGCGGAATGATTGTACCAACAAAGGGCTAATTCTCCTGTATCTTCTAAATCCCCTTCGAGTATAATATCGAGTATAAAGCTAGGATAAAAAAAATCTCAGAATTTAAACTTCAAATTAATACTAAAATAATGCTTACATTATGATAGAGTATGATCATTTAAGTTCAGTATAAAAGGTTTTTGTTGGATTCCGTAGAACGGTAAAACTCTCCTTACCATTCATTTGAATCCAACAAAAACCTTTTATAGCCTTACACCGAAAGGTAGATAGGCAAAGGAATAAATAAAATAAATAAACAAAAACCTTTTATACTGAACTTAAATGACCATACTCTATCATAATGTAAGCATTATTTTAGTATTAATTTGAAGTTTAAATTCTGAGATTTTTTTACTGAAGATGGAAACATAGTTTCCGAAATATATCTAGTAAAATAAAAAATAAGTAGGAGAAAGGACAAGTATTTTTATTTAAATAATTAAAGTCTCCACGACCAACAACCAACATAAAGAAGATAATTTGGAGAGTTGAGGGTTATTTCTATGGTTAGGCTAGGCGGTGATATCATCAGCAAATTGTAGGGAGTAAGAAAATAGCCAAATGCAACTCGGATTAGGATGATGTAGATCTGAGTAGAATATGTTTCACAAAGGAGGGAAAGTTGGGAACCTTGCGGGATCCCTTATTTTCAAGAAAATGTATTAATATTTGTATGTTTATACAATTATTTAATAGAAATTGCTATCAATATTATTTTTTATATACATACATTAGACTAATTATTTTTTATTTGTGACAAAAATTTGAAAACACTGCCTATCAAACTTTTCATGATACATTCAGGATGATTTAATTGAAATTAAAACACTTGGTTTGTTTCACTTATTTAAATAAGTTGTTTTAATTTCAATTAAATCATCCTGAATTAATTCAAAAATGTTTCACTACGGGTTAAATGAGAAATTAATTAAACATTTTCATGATACAACTTGATTTTTTTTAAAGGGCACGAGTATTCAAAATTATCTTCGTTGAAAGCTTATTCTTTTGTTTATTTAATAGCGTAATTATTTATTTCATTGATTAATAGAATATTCAAAGGTGTTATTTAAAGTTGGTTTGTTTAGATGAAAATACAGTGGATGAATATTCGTACCTGTTTCCATTTAGTTGTGATTAGCCATAGAAGCCGAAATAGACGTCGTAAACCCCGCGCAAAAAGAAAGGGCTCATTCCCGGCTGAAAAGGATAGGAGGCGAGGAGCGGGATGTGGGTGGAAAGTAACGCGGGGGCGTTTTTCCCGGGGTTTCGAATTTGCGCCGCAACAGTTTGCCTCGGAATGTCTTCATTTGCCCCCGCGCGGCAGACACAAAACGCCGCGACGGTGCATCCGAGCAGCCCGCTTTTACAGCGGTTTTATCTATCCCACCCCGGCGGTTTCGCATTTTCGCGGGGGGTCTTAACTTTTTTCCCAACCTCGCGGCGCGTCTGCGAAAACAGAATAATAACGCCCCAGGTTATGCCACGGGAGAGGGCACATACATGTACACACATGTATCGTTCCTTGTGCTGCTGCATCTCGCGAAATATCGCTGGTTTACAGCGCGATTTGAATATTTACACGCGACTTGTGCGCGACCTCGTGAAATTTTTAATAATAATAACAATAATAACGCCAACGACTCCCGACCGACAAAAGCCGGCTGGGGAATAAAGGGGAAACGCTTCGATTTTGTTTTATCGCCCGGGCTGTAAATAAAGCAAAGCGCCAGATTTGAATATCTAGTTTTCTCAAAGGGATATTTACAATTTTTATGTAACAAAATCCTTTTAATCTTACAATCACTTCGTGTTTCGCTTATACAACTCAAAAAAAAAAAAAAAACAACCACTCCTTTATATATATATAAAGAATATTTGCATATAAAATAATAACTTTATCCAATACAAAATTGTTTAAACTGTTTTTCTGCTTTAAGGAAATTTGCACATATTTTAATCTTTTGTCAGCTAGTTATGGAGACTTTTAATTATTTAAATAAAAATATTATCCTTTATCTTACTCGTTTTATTTTACTAAATATACCATATGATTGAGAACTTTTTTCCTCTAGAGTGCTTAGATTTTTTTTTATTTTACATTTTATTAGCACTAATGAATAAAAACAAATAAAACGTCACATGAGTCATTATTTATGAAATAAAATAAAATAAATAACCTATAACGTTTTATTACTTTTATTGCAAACATCTTTCTTTTAAAATAAAAAAAAAATCAAAGCACTCTGGGGGACAAAAATGTATTTTTTAATAAATATATGTTTCGGAAACTAATGAATACGGAAATATAGTTTCCGAAATAAATATTTATTTTAAAAATAAACCAGTAGGAGGAAGGACAATAATTTTATTTAAATAATTGCAATTCTTTGTTGGTGTATTTATTTAAATGGAGATTTTCGAGAAGTTAAATAAAATTTATTAAATAATTTTTTCTTTCTTAATCTTATCCTCTTTTACCCGTATTGTGTGTCGAGTATTAAATAAATACGAATAGATTATTAAAAAAATCAACCAATAAAACACAGATTAGATTAAATAACTTTAAATTATAACTAGTCGATAATTTAAAGTTATTTAATCTAATATGGGTTATTAGCCCATTTTCAAGAGAATTTTAAATTTATTAGATTATTATACAAAAGATAAAAAGAAACCTATTTTTAAATCCATAAGTATGAACATCCTCTGAACTGAATCCAACAACTTCCCCCCAAGCACGTTTCATCAAGATTCCGTCTCGATGATTACAAAACTCCTTCTACATATCCCTGATTGAGATGGCCGCCGATTCGATTCCCTCTCATTTTTTTCTTCTTTTCCTCCTTTTTCTTCTTCTTCATCATCTCTCGAGACCGGTTCGCCGGTAATTCTCCAATTTATCGGACACGAATGCACTCGATGGGGACTGCATTCCGTCCTCACCCCGCCGCGTATTCCGCGTGGAATCGCCGAATTATGCAAATGGCAGCATACATTTACAACTACTTACCGTCCCGGCCAATCCGACTTAACGCCGGCCGGGACGAAAGGAAAAAATTGTTTATTCATTCATTATCCGGAGATATGACCTACCTACACGACTGGCCTCGCTTTACACGGATTTTGACCGGGGATTAGTTTAAACCAGTGATGTAAATTTATACAACTGTGTTTTTTTTTTTTTTAAAGGAAAATGATATTTATATTTTCAAGCAACTTTGTATTGTATATTTAATATTTGCTCCATTTGAAACGAACTTATGTATAAATATTTGAAATTTTGTTACAATGACAAACAAAACTATTACTGTAGTGGAAGAAATAAATAAAAAATATTTTGCCAGAGGCTCTTCATAAGTACGTATGAAAAAACGTTGTTTAAATTCAGTATGAACAGTCAGGGGTAGATAGTCCCCTTTGAGTCAGAAGAAAGACACTAAAAAAATTACCAAAGAAGACAAGATTCTGAACGCTTCGTGTTCGGCGATTATGTCTATCTACAAAAGCAGGCTTTAACAAATTTGCGACTTCAAGATTAGTACACTCATCATAATAAAGACAAGACAAATCCTTATATATAACAGATCCCTTAGGACTGTTTTTACTGCAAGTAGATGATATCTTTTCAAATAAAGAACTTATGTTAATAGTTCGAAATTGGCAAAAATTGACTTTTGACGTATAACTCGAAAACAATTAAAGATAGACAAATTATGATAAGCATTAGCATAGTCTGTGATCTTTTTAATCAACTATCGTTAACGTGTGATATTTTTGCAGATCCTTTATCGTCTTTAATCATGCATTGTTAACTTTTTTTTAAATTATGGCTAAATTAAATCTGTACTTTCATTAAGTAAAATCGCATAATATTGTTATTGTTTAAATGAAATTGTAATTAATTTATATATGATTTATATAATTGTCTTGTAATTGGGAATGTTGGACAATAAACGTTATTATTATTATTATTATTATTATTATTATTATTATTATTATTATTATTATTATTATTATAAGGTATATGACATTAGCATTAAAATTACCTTTGGAAGCATATAACCCATATACAAGGACTAAATGCAGTTTCGGTATGTCATTATTAAATTGAATTGAAGTTAGTCATATTCCATTTAACTACGCCAATTAGAACATCCATTCAATCAAGATATGTCTTCAAGTACCTCGTATCCTTTGATAGATATTTATAAAAATAATTCTGTTACTTCTATGGAATAAAGATATATATTATTGTAATAAATGGAAGAATACACAAGCGCCCTCTTAAATATTAAATATATATTATTATTATCTTGCACACATTGAATTTAAATGATAATTCTGAATTTATTTATCCCTCGCTACTCTTTCGATTTTCATCCAATTCAGGGGAGTAATATTACTCTTTAATCCAGCACTTATATAAAAAAAAATAAAAATAAAAAAGCGGACGTCCATCTAAAACTCAACGCCGGGTTCGACGTCCACTAAATAATTTATCCTCGGGCAGGCCAGACATGAAAGATTCAGCGGCGGTGGCCGAGGAGTAGGAGGAAATTTATAATTTAATCAATTCGGACCGCAGCCATGATCTCTGCCCAATTGCGGTCGTTGGTGTGCTGCGCGCTTGTTTGTTACAGTTTCGTTTCTTGCCGTTGCCATTACTGCCGGAGTTAAGTAAACTTTTTGATGGGGCACTCGTCCCGAGACGGATCGCTGTTTACCCGCCCGGTATAAACTGTCGCTTCAATTTAATCAATGTTAATTAGTCGTAAAAAGAAACGGGCCGGCCAATTACGAGAGATTCATGTCGGGAACGAATATGCGGGTCTTTTGCGGAATTGCAGGGAAGTTATTTCGCAGCTGCGCTTGAATTTTGTTGGGTTGAAAACTAAACACCCACGATTCATTTCGTACATATAAATAAATTCTTCTGTTTTTTTTTAATGCTCACATTTTCATATACAAACTGTCCACAATAAGAATGTACAGATTTTGCAATTTATTTTAAAAGATATTAAAAAAAATTGTGGCACTTTGTCATTTTCACTTTTTTAAGCACTACAAAATTTCTAATTTGATATGAAACATCAGAGATGATGTCTTCAAGATCTCCATGCTGTCCATTCTTTCTTGCACACAGTATATAATAAAGTGCATGCAATATTCTCGGGGCAATCAAGTGTAAATTAAATTTCGTCTTTAGTTTCTGAAAATTCCACCTTAATTTGGGTTTTTATGTTCTAGTTCACATATTTTAATTTATAATTTATATCAAAGTATAACATTACCTCAAAAATTTTGTACTTTGTTGTGAATTAAATCGAGGATAAATTAAGACAGAATGTCTTTAGTTTCTGAAAGAGCACGAGAGAAACGAGCATTGGGTCTTGATTTTTAATAATATATTAATATTCAATTAATTTCTTTACTCGTCTCATTAACAAGACAAGTTTACCTTCCTTTAGTTGACAAAACAACGATTCTCGCTTGTCTAATTTGTAGACTCGAATCGTGCTACATGAAATTAGGCAAAAGATGGCGCTTACGTTGTCTTCCACGATTCTCCTCATTCGTCCACCTTGTAGACAAAAATTCTTGACATTGCCACTTATAAATTAGGCAAAAAATGGTGCTTTGTGCTATCTTTCAAATTATATGGGTTTAAATAATTTAGCTCGATTTTTTTAGTTTTACTTTATGATTAGAGCTATGGTTTAGCACTCGTGAATTAATAAACATTTTCGTCTGAAAGATATATGACCATTATAGAATTAATTTAATAAAAAAACATTTTAATAAAAAGATTAAGGCTGAAAGACCACTGGTCGATAGCCAGTTTCAAAGTTGGAATTATATTGTGAACGTTAGTGTATTGTTAAATATTGTATTGTAACTGTATATTCCAATCTCAGAAATAAAGATGTTTATGTATGTAAAAAGATTAATCAATAGATGGCACTGTTTTTAAAAAATCTTTTATTTTGGGAATTTGAGAATTTCTTCAAATATTCTAAAAAAAATCAGGAATGGCCTCGATGATATTACAAACAACACTGACTATTTTTTTTAAAAATAATCATTCTCAGTAATTTCCGAACATTTCAATTTGCTTCTTGAAATTAACACGGGGCCTTATGGAAACGGTTTAAGCAAAGCTCACCGATTGGACGTTTCGGATACTTCTGCACTTGTACTAAGATTACAAGTTTCACAAAAAATGTAGAACCACGGGATTTTTAGCATTTGATTTCCAATAAACGCAGCTATATTTTCACTCAAGATCATTGATTTAGATCGGCTAAGATTGCTAGAAAAAAAATCATAAAATTGAAGAAACTTTTCGCTCAAATTACGAAAACCGAACTAAACGAAAACTAATTTCTCAATGCTGCTCCAATTCTCACAGATGATTCCTACATTCTTTAGCTACATTTTGGTATAATATAAAGTCATTTGATAATTTTCGGATTTTCGCCAAAAATCCACTTTTTTTAAATTTTCGATTAATTTATTTTTTCAACAATAAAAATCTGAAAAAAATCGCGAATACTACAAACAATACTGACTCTTCCGTTTTACCTATAACACTCATTTTCAGTAATTTCCGACTATATTAATGTTCTCTTGTGGTTTAAACGAAGTCTGCCGATTATCGGATGCGTTTGCGATTGCACAAAGATTATAAGCTTCACAAAAAAGATAACACCACAGAGTTTTTTATTATTCTATTTATAAAAAACGCAGTTGTATTTAGATATTGCTTCTTAGTAAAACTTAAATTAAAAAATATATATCTTAAAAAAATGAGTCATATGCATAGATCAGTATTGCTGTAAGAATTTTATTTAGTCTGAAGTTAATCGTGATACAAACTACGCTTATAAGAGTGTTTTCTTTCCACCATTAGGGAATTCTTTAGGATCCATTATTGCTCTTTTTTTGTGGTTCCATACTTCTTCATACCACATATATAGATTGATATTACTTGAGTGGCGTAATACGATACCGAAAGATTTATTATTTTATTTTATTTTATTTTATTTTATTTTATTTTATTTTATTTTATTTTATTTTATTTTATTTTATTTTATTTTATTTTATTTTATTTTATTTTATTTTATTTTATTTTATTTTATTTTATTTTATTTTATTTTATTTTATTTTATTTTATTTATTTTTTAATGGTTTTAATATTTAGACATTGATAGTTCATATTGTATGAAATAAATATGAATAAATTATTAAAAATCAACCATAAAACACAGATTAGATTGAATAACTTTAAATTCTCGACTAGTTTCGGGTTATTATTATTTTATTTTATTTTATTATTTATTAAATAATCAGATGACTATTTTTTTTTCATACATTTATTTAGAATTATTAAATTTTTCTTATTTCAAACCTTTATATTTGATTATTCAGCGGATGAGTAACAATTTTCATTGCGATGGAGGAAGAGTCGCAATAAAGGAAATGGTGGGGAAGTGAAGGGGTTGCATCGCGCTGCATCGTCGCACATAAACCCTCCCGTCTCCCGGAATGCATTTCTTTCCCCGGGAACAAACAAAACGCTGGTCCTCCTTGTTTATTCAATTTAATTGAAAGCCTTGTTATTCGGCCCGCGGGAAATGGGAATTTATTACGGGAACAAACAACGCCCGCGCGAATTCATTCCGCGAAAAATACTAAGAAAATAAATAAATAAACGAGGAGAAATTGCTCCGCGTATGCAATTCGGTGATACAAAATCATTTTAAACGTTTTATTTTTACATTTATTAATGCTTGAAAAAAAAAAAGGAGGAAATTATTTTAATTTTAATAAATGAGACACTTTAGCTATCTTTTCGAGAAACTTACATATCGTTGGGATGTTCATAACGTTAATATTAGGAGCCGCGGCCGGCTGTCACCATCTAACCATAAAACTAGTTTATACGAAAGATCATTTCATTATACAATAGTTAATTACATTAACAATTTAGCCATCTCCTGCAATGTTTTCGAGTCAAAGTTTAAGTTTAAAAAATATATTTTTACGACATTGTAAATTATTATCATAATAAGGTGTAATGGAAGATCAGAGTGTACCTCGGTACGCATCTGAATTGCATCTTTTTTTTTTCAGTATCAGAACTATTATTTTTAGGAATCGCTTATAATTGTCATAAACATTTTCGTTTCTGTATTTTTGTTCTGTTATGGAAAAATAAAAATATTATTATTATTATTATTTGCGAAACAAGCCACACAAATTTCCTTTATTCATCTCAAGATCCTCAAGCACTATGCCTTTGAAGGATTAACTAAAAAAAAAAATAAAGAAAGTTATGTCTAAAACCATTTATACGAATCATATATTTAGAAAATGTAACATTTAATTACATTAAAATTAAAGGCAATTTAATTTGAAAGAATTCTTCACTCCTATCAATTCGTACTTGTAATGAAAATTAACACATTACGGGTACGAAGATTCTTACAAATTAAATTACCTACAATTTTATCGTTATTGAATGTTACATTTACTAAATATATGATGATCATATCAATGGTTTTATACATACATTTCTTTATTTTTTTATAACTAATCCTTCAAAGCCATACTGCTTGAGAATCTTGAGATGAATAAAGGAAATTTCGGTCGAAGGATAATAATTTTTTCGTTATAAATATAAAATAAAGAGCACTCGGTTTGTTTCACAAATTAAAATAAAAATAAATTCCTTCTCTTTTTTCAAGCATCTGTTTTGCAATTACTGTTCGTGAATCTTGTCCCGTCTTTAAAATCACGAGGGGATTAAACGGTAAACAACAATTGCGATGGCACGCCATTTGCGCGCGAACGCTGATTATTCAAACGAGACCGAATAAATTAATAAAGGCCGCCGTAAAATTAATTCACACCGAAATTTACGACCGCAATAAACAATTAAAGCCCGATAAACGGGCACCGGGGCGGATTACCCGTCGATCGATGATGCTATGCTATGCTATGTGTTACGCGATCCCATGTCTCTCTCTCTCGCGGGCGCAATTGTCCGAAAGCCGATAAATTATCACCTGCCGGAGGAGTCTTTACTTTTATGCAGATTTCCATTTTATGCGAGCTTCCAGCGCTAATACGCGGGCTTTAAATGTCGCCGGTTTTATTGGAATGGATAAATCTCCGCGAGGTTTTCAACAAGTCTCGGCGATCGTTCATTATTGATGGCTCGCGCGATAAAACCTTTAAAAACGAATATTATTTATGGCAACTTCTCCTATTGATGCCATTGATTATTAACAAACATACTCTGAGTTAGGCAAAAATAACAAAATTAAGAAATTACAGTTTTCTAGGTCATAAAGATTCAACTCTAATCGATAGCCCAGACAGATAAACACCTACATATTTTGTAATTATTTATGTTATATTCTAATAAAGCAATTCTATCAAGACACAAAACAAACTTTTGAACTGCATCAACAGTAAATAAAACTTCTAGGGCGAGTTTCATGAAATCGACGCACAATTAGATTAGACATATACAAATCTAATTTTGTGTCAAAATCCACAAATTTCAAATGTTATATATTATTGCATAAATATTGTACCAACATTACTAAAGATAAATTAAAGAAAAATGATTTGAAAATAATTAATAAATTATTTCCACATTTAACTCTGTAATATTTTGACTTACGTTAAATAAGTACTTTAAACAAATGCACATTAAAACGAATGCACATTAAAACAACTTTTTTTTAATATACATTAATTATATACATATATATTTTTACCTTTTACAAAATTATCTTATAAGGGCGTATATTTCCTTTTCGAGTTTCCTAATTTGTTGGGCAACATCATTAATTCCAGCGAATCACGAGATTAATCCCAGGACGAAACGCCTCGCTCCTTACGAGATGATCCAGTTGATTGCGCAATCAAAACTTATCACCTTCGCACATCAAAAAAAAAAAAAAAATACGCAAGAAAAAAATTAACTCAACACACTCACACGCAAACACATGTATGTACGGATATTAAAACTCAGCTCGTTAAAATTTGAGCGCCCGCACAAAACTGTCTCCGTCCGGACGGACGGAGCGGGCGAAAGGGTCAAAAAATCATCCCGTGTCCAGCGGAATAACGGTAATCCAAGGAGAAGCCGTTCATATTTTATTGCCCCATTAACGACGTCCTCGTGTTTTGCCTCGGCAAACGTGCGGAACATTACGTAACGGTCCTCCGACAAAAGGGACTGTTCGTTTTTTTTTATGTGTACATATTTTGCTTAACTGTACACCGCGCTCGTTTTTTCCGGTGGTAATCGGTGAACAGGGGCGGTCCTTTTTGTGAAAAAATAAAATTATGTGAAATATAAAAAAAATGAGTTTAAAAAAAAACAACAACGAGGAAAGGGTGTTTCGTTTCATAACGGCGGTTCAGCGTCTCCAGTTAGCTGTATCTGCAGAATAATGGGCGCTCGTATAACCTTGCTGCGGGATATGATGTTACACGTTTTGCGAGGTATTTTCAAATGAAATGGAAGAAAGGGAAAAATAAAACAGGGATATGTACGTGTTCGCGATAGATAGACACCCACACCTACCAGAAATACAAGTGTTGCAAACAAATAGATACACCCACTCTTTATCTAAAAGATTCAAATCAAAAATAATAAAAAAATATTTTTATTTAAATTTATTTCGTCGATAAGAAAAAAAAAACGAAAATTATATTTTATAAATAGAAAAGAGTATTTATTCACTTTGTCACAATTATTTATAATTTATTTATATAAAATGAAAAACATTTAAAACATTTAGCTCTGTGACATTTTGACTTACGTTATGTAATTCAATGTCTGGCGGGGTAATTGCCCGAGAAGTAGTTGTTTTAATCTATATTTGTTTAAAGTATTTACGTAACGTTATTCATAATATCACTCAGCTAAATGAGGAAATAAAATCATAATTTATCAATTATTTTAAAATTGTTTTAATGTGCATTTGTTTAAAGTACTTACGTAACGTAAGTCAAAATATCATAGAGTATAGAATATTAATAAATCAAAACGCAATGCCAACTTGAAGTGAAATTTATAGTTGTTTAAATAAATTAATAAGAAAAAATGTGATTTACGCGTGAGCAAAAAGAAAGAAAACAAAATAAAAAAGGCTCGATTTAATTGATTAATTTCAATATCGAAATAATTTATTCTTAAATAATTTCTATTATTATTATTATTATTATTATTATTAAATGAATAAATCAGTAATTAAGTTATTTCTGAAGCGGTGAAATTATAAAGATTCGTTAATTTTAATGTATGCAAATAATTATAATAAAAATAAATAATGAAGGAAGATAAGAAATGTCAAATCAATTAACACAAATAAGAAAATTTGCATTTAAATATATTCGTTTATTTTTTTGTACTAGTTGAAAATTGTGCTGAATGTGTGTGAATATTTGTAAATTTCGGACAATGTGATAAATTTGAATAAAACTTATAATTGAGTTTTATTCAAATTTATCACATTTTTGTCATTTTAATATATATATATATATAAATATCTTTATTTATGAATTTTGTACAATGAGGTGTATGTTTACATTTTAACATATGTTATAATACTGTCTATTATAATAAATCAAAATTCACAAACTGTCTTCCAGCCTTCATTTTAATATTTCTACAAATTACATAAAATTATTAATACATTAAATAAAATTTTCACCGAAGCTTAAAAGTAAATGAAACTTTGCCACAATTGGTTCTTGACGAAATCAGTTGAAAGCACAATATTTTTCCAATAATTTTGACCGTTTCTATTACCATTTTGTTAAAATTTTAATAAATGTAACACTTTTTTACTTAAATTTTGATGCGTATTATTTTTATTTTGTATTTTGTCGTAATTTGTGATTGGTAATTTGCCTTTTTTTATACATATGTTTTATAATCTTTTTAGAGCGTCACACTTTTCTTATAAAATTTTTAATATGTAATTATAATTGTAATTTGGAAATGGAGATTCCGTTAATAAAGTAAATTGAAATTGAAAAAAAAAAAATAAATTAAATCAAAATGATTTGCAAATAATTAATAAATTGATAAATATCAATTCAATTTGATCTTCACGTAACTCAATCAATCAATTAATAAATTATTTCGAAATTTAGCTCTGTAACATTGACCTACGTTACGTAAGTACTTTAAACAAATACACATTAAAACAACTACTTCTCGGGAAAATACCCGCCAGACATTGAATTACATAATATACACTTGTTGTTGCATGTCAATAAAATATTGTATTATGCAACAATATTTGATTCGAGAAAACTTCAATGTAAACAACAAAGAAGAACGTTACTTAATATAAGGCCATCTGTAGACACGTATTTCGGGATCTATTCCTCGTCAGTACAGCCCTGCATTACATGTGTGAATAAATACTCTGGTCTATTTACTTTTTTACTTCGGATTGAGTTATACAAACGAAGTAAAACAGAGTTTCATTTATTAAAATGTCAAATCAATTAACACAAATAAGAAAAGAGTTTAATTTATTAAAATTGAATTACAATGTATGAAAAAGATTCCTCATCAATTAACAATTTTGTTAAAAGATGAATTTCCGTTAATAGGGTTTGTTATTATTATTATTTCTATCTATGATATAGAATAGTTATAATATATTTGTATACAATATATTGAGTACAAATATATTTTTACACTTCTTAATTAATTGACTCTGTAATTTTAAGGTTACTTATAAATTTTAAGGATATTTATTGTAATTTTTGTTTAATCCAATATCAATCGTCTAGATTTTGTTATAAAGTTTTCTTCAGTGGCTGAATGGAGAGAATCCTATGTCAAAAAAAAAATGAGAATACATTGGGAAAAATAAATAATTTTGTTTCTGGAGTTGAAATATTGTGTTTAATTTAAATGCGATGTCCTTACAATACAAAATTCTTAACTAACTAAACATCTTTATTGAAATGTGTATATGTTGTACAATAATATATATAAAAAAAGCTGCATTATGCAATATTTTATTGATAGGCAACAGCAGGTGTACATTATGTAATTCAATGTCCGGCGTGGGTATTTGCCCGGGAAGTAGTTGTTTTAATGTGCATTTGTTTAACGTACTTACGTAACGTAAGTCATAAGTCACAGAGCAGAATGTGAAAATAATTTATTAATTATTTTCGAATCATTTTTATTTAATATAGAATTATATTCTGCAGATGAATCGGATATTAAAAGGAGGTCTTTCAGCCAAAATTCTTATTTATTTGACAATAATAAGACATTTTAGGCGGAAAGACCAACGGTCGATAGCCAATTGGCAGAAGAATTTATTTTTATGTTAGTTATTTATTGTATTTTATTACTTTGTTAAAAATAATCTGCCAATAAAGATTTATATATATATATATAAGACATTTTTATTTAATAGTTATTGCTTGTGGTGCTTTATTCCTAATGG
Organism: Philonthus spinipes; assembly: GCA_963082785.1. NCBI lineage: Eukaryota > Metazoa > Arthropoda > Insecta > Coleoptera > Staphylinidae > Philonthus > Philonthus spinipes. The sequence continues at coordinate 11,341,763 of OY720321.1, read as the reverse complement.
AACTTAATCCTAATATTGGGTAATAAACAATCACTCTTGTTATATTCATTTTTTTTATTTTATTTTTTCAGTTTCCTGACATATGTTTCGATCTTTACAGATCATTTTCAACGGTTAAACTAATTATGTAATACGAAAGAGTCGTTATATATATATACATAAAAATGGAGTGTGGATTAGTTAACTTAATTATCGGAGAAACCTGCGATTAGTATGTTGCCGGTAACTTTTATTTATTTATTCCAATGAATATAACTTCTGATTATTTATTCCGAAAACTTTTTTTTTATTCAATTAACATTTTTCTCAACAAAATTAAAGCCCGTGTTTTCTTAATGATTTATGTTTCTCTATCTTGTAAAACGTAACGTGAGAGCATTCTCTCAAACACGGAACGTTTCCCACGCAGAGATAGTCACGAGTCCCTAGATGCACACACACAGGCGAGAGATCTGCAATTTGAATCGTGTCTTTGGATTCCGTGCATTAATTGGAGTTTTGTTCAATTATCTCTGTGTGTAAATACGCTTTTCTATGATTTACAACCGTTGTATATGGATGTGGCTGTGATGATGGGAAAATATTACAATCCGTTTAATTAAGTTCAACAAATTTCAGTTTTCTGATAGATATTTGTTGCGGTTGTAATGAGATGACTGGGAATGATAGATTTTATTAACAGATGGTTAATGTTCTCATTACAACCACAATAAATATCTACAGAATAATTGGAATTTGTTAAACTTAATTAAACGGATTTAAAATACAATTCCTGTCAATTCTCCCACTCATTCTCGTAATTAAACAGAAAATTACGAGAGATATGATTATATAATTTAAGCCAATACTTCCCCTTATAAATGAATTATTTTTTGGATTTTTATTTTATTTATAAATCCATGATAATTTGAACAACGCACGAAGCGAAAAATAGTTATGTCCCGAGGTGCATATACTAACAATTTTTTTTTCTTTTCTATAAAACAACTTTTCATCATTCTCAAAAGCATCATGGTAGCCATAAATTACAAGGGATTTATAATACACACATAACTTCAGGTGCATTTATACGCGTATAGATTTCTTCATTCGGAGTAATATTTTAATAATAATTTATACTGTTGGGCAAAATCGAGGAGTGTTTTTTTTTTTTTCATTATAATATTTAAGGTAGGAGCCTTCATAACAGAAAACATTTTTGTTTTGTTAATTTATCCGTTACTTTTGGGGAGCCCTGTATGATATTTATATATGTAAAAACATAAATCAAGATTTAAGTAACAAAATACAAACAAAAATTATAACAAAAATGCACACAACAATCAACAGTTTTCATTAATTTATATTTGCTATGAGCATTTTTCTGTTCAGTTCTGTTAGTATTTCATAACAATATAATTCATGATTACCCTACACCCATGTGGGTGTATATATATATATATATATATATATAATTCATGATTAATGTTGTTAATGTTTCATTATTTTATCTTTGTTATGTGTATTTTTGTATTCATTTTGTCCTGTCTAGGCGTTTAAACGCTACGAACCCCCCGGGGTTTACGTATAAATTATTCACCCCTATGATCGCCTCCTCTTCCACTGGCGCACTCTTACGTAGCGCAAGATGGAGGCCATCGGATTAAAATACAACAATGTATAAACATAAAGCGCACGGACTATTAACGCTAAAACACCCTCGTCTAACACGTTGCGTATGCAAATTCCGATAATGAGGCGCGTTTCCGGCTTTTATGGTCGCTTAACTCGCGATATTCAGGAATTTACATATCTTTATTGAGTTATTGTTTATTAAATGTTCCTTTTAGAACACGGAGAACACAGAAGAAGAAAACTGGAATGGTGTAAATGGAATGATTATCTTAAATTGCTCTTTTAAAAATGTGCGTTATGAATAATAGAAAAAAAAAGAATATTTATGGTGTAAATCGAACAATTATTTTGAATAGAATATTTATTCAATTGGTCGCAGTTACTTAAAGGAATTAAATATAAAGAATTTGAAATAATTAATAAATTATTTCCACCTTTACCTCTTTGATATTTTGATTTACGTTACGTAAGTAGTTTAAAACAAATGTACATTAAAATAACTACTTCTCGGGCAAATATCACCCCGCGAGATATTGAATTACATAATGGATACTTGTATATATATATTATCAAAAAAAAAACCTTTAAAAAACATGTATCCATTAACCCTACACTCTTATGGGTAGACTGTAGGGTTAATCGATACATGTTTTTTTTTTTTTTAAATATGCGTGATTACTATTAGAAAAAGAATATTTATGGTTGTCGTCGATTTTCCGCAAGCGAGGATAATAAGAATTCAATAACATTTTAAAGTAAGAAATTTGAATAAATTAAATAAAAATGATTTGAAAATAATTCATAAATTATTCTCACATTTAGCTCTGTGACTTTTGACTTACGTTACGTAAGTACGTTAAACAAATGCACATTAAAACAACTACTTCCCGGGCAAATACCTATTTGTTCTTACATAACGTAAGTCAAAAGTCACAGAGCTAAATATGAGAATAATTTATTAATTATTTTCAAATAAATTTTATTTAATGTTTTAAATTACTGTAACCAAGTGAATGAATACTCTTTTCTACTTATAAGAAAGTTGATTTTATGAAGGGTCATAAAAACAAATTCTTAGAGGTTTTACTAGTTTGAAAATAATGAAATCCTCGCTTGGGGAAAACGACGATCACATAGTTAGTTCAAATCGAACGACTATTTTGAATTGTTTTTTTAATATGCGTTATTGTCGTGATAATAATAATAATATTATATTTCATATACCGTTCCACAGAACAGATCATGCGAAGCAGTCGGCTATCACACGCATGTTAAGGCATGCAAATGAATTTATTAAAGTATCCAGCTTCGACATGTTTGTAGATTCTGTAAGTTCTTTGCGCCGTATACTTAGTGCTAAATAGTTCGTTTTTAAAAATGTGTTTTTTCTGTTAATTCTATTATTTTATTATTGTAATTATTCATTGTATCATGTATGTATGTTACTGTATTTAATGGCCTCCGTTAATTGAATAAATAAATAAATAAATAAATTATTTACGGTATCTACTTTTTACAAAACATATGCAACAAAAATCAATATTACAACTAAATATATAAATGTATGTAAATGATAATCAAACTGTACTTTTACTTCCCACGGATCTATTCAAAGGAAAGTGTTGTGATCGTAAACATTTTCGAATCGCAAATTTCAACGGATACATTCGTTTTGTAGTCGTTTGAGTTAATGCTGCATATATGAATAAAATGTTTATTATTATTATATCTTATATATTTAGTAAAATATTTTTTTTAAATTTTTTATTCATTTGAGTATTTTATTTAAAAAACGTATATATCTCCTTGCTTAATTATACCGTTACGTTTAATTGGATTAAACATATTTTTAATCACACTTAATTTGGCCGAATTGGATCGAAGCAAACGCAGCCAATTACATCCATACCGGACGGCGACCGTTAAAAGACGACGCCAATAAAATTTAATCAATCGATCGATATTCGTTCCCTCTTCTCTCGGGATAATTCAGCAAATCACCAGAAATTCCGCGGAGCAGGTAATTACGCGAGAATCCAGAAGCGGCTGCTGGTTTGGACCCCCCACGATTAAGAAACACTTTATTCGATTTCCTTCGAATATCGAGTATTTATTTTGGTAGAAATTAAAAGTCACAGAGCTAAATGTGGAAATAGTTTATTAATAATTTTCAAATTATTTTTATTTAATTATTTGGACGACTATTTCCTTGGCTAGTGCTTTTACATATTAGAGAATTTAAAGTTATTCAATCTAATCTGTGTTTATTGGTTGATTTTTAATAATTTATTCATATTTATTTCATAAGTATATGACAATTTTATTAATGCAATATATTCTATTACTATCAGTACATGTTCCCTATTTATTGAAAAACATCAATATATTGTTACTTATTGACTTTATTTATTTAAAATCGCTGTTTTAGAAATACACGATTACTAATATTACTCGATTTTACCCAACAATATAGACATATATTATACTAGCCATTAAATATAAATGCAAATGATTGAAATCAAATATGCAATAAGGATTATTTGAACGACTACTTCATTGGCAGTTTTTTCACTAGATACTAAAGGATATACAAATGTTTAAATTCAAATAATCGGGGCTATTCTGTAAGAGAAAACTTAAAATTTAACGTATCTGTTATGTTTATTAACACAGTCTAAAAAGATTTGGATTTATTATAATTTATAGAAAATCCACTTGAAATATGCTATTTATCGGATAACGATCATGTTATGTAGAACGTTATCCATACAGAATAACCCCGATTAAATTTCAACATTATGTAGATTTGCGTATACGCAATGAAACGAATGTTAAAAAAAGCAGCTTTCTTTTTTCCACTTGAGAATTCAAATGTTATTAATCGAATACTAAATCATTCATCCTTATTCTTTATTATAAAAAAAGTATTTCATTGAAAAACATAAACCTGCTGGTATAAATGTTTTCCAATCTTTTTTTTACTTTTAATGTATGCAATATTTATTTTCAATAATTTTTTTTAAATAAATTTATGATTCAGCATAAAATTTTGCATCCTTCGTTATTAAAAGAAAAAATTGTATCATTTCTTTGAAATTATTATTGAAATAAAAAAATATAATAAGTCGTACAAACCTGTTGGTATAAATAACTGTTTTTCTTCTTTGTTTTTATTTTTAATAGTATTATTTATTAGTAAAACAACAAGTTGGGAGATAATCGCCTCGCGTGAACATAAAATACCGTCGAAAAGTGTCCGATTTACGCTCATTCGCCATGTAAAAACCACAGTAAAACCTTTAATTAGCCCATAATTCGTGTAAAGTCTCCCCGTGCGCCGTTTTAATAACCCTGAATTGTCGCCGCGACTCCGCCATTCCGCACGAATCAACGAATCAAATTTGCATTATTTAATAATAATTATATTAGAGGAAGGCTTTAATTACATCGAATGACATACTCTTTCCTTTTTGTTTGTTGTTTTATTTTTAATTAAAAGAGTTATAATTGTTAATTAAATATTCAGCGTCGTTTATTTTCTTCGTCGTTAATCGAATAATATCGTGATGGAAGCCACCAGTAATTCCGGCCTGGTCCAGCCGGCGACGGGAATTTTATGGATTTCCAGAATATTCAGGGGTGATGACACTATTTGGCGTTGTTTGTGGAAATAAATTATTATTTTAATAAATATATAAATAAAAAATAAAACAGCAGACGCTTTTATTATTTTTTTATTTTAATTGTAATTGGTTTTCCACCATAGTTCTTTCTGAATATTGGAATTATATTTACCCAAAATTATAATCCACGAGAAATGAAAGACCTATGGTTGATATTCCATTCCCATTATATACAACTGTATACAAGTATTGTAAACAGAATGGAGTTACTTGATTCGTTCAAATAAGTGAATTCATACCAAGTTTTTTGTTTCTATTTTATATTTCATCTCGTTTGTTGTTTTGTATTTCACTTTATTATTATCATTTAATGCCTTTACACCAAACAATGGTAGAAAGGCCAATGATTAAAAAAATATATTATTTCAGTTTATATAGATTAACTACAAATAGCCTAGTATAGATTTTTCTTCAACTTCATCATAAATTCATGACGAGGCAGAAAGACCTCTGATCGATAGCCCAGACAACACCAACATGTATTTTAATTGTTTATGTTATATTGTTAAAATTATCGATAGCCCAGATAACACCTGCATGTATTTTAATTGTTTATGTTATATTGTTAAAATTATTTATATAGTCTGAATAAAGCTGTGTGTATATATTACAAATAGCTGGGCATAGACCACAACAGACTCTGCTCTTTTAATTTTTTATACGCCATTTTTATAGCTCTTACTCTTTCCAACAAAACTATTTCCCACTTACTCAACAGCGTTTCCGTATTCCAGGTGGCGCTGTACAAAAGAAAATAATTTTCAGGAATCCGTTCCTCTTTTATAATTAATCTCGTTTGAGGTGCTTTTATTAGTGCGGCATTTTATTATAGAATAACAAAATTTTCCACAAAGCTAATAATTCTGTTCAAAATGAATTATTTCCGTAGGAAATGTTCACAATTATCTGCTTTTTTTTACTGTAGGTATAAAATAATTCCACTCACTATCCATGTACAACGATAGAGATAAATAAAAGAGTGTATAACAAATACATTGAAATATATATTATCTCCTTGAACAAATTTTAAATGAAATGAGTATAATTTTATATTATACTATTACTTAAAAAATAGCATTAAATTTTACCGATATATAATTAATTGTCTACTTCACAATTGTAAAAACGCCGATGACTGTATCGCCCCAATGCAGATTTTGTACATATTAATCTTGCCATTGCCACCAATTATACAAGAATGTTCTTGTAATAAAAAACACTTAATTTATATTATAAAATAACTTTAACAGAATGTCAAACACATTTATCAAAACAATTCAATTCTTTAATTTACGGTAAATCACCTTTATACAGAATAATAACAATATTCAAAATATTTAGATAAATAGCATGACTGTAAATCACACATAAACAGAATAATACAATTTTAGATATATATAACATATTTTAATATCAGTAGCGGAAACTGCAAAATAAAAATTAACCCAAGTGGTCGACTCCAGCGATGAAAAAAAAATTGACATTTATCAAAACAACTTGATATAAAAGCAAATGTGCAACCTTTGCGTCAACGTTTAAAACTAGCGCCACCTGGGCCACGTAAACGTTGAAGTCAGAAAAAGAGACATACTTTAGCGAGCAGATTTCTTACGGAGCTAGCCTAACTTAGGCCTATAGCTGGGTGTCATAATGTACAAAGACGTGAAGTGAATCCAAAACAGTTGGGAGAATTTAGTTTGGATGAAATAATAAAAAATGTTCAAGCACAAAAATACCGTGAATTCAAAAAAGTTATTGTGGAAACAATTTACCGATTTTTTTTTAAAGAACGGAATCACCACCCCGAAGAAAATACAAGAAGTGAACGGATATACTTACTGATTGGGTTTTCAATATGCGAAAAATGGATCAAGGCGTGTGTAAGAAAATGTGAATAAAAACGTTTTGGAATAATACAGCAAAATTAATTTTATAATAATTAATTATAAAAAATATGACTGTTTTGGTAGTCATATTCTTCAGTTACTGAAGAAGGTAGCTTGAGAATAGATAGAGTTTCAGAGTCGTATCGCTTTTTGGACCATTATTTACCAAACAAAAGTAGCAGTAGCTTGATACTAATATGTATCAAGATTCAAATAGACTATTCCACGTTCAAAATTCAAATTTCGCAAAGATTTTAGTTTTTTGAAATAAATATGAATAAATTATTAAAAATCAACCAATAAAACACAGATTAGATTGAATAATAATTAACATTTCAAGCTGCGAAAAGCACGAAAAGGAAACAATTGTAAGGTATTCCAGAGAAAACAAAAAATGTCTTGTGAACCATTCACATCCGAAGAATTGGAAATTATTATCTAAAGTTAGGATAAAAATACTTGAAACGAACTGCAAACGAAGTTGTATCGCTTTATAGCAGTAGCATTAGACTGGCGAGGCTGTGAGGCTTGCAGAACATTAATTTATTACTCAAAGATGAAACTGATAATAGCGGAACGCCAACTGGAAGACTCAAGTATAATCCTTTAGTTACAACAACAGCACAGGTAGTTTCGAAACAAATTTCAGAAATCAAGTGGCTTGCTCTAAATAAAGAAAAGCCTGATGATTGTTTTGTTCGGCTATTAAAAAAATAATATCAAAACTAAATATTTAACTATATAGTTAAGTTGCTAAATTGTTATATCCAACGAGGAGATAACATCAAAACATACCGATTATTTCTAGCTGTAAACAATCAAGGAAATAAGAGCCAAAATAGTCCTTCGTTAAAAAAAATATTCCAATTGGAATAAATGAAATTAGCAAATGTACCAAATCTACACCAAGAATAATTATATTAAATACAAATAAAGTATATTTTAACTTTTTTTGTAAACATATTGCTAACACTTTGACAACAATAAGTCATTAGCAATATCTGGAATTAGAAAGCAACAAATGATTAAGATAACTGGTCATACTATCGCGACATCCTTAAAACCGTATTTACAACTCAATATTAATTCATGCCAAATTAATATCAAATCCACGAGATGGTAATGTAAAAGCACCCACAAATACTGATAGGCGTTTCAGGATCTGTAGGTACTTTTACATTACTATCTCGTAGATTTGATATTAATTCGGTATGAATTAATATTGAGTAGTACAAAAAAAAATGAATTATATTCAGATTATATTCAAATATTAATATTTATAATAAGCAATGGATTATTAAATTGAATATATATAAATATATATATATACCTTATGGAATAAATAATCCTAATAAATTCAACTTGTACAAATAAAAATTGCTAGGGCAGAAAGACCCCTTGATAACAAGAAAAAATATTGGGTTAGTCTGTCCAACCCAATATTTTTTCTTGTTAAATTTGCGGTTTAGTAGAAAGAGATGGCTATATAGTAAAATGGATTTAATCACTTAAAAAAGAGCCATTCTTTTGGATTTAATAATATGAATATGTATTTATTTTTTTATCTACCAAATATAAAGTATAAGTCTAAATAAAAACAATAAATCATTAATTTTCGTGTATTACGTTTATTTACTAGTTCAAGTTAGAAAATAAAATTGTAAGATATAATAAAATTATTAGGTATTGACTGCTTAGTTATTTGAATACAGAATTTAGTGAAATCCCTGAAATTTTCATTGCACAAGTTTTTATTAGCAAAAATATAATTTGAAATTTGCTGTAAATTTGATCGATTTTCATTGTTTTTCGTAATTGTTTTTTACACAAACTAAACATTAAAATAATTTTTAATTCATCTGACGAAATTCCTGCTTATTTTAAGATTTCTTTAATGTATAATACAATATTTTTCATTGATCATATTAGCAATCTAACTCGAATTAGTGATTGCCAATATTTATATAGCTATCTCTTTCGTCTAAATCGCATCCTTAAGTAAATATAAATGTATATATAAGCTTATGTAATATTGTCTGATTAAAGATGTTTGTATATTTTTCAAAATAAATTATATTGCTTTAGAAAAATATGGACCAGAATTAAAAAAAAGTATTTTTACTTTATATTATTATTTATAAATATAATTCATTCGGTAATATTAAAGCGTAATCACTTTGACTTTAACTGATGTGGATTGTGAAAGTGGCACTTATTGAGCCGTGAAATTGTTGTGGAGGAAAGAAAGCAAAAAGCGACTAATAATCTGAAATTTATCTGCCATTAGCGTTCGAATGCCAAGAGGAATGTCCACAATGTCATTGTGTAATTCGCGTGTGGCATTTTTCAAAGAGAGCGAAACCGACTTAATTGGATTGGAAAGGAATAAATCAACGTGAAACTTGTACGATCTATGCAAATTGCTTAATTGCGGTGATTTTAATTAGAATAATTGATTGTTACGTATTAGTTCTCATGTATTATTTTTTATTTATGTATGAAATGCTTTTATATATATACACATATACAGAGAGGTTTTTTTATCAGTATACATTAGGTGAAGTGTATACCTGCAAAAAACGCGAGTCAAACGCATTGAACCGATTAATGTGTGTATGTTTAGTTGACTACTTGGCATATGTGTGTTCGGTTGCGTGTTATAGGCAACTAAACACACATACATTAATGCATTTGACTGGCGTATTTTGCAGGTATACATAGGGGAAATGTATACCTGATAAAAAAAGCTCTCTGTATATATATATATATGTATATATATATATATATATATATAGATCTTTATTTAGACTATACAGATAATTTTAATTAATTTAATAATTACTATACATATAGGTGTTGGTCTGTCTGGGCTATCGATGAGACGTCTTTCTGTCCTGAAAATGCTTTTATTATTTTTTTAAATGTAATTCATCTCACACTGAAAAATTGAGAGGTAGATATAACGATGTTACATAAGGTTAAAAAAATAAAAATCAATGTATCAAAGATATTTGATATTTATTGCCAAATATGAAAACAACATTTCAATTTCAATTTACTTTATTAACGGAATCACCATTTCCAAATTACAATTATAATTACATTTCCTAATTATAAGAGAACACTAAGCTTAAAAAAAAGAAATTGTCAAATTAAGCATAGCATGATTAATATAACAAAAGTAACAATTAATTTATAATGTTAACGAATTATATAGTTTATTTTTTTAATTTATCTGTGAGTTTACAAATAAAGCTGTTCATTATTATTAATTATTTTTAAATATTATTAATTTTGATTTAAGGGTGGACATACTTTTTCAACGTTTAAATTATATTTCAAGTTATATGTATTAACTTTATGTAAATTGCACATATTTTTGATTTCAAATAATTATTTATAATAATAAAAAAACAACAAAAATTCACTATTAATGCAATGTTTTATTTATGTCCATACAGCAAAATCTTATGAAAAATAATAGGAAAATCTAGTTGTTGGTGACTGTTAAGGTTTTTTTTTTTCTTTTTGTGTTTATATTTGCGTTTAAAGTGTTTGTATTTAAATTTAGTTAGTAATACATATAAAATTATTGCATTTTTAATGTATGTCTTATATTTGTAAAAATGGTATATTCCGTTAAATAAATAAAATGATTTATTCATGTAGTCACAGTTATTTAAATAAATTAAATAAAAAGAATTTGAAAATAAATTGAAACGAATTTATTTTCAAATTCTTTTTATTTACTCATTGTGCTTACACACTATAATTTGTAATTGTTAGTCTTAAGTTATCCTGTAATAAGATCTTCTGATCTGTTGGATAATAACAATAAATTATTTTCCGTTTAATTACTGTGACATTATGACTTATGAGTAATATCATAAACTTGCACTAAATTAATTTTTGTGGAGAGTAAATTAAAAAACCTATAAATATTTCTTAAAAAAATCCATAAGGATGCAGGAATAAAATTGATGAAATTAAATACGGAATATTGAAAATAATTAATTCATAAATTATTTCCTCTTTAGCTACCGTGACATTTGAATTAAATATTTTCGATCCAAAAATTGTTTAATCTTTTTTTATAAATCATTGTAAAATAGGTTCCAGACGAATATTTTTATCATTATATGTCCGAAATTGTAAATTGTGAACTTAGTTAGTAATTGAGCAATCGAAGATTGAATTTGAATTGTAAAATCACTTGGGATAAAGATGTTCAAAGTTTATGTTGAATAGTTGACTTATTTGTGTATTATTATTTTTGATGATTTATGTAAATGTTTACAGTTTTTGTAGAAAGGAGATTTCCGTAAATAAATGAATTAATTAAAAAGACGGAAGCTGTGATGCAGGACCTTGTATAAAAGAAATTTAAAAAAATATTTAGAAAAAAAGGATTTATTCATTTTTATTTATTCACAGTTAATTAAATAAAAGAAATTTTAAAATAATTAATTAATAAATTATTTCCTCTTTAGTTTTACGTAACTTTCATTCTTTTGCATTAAATATTTTCGATTCAAAAATTGTTTCATTGTATAATATGTCATTGTTATGCAACATTAAATGTCCATTATTGAACATTTTTTAAAGTACTTATGCAACATAAGTCAAAATATCACAGTAGCTAAAGAGGGAATAATTTATTAATTATTTTTATTTAGTTTATTTAAATAACTGTGATCAAGTCAATAAATCCTTTTTTTGTCTAATATAAAATCGATTATTCCTGTATCCTTCTTATATTGCATTTACAGAGTTTTTCAATCGCATTTTCTTATTGATCAAATTATATTCACTATATCTCAAAAAAAAAAAAACACTTTTACTGTGTCAATTATATGTCAAAGAATTTAAATGGGAAACATATTTCAGATAAGGGGAAATTTGATATAAAATACAATTGAAAAACTCTGTATTTACATAAGCATCGCAGTTCAAAAATCAATTTCGCAATGCCAATTCCATTCGCGACGTTCACCGTATGCAACTATTGATACCGTTGTATTTTTTGTTGTTGTTGCATTCGCACAGGAACGAACACGCTCGAGGAGTGAGCGACGTGTGCTCGCTTGTTCTTTCGCACACGGCGAAATTTAAATCGCGTCTCCCTCTCCCGCCCACGAACACCACCGCTATCGACTCGCTCGATGGCCACCAAGCAGTTCAGCGTTTCGCCGCCGTGGCGCTGCCTCCCGATGGCTCGTTACTCCGTCCTTTTTTTTTCCAGTCGACCCATAAACACGCAGGATCGAAAACTGTTTCGACACTGTTTTCGTTATTAGATATTGTTGTTGTTCAATTAATCAAACTTTTATAAATCAAGATTTTATGTTCAATTCAAAATAAATTTACATATTTTATTCACATAATTTCGACCTTATTGCTATTAATTTGTTGTCATTTCGGAGAGCTTTGATATTATACGACAATTATACGACAATTATACGACAATTGTGTTTCATGGAAGATTTCCTGGACCACGTCGGACTCCAAGATAGGAATCTAGATACAATTTTTTAGGTTGTTAATAAATTGTATTTTTTAATTTTTTGGATATTCACTTAGTTTATTACAATTATATTTTATTTGTTAAGTTTTGTTATTTTTTGGTAAACTCACTCTTTTATAAGTATAAATATGGTATAATTTGTTAAGTGCTGTTATTATTGCTATTTGTATTTAATTTTCTATGTACGTAAGAGGAATCTTGTTAAATAAATAAATTTAAAAAAATAATCACAATTTTTAAATTTTGCAATTGAATATAAAATATTGAATAAATGGAAATATTTCGAACCCTTAGATAAATTAATTTAAATCCCAATAAGAAAAATGTAGCAACCAACAGTTTTGTTCATTACATCTAGATAAATCAAACTCTATATTTTTCAAACCAATTCATTTTTCCTCGTTTATTCAAATCTGTCTAAAATCATTGGTTCGTCATTATTGAGCCTTTTATTACAAGAGTTTAAATCGATGTGATTTATTACAACTATTTTATGGTGAGATGGATATTGTATCTCACCATAAAATTTTTGTAATAAATCGATGTGTTTAAACATATTTGATATCGAGACCTAAACTCACTAAATAGAACTAGAAACTCCAGAAAGAACTGATAATAGAATTAATAACTCAAAAAATTTATAATATCACTAGAAACTCCAAAAAAAAAAAAACGAACGATTTTGCCATAGAATTTCAAAAAGAACTGATGATACTATTAGAAACTTCAGATAGGATTAGAAATACCATTATTAACATAACAATTTCAGCCATTTATCTGACGAATGAAATTGAATTGATAAATAGTGAAATAGTTTTGATATATATGGACATCAATTGATATATGGGGAAATATATTATCACAGCTATAAATCTCTAGGGATTTATAATCACCAGAATTTCGCATTAAAAACTAAAGAAAAAAGAACTAATGATATCTTAAAAGAATTGACAATACCATTACAAACTCCAAAACGAACTGATAATACCATTAGAAACTCCTCGATCGGAAAACACACGACCTACCATTCGTACCACCTTAACGCCCCATCGCTCCTTTTGAACAACTGTTTGGCCAATCACCTCTCAGGTAGGTGTACCTCTCACCCTCATGGCCGACGAGATCATTCGCATAAATCATCGGCTCGGCATACCTAGGTGAGATAAAAAAAGGAACGAGACGTACGGCCATCATGGCAAGTCGAGCGGTACCAACTGTCCCCGTTGAAAAGACACCAAGCGCGTTACTAATGCGTTCGGCCGCGCCGCAGGAAGGTCGTTTTGGGTACGTGAGCGGAAGCCGGGATTGGATTTGCTTGATAATTATGGTTCGTTATTTAAAGAAAGTTTTTGATATTAGATTTATTAGGATTTACAAAAAAAGGAAAATACACATGTGTTATTTATTTAATTATTGAAGTTGTTATGATTATCGCTTATCATTAGCAATTTGAATGTGACAAGAAATGAAATCGAATAAATTTCGAAGATACTCACTTAATTTTGACATTTTTTTTATGTATAGAATATTTGATTGATAGGAAATACAAATATGAGATATTCTGATACAATTTTTGCTTCCAGTTTTTATCCCTAATTATTAACTAATAGAAAAGAGACGAGATGAAGCGAAATACAACAAATAACAAAACAACACGGCGCTTGTGTGGGAAAAAAATAACTTTAAAAATTTACAAACTATTTTAATGCTGTTCACGACTGATCGAGTTGATTAATATTATCAATTTGAAAGTAACAATAAAAGAAATCGAATGGATAAATCGAAATCTAATCATTTCTTTGATGGAATATTTAAAATAATGTTTAACATATAGTATTACTATAGATATTCCACAAAAATTCTCTCTTCAATTCTGAAGTAACAATAATAAAAAACAAATGTATAAAAATTAATAAAATAGCGTTTCGTTAATCAGAGAAAGTTTTTAATATAATATTTCTTGGGATGGGGAAGGTAATTGCAAAAAGAAGGAAGGAAATATACAAATATGTAATTAATAATTGCAGTTTGGAAGTTTTTCTAATGAATAGGTTTTCACTTGATTTGTTTTACTAAAAAAATGTATTATTCTGTTTATATGTGAGTTAGAGTCATGCTATTTATCTAAACATTTTTGAATATTGTTATTATTCTGTATAAATTTATCGTAAATAAATGAATTGAAATGAAATGAAATAATACAAATTATTAATAATTTATAAAGGAAAGAAAAAAAAATTCTCTTGAAAATGGGCTAATAACCCGAAACTAGTCGAGAATTTAAAGTTATTCAATTTAATCTGTGTTTTATTGGTTGATTTTTAATAATTTATTCATATTTATTTCATACAATATGAACTACCAATGTCTAAATATTAAAACCATTAATTATATTAAAGAGAAAATCTTTATTTTATTGTTAAATAGTTTCTCTTTGATCACTTATTCCATAATAGTAATATTAATAATATTTATCAAACAATTGGTTTGTTTGATAAATATTATTAATTAATTTAGAAAATCAATATATTAGTAAAAATGTTTAACCAAGTGGCCAATGAGAAATCCATCGTTTTTTTATCATATTTCTGTAATCAATGGACTATGGCAAAAAATAATTGTATGCTATAATGTAGAATAGAGGGTAAAGTGTGGATCCTTGTGGAATCTCATACTGCTAATAATAGACGTATTTAGAGTCGAAAATTGGGTTTCGACCTAAAATTTAACTTTATAATATATGCATGAAGAGGTTTTTTTTAAAGTTCATGAATATTTACCTCGTGCTAATATATTTTTTATACAATAGACAGTTTTTGGTTAAATTTACAACACAAATAAATAGCATTATTATATTATGTAATTTAAAATATTCAGACTAAATTAAATGCAATATTTATATAAAAGTTGATAGTTTAAAGTATTTCCTCGCAAATAGTTTCCTATGCTAAAGATAAAAGTAGGAAGATAAAGTTTAAGCCTTCTTTAATCCGTTGAACCCCTAAAATCCATTACTGGTTACGGCTATGTAAAGGTATATTTATTAAAATTTAAAATATTTCCATTTTATTATTACGATATTTTGAATTTATTTCAGTCTTGCTTTTTTGCAAAAACATCAAATGTAAAACGTTGTCTTCATAAGTTTTGCATTTGTTTATTACGATATTTTGAATTTATTTCAGTCTTGCTTCTTTGCAAAAACTACAAATGTAAAACTTTGTCTTCATAAGTTTTGTATTTGTAGTTTTTGCATAAAAGCAAGACTGAAATAAATGCAAAGTATCGTAATAAATTGAAAATTAAAAGCAATAATAGGGAAATAGTCTTTATTTACAAAATAATTACACTGGAGTGATTCTATTTATACAGAGTTTCTCAAAATTACCGAAATACCTAAATAATTCACAAACAGTAACTTATTTAAAAAATAGTTTCAAATAAAATTTACTTGGATGTAAAACAAACTCGATTAAAGAAAACATATTTATAATAAATTAAAAACGATGCAAGCGCCACCTTTTGCCTAATTAAATGTTAAAACATATTTAGTTAAAAATCTCACAGTTCAATCTGCAAGAGTACTATAAAAAATAATTCTGTATGTTTTGAATAAATTTCATATAAATAAAATAAGTCAAAATTCTACAACTTCTTCAAATTAATGAGGGAGACTTTTGTTTAAAGTCCTAAAACCCTCCTCTGATTATGCCCATATTAAGGATAAAGGTGGGACGACAAAGTTTTACCTTAGTAGTTTTTGTAAATAATGATAATTAAAAAGTTCGGAATAATACAGTTGAGAAAAATAAATAAGCTGGAATTAAATAATTTTTTTATAAACATTGAGTATATACAATAAAATGAGTTTTGGGCTATCGTCCTTTTGCCATGGGAATATGTATTTATATAATTTATTGATCTCGCCAATATTAGTTACTTATAGCATTTTTGTATTTTTTTTTCTCTTTCTTTTTAGTGTAAAGCGGAATGTTCTACTAACTGTAATTATTTATATTGTATATGTTATTATATATTTTTTATAATATTGAAAAAGGAGAAATCCGTAAATTAATTAATAAATAAATTTAATTTCATGGTTCGTCTTCTAAATAAATAAAACTACTGCAGGAATAATATAAGAAGTAATTCGTTTCTATAAGCATGTTTTTTTTTTTCAATAATTTTAATTTAATTAAATAAGCGTAACTAATAATATAAAACATCTAGAAATTAAACACAAATATTTTTAGGGCAAATTCCCAAGGAATAATTTTGTTTCATTTTTTGTTGTTGTTTGCTTTACGTGAAGATTTAAACTAAACTTCGAATAATTTTATTTCAATTTTTTGTTGTTGTTTGAGTTACGTGAAGATTTAAACTAAACTTCGAATAAAAACACTAACACTTCAAAATATTTTTTTTATTTATTTTGCTACAAATATTCATTGCCTTAAAAAAATATTTTTTTAAATACAATATTTCATGTTTTAAATTCACAGTTCAATACTATAAAAATATGTGCATTCTAATTTTTTATATATCATTCAAGTATTATAAAAAAGTTATTAAATTATTAATGAACGCCTGGAAAATTAAAGAAGCAATTATATTTAAAAAAAATACATTGTGTTTATGGATTCTGATTGGAAAACTCAATGGTTAAACTTGATCAAGTAGTCTGAATATTTTAAATTACATTAGGAATATTGCTATTTATTTGTGTTGTAGATTTAACTAAAAACTGTCTATTGTATAAAAAATATATTAGCACGAGGTGAATATTCATGAACTTTAAAAAAAAACCTCGTCATGCATATATTATAAAGTTAAATTATAGGTCGAAACCCAATTATCGACTCTAAATACGTCTATTCTTAGTAGTATGGGATTCCACAAGGATCCACACTTTACCCTCTAGTCTACATTATAGCATACAATTATTTTTTGCCATAGTCCATTGATTACAGAAATATGATAAAAAACTATGGATTTCTCATTGGCTACTTCGTTAAACATTTTTACTAATATATTGATTTTCTAAATTAATTAATAATATTTATCAAACAAACCAATTGTTTGATAAATATTATTAATGTTACTATTATGGAATAAGTGATCAAAGAGAAAGTATTTAACAATAAAATAAAGATTTTCTCTTTCATATAATTAATGGTTTTAATATTTAGACATTGGTAGTTCATATTGTATGAAATAAATATGAATAAATTATTAAAAATTAATCAATATATCTATTAATGTAAATATCCATAGAAATTTTAATAAAACAAATTTTAAATTCTCTTAAAAATGGGCTAATAACCCGAAACTAGTCGAGAATTTAAAGTTATTGAATCTAATCTCTGTTTTATTGGTTGATTTTTAATAATTTATTCATATTTATTTCATATTTATTCAGCAATTTTTACAGTCAATCGGGATCATTCTGTATAGACTGTAATTATGAACTTGGCATATACGTTAAACTTTACGTTTTGTCTTACAGAATAGCCCCGAATAATCTTTTAATTTACTATAGAAATTTATTGCTATTTTTAATATTTAATTTACGTAATGTTAAGTATTAAAGAATCGATTTTCACAAATCCATTCGCAATCGAACGTGAACAAATAAAATCCGACTGGAATTCGCAAAGACGTGAACTCGCTCGAATAAAATCCACACTTTCTCTTAATGCCTCGCATTAGACTCAATTAAATAACAATCCATTATGCGAACGCATTAATTACATTAATCAATGCAAATTTAGTAACAAAAAAAATCATACAAATTATAACATTATTCAAACTCCCGCAATTACTTAATTGCTTACATTATCATAAATCAACGTTGCTGCATTTTTCCTTTTGCTCGCTTTTCGTATGTTTCTTAAAAAAAAGAGGCAAACGCCTATTACCCCCACACAAGGGGGTAATTAAGCAAACGGTGAATGCGGTGAATACAGTGAACATTTTCCCCTACCTGAGTTTTTCCATCTCTATTTCTCTCTCACTCTCTGTCTCTACTTTTCTCTCGTTCTCTTTCCCTCTCTATCTCTCTCTCTCTGTATCTCCCTGTATGAGAGAAAATTCTCGTCTAGACAGAGAGAGAGAGACTCTCTTTTTTCTTTTTTCTTTCGTTTTCTCTTGTTATCTCTGCATTTTTCTCTCATTCTTTCTCTTTTCCTCTCGTTCTCTCTCGTTCTCTCTCTTTCTTTCTCTCATTCTCCCTCTTTCTTTCTGTCGTTCTCTCTCTCGATTTTGCTCTCGTTCTATCTTTCTCTTTTTCTCTCGTTCTCCCTCCCTCTCTTTTGCTCTCGTTTTCCCTCTCTTTATTTTTCTCTCGTTGTCTGTGGGTGTCTTTTTTTTTTGGTTACGAAAAGAGTAAACATGAAATACGAATCGATGGTTTTATCGCTTCGGACAGTTGAAGGCTGTTACAGCAGATGGCGTGGTCGTTCAGTTTGTGAGCGTTCGAAAATGATAATCGATTTAATTGAAATTCAGCGTTGATTCGGTTGAATTAAGTTGTGCTCGATTTGTATTTTTGTGATTGATTTTGATTTATTTGAAGTGAAAATATTTATATTTGAAATTTTCGCTTCTAATAAATCGAAATCAATTACAATAACACACATCGAGTACAATTTAATTCAACAAAATAATAAAAACAACGCTGAATTTCAATTAAATCGATTAACGTTTTTAATCGATTTAATTGAATTATTTATTTAATAATTATATTAGATGAGCAAAGTCGATCTTTCTTGTCACAGCAAAATGAATTATATGACAATTTTATTAATTTTATTTATAATATTAATATTGAGAAGTGTCACGTATTTATAAATAAACTCCAATTTATTATTTATTAAATTTATCTACTTAAAATTGATTATTCAGAAATATTCGTTTACTAAATTCACTCAATTTTGATAAACACTACTAATTATTAAACACGATATAAATATTAATGTAACGCTAGTGGCTGAAAGACCTATAATCGATAACCATGTAGTAAGAATATTATATAAAATATATTGTATTATATATATATTCAATGACCCTTTCTACCAATATGGGTGTAGGGTATATATTTTATTATACTTAATGTAAATTTTACAATAAAGATGATATAACTAACTAACTAACCATCTTTATTCAAATGTGTATACGTATGTACAATAATATACAAAAATTAGAATTATATACTGTAGATGAATCGGCTATCGACCGGAGGTCTTTCAGCCAAGATGATATATATAAAGCTATTTATTATAATAGATTATTATTGTTATAATAACTAGATTTATTTTGATCTGATGCGGTAGATTATTATTTTAATCAATATCATAAAATTATATATATATGTATATATATATATAACATCTTTATTTCTGCAGACAATTTTATATTCAATAAATAAACAAAATAAAATTCTTATAATATGTTATACGTTATCCTTAGAAAACGGCTATCGACCATCGGTCTTTCTGCCTTCATAAAATTATTATGAGCGGAAAAATCTAATATTTTCATAGTTAAATACGAAGTAATCTATTAGTCTAAACTCACACACCCACGTATTTCTTATTTGATGGATATTTATGAGGTGTAGTCCGGCGCATCCACCATAGATGCAGCATTATTGGTGTATGTACACTTCAGTAATTATGTAGAGATGATTCGAATCGAAAATATTCGCGCGATATATTCATTTTCTTTCACATTTTCTTTTATGTATTAAAAACATCCAATTTTTAAATACTAAATAACTAATTCGCCCGTAATTGTATTTCTCCTTCCACAGCCCCCTCCCCTCAAAAAATGACTTACATCATACTCTCCTTTACTTGCACTTGCTTCTTTACAGTAATCGAATGATTGTTACGCAATCCGATAATTCCGTTGGGAAAATCAATGTGTGTTGTGCAACCTTTCCTCGTTCTTTTCTATTTCAGGTATTTGCTCTCTTTGCGGCAACCGGAGAATTGATTAAAAAGCGAGATAGAGGAATGTTGCAATCAATCGCGGAAAGAATTCATATGGGTGGAGATTTCCTTTTAAGTTAGTTGAGTTATTATTTACGACGTTTTATTAAAATATCTTTGAGCAAAGGGCAAAGTCGAGTATGGATTTTCAGATAATTCTCTCCTTTGACGTAAATTAACAAACCGATGAGAAGTTAGCCATAACTTTTTCAGCCCCTATTAATTGATAAATTCAATAAAGCGATATTTTACGGGTCAGGAATGTTTTCCATTGGACTATACTGTGTAATAGGAGTACATATTAAGCAGTTTAAGCTGTATCTTACTCGTTTTAATGAAAACTTGAAGTTTTTATTAAAATTATATTGCGTGATTTTCACTAATATTTCAAAGGAGAAAATCACCCTGTTAGGCCTACCTTTGAGGATGTTTTCTATATTGGGCTATTAAGAGGAAAAGTTGAAGAGTATTTTAAAGTAATACAATTGTAGTGGCATCTTAAATCAAAAAAATGACACTTTCTTGAAAAATCGGTCGACGAAATCGTACATGAAAATTTCAAAGTGGAAAATCACCCTGTTAGGCCTACCTTTGGGTATAGTTTCTATATTGGGCTGTTAAGAGGAAAAGTTGAAGAGTATTTTAAAGCAATAAAATCGAGTTTTCATTAAAACGAGTAAAATATAGCTTAAACTGCTTAAAATGTACTCCTATTACACAGTATAGTCCAATGGAAAACATTCCTGACACGTAAAATATCGTTTTAGGGCCGTTTTACACACACAAGAATTCTCGCATAAATTCATAATATAATTATATATAGAAAAATATTATAAGTTTGCGCATGTGCATTACAGCGATTTTTATAATATATTTCTTGCGAGAATTCTCGCGAGAAATATATCGAACATGTTCAAAATAATCTAGAAAAGAATTATATAAAACAGTCTCCCAATAATGTTAAGCAATAGCATACTATATAATGGCGCGTCTGCTTGTATTGGACGACTGTAAAAACAATCTGCTCTGCTTATTTCCACAATAATTATTTGCTGTGTAAAACAGGAAAAATATTTTTATATATATAATTATAGCAAAACTTTTATATATAATTCTCGCACAACTTTCTGCGAGAATTCTTGTGTGTGTAAAACGGCCCTTATTGAATTTATAAATTAATAGGGTTACCACCATCTATGGCTGAAAAAGTTATGGCTAACTTCTCATCGGTAATTAATAAAAAAGTGTAGATTTCTTTTTAAATTAATTTTGTTATTATTCCAAAGTTACACTGCAATAGTTCAGATTCAAATTTGCCACTAAATCTTACCGGTTCAGAAACTTTATAAAACTCGCTATCGCATGTAGACTTGACACTAGGCTTTATCAGTTCAGTTCAGAGATCTCTTTAAGCTCGTTTTCGTTCGCAAACTTGACAATAAGCTCCACTCCAGGGCCCTGACACTAAGCTTTAGCAATCTAGGATACCTATAAAGCTTACTATCGTTCGCAATCTTACCAGTCCAGGACTTTTATTAAGCTAAAAAAAATAAAATAAGTTTTTTTTAAAGAAACACCCTTTCTGGTAAGTTTTTATATATCCTTGTTAATTGTTGAGGCTTCTACTTTGTTATACATTGTAATTCAATTTAAATAAATGAAATACTTTTTTACTTTGTTTGTATAACTCGGATTGATTTTATTGTAAAATCAATTCGAGTTATACAAACAAAGTAAAAAAGTGTTTCATTTATTATTTATTACTCGGATTGATTTTACAATAAAATCAATCAGAGTTATACAAACAAAGTAAAAAAGTATTTCATTTATTAAAATAGTTTTTATATATTCAATTTGACATAAATATTAAGCAATGCAGGTTAAACATGTGATATTTAGTGAATTTAATCACATTGTAATCAAAACTTTTGCAATTATACATCGGTTTTAGAAATCAATGAATTTTTAAATTCTAAACACATTTAAAATTCTACAGTTTTTCTCTAAAATAAAAATGGGAAGAAGGAACCCAATTTTTATTGCATTTTTGATATCAAATATACTTCCTTTGAAATTAATTGAAAAGTGAAGTGATATTAGCTTTCATAATTCGAGAAGTCTATATCTCAATATTGTAAATATTGTGCATAAGAAATAAGAGATGTATACTAAATTTAAACGGGAGGTTTTAGAAATAACCATACGGGAAAACGGCTACCGTATGGTTATTTCTAAAACTTCCCGTTTAAATTAAGTATATGTTTCTTATTTCTTATACACAATATTTGAAAATAATTGTTATTGAAAAAAACTATGATGCAATGTTTGCACAAACCTGTTGATTGTTTTATGTTCTTCTAAACAAATTGACACTGTGCTTTGCCAGTCCGGAACTCTTATGAAGCTCACTGCCATTGGTAAACCTGACACTAAGTTTTATAATTCTAGAAATAAGTGAAATATATGGTGTTATTGAATATAGTTTAATCGTAATTAATAAATCAAACATTTTTTTTGTATTTAGCAAAAATTAGTTAATATATGGTATTTAGTTTATTATTATTTACAATGGATGGTTATTTAAAATGTATTTATTCAAAGCTTACCTCAAAAGAGGATAAATAGAGGATAAATAAATAGATGAGAAATGTGTAGAATTAAATACTCAAAATTCAACACATTTCTCATCTCAGAGGATAAATAGAGGATAAATAAATAGATGAGAAATGTGTAGAATTAAATGCCCAAAATTCAACACATTTCTCATCTCAGAGGATAAATAGAGGATAAATAAATAGATGAGAAATGTGTAGAATTAAATACTCAAAATTCTACACATTTCTCATCTCAGAGGATAAATAGAGGATAAATAAATAGATGAGAAATGTGTAGAATTAAATACTCAAAATTCTACACATTTCTCATCTATTTATTTATCCTCTATTTATCCTCTTTTGAGGTAAGCTATTTTTGATCTTTTTAATATGTATTTACAAACAAGGTTAAAAGTATTTTGCATTCAACTTTGCACGTAAATATATGTATAATAACATTTATTTAAAAACAAGGATTGCAGGGATATAAATTATAACAGCGATTGAAGTTGTTAGGTAATTACATGTATTTATTTTTTTAAGGAAGTCTCATAATTATACAAAATTATTATATAATTCAAACGTCATTATATATATATTTTAACCTTTTCCAATTGCATAATTACCCACATAATTTACCTCGCAACACGATTTCGTGCGCGTTTTCCGTTTATTTATTCATTTATTTTTCTCGATAGAAACACCGGCAATTTTCGCAAACCGTCTGTATTTTTTTTGTCCTGCTTGTATTTATTTATTATTATTATATTCCGCGAAAAGCAGTTGTAAGCAAATGGCGTCCCGTTTCGTCGTGCATTGCATTAACTCACATATTTACAGTCATCGAAGGCGATTTGCAAGGGAATCGCCGTCTTTCGCTCGGCCGCGACTAAAAATAATCCTGCCGCGGTTCGCATAAAATTTCCACATATCTCAAAAAATTAGCGTCAACGCTAAGTGCCCACGTTCCTGTTGCCGGCCTGAAATCATAATGAGAGAATAAAGATGAATAAAAAAGGATGTGGAACAAATGTAGGGAGGGAATAAAGAAATAATTTTTAATTGATTCGCGTTTCGGATTAAAGTAATCAGCGTATTTCAGCATCGGTGTGGATTTTGTTGTGTGTTCGGAATTAATTCCTGTTAATTATTTCATTACGAATTTTAATCTTCTTTATGTTGGTTGTAGGTTGTGGAGACTTTAATTATTTAAGTAAAAGTATATAATTGTCCTTTCTCCTACTTATTTTTTTTATTGAACTAGATATAGTTTCCGAAATATATCTAGTTCGATTTAATAAAAAAAATTAAGTAGGAGAAAGGACAACTATTTTTATTTATTTAATTAACGGAGGCCATTGCATATAGTAACATACATACATGAAAAAAATAAGAATAATTATAATAATAAAATAATACAATTAACAATACACATTTTAAAACAAACTATTTGGCACTAAGTGTATTTCGCAAAAAACCTACAGACTCTAATTTTAATATTTAAAATTGTAATAAATATTTAAATCTAGTGGTTCGTAGCCCAGACAGTCTAACACCTACATGTATTGTAATTATTTACGTTATATTGTTAAAATTTTCTGTGTAGTCTGAATAAAGTTGTGTGTATATAATAAGAATTAACTATTCTTACAAAGTTCTGCATTCCTCGTATTTTTTTAAAAACTAATGCAACTGATTCAGATAATACATATAGTATATAAACCCGACACCAATTGGTAAAAGGGGACATCGATTACATATATATATATATATATACATACATAAACATCTTTATTTCTGAGATTGGAATACACAGTTACAATACAATATTTAACAATACACTAACGTTCACAATATAATTCCAACTCTGAAACTGGCTATCGACCAGTGGTCTTTCAGCCTATATATACAGGGTGTCTCAGCGTGCGCGCCGAGTAGTTTTACGGCTAAATGGTTTATTTTTTTCAAAATCGGCTTTCGCAGGCGTATGTAGGTCTATTAGGACCACATTTTAAAATTAGTATCAAATATACAGGGTGTTCCACAAAAGCATGGCGTATCATAGTTATATTTTTTCTAATGGAATGACCCATATTTTATATCTTTTTCAGATTCTACATCAAAAATAAAGTTAACTTTCATAATATGTTCATATGCCTAAACCTAATAACTTTTGAAATATTTAAATATTTTTGGAAAAATTGACGTTTCGAAAAAAAATCATAACTCTCAAATGGATGAATGAAAACAAATGAAATTTTGTGTCAGTATATCTGACTAATGGGTGAATATTTAAGACTATTAAGAGGAATTTCAAATCTTAAGATGTTTTGATAATTCAACATATCTCCAGAAGCACATTCAAGGTTAAATTTCGTGCTTATTTTAAATGGCACACCATATATCTAATAGGCCTATCTTATAGGAAATTGTATTGTCTTTCAGAAAGTATAAAGGTATTCTACACCTAAACCTAATAGTTTTCAAGATATATCCATTTTTGTTAATTTTCATCATTATCATTATTATTTTAATATGGCAATGTAACATAAAGCGCCATCTATTGCTTAATTTAATAATTATTATTGCCAGTTATTCTAATAGGCTTTTGTTTATAAACAAATTTAATTGACACATTCGTATTATTACTAACAATTGAAAAAATAATGTTCCTTTAAATGAATTAATTAACATGATTCTAATAATAATGTAATGTTATTAAGATTGTCTCTTAGTGTAAAAATGTTCTTTGATGGAAGACATCCTAATAAGAAGACTGTAGAGGAAGTTTTAAATACATTCAAAACTGTAGGCAGTATGAAGTATTTGAAAAAAAAAACTACCTTGATACAGTAACTAATAATGAGGAGACACAATTACAAGTTTAATTCCATTGAATATTCGCCAAAAAGGTGGTTTAATAAGCAATGAATTGGAAGAATACATGGAAAGCAGAATTAATAATACATTTAGATCAATTATACCTAATATGCTGAGAAATGTCAAAATATCATTTAAAATAAAATTGAATTATGTATTCAATGGTAGTATTTTTGAAAATTTATTATAAATTACTTTTAATTCTATTTCGTCAATTTATTTGATGTTGGGTCAACTGACTTTATTTATAAACAATAACTAAACTCTTGCCTTTATAGAATAATAATAATAAATATTATATTGAACAATAGATGGCGCTTTGTATCGACTTTCCATGTTATGAATAATAAATATTATGTCAAAAGTTAACGAAAATGCATATATTTTGAAAACTATTAGGTTTAGGTAAACAATATCTTTATACTTTTTGAAAGACAATACAATTTCCTAAAAGATAGGGCTATTAGATATAGGGTGTGCCATTTAAAATAAGCATGAAATTTTACCTTGAATGTGTTTCTGGAGTTACGTTAAATTATCAAAACATCTTAAGATTTTAAATTCCTGTAAATAGCCTAAAATATTTACCCATTAGTCTAATATACTGGTACAAAATTTTATCTGTTTTCATTCATCTATTTGAGAGATATGATTTTTTTTCGAAACGTCAATTTTTCCAAAAATATTTAAATATTTCAAAAATTGTTAGGTTTAGGCATATGAATATATTATAAAAGTTAACTTTATTTTTGATGTAGAATCTGAAAAAAATATAAAATATAGGTCATTCCATTAGAAAAAATATAACTATGATATGCCATGCTTTTATGGGACACCCTGTATATTTGAAACTAATTTTAAAATGTGGTCTTAATAGACCTACATACGCCTGCGAAAGCCGATTTTGAAGAAAATAAACCATTTAGCCGTAAAGCTACTCGGCGCGCACGCTGAGACACCCTGTATATATATATATATATATTTAAAAAATAATGTTTTACAATCGTTTTATCCTCGTCGGATTTTTTTTTGAAAATTATTTTTTAATACATATACTATATATATAATTTTCAAAAAAAATCCGACGAGGATAAAACGATTCTAAAACATTATTTTTTAAATAATCGTGGCGGTGTAATTAAAGCAGAAGGAGAAGGAATTGGAATTCGGCACGCAAATCGGGCGGCTGGGTTTATTTTTATTCGCTTCGTTATTGTTTGACCCGCTGAGGAAGGCGTGTGGGTCGCGTGGCAAATCCGTCCGTCACCATCTGATGGAATAAAACAATGACTCGGTCATTATCTCGGCCGCGGCAATTTTTATGACCCACTTCCTTCCCCACCGCCGCTGCGGGTTATATCCACGTCTGGAATAAGCAAAAAAAAAAACTCCCTCCGGATTTTAAGCTCACTAACAGCGGTGATTGGAGACGAAGAAAGTTTCTCGCACTTTTAAGATTAATATTTAATTTTATATTAGTAATAAAAGCGATGGAAATTACTTACTTTTCTTATTTATTTGAGCACTAACTAAAACCAAACTTTGGTGTCAATGGATATACCTAGGTATTTGCACATCGTGAATCGTATTATGGGGACATTGTTAATATTAATTGTAAAAAGGTGCTTTTCCGTAAATAAAGAATTGATTAATAAATTAATTAATTAATGGAGAATGGAGAGCTTTGGAGACGGTGGAATGGTAAGAAGAGTTAAATCTTATTGGGGTTAATGGCGATTCTCTATTTTACAGACTGTATCTTTATTGTATCGATCAGCTTTTGTACAGTACTCAGAACTTTTGGAATAATTGGGTATTATTGCAATAATTGGAACAGTCTTTAGGAAATTAGCGTATTGTGATTATTTAGGTGGCGAAACAAACAATCTCGATACCCCCAAAAACTGTTCCAATTATCGCAAAATTTTTCTTCTATCTTTATTGAGATATGAAGAGCTGATTGCTCAGCCTAATATCCCAACATCCCAAAGGCTGTTTCAATAATCGCAAAAATATTCTCAAAATTTTTCCTCTATTTTTATGGAGATATGAAGAGCTGATTGCTCAGCCTAATATCCCAGCATCCCAAAGGCTGTTTCAATAATCGCAAAAATATTCGCAAAATTTTTCCTCTATTTTTATGGAGATATGAAGAACTGATTGCTCAGCCTAATATCCCAGCATCCCAAAGGCTGTTTCAATAATCGCAAAAATATTCTCAAAATTTTTCCTCTATTTTTATGGAGATATGAAGAGCTGATTACTCAGCCTAATATCCCAACGTCCCAAAGGCTGTTTCAATAATCGCAAAAATATTCGCAAAATTTTTCCTCTATTTTTATGGAGATATGAAGAGCTGATTGCTCAGCCTAATATCCCAGCATCCCAAAGGCTGTTTCAATAATCGCAAAAATATTCGCAAAATTTTTCCTCTATTTTTATGGAGATATGAGGAGCTGATTGCTCAGCCTAATATCCCAGCATCCCAAAGGCTGTTTCAATAATCGCAAAAATATTCGCAAAATTTTTCCTCTTCTTTTTATGGAGATATGAAGAGCTGATTGTTCAGCCTAATATCCCAACATCCCAAAGGCTGTTTCAATAATCGTAAAAATATTCGCAAAATTTTTCCTCTTTTTTTATGGATATATTAAGAACTGATTGCTCAGCCTAATATCCCAGCATCCAAAAGGCTGTTTCAATAATCGCAAAAATATTCCAGTAATTTTTGTGGAGATATAGAGCTGATCCCAAAGACTGTTCCAAATATTGCAAAAATCCCTCCCAGTCTGAACAGTCTTTGGGATATTATCATATAGGGATTATTTCGTTGGCAAACCCATACAATCTTAATATTCCAAAGACTGTTCCAAATATTGCAAAAATCTTCCACTAATTTTTGTTGAGAAATGGAGCTAATCGCTCAGCTAGCACTACATTATTTAAATTCCTCTAAAATAATTCCCTCATTTCATTTTTTTTATTACCATCATTGCTCCTTTTCCTTGTACGATATTCAGATCGTCCGGCCGCAACACGCGCGTCGCTTTAATTCAATGCAGAATTGATTTACGACTGTAAATAAATCCCGGCTTTATTATGCCGTAATTCTTTCAGGTGACTGTTATGCCCGGACGTTTTACAATGTTTACGTAATTGGCCACACGAGTACGTACACGTTTGTGCGTTTGTTTTAAAGTGAATAAACGTCAAGATGTTGAGCACGATTGGCTGCTTGATGTGCGACGAGGTCCTTAAAAATTAACGCAACGAGAGTTAAATGAGCGTGAATGGGATTAATTCGAGATTAATTTTTGAATTTCGTGATCATCTAAGAAATTTAAAAAATAAAAAAAATGGACAGAAGAAAATATTAATTCTCACCGATTTATATTTAATTAATGACTAATTAATGGAATGTATTATTTGAAAGAAAAAAAAAACGGAATAATACGAAGCTTTTTTGGCGGAAAGACCATAGGTCGATAGCCTGTTCAAGCAAGCAAGAAAGAAACAAAGATACCATTATTTATTATAAATATATGTAAAACAAATAATTTTAAATAAAGATATTGTAGTAGTATAAAGCTAAATGTAGAAATAATTTATTAATTATTTTCAAATCATTTTTATTATTTTATTTTTTGAATATCACTTATAAATATTTAATTGTTTTAAACAATCGTTTTTCCTTCCCTATTTTTTATAATTATTTTATAATATATACAGCCTATTATCTTCTATTTATATTTAGAGGATACGCTGGGATATGGCAGGTGGGATTTATAAAGGTATTCGCTGGATAGATTGTAGAATTTAAAATAGGTCAACCGAGTTCCCCGAAATGCTCTTGTGGAGAGTTTAGAGATATTTTCCAAACTCAGATATCCCAATAAGTCTGAATTTGGTAGCTATCCAATCTCAGACATCCCAAAATATTCGAGTTTGGTAAAGATATCAAATCTTAGATATCCAAACAAGTCCGAGTTTGGTAAAAAAATCTTCAAACTCTTCACAGGAGCAATTTGGGGAAGTCAATCCACCTATTTTAATTAAATGTCTGTGTTTAGAGTTTAATACATCTTGTTACCGGCGAACAATTTATTGCTGGTAACAATAAAAAAATTTTCAATTTTATTTTTCTAAAATAAATAAAATAAGTTTACCTGGGTTGCTGTTAATTTTCATTACCTTTTTTTTTAATTGTTCATAACTTTATTTTGCTCGTGTTTTTTTTGTGTGTGTAAATATTAGTGATGGGAAAGTTCGATCAAAAAGATTGTGCTGCTCGATCTTTGCTTATGATCGATCGGATCGATCTCACTGAAATATCGAATCGATTATAACTAGTGATGGAAAAGATCGATCAAAAAAATCTAACCACTTGATGTTTCTTTGTGATCGGTTGAAACGACTTTACTGAATGATTTTTCATGATCAATCCTTTCGGCTCAATCTGATCTTCAATCGCCTAGCAGCTGAGGTTCGATCTTTCCGTTTAGCTTAATTATGAGACTAAACTAATAAAATTTATATTTTATTGTACAAATTTAATTTTATAGTGCGAAATATTCTTGTTTAAATAATTATAGATAAATAATTGTTTATATTTAATTTAAATATTTCAAGCTGAATCGATCATGCCGAAATAATGGATCCGAAAAAATGTGCAGCTCGATCTTTGAGGATCGATATTTTCAATCCAACCTTTGCAGATCAATCTGATCACCGATTGATTGATCTTTCAAGTGATGAATCATAGATTGATCGATCTTAAAAAAGATCGAGTTTGCCCATCTCTAGTAAATATACATCATTTATCATTTGGACCAGTTGTTCCCGTGCATCCTGAGCTAGAGTCGTTGAAAGAATTACCTCCCCTCCTTTAACAATCTTTATTTAATACGAGTAATCGAATTAATTATTACATAATTTTGTTATTATTCATAAAACATGATTATCTTGTTGTGGAATTAGCTATCGGCTGGAGAATGTAATAAAATTTGTGAATCTTTCATGTGAATGTAATATGACACATTAAATATTCACCAACACTAACAAAAGAAAAATGCTGATGAGCGTTGTAAATTAACGAGAATCAAGTAATAAACGATCGCAATTAAACCGTCCGATAATTTTATTACGGAATAAAAATCACCAAAACGCGTAAATCATAGTAATTTATGTTGATTATTCAATGACTAAATTAAAACACACTTCAGTATATAAAAAAAGAAAATAAATTATTAATAATAAAAAATACAGTATTCAATGAGTGAATAAAAAAACATACTTCAGTGTAAGAAAATACAATATTCAATGACTAAATAATAAATAAAAAAAAACACACGTGGGTAAAAAAAAAGAACGTACAAGAAAATAAATTAAATTGAAATTACAGTGTACAACACTGAGACATAATTTAAATTAAATTAAATATAAGTGGAAAAGAAAGATCTCTAACGGGATTTGAACCCAAAGCTCCCGATTTTTAGCCGATTGTTTTACCAAATACACCACAGAGACATGTGATAACAAATGTGATGGATTTAAATCCCATCTGAGATGTTTCTTTTCCATTCATATTTAATCATTGTAATTATTTCTCAGTGTTGTGTAGTGTAATTTCTTCAATAATATTTATATAATTTAAAAGAAATATTAATTTAATTAATTAAGAAAATAAATTGTTTTCCCAGCGTATACTTACCCTCTCCACAAAATTTACTGAAAACCCTCACAATCTATCTCTTCATCACATAACTCACAAATATACAATTAAATAAAAGCATGCATGAGTAAAAAAAAAGAGTATACAAATTATTAATTACAATACATAATTAAATCACTAAATAAAAATATGCATCAGTGTAACATAAAAAATATAATCGAATGTCTTTTTTATTGTTAGGTGTTGGGGAATAATTAATAATAATAATACATTAACAAAGACTAAATAAAAATACGTCTCAGTGTAAAAAAATAAAAGAACAAAGATTATAATTAATAATAATAATACTTCAGTTAATCCATTGTAAATACTAAAATTACCTGATTAAACTCGAGCCCGGTTTGTTGAAGCAGTAAAAAAATGTTAAATCGCAGCGTTTATCCGTCGCTCTGTAATCCGTGCTGTAGTGATTTTAATAAAGATACCGTGTGGGAGGTGAATGGGTCGTTAATTAGAAAACGGCTTTTTCACTCGCGATGGATTTCCTTGCCGACAGATGGCGCGAGTTTGCTGTTTAGCAACATTTTATTTAAACTAATTGTTTTTTTATACTACTGCTAAATCTTTATTACATGAGAAAGTATTATTTTTCTCTAAAGTATTGTAAGACAGAAAGATCGATGGTCGATAGCCGTTTTCTAAGGACAACGTATTATATAGCATAACAATTATATTGTTAATTTATTGTATATAAAATTGTCTGCAGAAATAAAGATGTTTTTAGTCTGTCACACTTTTTTGTAAATTTTTAATTTGGGAATATATTATGAAAATATTTATTTAATTTATTATGCCAGATTATATACAATGCACATATATCCATTTCCAAAATACATTTATAATTATAAATGTATTTTGGAAATATATAAATGTATTTTTTTGTAATTATAAATGTATTTTGGAAATGGATATATGTGCATTGTATATAATCTAGCATAATAAATTAAATAAATATTTTCATAATATATTCCCAAATAAGGGCTATGGATCATACGTCTTTCTGCTCTTTGATATTTTTTATGTTAGCCCAACTTTTAAAATTATGAATAAAAGTTTTTTTGTGGAACTTTTTAATTAGAATAAAATAATATAAAAATACAAAAATAGCGATTTTTTAAATATATAATTTACAAAAATTAAGCCTGTCCTATAAATAAAACACTGTGACTTAAATGTTTCAACTGTAATACAGATAAAATCATAGTAATTCCTGTAAATTGAAACAATTTATTGTAATATCTAAATGAAGCTGGCTGAAAGGCTTCCGGTCGAAAACATTGTTTAAAGTTTAAATAAATTGTCAAAAATGCAAAAAAAATTAAAAATGTTAAACCACAACGTATTATGTTGTATAACAATTATATTGTTAATTTATTGTATACAAAATTGTCTGCAGATAATAAAGATAAACCACACTTGTAAGGAATAAAGATGATAAATATATATTTATATTTATATATATATATATATATATATATATCTAAATGAAGCGAACATTATTTAGTTTGATAAGGAATAAAACAGTCCTTGCAGTATCACATTACATTTAGCGCATTTTTTTACACAGTTATAAAAAAAAATATCTATTTCTAAATATTAGGTTGGCAAGGATGAAATTTGTAGTTAACAATATTTCTAACTTTAACAGCTTATTACTTGACATTGACTTAATATTTTACCGTTCTGTTTTTGTTTTTTTTTTTTGTTTAGAAAGTCTATCTTGTTTGTTTAAGGAAATAATTATAAGCAATAAAAAAATATTAATAAAAAAATAAAAATTGTTGCCATGTAGTGTGTTTTTTTTTATTTTTATTAACGAAACATATATGTTTCATTTATTATGTGAAAACGACGATTGCTGTCCCGCTAAGTAATTGGAGCAATTACACCGAGGTTTTATAGCGCGATATTTTACGGGCTCGTGATTATTGGTAAAGTTTACAATTAATGTCTTAGCGTTCTTGCATGGAAAGTTTATTTGCTATACGTAAATCGCGAGATATTTATGGAGTAATTTTTATAAAAACAAGAAAATGTATGTCCATAATATATACATTTTTAGAAATTGAATACATGTATATTGCATGACGGATTTATTACACTAAGAAGACTTTTATTCATTGCGTAAAGTGGATGTAGAAATTCTTATTGTTTGATCTCTTCTGTTTTACTTATTAATTGTATACCTTTCGTTTGAATAATAGAAGAAAGTAGTGCTTTATGCTAATACTGTTGTTACTGTTAATAATACAACTGTCGTATCGAAATTTCAGGATGAGAATGCTAAAGGATGAATCTCTGCTCGCTGTTTATTAATAAAAACAAATATTTACATTGTTTATGTAGTTGAGGTTTTTTTTTAACTTCTGAAGATGGAAACATAAATATATCTAGTTCAATACAAAAATAAGTAGAAAAAAGGACAACTATTTTTATTTATTCTTATAATCAGTCATTAATTTATTTATTCATCTCAATATTTCCTCTTAATCATTACACAAATATTCCTTTGTTCTCCTCTCCGATTCGCGTAAAGACATCAAGCCTGCGAAAAAAAATCATGTACACAACAAAGCCAAGGACTCTGGTAATTTATGCTCACCGGGTGTGCCCATTTACCTCACTCTAGGACACTTGAGAGATTTTATTTTGATGGCACTCGGTGCACAGACAGTGCATGTGAGTTTCCCGCGGTGAAAGTGTTACTCGAAGAAGAAGAAGAAGAAGGCGTGCGTTTTTCTGTTTGGTATTTAGCATTTAAACGTCCCCGAGGGTAATGTCGCACCTTGCATGTCGAATCGAAGCCGATTAGGTATGTAATGGCTGTTGGGTGTTTTATGTGGACATGCCTGGTTGATGATTATGATGATGAATCGATTGTTGTTGAAGGTGGAAGGTGTGTACTGGTTTGTTTTATGTAATTATTTATTGCGATTTGTATGCTGAAAATCTGATGATGTAATGCTAAGGAATTACATAACCAAGAAAAATAAATCTTAATAAATATCTAGAAGAGATCACAAATTCCTTCAGAAATTAGTAATGACAATGCTTAATGATATAGCTACATAAGCAAGGAAAATAAATCTTAATAAATATCTATAAGAGTTCACAAATTCCTTCAGAAATTATTAATGACAATGCTTAATGATATAGCTTGTAATGGCTTTCTGAATTTTTAGAAAAATAAATCTTTATTGCAAAAGTGAAGAAAACAAAAATTAACGAAGTATATATATATATATATATATATACTATATTGATTATATTTACTTATTTGGTCTACGCTAAATTTAATTGAGTTAACTTTTTTATTGAATTTTTAAGTAAAAAATCTCCTTAATTATACAAGTTAAGCAAAGAAAAAAACATGATTGAATTATGTACACGGTTTGCTCAATTATTCTGCACTAAGAATCGCCTATAATTAAGGGTGCAACATTTATAAATCTTCCACCTTCCCGAAAATAAAAAAAAACATTACATTAAATTTTCCTCGGATCAAATTTTTTTGCATTATGCAATATTTTATTGATGTGCAACAGCAGGTGTACATTATGTAATTCAATGTCCGGCGTGGGTATTTGCCCGGGAAGTAGTTGTTTTAATGTGCACTTGTTTAACGTACGTACGTAGCGTAAGTCAAAAGTCACAGAACTAAATGTGAGAATAATTTATTAATTATAAATCATTTTTATTTAATATAAAAAAAACTGTTTACGGGGTGTGTTTGTTTTCTTTAGAAATTTATCAATCAAGCAACACCAACCCCAAAACCCCTCAAAAAATCCTTCTGGGGATCCGTTCTTCAATTAAGGAGAGATTCTATGGGAATTATTTTATATTTGAATAATTCAGGACTGGATTTTATAGGTTATTATTGTTAACTAACTAACCATCTTTATTCAAATGTGTATATGTATGTACAATAATATACAAAAATTAGAATTATATTCTATAGATGATGAATCGGCTATCAAAAAAATAATATATATATATATATAAAAATCTTTATTGGCAGATTATTTTTAACAAAGTAATAATAATAAATGAATACAATAAATAACTAACATAAAAATAAATTCTTCTGCCAATTGGCTATCGACCGTTGGTCTTTCCGCCTGAAAAAAAATAATAATATTTATTTGGAAACATATAATTTATAACCATAAAAAAAATAATATTTGAATTAAAATCATTATTATTTTAATTACAAAAAAAAAACAGAACAATCTTATTCCTGTGGGAAATCAAAAATAACACACACACAATAACAA
Source organism: Philonthus spinipes (assembly GCA_963082785.1). Lineage (NCBI taxonomy): Eukaryota > Metazoa > Arthropoda > Insecta > Coleoptera > Staphylinidae > Philonthus > Philonthus spinipes. The sequence continues at coordinate 11,305,583 of OY720321.1, read as the reverse complement.
AAAAAAAACATATCTCGATCGGCTTATTGTTTTCCGTGCAACAGATGGATGGATCTGCCTACGCTCGCGCTTTCCGCGATATTTTCGCACTGCCGGTGCTCCCGTTGTTCCAGATAAGGAAAATCATTTTCTCCGTGATAAGAGATTAATTCTCCGCTCGAGTATATATAGGTGACGTTGCTCGAAATCCCATTGTTTCATCTGCGGCGAAACCTGAAACACAACACGAGGCAAAATTTCAATTGATTTGCACGAAATGAAGATACAAGCACGAATTTGTTGGTGAGTTTTAATTTAATAAATTATATAAAAATTTAATTTAATTTTTTAATTTTCTTTTAATTAAATAAATAAATTTTAAATAATGAAAAATTAAGAATTGTAAATCATATTCATACATTAAGTATTCATTGAACGGTAAATGCCTAAGTAAAAAAAATCGTATTTAATGGTTGAGGCTGTCACCTAAAATGCAAAAAATCTACTCTTTAATTATTGATAAATACAAATTAAAACAAATTCAACGATAAAAAGATCAAAATTGTAGCATTCTTAAAAATCAACATTCCATGAGTAGCTTGGATGTATTCTGATTTTGAACAAGAAGCGATGGCATCTAAAGATTTTTGTAAAGTTTAGAAAATGTTAAAATTGTAGCATTTTTAAAAATCAATATTTCATGAGTAGCTTGGATGTTATCTGATTTTGAACAAGAAGCGATCGTATCTAAAGATTTTTGTAAAGTTTAGAAAATTTTAAAATTGCAGCATTCTTAAAAATCAATATTCCATGAGTAGCTTGGATGTATTCTGATTTTGAACAAGAAGCGATCGTATCTAAAGATTTTTGTAAAGTTTAGAAAATGTTAAAATTGTAGCATTCTTAAAAATCAATATTACATGAGCAGCTTGTATGTTATCTGAATTTTAACAAGAAGCGATCGTATCTAAAGATTTTTGTAAAGTTTAGAAAATGTTAAAATTGTAGCATTCTTAAAAATCAATATTACATGAGCAGCTTGGATGTTATCTGATTTTGAACAAGAAGCGATCGTATCTAAAGATTTTTGTAAAGTTTAGAAAATATTAAAATTGTAGCATTCTTAAAAATCAATATTCCATGAGTAGCTTGGATATTATCTGATTTTGAACAAGAGGCAATCGCATCTAAAGATTTTTGTAAAGTTTAGAAATTGTTAAAATGTGATGTATTTAATTACACTCACTTAACACTTAGTGTCTCAGCATTGAATTAAAAATTAAATGGTTCAAAACGATTGGCTTTGACGGATGATTTTTCGTTGATTTTTGCTGTTAAAATAATAAAGGTTTTAATTCAATATTATATTGTAATAAAATTGTATATTTCCAAATAAATATTATGTTAAATCGCTGATAGACCAAGAAAGCGGCCTGTAAGTAAATATTTTTAATGATTATTTAAAAAATAATATTGAAATTATTCATTCTAAATTGCTATAATTGTTTCAATACACTGCGGTACTTTCAAGCGAAGGAATATTTTCTATTTTTTTTTTAATTAAGAGGGTAATTTTTTTGTCTGAAATATTCGGAAAATGTTAACTCTAACGTGTACGTTATTTTTTATCATCACAATCTAAGCAGCTTGTAAAATTAATTAATAATGTACACGTTATATATTTTTCGTACGGAACATTCCCGATTGTGTAAATATTTTTTTGGAAACAAAACGAATATAATATTGAAAATGATCGATAAAAACATTCGATCATTCTTTTTTTTTAACTGGAGTATTCATTTTTTTAAAGTCTATATTTTTACTCGATGTATTACATAGGGGGTAAATATAAATGCACGGAAGTATAATAATTTCCCGTAACAAGATTCGAGTTTATGCAAATACATCCCTCTCTGCGTTTCGGCTGTGTTATTTTAAGCCAGCGGGGCGAGCATTAGAAGTAATTCCTCGCGGCGAAGTCCGTATTATGAATATAAAATGCAGATTGCGGAGGCGGACAAAACCTATTCATTCGTCGTCCGCGTCGTCGCCGGCGGTTACAAAATTTAATAACACGAAGCGGCGCCGGGTCGTTTCACCACCTCCACCTCGATACAGGAACGACCATTTTTCGCGGAATATTTATGCCTGCATATACATACGGGATAGGAAAAAACATATGAGGAACACACATGAAAGGAAGGACGCCGCTCGGAAACTAATGGAATAGAAAATACGGAGGACAGCCCGCCTTTGGCGAAGTGGCAGAGGGCGTCGTAACCGTCGTATATGCATGCACATAGCGTGTCTGCAGACGATCCCCGGATATTGCCGCAATTTCGAGGAGACCGTAAGAGTTCGTCCGGAACTGCGGGGGGAAAGGGTGGAACGGGGGGTAGAGAGGGAGGGAATTCGATGAATAGTTGATGAGGAAACTTTTTAAAACTTTAACTAAAAAGAGAGCAAGTGGGGGGAGGGGAATTCATTCGTCTAGTTAAAATACGTCACCGGGTCTAGTCTCGTAAAGTGCGCTGAATGGATTAAATTAACGTCGGTTTTAAAAATACCGCGGATTAAATTAGAATCATTTAATTCGTCGCGGAAGAAACACACAGAGATTATAATTATTCCTGTAGAAATTAATCAATTCAATCAAAATGTATTTGCTAAGTATAAATAGACTAATAATTAACCTTAGATCAAATATCATCACAATATTAGTAATAGAAAAAATAAATAGCAAATCTCTTATTATTAGACATTTGTTAAAGTACTTATGTAACATAAGTCATAATGGCACAGTAGCTAAAGGGAAAATAATTTATTATTTTCAAATTCTTTTTATTTAATTTAAAAATATTAGTATTTGAAAGGAAAATTATTTTTATTTAATTTATTAAAAAAAAACTGTGTCCAAGTGAATAAACCCTTTTTTTATTAGTATTCGAATATTTAAAAATAATATTTGAGATGGAAGGTTTTATAAATGATTTGTTGGAAAACAAAACATAAAACTTGATGCTTAGCTTTACCAATCCAGAACCCTTATCGTTTGCAAAATCTACTTATCTAGGACCTCTATAAAGCTCGTTTTTTTTTTTTCTCGAAAAATTGACACTAACCTTTGCCGGTCCAAAGCCAGTATTAAACTCACAAACTTGACACTAAGCTTTGCAAGTTTAGGGCCCCTATTAATCTTCACACTAAGCCTTATCAGACCAGAGCCTTTATTAAGCCTGCTATCACGACACTAACCTCTGCCAGTCCAGGCCTCCTATATACCTCGATATCGCAAACTTGGCACTAAGCTTTGTTGGTCTAGGGTTATTATTAATATTAAGCTTTACCGGTTCAGAACCTTTACAAAGCTCGCTATCGCAAACATGGCACTAAGCCTGGTTGGTCTAGCGTTATTATTAACATTAGGCTTTACCAGTCCAGAACCTTTACAGAGCTCGCTATCGCTCGCAAACTTGACACTAAGCTTTGCCAGTATAGGACCCTTAATAAGCTCGCTGTCGCTCGATTTGACACTAAGCTTTGCTAGTCCAGAACCTTTATAGAGCTCGCTATCGCTCGCGAACTTGACACTAAGCTTTGCCAGTATAGGGCCCTAATTAAGCTTGCTATCGCTCCCAATCTTCATACTAAGCTTTGCCAGTCCAGATCCCTTATTAAGCTCGCTATTGCTCTCAAACTTGATACTAACCTCTGTCGGTCCAGAGTCCTAATAAAGCTCGCTATCGCTCGCAAACTTGACATTAAGCTTTGCCAGTATAGGACCCTTAATAAGCTCGCTATCGCTCGCAAACTTGACATTAAGCTTTGCCAGTCCAGGGCCCTGATTATGCTCGCTGTGGCTCGAACTTGACACTAAGCTTTGCCAGTCCAGAACCTTTATAAAGCTCGCTATCGCTCGCAAACTTGACACTAAACTTTGCCAGTATAGAGCCTTTATTAAGCTCGCTGTCGCTCGAACTTGACACTAAGCTTTGCCAGTCTAGAACCTTTGTAGAGCTCGCTATCGCTCGCAAACTAGACACTAAGCTTTCCCGGTTCAGAGCCCTTATAAAGCTCGCTATCGCTCGCAAAGTTGACACTAAGCTTTGCCAGGTCTGGGTCCTTATTAAGCTCGCTATCGCTCGCAATCTTGACACTAAACTTTGCCGGCTTTGAACCCTTATTAAGTTCGCTATCGATCGCAAACTTAACATTAAGCTTTGCCGGTCGAAAGCCTTTATTAAGCTCGCTATTGCTGGAAAATTCGACACTTGACTTTACTGGTCAAAAGCCCTTATAAAAATCACTATCGCTCTCAAACTTAAAACTAAATTCAACCGCTCCAGGGTCTTTATTAAGCTCGCTTCCGCTCGAAATCTTGGCACTAAGATTTACCAGTTCAAAGTCAGTATAAAGCTCACTATCGCTCGTAAAATTGATACTAAGCTTTTATCAGAAAAAAACGCAACCGTATGGGAATCGAAAAAATATTCTGTTTTTTCTAGGTTGTAGAGGATATTCTCACAAGTAATTTTTCCATAATTGTTGTATATTTGGTTTCCATATATTTAAATAATCCTCTCCAAGCTTTAAGTTTTAAAATTATCCATTTTCACTTAATTACACCTTGAATTCTAATTTATTCTAATTTACAATAAATAAACCCTTGTAAATTTCCTTTCATGTTTTCGTTCTAAATTTAAACACGAAACGCGTTTTCTTTCGGCTGAGTTTCCATATATTACCAGCGGGCCCGTCTCGCAGAAGTCCATAAAACCTCTCGGTGCGTCTCCACCATATTTCCTTCGAAAGTATCTGTACGTCTAATCAAGTTTTCCAGAATTAACTCCAGAGTCGCGAGCGGCGGCGTTTTCCTTTGTCGCCCGCGCCAAACGGCCTCGCCGCTTTCCCATCAAATCTAATTCATCCCGCCCGAAACCCAGACGAAACATAACACTTCTTTCGTTTCGTTTCTTTTGCCTTTATCATTTTTGGCTTCGGGTATTTTATTTTCGGGATGAATTAAATTTAACATCACGCAAATTATACGTGAAATTGTAAATTTAGCATAGCGTGTATGTTGAATTTAACAGTCGTTAATTATCGTTACAGTCTAAGCGATTTTTATAATTAATAAAGTTATATCTAGATTGTGAGGATAAAAAAAAAACAGTGTATACGTTATATTCTACATACGAAATAGCTTCGTATTTTTATCACGAATCTAAGCAAATAAGTTGCGTTCATATAAATTTGCATGGTTTAGGTATTGCAATTTTTCTTCCACATTGTTCCACTATTTCTACTAATAATACTAATTGTGTTTAAATAACGAATGGTTTCAGCAGGATGGAAATATTTGACATGATGTCTACAAATACAGTATGACAAGTCAAATTGTGTAGACTCGTGTGATTAGTGCTGTTGATTTCTGGGCTATTAGGAAGTGTGTAAGTGAAGTACTCTTCTGAAACGTCTTCTCAACATACATCCTTATCACCTTTCCCTTAACCCAGTTATTAAGGGAAAGGTGGCAAACAAAAATTCAGTATGGGTTTTCGCGGATGGCTCAAATATAGGTAACAGGGCTTGAGGAGATATCTTCTCCGAAGAACTATTCTAAACATTTCTCTGACAGCTGCGGTTGGCATCTTCAGTGGCTCCGTGGACGAAGGGAGTATGAACTCCTCAGCAACTGATGACTGAGGATCAGTCGCCATCCTGTTGAAATCATACTTTTTTAGAACCAATGGAGACATTCGTCATACAGTCTATATATGTAAATGTCTCCGTCCTATTGAAACACTACGTTTTTTTAAACACAATGGAGACATTAGTCATACAGCCTACAAATATTGTATTACAAAAATGACAAATGCCTCCATCCTGTTGAAATAAATTGTTTTTAACTGGATATTTATGGTAATAAAAAAAACATACTTGGTTTTTGTTTCACAAAAATATAAAATTGTTTATTCACTGACTTTCGGTCAGACGACTATTATCAGAGTTACAAGATTAAAGATTTTTTTATTACTCTAAACATCAGGTGATAAATATTAGTGTTGGGCAAGATCGAGTGAATTTAGTAATCGAGTATTTCTGAATAACCAATTTTAAGTAGCTAAAGTTATTAAATAACAATAAAATTGAGTTTATTAATCAATAGGTAAAACTTTCCAATATTAATATTATAAATAACATTTAGAAAATATAAACTTCATTTTGCAGTGACAAAAAAGATCGAAAAGATCGACTTTGCCCATCTCTTATAAATATGTTTCATCAAGTATTTGATTAGTCAACAATCAAAAGATAAATGTCATACAATCTACAAATGCTGTATGTCAAATATGACACATGTCTCCATCCTGTTGAAACCATACGTTTTTTAAACACAGTGGAAACATTCGTTATACAGTGCTAAAATACTGTGTGACAAATGTTTGCATCATCTTGAAGCAATTCTTTAACACTTCTTTTTTGGTATAAATGTAATTTCGATGGTATCTAAATAAAGAAAGAAATAACAAGAGAAGAAAAAGGAAAAAGAAAATCCCACTTGTGTTCGCGCTAACCGTGGCCCAGATAAATATTATGCTCGCGGAGCGGAACTTTAAATTACAATTCGAAACGAAACGGAGGGAAAAATAAAGGCAAAACGGGCCGTCGTAACGCGATTCCTTGGCGCCGATCGCCGTCCCGCACGCACCACATACTGATTTCCGATTTGTCCCGCACCATCCTCGAAAAAATGGGACAATAATAATAACTACTAAATACAAGTGTTTTTTTTTCTGGCTGTATTTTTTCTTAAATCTAACACAAAATTTTAACAGAATATTTTCTAAACAAGTTGATTATTTTTTTTATTAGTAGGTAAAGTATAAATAATTTATAATAAAACTTTTTTTTTAACAGAATTTTTCTTTTATTATTCTATACAATATATTAAAAAAAGTGTTTTATTTTAATCTCACACAATGTATAACGAAGTAGAAGCCTCAATGATGATTAATTAAAAATAATTTATTAATTATTTTCAAATCTTTTTTATTGAATTTATTTATTTTACTAAACTAAATATATATTATTTTATTTTTTATATAAAACTTTTTCGCGTTAAGGATTCGACGAATATTTTTTTCATAAAACGTTTGGTGACTTCCCCTGGTTGAATAATTGCTATTATTAATTAATTATATATATATTATAATTATTTTATAAAACGTATGGTGACTTCCCCTGGTTAAATAATTAATTAATTGAATACGGTATTCCTTTAATAAAAATAAATGTTGATATTTTTCATTTTTAACTTATGTACATACATTCCTAATAGTGGCCGAGTTTATTTATCCAATTGCATCTGCGGAGTCGACGATAAGTTGAAATAATTCAATTTTCTAAAGTACACACCGAGTCGGTCCATAGATGAAATGGAATTGAACGGAACTCTTTACACTGTTGAAAGGAATCCATCGGGGCCGATATAAATTTATTTGTTCCGAACTAAAGCTCGACCTAATCGCACTCGACCAGACGCATGTAAGTAAATATCGAACGCAATTTGTAACGTCTCGATTGATTCCTCCGTGGAATTTAGCTATTTGCACTGAAAATAAATTATGAATACTAGATTAAATGAATTTATTAGCTTTGATTTGAATTTTAAATAGAAATAAATTAATGTTGAACGCACACAAACTAAGAGTTTCATAATATCTCATTAATGACGTTGAAACTAAGTCACTAAATAAAATAAAAAGACGTTAATTGTTTTATTTATTTAAATAAATCAGTATTTTTTAAAAAAATATATTATTTTTAAATACGGATATATTTTAAACTGCCGTAAAAGATTATTATTTTCGAAATGAAATAATCTACCTTTCGCCATGATTTTTAAGGGTTACATAAAATCATGGATTAAAGAAGCAAACAAAAAACAATACAAAAACAACATAATTCCTTGAGTAGGAGAAACTAATTTAAGTTTTACGCGGCGCGCGCTTTTTTGGACCGCCACGTTTACGTGATTTTACGACGTTTGCTTAATTTAATTTAATTCTACCTATAAGACGAAGTGGAATTTGAAGTATGTTTACAAAAAAGAATGAACGGTGTTCTTTTGTTGAGGATTTAACCGCTGAAATTGCGCATACGGATTGTTTGTAATTAGTTTTCCATCTGCAATTATGTTTGTGGATGTAATTATCTAAAAGTCGAAAGAAATTGTGTTTTAGATAAATTATGTTTGTACAAATATACAAATAAATAACGGAATAAATTATTTGTAAATTACATACTTTTTTATACTACCACTGATTTGCTCGATCTATGAAAGACGGCAAGTGTATGGAAGGCTAACAAATTATCTGTGGATCTGATAAAGACTTCAGAGGAGTAGAAGAGTATAATGGCGAAAGCAAGGTATGAATCTAGAGATGGAAGATGGAAGATACGGATAAGTGAAAGATAAATGTATGTTGCATAACAATAGAAGGAATTTTTGTACCGTTAAATATTGAGGCATTTAAGTGTTGAAAATTCTTCTTGATTTGCTCATTTAGCAAATGAATGATGTTTTGATTTTCAAAAATTGCATACTGTAAGTGAAAAAGTTGCAGTAGTTAAAAAGAAAATAATAATGATATAAAATTAAAACACAGTCTCGATAGCCGATTCATCATCTACAGAATATAATTCTAATTTTTGTATATTATTGTACATACATATACACATTTGAATAAAGATGGTTAGTTAGTTAAAACACAGATTATAATCTGTGAAACATCGAAAAAAAAAAACAAGTGTTTTAATTTTATATTATTATTAATTAAAAATGTTTCACCACGGGCTAAGTGAGGAATTAATTCAGAATGTAGAAAATAATTATTTATTCAATTGACTAAATTAATTATTTTCATTTAATAAAATCTTCAGCCACCATTCATCTATCGTAGTGATGGCCATTTCGTTTTTTTTCGAACCTCATCAGAATAATGTGTTCCATGTTCAATGCCTTGATGAAGGCGGCTGAACGGATCTTGTAGTGTGGCTATATACCTGATATTAATCATAATAAATGAAAGACTAAATTGGGCGAAAGATGGCGCTTTCGTCATTTTTTACTTATTATAATTATTTTCAATTTTATATATATATATAACATCTTTATTTCTGCAGACAATTTTATATACAATAAATTAACAATATTATTCTTATAATATGTTATACGTTGTTCTTAGAAAACGGCCATCGACCATCGGTTTTTCTGCCTTTCAATTTTATTTAACTTAATTTAAATATTCAATTTAATAAAATAAAATTTATTTTGTACAGTGGTTAAATAAAGTTAAGGAATATTTGAAATATATCTGCAGAATAAGATAAAATAAAAGTCATTAGTTAGGATTTTTTTGTATCAAACATTAAGTCATTAAATTCCACCACAACCAACAACATTGCTACTAGGAAGGACAGTTAATTACGCAACAACTAGACCCACCTTGCACATTCAACCAAAACAACAATCAATAACAAAATCGAGACGAAGACCACCGGAACGAGTGCACCTGCCGTGGATCCAGCAAGATGGCGTCACGTTTCGCGTCTGCCGCGGTATGGATCGCCGGAGGAGGAAAGATGCGCCCTTATGGCGCATGAATTCATGCGCGTCGCTATCGTGTGTGAAGACCGGTTTTCGCGGAATGACCTCACCAGGGAGAGAAAAATAAAAGAGAAATCGTCGAGAAAAGGGAACGAAGGAAAGGAATAAAGAAACGAACGAGACACGCCCTGAACGCTTAATTATGCATAACCGTTCTTTAATTGACGGCAGCTCTTCTTCACGTCGGCGATCCTTGAACTCGAAAAAAAGGAAAGAAAAAGAGAAGGAGAGGGAATCGATGATAGAGGTGCTTTCTGGTTTGGATTTGTGTGTTCCGTTTTTTTTAATAAATGATTTCGTACATTTTTTAATTCTAATCACGGATTTTATCGTAAAAAGTAAATACAAGCACATTTTCATTCATACCAAAATCCAGAAATGGATTTCTAAATGTATTTATTGTGAAATCAAAATCCAGAAATGGGTTATTCCACCCATGGATTTTATTATGAAAAGTAAAAACAAGCAAATCCTTATTCACTTTTAAATCCAGATGTGATTTTTTTGTTCTAATCACGGATTTTATTGTCATAAATAAAAAATAAACAAATCCTCATTTATTTATAAATTCAGAAATGAATTTTTTTATTCTAAGTTAGAATTTCTAACTACAGATTTTATCGTGAAAAGAAAAAAAGCAAATAATAATCTATATACAGAAATTGTTTTTTTTTTTTTGATATACTAACTGCGGATTTTATTGTGAAAAATAAGAACAACAAAATCCTCATTTAATAATTTCGTTTTCCTTGTTTGCAAAAACAGGACAAGTTCGCCTTCCTTTAGTGGACGAAACAATGATTCTCGGTCGTCTACCTTGTAGACCCAAATCGTTGACGATGCCACTCGAAATTAGGCAAAAGGTGGCGCTTGCGTCGTCTTTAATTTATTATGAACAAAATCCTCATTCATTTCTATACCCAGAAACGGTTCAGTTTCTAAAAAAATTGGGGATGTGATCTGGAGGTGGTAGGTTAAAATTCTATGTATCTTTTTGGGCTCAATTAATGACAACTGTCAATTGAGACTCTCAGTTTTGGCTGTATTAATGGCATCTTTCAATTGAGCCTCTTCTTTTGAACTTAATTAATGACAGCTGAATTAATAACAGCTATCAATTGTGTCTATCTGTTGGGCTGAATTAATGACATCTTTCAATTGAGCCTCTTTTTTGGGTTGAATTAATAACAGCTGTATATTGAGCCTATTTTTTGGGGTGCTGAATTAAAGACAGCTGTCAATTCAGATTCTCTTTTTGAGCTGATTTAATGACAGCTGTCAATTGATCCTATCTTTTTGGCTGAATTAATGAGAGTTTCCAATTGAGTTTCTCATTTTGGGTTGAATTAATGACAGCTATCAATTGAGCCTCTCGGTTTTAGCTGTATTAATGACATCTTTCAATGTAGCCTCTTTTTTTGGGTTGAATTAATAACAGCTGTATATTGAGCCTATTTTTTGGGGTTCTGAATTAAAGACAGCTGTCAATTCAGATTCTCTTTTTGAGCTGATTTAATGACAGCTGTCAATTGATCCTATCTTTTTGGCTGAATTAATGACAGCTTCCAATTGAGTTTCTCATTTTGGGTTGAATTAATGACAGCTATCAATTGAGCCTCTCTGTTTTAGCTGTATTAATGACATCTTTCAATGTAGCCTCTCTTTTTGGGTTGAATTAATAACAGCTGTGTATTGAGCCTATTTTTTTGGGCTGAATTAATGACAGCTGTCAATTTAGCCTCTCTGTTTTGGCTGTATTAATGGCATCTTTCAATAGAACCTCTCATTTTGAACTAATTAATGACATATTAAATAAAAATGATTTGAAAATAATTAATAAATTATTTCCACATTTAGCTCTGTGATTTTTGACTTACCTACGTAAGTACGTTAATTATAATTATTACTATTTATAATTAATGACAGCTCTGAATTTTGCTTATCTTTTTTGGTTGAATTAATAACATAAGTTAATTGAGTCTATTATTTTTGAGTTGTCGAATAAACATTATATAATCGTTCTTAATAAATCATACACAAGGAAAATGTTCCTAAGATTGCAATTGTTTAGATTGGTATGACTTAAAGTTTCATTAAATCAACGATATCTTAATAATTAATAATTCCATTAAAAATGAAGCTTATTGCACATCTTTTTTAGTGATACTTAAAAGTTTCTTCTAATAACCCCTACTTGAAAATATTCGACAATAATTATTGTGTCCTTATTATTTTTTTATTTTTCCTTTTTAACAAACAATAATCTTCAATTCTTCAAAAGCTTATCAAAACCAATAAATCGGTGCGCTACGAGCCGACCAACACGTACGATTCCCATTTCCTAGTAACCGGCACGTGTGTCTGTCTACAGATATAAAATACTGGGAAGAATTGGAAGTGAGCCATAATTGAATTTTTAATCGGCGCTTCCGCCGTCTGCAGCGAAGCATAATTTCCGAAGAGAATTGAAAAACACGCAGGCGTGAGCGCAATATGTAAAACGGCTCAATTAACATTCCCCATCGCGCAATGTTCAATTTTAATTACAATTAAAAATAATACACAGAGGCGGACGACGGACGGACTGTAAATTAATCGTTGAATTAAGTGCGCGGACGATTCTTGGAAATAGATAATTTTTGTAGTGAGGATGTAATTGTGTATAGGCTGGGGAATTAATTACACAAAAAAATATAATTTATTGAATTAAATGAATATATTAAGTAACGGTCAAAACCGTCGTGTTGTTAGCAATTGAGGAGCAGAAATAATAAAACGAAAAAAAAAATGGCAAACATTTGGATATATATACTGGACCCATTGCATTTTTTATAAGTTAGTGACAGAATGCGTTATTGCAACGCGGATGACACTGAACTATTTCTGAAATCCGTTGTATTATGTAAATAAATAAATATACAGAGTGGGTCATGAATAAGGTTTTGTGACTTCCTATTGAAAACTTATACGGAAAAGATTGCTTCTTTCTTGGTCTTCTGCATTTTGCTGGCTGTGTGAGCTTTGAATCGAGCCCATTTTTATTAACTGAATTAATATCAGCTGTGAATTGTGTATATCTTTTTTCAGTTGAATTAATGAAACTATGAATTGAGCTTCTTTTTTTTTTCGTCGAATCTTCTTATAGAAATTATATTAGTACATAGTTGTATAAAAATTTTTTGCGAGCATCGTATCTTCGATGGAAGAGGTGTGTTAAATATATACAAGGAATATATGGAGTTGCAATTGAGGGAGGTCAATGATACAATGAATTGGATTTATGCATTCAATCGTGCAATGTAGATTTTTTTTTCAAAATTTTCTTCTCTCTGTAAACTTTTAATGGACGTTATTCGTGGCCCACCCTGTATAATATAAATTACTCTATTTATATATATATACAGAGAGGTTTCTTTTATCAGTATACATTATGAGAAGTGTATAACTGCAAACAACGTGAGTCAAACGCAATGTGTGTATGTTTAGTTGATTATTTGGCATATGTGTGTTCAGTTGCGTGTTATAGGCAACCAAACACACACACATCAATGCGTTTGACTCGCGTATTTTGCAGGTATACATAGGGGAAATGTATACTGTTAAAAAAAGCTCTCTGTATATATATATATATATATATACAATCATCTGTATTGAGTTTTTTTTTATATACATTGTTAAATACAGTATAGTTTATTTTATTATTTCTAAAATGGCTATCGACCATCGGTCTTTCAGCCAAAAATCATTGTCTTAAGTGTCATGTCTGTCTTTTAGTCCTCGATGAAAGATGAGATGAATGTATGAATAGTGGATTCTAGAGGGATTTATTTATATATTTTGTTCATTTTATTATAATTATCACAGATTTATATTTATTATTGTTATCCGGAACTTAAATGCGTGCGTGTGGCCTTTTATTGAAAAGTGAAACTATAACGGTTTTAATCACCTCCGGACTATTTTGTTTTCATTTCGTCGTTTATCAAGACGCTTCAACGTTCCGTGAATTTCGTTCCAGTTTCAATTGTTCCATTGTCGTCGAGTGTGTCCAGATAAATTGAAAGCTCATTGTTTTCCGCTGGGAAATAAAAATACGTGGGAGCCAATAGGGCGTATGATATTCGTCATTATTACACGCAATAACAATAATTATTATAATAACGGTGTTATAAGAAGAAGAAAAAAACGTTCTTTTAATGAACGAGAAGTGTCGTTAAAATTAAAATAACAAAAAAAAAATTGCATATTTCTTGATAATTGCATTAGCCCGAATTTAGTTGAGAATAATTTGACATTTTTAGGCAATGAAAACAATAGATGATAATAATGGATAATAGATCTTTATTATTGTTAGTAACATAAAATTTTATACACGTCAATAAAATTAGAAAATACAGGTAAATATAAAATTAACGGCTGAAAGACCACTGGTCGATAGCCAGTTTCAGAGTTGGAATTATATTGTGAACGTTAGTGTATTGTTAAATATTGCATTGTAACTGTATATTCCAATCTCAGAAATAAAGATGTTTATGTATGTATAAAATTAAGGCTGAAAGACCTCCGGTCGATAGCCGATTCATCATCTACAGAATATAATTCTAATTTTTGTATATTATTGTACAAACATATACACATTTGAATAAAGATGGCTAGTTAGTTATAAAATTAACAGGCAGAAAAACCGATGGTCGATAGCCATTTTCTGAGGCTTAACTAGAGGTTTATGATTGTAATGTAAATATTGTAATGTAATTTAACGTAATTCTCAGAAATAAAGAATTTCTATATATATTTAAAATTAAATGGCTGAAAAAGCCATACTTAATGTAAATTCTACAATAAAGATGTATTAAAATTAAGACAACAGACAGATTTAAATGGACTTACCGTTAATAAACAATAAACAATATACATGTATATAAAAATGCAGAAATATTAAGAACAAAAAGAGGCAAATGGCGTTATAAATTATGATAAAGGGATGATCAAAGTGTTAACGATTGAGTTGGCGTAAAGAAAATTTCAAATTCTTCGATAGAATAAAAAGCCTTTTCTATTTTATTTTTTTTCATTTTTCATTTAAATATTCTAATAAAAACTAATATAAACATGAGATAAAGATGTGGAGAAAATAATTAAAGAAACGTGTTTGACAATAAAAAAGCGGAAATGCTAAAAAAAAAAAAACAAAATAATAATAAATATGCCAGTACTACTGTGTATTGCAACGGTTTGAGTCATTAAATATTTTCGTTACAATGCACAGTAGTACTGGTATGCAACAAATATCTATTGTGTAATCCAATGTCTGGCGGAGTATATGCTCGGGAAGTAGTTGTTTCAATTGATACTTACACTGTACCTTCTTACAGTGTAAGTAATTTTTGCAGTTGGAAAAAATTCTTTTTTAATTTCATTCTAATATAAATAGAAAAGAGTATTTTCCCGGGAAGTAGTTGTTTTAATGTGCATTTGTTTAACGTACTTACTTAACGTAAGTCATAAGTCACACAGCTAAATGTGAAAATAATTTATTAATTATTTTCAAATCATTTTTATTTAATATCATTCTAATATATGTTTTAATTATTTTTAAAAATCCTAATTAATTACGACAAATAAGTCTCGAGGAAATGATACAAATAATTCAATAATTACATTTTCAAATATTCCATTTTTAATATTACTATTATTGTTATAGACTTGATGGTATTTTAGAAAAAATTATCAAATTTAAAAGAATTATTTGAATTATATTTATTTTTGTTAAGGATTGTGTTGTAATCTGAAGAATGCTTTAGACAAATGATTGAATCTGCTTTAAAACGGAAACTTTTTATAGAGGACATTTTTCTCAAAAAAAAAAACATCGAAATAATGTGGAAAAGCTAAATAGCGCTTACAAACATGATGTAATGTGGGAAATAGTTTCATGTTGTCATGTTATCTATGATGGCTAATAATAAATTGTTACGTTATTGTAATGTGTGAATTATTATTATTTATTTTATAATTATATTATTTTATTTGTATTAATAAATTTTGCTAATTAACAATAAATATTTGTCATTACGCTCGTTAGTACATTGAAGATAAATTAAATGCAAAGTAATGAGCATTTAACTAACACAGCTTATATCTAATTTAATTTTATGAAATTCTAAAAATTCATAGATTCCCAGGTATTTTGTTATAAAATTCGATCGCATTATATCTTATTGCTGTTTAAAATTGTTTGGGGTTTAAACAGCAACAAGAAACCCCATGGTTTCTTGTTGCTGTTTCAAATTATATTACAAAATAAATAAATTAATTAATTCTTTATTTACGGAAAATCACCTTTTTACAATTAATGACAAACTGTAATTACAAAATACAACAATATATTCAACTGATTTGATAAAATTTAGACTAATAACTCCTTGATCAAGTATAACCATTGAGTTTTTCAATCAGAATCCATACACACAATAACAATAATGATGCGCACCGTGAATAAATGTATAAGTAAATTAAATACACATAAAATATTTTATAAATAAATAAACATCAACTTATTTTAAAAAAGTCAATCTAAAATTTTGTTGAATTAAATCACGTATCAATATATGTGCGTGGTGAACAATAAAAGTGTTGGAAATAGGGGAATGTAACTGTTAGAAAATCATGGCGCGTTTCTATTCTTCTTACCTGAACTTACCTGAAAACGTACGGGATTCGCTGTTTACACAAAAGGGGCTTACAAAGGGTAGGGGCCAAAAAAATAGTGAAAGTTTAACTGTTTTTTTTTTTTTTGAGGGGGGTGCAACTAGTATTGAGAAGCGAAACAGAATTTCGAAAGCAAATCATGGTTGTTAATGAGAATGAAAAATTCGAAGTATTCGAGGCAATATTGATTATTTTTTGTATTTAATTTGTTGTTTGAGATTTTAAAATGCAATGACATACCATGCGATTGAACTGTATAACAAAATAACTGAGAATCTGCAATTTTTTGGAATATCATAAATTTAAATTAGAACATAAAGCTGGGTTGGTTAAATCGCCACTGTATATGAGAGATTTTCTCAATATTTTATTAGCTGTAAAATTATCCCAACTATTTCACATTTTCCTAATTTCAATAAATTAAAGACGACGCAAGCGCCACCTTTTGCCTAAATTCAAGTGGCATCGTCAACGATTTGATTTATTTATTAAAAGCGATGACTACTATAAATCTGCTGAATCGCCAATTTGTGAATTGTACATTAATTATGTATTATACAATTAATATTTACAAATATCCTTGAAAATCTGGGCTTAAGTAATTAAAAAAAAAACGCAAATCTTTATTCAAAATCTGTAAAGGCAAATTTAAAAATCTTGGCCTATGTAATTGAATAAATAAATAAATAAAATTAAATAAATAATATATTTTAGAGCAAAAAGACCTCCGGTCGATAGCTCATGACAGATTTACTAATATGTATTGTAAATATAAATATAATTAATGGTTTTAATATTTAGACATTGGTAGTTCATATTGTATGAAATAAATATGGATAAATTATTAAAAATCAACCAATCTAACACAGATTAGATTGAATAAATTTAAAGTTATGAAATAAATATGAATAAATTATTAAAAATCAACGAATAAAACACAGATTAGATTGAATAACTTTAAATTCTCGACTAGTTTCGTAAATATAAATTTTTGTAAAGAATTCTAATTCTGCTCTCTGAATAAAGATGTTTATATATATAATATATTCTGCAAATATTTATTTGCTTCTGATTACAAAAAGTCTTTTTCATAATAAAATTATATCATCAAATGGTGTGTATACTATTTGATGATATAATTTTATTATCATAAAATTATATGCATATAAAAAAATAACAAATCTCCATAAAATCCACATCGAAAACTGAAACAATCCCAGCAGCACATCCCAGAGATCCGCTCCTAATCTCCCCGGAAGGGCAAGCTCCCCGCGCCAATTAGACTAATTAAACCGACTCTTATCTTTTTATCTCTGGGTCCTCGGCTCCCATCTTATTTCGGCCAATTTTAATCCGGAATCGATAAGCAAAGCCGCACCAGAGTGAAGACGAGTCGACGCGGGCTGGCTCTAATCGCCCCCGGCGAATCGGGGTTGCTGCTAACTGTTCCATGCATGCACGCCGGAGACGTGAGCGTCGAGCTTAATTAAGGTAAATGCAAGCGGAGATGTTTCGGTTTGGCGAATTAGCATAAATTTTGTAGTCTCGCACGATGATGATGAATATCTCTCGGCGGTTCGTTCCGCAAAACGCCATTATCTAATTTTCAGTTCGCCGTCTCGCAATTTGCTCGATTGTTAAATTTGTAGTGAAATAATTATACACGTAAAAAAAAAAATAATAAAAATTTATAATATACAAAAGATTAAAATTAAATCCCAAAATAAAATTAAATCGAAATAAAATTAAATCCCACAAGATTTGGAAAATGCATTTACAAATAATCATAATAATAATTCAGTCAATCGGGGCTATTCTTTAAGGGAAATGTTAAGTTTAACGTGTAAGTTATATTTATCATCACAGTCTAAGCATCTTTTATAAAACATATATATACATAGAATGTGAAAATAGTTAATAACGTACACGTTAAAATTAACATTTTCTGTACGGAATAGCCCCGATTATCTAATTTTCAGTTCGCTGTTTCGCAATTTTCTAGATTGTTATATTATTCATGTAGAAAAAAATATAAATTTATTCAGTTTTTTTACCAACTAGTTTCTACCTTGAAAATGATCAGGTTGATAAAAAAAAATAAAGAAACAAATAACCAAGTGTTTCATAATAAATGGAAGCGTCATCTTTTGCCTAATTTCATGTAGCATTAGTTAAATGAACCAAGAGGATTTTCAGTACTAATTAATTATAGTAATATTTTGCATTTAAATCAATTAGATTTTAATAAAACTCAAATCATTCTCGTATCATCATTTTATAATGATGAGAATTTCTACAAAAAAAATCACACAGCCAGGAATTTCTCGCGCATTAAATATCCGTTTCAAATGTATTTAATTTAATCAATACGCCTGGATAATTGTAATTCCATCCGCGCTGGAGGGAAGCTCGGACGCGAGAACGAGTTTCGTTTCCACATAATTAATAATTGATACGACGGATGAAGAAAGACGAAGAAGAAAAGGCCATTCGACGCTTCCACTTCCTTTCTTCGTTAAAAATAAAAAATAATAGCTTCCAATTATTAGAGAGGATGAATTGGAATAACTAAATATATTCTGATATAAAATTAACGAAAAAAAGCTTTGAATGTTTACTTAATTATTCTTATTAGCAGGTTTAATACTGTTTCAACCGCTGGATTTAAACCTTCTGCAGGTTAATAATAGAAAAAGGATTTATTCGCTTGGTCACAGTTAAATAATAATTTATTAATTAATTATTTTCAAATTCTTTTTATTTAACTTCTACAGGTTTCTATGTGTTGTTATTTTTTATTCATGTTAGTCTTTCTCGCTTATTATAAGATACTCTCTATATCTTATTACTTTATTTTATTGTTTTCGTATGTATATTTGTATTTGTAGTTACATTCTTTTTTGTATAATTATGTATTATTGTTATGTATAATCCTGTAATTGGGCGTTCAGTTTCCTGTTGGGTAATAAATTTATTATTATTATAAGACTCCTGCTTATTATAAACCCCCCTATGTCTTATAATAAGTGAGAAAGAAGCCATGTTTCAATTTTACATAAATTCATACTGATATATTCAGTTGAAAAAAACAGATGATTTTCGTTATTTTCATTATATAAAAAAATAAATAAATAAAAAAATATACACATTTAATGAAACGTTCAGTCACCTTTCATTTAGCGTATGGATATTTTAATTTATTATAAAAAAATATGTATTTATTATGTTCTGAATTTATTTTTATTAATTCTGTTATTTTTAATATAAAAGATGCATTTAAAATAAACCTGACTTTAAGCATATTTTTTTATAATTTCTATTTAACTTGGATTTTTTCATACGTTATCGCCAATGCGATTTATATACAGAGAGGTTTTTTTATTAGTATACATTGGGAGAAGTGTATACCTGCGAAAAACGCGAGTCAAACGCATTAAACCGATCAATGTGTGTATGTTTAGTTGCCTATAATACACAACAAAACACACATGTCAAATGCTAAACTTCAAAATATGTGAAATATTTGATCGAAAATGTATAGAAATGAAGAAAAAGTCGAATTTCAAGCGCGTATTACAATTCCAACAGTACCAGAAGATGATAAGACATTTTTCAATGAATCTAGAGCGCCCGAATACATAAATGTCACATAATTTGAAATCTAGCATGATGAGTTGCGTGTTATAGGCAACTAAACACACATACATGAATGTGTTTGATCGCGTATTTTCTAGGTATACATAGGAGAAATGTATACTGTTAAAGAAACCTCTCTGTATATGTGATATTTAGGAAATGTAATGATAATTTATTAATTATTTATTATATAAATATACATCGATTTCACAAATTAATAATGAATCTAATGAATCGTTTTTCAAAATTTTTTAGGTGTTGATTAAATTAAATAAAAAGAATAAGGCAGAAGGACCGATGGTCGATAGCCATTTTCTGAGCCTTAACTTTAGAAGTTTATGATTCTAATGTAAATATTGTAATGTAATTTAACGTATTTCTCGGAAATAAAGATTTTCTATATATAAAAAGAATATAAAAATACTTTGTTATTTTTACTCCTATCCCGAAATATATTCTCATTTTGTTTGTTGTCCCAATCAGGTTGATTTATTCCACTTTTGCATCTTTTTGCCTGAACCACTTCGGACTTTCTTTTATTATTTTTATTTAATTTATGAAAATAACTGTCGCCAAGTGAATAAATCCATTTTTCTATTATATTTTGAGATTCTTGTAATATTCTCTAAACTAAACAGGGAAGCATGGATTTCCATAAAATTGTCTTCTAGAGCTTTTCTGCTCCACATATTACGATTTATTATTATATTTCAGAATTAATTTCAATACCACACAACTCGCCACAATTTCTCTCTAAATACACAAACAACAAGCAAACAAACGCTTCCATCATTACAACAAGCACGATGTTAGAATTGCAATCGCAATCATCTACAGACCACCCAGGGAAGGTGAACCTTTTCGAAGCGCGTAATTTTTCTCTTCTGCATCGCCGGCGATGAGACGCATACGCGAATCTTAATGTCCGTTATTAACTCGACACTTTCTGGTTCTTGCTTACTTTGATAGGACGAACACACTCGCGCATAATTTCGAAATAAACCAATCGGCCGGCTCAAATGTGAGTGCCCATTCCGGCTTACAAAGTATTCAGAGTTGTGAAGGAAATTGAAGAGAACAGCCGGAGTGGGGTTTGTTGATGGTAACTGGTTTTGGGATTTTTTTTTGTAGTGATTTTAGTATTGCATGTGAATTATAATTAAAGAATGAAATGATCGAGAAGGTATTATAAAAAATATTAATTTGCTAAAGCAAATTTAATAAGATATTCAACCAGCATTCATCTAACGTATGGATAAATGGTCTTTCGAACATCTTCAGACCAGTGTGTTGCATGTGCAAATACTTGAAATACTCTCTTCACTTTTTATTTCCCAAGCACTTTAATTTTTTTGCAATAAAGTCTTTTAAAGCACATGTGGACTCGTTGATGTTCGATAATATATAATTTATTTATATATGTATAAATACATCTTTATTCGTGTAATTTTACATAATTATTATTTATTTATAATACATATATGTAACATTTTGCGAAATAGCTATCGATCACACTCTATTCTGTCATGTAGAAGAAAAATTAAACAATATATTCATGTTAATATGAATTTCTGTATATCCCTTGAGAATGACGAAAGTCGAAACTAGTGGTACAAAATAAATATATTTTGGTGAAACAAATAAAATGTTGTTTATTTTTAAAATATTTGATATTTGCTCAACAATTTATTGAATAATATTTAATTCGAGAATACTTGCGTATTTTTTTTCTGTTTGCGCTATTTTGACGCTTGTACTATCGCGATGCACATTGTTGTATGATTTTCGTTATTGGAATACGAAATGCCCGGCCGTTGCCAAGAAAGTACGTAATGACGCCCGATTAAACATTCCGCAAAGTGGATTGGATCGGTTCGCTTTTAAGGCATCATACTCAACATGCGGGACGTTATTACTCGGAATTAAGATTATCCAGCAATGGCAAACTCGAGTGGTCAGCGGATATTAAATTTGCATTTTTATTAATATTCGCGCAAAAAATGCATATAATTGGCCGGATAATTGAGAATAATTAAGACGAAAAAAGTCTTGAATGGGGGATTTTATGAAAATATCTAATTGAGTGAGAAGTTATTATGTGGGAGAATGTGTTTACTTAGTAAACTAACTTGTAAACTAATCTATTAACCTGAAGAATCAATAGTCTAGTCAAAACAAATTAATACAAATAATTTATTATTCTGGCTTCTTGACGGCTTAAATGTAGTAGACTGCCTACAGTGAAAAGATGGAATATGCAGCCCAATTCTATTTAAGATAATTTATAATAGTTTAATAAAAAAATAAATAGGAGAAAGGACATCTATTTTTATTTAAATAATTAATGAAAATGTTAATCATATATTATTGAAACATTTTTTATTTGTTTCAGGGATGTAGTTGGCGTTGGCTAGGATGGACTCGAGCCATTTATTTCGGTAAGTCAAAAACCGTGTAGAATAGTCTCATCCCGCGTTTTATTCCGGCGCTGTGCAGTGAGGACAATTAGTGCGGGATTTGTCGCGCTGATTCCGGGGAAAATCCTGTTATACGCCCCCGGTCGTATCGTCTGCCAGTGTTTGTTGGCAGAAGAGGAGGAAAATTGGGTTAAGATCCTACGGAGGAGCCTTTTTCTCTCCCCGTCCTCCGACTAGACCGAGGATTAATTGCGTTCCGTCCGCCCCCAAGCGACACATGTCACACATATTAAAACAAAACAGCAACAAAAAAAAAACAACAACGTGTTCGGACATTAAAGTTTCCCGAGCTCAGGCGGCCTTTATTTTTCCTTTGCTGTTAAAAAGAATTAAAGAGGGATGATAAAAACTAAGCGAAAATATTATTATGCGGATGTATGTATGAGGACGCTGCTGTATTCCAGTGGATCCAAAAAAGTAATGTCTAGTAGATGGTTATAAAAAATAAATTTAATTTTTAAAATTAAAAAAAAAAACAATTATATGGTATAAATTAAAAAAAAAAACACAAAGGATGCAACATAGAAAAAAGTATTTAACATTTAAATACATGATTTTTTCTTTTGATTCATTCTACTTTTTCCAACTATAGCTTTTTTGAGCAAAATAACTAACAAATTTAACAGTATTTTAGATTTTTTCCTGTTTAAAAAAGAAATTCATGGAAATATCGATTATTATTGATAACTAACAAATTTAACAGTATTTTAGATTTTTTCCTGTTTAAAAAATAAATTCATGGAAATATCGATTATTATCGATTTTGATAAAAAAAACCAAAATTCGCGGATTTATTTAAAAATTTAACCAAAATGTTTGTAATGATGGGAGCATCTATTTCGTTAATGTAATAGTTTGGATCATATAGTTTTTCCACAACCAGCTTGTAAAATTGATCTTCTAAATAAGCAATAAATTTGTCTGAATTTAGATTTTTTATTTATAAGCACTAAAGCTTTATTTTAGTACTTTCAGGAAACAACAGTGGATTAATCTATCCTGAATTATATGCTTAGAATATCTAATTACTTTCTAGTATAATTATTTAAAAAAAAATGTTTCGTAATACAAACAAATTATACGTTTCAAAGATGTATTTCGTCTACAAGCAAAGTTATTTCAGTTTAGTCAACACTACCTCTGGAAGCCTCATTCGGCGCGAAATTGTCTGAAGAAGAAGTCAGACTCAGAAGATCAGACTCAATTAAAATTGGCCTAAATAATTGGAAATGATTTTTGTAGTTTGAGAAAAAAAATAGTTTTAAATTTATCAGTCTTTTATTTATTTACTCAACGGAGGCCATTTCGCACAGTAACATACATACATAATAAATAATCTGTAATGTTTGTTAGATTATTCTATGATGATACATATAATGAAGTAATATTAGAAAAATTAATTTAGTTATAACAAATTAAAATACATATTTGCAATGAAACTAGATATTATCAGGTACCTCAAATTATTTCTGTTGAAATTAAACGAAACGAATTGAATTAATTAAATTGAGCGATCCTTACCAGTCGCGTGCTCTGATGTGAAAATAAATTATTAATTATTTTCAAATCATTGTTCTTTAATTTATTAAATAACTGTGACTAAGTGAATGAATACTCTTTCCTATTTAAATTTATTGACATCTACAAATAAAACATATATTTGTTGTTATTTTTTCATACATTTCTTCCTTCCTTATAGGGACGGATTATATCCGTTACGTTATCATTAATAATTTCTTAAATTTTGTTTATTTTTTTGAAATAATTAACAATTATTTCAATTAGACATTATTGATGATAACATATACATCTTTTTTTCTTTTAAGTGGCATTGTTAATTATTTCATTCCTCGGGCAAATGAGGAAGCCACGCTGGGAACTTAACCTTGTACATGTGCGGGAAGAATCTTGCGATTTCGCGCTTTGTGTTTACCTGGAGCCAAGAATTAAAAATGTAATTATATTTTCACATTCATGAATTTTCAAATTAACTTCATTGTAATTTCATATTTTCACTTTTTATCATTTCACTTTTTGTTATTTGCACTTAGTACATTTTCACTTAACAAAACATTTTTTACTTTTTGACCTTAAGTCACATAATATTATTATGATTAGTATTATTATTATTGTAGTGAACTCCCTGAAGAAGGAGCAAAATAGATCCGAAAGCTTGGAAATTAATAAATTAATTGGATATAATTAGTGGTCAATTTCCCCGTTACGAAGTTGTTTGTGTGCCAACAAGTACGACCGTTACTTCCCTTCGTGGTTTTTATTATTAATAATAACATAAATTTAAGAAAATTAAAAATATAAAAAAGGAAAGAAAAAGAAAATTTAAGAAATTATTATTGATAACGTAACGGATACAATCCGAAAGTGTATTACATTTCGCACGATAGAACTAATAGATGGAAAAAATTTACGGGCGCTCATGCGAAGCATCCAATTTACCATTAGCGAACTCCTAGATAACCCCTAAAGATAGTATTGTCGCATGAAATATTGACGGTGCTCCCCTTTTGTATTCGTGCCTGGCTTCCATCGCTGAATCCCGCGAGGCAACAAAAGCGCCCGCCATATCCAGCAGACGCCCCCGTAAATATCATCCCTTATTAACTCGACCCCCCGTCGCCGGCGCACCGCACGGACCGCCGAAAAACCCGGCGCGGTAAATTCGCTAATGAAGGTGCAACAAACTTGCGACGGCTCCATTCAGGGGGGTGGAATATGTTGTGTTTAATCCGTAAAGTGGGAGTTATTAGGGTTGTTGGAAATGAGAAATCTTGTAAACTTTGGCATTTATAATATTTATACAGTTTCCATTATCTTTTTTGTTCTTACTTTGTGATTTAATAATTGTACACAATAAAGTGAGTCAGTTTAACGTTTAGAGGATTTCTACGATTAATTTTGTGCAAAAATAGGAATATTTTATAGGTAAATTCAACATATATATATATATACAGAGAGCTTTTTTTATCAGTATACATTTCTCTTATGTATACCTGCAAAATACGCGAGTCAAACGCATTGATGTATGTGTGTTTAGTTGCCTATAACACGCAACTGAACACACACATGTCAAATAATCAACTAAACATACACACATTGGTTCAATGCGTTTGACTCGCGTTTTTTTTTTTGTAGGTATTCGTTTCCCCTAATGTATACTGATAAAAAAACCTCTCTGTATATATATTGTAGAACCGAGTACTGTAGGAATTATAGTTTGGCCAGAATCGCCAATAACTGTAATAAGTTCAACGCTGATTTTGGTAATATTAGCCGCGCTGAAATTACTTCGTCAGGGCAGTCAATATCTAAATGTTAACGTTTGTTAGTGCTTTTTATAAAAATTTTGTTGCGTTTTTTTATTTATTATATGTAATTTACTTTTAGTTTAGTTTTAGATTAACTAGCCATAAATCGAATCTATTATATTATTGTAAATGAATTTCCATAAATAAATAAATAAATAAATCTAATTTTATTTGATTTTATCAATTTTCATCAACAAAAAAAACTAAAATTTCTAAATTTACGTCAAATATTAATATATGATCAGCGGAAAGTCCTATGGAAAAATTTGTTTATTTATTTATTTATTCAACGGAGACACCTTTTTTACAAAAATTGCTAAATTGATAAATTCAAAGTTGTATAAAGTGAATCAGTGGTTTATTAAAACTTAAAACAAGGTATAACGAAGTAGAAGCCTTTATCTAAAATCTTATACTATATATTTTTCTAGCACCCACGAAATTCTAAATATCGTTTAAATTTCGTTATGTCTGTTGTTTATTTTATGTATAATTACTTTATGTTTATGTTATTATATCTAGATTTTTATATTTGAAATATTTCCCTGTTATTAGAACTATGTATCTGTTGGGAAATAAAGAGTTGTTATTATTTTAATTATTCATTTTCGTATTCAAAAGGACTTAATCCTGAAAATGTGGCACATTAATAATAATAATAATAATATTTTTATTTTTCCATAAGAGAACAAAATTCTTAGGAAATATTTATTTATTTACGGAATGTCCATTTTACAATATACATTTTATTTACAAAAAACTAATAAATAAAATCCAAAATCTAGTGGGGACATTTAATCCCAAAATAGTCCAATAAAACCTTATTAATATTAAGATAATATTAATCATAATTAATTAAAGACGACGCAAGCGCCACCTTTTTGCCTAAGTTAAGATAATATATTAATAAAAAATCAGCATAAATTGTAGTTCAATTTTGAATTCTCTTGAAAATGGGCTGATAACCCGAAATTAGTCGTGAATTTAAAGTTATTTACTTCAATCTGTGTTTTTCTTTACTGTATTGGTAGATTTTTAATAATCTATTCATATTTATTATTACAAGAATAAAAGTCTGTTCATTCAGAATGTTGATGAAAATAAATCAAAGGCCATAAAAACTGGCGTGGATTATTTTAATTCTTAAAACTTAACTCATTTAATTTTAATGTATTATTCTTTTTTTATTATTACATAAAAAAACATGATTCCCAGAATTCCAAAAAATTAAACATTTGTATAACTTTTAGCGCTTGCACGCGCCCCAGCGCTCTCGCACTTGTAATAACTGGGTGGTGAGTCGGACCGATAAGAAAAATCAGATCTAATATAGAGTTTCACTTGGTACGACAGTACCAAGCATTACGTATATATTTGTAAATAAAGTGTCCTTGTTAAACCACAACGACCTTTTAAAACTACCACTCAGAGCATTCCCCATGAGTTATGTGAAATGTTATTGTTGAACACTTCATATAACTCATCAATAAAACACAGTTTAAACATTTATTAAATAAATTAAAAGATTTTTCTTCAAAACAGAATAATCCAAAATTTATTTTACGAAAGTGTAAATAAGAATAATAACAATAGGAAGTATTAAATATTTTAAAAATAATTAATAAAAACAGAGTTTTTTTTTATTTTTGGAATATTTAATATTATGATTATGTTTCATCAAGTGATTAATGAGAATTAAATGGAAGATAATAGGCAGTGTTTAGATATATATATATAGTTTTTTTTAATGAAGCAAAAAGAAATGTATTATCGAAAAGTATAAAATAATCATTGTTGTGAGAAATATTTGTAGAGCGAAGAGAAGTAAACTCGTCCGAGTATGTACCTAGAAACACATGTTCCCTCGCGTATCTATCGATATGAAAGGTGGCCGGGCGTCTTACGGGGGCGGCATAAACGAGATCCCCGGGATGAGACTTCATATCCTGGCGGCAACCCTCGCGCGCGTTATTTGCCCCGGAACTCCTGGGAGAGCCATACGACCGGCGTGTGTTGTGTTGCTTCCTTTCCCACCGTATTTTTCTTTTATTTTCTATTTACTCCGCCCGGATTCCGTTCGGATTCGCCTCTTACGGAAAAATTACACGGCCGCGCCACGCAAATTTAACTTTACTGCCCGGGTCTTATCTCTCCACCGGAGCCAGAAAGGCTCCAGATTGGATGGCCTTTCGATATCCTCCGGTGATCCCGCAAGGACTTTATCGGCCCCGGGATGCGGGGCGGCTGGAGGATCAATTAATACGCGCCGTCACTTTCTCCATTACGATCGAACTATGGAAAACGGAGATCCACTGTTTACCCTCTTTGATTTCTGATGCGTAGATAATTTTCGTAATGGAAAGGATTTCATTGAATTATTAAATGAAAGAAGACAATGCGCTTTGAATAATAATTTTACGTCATATTTAAACTTTTTACACCCCAACTACTAGAACGAATATATTACAGAAATCCCCATTATACACAATAAACAAAAATGTAAATAAATTATATGACGATATTTTTCTGTAGCTAGTCTTGTAAGAGGTGCATTTCTGTTGAAGGTTGTTATCATTAATTTTCTATTTTTTTTTGTACTTTTTGTTATAAAATAAAACGATGCCTTGCACATGGAATATACTAGTCTGACGAGTTTCGAAAAACCGAAATGGCCATCCCTAGTTTTCCATACGCTAGATGAATGCTGGTTAAACATTTAATTAAATGATGAATTTTAATTATTATTTTTTATTTTATATTTTGGCGGTAGCTTAATGAGTAATTAACATTTACTTGTTTTTTTTTTTTTTGTTTTTATCCTGTAAATGGTTGTGCAATAAAGTTATTATTATTATTATTATTACATTTAATGGTTTATAATTGCTTTAATATTTATTTAATAACCCTTTAGGGCTATTCAAGAATGATCTGTATAAAATGAATAGAGGTGGATTTGAAGCACTATATGGAGATTTGAAATCATAAGTCTCTGTTGTGGGGTTGGTAGCGCACTCGACCGGCAATCGGGGGACATGTGTTCAAATCCCATCAGAGATGTTTCTTTTCCACTTTATATTTAATTAATTTAAATTATTCCTCAATGTTGTACATTGAAAATTTCTACAATTCATAGATACAAATATAATTTAAAGGGAATATCAATTTAATTTAATTAACTCAAGAATTAAATTGCACAATATTAAAATATTGAATAAATAAGTAAATTATAATAATTATTTCTATTAGAGGTGCGGTTTAGTAGAAAAAACTAGCCATGATATTATTGGAAGTCACTATATAAAGTTACATTGATGTGCTGGTCAATGTGTAATATGATAATATACATTAAAATAATCTTAAAACATGCTGAAATTTCCTGAGCTGAATTAAAAATAATTTTAATAATTGACTTTTCTGAAAAATAATTAGCGAAACAACGAAAACATGCCATAATTATGTAAATTTTATATTTTAATCTTTATTTTTGGTAATGAAAATTTAAAAAAAAATACTAAATTCTACAATAAAATAACTCTATATTCATCACCAATTAATTACATTATATGTTGCAATTTTCTTTTTCTAACAAAAATTAGTTAATTGTCAAAACCGCAACAATTAGACATTTTCTTAGAGTATTCAACGAGAATATATATATATATATAATTGTTTAATATTTGATATTACATCAAAACTTTATATATTATATTAATAATTAATTATTTCACTGTATGTAAAAATATTAAATTTCAAATAATTCAAACTTTTTTTTTTCACTTTAATTTTAATAAAAAAAATAATTTTCTTTCTTCCAATGTTTTTATACTTTTTATAAAATTATAATAATTTTATTACTAACAATATGTATATGTATATATATTTAATCGATTATTTTTGCTTTACTGCATAGCTATCTCTTTCTACTAAACCACTACCTTAGCTGATTAGAAAACGAGAATATATATCCCGATATATTTCTACCTCCCACATTTATATTTGATACCCTGTCTGTTTGAAACCACTGGAATACAAGATGAAAAGACCGGAGGCAAGGGAGAGCACGCAGAAAAAAAAAAGAACGAAACGAAGGGCCGATGTATAAATTTAAGTTTCGTACATTGGCCACGTCACATAGATATGTCCCGGGCACCAATTTGTTCTGGAAGTACGTGATCCTGGTGCGCGGTCAGGCTGTCCCGGCTAAAAGTCTTTTGGACATTTAGGTTGTATATGAGGGCCATACGAGCCGACGGCTACATTACATATATATTACTTCGCCCGGTTGCGTCCCATTTTATTTCCTATATATATATACGGGATATAGGAGGATAGGTCTGGTGGGGTTGGGGGAGATGGGACGACGTCGGCGACGACTCACCCTCCGCATCCCGCAGGATCCGCAAACCGCCCCACTGGAATAGGAGGACGTATCAACGAAAACAAAGTTCTTTTATTAAATTTTATTCGCACTCGCGTGATTAGGTGCTTGGAGAACTTGTTTTAGTTAAAAAGTTTTAGTGCGCCGAGCGTAAAGGACGGCGACAGCTTGTTTCGCCAGATATAATAATTGTTTAATATTTGATATTACATCAAAACTTTATATATATATATATATATTAATAATTAATTATTTCATTGTAAGTAAAAATAATAAATTTCAAATAATTCAAACTTTTTTTTTTCACTTTAATTTTAATAAAAAAAATATTTTTCTTTCTTTCAATGTTTTTATACTTTTTATAAAATTATAATAATTTTATTACTAATAATTTTGTTTGCTAATATTAATTTATACTTTGTTCTCTTTTTTTCTGTTTAAATTAACTAACTTTGCTTGTACTCTTCTTATATTATGATTTTGATTGTATATTTTCCCTTGTTGGATTCTTCCGTTGGAAAATAAAATTATTATTATTATTATTACGGAATTATCTTTTTACAAAAATATATATACAAATATCTTCATTCAGACAATTACATATATTTTACACATATTAACATAAAGTAAACAGAATAAAATTAAAGTGTTTTTCGCTCCTAGGCTACCAATCAGTAGAGTTTCTGTCCAATGAAATATATTTCGAAAACTATATTTCTATTGATATTGAAATTTAATAAATAACATTTTGTTATATGCAATAATGATAGAATTAAAAAAAATCATAATAAATGGAAGACAACGCAAGCGCCATCTTTTGGCCATTACTAGTTATCCATATGCTAGACGAATGATGGTTGAACATTTTATAAAATAAAAAAATATATTATAAATATATGTATTACTATTTTGTTCACATCAGTTTCGTTACAATAACAAATATTGTAATCGTTGTGTAACGATTAAAATAATTGTTATTTATGGTGACAATTACAATAATAATAATTGCAATCATAATCATAATAATGATTACAATGAAATTAAACAAGGAAAATTTCTGGCAATGATCAATAAAATTCGATCAATCCCTTTTTCCAACTGCAAAAAATACTCACACTGTAAGTTTTACAAACATCTATTGAAACAACTACTTCCCGAGCATTTACCCCGCCGGACATTGGATTACACAATAGATATTTGTTGTTGCATAGCAGTACTACTGCGAATTGCAACGGTTTGAGTCGAAATTATTTAATGAAAGGAAACAACAAATAATAGTTACAAGGTTATCTGTAGACACGTGTTTCGGGATTTCATCCCTCATCAGTACATAACAGTACATAAATAACATGTGAATCATCTTTGTTTCATTTTATTTAACATAATAATGATCATTGTAATCATTGTCGAACGATTCCAATAATTATTATTGATGTGTATATCATTCGATAATGATTACATTAATAATTATTGGAATCGTTTAATAATAAATATAATTTTTTTATCTTATTATTATTTTCAGTGTTGAGTAAAATCGAGTAATATTAGCAATCTACTATATCTAAATAAGCGATTTTAAATAAATAAAATCAATAAGTAACAATAAATTGATGTGTTTCAATAAATAGGAAACAATTACTGATATTAATAGAATTTGTTGCATTAACAAAATTGTCATATATTTGATTTTGCATAACAAAAAGATCGACTTTGCCCATCTCTAATTATTTTATTTACTATACTATAATTCTGATCTGTTCGGTCATTACCCAACGACTGCAAAAATAATTATTGTAATCATTATCAAAACGTTGCAATAAAAATATGTTACTGTAATCATAATGAATTAAATTCGATATTGTTTTATTGATTTTTTTTTTCAATAATGATTACTATTATGTTCGTGCAATAATGGGGATTTTGATTGTGTTAATATTATTAAATTCACTTGACTAAAATTTCAAACTATTTAATCATTATCGAATGATATGAGCGGTTGTGAGTTGTGTGAAGATTTGAATGTATAATATAAAAAAAACACGTACTACTTTAGTAAAAATAAATATTTCGAAAGAAAAGTTTTTATATTAATCATTATCGAATGATTAGAATAAAAATTATCGTAATCATTACAATAAAAAAAAAAATATTCTAATTGTTCGATAATGATTGCAGTAATTATTATTCTAAACGTTTTACAATTTTTTAAATTTATTTATATTCTTATGAATGTAATTTTGATTGCAGGTGAAAATATTTAAATTTTAAAAAACACTTTTTATTAATGCTTATTTAATTGGTAACAATATCATAGTTAAGTAGTTTAAAACACTATAAATATATGTGTATATCTTTGAATAGATCGATTTTGTTTGTGTTACAATTATTTTATTCACGTGACAATAATTTCGATCAATTCTGTCATTCTTGAATAACTACAACTTTATTCAATACTACGATGAAATGATGGAAATATTTTTTTTCGAAATAAATTTCTTTGGACAGAAAGACCTTTGATCAATAGCCCTAGTACAGACACTTTCATTTTATTTTGTTTACTTTATATTAACTTTAGTCGTTGCAGAATAATTACACCATATTTTTATTGTAATGTTTATAATATTTTATTGTAATGTTTATGATAATAATCGAAACTAAACTCATGTAAAAAAATAATGTATTCGGGACTATTCCGTACGGAAAATGTTAACTTTAGCGTGTACGTTATTTTTTGTTATCACAATCTAAGCAGCTTTTGTAATAGATATGTATTCACAGAATGTGAAATTTATTAATACCGTAGCCCAAATTATAGTATATTGTTTATTTTTTTTAATTCTCGTACATTATTATTATTAAACATCTTTATTGCTGTTTTGATATAATCTTTATACAATAATATATAACATTTCAAATGAATGTATTTTAAAATCAAATAAATCTGCAATCGGTTAACGGCCTTTCTGCCACTCTCGTTCATTTTATTATGTATTACAAAACAAAATAAAAATATATAATATACTTTTCAATAATATTTAGATACAGTGAGACTTTTCAATTTCAATTTCAATTTACTTTATTAACGGAATCTCCATTTCCAAATTACAATTATAATTACATATTAAAAATTTTATAAGAAAAGTGTGACGCTCTAAAAAGATTATAAAACACATGTATAAAAAAAGGCAAATTACCAATCACAAATTACGACAAAATACAAAATAAATACTTAAATAATATAATATAAATACTTAATTATGTATTACAAAATAATAGCTTCCACTGTCGATTACATAAACTCCATATAATATAAACTGAAGGTCATCTATATTTACTATAATTATTTTAATCAATATTCTCGTATATTTAATATATTTATTCCGACTGTAAATTAAAAAAAAAAGTTACAAATACATTTTCATACTAAAATAAAGCAGGGCTAAGCGAAAAGACCGCAGGTCTATAGCTAATTCCAGAAGAGGATAATCATATTTTATGTGTAATAACAAAATCATATAATAGAAATAATTCTGTTACTTGCATAGACAAATAACAATTATTATTAATAATCACACATATAATAATTTCTATTAACAGATGTATGCAAGGAAATGTACAAAATAAATTTAAAAATACAAAATCAAATATAATAATAATAATAATCTTTATTAACAGATATATACAGAAATTATACAAAATAAGTAATAAACATTAACAAACTCAAATGTATAATTTATATCTGTTAATTGGCTATCGACCAGTGGTCTTTCAGCCTGGTTTTTCGTACTTATGTCCTACTCATGAAAGAAGTATGATGATATCTAACTGTCTTAGTCAGAAGTTATTGTCGGGAATCAAATATATAATTCTTGAATCATTGAGGCGGTTACTTCGTGGTGCATTTCTAATATTAGGATAAAAAAAATACTTTATGAAATAAATATGAATAAATTATTAAAAATCAACCAATAAAACACAGATTAGATTGAATAAATTTAAATTCTCGACTAGTTTCGGGTTATTAGCCCATTTTCAAGAGAATTTAAAATTTGTTTTATTAAAATTTCTATTTTTCTATTGAAATGGGCTAATAACCCGAAACTAGTAGAAAATTTAAAGTTATTCAATCTAATCTATGTTTTATTGGTTGATTTTTAATAATTTATTCATATTTATTTCATACAATATGAACTACCAATGTCTAAATATTAAAACCATTAAGAAAATACTTAGTAATTTTTTTATACCACTTAACAATTTATTTCACTGTGGCTACTTTCGACTACACGGGAAGAATGATTACCGTGTAGTCGAAAATAGTCATATTGAAATAAATTGTTAAGTGGTATAAAAAAAAGTTACTAAGTGTTTTCTTTATCCTCAAATATATAATTTATAACTGCTAGTTGGCTACCGACCGCTATATATTATTATTATAAGTTTCTTATAATTATTCTAAAATCAATAATTAAAACCGCGATTTACCAAACCGGATTTTATGCCGATATCATTTACATAAGCCCCCAATTGTGAACGTGAATAAACCAATGGCTTAAACTAATTGCAACCAATCGAATGAGAACCGCCACCGCGCAACTTTTAATTGTTAATGGATAAATTAGAGAGGGGAAAAAATATGGTGTTCCGACGATAAAATACGCTGTTTACGACGGAGCAAACTGGACGCAGATGTTGCAGCGCGCGAATCCATACGTATGATTGTTATTTACGTTATCGACTTTATCTTCTTTTTCTTGAGTATTATTTTTTTTTTGCTTGAGGAATATTTATGCGCGTTCATTAAGGCGCGAGGGGAAGAAAATTAATTTCCGCTCGCGGGAATTAGAGTTAATTTCCCGTGGGCTTTCGATAAGCGGTAAGTTATGTTGATAGGATGGGGATTGAGTTTTTTTTAAATATAATGAGGGTTGTTAGAGTAGTTTAAAGGTTAAAATTCGATTAATTTAGAATGTTTAGTAGTTGTTTGAAGAAGAAATGTGTTCCACTAATTGGCATGTCTGGCGTGAGGCAGCCGGCCTGTAAAAAATCAATCTAAGCATTCGATTTTTATCCATATTATATATATATATATATATATATATATATATAATCTAAAATCCCCATCTACCATAATGGTGGTGTAGGGGTTCGATTTTTATCTATATTATGCGAAAAAATAACGTAAATCCATGAATACAGAGCAATTGGAAGAAAATAATTAAAAAATCATGATCATGAAATTTTCTTTATGTTGGTTGTTGGTTGTGGAGACTTTAATTATTTAAATAAAAATACTTGTCCTACTTATAATAAGTAGGAGAAAGGACAAGTATTTTTATCTAAATAATCTTGAAATTTCCTTATATTTCATGATCCTGATTTTTTTTGTAATTATTTTCTTCCAATTGCTCTGTATTCATGGATTTACATTCGATTGAGAAATTACCAAATTGTAAAAATAATTTATTACATCATTAAAACATTTTGAAACATGTAATTGTTTATAATTTCTATTAATTTTATCCCAACTATTTAGGGAATTTTAATAATTTCCAGATACATAAATATTTCAACGATCTTGTGAGACGTTGCGATGAATAATCTCATATAACTTTTAATTAAATTATTTATCCAATATTAATTATAATCAAGCGCCATCTATTGCCTAATTTCATGTGGCAACGTCTACCGGGAAATATTTAGCAAAATTTCGAAAAAAAAAAAATATATTTAAAGAAATTCAATGAAATTTTGTTTTTTTTTATGAAGCAATTGATAAACTTTTTTTAAATATGGATCTATATTTATAGAAAAATCAAAACTTTTTGCACTGTTCTTTTTTAACGTCCAAGAATCGCTGTTTCGTCCACTAAATGGTGAATGCTGATTGAACATTTTTTTATCAAATATTAATAAACGAATCGCGCTACAAAAAAAATCACATTTTCTGGAAACCTTGTGTATTAATTGTAAATAAAAGAGTTTTATTATGTAGTTCAATGTCCGGCGGGATATTTGCCCGGGAGGTGGTTGTTTTAATGTGCATTTGTTTATTTTTATTAATTTATTTAATAAATAAGTGAAAAAAAAATCAAAATAAAGAATATTCATACTTTAATTATAATTAATTGGTTTAATAGATAATGAAAAAAATCACAATAAAAGAATTTTAATTTGTTATATTTTTTAGTAGTAAATCTTTATCATTTGAGAAAATACGGATTCAAACGGCGTTAAGATGTGGAATTTGTGTATATGTTGGAGTCGATTTTTTTTTAATTTTAACACTATAATGTATGAATCATTTAAATATATGAGCTTTGTAATCTTAAAAAGAAGTATACATCTAACATAATATAAAAAAATATATATTCTGCCCTATTATATTTTTTATTTTCATAAATAATTAAAAAAATCATAATAGAAGAATATCAATTCTAATTACTGGGCAGTAAATAATCAAGTATTGCAGCTGGCATATTGGTAGCAACGACGACGACAACGAACGCGTCCTATTTTATTCAGCAAACAGCGGGCCGACATTGATTGGGTTCGGAGGGTACAAGAGGACACCAATGATTGAGGTTAATAATGCAGTCGAGCGTACATATTTTACAAAACGTGACGCAGCTCTCGGATGGAGTTGGAGAGGAAAAGCGACACGGAGAGCGAGAGAGAACGAAGCAGGGAAAATGTATTGCATTTCCCGACCACCCGGACGAATGGCAGTGGGAGGGGGGCATGTGTATGGAACTATTTTCCCGGAGTATCGACGTTTTTGCTCCGGTGGAAAAAATTGCCGGTGTGTTGAGAGAGAGGGGAGGAGGAGAAGCGACAAATTTTCAAATAAATCACAAAATAAAATTTCATTTAGGTATTAATAGTGCAAGCTTTTATTTTGTCAACGATATACAACAATATCTCTGACAATTGGAATTCAAAAATTAACAATTAGAGCCCTGCTTGTATTAAGAATATAAAGAATGTTTATTGTTTTAGTTTCCATTATTATTACAAAAAAAAATCGTAATCGTTCGGCATTGATCATAATAACAATTATTGAAATTGTTGTATAATGATTACAATTATTGGATTTCCCTTTCACAGCATCCCTTCCCAAAAATAATTAATAATAATAATAATAATAATAATCTTTATTTTCAATTATTGTAATCAATTAATAATAATTACAACAATTACTGGATTTCTCCTTCCACAGCATCCTTAAAAAGATATTATTGCAATCGATAATCATTACAAAATATTCTGGATTTTTCCTTCTACAGCGCAAAAATTATATTACTGTAATCGTCCGATAATGATTACAATTACTGCATTTCCCTTGCCACGGCCCTAAAAACAATTAATATTTTAATATTTCGATAATGATTTCAACAATTGCTGAATTTCTGAATCAGTCGATTGTGATTACAACAATTACTGGATGTCTCCTTCACAGCACCATAAAAAATAATACTGTAATCAATAATAATTACAATTTTGGATTTCCCCTTCGACAGACCAAAAGGAAAAACAATTATTTGTAATCGTTCGATGATTACAACAATTACTAGATTTTCCGTGTTACAGCCATAAAAAACAATTATTATTTTAATAGTTCCAACAATTGCTGGATTTTCTTCTTCCACAGCTGCAACCAAACGCACCAATAAAAAAGAAATATTAAATATTTTAATGGTTCTATAAAGATTAAATTACTCCACAGAAACCACCCACCCCTCGAAAAAATATTATTTTAATAAATTAATAATGATTATAACAATTATTATTATTGGATTTCACCTTCCACAGCATCTAAAAAATATTATTGTAATGAATAGTAATTACAATTAATTTTCAATTTCTTACACAGTAAAAAACAGTAAAAAATATATATATTATTTGATATTTGTGATTGGTAATTTGCCTTTTTTTTATACATATGTTTTATAATCTTTTTAGAGCGTCACACTTTTCTTATAAAATTTTTAATATGTAATTATAATTGTAATTTGGAAATGGAGATTCCGTTAATAAAGTAAATTGAAATTGAAATTGAAATATTGTAATCATTCGATAATGATTCGATTTTGCTTATGTTATTTTATTCACGTGACTATAGTTTTTATCTTTTGGACCTTTATCACACGACTACAATAATAACTATTGTATTTTTATTATGTTTTATTGACGGTAAAGCCATTAATCGATAGCCAATTAACTGTTCTAAATTATATATTTTATAATAATCTTCATATAACTCAAAATTACATATATATATATATATATATATATATATATATATTAAATATTTAGATACCTTCGGAATTTTAAACAAAAAAAAATATTAGAATATTTTTCAATGTGTTCTCATTATTATTTGGTGAAACATGAAATTTATATAACATTATTATTTGCAATAATAATAATCATTATTAACAGAAAATATACCAAATTGAAATTTTCATTATTTATTTGGTATATTTTCTGTTAATAATGATTATTATTATTGCAAAACATTATTACAAAATATTATATTTTGTAATAATGTTATATAAATTTCATGTTTCACCAAATAATAATGGGAACACATTGAAAAATATTCTAATATTTTTTTTTGTTTAAAATTCCGAAGATATCAACTTTTTTAAACACACTATTCTTAATATATATTCAAAGTCACTTACATAATATTTAAATTCATTTATAACAGACATTCCTTATCGCAATTAAATATGCTAATCGCCACGGAGGAGATAAAACAACCAACCCGCTCATTACCCCGCGAGCCCGTTTTCAAGTTGGAGTTTTAATTTATTTAAAACGCCAATCGTTTCGGCCAATGAGAATCGCCAGTTAAGAATCCCCGAAATGAATTATTTATGAATTGGCGTCCTTGCCGGTTAAGTAATCGCCACTGCGAGTGGAAAACGAACAATAAATAAATACATCGCGCAGAAAAGAAAAAAAACATTTCGCATAAACTTTCAATTAAATTACCAAAAGTTGTTCAACATATTTGTTTCGGAGCTATTTTTTTTTTTCAGATGTGGGTTGATTTATCGGATCAATTTGTTTGTAAATTATTTTTAAAATATAACGTTAGATGTTTCAAAAAGAAATGAGTCCGCTTAATTGAGGCATGCGGCAGCCAGGCCAAAGAAAATTAAATAAAAAGAATTGAAAATCACTTATATATTATTTCATCTTTAGCTACAGTGACATTTTGACTTATGTTACGTTAAACAAATGTTTAATGATGGACATTGTTTATGTCAAAATGTCACAGTAGCTAAAGAGGAAATAATTTATTAATAAATTATTTTGAAATTATTTTATTTAATTTATTGAAATAACTGTGATCAAGTAAATAAATCCTTTTTTTAATAAAAAAAAATCCCGATCATGAAATTTTTATGTAATGCCCAGAATGATATCTTACGGGCCTGTAAGATAAATACATTTCATGATCAGCATTTTTAGATCTTACAGGTTTTAGTACTTACAGTTTTGATTTTTTTGTATAATAAAAAAAAAGAAAAGAAAAAAATCCTAATCATTAAATTTGTTTATGGTGCGATATTTAATGATTAGGATTTTTCTTTTCTTTTTTGTTTTAAGGGAGGAACACTGTGGATCACTTTCCTTCATTTGAAAAAAAAAAAACAGCCAAATAATAATTTCATGGTGATGGAAGGAAACGAAGTATTTAGGAAGTTCGAAAGATTTAGCAATATCTCGAGAAAAAAATAAAGATATTCAATGAAATATTGCTTAATTTTATGAATCGATTGGTAAACTATATTTTTTAAATATGGATCTATGTTCACACAAAAATTATAACTTTTTACATTGTTTTTCGTTAACCCCTCGAAGAGCTTTTTAAGAACAGGAAGTAGTATTATTGGAGTTAG
Source organism: Philonthus spinipes (assembly GCA_963082785.1). NCBI lineage: Eukaryota > Metazoa > Arthropoda > Insecta > Coleoptera > Staphylinidae > Philonthus > Philonthus spinipes. The sequence continues at coordinate 11,265,489 of OY720321.1, read as the reverse complement.
TTGTGTCCGTGTTATCATTCTTCGATTTTGACAAAAAAGTTTTGATTTTTGTGTGAACATAGATCCATATTTCAACAAAATAGTTTACCAATCGTTCGAAATAATAAAAAAAAAGAAAAGAAAAAATCCTAATCATTAAATTTGTTTATGGTGCCATATTTAATGATTAGGATTTTTTCTTTTCTTTTTTTTTATTATACAAAAAATCAAAACTGTAAGTACAAAAACCGAATCGACTTTCTAAATTCCTAACGGCAAACCAACCCCTGTCCCCCTTTTTTCCCGTCCACCTGAAAGGGAGGCTTTACTGTTATTATTTTTTCTCGCCCTCTCCGCCAATACCGAGGGTCCTACCTAAGGGACACCGGTCAGGAAAAAAAAGTCCGCCCGTAAATCACGCAGATTTCTCCCTTCTGCCCGAATAATGGCCCCCCGATCGTTCGCTCGCATTGCAACAAGAGAGAGGAACGGAATTAATAGCCATGGCGGCGGCGTCTCGGCAGCGGCAGCCACACGTTCCATTTTAGAAAGTTTATTTCGAGTATGGGCGGATTAACGGTAATTTTAGAATTTCGACAAAAACCCGCCGTGTTTTACCTTGACTCAGGTCTGCTTCGAGAGAGTGCGTTTTGAACGTTGGCCAGAGAAAATGGGTACGGGTTTGTTTAATTTATATTAAGTGAAAAAAAAAAGGAGAGGAGAGGAGAGTCGGGGAATGGCGTAAACAGGCGGATTTTGTTATGATCTGGTTTAGATATTCGTTTAAATTTAACAACGTGGCTTCATATTTATTTCAAGCGGAAATAGTTTTTTTTTATTAAATATTTCCACTTTTGAAAGGGAAAAAAAAAGAATTATTTAGTTCACCTAAAAAGCAAAACTTTTTACACTCACGCATGGGATAATAAATAATAATTTGCGTAATAAAAATATAAATATACGTGTATTTATCTTGTCCCATGTGTGAGTGTGATTCTTGAATTTTTCAGATGTTCACTTCATGGTACATTTTCAATATTACGATAAAGAAAAGACTATTTATACCACTTCATTATAGTCAGAGTGAAATACATGGTTAGTATTTCACTCTGACTAGTTAAAAGAAACTAAATAGAAAAGAGTATTCATTCACTTGGTCACAGTTATTTAAATAAAAATGATTTGAAAATAATTAATAAGTATAATTTTATTCGGTTTTGATTTAAATTAAATTAATTTGGTTTAATTTAATTTAAATTGATTTAGTTTAATTTGATTAAATATAATTGATTTAATTTTGCTGATTGTAATTGAATTAATTTAATTGATCTATTTTAACATCTTTAAATTTTGTAAGGCATAGCTGTACTGACGAGGGATAGATCCCGAAACACGTGTCTGCAAATGGCTTTATATTAAGTAACGTTCCTTTTGTTGTTTTTACATTAAATTTTTCTCAGATCACAAATTTGCTGCATTATGCAATATTTTGTTGATGTGCAACAGCAGGTGTACATCATGTAATTCAATGTACGGCGTGGGTATTTGCCCGGGAAGTAGTTGTTTTAATGTGCATTTGTTTAACGTACTTACGTAGCGTAAGTCAAAAGTCACAGAGCTAAATGTGGAAATAATTTATTAATTATTTTCAAATCATTTTTATTTAATATAAAACTAAACTAGTTTGAGAATGCTTACCATGTAGTCGAAACTAGTCACACAAAAATAAATCATTAAGTGGTATTAGAAAGTTTTAAAATATTTTCTTTATTCTAATATTGAAAATGTGCCATAAAGTAAACACCTAAAGATTCAAGAATCACACTCACACGTGGGATTAGAAAACAAACGGGTTAATTTTTATCTTTCATACACCTGAAAAAAAAAACAAGAATCAAAATGTTTGCACTCACACATGAGATATGATAGATACGCGTTAATTTTTATTACGCGTATTATTATTTATTATCCCATGCGTGAATGCAAAAAAAAATATTTCGAAAAAAAAATTGTTTTAGGAAATTCAATGAAATATTGCTTAATTTTATGAAACGATTGGTAAACTATTTTGTTGAAATATGGATCTATGTTCACACAAGAATCAAAACTTTTTTGTCAAAATCGAAGAATGATAGCACGGACACAACTAACTGTACCGTCCAATAGTACTACTTCCTGTTCTTAAAAAGCTCTTCGAGGGGTCAGTGAAAAACAATGTAAAAAGTTATAATTTTTGTGTGAACATAGATCCATATTTAAAAAATATAGTTTACCAATCGCTTCATTAAATTAAGCAATACTTCATTGAATATCTTTAATTTTTTTCGTAATTTAGAAGAGCATTGACTAAAATTAGACACCCCTTAACCCACTTCCCAATTCTTCCAAAACTCTCCTGTATGAACTATCCCAGATCTACATTGTCTTATCATCCTTGCTGAAAAATTGCCCTGAATTCTTTCAATTACAATCTCCTCAAATCTTCTCTATCCAAACACCACATTCACATCAAAAAATCCATCCACATCGTTATTTCATTTTATTTCATCGCTTCATGATAAAGACAGAGATATATACAGTTTAATCACATTTCGTGTTCCTAAACACATAAACAGATATTTCCGAAGTCGAGCTGAAAAACCGTCGGTCGATAGCCGATTAACTAGATATTTATAAAATGTCAAAAGTTCCGATTTTTTTAAATCGATTTTTCTCTGTTATTACTAGAGATGAAAAAAATGTAAAGTTCTAGATAATTTTACACTAAATAATAGAATGTTATAAGATTTTTTTACTAAAAAATAAACTTACATTTATTCCTATTTAATCCCATATACCACACAATATGACATACTTATTTTATATTAAATAAAAATGATTTGAAAATAATTAATAAATTATTTTCACATTTAGCTCTGTGACTTTTGACTTACGTTACGTAAGTACCTTAAACATATGCACATTAAAACAACTACTTCCCGGGAAAATACCCACGCCGGACATTGAATTTCAAAATGTACACCTGCTGTTGCACATTAATAAAATATTGCATAATGCAACAAATTTTGATCCGAGAAAAATGTAATGTAAAAACAACAAAATGAACGTTACTTAATTTAAGGCCATCTGCAGACACGTGTTTCGGGATCTATCCCTCGTCAGTACAGCTATGCCTTACATCTATTTATACTTATTTTATTATAATGACCTGCAAATCCATTAGATTACTAATTCTAAAAACATTTGTGTATAAAAAAGTATGATAACTTATGTATTTAAAATTTGCAATTGGATCGTAATATTAATTTATTTACAATAATTTAAAAAAAAACATCCATTTTAAGGATTTCAATTAATAATAATAATTTAGTCCATACAGGTAACAAAATTATTTAGATTATATGATTTTGTTATCATGGTGCTACAATTGTTTCGTCCACACAGTGGCATCATCAAGCAGGTTAATTTATAAAAATATACAAAATAAGCAATAGAAATTACAAAATCAAATATATGTTATTTAATTATTACTATTACTTCTACGATGTTTTGTATTATTTTAAATGGCTTACTTCGATTTTAACCAAACTTAAATATACATAAACTACATAGATTTGTGATACTTGATTCTAAAATCGGTTATTTTTGGTCTATTATTTACCAGTAACATTGATAAAAGATAATCGAGTCGAAATACACAATGTCACTCCCACACTACGCCATTATTTTCTATATGTATTAGGAAGGTTGTAAATAGAATAATTTAATTTTGATTATTTTTGTTTCCTTTTGGTTATTCCAAATTCGAACTTGTACGAGCTAGCAAGGTAATCACGGGAACCGATTTTTATTAATTTATTTATTGTTTTTTTTAATTCAAATCGGGAACTTTGCTTCAAAAGAGCAAAGCCCTTAATACACTCCGGTGATAGGTATATAATTTTATGTATTTATATTAATTTTAATACCTGTATATTATTATTGTTAAGTTGCTCTTTAATCTGTTGGGAAATAAAGTATTATTATTAATAAAGTTATTATCATTATTATTATTATATAATTAATATCTGTCAATTGGCTATAGACCTGTGGTCTTTCTACCTAGTCCTGTTTTATTCTAGTATGAAAATATATACGTTTTCTCTCTCTATCTGGATAACTTTTTCTCCCTTTACGTTCCGAATCTGGGCAAACGTTGGATATTGATCGCCCTCCGTGTACCCATTTCCATACACGTAGCGCCATCTCTTACCGCCATTTCGCACGAGATTTTTTTCCCGTGAACGCCCTTCGAGGAAAACGCGCTCATTTCCCCCGACAAATCAATTAATCCGCTAATTAACCCACATTTCGAAATTTAAAAATACGCAGCAATAAATTACGATTAATTAAGCTACGAATGCCGCCGATCGAGCGAGCGAAACGCGCGCGCTTGTGCTTTTTGTAAGAGAGAGACGGGGGGCAGCAACAGGTAAGGATGCTGCGAGCTTTCGTTGGAAAGTTGAGCGTTTCTCCCACTGTTGGCGCTGGTGTGTCGAAAAGGGCGCCGACGCCCCGCGACCCCCGAAGCTCCGCGTGCAATATTTAATAATGAGGCGATTTGTCTGTGACGGGACGCGCTCCGGGCCCGACGGTTTCCCGTTGGGTATTGCCTCCCGTATCTCGATTCGAGAGATGTGCAAAATTGCATTGGCTCGATTCGTGAATAGGGAAGTTTTTGTTGTTGCAATTTGTTATTTAAAATCAGAGGAGAGTTCTACGTGAAATTTCGATTTTTCTGAAGTAATGATGCAACACAAAGCTCAACTATGCTGAACTTTAATTTACAAATCTATTACATATTATATCATTTTCATAATTTTATTATAAACAATTCAAAAATAAATTAGAATCAGTACATTATTTTTACATTTTTGTACATAACTTTATTCGGACCATACAAATAATATAAAATAATTTCAGATAAATAATTACAATTCGTACTAATGAAATAATCATTTATTAATTATTTTCAAGTTCTTAAATAAAAATTACTAAATAACGATAGTAACGTTTACAAGAATATCATCTCCGCTTTTACTTCTCGTAGTTGTCATTGCTATTTTTGCGAATATTGAGTAAATGAAAAAAAAAAAGAAGTGATTTAATATAATTAATAAATTATTTATTAAATAATTTATTAATTATTTGAGGTTTTTTTATTTAATAATTAAAAAAAAAACACTTTACTTATTAAATAAGTAAAACAATACCAAGTGATTAATGAGAACGAAATTAAAGATATCTTTTATTTCACTTATTTAAATAACCGTGACCAAGTGAATGAATACTCTTTTCTATTGATACAATAAGTATACCTCTTTTCTATTTGGGCTATTGACCGGAGGTATTTCTACCATAATATTTACATTTATTAAATTCGTCATTTCCTAAATACAAATGTCGACTTTAAATATTAAAAACAATTAATCAATTTTTATCTTTATAATGGCATTAATTAATAATTAACTATTTTCATTTTTTATTTAAATCGAAACTTAACTGATTTGCAGAGCAAAAACACAAAACGGCTTACAATTTATAATGACATACATATCTGCCTTATTATTAATATCTTGATGATCTTTTGTATTAAATGTTTGTTAAAAATAAACAAACTAATAGAAAACTTTAAATTAAATTATAGAAGAGTATAACTTTTCTTCGCCGAAATTAATTTTGTTCAAAATCGAGAATTTTTAAATTAATTTTTATTTAATTTATTTGGTACCTTTGTTGAAATTCAAGCTGTTAGATAAAAATCGAAAAAATGGAGCTAAGTTTCTTTGGTTTTGACAATTCTTTAATAAAAAATATTGGTACCTAACCAATATTTTTTATATTTAATGTTACAGCAGAGATTTATAGATAAAGAAATTTAAATTGTGGATAAACAAATAACATTTCAAGCCTTAGGCCTTCGAGCCTTTCAATCCCCTTTCAATTTACAAAACAACACGACCTCGCCCAATTTACATAACAAACAAAAGAAAACAACGAAGAAAAGAAAAGAACAAATCCCGGAACGGCTAGAGCAAGCAAACACACGCTCGCTGAAGGGGGTTTAAAAATTGTATTTTGGCGCGGCGGGATAATCCGGCCGCCCCCCATTCCAATCCCGACGGAGCTCGGGCTCGAGCTGGAGATGAGATTGAAACGCTCTCCTCTCTCGCCGGAAGGCAAATTGGCCACCGCCAGCCACCCCTCCTCTCAATTTTGATTAAATCACCCTTAATACGGCTGGAGGAAAATTGCAGCGACGCGCAGGTGAACTTGATCGAATATTTACCGGAGGAAAAAAAAAACAGAGAGAGAGAGAGAAATGGGAACGCAATTCAGGTTAATTGAATTAATTGGTATTTTTTGTTGTTGTGTGCAACGCGTGGAATAATTACATAAATTAGAAAATTGTTATATGTTTCATGTGTGCGTAGAAAGTTGTTCCAGGTTTTTTTTTTATTTATTGTTCCGGTAAGGTTTTGATTAACTGCTGATAGATGGTGTTGAGTATACCATTCGGTTATTTTAATTCTCATGAAATTCCTTAATTTACTTAGCAGAAGAAAAAAAAATCATTATTGACATAATTTATAATTATTATAAATGTAATTAATAATAATACACTCCTTACACCTAACGGTAGAAAGAAAAAAGATTAAAAAAAAAAAATACATATCAATTATTTCAAAATATTATTTCTATAAAATTATTTTTTATTTTATTTAGTCTTATATAAAATTCGTTATATGCGCCTGCCTACTTCTCAATGCGAGGTGTAAAATTAATCAATATTTTTGGTAGTGCATATTGTAATAATAAATATGAATAGAAAAATTAAAAATCTACCAATTAAAAATTGGAGATCGAAACACGTGTCAGGCAATTGAAAACAGCAACATGCAACAAAACAATTGTTTAAATTTACCCAATATGAAAATTTGGTTCCATCAAGAAAGTAGCAGAAGAAGGATCGAATATATAAATAAATAAAAGCACATATTAAATTGAATAACTTTAAAATCACGACTAATTTCGGATTATTCAAATAACCCGAAACTAGTCGAGAATTTAAAGCTATTCAATTTAATTTGGGTTTTTATTTATTTTATTTGCAGATTTTTAATAATCTATTCATATTTATTATTCTTTAAAATTAGTATTCTTTAATCTTCGAATCTCTAACTTCGACACTTTAATTCAATATTCGTAAGACTTATTAGAAATACATTAATTAATTTATTATTAATTGAAAAAAATCTGCTGATTTACATCAGATACACATGATGTAAATAAGAAGAAAATTATATTTTTACTGTCCTTTTTTTTTAAATTCATTAATGTATTTAATTTATATTGAAGTGATCATTATCAAAGATAGATAAATACAAAAACGGTAAAATAACAATATAAATACTTTTTTTTTAATTAATATATTTATTTTGTCGAAATTACAAGATTTTAATATTATTTGCTGTTGTCTCTGCTTCTTTATATTTTCTTCTATTTGTGGCCCTTCCTTCTTTCTTCACCTGGTGATCTCTGGGTTGGACCCAATCTCGGGCTCTCAGTACCGAAGGAAACTTGTAGCTTTATGTGATTTGAACAATTCCTTCATATATTATTGTTTGTTAAATTTTGTTTTATTTTTAATTTAAATGGAATACATTTTAGTAGTTTTATATTTGAAGATAATTTGTTGTGTGTTTATTCGATGTCAGATTTTTGGTGTTTTTTGTTGTTTTAAATTTGTCCGTTCGAAGGTCTGATTTTCGTCTCGTTTTATAGTTGTGTATTTTATTTATTTGGATTAATTATGATTCATGTTTTTATTACATTGTTTTGTATTTTGTATAGCATTAACTTAAAAATTCCTTATCTTCTTTTACAACTCGTAAGAATTTAATTATTAGTGCTTGTATCTTGTTATTCATTTTCTTGTTAAGAAAATTTATGTTTGTGTGATTATGCAATATCAGGCCCGCCTTCTTTCTCGTTGTTATTGTTACTGTTTTTTTTATATTGAGTAAATGAAAAAAAAAGAAGTGAGATTTATGAATTTTAACTAAACCTTCAGTGTTTACATTCATATTTTTTTTTAATTATCCAATATTCAGAGAAAAGCAGCAATAAAAACAAAATATAAATATAAACGTAAATAATTTGTTAGGTAATTCATCAATGAATAGATGAATTACGTAACAAAATATTTATTTCGCTTCCTCGTGTATCTGAACTACAAATTATTTATTTATAACTTGAAAAAAATAATTAGATCAATCGACGTTTTTTTTTAAATATAAATTCCAGTTCTAACGTTGCTATTGTTTAAATAATTTGTGATCGAAATGTACATCTGATATTAACAAATAAACAGTGAAGAAAAATTTGCTGTGTTTATATAAAAAAAACATAATTTATTTATTTATGGATTTCTCCTTTTTCAAAATTACAAAAAAAAAAATATAATAACACTTACAATATAAATAATTACAGTTGGTAGAACATTACAACACTAAAAACTGAGAGAAAAAAATACAAAACAGCTATAAGTGACTAATATTGGCGAGATCAATAAATGCTAAGTGGCGTTTAAATACATGATAAAAATTTGAAAAAAATAAAACTACAATTTTTCATCCGCTGATTTATCCCCCATTTTTTTCCCGTTCAAACATTTTTTTTTTATTTGCGTGTCTATCTGCGTGCTTTACGTACACCAGCTCGCATTTTTTTTGTGCGTCATAACTTTATATAAAAAATACGCACGCTCTAGCCGCGCGTACGAAACGAGCTTTTGTTTGAAATACCAACAATATGTTACGCTAAAAGCTCGCCCGCCCGCGGCTTTCGGAATAACTTTGCGCCCGTGTAAATTCAGCAGGATGAACAAATTTACGTAATATCATGCCCGTTTTTTTTCTCTCTCGTTGTTGTTGTTGCTGTTTTTTTGTGAATATTGAGTAAATGAAAAAAAAAGTGAGATTTATGAATGTGAACTAACCGCCAGTGTTCATATTCATGGATCTCACTTATTTTTTTAAATTTATTCTATATTCAGAGAAAAACAGCAATAATAACGAGAAATATTTGCGGACACGATATTCTTATAATTCTTGTAAGAGTTTTTGTTGTTATTACTATCGTTATTCTAGTTTATATTTAAGAGCTTTCTAATGCAAGATTTTTGAGTTACTTAGTAGACAAAGTAAAAAAACTCATTCGGTGCGCCTATATAGTATATTGATAATATTTCTGCTAATTGAATAAAAAGAATTTGAAATAAGTCATAATGTCGCAATAGCTAAAGAGAAAATAATTGATTAATTAGTAATACCTAGCTCCATTTTCAACATGAGAAGCTCCATTATTCAGATCAAATTTGTGTGTATATTCTGATTTAAACTTACATTGAGATTTAGAATGCTCTAAATTAAAATTATTCGGAACATTATAGGTTTTAAAATTGCAATTTTTGTTGGGTATTTACCGAAGGCTCTGACCGACTTTGTATAGAGTTCTGCTCGAAATGATTAGCACCTACTCACTCTTCTGTATTCTGTGCAACATCTTGAGAACCGTTCATCAAAATATTCTGTGAATGTTGTTCTTTCAAACTTCTTATTTCAGGTTGTGTATTGAATACAGATTCCAAATCACAAATAATTTCAGTTCAGTCGGTGCATTCTTCCCGTGATGAGTTTGAGTGGGAATCGAAACTTACTAAAAATTTATCATTCGAATCTTTCTGAATATTTTGGGGAGCCAATATTTCATCAGGAGATTTTGTTTGGCTACTAATAAATTTTTCAGAATTTGTATGAGAATCTTTCTGAACATTCTGGGGAGCTAATATTTCATCATCAGATTTAAGTTGACTGCTAAAATTTTTTTCAGAATTTGTATGAGAATTTCGACTGCACCCAAGAGGGCAATAAATGATTATTCTTCGAACTTTTAAGAGACTCTGGTGGGAGTTCGCAAACATTACCGCATATAATCATTATCATTATCAGGAGAAGAATCTCTTTCTTCTGTATTATTTTTTTGATTAATTAATTATTTTCAAATTCTTTTTATTTAATATATTTAAATAACTGTGACCAAGTGAATAAGTCCTTTTTCTATTATTATTTCTGCTAATATATCTGCAAACCCAAAGCAATTTTCATTTATCAATTATAAAAATGCACATCTCGCATACTCAAAAGTTATGCAATTTAATGACATAAAAATTAAACATATCAGAAAATATTGTTAATGCTTTTGCACTGAAATTTTTAGAAACGTATGTACTGATCCCACGCCTATTATTACAATGATTGATTCGCGCAATAAATTTCCATGAATTAAAATCCATCTATTGCATGAAGCTGTGATTTATCTCAGTTGATACAATGACTCGCGGCACAAATAGCATTCCTACATTTTTTTTTAAATTCAAGATGTTTCTTTCTTGCTTTTTATTAATAATCATTGGAGACCATCTTCAATATTATATTAGACTTTTGAGTTTCCGACAGAATCCAAAATATGTCCAGTAATTGAAATCGGTGATTCTAAGGTAATTGGCAACTATACTCCATTTTCTTTCTTGTCTATACAAACACCTTTATTCAGACAGCAGAATTATAATTCTTTACAAATATTTATATGTACAATACATATTGGTGGGTTAGTAGTCATGAGCTATCGACCAGAGGTCTTTCTGCCCTTTCTTGTCTATTTTTTTAAATATTGAAATAATTAACTTGTTAATTGTTGAGTCTTCTACTTTGTTATACATTGTAATTCAATTTTAATAAATGAAACACTTTATTACTTTGTTTGTATAATCCGAGTTATACAAACAAAGTAAAAAAGTGTTTCGTTTATTAAAATTGAAATAATTGTAATAATAAATATGAATAGATTATCAAAAATCTACCAACAAAATAAATAATACACAGACAAAGTGTATTTATTAATGTAAAAATGGTGTTACCATAATAAATATTTATTCATTTATTTAAACAAATAATAATTTTAAATTTTCGACTAGTTTAGGGTTGTTTTGAATTCTTTTGATAATGGGCTGATAACCCTAAATTAGTCGTGAATTTAAAGTTATTCAATTAATCTTTGTTTTTATTTACTTTATTGGTGGATTTTTAATAATCTATTCATATTTATTATTACAACATCAACTACAAATGTTTAAATATTAAAACTATTAATTACATTAAAATTAAAATAAGTATTTATCGTCATCACCCCTACACCATCATTATGGTAGATGGGGATTTTAGATTTATATATATATTTATCGTCATATTTTTCCCAGGATTAGAAGTCTTATATCTATTCCGTACGAGAAATGTTAAGTCTAACGTTTACGTTATTAATTTTAATAGAAAAGAGTATTCGTAAGTCAAAAGTCACAGAACTAAATGTGGAAATAATTTATTAATTATTTTCAAATTATTTTTATTTAAGTTATCAACTTAATTCACGTTCTGTGTATATGTATCTATTAAAAGAGCTGCTTAGACTGTGATGATAAAAATGACATACACGTTAAACTTAACATTTCCCTTACAGAATAGCCTCGTATATCTTTACCATGTTTTCTAACAAATTATAACAAATTGGTCATTCTGTATCTTCCATCAATGGCTAGCTTGTGCTGCTGTAGTGAATTTATAATCAGTGAACTTGACCGAAGGGCCAGCTTGATTACATGCTGATTAAGTAGTTTCAACAAAAGTAATGTTTTTTTTTTAAATATTGTTTAAATCGTGTCAAATCCCCTGCCAATTCTTGTACGTATATCCAGTTTCCGGATGGATATCCATCACGTAGTGCACGGAGCGAATGGGGTGAGTCTCCCATGTCAATATCCGCTTATCTTTTGTGCGACACGAGAGGAATCGCGGCAAAAATATTTCCGAGACGTGACTGACGAGCGGAAAAGCCCGCACAGACAGCCGGAGAAACGGGACCGAGGCACACAGATGAATGCTGATGTTATAATTGCGGGTTTTTGGGGGCGGCGAGATTATACCTCCGGTGGAATAGCTTCCCTGTTCCGGGTTCGTTAGATCGACCGATACGTGCCGGATTTTACCTAGATGATTATCTTACAAGGGGATTAAAGCTGGTATATGTATGAAATAAATATGTTTTCTGAATTAAATTATTAATTAACAAAAACGTGAGCAAATGAAAAATTTCTTCTTATTATTACTAATATTATTATTTATTTATAAAACTGATCACTTTGTATAACACACAAATATACGTACTAATTTTTCCCAACTTATTTACATATCATTTATGTTAACTATATATAACTAAATAACCATCTTTATTCAAATGTGTATATGTATGTACAATAATATATAAAATTACAATTATATTTTGTAAATGAATCGGCAATCGACCGGAGGTCTTTCAGCCAACTATATACAGAGAGGTTTTTTTATCGGTATACATTAGGGGAAGCATATACTTGCAAAAAAAGCCTATAAAATGTATACAAATGAAGAAAAGGCGTCTATTACAATTCCAACAAGTACTAGAAGAGGATAAGACATTTTTTAATAACTCCAGAGCCTACCTCGGTTATAACGATTCTAATAATAATTAACAGGTACACATAGAGGAAATGTATACCGATAAAAAAAGCTCTCTGTATATTTTCTCCCATTAATAATTATGGGATTAACAACAAGCTTGAAACGAACTTATCCTGGTGACCATTGGAATTGACGTCCTAACAAGAGGTGAATATATTAGTGATACACCGATTGGGCTCCAATGGGGCTATCGTTGATAAAAATAAAATTAAATTAAATAACGGATTAATACAGTGCAAAAAAACCATAATATCATCGTGAAGAAGACAAAGAAGATCTCTGACGAGTTATTCCTTTCCTTCTTATAAATAAAATGTCACAAAATTAACACATCTATATTGGGTAGTTTAATTATTAGTCGCTAAGCTAGTGATTGTCAGCGACGTTAAATAAACTAGTTCACTAATTTAATTCATTACGTTTGCGTATGTTGTGGTATTCTTTCTTGAGCACTATTTTCAATTTAACACTATCCTTTAAAAAATAACGATTTTAAGCATTCATTTTAATAATAATAATATTCCATACAAGTAACAGAATTATTTAGATTATATGATATAATGTATTAATATTTTATTCCTTTCTTCACTGTTTTATTTTTATTACTATATGTACATTTCAAGCACAACGTGCTCTTTTTCAATAGTAAACAAAATTTAATATACAAATGTGATGTGTTATTATTATTACTACATTATATCAAGAAACTTCACGTACTCACCAACAAATATCTTAGATTATATGATACATAAAACATGATTATCTTCTTCTGGAATTGCTTCTCATCCAGAGGTCTTTCCACACGTAACAATATAATAATAATTAATACTAATTGTAACTTTAATTATTAAATAAAATAGAGGGCATTCTCGAAGATAAATGTATTTTTATTTTAGGATCTGAAACATCGAAGTGTGTGTTGAGTGAAGTAGCTGTTATATTTGAGGTTGGAAATTCTACTGAGAACACTTTTTTTGGCCATTTCTTTTCTGTTTTCCAACGAATTACATAGCACACTGCAATTGCAGTTGACTTCCATCCTCCATGACGATTTAGGGCAACATTATCAAAAAATTACAAAAATGGGAACTACAAAATCCTGAGCAATCTACAAAAAAAACTGGTGGCAGTTTTCCTAAAACCATGACCTTATCGACGTTGATTAAAAATGCTCAAGTGAAATCTTGGATTAATTATAAATTATGTGAAGTAGCTACCAGTTCTCCTTAAACTATGACCTGTAGATTGCTCAGGATTTTGTAGTTCCCATTTTTGTATTTTTTTAATAGCAATTCTTTGCTTAGTAAGCTTTCCATTTTAAAAATTACCGACAAAATATCATTGTTTATCTGTATTCTTTAGGAGGCTCTTCTTGTCTCTTATTCTATTTGCATATATACAGACAGAATAATTTATGCAGCAAACTCTGCATGTAGAGTAGAAAATTAATAACTCTTATTTATTTTATTATTGCGCATACAAAAAAAATACTTCACATAATTTACAATTAATCCAAGATTTCACTTGAGCATTTCTAATTAACGCCGATAATTTATCGGCGTGTGCACGTGTGCAAGCCTTAGGAAATTGTGCAAGAGGCGATTAACATCCTGTCGGTGCGCGTTTGTGCCCGATCGGGGCGCGATTCGCCTCCTCGAAAAAGGAATGCGCGCGCGAGAAAAATCCGACAAACTGTGTAATTTACGACCACCTCCGTTGGAGTTTACGGCGTTATGACTCGCGCCATCTTCACCCAAAGTCATCCATCTATCCATCAATCCATCCAGCACGTCGCAGACAGACGCCGCCGTTCGCGGTGAATACAAATTTTCAAACTCGGGAGTTATGTTCGGATCGCAGGTGGCGACGTTTGGTAATAATAAGTAGATGGAGGAAAATAATGATTTATTAATGTTTTAGACGTCAATCACTACGACGTGTTTTTGCTGAAATAATTTCATATATGTACGCATACAAAACACTTGGTTTATTCATAAAATTAATTTATTAAACAAACTAAGTGTTTTTTTTATTTGTACGAAAGTATTAAAATACTTACTAACCACTTAGTGAAGCATATTGTTAATTTCACTAAATGTTAGGTAAGGAAACTAGTCAGCATATGTTTTTGTTATTTTTGCACTGGTGACCAATTATTCACAAAACAGAAAAAAACAAGTAATCAAATAATATCCTAATAAGAAAAAGTCTGTACATTTCAAACATTTGTTAGTACTTGATATTAACAATTTCAACTATATTTTTACCATAATTCATTTGCATTGCCTAATATTGTTTTAAGGTCAGTCTTACCACGGAATTTTGATCTCAAAGTCGGAATATGTTACCTTTAATTGTCTTTAATGTCTCTGTACTACAGATTTTTATGTCACTATATGTTACTTTTATTGGTTTATTTTGACTTTACAGACACTGAACCTCATAATTATATTCTTATTTTAACTTTAAAGCCACTAGACCTAACTAATATTGCCTAATTCTGACTTTACAGTCACTGGACATTACTATTATTACCTAATCCTGACTTTACAGCCACTAGACCTAACTATTATCGCCTAATTCTGACTTTATAGACAAAGAACCTAACTATTATTGTCTTATTCTCTTTTTAAAGCTACTTGACCTAAGTATTATTATCTAATTCTGATTCTACAGTCACTGGGTATCACTATCATTGTCTTACTCTGATATTAAAGTCACTAGACCTCACCATTACTGCCTAATTCTGACTTTACAGCCACTAAATGTCACTAGTGTTGTCTTATTCTCAATTTTAAATCACTAGATCTACTATTATTCTCACTTTAAAGCCACTAGACCTAACTGTTATTACATAATTCAGACTTTACAATAACTGGGCATAACTATCATTGTCGTATTCTGACTTTAAAGTCACCGGATCTCATCAATACTGCCTAATTCTGACTTTACAGTCAGTGAACCTCACTATTATTGTTTTATTCTCACTTTAAAACCACTAGATCTACTATCATTCTCACTTAAAGGCACTATACCTAACTATTATTACCTAATTCAGACTTTAAAATAACTGGGCATCACTATCATTGTCTTATTCTGACTTTAAAGTCACTGGACCTCATCAATACTGCCTAATTCTGACTTTACAATCACTGAACCTTACTATTATTGTTTTATTCTCACTTTATAACCACTAGATACACTATTATTGCTTAATTATGACATTACAGCTACTGTACATCACTATTATTGTCTTCTTCTGACTTTAAAATCACTGGACCTCGTTATTATCGCCTAATTCTGACTTCACAGCCACTGGGCATCACTATCATTGTCTTATTCTGACTTTAAAGTCACTGGAGATCGTCATTACTGCCTAATTCTGACTTTACAGCCACTGAATCGCTCCATTATTGTCTTATTCTTACTTTAAAACCATTAGATATACTATTATTCTCACTTTAAAACCACTAGACCTAACTATTATTACCTAATTCAGACTTTACAATAACTGAGAATCACTATCATTCTCGTATTGTGACTTTAAATCACTGGACCTCATCAATACTGCCTAATTCTGACTTTACAGTCACTGAACCTCACTATTATTGTTTTATTCTCACTTTATAACCACTAGATCTACTATTATTGCCTAATTATGACTTTACAGCTACTGTTCATCACTATAATTGTCTTATTCTGACTTTAATGTTACTAGACATCACTATTATTGTCTTATTCTGTCTTTAAAGTCACTGGATCTCGTTATTATCGCCTAATTCTGACTTCACAGCCACTGGGCATCACTATCATTGTCTTATTCTGACTTTAAAGTCACTGGAGATCGTCATTACTGCCTATTTCTGACTTTACAGTTACTGAACCTCACTATTATTGTTCTATTCTCACTTTGTAACCACTAGATATATTATTTTTGCCTAATTATGACTTTACAGCTACTGTACATCAATATAATTGTCTTATTCTGACTTTAACGTTACTAGACATCACTATTATTGTGTTATTCTGTCTTTAAAGTCACTGGACCTCATTATTATCGCCTAATTCTGACTTTACAGTCACTGTACCTCACTCTTATTATATTATTCTCACTTTATAGCCACTAAATCCCTCAATAATTACCTAATTATGGCTTAAACGTCACTATATGTTTCCTTTATTTGCTTATTCTGACGTCACTGAACCTTACTTTTACTGCTTAATTCTGACTTGACGGCTGCTGGATATCACTATTATTGTCATATTCTGAGTATAAAGTCATTTGATTTCACTATTACTCCCTAATTCTGACTTTACAGTCACTTAATCTTACTATTATTATCTTATTCTGAATTGGAAGTCCACAGACCTTATTATCATTGCATAATTCTAACATTACAGCCACTGGACCTCACTGGTACTGCACAATTCAGACTTTACCGTCCCTTCGACAGTTCTATTATTATCTTATTCTGACTTTAAAGTCACTGAACCTCATTATTGCCTCTTTCTGACTTTAGAACTACTGGAAGTAGAATCCAGTTGTTCTAATTTTGACTTTAATGTCAATGTATTTCACTCCTATTTCTTAATTTTGACTTTGCAGTCACTGGAACCCACTTTAATTGTCTGATTCCGACTTTGAAGATCATTTTTTGTCCCTCTTATAAACTAATTATTTCTTTAACTCGCTAATTTTGCCTACTTATGACTTTAAAGACACTAAATATTATTGGTATTGTTTGCTATTGACTTTAAAGTAACTGGGTATGATTGTTATTGTTCATCTCCGAGTTTGAAATTACTATATATCGTTATTATTGCCTAATTCTAACATTTGTCTACTATTCTAAAGTCATATTTAAGTCAAAATTTTAATATACAATTAAGAAACAAATTGTCGAAATTTTAACGTAAAAAATCAGAACATGTCGCATTTTAAGTCATCGTATCTCTCTTTTAATTGCTTAATTTCGATTATAATATTATTCTTGTAGACTTATTTAGATTTTAGTATAGCTTTTTGTCATTTTATTTACATAATCTTGACTTTACAGTAATTTATTTCATGTATTATTAGAAAATTTATTTGTGAAATAAAAAAAATGAACATTTTTTATAATTAATTAGAAGGTTCATTAAAGAACTTTTTTAGAAATAGTGTTTTAATTAATCTTCTAATTAACATAAAAATGTTTCATCGCATGTTACGTAAGAATAAAATTCATCGCAAGAGTTCTTGATTTATTAAAATTTTCAACCATTATTCATCTAGCGTTTGGATAACTGGTCTTTCGGATCTTGTAGAACCAAATTGTTGACGATGGCAAAATGATTAGGCAAAAGATGGTGCTCTGTTCGAATTATAAGAGTTTTTGAATTTGTGTGAATATACAATATGCATTCTGTTTGTAATAAAAAACTTTCTATTATTTGCAGATGATTTGAAAATGTTCAGTGGAATCAACGAAATACTGTAAGTAATAATCCATATGATTTTTTAAATAATTTCACTATAGAGTGCGCTCATAATGAAATGAACAAATTCAATTAATTTTCTGGTGATTATTTTCTAGAAAAATATACAAACATCTTTATTCAAACATTTACATTGTACGATCATGATTACATATGTATATAATATATTATACAGTATTCCGTACGGTATATGTTAAGTTTAACATGTACAATATTTTTTATCATCACAGTATAAGCAGCGTTTGTAATAGACGTATATAGAACGTGAAGTAATTTAATAACGTACACGTTAAACTTAACATTTGCCATATAGATTATTGGGGATTAATGTGTTAGTTAATCTAAGTTATCGACCAGAGTTAAGTTTTTTTTTCCATGTCTTGAATATGTGGTGACAATAAAAATATCTGTACTTGTTAGCTGAATTCGCAGTGATGAATTCGTGAATTGTGAGAAAATTTAATTATTTGTCATTATAATTAAAATCAATTCTTAAAAAAGACCCTTAAACTTTCAACTTTCAGCCCCGCACCATTGAAACTTTAATTTTATTTGTCATCATAATTAAAAACAATTCTTTAAAAAAGATCCTTAAACTTTCAACTTTCACCCCCGCACCATTGAAACTTTAATTATTTGTCATCATAATTAAAAACAATTCTTAAAAAAGATCCTCAAACTTTCAACTTTCACCCCCGCACCATTTAAAACTCCCAAACTTCAACAAATAATCAAGAATAAAAGGGCTGTCGTTTTTTTCGTTTCGATTGCGTTATCGGGCGCGTTGATCGTCTGAACGGAGAAGAGGGGGCGGATTAAACGGGGCTTGTTTACGAGGTCTTTATTTTAGGGCCATGTGTGTTAAAGCTCCCACACACCCAAAGAGAGAGAAAAAAATCTCGCTCGATGTCTTGAGCAGTTCGTAGGCGCTAATTAATCACATCCAGATACTTTCCCACGGAAAAATCTCGGCGTGTAAAAAAAATTAAATAAAAAATGAGAGAGATAAGAACAAAACAGAAATAGAAAAAAAGTATAATAAATTGGAATTTTATATAGTTGATTAAGCTGAAATCAGTTTTTTTTTTCGTGCATTTGTTTATAAATTTGGTAATATGTTTAGATGGATTAAAGGAAGAATGAAAATATTTTGTAATCATATATAATGACCTATGCTCCATAGCGATTTTGCAATATGTTACATATATGTATTGTAAATATAACCACATGGGTTTTTATTCATCATTCTCTGTCGTATTTCACGATTTTCACCATTCTATGGAAGATTTCCTGGACCACGTCGGACTCCAGACTCTATATTGTAAATATAGAGTCCTTTATTAATTACTGTTATTTCCATCTTCAGTAGTTGAAGTTTTTATAAATATAAATAATGAGTTGTTATGGTGTTTAAAACGCAATAATGGTTTATACTATTGCGTTTAAACGCAATAGTGGTTTATACTATTGGGTTTTAAACACCATAACAACTCATTATTTATATTTATAAAAACTTCAACTACTGAAAATGGAAACAATAATAATTAATAAAGGACGACCATTTTTATTGAAATAATTATAGTCTCCACAACCAACATAAAGAGGATTATAATAAACTAACACAATTGGTTTCAATATATTAAATAATAATTATGTAAAATTACAATAGTAAAGATTTATTATCAATTCACTTAATCGAAGATATTTGTTGGTGAGTACGTGAAGTTTCCTGATATAATATAATAATATTTTAGTCCTTCCTTCACTTTAGTATTTTTAAACACTAAATATACATTTCGAGCACAATGAGCTCTTTATCAATAGTAAGTTTTTTTTATAAAATTAATAAATAAATTTATTTGTAAAGTGAAGAAAGGAATAAAATATTATTATAATTCACTTAATAAATAATTCTTATATTATTTTATTTAAGATATTTAATAATTTCAAAAATTATTTTCCCATCTGGCTGAAGCATATTTCAATAATAATCGTAATAATTCTAAATAACCGAATTATTCCTTTGAGAAACGGAAACTGTCCAGAATAGAGCGTAAAAAAATGTGAAAGTGTTTTCTTTGTAATTTAAAAAATATTCAATTATGTTTTGAAAGATTGTGAAAGATAGTAGTTATGAATAATATTTTGTATAATTTTCTTTTATTATATTTTACACCAAAATCATTTTGCAATGGTTAGTTAAAAGATTATTAAATTACCGAAGTGTTAAAAACAGTATTTTTGTAATAATATTTATGATCTCATTTATTTTGTACGTTAATTAATGATAAATTATTAATTGTAATAAATTGTTATTTAAATTAAACAAATCGCTTTTCTAATTAGATTCAAGTTGAAATCTATCACAAGTATTTTTTGTATGAATCATAACACGGAGCATTATTATCATCATGTATGGGAAATAAATCCTGATAAGCAACAAAGTACGCAATTTATTAAACTTTCTAAACAGCCGGACAGCAAGGCACTACGATTACATTATCCTTATCCCGGACCCGGGTCAATATAAAAGCCATTGGCGGGCGCTGAATATTTACACGCGATTGCATTTTAATAAACGGATTTATTGCCGCTAAACGATTTTACGAGGTCGTAATTATAATTTTTAATAGACAATAAAAGACGCCTCGAGTGCCAATAAAAGTAATAACAAGGAAACGCCGGCGGCCCGCGCGCGCGCTTTATTCCCGGCGAAATTGAACGATTTATGAATATTTTATTGTGCCGGCCGGAAATTTTACGATCGCTCCTTTACTTTTCTGTTCCTTTTTTTTTTTCGTTTCGGCGCGCTTTTTTCCTCCCTGGTCCATTCGCTCCCCCACTGCTTGAATGGGTACAGACAGAGTTCGGGTATTCTGCGATGGATGGCGCTACGGGTTTGGATCGATCGGTTGTTGTTTTTAGGCTTGTTTTTGAGCTTTTGCAGATGAATGGAAACTTTGTTCATAATTAGAGAGAAAATAATAATAATAAGAAGAGATTTAAACAACTCTATTCTTTAATTAACAATAGATGTACTTAAATAAATAATGGTGTTTGACTCCATGTTCGGAAATCAGCTATCGACCAGAGGTCTTTGCGCCTGTACTTATCCGGTCTATGGTATTGTTCAAATTTCATAATCCTTAACGTCGTTGTCATTATTCTGCTAATGACGTGATGAACTGATGGATCGTAGAAGTGGGAAATTTATATTAAATAAAAATGATTTGAAAATATTTAATAGATTATTTCCACATTTAGCTCTGTGACTTTTGACTTACGTTACGTAAGTACGTTAAGGTTGCGGTTTAGAGGAAAGAGATAGCTAATAATCGTTTGAAAAAGAGAGCGTATAATAATATATTTAAATAACTGTGACCAAGTGAATGAATACTCTTTTCTATTTAGGGAAATTTATATTTGAGATTGGTGGTAAGATTATGGAAAATATAAAGTTGTTTGAGGATTTCTGTGGTATAAGGATTTGAGGCAAATATAATGGATACATTTTGGAAGCGTTGAGTTATGGTACGAATATTGAAAATTTCGTAGATGATTGTAATTGTAAGTTTTTTTATATTTCCATTGATATTTCGTTAATTATAATTTAAATAATTTCATATACAAATTAAAATTGAAATTATTTAAATTATATAATTATGTAATTTCATATACAAATTAAAATTGAAATTATTTAAATTATAATCAGCGAAAGATCAAACATTAAAATCATTTGCATTTCGACGCTGAAATAATTTCCATAAGAAAAATATAAAATCTCACACGCACGCTAAAAAGTCTAACTTATCGGCCCGCACAATTACAATAATAAAAGAACCCAATTTCGAAAATTCGGCGCACACCATTGTCGAACTTTTACGATCCGCAGCAAACAGCTCGGTAGTTGCACTCCTGCCAAATAAACCCTGCATTATACAACAAACGCGCTAATTAATTCGCAAACTTATCGGCCAATTATGCAGGGACGTCAGCGCGCTTTCGAATAAGCTCGCCGCGTACGAAGGCCATCTAGTATTTATTTCTTGTTTTTTTGTTGTTGTTGAATTCATTTGGACAACAGATGGCCGCTCAGGAAGTCGGGGATTATGCTCGATCAGGAGATGTTGTTAATGAGAATGGCGGGCCGAGAATGAAGTTTGGGATTTTGCGAACAGATGGTTTCTTCGGTTTCAATGGGGAGTCCTTTCAGGAATGATTTCAATAAACTTAGACTTAGGGAATTAAACAAAGGAAATGGTCGAATAAAAGGAAATAAGTGAGACAGGAGCACCTTGTGCAAAATTCTGAATACTAATAATATATTCATAATGAAAAATTTTGTTGTTTCGTTGATTCATGAGTCTCTTATTTTTTTTAAATCCATAATTACGTTTTATTAAAAACAAACTTGTTTCAGATAATAATAATAATAATAATAATAATATATTTAAGGGAGACCCCATTATTTACAGAGAAATTACATATTTAAATTTAGAACAAATAACTTAACATTAAAATATACAAAATATTGCCAATTTCTATTCAGGGTGGAGATACAAATATCAAGCGTTATATATATAATATTACAAATATATATATATAATATTGAAATATGACCATGTTTATAATAAGAACACTGTAAACTTTTCTTCACTAAATTTATTTCAGTCCATTAATCTTCACGTAACTCACACCAGTATATATGACCATGTTTGTATTGACTGGACTGTCAATACTTACACTAAGAAAAGAAAACAATTAGAGACAATTGCAGTGTTCTACAAAATAGAATTTTAGAAATTCAATATAGTGCTACAAAAATTAAAAAAAAAAAACACATTGGTTTAGATTAGAATTTTTTAACATACTATCAGGAACAATTAAAAAAAAAACAATAAAGAGAAAGGACAATAAAATTATTTTAACTTAATAAAAAATGAATAATACTCGATCATTTAGAACTGTGCCAAAGTTTTTGTGCGAGTTTCGATTAAAAAAAATAATCTTAATAATCTTGGATGGTTCGCTTCAAATTTTTAGATCATAATACTTATAGATAGTTTGTTTCATAATTATCGTGGAAGGTTTGATTCAAATATTGGATTATAATAATCATGGATAATTTCATAAATTTTATCAATGCAATAATTAAAAAAAATCGAATAATTCCATTTCAATGAACAGAATCAAATTATATTGTAATATTTTAAATAATAAATTGTTTACTGGAATAGTAAAACTTATAATTAACATTCTCTCTCACTTGTAAAAATAAGTGCATTATATATCAGCAAAACAATACAATAACTAGAGATGGGCAAAGTCGATCTTTTCGATCTTTTTTGTCACTGCAAAATGACAATTTTCTTAATGTTATTTATAATATTAATATTGGAAAATTTTGCCTATTGATTAATGAACTCAATATTATTGTTACTTAATAACTTTAGCTACTTAAATTTGGTTATTCAGAAATACTCGATTACTAAATTCACTCGATTTTGCCCAACACTAACAATAACAATAAACGTATATAAAAGTGTTTTAATTAATAATGTAGAAGAATTCATTTTCAAAGTGCAATTATCCCTTGCAGCTAGAAATGAAATAAACCCGGCGCTCGATTCAGTGGGCGGCGTCGGGACGCCCGAAGGGGGTATTTTTATTAAATAGATTCCAGACTCGTGTCTGTAACACGTCCGACGTGTTTTATTATAACTTGTAAAATTCCGACAGCAGTTGTTAAACGCGGGCAAATTGACCCAGTTGAAGCGCTTTTACCGAGTTCATATCGACGCGACTGACTTCTAAACTTTCCCCATATTTCAACCATTCCCAGTTTGAATAGCGTGTAATCCAAAACTCATATGCACCAACGCCGTTTTTTTTTCTGCGCTTTTCGTTTTAATCATATGCACGAACGTAGGTGTAAATCCGGAGTAAAAGTGGATCGAGTAATAAAGTAAATATATATATATATATAAATCGAGGTGGGATTTTCTGGGACGCGGAGGGCAGGGGCCACGGGAGCGGGAAGTATTTTTCAGCTGATTACGTCGCCCAACGAGTCGGGAAATTGACTTTTGTCACGTCGCTCGGCGGGCGTTTATGTTATGGACCGTATTTGCAGACGAAATACGAACGTGTTCAAATATTTCCTCCTTCTCCGCTTTGATTAAACACAAAAAGGAATGGCTTATTCACTCGGAATTGAATGTTCCGCCGAGTCGGCGTAAAAAATAAATGGACCCAAAAAAATACAGCAGGAAGAAAAAATGTGTTTACGGGATACCCTTCGCGCCGACCCTCGAGTACCTACCGTATGCATACGTTTTGGGAACTTGAATGTGTCAAGATTTTTCTTTTAAATTAGATGAATATTGATTAAAATTAAAATCCTTTAATAATAAATTATTTTTATTTCAAAAATAGTTACAAAAATTCAAAAAAACATAAATGAAATTGTGTCGTAAAAAAAAACAAATCCTTTTACATTCTATGAGATAAGAACATTTAATGTTTCAAGATTTTATTTTAATTAGATGAATATTAATATTCTTTATGTTAATTGTTGGTTGTGGAGACTTAATAATAATAATAATAAACTTTATTACCCAACAGAAAAAGAGCCCAATTACAGAGTAATTAACAAAATATCATTATAAATATTATATTAAATTATTTAAATAAAAATATTTTTATTTAAATATTGTTTGTCCACAACCAACAAACAACATAAAGAATATTAGAAGATATGGCTCCCTGGTCAACAGAATATAACAGATTCTTTAAATATTTAACAAAAATTAAACTTCTTGGAATTAATATATATTTTCTTCAATAATTTATAAGGAAACAGGTATTCCCGAAATTTACAAAAACAAGGTAGAAAGATTTAATTAAATAAGTGGGAGAAAGGTTAACTATTTTTATTTATATATTTTTATATTATTATATTTTGATATATATTATCTTCAATAATTTATAAGGAAACAAGTATTCTCGAAATTTACAAAAACAAGGTAGAAAGATTTAATAAAATAAGTGGGAGAAAGATTAACTATTTTTATTTAAATTGATGAATATTGATTAAAATTAAATGCTTTCAATCTTCTGTGAGGTAGGAACATTTTCACAGAAGCTTTAAAGGATTTGATTTTAATTAATACTCATTTATTTATTTAATCACAAACCTATCTACAATTATTGATGTAAGATTATAAATCTTAGTTAATTTTTATTTTGTAAATTTCTCTCCACTTCTTTCTGTCCTGTATAAGGCCCTCGATTCCGTTCCATGTCAGTCTGTCTGTTCCCTCATTGTGAATAACATTTAATCAAGAGATACAATAATATATTGGAAATTATTTTAGATTTTTGTTAACTGATAAACAGTTCATTTTTGTAAGGAATTCTTAAAATTTCTTTAGAAAAGTCAGTGTATATATTTTGTTGGGGGTAATCATCATTTTCATCTGTTTGATATTCCCTTGAATGTTTTTCCTGATGTTCGTGTTTCATATATTCTCTTTGTATTTATGGGCATGCATACCCGAACGATATCAATTGTACTTCTGCAATTTGTTCAATTACATCTTCTATTCCTATGTATTTCATTTTTTTATTTCATCTTCCTTTATTTCGTTTTTGATCATTCTTAAGAATCTCAGATCCATTGCATTTATTTTTGATTTTTGTGCTTCGATCATCATCCACAATTCGTTGCTATTTATTAAGGATAGTCTTAATCACTTAATTAAATCTGTGTTTCGTGAAGATTTGAAAGATATATGAAAATACTTTGTACACTTTTCTTCACTTATTTATTTAATAACAGATGTACATTTCGATCACCATGTGATAGTCTTAATCCCTTTTTACAATTTCTATTTTTACTGTCTTTCTAAAGAATGTTGTTTTCATCATGTTGAAAATCTTCCCTATCTTGCTTATTCTTATCTATCTTTCCATTTATTTCAATTATTGCTCTATCGAGTACGAGTGTAAATTGTAGGGGCCTCAGTATGCACCCCTGCTTTACTCCAATATTTGTTTCGAATTGTGTATATTCTTCAATGTTGGTTCTATAGTGAGAATGTTGTTATTTTGAATTAATTTCTCACTTAACCCGTGGTGAAACATATTTAATTAATAGACTTTGATTAAAACAGTTGGCTTGTTTCACTGAATCTTGTTTTTATACATTGCTTTTATAAGATCTATTGTTTTCTTATTTATTCATCTCTTTTTTAACTCTCTCCATATATCTTACACTGTCGAATACTTTTCCTATATCGATGAAGCATATATGTAGATCTATTTTCCTATATAATGTATTTTTTTAACTTGCCTAATTATGGAGTAGATCATATGTGCCTCTTCCTCTCCTAAAACCCAATTTCTTCCAAAGTTTCTACGATTTTATCCCTTCTAGTATCTTGTAAAAGTGCTACGCACTACACTAGGGCTTCGTTAGGCTCATTGTGCTACCTCTCATAGATCACACATTCTCAGTTCAACGAGCCTACCTTGTTTAGGTAGTCTAGTATTTAATGAAACGTTCAGCCACCATTCATCTAGCGTATGGAAAACTAGTGATGGCCATATCGGTTTTTCGAACCTCATCGGTCTAGTATTGCCGAGGTAGGTAGATCTCTTATATAAGTCAACTCAGACCATCTGTCACCTAGTATGTACTTAGTTAATAACGAGAGTGCTGGGCATTCGGTATACTTGTTAATGTTATAGTTCTCACTTATCTCCTTTTTTTTTGAAGATCGGTGATATTATCCCGGTGTTCCAGTCTTTAGGTATTTCTCCACTTCTTGCTATTTCAGAACGCAAAAATTATCAGATTCCCTGTTCTCCTATATATTTTATCATTTCTGGAGTGATGTTATCCTTTTCGCGTGCTTTTCATAGTTTTAATTTCTTCATAATTTCTACTATTTCTTCTACTCTAATTATTTCCATTTCTGGTATTCCAATTTTTCTTCCTGTTCTTTAATTATTCTCTCTGTGCTTACTGGCACGACTTTTTTTGTCAGCTCTTCAAAAATTGTTTCCATCTTTTTATTATTATATCATCTAGAGTGATTATATTTTCATTATTATGTTTCATTCATTATTTATTTTTAAAAGTGTTGTATGTATATTGAAATGTGATTTTATTTATATTTGAAATTTTTGATTTAATTGTACGGAACGAAGTTGTTTAGACTCGGATTTATTTATTTCAATTAATTAAATAATTCTTTTTTTCATTCCCAATTGTTAGTTTGATGGGGTTAATTTGATAATGTTTTTTTCATGTATTAAAAACAAAAATAGTTCCAGAAACATAGTGCATTCCCGTGTGGTCTAATGTTTTCCATTAGAGGGACGAAACGCAACATCTAAATTCGCAAACAACAGAAAGCCCTTTTTCCGAGAGGGAGGGTAGCGGCGGGCCCTTATCCCGTTTATCCCATTTTTCACCCGAGAGCCGTATGCAAATAATCTCGTGAAATTAGGCGGTTTACAGCCGGTACTGATTAGAGTTGCACAATGCGCCCTCCGGCATAAACGAACGGGGTAGGGCGCGCAAGTGGGTAGGGCGCTGCATGCGAATTGCGCATCGCCGAAATTGACTGGCGTTTCGCATGCAACTTTGCCTAGGATCCCGCAGGGCCGTACTGCGCGCAACGAGCGGCCCTCCCGTGAATTCTTCAAACGGCTTGAATTAGTAATCGAGCCCCGGGTTTTTCGGCAGGGTGCGAATATTTACAACCTCCACAAATCGAGCTGGAATGAATAAAACCATCCTTTCGGACGCAATTAAATAATTAGATCCTTTCGAAATCCTCAATGCGACCCTGTTATAATTCTCGTTGTAAAACGGTGGAACATGAATTGTCTGGTGATACGGATGCACCTATACTAGGATGAGGACGTGTCCGTTTTAGTTATGGAGAAACTGGGGGGTCGTTACCGGCTTTCATCTCGGTGTGTGCATAACAACTAACTAACTCCTCTTATTAGGTCGACGGTGGTTATTGGCGATGACTAGACCGAATTTAATTTATCACCGGCGCGCGGAATAACGCCAACTAATAACGGATATTACGCTTGGCCAGCGTCAAATTACACTTTGGCTACATGCACAAACAATATAATTAGTTATTATTATTAAGCAACACTGCATGCATATTGATTCCTATATTAAATTATATCTTACTAATATCCAACATTGAGTAAAAATTATTCACGAAAATCATAAATTAAATTACGTTTAAATTTAATACAAATAACTATCGATTCAAAATAGCTTGCAATTATTAAACAAACTTTATCTCATACTTTATGTTTGATAATTGCAAGCTGAATTTACCGAAACTTTAATCACAATTGAAAATAAAGTTTTTAAGTGTTTTCATTAATATATTTAAATATGTATAATGAAGTAAAAGTCTCCACAATAGAAAATATTATTATTATATTATTATTTAAATACATTTTTATTATCATTATGTATTACAATGATAATACAATAACTTACGTAAAAAAATAGTCAAAACGATATCGATTCGTTATTATTTCTTGAAAAACAAAAAAAATCTCACTATTTAGCGAAATATCCTGAATTCGTCTAAGCCATTGAAATATGAATTAACCTAACCTAGGGTAAATTGTTTAATTTAACATAACCTAATGTTACCTTACTTAAATTCATTTTGGTAATAGCTAAGGTTATTCAAATATTCATAAAAGTTAATTATATTAAATAAAAATTATTTGAAAATAATTAATAAGTTATTTCCACATTTAGCTCTGTGACTATTGACTTATTAATAACTTATTAATTATTTTCAAATCATTTTTATTTAATATATTTAAATAACTGTGACCAAGTGAATGAATACTGTTTTCTATTTATAAAAGTTAATTGTTTTCCATTTCAAAATACTCGCATTTTGTTAATTTTTTCCTTTGGAATAATTTTCGAATAAAAGTTATTAAAAATATAAGAATTAATATCCTACGCTCTGGATATTAATTTTAGAAGAAACAAATTCGCTCATTTTTAAGAAGACCAATTTACGAGTTTGCTGCGCGAAAAATAGTTTTTCTCATAATAATAATCTATATTAACAAATTTATACAGCAAATAAATATTAAAAATTACAAAATAAAATGTACATTTTATGTCTGTTAATTGGCTATTGGCCAATGGTCTTTCTGTCTAGTTTTTATATTTTATTTAAGTATGGGGTACATTTTTAGGCTTTATAAGGTAAACCATCAGGTATTTAATGCCTATGTAAGAAGAAGTAAGAATAATGAGCCAGTAGCTTATTAAAAATTTGTCATTACAATATGACGATTTTTTTAATGATCTACTGCAAACATAAAAACGAAAATAGGGAAAGTTTTATGGTTAAAAAAAATGAGGCAGTCATAAAAATCACAATCACCTTGCACCTCGTAATTCGCGAAACGTTTTTAACGCGAAATATAAATAAACGGTTTCAGTTTTTGTTTCCAACGAAACGCGAGACAGAAATGGGATTGCATGGAGAAAGACTGGCTGGTGTTTCTTCCATGCAATCCCATTTCTCTCTTTCTCGTTCCGTTGGAACAAAAATTGAAACCGTTTCCCCGAAACGGACATTCATTCCGAATTCCCAACAAATAACGAAACGAAGCGGGGATAACAATGGTGGCGGGACGGGACACGCGAGGCTTTCTGGGGTCAGATCCGGCGACCGGTTATCGCCGACTGTCGTCCCGGGTGTCGAACTCACGACCGCGAGTTACGAGACAGCGGGACGCACGCAACAGCCGCCCTGGGACGATTACCGTCCGACCCTGTCTTAAGTTATAACTGGACGTCACGGCATTATTGCTACTGTTTCGTCCCCTTGTGCTACGCGGGGGGAATTTATTAAGTCTTAATGATACGAAAAACGCCATCTTGTTCATGTTGTATGGATGATACAATTTGTAGACATGTATTTATTATATTATTAACACGTATTACAATTAAATAATTTATTTTGTAAAACTTAGGTTGAAATATTTTCACGAAGCCAAAGACGCCTTTTATTATATATCTTTATTCCCAAAGAATACATACATATTTAATTCAATATACAATACATGAAACAATTTAAAACAAATATATATTCTTAAGAGAAACGGCTATCGGTCTTTCGGCCTGCCTTTTATTATTTTTCAAAAATCTATTATTTAATTTCTAATTATTTCAATGTAAGTCCATGAAAAAATTATAAAAAATAATAATGAAATTAATGATAAATCAACAAGTAGCATTGTTGAATTGATAGATAAAGCACTAATAACCTTTCTTCATTATTAGTGCTTTATCTATCAATTTAATTTGATCTTCACGTAACTCAATCAATCAATTTATTTAGAGTTATATTAATCATGTGGTTTAAAACGCATAAAATTATTAGTGATGGGCGAAGTCGATCTTTTATTACTGCTAAATTAAGTATATTATAATTTTATGAATGTTATTTATTATAAAAAAAAATCAAGAATAACTTCCTATTAATAAACATAAATTTGAAATCACTTTTTCGTTTTAAATACTTGAAAATGACATATTTAATAATAATCGATTACTAATATTATTCGATTTTGCCCAACACTAAAAATTATTAATCCAATATGGAATGTATTTATTAAGTGATGAATGAGAAAATATCCAAAAATAAATGAGAAAAGATGATTTAGAAATACTATATTACTAATATTATTCAATTTTGCCCGATGCTAGTTTTTAGTAATACACAAATTGTTAAACAATTAGCAAAACGAATCAATACCTTCTGGATAAGTCATTAAGTCATGATCATCTCTTCGTATTCCATCTATTTCTAACCTCCGTCTCTCAGATCCATTCGAATCCGCCCTTTTAATCGCCACACACAAAAAAAACATCCTCCATTAATTCGCAGCAGGTCGCCCTTCGAAAACTTCAACCACACTCACGCGCACACATTAAAACCCCCGAAAAAACGGCCTTCACTTAAACCGCTCAACACATTAATCACCATCACGGCCACTTTAATTTTATTTCTATTTTTTTCAAAAAAAGACTGACCCTGGTTCGCGGTTTTCCGGACACTAAACTAAATGAAGGCCGGGGGATCTCGGACGGACGCGACAACCCTTTACCTGTTTTATTACACCTTCACTTTCAAGCTTTCACTTTCGTGAGTAATTCATATTTACCTCCGTCTTCTTCTTCCTCTTTTGTTCGACGACGTAATCGTGGAAATAAAAAAAGGGTTGAATCCCGAAGGTCGGGGTTGTTGGTTTATTGCCCAATCTGTTGCGCATTTTTCTTACCGTTAGTTTTCCGAAGAAGAGAAAAAAATGATGGGGTTGAGTGGGGGGAAATGGTTAGTTGTTGGGTGAACGGTCGTCGTGGCTCTTGATTTTTTTTACGAGAAAAAAATAATTTCGTGAGATGATGTTTTCGGTCGTTAATACGTGGTATTCCATTATTTATTAATATGCAATACAAAAAAATAATCTGTGATATAAAAAATACATAGCAAGTGTTCGTGAAGTGCTTATTCAGTGATCAAATAAATTTGTGCTATACGTATTTTTTTTTAATTTAACAAACAAGCCTGTGAGTTTTATAAGAAACAATTTTGTTTGGTTTTAAAAAAAATTGAAACATAAAAAATTGACATAAATTATAAATACCTAGAATCTCAAGTCATTGGATTGTTGCTAAAGGTATAATTAACAATTTGAAATAATAAAGTCAACCCCGACACCAATTGGTAAAATGGGACATCGAATATATATATATATATATATATAAATAATAAAGTCAGAGGTATAAGTATTGCAATTTAAAAAGAAATAACTTCCGCCCAGGGATTTCGTTTATAGAAACGACATTTTTCAAAACGAAAATTGAAAAATCCCTTCGTTTTGGCAATTTTTAAGGTACTTGTTGTTGGTAATAAATTGTTGAAAAATTAACTATTAATCTAATTAAACATTTAAAATAATAAAATCAGGTGTATGTAGTTCATTATATATATTTTTTAATATTAACCCTTAGCCACGATTTTTTCGTTTAAAAAAGATTGCAAAATACATTCCCCTGATTTTACTATTTTTCCTGGAGAAAAACCAACAAAATTGTTTCTTATAAAACTCAACAGAATAATTTCTTTTCAAAATAGAAAAATCTCCGATTTTGTTTGGTTTATTTCTGAAGAAATTCAGAAACAATTAATAAACAAACAAACAAAAAATCGGAGATTTGCATGTTGAAACATTGCATTAAAATATATATTTTAATTATAATTAAAAAATCTTTATTATAAGATATTATTTTGTATTCTATATTTCAAACACAACATTTATTTTAATATACCAGCATACATTTGAAATTTTTTATACATACAATTTTTTAGTGATGGACGAAATTGGCTATTTCAGTAACTAATTTTGAAAGAAATATGAATAAATTATTAAAAAATCAACCAATAAAACACAGATTAGATTGAATAACTTTAAATTCTCAACTAGTTTCGGGTTATTAGC
Source organism: Philonthus spinipes (assembly GCA_963082785.1). Taxonomy (NCBI): domain Eukaryota; kingdom Metazoa; phylum Arthropoda; class Insecta; order Coleoptera; family Staphylinidae; genus Philonthus; species Philonthus spinipes. The sequence goes on along the minus strand of OY720321.1, from coordinate 11,232,796 downwards.
CCATTTCCAAGAGAATTCTCTTATTTTTTTTTAGTAATTTATTCATATTTATTTTATACAATATGAACTACCAATGTCTAAATATTAAAACCGTTAATTATAATAATTTTAAATTTAAATTTAAAGACACTTAATTAAATGTGAGTTTCGTGAAGATTTGAAAGAAATATGATCTGTTAATAAATAAATAAGTGAAGAAAAGTGTACAAAGTGTTTTCATATTTCTTAAAGACACTTGATTTGGCCTGGTTTGTTTCACTAACTGTAAATAACTAAGTCAGTGAAGCAAACCAATTGCCTATAATTTTAAATTAAAAATTAATCAAAATGTTTCATGAAGTGAACGAGAACCAAATTAAACTAATAAGAAATAATAATGTTGTTTCGATGAACAAATGTAGATTTAAACTTTTTTTATAAAAATCTATAATTCAAATATACAAATTAGCTCTTGGGGCCGTTCTACACACAAAAGAATTCTCTGTGGTTAACAAATGAAGAAAATTATTATTTTGCCTTATGAATTTTATAGTGAACGCAAAATGTTACGGTTAAACTAGAAATAGTTAATTTATTGTCGAAAATAATGTGACTATCTTTAGTTTTATTAAATAATAATAGTTATGTGAATGTGTATGCTTGTGATTCCAAATTCAAAGTGTAGAAGAAACTTCAACAAAATTTTTATTGTTTTTCGTCGTCAGAAGGAAGAAATTATGTTTGTAAGTATTTTCATTTTAAATTATTTTTAGATGGAAATCCAGTTGTTTTTACAATTAATAATATTTTTAAATTACAAAATACAATAATACATTAACCCCGACACCAATTGGTAAAAGGGGACATCGATTATATATACAGGGTGAGTCGGGAGGAGCGCACCAAACTCTAGGAGTGTATAATACACGTAAAAAAACTCATTTGTTTTTATCCGATTTTTATTTGTTTTCAAGTTATAGCATATTAACAAATAAACAAGTTATTATACAAAAAAAATTCTTAATCATAGCGTTCTTTCAACAAATGTTCAAAAATACCGCCATTGACTTCTAAACATTTTCTGCTTCGTTTACGAAGAGCGTTTGTTGCTCTCCCAATTGATTCATTTCTTTCTTCTTTTATATGGGCTGCAGTATTCTCAATTCGTCTAATTAGTGATTCCCGTGTGTCCAGTTTTATTTTGTAGACTTCATTTTTCATCCAGCCCCATAAACAAAAATCTAGTGGTGTGAGGTCTGGAGATCTTGCAGGCCAATTAATAGGACCTCCACGACCAATCCAACGCCCTGGATTACATTGTATTGATTATTTTGAAAATTTGGATTATGTATAGTTTTCCGGCATAGGTTTAACCATCCATGAAAACTATATGTAGTCAAAGATTTTAACATTCAGTCGCTGCTTGTTGTAATTTATTTTTTTTTATAAAAAACTAAATGATTATTCTTTTTGGAAATAAATAAATTGAATTGAATTAAATACAAACAGGAAAATACATAAAATAAAAAAAATATCGCTTTGTGTTTGAAATAAACAAAAAAAAAAATCAAAGAATTATTCGGCACGTTTAATACATTAATGTTTTTCCTTTGAATTCTTGAGGATTATTCCCTTTAAACGCTCCATCCGGATTATTAAATGAATATTTATGATCTAGATCTCCTTCTGCACGTATATGCAATGCTTCAGTGTCTTCTGTTTTTCCTTTCCTCACGTTAAACACACCATCAGAATTGTTAAAAGAATTCTTCTCATCCTCCTGATTTTACTTTCTGCAAGTATACACACCGCTTCAGTATTTTCTATTATTCATTTGAATCCTTCAGGATTACTCACATTAAACGCACCCTCAGGATTGCTAAAGGAATCCTGATGCTCCTGTTTTCTCCTTCTGCATTACTTCAGTGTCTTCCATTTTTTCTTAGAATCCTCCAGAATTATTCACGTTACACGCGTCATCAGGATTGTTAAGCGAATCCTTTTCATTCTCATCCTCCTGATTTTACTTTCTGCAAGTATACACATCACTTCAGTATTTTCTGTTATTCATTTGAATCCTTCAGGATTACTCACATTAAAAGTACCCTGAGGATTGCTAAAGGAATCCCGATGCTCCTGTTTTCTCCTTCTGTATTACTTCAGTATCTTCCATTTTTTCTTAGAATCCTTCAGGATTATTCACGTTACACGCGTCATCAGGATTGTTAAGCGAATCCTTTTCATTCTCATTCTCCTGATTTTAACTTCTGCAAGTATACACATCACGTCAGTATTTTATGTTATTCGTTTGAATCCTTCAGGATTACTCACATTAAACGTACCCTCAGGATTGCTAAAGGAATCCTGATGCTCCTGTTTTCTCCTTCTGTATTACTTCAGTATCTTCCATTTTTTCTTAGAATCCTTCAGGATTATTCACGTTACACGCGTCATCAGGATTGTTAAGCGAATCCTTTTCATTCTCATTCTCCTGATTTTACCTTCTGCAAGTATACATATCACTTCAGTATTTTCTGTTATTCATTTGAATCCTTCAGGATTACCCACATTAAACGTACCCTCAGGATTGCTAAAGAAATCCTGATGCTCCTTCTGTATTACTTCAGTATCTTCCATTTTTTCTTAGAATCCTTCAGGATTATTCACATTACACGTGTTATCAGGATTGTTAAGCGAATCCTTTTCATTCTCATTCTGTACGCATATGCATTATCTTCCCTTGTTCCTTTAAATCCGTCAGAATTCCTCGCGTTAAACGCATTCCGGTCGCGTATGCATTACTTCAGTATCTTCTGTTTTTCCTTTTAATCCGTTAGGATTATTATCGTTAAACGCATTATTAGGATTGTTAAACGGTAAGTCCTCCTTATTTTCCCTTTTTGCAGTTGGTTCCTGAAGATTTTCGAGGTCTTCTCCTTGATATTAGCAATATCGTCATCATCCGTATGCTTTTTAGTTTGTTTGAAAATCACTAGGATCTTTCTGAAATCCTAAACGCACTTCCAGTCTGCCTTAATATAACACTGTTTATACCTTTCTGGGATAACCAAAACGCTTTCGCCTCAAAATGTTTAGATTTGAGACCGGAAACTTTGTGTAATCCCCCGGAACCACGCGTTTAATCACAACGGTTAAAGTGTTTTTGATTTTAGAGCTTTTACCAACAATCTTCCTTTCCCAACAGTAACTCCACTTTACAAATTCGCTGAGTAGTTTCTTTGCTAGGTTCTAAAACTGGTTGACTGAATTGAAGTAATTTCCCAGCCATCATCTCGTTGATGCTACAAAATTGTTGATATTGATGGGAATTAAATTCTCACCCATGTAATTTTCAAGAATTTTATTCTCAAAATGCATTCGGATATTATTATTTTTTAAATCAGGTAGCTGGAGTTGTACTTCGTATGTCTGGAAGCGATTGCCTAAGAATTTCCTTAGTGGATTGTTGATTTCCGTCAGTAGTACTTCGTTGTTGCTGTTCTGTAGCACTCAGGGGCAGATGCATTCTTTGGAGAGGTTCGACTGGAATAATTTTACCACGTTAAAAAAATCGAATGTTTAAAAAAAATCGAATGTTTAAAAAAAATCGAATGTTTTAAAAAAAATCGAATGTTTTTTAAAAAAATCGAATGTTTAAAAGAAAAAAAAAAAACTTTGATTTGTTCGCGATTTCAACTGCATCCATTTCGTAATGCGCGGATTTTTACTGCTGAAAATCGAAAATCTTGCTAAAACTAGCTGGCTAGTTCAGTTAATTTTAGCAAGATTTTTGAGCTGAACTAGCCAGCTAGTGTTAGCAGGATTTTCAAAGTAACCTACTTCAGCAGTAAAAATCGGCTCATTGCGATATGTATGTAGTTGTAATCGAGCACAAACGGTAGTTTTCATGAAATATTTATAAACGATTTTTTAACGGGGTAAAATTTTATCAATCGAACTCTCCTCTCCCAAAGAATGGATCTACCCCTGAGTGTTATAGGTGAATAGTTTCTGACCTTGTTGATGTTTTTACTTTTTTGGAAGTAATTGTGTCATTAAATTGATTTAAATGACAATTTTTCTAAATGGTGAAATGTTGATCACATTTTCATCAAAATTGTATAAGTCTAATTTTATTTAAATGCTTCTTGTAAATTACTACCTGGGCATAAAAATACAAAATAATCTAAAGTGGGAAAAACATATAGATAAACTACAAAAACAAAAGCAGCCATATACAAAATACGAAGTTACATACCAGAAAATACAAGAAAACAAATCTACCATGCATTATTTTCTTCAAAAAACAATTATCTTTGCCACATATGGGAAACACTACAAAGAAAAATATAAACAAAATACAAACCCAACAAAACAAAACACTAAAGACACTATACAATTTGGAAAATTGAGTAAACGATCCAATAATTTGAAAGATAGCGCAAGCGCCATCTATTGCCTAATTTAAAGTCAACAATTAGGCCATCACCAGTTTACGTCAGATATATGGTGGTTGAAAGATAGCGCAAGCGCCATCTATTGCCTAATTTAAAGTCAACAATTTGGCCATCACCAGTTTACGTCAGATATATAGTGGTTAAACATTTTATTGAAAGATCAAATATTAATACTTTTGAACAGATTGCTGATTGTACTATTTGAACACACTCTCTTTGTTATGTGTTTATTTAATTCTTTTAGACACAAATTAAAGACATTTAGTAATACAGATTTATCAATTATAGAAAAAAATTGTTGCTAATGTAATTCCATAGATTCGTTTAAATTATTACTTGCACGAAGTAATTATGTCATTAAATTGATTTCAAATGAATAAAAACTGTGTTGATATGAAGAAGTCGAATGGTAATGGTGGCTGTTTTAATTGTCGATCATAATAAACCGACGTTTTGTAGTTCGTAAAAGAGCGTAACCGTCAAAGTGCATTATTATTGATTTATATGGCGTTTTCACTGTCAATGAACGACCTTCAGCCGCACAGTAAACAGCGGCTAACGGGCGCGTGTCGTTGCCGCGCCATAAAATCATGTTTTATGACCGCGTTACATCATGTCGTGACCCACTTCTCTTCCTCTTCCTCTCCAATAAACCCACAATCCGCCAGACGGATCGCAAACTGTTACAAGGATTTTTTTGAATTATATGAAAAAAAAAATGGTATGAATAATTGCTGCAACGGTGGAATGGCTGTTGTTTAAATTTCGGAATCAGCAGTATCACGATGTATAAATCTAAAGTGGCTTCATCCCGCCATGATGACACGCTCGGGTCGTTTGTTACGGAGCCGAAAGCCCTGATTGGACTGTCTGGAAGCGCGCGCAGCGCATCAATACTGCATGCACGCTGCGCCATGCAACCATTCAAGGTCGTACGGTCAGATGCACGTCAAAACCGGTTGGATAAAATTTAAAAAAAATGGTCAAGCTTCTATTAGTTGCCTTTTCCTTTTTGTGTTATCATTTATTCCAAACCGCGATTTCTTTTCTTTTTATTTTAATCCCCGCTTCGTTTCGATCCGCGCCCAGAGGGTAATCGTATTTTCTTTGATACGAGTTTCTCGAGATTGTTGAGCTCGATTATGGTAAAGCCGCGCGGATGGAAAACCGGTCTGGGCGCATGCATACAAATGCCGCGCGCAGAAAATGCAATCACCTGCTCTCTCCCACGAAATTGAAAGCCGAGTTTGATATGAATTCCAAAAGGGAGAAAAGAAAAAATAAATAGAAAATGGGAGGAAAAGCGCCGGGTTGAGTTACGACCTCCGGTTTGATAACAAACGGGTCGTGGACGCTGCGCAGGGTTTGGTTGTTTGCTTTCTGGATGATTTGATCGCAGAGAAGCAATTTTGCTTCGAGGTATTGTTTCGTAATGTACGGCGATTTGCTGTAATGACAGCAGAAATTATGTTTATTTTAAATTGAGGTAAAACTATTTCAATTAAAAATACCTTTATGGTATATTCAGTTTAAATAATTTTACCACAATTTAAATATTCCTTATTGTCGATCACTATATATAACAAAGTAGAAGTCTCAACAATTCAACAAAATATATTCATGTTTTTTTTTTTGCTTATTTATTGAATATTTCAAACTCATAATTAAATTTGATCATTTACTAAAATCTGTTTGCATTTTATTTTTGTCACTGTGGGCTTTTTTTAGGATAACTACATCAATTTAAACAATATTTCAGAAAATATATTGTAGGCGCTATTTTTGAATTACCCGCCTTTGCACGTCATGTAACGCCACGGAAAAGAAATGTATTTTATGTTGGCTAGATTTATGAGATTTTAGGGGAGCGATGTTTAGGATGAAAAATCATGGATGATGATTAAAAGATTAAGGTTACATTACATTATGTGAAATTGTCGTTAGCGATTATTAAAGTTTTAAACAACTGCAGTTCGTCTAATGAGATCCATATTAAACAAAATAATATGTAACACAACTTCTAACAAAAAAGCAAAGCGCCATACGTTGCTTAATTTGTAAGTGGCATAGTTAACGAATATAAACTCATATTATATTCGTTACAAGATAATCTACTACACCTTATTTCGGAGGAATGATCACCATTTATATATATATACCGTTTATGATGGTGGAGGGAAAAAAAATAAAGCTATCACACAAACATCGTTTTTTTTTTTAATAAATGAAGGCGAACTAATACTTTTATCATACAGGGAAAGAAAAATCACTAAATGATTTTTTTTTTTTTCAAAAAACTTCGTGGAAAATAATATATTTTTCAAATTAATGAAAAGAATTAAAAGGTTGAAAATAATGATTATTATATGATTGAAAATAATGATTAAATATAATAAATATAATTATATTCAGGATAGTTCAGCTAACATAGATGCTTTCTTTGACATCATCAAAAATTCATTAAAATACAGACTAACACCTATATGTATAATGAACAATTAGGTTATATTGATAATAACGTATGGTCTGAGTGTTTTGAAAAATAAAAAAATAAAAGCTGAATTTTCTACAAAAATAGCTTTATATTTGTAACAAACTTTTAAACAATTTCTCTTAAATATCCTTATTATATAACATAATTCAAATAACCGACATGGGACCGTTAACGAGTATTGATCCTCATGGCTATATAGTAATTAAAAGTTATTAAAATAAGTGAAAAAAAATGTCCCTTTATACAACAACTTATTTTACTTATTTAACGTAAATGCTTTAAAAAAGCACACATCCATTTAACTATTCAATTGTGTAAATTTATTGTTTTCAAATTTCTTTTAATATATGCTGTATTTTTTGTATTATAAATACAACCAAACTACACAAATTAGTTTGGTTGTATTTATATTTCGGGTTGTTTTTTTTTATTTTCTTTAAATTAACGAATATATAAATTAATCTTATTGCCGTAAAAGTAACGATATCCGACGTATTGGAAGAAAAGGTCGAGAAAGTTAAGCGATTCCGGGCACACCGCGATCCCATCCAATCGACAAAACTCCACTCCCGGTGCTTTATTATAAAAACGCTCAAACTTTCCCGATCCAATCCCCGGCTGCGGGTGCTTAGAAAGTTGATAAGATAACGGTCCCGGTTCCCCTCTCTAATAATTTCCCAATCAAACTTCGCCGAAAATTAAACGCCGATAAAAACTACGACCACTCGTTCTATCGTTTTCGTTTCAAGGGATTTTCGCTTCGTTTTATCTATACAGTTTAATTTATTTTATTAAAAAAACACTTTTTTTAACTTGATATATTTTTTAAAACTAGAATGGATTTCTTCTTTTGCAAATTATATTATTTTAAATTATTGTTAATGAAAATTAAGGTCTCGTTTCTATTTTAAATAGTGATCTTTTATTACTGCTAAATTAAGTATGTTATAATTTTATAAATATTACTTATTATAAAAATATAATAATAATATATTTATGTACGGTATCTCCTTTTTACAAAATATATGCTACAAAAATCAATATTACAACTAAATATATAAATGTACGTAAATGATCAAACTGAAATATAATTATAATCTGACAGTGGCTAATACTAATATTTTAAATTGGTCATAACAAAAGTATTAATTCCGTTGATACCTACTTACGATCAAGAATAACGTAATTTATGATTGGTAATTTGCCTTTTTTTTATACATATGTTTTGTAATCTTTTTAGAGCGTCACACTTTTCTTATAAAATTTTTAATATGTAATTTGGAAATGGAGATTCCGTTAATAAAGTAAATTGAAATTGAAATTGAAGAATAACGTCCCATTTATTAATAAACATAAATTTGAAATCACTTTTTCGTTTAAAATACTTAAAATGTCACATTTAGTAATAATCAGTTACTAATATTATTCGATTTTGTCCAACACTAATTTTAAATAGTGTTAGGCATAATCGAGTGAAATTTGTAATCGAGTAAATAATTAATTTTAAGTAGCTAAAGTTAATAAATAATAATAAATTGGAGTTTATTAATAAATAGGTAACACTTCACAATATTAATATTATTAAGAAAATTGTAATATACTTCATTTTAATATTTTTGTAAACTGTTTTTGTAAAAAGGGGTTTTCCCGTAAATAAATAAATTAAAAAAAAAATAAAAAAAATTTTAGTGACAAGCACGATCGAAAAGATCGGCATTGCCCATCTCTAATTTTAAATATTTGTAAACGCAAATTGTATTGTAAAGGTTTGTTCTTTTTTTCTCCACTAAGCTAAACCAAAGAGAATATATAGTAACTTATTTAGTTGTCAAGTTTGTGGCAACACTCATAAACATACTCATCATATAAGTACATATTTGAGCACTAATTTATTTGACGAAATAAAGCTAAAAATTCGTGAAATTATTTAAAAGTGCTCCATTTTGAATCTAACTCATGTTTATTGAAACAGCAAGCTCGTTTGCGATACGCTCAACCTCGTTTTGTATCAGTTTACAAAAAAATGTATGATAATATATTCAGCAACAAAAAAATTGTTTAAATATCTGAGTGTTCTAATTTAAATTGCAAATTTGAAATAAGTACCGATGGCTGTTTCGGCATGCCAATAAACACATTAACATATTTTTGAAAGCAATCAATAATGGAATGGCCAATTAAGAGCGAAAATATACGCGAACATTTACATTAGAAATCCTTGGCTGATGGGTTTCTAATGTTAATTTTTGCGCTTAACTGTGAAATACCGCGATGAATTATTTTTTGGAATTCATGTATCACGGCTGAGTTATAAATTATCTAATTTTTTTTAAAAAAAGGAGTATTTTATGAGAAATAAGTGTCTACATTAATTGTATTTAATATTAATTTTGAAAAAAAGAAAAATGAGAATTGTCAATAAAAATTCGATCATTCATGATATACATATTTTAATAACATTTTAAAATAAATATTTTCATAATATATTATATTAAATTAATAATAAAAAAACATTATATTTTCATTATTAATTTATTATAATATATTATGAAAAAAATAAAATTATGAAAATATTTATTGAAAAAAAAAAGAAAATTGTCAATAAAAATATCCCATCACTTTTGATACACATATTTTAATAACATTTTAATATTAAAATATGTGTATCAAAAATGATGGAATATTTTTATTGACAATTTTCTTTTTTTTTCAAAATTAATATTAAATTACAAATCTATATATTTACAATACATATAGATGGGTTAGTAGTATGTCATGGTCTATCGACCAGAGGTCTTTCTGCCCTTAATTTAATATATTATTCAACAATTTTTATCACGCGATAATCATATTATTTTTTATACATACAAACATTTTTATTCAGGCAATTACATTAAATTTTATATACACCCATATATTACAATTATACAATTATAAATATGCATGAAGGTGTTAGCCTGTCATGGGCTACCGACCTAAGGCCTTCCTGTCCAAATTATTTTTTATAATTTAATTTAAAATTAATTATAAAAGATGTTGTAAATTATCAATAAAATCTGTTCATTAATTTTTCATCAATAACTAAAACTATGTTTATGAAGATTTTATATTAGCCATATAATCAATGAAATTTTCATAAAAAAATATTTTAGTGAAAATATGATCGTGGAAACTTGATGTGCAGGAATTTTTGAAAGATTATATATATATATAAATCTTTATTGGCAGATTATTTTTAACAAAATAATAATAATAAATAAATACAATAAATAACTAACATAAAAATAAATTCTTCTGCCAATTGGCTATCGACCGTTGGTCTTTGAAAGATTATTAATGATTCAAAATGCTTTTGAGGCTACAGCAACATTCTCAGCCATTAACAATAGTTATACTAAGTTATTTTTCATTTTAAATGAAAAAAATCATATATATAGAGAAAACAAATGCGCGAGTGATGACTTTACAGCTTGAAAATTAATTCCAGCTGGGATTTATTTTGATAGTATCAATTCCAACAACCACAACAAAGCAGAATTAAAAAAAAAAAATGTATAGGCTTTTCCTTCCCAATTAATAGATTAGTGGTAATTGAAAATGTTGTAGTCTCAACATTTTCAGTCATTAACAATTTTTATAAAATCCCTGCACATCAATTTTACATGAATAATTTTAAATTAATTATAAAAAAATGTTGTAAAAGAACAGTAAAATCTCCATTGAATTATTTTTTTATAATTAATTGCGAATTAAATTAATAAAAAATAATATCATCTTCGTTTGATAAAAAATTATTTAATAATATAATAAGGCAGAAAGACCGATGGTCGATAGCCATTTTCTGAGGCTTAACTAGAGGTTTATGATTGTAATGTAATTTAATGTATGTCTCAGAAATAAAGATTTTCTATATATATAATATAATAAATTAATCATAATAGATGGCAAGCGCCATCCTACGCCTAATTTCACTATACGCATGAGTAGTGGCTGAACATTTCATTAAATAATAAATTAGATTATTAATAAAAAAAATGAACGAAAAAGTATTTTTATTATTACTTTAATATATTATTAAAATATTTATATTACGATTTTTCTTATCAAGTAAAATTCATAAGTTTCAGAACGAATAAATCTCAATCAGGATTTCAAACTAATCCAGTTGATTAAACCGATTTCTACAAAACGCGTTTCTAAATGGCATCGATTTCTCAGCACACTCGTCTGTTGTTCGAACACATATATGCATAAAACTTCGGAGTTTTATATTCCGCCTGACACGTTGCACACGGATCATCCCCGGATCCAATTAATCCCGGGGCAGAGTTTTCTTTTCTGATCGGCGCATAACGGAATCCCGGTCGCAATCAAAACCTCGCTCCGGGCCCCAATTATCCCCCGAAAATCGGATAGTTTCGAAATGGAAATTGATTCCACCGCCTGGTTTATGTTTCCGCTATTGCGGATTGTGAAATTAATTCCAGCTGGGATTTATTTTCGTGGATATAAATTTCAAATAATAAAAACATTTTTTTTATTTTGTTTTCTAAAAGAACGAAGAGATTGTGCAGTTTTTTTTCTAATAAAACAATAATTATAATACGTTTTTAAAAATATTTTTGATAATGGAGATTAACTTTCTTCACCTGAAGAAGCTACAACAAAGTGAAACAATTGTAGTGAAATTAAATTAAAAAGTGTTTAAAATCATAAATATTTTATTAATTCTAATAATTTTTTATGGCTAAAACAACATTCTCAGTCATTAACAATAACATTCTCAGTCATTAATAATAATTGATTGTTAAGGTTTTCACTTGGTTATACATTTTGAGTTTATTAAATGAAACACTTTTTAACTTTGTTTGTATAATTTATTTTAGCTCTAAGCTTCGAAAATTTAGTCATTAAAATAAAATAACAAGTTATACAAACAAAGTTGAAAAGTGTTTTATTTAATTAACAAAAATTATAATAAATTAATTTTTAAATTAGAATACAAAAATCTCGTAGGAATACCGAAAGTGTGTGCACGATTAATGCTTGATATTTCTTATTACTTTACTACTTAAAAAATAATTCTACTTGGGATTTATTTTGGTAAGTAAAAATTCCAAATACTAGAAATAAATGGATTATTTCGTATTCTATTATGCTCAGTAATAGAATACGAAATAATCCATTTATTTTTAATAACCAAATGTTTAAAGCAATATGAAAAAATACCATTAAATATTTAGATGTTTAAATCAGCCTTTGATTATTGAAAATAATCGATTATTTCATATTCTTTTAATAAAAAATCGTTTTTGCTGAGCTCTACTACTTGGAATATTGAAATATAAACAAATAAATATAATCAAATATGAAATATAAATATGTAAATTTTCTATATTAAGTTATATATAGAATTTTTACATTTAATATTTACAATTAGTGATTAATACATCAGAAATACGATGACGGTCTTTATGACTGTTTTTGTTCTGTTCTTGTCATTTTATTTGTCATGATTACTACCGTCCTTGTCTATATGGTCCGCTAAGATTGATAAAATAAATTGATGAATTGTTAATGATGGATGTGTAAATTTAGGACATTTTTTTAATAAAGTTAAATAACGTTTTTAATTTAGCCGTGTCATATTAAAATCGATAATTAAATGAAAATAAATTGAAAATAATTATTAATTTATTCCCTCTTTAGAGTTTTGCTTCTATGAATACAAATCATTAATATACCGGGTGGTGCATCGGACGACGCACCATAGGGATTTAATGTATTTTTTTTAAATTCTCATTTATTTACTTCCCACGTCATTTTATCAAAAAATCATAAGATAGGTTTTTTGTGGGGATCAAAAAACTGAGTAATTAAATATAGGAAAACACTTTAAAAAAACTTTTCTTTACAAATATTTATTATATAATTGATAAAAGGACTAATATCCTTTCTTTACACTTTTGTGAAGATGAAAGAGTGAAGAAAGGATATTAGTGCTTTTTTATAAATTACATTTGATCTTCACGTAACTCACTCAATCAATTCAATTTATTATATATACAGAAAAACAAACATACACAGGACGAACAATCACCCCACACTGAGAAGTAGAGAGGAACATGTAACGATGTTATATAAATAAATAAAATATATATTATACAGGGTGTTTCATTTAACTTGAGACTGCGAAATATCTGGAAAATAAAGCATTATATCAAAAAAATTCAAATAAACCTGCAATATTTTCGAGGGGCAAATTATCCTGTTATAATAATTTTTGCCCACGCCCCCCTGGGGATATTTTGCTCCTCGAAAATATTGTGGGTCGATTTGAAACATTTTTTCATTTTTGCCCACGCCCTCCTGGGGATATTTTGCACCTCGAAAATATTGTGGTTATTCTTCACATATTTAGCAGTCTCAAGATAAATGAAACACCCTGTATATTTATGAAGGAAACTTTTTACAAGTGTTTTTTTTTTCTATATTCAACATTCTCAATCATTAACAATCTTTCAAAAAACGCTTCACATAAATTTTCCATGAATCACATTTTTAACTAAAATATTTTTATGAAGATGATATTTTTTATATATATGGTTAAAATGAGATCTTTATAAAAAATATTTTAGTTAAAATGTGATTCATGAGAATTTAATGTAAAGGCATTTTTTAGACAGGTTTAAATTGTGCACACATACCAAAAAAAAAAAAAATGAAGCACACGGTAAATATCGCACGAGCATTACAATCTTGTGATACAAGAAAGCCAAAATCTGGTTCTTTTTATGTACATACGTGTGCGAATATAAAAAAAGCGCAGTGCAAAAGGCAAACGCACTGTTTATTACCCCCCTTATCTTCCCCGTCCGGACGTTAACGTTTATTTATGACGCAAACAGATACATAAAGCAGCGCCGGACAAAAATTTTCAGCGCAAAATTACCCTTTTTTCCCCACATACAACTTGCGAACGCGCCGCTTTTTTATTTTTTATTTTTTCCCTGCATTAAGAATTTTTTCACCGCGTGGATTTCAGAAAATAATAATAAACCCGACTCCGTGCGCTCGTTTTATATATATATAAAAAAAAACATCCCTCGCTCTGGAATAGTGGAGCATCTAAATTTATATTAAAAAAGTTGGAAAAACAAATATCCCGATGCGAGGAGCAGACGGCGCGCACGTATCACCTTTTCAATTCCCCGTGCTTCCGAGTAATCTAAAAATATGCACGGTGAAAAATGGTAAAAGCTTTCCGCCATCTATAAGCTCTCGCGTATGCATCCTTGCAGATAGGAAATCAGTCCTGGGTGTTTGATGCACCCCGAATTTTCCCCCGTTTGTTTCATTGCCGAGGAACGAGGGGAGAGGGTGCGAAGTGCTCGCAGGGGTTAATTAAGTTAAAGCTCGTATTGATGGAGACGGTTTTTAAGAAGGGGGAAAGGAAAAATGGCGGGACAGTTGTGTTGTTAGCGGTAATTTGTATTAAAATTAGCGTTATAAAGGAACAGTTGTTAATTAATGTTACTAATTCTAAAATATGATGTAATTATTATATTTCAGAATTAGAAACATAATTTACACTTCCTTTTTATAACTGGTTATTTTAAATTTTACAGCAACGAAATTAATCTCAATTTAATTCTTGAACTTTCTGCTTTATTATATATCGTAATTTGTAATGAAAAATAATTCATTTAAAATAATTAAATAGTTTGATAAATTCCCCGTAATAAAAACAATAATTTAATAATACAATTTGGTGAAGAAAAACACTTGTTACGTTTCAAATAAATAATGGATGTTCCGTTATTTATTTGAAACGTAACAAGTGTTTTTCTTCAACAAATTGTTATATCGGGTTCCATGAAGAGTGTAGCATTAATTTTAATTTAATAATAATTATAAATAAATTAAGCTGGGGACAGAAAGACCTCTGGTCTGATAGTTCAGACAGACTAACACCTACATGTATTGCAATTATTTATCTTATATTGTTAAAATTATCTCTATAGTCTGAATAAAGATGTGTGTATATATTAAGCTAAAAAATCTCTCGTCGATTTCGCAATATATTACATATATGTATTGTAAAAAAATAATTAATAGTGTAAAAATACAAAAATAAAGATGTATATATACAGGGTGTTTCAAATTCGAGTCTTACTGTGGGGATTTCGCTTATTACAAGAGATTCAGCACTTTTGCAGAATTTCATGCTGATTAATATCTCGTAGAGAAAACTGGACTGTTTCTTTGTTTTCAATAAAAATGAAAAAAAAAAAACTGAAAAATGCGATTTTCTTATTTCATTTACATCTTCGTTATTTGAAGCAATATTTCAATACAATGAAGACATTTATTTTTTTATTCTGTTCTTTGTATTTGCTTCAAGGTTACAACCTCGGATCTTCATTTACTTGACTTATTAGCTTGGGCTTTCCATGCTTTCTATTTCAATTAATTATTCTAAAAAAATCTATTTCTTTTGATAAAATGTTTAACAACCATCTAAATTAAATACGACGCAAGCGCCACCTTTTGCCTAATTTTTAGATGAATGATGGCTGAACATTTCATTAAATGCGAACCATTGATCTATCCTACGAATGTTATGTTCCATTGTTTATTTGAAACATAACAAGTGTTTTTCTTCGCCAAATTGTATTATTAAATTATTGTTTTTATTACCGATAATTTATCAAAATATTTAATTATTTTAAATGAATTATTTTCCATTACAAATTACGATATATAACAAAGCGATGGTGATGGTTATTTCTGTCTTTCGGACCTCGCCAGACCAATTATTCATACTTTAGATGAATGGTGGTTGAATATTTTATTAAATTAATTTCATTTCATGTTCTCATAAACAGGAAAAGTTTGACTTCTTTTAGTAGACGAAACAACGATTCTCGGTCGTCTGCCTTGTAGACCCAAAAATTATTGACGATTCCACTTGAAATTCGGCAATAGATGGCGCTTGCACTATCTTTCCAATTATTATGATTCATACTTCTTTTCTTCACAGCGTGCATTAAAAATAATTAAATTTTCAAAATAATACTGATTGAGCGAAAGCGGAAAATCCCCTTCATCTGATTTATTACATCCCCCAGCCGGGAGCTTCATAACAAATTCCCGGCGTGAGAAAATATGACGGAGTAATTTATTCCACCGGCAAACGTGATCAGTGTTGATGTCTCCCCTTTCTGCCGTTGCGCATTTTTATCGCGCCCCTTCTTTTCCCGAAGAGAAAAAATAATGCAATCCTCGGCTGGCTCGATCATCAGGCGATGGTGTGCATGGAATACAATTCGCAGCCAATAAGACGTTATGTAAATAAGCAGAGCCGTTGGGGGTTCGTGAATTTTTCGCGCCATCCGGAAAAACCGTACGTGAGTCGAATCGAGATTTCCGGTTTGAGAAAATATTAATTAAAAAAAAAATCAGAGAGAAATTATTCTGTCTGCTTTTTCATAAACATCCACGAGTTACGTATTTTTTGGTAACTAAAATATAATAATAAATTTGAATAGTTTATTGATACATTTTAATAAACTTTTCATATTTATTGTTACAACATTAACTAACAATGTTTAAATATTAAAAATATATATTTAACATCTTTATTGACAAATAACGTTACATTTTACAATGTGTAGTATGTGTTTTTAAAATATTTATAGAATTATTTCAATTTGTCATGTAACTGTCATTGTCAAATGGCTATCGACCCGCGGTCTTTCTGCCTTATTAAAAATATTAATTACATAAAATAAAATAGTCTTAATATAAATATCACTTGGTCACAGTTATTTAAATATATTAAATAAAAATGATTTCAAAATAATTAATGAATTATTTCCGACTTTAGCTCTGTGACATTTTGACATACGTTGTACATTGTGTAATTCAATGTCCGAAGGGGTATTTGCCCGGGAAGTAGTTGTTTTAATGTGCATCAGAAACAAAAATTATGTAATATAAATAAATTAAATAAAAAATGGTTGGAAAATAATTAATAAATTATTTCCACAAGTCAAAAGTTTCCATAAGTCAAAAGTCACAGAGCTAAGACTTTTGACTTATATTATGTAAATACGTTAAACAAATGCACATTAAAATAACTATAGTGTAAATCAAAAGTCAGAGAGATAAATGTGGAAATAATTTATTAATTATTTTCAAATCATTTTTATTTAAATTAAAAAAATCTGTATCCCCTAAATTCTAATATTCTTCCAAAATTTTCACATTTCGCTCTCATTATTACGCTTCTAGACGGTTCAGCTAGCTAGCACAGATTTTTTCTTTAATCCATCACCATAAATTCAGACAGGGCAGAAAGACCTCTGGTCTATAGCCCATGACAGATTAACACACAATTGTAAATTGTAACTGCATATGTATAAATAATGTATGTAAAATTATTGTATGAGAGTATAGATTTTTGTATATATAAAATAGTCTTAAAATATTTTGAATATTTTTGTTTTTTTTAACTAATTTATATAAAAATATTTTTAAATAGAAAAGAGAACTCATTCACCTGGTCACAGTTATTTAAATATATTAAATAAAAATTGTTTGAAAATAATTAATAATTTAATTTATTAATTATTTTCAATTCATTTTTATTTAATACAAGTATCTTTATTCAGAGAATTATATTTTTACAAACATTGAGAATATTAAAATAAAGGTTTGTTTGTCCTGGGCTATCTTTCTGCTCTAAATTAATTAATTTTTTTACTTTAGAAAAAGTTTTAATTATAACTCTATGTTTTAACAAGTTGGCATAAAATATCAAATTATGATTTAAGGTTATTGAACGGATTGTGTGTATTTATTTGTTTTTGATAGTTTTAATTAATTTTCTTTAATAATTTTAATTAAACAATAAATATTCCGCGTAATAGCGATTAGAGTTTCCGAGTGTGAAATTGGACCAATTTTCCGTCCTCGCAGCGGAAATTTAATCGGCGCGCGTCCCGGCGTGCCGTAATTGAATGGAAACTTCGCGTCTGGCGGGAATTTAATAATTTCCCCCGAGGTAAACAGATGCAGATTACCGTTGAGCGGGAACGTGTTTTTAATTTGAAACTACGCCGGAGGACATATTTCCGTCCGCGGAACACAAACATTCGCCAGTTGTAAAACCGTGCGCGCTGAACAAGCAGACCAAATCTAATTACAGAAAAACGACCCCGGCCATTTTCCAGCGCGAAGAGAAAGAGAAAACGTCCTTTTCGTCACTTTTTCCTGCTTGTTTTGTTTTATTTATTCCGGCGCTCTCCTTCAAGTTGCAATTACACGGAATCATCTTGTTGAAATTAAAGTTTAGAACTACGGGGGAGAGAGAATTTTTCTAAACACTTTTTTTAACATTTCAACTATTGATTTTTTTAATAGAAATAAGTATTTATTCACTTGATTGTATGAAGCTAGCCCAACCTGTTATCTTATGTCATAATCGTTTCAAAATACTCTTTTCTATTTATACAATATTTTCTGTTTGAGGTTCCTTTTCGAAATATAATAATAATATTATTTTGAAAACTCAAACTCAAATATAAATTCTGTTTGCATAGTAAGCATTATACTACAAAATGGGGCAAACAGAATTTTTGTTTGAGTTTGTGTTTTCAAATAAATAAATATTCTTATTATTATGTCGCGAAAAGGAACTTTAAACAAAACATATTTTTAGGTTAAGCAAAAACATTTACAAAAATCTTTTTACACCAATTTGTTGCGAAAGGTTGAACACATTGTGTTGCGTTTTTTTTTAACTTATTATATGTAATTTACTTTTAGTTTAGTTTTATATTAACTAGCCATAAGTCGAATCTATTATATTATTGTAAATGGACTTCCGTAAATAAATAAATAAATAAATAAACACATATCTCTGTAAAAGTAAATTTGAAAATTATCATATAACAATGCTAAAATGAGTCTTTTAATAATATTATTATTTTTTTTAAGATAATATTTTTTTTTGTATTTTCGAATAGAAAAATTATTGCATTATACAATATGTTATTGCTATGCAACAACAAATGTCCATTATTGAACTTTTTTTTAAGTACTTTAATATAAGTCAAAATGTCGCTGTAGCTAAAAGAGGGAATAATTTATTAATTACTTTCGAATTATTTTTATTTCATTTATGAAAATCTTTATTAAATTATAGATTTTGTTGTTTACAAATAATTTTATAGCAGACTTGGGTAAAGTGGCAACGGATCTTCCTCTTGAATTAAATTGATTAAAAGTACCATATGATCGAAAATTTCTCTCCTTTATAGTGCTTTGATTTTTTATTTAAAAAAAAATATGTTGGCAATAAAATTAACCACACGCTATAGGTTATGTTATTCTAATAAATTGCAAAATGATTTGATAAATAATGACACATGTTACGTTTTATATGTCTGTTTGCAATAAAATGATACAAACAGAAAAACAGAAACAGAAAAATGATTTGATAAATAATGACACATGGAACGATAAATTGGTGCCAACAAACTGTAGAATAAAGAAAAAAATCAAAGCACTTTAGAGGAGAAAAGTTTTACATCATATGGTAGTAAGATAGGAATAAGCCGGTTGCATTTTGTTTTCACAATGAACTGTTTGGGATTGATAAATAAATATTTTGATGCGTATTATTTTGTATTTTGTCGTAATTTGTGATTGGTAATTTGCCTTTTTTTATACATATGTTTTGTAATCTTTTTAGAGCGTCACACTTTTCTTATAAAATTTTTAATATGTAATTATAATTGTAATTTGGAAATGGAGATTCCGTTAATAAAGTAAATTGAAATTGAAATTAAAGTCAAAATGTTACAGAGCTAAATGTAGAAATAATTTATTAATTATTTTTAAATAATTTTTATTTAATTTATATGGTAGTAGTTATGTTTTTTAAGTTCTTACGTAACGTAAGTAAAAAAAAAGTCGCAAGAGCTAAAGAAAGAACGATTATTTTTTTTAAATAAAAAACACTGATCCACTTTGTATAACTTGAATTTTAATTTAGTGGCTACAGTTTCAACAATTTTAACTTGTAATTATCAAATTAAGAGTGAATCAGCTTTTTAAATAAAATTTAAAAAATATATAAGTAGAAGCTTCCATAATCAATAATTTAATTAATTGTGTAATTAATTTTTTTATTTAATTTAATATTGATCCTTTTCGCAAACAATCGCCACAACCAACACGGGAGCCGAATTTTAATCCCTTCCCCCAACGTAAATATATCTATATATACACACACGTTATGGAACCTCGGATCGATTTTCCCGTCCGTTTTTCAGCGTTTGCGGTTTTCCGTTTAAATATTTACAGGACCCGGTGCTCATTCGATTAGAGCGAGATGAAGATAGGATAGGGTACGCCGGGCGTGTGAATACGATCAGGATTCCAATTTGGTTTCCTCTGGCTGTATGTGTTCTGAGTGCAACACACACATACACAGAGTGCCGTCTGTTTGGAATTTCTCGTGTGTATGGAATATTGGACAAATATTCCTGCGCTGATTGTATTTGGCGACACGTGGGTCTCAAACACACACACACACACACACACAAACAATCAGCACGTAATAATTTGAGAAATCCTGCGGGAAATGAAAACTTTACCGTTTTATGTTTTACAATAAAATGTTTCATATGTACGGAAATAAATTTGTTTTTATGTTTCGATAAAATATTATCACATTGCACTGTGGTGGAATTAATCTCATGTTTTGTCTCTATATGTTTATGTTCTTATTGTGAAAATCATAATTATAATTAATATTCCATATAATTATAGAAAGACAGTAAGACCGACGGTCAATATCCATTTTCTAACTAGTTTTAAATGATTGTGCATAATACGAAATAATAATAAATGAATATAGACATTATTGCGAATTATATTTATATATATAAAAAATGTGTTTATCAAAATTTTTCATAATGTTTTTAATATTATTTTTAACATTAAATATAAACACAAGTGAAAGGTACATTACATATACATAGGGATTTTACATGTAAAAACGTTTCTTTTTTTGCAAATTCCTGCTTCCCATCTAATTTTAAATAAAAACTGAAAAAATGTGTTGAGAATTTCAAAATCTGTCCGAAATGATGTTTTTTTTTTCAATTTTATAATCGATGTATAATTATTAAATGAAATGTGATTAATTTATTCCTTAATATGTTCATCATTTTTTATATTTATTTATTATTATTATTTTAGATAAATTTCAATATAATTACCTCACATGAAATTATATATATATATAATATAAAAACAAACCAGTTATGCAAAACAAACAAAAATCGGTGTACATGAAGCGAAGATTTGCATTTTAATCTAAAACGAATATCGTTTTATTTCCACTCATTTCATTTCGACGTTTTTCCTTTCAGCCATTAATTGGGCTCACTCTCTGATACAAAGTTCTTCATTGCGTTTAAATTGCATAAATTGCGGCCCCGTCTCAGCGGACCACTCTCGTCGTAATGCTCTCTCGACTGTAATTATCTCTCCGGCGCATTTTGTCTTTGCGCTCCGGGAAAAAATAAAGAATTTTAAAAAGAGGATATGTTAATTCGCCGGCGCAACAGTAATTAGGAGATTTTTTCGTCGTCTCAATTCACCGGCGCACCTTAAATGGCATCGTGTATTTATTTAATTTATTTTTTTTGTGATGGTTTGGATTTAATCGGTTGTACAAAAAAAACAAACATAACAACTTCGTTTTGCCTTAAATTTCTCAATTCTGTCTCAAATTTCATCATATTTTCTATATTAAACAACATCGTTTATAAAATTTGACCATACTATGAGAGTGCCAAAAATAAAACAGTATTTCGACGGCAAAATAGACCCCTGGCGTTTTGTTTAGAAAGAACCTGCAAGAATGGTAACAAAAACATAAAACATCGAGTAATGCAAAAAGATGTTTACTGATAATGGGGCCATTCTGTAAAGGAAATGTTAATTTTAACGTGTACGTTATTTTTTATCACTACAGTCAAATCAGCTCTTTCAATAAATAAGTGTATACATAGAATGTGCTTTTTATAATAACGTACGCGTTATATTTAACAGTTCCATATGGATTAGCCTCGACTGTTTTACTAGTTATTAGATCCAAATTCCCAAAAGCGCATAAAGCTGAGATAATTTATGTTCAATAAGATAATGCAAAACTGCATTTTTGTGAAAATTATACGGAATTGCTGGTCGAAAAATCAAGAGATGGATGGTGTATTAAATTCAAGTCACAGCCACCGAATAGTCCAGCTTAGAATAATTTAGATCTTGGCTCCTTCAATTCTGTTTTGTCTTTTCAGCACAATCATTGCCAAAACTACGAATAAATTAATAGATTGTATTGATAGTTAAGACACTTTTTTTTAATATAAATAGAAAAGAGTATTATTCATTCACTTGGTCACAGTTATTTAAATATATTAAATAAAAATGATTTGAAATTTAATTTTTAATTAAAATAAGTTATTTTGGTCAAATCACAGTTTTTTTTCTTATTTTTTTTTTTCTTAAAAAAAACAATTTGTAGGATAGAATAGGATGTGGTCGAGAGCCCATAACTGACAAACACTTTCAATTACAATAAAATTAATGTATTTAATGTTTGTAAAAATGTATATAATTTAGATATTTAAAGTCTACACAGACCACATAAAGAATATTATAAAAATACTTGTTTATTTCTAAGGGAATTTATTTATTTTTATATAATTTCTTTTTCTTATACAAACATCTTTATTCAGACAATATGACAACAAAAATTTACAAAATTTATTAAAACAATATGTTCAATTGTGTTAGTAGTTTGTCATGGGCTATCGACCTTAGGTCTTTCTGTCCTTTTAATTTTATATATACAAACATCTTTAATCAAACAACATTACATAAGCTTATATGTACATTTATATTTACTTAACAAGAATAAATATTCTGTTAGTCTGTCCGGGCTATCGACCTGGGGTATTTCTGCCCTTTTAATTTTATTTAATATTATTTTTTAATATTATTAACTAAAGGAAAATAGATAACGTATTTTTAACACTACAAAAGTGCATGGAGTCAACTATTATGCCCTCAGGAGGCAATTATAAAATTGAGTACATGAATAAATAAAAACTTAACCACGAAGTGCGTTTGCCTGTTTCTATTAAGTGTAATTAAATTACTATTTAAACAGCTGATTTGTGGTTTATTAATGCATGTTTAAATTAAGTTAAACAATTCATCAATTACTAATATGATATTGATTCGAGGAAGCATATTTCAGCGATTGTGTTAAAAAGAAAATTCAAAATACAAAGCATTTGTGTTATAAATTCTCTTTCTGTTTTCCCTTCCGTATTTTGGTAAATATTAAATACTTTCTGTCAAATATTCTTCAAAATATTGTTTCCATTTTCTAGCAAAGAACATTTTTTATAAAATAAAGTAAAATAATATTAAATACTTTCTGTCAAATATTCTTAAAAATATTGTTTCCATTTTCTAGCAAAGAACATTTTTTATAAAATAAAGTAAAATAAAAATCATAACCAATTATAAATGATTGGATGTTGAATCATATTCAGATCCCAGCACGCCACCCTCATAAATAACCCATCACCCAAAATCCCAAATTAACCGGGCAGTGACTCGATATCCAGACACATTGCGCGTCGTCGGAAAAGCGTTCTCCCCAACTCTGATATAATAAGCGTTGGAAGGGGGCGCAGACGGGAAATATTAACGTTACGTGGGAAACTTGCGAGACCGACGTGGAATAATTTAGAGGGCGGTTCGCTGAAACCGCGCGATTGCCGAAAAAGTAACGCGCCCGAGAAGTTAATTAAAGTCGAATTAATCTCGGCGGGCCGAAGGAGACAGGAAAGGGGAAAAAAAAAGGAAGAAACGGCGCGGCGAGAACGGTTCAACTTTAGAATTTAATTAGAGATATCACTCGGAAATCCCCACGAGTCGAGCGCGAGTTTCTACAACTTCTCCAGGATAATGTTCCCGCTATGCCGGCTCCGAGAAATTCTATCTGAGCTAGTCTTTTAACTTTTCGTTCAATTATACAAAGTTTTAATGCATGTATTTTCAAAAAAAGAGCCTTCGAATGGTAGACAAGGCTGAAATGTTGAAACTTTTAAAATACCTATTATCAAAATTGATAGATTTCATATTTTTTAATTCTAGTGGATCTATTACTAACAATTCAAGATGTCACTGGTCTGTCTATCTTATTCTTGCTAGGCATTTTTCGAAACATCAATTTGAGGTTAAAATTTTACAAATATTTTTTTATCTCAAAAACTGTAAGAGTTATGTCGCCATAAATCCATATGAGTGGGTAGGCAATTACGGGGAATCCAAAAATTGAAAATATACGGTGTTCCATTTATAGTAGGACATTTCTGATACAACCGGAAATTAAAGAAAGTCAAAATGCTTTCCATGAGGAGGTCACATTTAACCGTGTAACGTAGATTTTTTTTCAAAATTTTCCGCGAAAACTTGTAATAGCCGTTATTCGTGACCCACCCTGTATGTGTTCAAAATGGAAAAGAAAATCGCTTTTGCAAAAGACTCGTTGGAAAACAAAAAAGAAATGCCCAGACAAAAAAAATGTGCTCAGTAGAATCGTCAACCACAAATATTTATTTATACAACCTTTTAATACGTTTTTCTCCTAGATACTAAGTTTTATCTTACCTAAACGTGTAAAATACCATTAACTCGATGTACATTATTTTTATATGCTATATGATAAGTTTTTATTCTATATGTCTTACTAAATTACTTAAGATATTTTGTTTAATAACCATCGCAACCAAATGACTCACCCATGAATGTTTCTGTACTTATTCTTCTTGGAAATAAATAAAAATAAATAGCTACTCCATCCAACGCACACTTCGATGTTTCAGATCCAAATATAAACCTACATGTACCTTCTTCAATGCCCTCTATTATTTTTAATGATTGTTCGAATCTTACAATTAATATTAATTTTTAGACATCAATTGCTATTTACTGGAAAATAGCAATTAATGTGTAAACATTGTTTTAATGAGTAATGCCTAGTAAAGTTAATAATAATACAATTATTATTAATTTTACCTAGGATTATTAATAATTGTATCATTAATTTTAAGCAATTGTCATTTGTTATGTTTATTTAAGTAAAAAATGTCAAATGATTTAAATAATGGTGTTGTTTTTTGTTTATTGGAAAATTGCTGTAAGAAAATAATACATATTTTTTGATTATGGATAAAGTATAGTATTCTACTTACGTATAAAGGCTATTAATAATTGGAATAATTTACTCCTTTCGCCTGCAGCTCATTGCGCAAACTTAATTATCCTATTTTTTATTAGAAGTTGTATGTATTTTTTTTTTCTTTTTTTATACTAGAGATGGGAAAAGTCGATATTTTCATTTTTTTGCAAATTTAAGATTAAGACAATTTTATTAATACAAAATTTTCTATAAACATCAGTAACAGTTCCCTATTTATTGAAAAACATCAATTTATTGTTGCTTATTGACTTTATTTATTTAAAATTGCCCAAATTTTAGAAATACTCGATTACCGTGGATATTATACGATTTTGTCCAACACTAATTTATACGCACGATTCGAAACTATAATTTAATATAATACTTTTAGTGTAATATAAATATATTATTTTGTTAAATTTGTGATTGGTAATTTGCCTTCTTTATATATATGTTTTGTAATCTTTTTAGAGCGTCACACTTTTCTTATAAAATTTTTAATATGTAATTATAATTGTAATTTGGAAATGGAGATTGAAAATTGAAATTGAAATGAAGAATTTCCGTTAATAAAGTTTATTGTTATTATTATTATGATTAATAGTTAAATAATATACTATTTTTTGTTTGTATAACACGATTTTATTTCATCTCACTACGTTTACGATAAATTAAGTTTGTCATGAATGAATTGTTCTTTTATTTCTGCACACAAAAATTAACTAATTATTGAATGGCTTTTCTTCCTTATTATTTATTTATTTTTGTTACAGATATGCATTTAATATGCATGGATGTGGAATTGGCTCGGATGAAAAAACACGAAATCATCTCCTTAGATCAAAAAAGTTAATTGGTAAGAATATTTCATATTATTTTAATATATATTATTAAAACTCACTTAAAAATTGAAATCAACAAGCGCAATATATCTTTAATAGTATAATTAAAAATTACTTAAATATTAAAATCAACCAACCTAATACATCTTTAAAACCCCCTTTTTTAAAAAAAAAAGGATCGAGAATAAACATCTCTTACTCCATCCATTTAAACTCCACGACGTACTTTTTCTCCCTCCCTCCCCGTCGGCGTATTCGTACCTTACATATACATACAAAACAACCCCCCAGGAAGACGGCGACGAGGAACGCCGACGACGTTCAATTGCGTAACATTTCCCCGAAGAACGTCACACGAAAATAATTTACAAGTCCTTCAATTCCACAAGGAGCCACCTGCCCCTCGGGTGCATATTTCTTCTTCGCTTACCCCATTTTTATTCCGGCCATAAATAATACCGACCTCGAACGTCCCCCACAACACACAGAAAAAAAAAATAGAGGAGACAACAACAACAGCGGGGAACGAGGGAGATTCCGAAAAGCAAAAGTGAATTCGTAAAAGGGTTGCGTGCCGAATAATGAAAAAATGTAATAAACGTAAAATTGTTTGTAATTTCGGGATTTAAAAAAGCTTACAAATGGTTTTTTTCAATTACTGTAAATCAATGGATTTTTATATACGTATATATCTACAATAGTTGACGATGCCACTTGAAATTAGGCAAAAGGTGGCGCTTGCGTCGTCTTTAATTTATTACGATTATATATCTACATTTTTTTATTAAGAGATATATATATAAAAAAAATAGACAATGAAGAAAAACCCCGACATCACTTGGTAAAAGGCAACATCGATTATATATATATATATAAAAAAAAATAAAAAGTTTAAGTATTTTTTCAAATATAAAACTATTATACATTTAAACTTTAATGTATAATAGTTTTATATTTGAAAAAATGTACAAAATTTGAAAAAGTCTAAGTATTTAATCAGGGCTATTATGTCTAAGCAACTTTTATAAAAATTTTATATACATAGACTGTGATGATAATTAATAACGTGCACGTTAAACTTAACAATTCCCTTACTGAATAGCCGCGATTATAGCCGGTAACCTTTTTTATTAACATCAATGAAATGAAGGAAATGGTGATTATAAATCACTCTTTTAAAATAGGAAAAAGGATTAAATCACATGGTCTCAGTTATTTAATTTCCTTTTTTAAAAAGTAACATAATTTTATTCATTATTTTTTCTAATATAGAACATTTAACATTACTCAATATAAAATTCAGATTTTTTTTATTATTAATTCCCATAATCACAAAATTATTATGAAGCGAATAAAAAATAACGTTTTTCTTAATGACTTTTTTCATATTTTTTAATCAAATAATTTCTGTAAAGATAATGTAGTCTTTATACAGGGTAGACCATTTAATGTGTTTTCAGAAAATATCTCCGAAACAAGAAACTTTAAAAAAATGATCCAAACAAAAAATGATTGTATCGAAGGGGGCCATAATAACATAATATTGGTTTTTCCATAGATGGCGCTGTTGTCGCTGATTTTTTAATAAAAAGTAGGGGTTTCCATTTAAAAAAAACTAAGTTGACCTCGATTTAGCGACAACAGCGGAAAAACCAACATTATGTTATTATGGCCCCCTTCGATACAATCATTTTTTGTTTGGGTCATTTTTTTAAGTTTCTTGTTTCGGTGATATTTTCTGAAAACACATTAAATGGTCCTCCCTGTATATATATACATCTTTATTTCTGAAGTTGTACATAGAATTTTTACATTTAATATTTACAATCATGGTTGATAAATACATAAGAAAATGGCTGTCGATCATCAGCCTTTCTGCCTTGTAATCTTCATTTTTACACAAATTATTTCATTAAAAATATAATAATTTGAAAAAATATATATATATATAAATCAAATTAACACATGCAAAAAGTGAATGCTAATTTGTAGTGTAAAAATAAACACAATTTTGAAAATCAGATTATTAATAATAATAATAATAGTTTATTTAACGGATAATTCCTCTTATATTTAAAACTAGCCACCGCTTACCGTTTTCCAAACGAAATTTCGATTTTTTTAAATACTTATCATTGTCAAATCGCGACCAGAATGTAACGCATCCCTACTACTCAAAAAGCACTATATTCTGGCAGTTAGAGAAATGAAAGAATGTAACCCGAAGATGTCTATAAAAGCAGACAAAATTTTGCAGTCTACACGAGTTACGATTATATATAAGGAGGATTAATTAAAAAAAAACAAGCATATTTATTCAGTAGATCTTTAAAATTTTTTTTAAATTTTTATTTAATTTTTTATTGGATTACTGTACGTTTTATAATCGAGATAAACACTCGAATTTAATTCTAGTTGAACGCCCGTTTCGAACATTCCCCCCACGATCCCACATCGAGATCTCTCCCTTTTTCTCTATCTCTGTGTGTGTGTGTGTGTGTGTGTTTGTGTTGGGTGTAATTTTCATTAACTTAGGACGTGAGAATTTTTAATGCCGGACGGCGGGCGTGAGTTTACGGGCACGAATAAAGAGTACAATATTCGAGAACACCCGTTCCAGGGTTATTGTTTAAAATTACCCCCGGGGATATTTTATATAAATTCGTACACATGTTGCGAGGGCGTTTTGCTTGCAGCGGACGACGACTGGCTGGCGTTTCCTTAATTAAAACGAAAAGAGAAAGAGAACGAACGAACGACGAAAAACAAAATACAAAAAAAAAAAACATAAGCTGTGGGGAATTATTCCTGGACGTGCTTTTATCGAAAATGCACAAGGTTTTGCGGAGTTCGCAATGATAGAGGTTGGGGGAATTAAAGGCACACTGTGGAATGTGTGTATTTAAAAATTATTTATTTATTTATGAAATGATTTGATAAAATAGACAAACAAACTATACCATACATTAAACAAATATATAACGAGGAATCAAAACAAGTACAAAAATAAAAGTATACAATCTATATACACACCGGTTTTGATATTTTAATGCGAAACATGGACATTAAATTAAAAACAAAAGAAGAAAATAAAAACAGTTGAAATGAGGTGTCTTAAAAAAGTATATGGAGTTACAATAATGGACAAAATAAGAAACGAAACAGTAATAGAACAATTACAAATAAAGGGCATAGAACAATACATAGAAGAGAGACAGCTACGATGGTAGGAACATTTGCAAAGAATAGATGAAAACAAACAAGTCAAAAAAGTATGGGAAGCAAGAGTACAGGGGAAACAAAAAAGGAGGCGATCAAGAAAAAAAATGGGAAGGAACGATAAACGAAATATTTGAGAAGAGAGAAATCACAAGACAAGAAGCAATAAAATTAGCGAAAGACCGATAAACATGGAAGGGATTTATTAGGTCATAGAAAGAAAAAAAAAAAAAAGAAGAAAGCCAACACCTGAAAGGGTCACTGAATATAAATAGTTACATATTTTAGTTACACACTGTTAATCTAAAGAAAAAATAAATAAATTACAAAATAACATAAAATACCAATATTTAAATATTACAAGTATTACAAATTAAATGCTGTGATTTTTTTAGTAAATTTGATAGGGCTTTATTGGACCATTTTGGGAGTGCATACACCAATTAGACTTAGGATTTTATTTATTAGATTTTGTAAATGAAATGTATTTTGTAAAATGGAGATTCCGTAAATAAACAAATAAACTAAAATGAAAATCTTTTTTTTTTTAAATAATCGCTGTCAATTTTTTCAGTAAATGATACTGAAAACTAAAAAAAAATCAGCATTTAATTTTAAAAAAAATAAATGTTCTCGTTTTTATCAGTAAATGAAAACTAAAAAAAACTCAGCATTTAATTTTTAATATTTGTAATAATTAAATATATTGGTAGTTTATGTTACAATAATAAACATGAATAATTTATAAAAAATCTACTAATAAAATGAGTCGAAAGAAATTAAATCAACGCTGTTGAAACGTATATATTTCTAATCAAATCTAAAATCTACTAATAAAAATACAGTTTATATGAATAATTAAAATTCTCGATTAATTAAATTGTTAGGGCTATTATTTTTTACATAATTCAATAAAAAAAATAAAGAAAATATTCATTCACTTGGTTACAATTATTTAAGATTCTCCATCTCAATCTTAAATAATTGTAACCAAGTGAATGAATAATTTTTTTACGTGAAGTTTTTTCTAATATGAAAAAATAAAAAATATATATATTTAAGGAGGCTGAAAGACTACCGGTCGATAGCCGATTCATCATCTACAGAATATAATTCTAATTTTTGTATATTATTGTACATACATATACACATTTGAATAAAGATGGTTAGTTAGTTATATTTAAATTACAACTGTGTTTAGTTTCCTACACAATTATTTAGATAAATTATTTTTTCATTTAAGTTCATACTTGCTTGTGTTGAAGTAAAACATTAAGTATTTATTTTTTTAAATAAATATAATGGTTTAAATAAAAAATACTTGTCCTTTCTCCTACTTATTTTTTTATTTTACTAGATATATTTCGGAAACTATGTTTCCATCTTCAGTAGTTGAAGTTTTATGAAGATGGAAACATAGTTTCCGAAATATATCTAGTAAAATACAAAATAAGTAGGAGAAAGGACAAGTATTTTTATTTAAATAATTAAAGTCTTCACGATCAACAACCAACATAAAGAAGATTAAATATAATGCTATTATAAAATTACTTAACAATTATGAAATGAAAAATAATCTTTGCGTTTTCTCTAACAACTGGTCATTACTAATATAGTAATAATAGAAATAAGTTTATTTACTTTATTGCAGTTATTTAATCAATTTATTTTTAGTTTAGTCGAAGAAGAAACAAAATAATCGATAATTGCAATTTTTTATACTCGTGGAAAATTATTCTCACTTACTGCCTGAATTTAGTGGTAATAATTTGCATATAACCAGTATATATACTAATTTATTTATTCCTTTGCCTATCTACCTTTCGGTGTAAGGCTATATATACTAATAATTTGTAAAATTTATTGTACATACCTCCTTGAGAATGATTGACGGTCGAAAATAGTCGGAGAAATATGAAAATTGTGAAACAAAACCGAATGGTTAAATTAATTTTTAATTAATTATTCTCAATCTCTATTTCATTATGGTTGATTTATTGTGATTATTTGCAATTGTAAACTTGCAATTTAATAATTTGTTACGTTTTCGGATTATTTTATGATTATTTATGATTGTAAACATTCTCCTTATATATAAAGAATCTTTATTGTCAATATACATATAAATGTGAAAGAAATTAACAATAAATATTATTATTTTATTTACCGACAATCGGCTATCGGCCAACAGCCTTTCTGCCAAAGTTCGCGCATTTTATGGGTGTGTCTTATTGCCGGTTCTCCTTATTAAACAGTAATAAATAGTAATATTTATTTCCTTAAAAAAATGATGCGATTTGAGAATCTTTCGTTTAATAATATTAGTGAAAATTTGATTATTATTTAAATTTTATTAATACACCGGATGCACATTTCAAGTACTAAGTACTCATTATCAATAGTAAAATGTTACCATTACTTGAAATATACATCTAGTGTATTAATAAAATTTAAAGTGAAATAAGGAATTTTCACCTGTATTATTATACAACACTTCACATTATTATATGTTTGTCATTTTACATTTTAACTTATTTATAACTTTTAATTTATTAGCATTTTATAATTATACTTATATTGCAACCCTCCTTTATCTTTTAATGTATAGTTAGTATAAAGCAATATGTATTTAAATGGACTTACCGTTAATAAACAATAAACAATTACTCAACCTAAGTTATTCAGTTTGTTTATTGTGATTATTCACAATTTTAAACTTGTTATTATCAAAATAAAATTAAATGGCACTTTAAAAATGTATTGCATTTTGAGAAAGTTTTATTGACAATTACAAACTTGTGATCATCAAACTAAAAATAAAATTCGTTATAAAATTTAATTTCGTTTAACGAAAACGAAACCATTTTTCCAATTCCAGCCTCGAACAGCATTGAGAATTAGTCTCGGTGTGGACTTGTTGTGCAATAAATTTTTGTGGTAATTCCTGGCGGACCGTGGAATTTTTTGTGGTGGCTCCCACACAATGAAAGGGAAAGAGTTTATTGTTGGGCTTTTTCGTTTTCACGGAAGGCCAAAAAGATGATACCGTTATAGGACCAAACCGATTACAAATGACGCAACCTTGTGCCTTTTTTATGGCCGGCTACTTCTCAGTTAAAATTGATGTTATCGTCCTTGAGTAGGTACACTGAAAAACATATTCTTCACTTTATGATGTATTATAAATACTACTTTTCACTTTTTTCTATTATTAAACTATATATATAATCTTTATATTTCTATTAATTTTAACAATCCAACTTATTTATAAATAACTGATTTTGTTTAATTTTAGCAAAATAATTCCACAATGATCCTGAGGATGGTTTTTTAGTGGGTTTTTTTCCACCTTGTGAGCAAATGCTGGGACCGAAATTTTTTTGCCTGCCCCACAATAAAATTAAAATTAAAATTAAAAAATCAATATATCCATTAATGTAAATATCCATAGAAATTTAATAAAACAAATTTTAAATTCTCTTGAAAATGGGCCGATAACCCGAAACTAGTCGAGAATTTAAAGTTATTCAATCTAATCTGTGTTTTATTGGTTGATTTTTAATAATTTATTCATATTTATTTCATAAAGATGTTTAGTTAGTTAAGTAAATAATGTATTATATAATCTTCTTTATGTTGGTTGTTGGTTGTGGAGACTTTAATTATTTAAATAAAAATACTTGTCCTTTCTCCTAGGAGAAAGGACAAGTATTTTTATTCAAATGTATTATATATTGTATTTTTTTTATATAAAGGAAATTACTACAAAAAATATTGTAATTTTATTGTTTCTTCGCTGGAATAGCTTTAACTTATACAGATTTATCTTTCAAATAATTAAAATTTGTATACTAGAATATTTACAATGGATTAACATAATCATGAAATGACTTACAAATAAATAGTATAGAAGATTGCATAGAAGAGAGACAACTTTGATGGTAGGTATAGGAAGAATGGGTAAAAATGCACAAATCAATAGAGCATGGGAAACTAAAGTACAGAGAAGAAAAAGAAGAGAACGCTCAAGAAAAGCATGGAAGAAGACAAAAAAATAATATACTGAACAAAAGAAGCCCTACTACACGGATAGCAAATAAAATAGGTAAAAACAGTGGAAATACTTTATAAAACATTACATAAATAAATAAAGAAATAAAAAAAAGTGTAGTTTTTTTTTTAAATGAATAGAAGG
Organism: Philonthus spinipes; assembly: GCA_963082785.1. Classification (NCBI taxonomy): domain Eukaryota; kingdom Metazoa; phylum Arthropoda; class Insecta; order Coleoptera; family Staphylinidae; genus Philonthus; species Philonthus spinipes. The sequence goes on along the minus strand of OY720321.1, from coordinate 11,199,273 downwards.
GGTCATTGAATATATATATATAGGGTGGGCCACGAATAACGGCCATTAAAAGTTTTCGGGGTTCCTTAACGCTGAAAATTTTGAAAAAATTCTACATTGCACGGTTGAATGCGACCACCTTATGAAAAAGGACAAGGAGAAAGGACAAGTATTTTTATTTAAATGTATTATATATTGTATTTTTTTATATAAAGGAAATTTCTACAAAAAAATATTGTAGTTATATTTCTATTATGAAATTACAAAAAAAAAACTGTTGCGTTTTTTGTTTCTTTCATACACAGGGTGATTCGTGAGGAAATATTTTAAAGATATGTCCAAGAAGCAAAAATAAGCAATATGAACTCATATAGAAATTTATGGAAGCAAAGGAAAATGTATTGTTGAACTTCCAAAAAAAAAACTTTAAAAAAAAACTTTAAATGTACCTTGTAGCCTATATTTTTCTTTTATTTTATAAATTACTATTTTTTTATTAGTCTAATTGTTGGTTGATAAAACTGCATATTCAGAAATTAAATAAAACACGGCAGATTTTTTTACAGTTATTTTTATTGAAAAACACTACTGAAATTATTTCTAAAATAAAAAAAAAACTGTGAACTAAAAACGATTGTATTTTATTTACTTTAAGTTTAATTATAATAAATTAAAGACGACCTTTTGCCTAATTAAATTAAGTTTAATTGTTGTATCAAATTTTTTTTTGTTCTTACAAAAAAAAAACATGTTTTTGGGTGAACATTTTCATTTTTTTTTTTAATTAGATACGATTGAATGAAATAAATCTTGTAATAAATTTCGCATATAATTTTCATCTGATGATTTCATCATTTAAACAATCCTCCACTATAACAATTGAACTATTCCAGTCAATTGTTTATTATTGTGACCCAACTGTAAAGGAATTGACTCACGCGAATAAATCAAGCTGGAAACGATCGCGTGGCCAATTCGAACCCCGCCTAGTTGGTCCAGTTGAACGATATCGATCTGGCCATTAGCCTCCGCACAGACACAATTACCGCTTTGTTGTTGCATTTATGGAAAACGGTCGGCGTCTAGTCCACTACGTGCCACTTAAGGAATGCTCATTACTTACAATGTATCATGCTAATAACGAGCGTACGTGTGTCTTTCTCGAAGGCGTTGCGAAATAATTTACGTGCGGTTTAATGGAAATGTCAATGGTGAATTTTCTGTATATTCTATATAGTGGCCGACTGGAAATAAGCGCTGTTTTGATTTCCAGTTCATTCCGTTCCGATTGACCTCGTTTCGAGATTGCACGAATGGAATCTGTGAGGGTTTTCTTGTTGCGCTGAATTTGATAATTTACTGAATTTACTAAAATAAGTTGATGAATAAATAGACACGGTTGTATTCATCAATTTGCTGTTTTATTTCACTTATATCTAAGGAATCGTTTATTCTTCTTCTACAGAGCAACACAATGAGAAAATTAAATTAAAAATAAAAACAATGTGTAAATTACTTTTGCCATTTCGAGGATTTATATAATGGATAAGGTGGTTTTTTAATTGCTTCAATTGAAAAATAAATAAAATTCTATGATAGTATACTAATTCTGAAGTATACTATCATAGAATTTTATTTATTTTTCAATTGAAGCAATATGATAGTATACTAATTCTGAAGTATACTATCATAGAATTTTATTTATTTTTCAATTGAAGCAATATGATAGTATACTAATTCTGAAGTATACTATCATAGAATTTTAATTATTTTTCAATTGAAGCAATTAAAGAACCACCTCATCCATTATATAAATCCTCGAAATGGCAAAAGTAATTTACACATTGTTTTTATTTTTAATTTAATTTTCTCTTTCTTTTGAGTTTCGTTTGCGGTGAACTGTAATCGCCTGGTTGGAGAAAAATTCCAAAGCGTCGCGTAACGCGACCAGATTCCTGTGCACAAAGCCGGTCTTCGGCTGGTTTCGCGATTCGCGAATTAATGCACGCCGCCACTTTGGACGCATTGTCCTCTGTGAGGGAAAAACAGGAAAATAAAAAGAACACTGACGGTTGTCGTACCGAGAAAAAAATAAATTGCACCGCATAAATTCCCGAAAACGGCGGACTTTTATCTGTGGGAACGCGCAAAAATGCGCGCGAGAGAATAAAAGTGATGCCGCTGGTTTTACTTGAAAATTCTTGTTGTGTTGTGCAATTTAAAGTGCACATTGGAATAATAAGATGCACGATAAGAAGATTTTTTTAAATAAAAAAATTATATTCATAAATATAATTATTATATTTTTGTTGATTCTTGAGGCTTTTTACGTTGTTAATAAGTCAAAAAATAATTTAAATAGAAAAGAGTATGCATTCACTTGGTCACAGTTATTTAATTATATTAAATAAAAATGATTTGAAAATAATTAATAAATGTGAAAATAATTTATTAATTATTTTCAAATCATTTTTATTAAATATACAAAAACTAATTGTTTAAAATATAGGGATGCATAATGCTTATATTGCAAGTTGTCTTTCCATGAGATAAATATTGGTCATTCTATGAAAAAAATGAGTTATGATATTTTTAAGAGGGAACTGATATGTTGACACTTATGAAATTTCTACTACCAAAATTGACAGATGTTAATTTTTGGATCTACAATTCAAGATATCGCTGATGTCTATCTTGTTCCTACTGGAAGTTATAGGCATTTTCCAAACGTCAATTTGAGGTTAAAATTTGACAAATAAATTTTTATCTCAAAAACTGTAAGAGTTATATAGACATAAATCCATATGACTGGTTAGACGATTGAACTGGGAATCCGAAAAATTGAAATTTAAAATTGGTAGCCATTTCCGGTACAACCGGAAGTGAAAGAAAGTCAAAATATTTTTCATGAGGTGGTCGCATTCAACCGTGTAAAGTAGATTTTTTTTCAAAATTTTCAGCTATCAAGTTTATAAAAAACTACACATTTCTTATTTATTTATTTATTTCTGTAACGTTTTATAAAGTATTTCCACTGTTTTCTGTTTTTACCTATTTCTTTTGCTATCCGTCTTTTGTTCAGTATATTATTTTGTTTTGTCTTCTTCCATGCTTTTCTTGAGCGTTCTCTTCTTTTTCTTCTCTGTACTTTAGTTTCCCATGCTCTATTGGTTTGTGCATTTTTACCCATTCTTTCTTTCGTCTCAGCATGGCCTACTAGAGTGCATAGAAATGTAATTAAATGGATACTTTTGTGAAAAATATTGAATATCTCAACAACTATGGGGTTTAGACATAAGATATGCCCATCAAATTGAAGAGAAGAAAAATGACATAAAATAGGGAGCATTCCATTAAAAAAAATGGGTATACCGCTTTGAAATTTGCAAAGTTTGGCATGTTTCTCTGAACACCCTGTATTACTAAATTTAAATTGCTCATTAATAAAACGTTGCTTATTAACCACACTGAGATATTTACTAAAAGTTATTCTTACCTTCAAAAAACGAGGTCGCTACGATTTTTTAAAGTTGAGCTTGCTTATGCATGATACTTGGAGAAAAAAATTGTAAAATGGCAACACTGTAACATAATAAAAAAATAAATGGACAACAATGTAGAGGTTGAAAAATGTCATTAGAAAAGTTGAATAAATACAGGGTGTTCCATTAAAAAAACAAATATTTTTGTTATAACGCAAAATTGGGACACCCTGTATGTTTGAAAATAATTTTACGCCATAAAGATTTTTAAATCAATAACTTTTTGTACGAAACATTTTTTTGTTTTTTTTTTCACGGGAAAGGCGCTAGGAAAGCCCGACGCACTGTTGCAGGACCCTGTATATCCCTATCATCAAAATTGTCTCTCTTCTATGCAATCTTCTATACTATTTATTTGTAAGTCATTTCATGATTTTGTTAATCCATTGTAAATATTCTAGTATACAAATATTAATACCCCGACACCAATTGGTAAAAGGGGACATCGATTATATATATATATATATATATATACAAATTTTAATTATTTGAAAGACAAATCTGTATAAGTTAAAATTATTTCAGCGAAGAAACAAACAAACAACAAAGTTGATTCGTGAATAATTTTCGCATCCTTAACTTATAAATAATAATTTCTGTAAACCTTGACGAATTATTCCACTAACAAAATTTTTAAACATTATCAAATTATGCGTTTTAATTTCCATAAATTATCCCGTTCATCAGCGCGAATTGCCTTTTCAAGTGTACTTCTCCCCATTATTACCTCTTTCTGAAAATGGCGTGCACTTTAAGATGGCCTTTTTCGGAGAGTGAAAGAAGGAGGGGGAAGGCCATTGTGCACGCAAAAGTGACATCAGTTTCTCCTCCAGATGGGGAGGGAATAAAATTCGCAACAGGACTTTAAATTGCCCGGGCTCCGTAAACGGCCGATAAATTCCGGCGTCGGATTGATAACGGGGCGCGTAAATACACCGGCCAGGACTGATTACGTCACTATTAACAGGATAAGAATACAGACATGTTGTTTTTTTTTGTAAATATATATTTATATATCGTATATTTAAGGAACAAAAAATGAAATAAATAGAAAGAATTTAAAAATAAATAATAAATTATTCAAGTATTCTTTATTGTACAATAATAATAATTACATATTATGGTTTTAATATTTAGACATTGGTAGTTCATATTGTATGAAATAAATATGAATAAATTATTAAAAATCAACCAATAAAACACAGATTAGATTGAATAACTTTAAATTCTCGACTAGTTTCGGGTTATTAGCCCATTTTCAAGACTTTTTTGTTGATTTTCAATAATTTTTAATAATAATTTTTAATAATTTATTCATAATTTATTTCATACTACATAGTTATTTATATTGCAAAATGTTACGCGGGTTTTCCTTCCTTCCTTTTCTTTAGCTACCGCGACATTTCGACTTACGTTACGTATACAAATACAAACATCTTTATTCCGACAATATAACAAAAATTTTGTTCAAAATTTATTATAAAAATATGTATAATTGTATTAGTAGTCTGTCATTGGCTATCGACCATAGGACTTTCTGCCCCGTTACGTATATTTTATTAATTTCTTACGAAATTACGTTACGTACGTACAAATAAACAATAATTGACACTTGCTGTTGTATAACAACGCATGCTTTCTTTGTTAATTTATTTCCATTTCGAATATAAAAGACATCCAGTTTCATGAAGGGACATGAATTTTGTAAACTCGCCTGCTTTGTGGAAAATCTATGCCAATTAATAACAATAAATTAATCAAGGTAGCAATGCATTAAACCACTCATTATAGTTGTTTTAAATATTCTTTATTAGTCCTTACGTTTTGTAATGTATAAATATAATTAAATCTTTGTGAATTTATAGTATATTTGAATTGATTTCATTTAAAGATTAGCATGAAAGCCGGACTAACAAACGAGACTGTAATACGACGATTCCACTAAAGCGCAAAAATCAAACAACCAGAACTCAAGAAAACCTCTCTCTCGCTCTTGTAATTTATTAAGAGTGCACACCGGGAGGCATTTGCATTTATCGATCACATCTCCGTCTTCTCTTCTCCGTCGTTTTTCCACCTGCGAGAGCGCATGCATGAACGCGCCCTCCGCACCAGGGCAATTAGGAGTCGCATTAAAATCGTCTCGGGTATACCACTTTGGATCCATCGCGGCTCGGTTTTATTCATGAGCGCGCCGCGGAGGTCCGATATTGTGTTTTTCGTTCGTATGTATGTATGTATGCAAATTGGTTTCGGTATCGCGTTTGCCCTAGAAACGTTTTAGATCGAAAGTTTCTGTTTGCATATTACATTTTCCGGCGCTTATCTGCTCGAATTTGCCCGATAGGAATTTTTCGCCGCGGCGATCCGTTTCCATATTTGTTCAAACGGGAAAGAGATCCGGGTGGAATTCAAACTTTTTTCATGTGCAACCGTTGCAGGGAATTTCATTAGGGGGAGGAATACAATATTCTTGCAGAATTTATTAAATAATAAAAAAAGTTCTACAATAAAATAATATTTGCAAATAAAATCAAATGTTTTTTTTAATACTTCTTAATTTATTTTGTTTCTCGATTAAAGTAGAAATCATATTTAATTGGAATGATTTATTAGGCCGTGACCTGTTAATAGATAAAACAATATCCCAGAAACCAACAATTCTAATTATACTGGTCATCAAAGCCTACACAGTTTGATGGTCCTGTTTAAATTAAACAGCAGATAATTGTAATCACTTAATTTTTGAAAAGTTTGTAATGAATTGTCAACATGGCTTATTAACCATAAATTGTCAAATAAATTCAGAAATTTCTCTAAACTCAAAAGTTGGTGATGAATTATCGACATGGCTTATACATCTTAACTTTTCAAATAAATTTAGATCTTTCAAAGAACTTACAAAATTGGCAATTGTCAACATAACCAGAAATTATCCAATAAATTTCGAACTTTATCAGAATTTTGAAGTTGGCAATCAATTCGAATAAAAAGGGCAAGACATGTTGACAATCTTATAAACCATAGCTTTTTAAATAAAGTTAGAACTTTCTCATAATTTCAAAGTAGTAAATCAAATATCAACAGAACTTATCAAGTTTCTTAGAAATTATAAATTGGCTGTCAATTGTCAACTAGACTTATGAACCATAAAAACACTTGGTTAATTCCTTACTTCACAATTTTTACTTTTTCGTTAGATGTACATTTCGTACACTATGTGTACTAACTAACTAGTTAGTTATTGATAATGTACACATAGTATACGGAATGTACATCTAACGAAAAAATAAAAATTGTGAAGTAAGGAATTAACCAAGTGTTTTTATTCAAGTTACATCACTTGACGTTATACTCAAACCAAATACACAATTATAAACCATAATTTATCAAATAAATTAAGAACTGTCTTAAAGAGTAGAAGTTGGTAATGAATTAATTATCAACATGGCTTATAAACTATAACTCATCAAATAAATTGAGAACTTTCGCAGACCTTAAAAACTAGACAAGTTTATTCTTGAAAAAATTCTAAATATTTTCAAAATTGAAAAACACGAATGACCAAATTGTGGAAATTTCCCTGTTTGTTATTTAATTTGTGAATGATTATATAAAAATGAGTTACCTGAATTTCTACTCTATTTATTTTCTTTTAGAGAATACGGAAAAAGTGATTCTTTTTTATCACATTTGGCCAACATGACTTTCATTTTTGACGCAATTTTTTCAGCTTGATCACTTTTACGCAAGGGTTCGTATTTACAAAATATTTTGTTTCTTCTAACATTTGTTTATTTTTTCCTATTCGTTTTAAAACGACAGGACAATAATTTAATTTAAATAATTAAAAATCTCCACAGCCACCTTACAAAAGATTACACGAAATGATAAAAATAATGGTAAATAAAAATGAACAAAACATAGAAAATTTTTAAACAAATAAGTTTTTTTTTTTATAAAAGTTTGAGCTGTGTTATTTCTCGGTGTGACGTTTATTTTTCGATTACATCACAACCCGACAAACTTTTTAAGATAAATAAATAAATATAACGCAAACTTGATTTTTTTTTTAATTTAATTTCATATTTTCACCATAAATAGATATTAATCAGAAAAATGTATGTTTCAAAAAAAGTGATTCTTTTCTATCACATTTGGCCAACATGACCTTCAATTTTGACGCGATTTTTTCAACTTGATCACTCTTAGCAAGATATTCGCTTGATTGATCGGTTGTTTTCGAGTCGTAAGTCTCATCTCCAGTAATCATGCGTTTCATCTTGTCCTGCTAATCAAAATGCATTATTTTACACTGAGTTTGTAAAACAATGCATTTTTTACGACGCTGTTATAAAAAAAATCAGTATTTTCGGTACCAATCGATATTTTATGTGCCCAAATTAATATTTTTATTTATAAATTTCCTGTAGAGAAGATTTACATAATATAAATATAAGATTTAAGAACGCTTTAAAACCACCAATATATGAAACAGCGATTTTCTTAAAACGTTTCACCTTTAAGATTTGCAAAGTAATAAATCAATGTCCACGTAATGTACTGAGCTCTTCGAAGAATCGCTTTGCAATAAATTGTAAGAAATTTATTTTATTATAGTCAACGTTTTCGAATATTACTTTATTTAATTTAATATAAATGTGAAAATAATTTATTAATTATTTTCAAATCATTTTTATTTAATATATTTATTTAATTTGTTGTTTCCTCATACTGAGAAGTAGCGAGGCACATATAACGATGTTATATAAGACTAAATAAAAATTATTTGTTGTAACAATTTATTTATTTACAATAAGAAATCATTATTTCAAGGGATTTTAGCTTTTAATTTTTAGTTTAACCTAATCACAACTAGGTTAAAAATCAGCAAACATTATATTGTTATGCTGCACTTCGCCTCGTTCAATCTTATGATTATGCTTGTATTGAATTTTATATTAATTTGTAATGTATAGCATAATATTGAATAAAGACATTATTATTATTTTCACAATAAAACACTTATTACTTTGTTTGCATAACATATATATTATTCACATTTACCTTGTAGAACCAAATCGTTGACGATGCCACTTGAAATTAGGCAAAAGGTGGCGCTTGCGTCGCCTTTAATTTATTATGAATATATATTATTATTTATGTGATTGTAAATATTCCCTTTTAAAATTGTGTTACTTCTCAGGCTGCTTCCTTTTATAACAGGGCAACAGGGCTTCCCTACCAGCGATCCTCGTATTACAGGTAATGGTAAACACAATTGACTTACAGTACCGGATTTTATTTTATAATGACTAATAAAAAAACATGCTGAAAAATCTAAGGTCGATAGCCATTTAATCATTAATTAACCACAAATATATTACATTGTATCATATATTGAATTTATGTTACAATAAAAATGTTTTGTTCTAAAAAAATCCTCTACAAAAACAAAGCTGTTGTTTTTTGTAAAAATTCTAATATTATTCTATTCGCAATTCCTATTGTTACATTTGTTTAAAATAAATTGTGTTTGTGTGCAAAAAAATCAGTGCTTGCGATCGTAAATTAAGCGGAGGTGCGTAAACGGCGGCCCATTCACGATTCCGCGGATCGATTGCGGATCTAGTAGCTCAAATTGCCTCATAAACGGTTACTTTTATGTGTCGTAAAGTTTTAAGAGTCCATGAAATGACGCCACGGTTTCGGAAACAGGTTGTTGTTGCGAGCGCCCGTTCGGAAGGGAACACACAAAAAAAAACGAAGGAGGAAAATATCATAAAGCCAAAGCGCCCGTCACTTAAATCAACACTATCCTATTTTTGTTTTCATTTACTATTTTTTCGCAATTCGAATTTAAACACAAGAAAAAAGAAAACCCTAACCCTTTAGTTAGCGTGGTTTTCGATTGTTTTTTAATGGCGGTTTAGCTTCACGCTCGCCCTAGCGTGGAATTTATGTGGGTATTGTTGAAGAAATTATGAATAAATATTTTTTTGAACTAATTAATTAATTTGTAAATCAAATTCATTAAAACTTATAAACTTTTTTTTAACAATGCTGAAATTTACAAAACAGATTCTTTTAAATTAGTTTTTGTTAATTAATACTCCTGTACATTGTTCTATTCGTGTGAATAAGGCCTGTTTTTACAATCATTAGGCGAAGATTATAATTCTGTCGTCGCGTTTATTATGTCCAGTCGAGGATTAAATTTTGCTAGAAGCAAGGAATAAATTAATATAATACACTAAACTTATTTCTAGATATAATTTTATTTATGTATGAAGCGAAATTCATTCAATTCATCCTTTTCTTCTTTCATCAAAACCACCTCAATCAATCAAGTCATTCCAATCCAATCCCGTCTACAATTCCTTTCTCTTTCGCCTTGACCTATTATAACAGCTGTGCATTCCCTGTAATAAAAACATAATGTCCTATTGCAAATATCCCTTTTCCACTAATTATGACCTTAATATAATTAATGGTTTTAATATTTAGACATTGGTAGTTCATATTGTATGAAATAAATATGAATAAATTATTATTATTGGTTGATTTTTAATAATTTATTCATATTTATTTCATACAATTATGACCTTATTATATATATTTTTTCCATAACATTATCAATAGGAAACAATTGGTTTTCAACATTATAATGAATTATAGGATGATATTAGCAATCTTGACCCATTTTTACATAAAATAAGACGAATGCAGTTCATTTAAAACTCGAACAGAAAGACCTATGCTCAATATTGTATACTTTAATTTACAACTTATCTACATAAACAATCTTTATTGATAATTGTATATATTTATTTATTATATATATATAAATCTCTATTGGTAGATTATTTTTAACAAAGTAATAATAATAAATAAATACAATAAATAACTAACATAAAAATAAATTCTTCTGCCAATTGGCTATCGACCGTTGGTCTTTCCGCCTGATTTTGTAGGCGGCTGTCCTTGTCAGTTGCTGTGTCAAAAAGGTTTTGTTCGCTAATGTCGTCCATTGTCTTATGAAATTTTATTTATTATTATATTAAATAATTGGATTTCATGTTTTGTATTTTAATTTTATAAAAAATATGTATGTTCTGCAAAAAAAGAGCTTTGATATTTGATAGAAAACACGTTGTTTTTTTTTTTATTTAATAAAGCATACATTTAAAAAAAAAATCGAAGCTAACATAAAATTCATTAATATTAATTGCTACGATGTATTTAAATTTATCTCTTCTTTTTTGTTTCTTTCCCATTTTCTTATTCATATTCCTCTTGAATAATTATTCACAATTATCTATCCATGAATAATATTCGAATTAAGATTTTTTTCACAATCACCAATGAGCATTATGCACGAGGGTCTGAATGTTTTAGTAAACGATACGCGGTATCTCATGGGCAGTTATGGATGGAATAATTTTCCACTTGTAGATAAGTTGTTGCCATGTTTTTTTATCCAGTAAATATCCTTTATCGAATTTATGGGAGGTTTTCGCTATTTTTTGTGAAGGACGAATTTCATATCAGTTGGTTTAGTTTTGTTTTTGCGTTTTAAATTTGTACGAATTATTTTTAACTTCATAAAATCAAAATTGGAAAAATATTATAATGTGTATTATTCGAGGCTTCGCTTCGACGTCGAAAATTTACACACACACACAGAATAAATCCATAAAACATTTTTTTTTTACAAACTTGTTGTAAACATTTCCAATTATTTTTAATTTTCATTGTTCAATAAACAAACAATGAATATTTCATTATTTTTATTTAACCACCAATAAATTCTTTATTATCAAGCAAATAAGTCATAATAAATAAAAAACGACGCAAGCGTTATATTTCGCCTAATTTTATATGGTATTGTCAACGGTTCGTTCAGCCGCTTTCATCAAGGCATTACACATGGATCATATTAGTCTGATGAAGTTCATAAAAACCGAAATGGCCATCACTAGTTATCCATACGCTAGATGAATGGTGGTTGAATCTTTTATTAAATTACAAATAATATTTCGTATTTCTTGTTTAAACTCAATGCTGCTTGCGCCTGAAACTGCAGCCCTCGGTGAGCCTGGCCTTGCCGCCGGTGGCGGTGCACAGGATCGTGGAGCATCCCTTGCATGGGACGGCCGACTGGGCGTGTGAGAAGATGGTTGAAATGACATAGCAGCCTGGGCACTTGACATCCATGAAGAAGCTGTTAAAAGCAAATAAGTATTTATATTATTTCTGTAAAATTATTAGTGATAACTCCTGCACTACCACTAATAATATTAAATATGAAATATTTTTTCAACAAGCTAACAATTTTTTTAATTAATTAATCACAGTAATATTGTAAAGCTTATTAAAAAATGGAAATGGTTATGGATCAGTTACCCAAATACTAAATGATTGCGATTGAACAAAATTTAATGAATAAATAAATTACTTTTTAATAAAATCATGATTTTATGATGATTTTTAAAGAAAAATCGGTAGCAAGTTGAACTGTCCTGATGATTTGCACAAATGAATTGATGAATGATGATGGAGTGGATTGTTGGGATGTCTGAGTTTTGTAAAAAATAATAATTAATTAAAGTTATACATACAAAGTGAATCAGTGTTTTTATTAAAACTTATCAACTTAATCTTAAGGTTATCAGTTATTTTACTTACTTATATTACTTTCCCCGGACCCCTGTCCAAGGGAAAGTATTGTGATCGTGAAAATTTTCGATTCGCCAATTTCAATGAATATGCACGTTTTGAGGTCCCCTGAGTCCATTCCATCGAGTTTTAAAAAATGTCTGTGTGTGTGTGTGTTTCCGCGATAGCTCATAAACAGCTAAATGGATTAAGCCCAAACTTTATATCTAAGCTTTATATAACAGTAGAATGATCTGAAAAGCTTTTGGTTAGAATCAAAACGCATTATTTTTCCTCTGACCCGTGAAAAACAATTTTGTTATGATCATCAATAAACACTTACTTACTTAAAATAATGTATAACGAAGTAAAAGTATCACCAATAATTTAAATAAATTACTCATGGACTAATTACGTTTCAGCTACTTATTACATTATTTGAATACTCGAAATCCTGAATATTTGCAAAAGAATAAAATATTTTTTTAAGTAATTACATCTCGTTTTGTAAATGTAATTATAGTCATATTTTTGTTGATTCCTGGCGAAATAACCACACACGCACCTCACGTAATCTCCTTCCTTCTCTAGAAATAGCCTGTTATTTCGGTCCGGCTCTCCTTTCCACCATTGGCGGAGATGGGTCTCAGCCTAATACCCACCCGGTGATCTCATCTCCGAGGTCGTCGGCCTTCAAAATTCTCAACTCTTTCAACACGCGCGCGTTCCTCCGCTCATTTTAATACTAATCACCTTCTGGGCAGAACAGCAGTTTCGATTCCGGGAAGGCGCTTTCTAATACCAGATTATTTTCGTGATACCTAAATATCTCTTCATCCTTCGTAATTAAATTACATAATTCGTCATGGGTGTGATTATTTTGGATCCCACTTATTAAATTGTTGTTTTTTTTTGTTTATTGAGGGGATAGTTGTTCCCCGTTTTAGAAGGCCGCAGCTGTTTTCAGATTATTTATTTTAATGTTTCGGTAAATCATTCATATCCATAGAAAAGCTTGGTTAAAAAAAACAATTTTATGAAATTTATTAAATCGCTTAAATTCTTTTTTTTATAATAATATATTTCATAGTATTCCCCGGAGCCCTAATATCCCTCATAAATATTAACATCCTCCCGTTATCATTCATTAATTCATTTGTGCGAATCATCTAGACAGTTCAGCAAGTTAACATAGATTTTTGTTACAATGATTAAACCCGGAAAATTTCTAGCAATGATCAATCTCTTTTTCCAACTGCAAAAATTACTTACACTGTAAGTTTTTGACAAATATCTATTGAAACAACTACTTCCCGAACATATACTCCCTCCGGACACAATAAATATTTGTTTATTAAATAAAAATGATTTGAAAATAATTAATAAATTATTTCCACATTTTTATTTAATATATTTAATTAACTGTGACCAAGAGAATGAATATTGTTTTCTATTTAAATATTTGTTTGTTGCGTGCCAGTACTACTGCGCATTTCAATGGTTTAAGTCGAAAGATTTTTGTCTAAGACATCACTATAAATTCATGACAGTGCAGAAAGACTTAACATAGCCCAGACAGACTAACATATATATTGTATTGTAATTATTTATGTTATATCCTTTTGTATTATTTAGAAGTAAAGGTGTGAATATATATATATACAGAGAGCTTTTTTTATCAGTATACATTTCCCCTATGTATACCTGCAAAATACGCGAGTCAAATGCATTAATATATGTGTGTTTAGTTGCATATAACACGCAACTGAACACATATATGCCAAATAGTCAACTTAACATACACACATTAATTATTTAATACCGTTGGCTCGCGTTTTTTGCAGGTATACACTTCCCCTAATGTATACTTATAAAAAAATCTCTATATATATATATGTATATAATTCATAGAATAGATAGCCGAAGACTATGTCGGTCCAGTATTCCTGAAATTGATCGAACGTTTCGATCGTATGAAATCTGTCATTTAGATGGGAATTTACATGTGAATTTGACAGTGGCATACGACCGATTTCATGCGATCGATTTCAGGAATAAGGCCCCTGAGCTTATCAACCAGATTATTTTTTAATACCAAAACTAACCATATTCGGTATTACATAGCATGATCGCATACCAAAATTTAAAAAAAAAGAAAAAAAAAAAGATTTTATTCGTGTGTGTCCGGAATATAAATAAACCACTGATTAAATTCCGCATCTATAGTTTTACTTTTACAACGAAACGATTGTGTCAGTCAATCTTCATTCTTCCTTTATGCAAACAAATAAAAAACAAACGCCGAGATACAGTTATTATCGCAGCAGCGATGGCAGTAAATTACGCCAATTATAAATAAACAGAAGCCAGAAGGCCGACGATTATAATATTTACTCTTTTTTATATAAATGAATCCGGTTAACGGCCGTTGCGTGTTTTTATCATTCCTTCTTTCTTTATTTGCTTGATTTAATATCGCCACGACGTTAATTGACATGAGAATTGTGGCCGGTTCTGGGAGACGCGTGAACTTTTCTCGAAATGTAAATAAATCAATGATTCACGCACAATTATTTAAAATTCGTGTTAGAAAAAAATAATTAATTTTTATTATCAAAACCGGATAAACTATTTTCGTTTCACAAACGAAGCCTTGTTGGTGGGGTTACTTGAAGGTGTACGACATTAGCACTAAAATTAACTCCTGGGAGCATATGTTGGTTTTTCTCTATCTTTAATATCAATCAATTTCTTGAAGAAACCATCGAAAATAGAACACCCTAAACTAATATGCCGTCCATTTCTTGATTACGCAGCCATCCTTTACTGCAACCCCCATTCTACAACCCCCATTCTACAACCCTTAAAAATCTATAGGTAGCAGAGAGATCGGCCTTAAGAGTATTTACAAAAATTAGACATCCCAATAACCCCCTTTACAATCCCTCCAACAATCTTCTTTATGAGAAAACACAAGTTATCCCGATAGAAACTCGAATTATCGAACTAGTCATAAATTTGCATCCAGAACGACTAACAATGAACCTATAAACCATCTCTACATATACAGAAACCCCAACACATCCCCCAAATTTAAATTTCCCCATTACACCATCGCTGACTTCATCTCAGAATCATCCACTGACATATAATCACCCTAACCAGACATTATCATACATCTATTCATTCATCATCATCTATTTATTCATAACATACTTTAATCATAACTCATCTTCAAAGCTAAACAATGGCAGAAAGACCTCGGGTTGATAGCCCATGAAAGGACAACCTCAAATTATATACCGTATTATACTATACAATACTGTACTTAATATAATGTAAAAGTCCCTTGAATAAAGATATTTGTATATATAGAACACCCTTTACAGAAAAGATTTGCTAGTTAAATAGTATACTTTTTATTTTTTATGTAAAATGTATTTTCGCTGAGTAATTTGAACTGATGATGATGAATTTATTATATTGTGGAGCAGTTTTTAAAAGTAATTAATTTCTAAAATAATTGCGTCATTTACTGAAATTGCCATAACTCTAACCTTCTCCTTGACTACTTTGCAATCATTCAACTAATAAATTACAGGTATATATACTTAAAAATTAGGTTCTAAAACTGAATTAAAAAAGGGGGTATATAGAAGTTCAAAATGGTCGTTGATTAGGTAGGGTGATTTCCGGATTAGCGCGGGCTTTGTGTATTTCCAATGACTCCAGGCTTCGTAATCAATTACAAGCTTGACCTGATATATCAACTCCCATTTTTAATTCAGTTTTAAAATATATTTTTTTAAATTATTTGATTTATTAGTTTAAATTACTTTCAGTTCGAGAATGATAAGTTGAAGTTGTCGAAACTATAGTCACTATATAAATTCTCAGTTATACAGAGTAAAAAAGTGTTTCATTTGTGACTTACAATATATACAATGCTTTTACTTTGTTATACATTGTAATAATGTACAACAAAGTAAAAGCCTCCACTGTTAACAATTTCTTTAATTATTTCATGCGTTAATTTTTAAAAGGAGTAAATTTCAATTGAATGTATATACAGAGAGCTTTTTTTATCAGTATAAATTTCCCCTATGTATACCTGCAAAATACGCGAGTTAATTGCATGAATGTATGTGTGTTTAGTTGCCTACAACACACATATGCCAAATAGTCAACTAAACATACATATTTAATCGGTTCAATGCGTTTGACTCGCGTTTTTTGCAGGTATAGACTTCCCCTAATGTAGACTGATAATAAAACCGCTCTGTATATATATATATATATATATATATATATATATATATATATGTATATATATGTATATATACAATCATCTTTATTGTGGTATTTTTATTTATTTATTTATTTATTCCTTTGCCTATCTACCTTTCGGTGTAAGGCTTACATTACTAATTTTTATAGTGTGTATTGTGGTATTTACATATACATATATTATACAATATATTTGATCTGAACTTATAAATGGCTATCGACTATTTCTTTCAGCTAGAATGTATATATATTTTTCTAAATTTATAATTAGACGTGTTTTTGACAAATTAATCCTCATTAAAGCGGTCTGCCGTTTTAAGCGAATCAAACCCTTCATAAAACACCCGCACCTTGTTAACCCACAACCCTAATTGAACGATTCAAAGCGGCCGTTCGATTGTTCATCCACAGTACGAACGGTTCCTTTTCCGCTCGTTCTTTTTCAGGATGGGCCCACCGTAAAACACTGCACTGGTGGTTTTACGGGCCCAGCGCGCGCGACTCCCGACTATGGCGGTGTGTTTTACGACCGGAACCCTGACCTACGCCAACCGTTTTATTCGCCGCGTTTATTGCGTTTTTACGGCCGTTATGGCGTAATTTGTAAATGTGGGACATTCTACTAATTTCGGATGGGTTTGATATTGCTTTACAACTTTACAACTTGCCACCGGCATGAATGGCACCGTGTGTATGTTTTGAGCGGTTTTATGTCGTGTTCATTCGGTGGGTTACGCGCTCGTAAAACGCGGGTTTATGCGATTATTATTGTTATTATATCGAAAAGTTGAAAACAAACGCAAAAAAAATAAGAAAGAATATTCAAAATTGACGAAGGAAAACTTCCTCAACGATTGCAATTTAAATTACTGATACTAATTCCATAATTACGAAAACCTGTGATCTCGTTGTATGTCCTCTACCAATCGAGCGGTCACTGAAATGGGCATTTAGAAAACATCTCATAATACTTGCATAAGGAGGAGGTACTCTATCATGTTGGAAGACAATACCGCCAAAAAAAATACACTTTTTTCCATACGATTATTTTAAATTTCGACCTATTTATAAAGCGCCTCCGCCGACTCAAGTAGTTGCTCAACTTCCTTTGTCGCGGACATGTTGGATGGTGAATTATTATGAGAAATGCAAGATGAGTCAGTAAAAAGCTCTCTGGTCGTAAATGAGTTAACACCGAGTTAATCTCGTGCTAATATTTAAAGCGTTTTTAGAAGGATTTATTTCTTTTATTCTAAGAAACATTGGAGCCTTCAACAGGACAAAATTGTTAATTATCAAGGAAATGTTATAAAAGTTGAAGAAGTATAAGATGTTATAAAATCTTCATATTATCGATTCATCATAAGAAAATTTTGAGGATTCTAGTAAGTGGTTAAAACATAATAATATTTTTTTATTAAAATGTATCCTTATAAGATCCCATGAATTATATAATGATAGAATAATATAATTAATAGAAGTAATATAAAAAATATTTTTTCATATTTTACCTTTCCTTAGAGTCGAATTTCAAAAAAAATTATGGAGTAGTGAATAAGGAATATTTCTTACTCGATGCTTTGGTATTTTAAAATAAGAATTTTCAATCATTTTTCTGCATTTAAAAATCTTCGTGAAATTGACTGGGACCTTATGGTAACGATTTAGTGTGAGACCGCCGATTAGTCTGTAGTTGGTTCAAAATTACTAATTTCATAAATAACTTAGAGGGATGGGCTTTTCAGCATACTATTCATAATAATTCTACCTACATATATATATACATTAATTGTTTAAATTTGAGTTATGTAAAGTTAGTTAATCACAATTAAAACACTTTTTATTCCTTACTTCACTTTTAGTATTATATAACTGTATATTATATAAAGTTATTGTCTGAATAAAGATGTATATATATATATATATATATATATATATATATATATCACAATTAAAACACTAAAAGTGAAGTAAGGAATAAAAAGTGTTTTAATTGTGATTAACTAACTTTACATAACTCAAATTTAAACAATTAATCTTTATTCAGACAATAACTTTATATAATATACAGTTATATAATACAATTCTAAGTTTGTATCAAGTCTGTCCTGGGCTATCGACCTCAGGTCTTTCTGCCCTTTCTAGCTACATTTTAATAAAAAATATACTTCGTGTGCTTGCTGTAATCGCCAGAATAAAATCGCAAAATATAGATAAAATTTCGACGACTTTTCAAAAGCCTACATTGCGAGCGGACTGATCGAAAACTAATTTTTTGATATAACTAAAATTCTCACAGCTGATGATCCAATTATTTAGCTACATTTTGGTATAATTTGAAGTAATTTGGAGATTTTTATTTTTTTACGAAAATCGCACTTTTTTCCATATACCCCTTACGATTTTTCAAATTTCAGTAATTTTTTTTTTCATCAAAAAAAAAAAAAAAAATCTCAGATCCTTATTGATAGTAGAAGGAATTTAGGCTATTTAGTTTCCAAAAAATTATTCATTTTCATCCAATTTTAGTCCTTAAAAAATCCTCCGCAAAATTAACAAGAAACCAAGATACTCTATGAACTTAGTAATTCTTGTCCAACTACAGTTGTGTCTAAAGCGGCCAGTCAGCTGATGTCCAGAAAACCATGCGAACGGATGTCCAGAAAACCATGAGAACGGTTTTCTGGACATCGGCCGACTGGCCGCTTTAGACACAACTGCAGTTGGACAAGAATTACCAAGTTCACAGACTATCTAGAAAGACAAGATTTTTATCATTCGATTCGCAGGAAAGCTGAGCTTTTTAATCGAAAAAAAAAAACACATTTCTATTTCAGCTGTACCCGTCAGAAAAAAATCGTAAGTTTTATCAAAATGTTTACCCAATTTCCGAAGGCCAACTTTACGAACGGGTTGGCCGAAAACCAAATCCTAAAAGTAGTTAATAATTACACAGCTTACGCTTCTGTTCTTTAGCTACATTTTGGTATAATTTGAAGGTATTTGGATTTTTTTTGATTTTCGACAAAAATCTCATTTTTTTTTTCCAAATTTTGACGAATTTTTTTTCTCTCTAAAAAATCTGAAATAAATTTTTTCGAAGATCCTTGATTAAAGTACAATGAACGTAGGCTATTTATTTTCCTAAAAAATAATCATTTTCAATCAATTTTTGGCGAAATAAATAGTTCCGCGAAATTAACACGAGGCTCTCTATAAGAACGATTTAATGAAGACCCGCCGATTTATCGTTTCGGACGACTGCAGTCATATCAAAATTACTAAGTTCATAGACAACTTAGAGGAACACGCATTCTATTTATAATAAATTTAGCTACATTTCCATAAAAAATAATCTTTTATTATTACTTGTGGACACTAAAAAAAATCGCAAAAACTAAATAAATTTTCGGTTACTTTTCAAAGCCCTACTATGCGACCAAACTGGCCGAAAACCTGATATTCTCAAAACTAAAGCTCCCATTCTTTAGCTATATTTTGGTGGAATTTTAAGTCATTTGGAGATTTTTTGATTTTCAACGAAAATTGTTTTTTTTTTTTCATTTCATTCTTATTTTCAAATTTTAGAAAAAAAAACAAAAAAATTCTTCAAAAATCTAAAAGAATCTCAAAAACCCTTAACGATTATGGAAAGAATATTAACTACTTAGTTTCCAGAAAAATAATCATTTTATTTTCTTAAACATTTATTACGTATAAAATTAGAAAGTGTGTGATGATTTGTAAATAAATAGCCAGTCTGTAAATAAAATATTATAATAATAATAATAATTTTGGGCAGAAAGATAGTCCAGCACAGATAAACCTTTATTCTAATGTACATACTCGATGTTTGTAAAAATGTAATTGCTTGAATAAAGATATTTTTTATGTAATATATTTATTTATGTACCCAACAGTGTTTGTATATCGATTTATAATGATCACTTTGTGATCTGAACGTTTCGATTTGGAACAAATAAATATTCAATGAAGAAAAGTTTAGAGTGTTTTTATTTAATTACGCAACAATCAAGCCAATTACAGTGTAACTTACAATATATTTGTACATGTGTAAATCTTAAAACTAATTACATATATTTTAATTAAATTAAACACAAAATTAGAAGTTAAATAATATATAACATGCTAAGTTAAAAATACATTTTTTTTTTCATTCAAATTAAAGTTAAATATATCTCGTTCCATTACGGTTTCATCCGGACTATGCTGTATTTGGTTATGTAATACCGAAAATAACCCTAGGAAATAACCCTAGGAAGTTTACTTTGGTGATTTAAAAAGAATGACGTTTGACTAAGAAACAATAAAAACACAATCTTATGTAGATATTTGTTAAGTTTTACTACTAAATATAAAGAATGTGTTAATGTTTTAGTTATTCAATTATATTCATCTCTTCACGTAACTCAAACCAAATACATACACTACTAAATATGTTACTTTATAGTAGTAAATAACACAAAGTAGATGTAATACTGTATTACTTCAGTATTTAATCTATAATATTATTTAAATGGACTTACCGTTAATAAATAATAAACAATAAACAATTAAGTAAAAATCATAATTTATTCTCTTTTATTTTCATTTGACAAAACAATATGTTTTCATAAAATATAAATCAGTAATACAAATTTAAATTCACCGAAGTAGTACAACATAAAAATAAACAAAAAACAGATTCATTATGAATAAAAAGTAGCCGTTAATTTATTCAACGCCATTTGTTTTTTAATTTCCCCGTACAGCAATTAAAATTAATAGAATTCGCACATTGTAAATCACTATTTTCCGACAAAGTAATAATAATTAAAGCCGCACTAAACATAATCTAATAAAGCAATACTGATTACATTTCATTGGGTGTTAAAAGTCGCGGTAATGTTTACAACATAAATTAATTACGAGCTTTATGCGGCCGTAAAATTTTTACTGTTGTCTCGTCGGCGCGGCGCTCGATGATAATTAATTTCCATTGCGAAAAAAAAAACGCCTCTTGTAAAAAAAATATAGCGCTAAACAATAATTATTACAAGAATAATAGAGATTGTCAAGCAACATTTAATTAGATTGTATAAATTTTTATTTTCGTAAAATAAAATATAATTTACACTGAGCATTTAGCTCAGTGTAAATTATATTTTATTTATTATTATTAGTTATTTTTTTATTTGAATATTTTTTTCTGTATGTATTATTTATATTAGCTAAAAATACCGAAACACATAAATAATTCTCCAAACGTAAAAAAATTAAAAAAAGATTTGAATAAATAATATCATATAAATATATTTTAAATATACAGGGTGTTTAATTTACTTAAATATTTGGGTAAACTTCCGTTTTTTTTTTTTCGTATGAAACGTCCATACTTTTTAACATTTTTGTAATTGAAGATTAATTCTAAGAACTTATTGTTTTCGTAAATGCAAATAAAATAAAACGATATCATCTGAACATGTTCAAATTTAAATATACAGGGTGTTCAATTTATAATGAAACACTAGTAAACTTAACTGTTTCAAATAATTCACTGCAAATATTAAGAAATTGCTGGCTGGCTTGCCAGTATATATTAACTAACTGTTAACTGGCTTATTAGACAGTAAATATTAGGTAACTGCTAACTAACTTGTTTGATAGAAAGTTTTAAGGACTTTCTTTTTCTTTTATTTTTTTGATGGGAACGAAAATTGACTCATTCCATTTGATTCTTATTTTCAAATTTTAGATAATGGGATAATGGCCTTGGTTATGTTTGTAACTTGCAACTGTTGTAAATATTTGATAAGCTTACTTCAAAAAAAAATAATAATAAATTGCAAACTACCTTGTTTACGACTAAATATTAAGTAATTGCTAACTGGCTTGCTTTACTGTAAATCGTACTTAACTACCAACTTGCTTTATGGCAGTAAATATTAAGTAACTGTTGACTGGCTTGTTTGGCAGTAAATTTTGAGAAATAGTTGACTGACTCGTTTGACAATATTTATTAAATAACTGCCAACTGGCTTGTTTAATAAATTTGAAGTAACTGCCACATGACTTGCTTGCCAGTAAGTACTAAGTAACCATAAACTGGCTTGTTTGACAGTAAATATTCGAAACTGCTAACTGATTTATTTCACAGCAAAAAATAAGAAATTTCCAACAGGTAAATGTAAAGAAACTGTTAACTGGCTTGCTTGGCAGTAATGTTTAAATAATCATAAACTGGTTTATTTAATTATCTGGGCCATGTGCTGTCTACAATCTTTTTTGTTTTTCTAATTTTATTTAAAATTAAATATCATTTAAGACTTATTTAAGATTAAGTAACTGCTTATTTCACAACAAATATTTGGAAATATCCAACTGGCATACTTGAAAGTAAATATTATGTTACTATTAATAGGTTTGTTTGGCAGTAAATATTAAGCAACTGCCAACTGGCTTATTTCACAATAATTTTTAAGTAACTGGGTTTTTAGATACTATAATATTTTTTATAAAGGTTCGAAACAAGTACTGTTCCCTAAATCAACCATCAATGTAAAATATTTTCTTATAAAAAGTGTAGAAAAGGTTACTTCTCGTTTCCTGTGTAAACATGCATTCGGTTCTGTACAAGTTCAAACAGGTCGACCATCTTCCCCCGGCGGCGGTTTTTTCCGAAATGGCCCTCGGTTTCCCCCACCACGGGCCGAACAGGGCGTCTCTGAAGGGCCCCGGAGCCCTCCCAAAAAGCGATGGCTTCCGGGCGTCGGGATCCACCATTGGTCGCCGTTCGGCGTCGCGCCAATGATAAATTATTCCGGGCAAGATGGCCGCCGCGTTTTCCCGCCAATCACGCGCCTCCGCGACACGTCCGGACTTGTCCCACCAAGCGGTTCGGCCAGTCGCTCGCAGGGGGCGCCACATCGGAGACGATTTTCTTTAGGGAAAACACGAAGAGGAATAAGAAAAAGGCGCGCGTTTATTTACGCGCCCATGTCTAGACCGATCGGTTTATAATAATTTACACGCACGTTACGCCCCGGTACGTCAGAATGCGATTAACCTATATTTAAATATCTGTTTATGCGCGGGTTAAACAAGCCAGCTGCTCTTGTTTGAATGTTTGAGCGGATAACAGATTTAAAGTGTAAATTCCTGGGCGCGGGCCAAATTAACAAAGCTTATCATTTTTAAATCAAAAGCTCCCAATTAGCAATGCAGCCGCATAATTATGACTTAATTCACGAAACCAACCAAAAAATTAACTTAATTAAAACATGCATCCCATTACACAGAAAAGAATTTATTATTATTATTATTATTATTATTAATACGTAAATTTTATCCTCAAGTAACTCAACCTAATCTCACATTATTTTAATAAAATAAAAAGAAAACAAGTAACATTATTTTACCACTTGAGTTATCTGTTTTATATATTATTAATTTATAAATTGAAAATGCATTGCTAAGTGATTAATTTTAATATTGAATTTTTATTATATAAGTCATTTCATCAGGCTCTATCATACGATGAGGTCAATAAAATCAATAAAATACATGTATATGTAGTCTGTGATCACTAATTTCCATACTTTTGTCTTAACTTTGTTTCAAGTCTCGTTTATTTTTAATGAACTTAATGTTTGAACTGATAAAAACGATGCCACTTGAAATTAGGCAAAAGGTGGCGCTTGCGTCGTCTTTAATTTATTATGATAAAACATTAATTGAATTATTCATATTTTATTTATTTTCTATAATCTTTCTATATTTTTTTTTCTATTTTTTTAAATATTTATTTCATTGTTCCATTTCTTTAATCTTCTTATGTTTCACTACAGCTTAGTTTCATTATTTCAAATAATAATGCAATGAATATATTTCCTTACCTTGCTTAAATAATTTCATAAAGCGCAAAGGCTATTGCCAAAGAAAATTATAGGAATTCTTGTAAATTGTTTGCAAAGGTTTAGCCAACGAATGTACCTGATTTCTACTTCGACTTGGACCACGTGTGTTAAAGTACATTTGGCGCAATATCTGTAAATATTTTGCAAAATATTTTTTTCGGATTGAGTTTCTTATTCTGCTGTGAAAGAAAATAGACATAGATGTTTTTTTTTGTTAATAGAGAGTTAGATTCAACTTCGTTATTTTTATTAACACAAAAATAAATAGGATGAGTTCTTATAACTAGAAGGAAACCACACTCGCCCCTAACAATCTTTATTCAGACAATCAGATGGTATAATTACAATAACATTTATAAACAATACATTTATGTATTAATCTGTCTGGGCTATTGACCAAATAAAAAATAAATAAAAATGAGAATGTATTCACTTGGTCACAGTTATTTAAATAAATTAAATAAAAATTATTTGAGAATAATAAATTATTTCCACATTTAGCTCTGTGTGGTGGGGTATTTGCCCGAGAAGTAGTTGTTTTAATGTGCATTTATTTGAAGCACTTTCGCAACGTAAGTCAACATGCTGCAGAGGGAAATGTGAAAATAATATATTCATTATTTTTAATCATTTTTATTTAAACAAAATAATTTTAAATAAAATAAATAAAAAATGTAAAGAAAAATAAAATATTTCGGGCAGAAAGACCTGCGGTTGATAGCCCATAACAGACTACTAACCCATCAATACGTATTGTAAATATAAGTCGAGCGGTGTTAAATCGGGACTCCTTGCTGGCCATTTCAGAGGTCCAAATCGCCCAATCCATCCATGCGGAAATTGAATATTTAAATACTCAGTAATTTGTCGCGTGCTATGTGGAGGAGCACCATCGTGCTGGAAAATTATTTCTCCATTTACTGGCACTTGTTCAATAGCAGGAAAAATATTCTCTTGATATTTTTCACTATTTAGCGATCCCTCTATAAAAAATGGACCTATAATATGGTTACGTTGCCCATACGTTGACCTTTTGTGGCCATTGTGTGTGTGTGGTTTGGAAGAAGTATGGTTTTTTTCTAGACCATAATCTTGTGTTTTGATTATTTACTGGCCCATTCAATATGAAAGTTTTTTCATCACTAAAAAGAATTCTATTCATTACATTTGGATTTTCATTAATTTTATTAATCCAATACTCGATAGCCCATAACAGACTACTAACCCATCAATATGTATTGTAAATATAAATAGTTCTAAAGAATTGTAATTCTGCTGTCTGAATAAAGATGTTTGTATAAAATAATGTAGGAAGGACTTAACTGCCCTCTTATTTTTTTTTTCTTTTTTTTCTTTATTTTATTTAAAATTAATTAACTTATCGAATTGGATAATGTTTTTGCTTTCGCTTTCT
Source organism: Philonthus spinipes (assembly GCA_963082785.1). Taxonomy (NCBI): domain Eukaryota; kingdom Metazoa; phylum Arthropoda; class Insecta; order Coleoptera; family Staphylinidae; genus Philonthus; species Philonthus spinipes. Next base: position 11,173,477 of record OY720321.1, on the reverse strand, counting down.
GTACTCCTTCGACATGTATGTGTATATAAATTCACGTGCGACCACCCGAATAGCGACGATTTTATCTTAATACTTTAAAAACCGAAGCACGGCTCGCCGGACGGCCAATTTTTCCGGCCGTGACGGGAATACGAAATGTTCGCGTCAATTCGAGACGACGCTCAAGGTCGAAGCCTAATGATCGCCCAAGGCCGTCCGTCGTAATGAATCCGCGTTGGCGTAGTTCACAATTATCCAATTCGAGGTAATGGATACGAAAATCAATCAATCGTGTTATTTTAGTAGGTTAATACGAACCGTGGCTCAATTCTGTGTGTATCTAGAAAATGTCACGAAAAGATTTCGTGACCCTGTTAAATCCTGGGTATGAATAATACGATAGATTTAGTTTTATTTAATTGTAATTTTATTCAATTCAAATAGATTTACATAAATAAATAGATAATAAATCAATTAATTCATGGCTATTGGTATTCTAACCAAAGAAAATTTGATGTAAAAAATAATAGTAGGGTAATGGGTTTTTTCTATATTTAATCTAAAGACCATTGGTCGATAGCATTTTTTTAAGTACCAGATGAATGAATGATTCATTCATCTTACAATAACATTGTAAGAATGATTCATTCATCTGGTAATATAGATTAATTCATATGACATTTGACAAATGGCTATCGACCAAAATTATAGATTAATTCATATGACATTTGACAAATGGCTATCGACCAATGGTTTTTCCGGCTGCTTTTTTGCTATTGTTACATATTAAATCCTTCTATTAGAGGAAATATCTTGCTTTTAGTTATTTATTGTGAAAAAATGGTACTGAAATCTGGGGTGATCTGAGGAAAGATAAGGTAACCTGCATCTAAACAGACTGTTCTGTTATCTAATGAATAGCCAGTCCAGTCACAGATGATTTTGTGTTGATACTTTATGGAATATCATTGAAGTAGTTATTTATTGCAAAAAAAATAATTCAAAAGACATACCAATACAAATTGATGCTTCTATGGTTCAATATTAGTATGTCATTGAATTTTATAGAATTAATAATAATAATAATAATATATTTCTCAACAAGCAGAGCCTAATTACAGAGAAATATATATGTATAAACTAAACTAAATATAGTTGTACAGTGTGAGTATAGGTATATAATGAATTCAGAATACACATTCGCTAATGTCAAACATAAATTGTTTTATACAGGGTGTAAAAATTTCGACAAAACATTAGATATCATGATAATTCCGTATCATTTTATATAATGGTGAAAACATATAGTGAGAAATACGTGGCATTGCATAATTAAATGTTTGCTTATATCTAGAGAATAGTCTAGGCACATTAAAATCGATGTTACATAACAATTCAGAATTATCAGTAAAATTATGAATTAATTTATCATTTATTGTGAAAAAAATCCAATGGCATACTAATACAGAAGCATCAATCTATATTGGTGTTGAATATTATCAAAATAGTCATTTATTATGAAAGAATTTTTATCATATAAAATATTTTTTTTCAGGTCGATAATTACTCTTCCCCTAACATTAGACAATTTGGTCTAAGTCGTTCAATAGCTGATATACGATGATGGTGCTTAGTTTTGGTAAGAATTTCTTTTTTTCTTCTTTTTTTATATTCGGAGTTATTCCGTGCGAGAAATGATAAGTTTATTAATTAAATTCACATTCTATGTATTTATTACAAAAGCTGCTTAGACTGTGATGATAAAAATAACGTACACATTTAACTTAACATTTTCCCTGGAAACTAGACCCAATTATTAATTCCATAATACGATTATTATTCTTCGTTCGTAAATCTTTTGTCTGTTGATTTTTTATTGTGTTGTTGACGAACTGATTTCAACTTTAAAAAAATCATCTTTAATTGCTGTAATAAAAAAATGTTATTGATGATATTCAAAATATAGTTAGAAAATTCATCAATAATTTTACACATATGAACAAAGATATATTATTATAAGAAAAAACATACGTTTTTTAGTTTCACAAACTTTAGTATATACACTGCTATTATAAAGTTTGTGAAATGTGTGTTTTTCTTATAATAAGTTATGAAGTTTCATCAAGTAACAGCTGCAATCATATAACAAACATATATATGGAAAAGCTTATTAAGCGCGCTTTTTCACATTTCACATTTTTTAACATTTAAATGGATAGCAACGGTGTACAAACCGTTGCTATCCATTGAAATAATACAATTTCAGCAGGATTTTCAGGTAGGTAGAGTATACTTCATTATTAAACTTACAGTACATAGTTATATAGTGATAATTTAAACAAGAGAGTTTTTGTGGGATTTTTTTAATCCCATCCAAACTTTAAATTCACGTAAACTGTCAATAAACTATCGACTTTCTTACTCGCTGTAGAAAATGTAGATATTTGTGGTGAATTTCTTATACGAGTATTTCCTCTAAAATGATAATCTTATGTGTAACCAAATCAGCATATATTTATACATATCCTGCAAACACCTTTGGATTATATTCGATTCAAAACTTATATCTAGTCCTCATATATAAATCACATAAACAAAGGTCAGAAACAGGGCTCGGAATTTCAAATCACTCGCCAGAGCATCAAGCGTAATTTTCACGACCATCCAAATATTAAATAAAGTATAATTCACAACAAACAAGAGTCATAAACCAGGCCCGGAATTTCAGAATACTAGCATATGCCAATAAAAGTATTAGCTACAAGATTGCTGTGCAGTAACATACAGCCATTCTGTGACCCTTGTAAAACTACGACGTATATTTTTCTACAATCCACGGCCACAAACACAAACAGCATAGTTTAAATATTGAATATCTTCAGGTCGAATCTAATTGCTGCTAAGATTCTTCTGAAGCCTGTCGGTTCTATACTTTATCCCCCAAAAAGCATAGTTTAAATATCTATTTGCTGCTGACTCTTCTAAAGCCTGTCGGTTCTATACTTGTATAAGGTTAGTCCTTCCGATGGGTACCCTGCAACGTAATCAAGAAACTGTTGGGGATCTTTGTCACCTTCAATTTCCTAGGATCTTATTAATTTTATCCTTCAAATCGTCACGGATTTGCATATTCCTTTTTTAAATTAAATAAATTAAATTTACAAGCATAAATTAATTTTATCCTTCAAAACGTCACGAAAATTCGAATTGCATATAATCCTTTGCATATTTATTTTTTAAATTAAATTTACAACTGTGATTTAACCAAAAAAAAAAATAAATTATGAGACTCCCAAAATAATCCAAATTCGATTTTTTTCTCAAAATAATCTAAAGATATACTTTTTGATTTTTTTTATATTAGATGTAGATTTAACTCAAAAATAAATAGAATTATCCCAGGTTATTTTCGAATAAAATAAATGACTTATAATTTCTATAAATGTGCATCCAAAATATATATATATATTTTTTTTTCTTGTTTCTGTAATGCTATTCTCGACGTGCAACCCGCAAAAATTTTTAAATACTAAAATAAATCGCGTTTATTAATATTTTCCACAACATTCGAAGCCAGCATAATTTAATTTTATCCTTCAAAACGTCACGAAAATTCGAATTGCAGTTAATCCTTTGCATATTTATTTTTTAAATTAAATTTACAACTGTGATTTAATCAAAAAAATAATAATTATGAGACTCCCAAAATAATCTAAATTCGATTTTTTTCTCAAAATAATCTAAAGATATACTTTTTGATTTTTTTAATAAAAGATGTAGATTTAACTCAAAATTAAATAGAATTATCCAAGGTTATTTTCGAATAAAATAAATTACTTATAATTTCTATAAATGTGCGTCCAAAATATAGTTTTTTTTTTCTTGTTTCTATGATATTATTCTCAACCTGCAATACATATCCAATATATATATATATATATATATATATATATATTTTCTTGTTTCTGTAATGCTATTCTCGACGTGCAAGCCGCAACAAAATTTTAAATACTAAAATAAATCGCGTTTATTAATATTTTCCACAACATTCGAAGCGAGCATAATTTGGCGTAAGCAGCCTTCCTTTCCATTCCCCCTTTTGCGCCGGTACAGACATGTGCCGTTTTGCAGCAAGGTGCAACAACGCGATTTACGACGCCGTAAAATTTTATCGCGAAACAATGAAACCGCGCCGCAAAAGACACAAAAATTCGAGCTGTATTTCGCGTGTAAATTTAGATGTCGCACTGATTTACTTTTATTGGCCGCCGATCATTTCGCGTTTACCCAGCTTTTAACTCTCGCGCTAATAAATGGAGTGTGTAAACGCTCGAAACCACTTAATGCTAGAAAGTATTATTTTTTTGTTGTTGAATTAATTAGTTTTCGCAATTAACGTCGAGATAAATCGATTTTATGATTATTGCATACCTTCAAATCGGGTGTTTAAAAATTAATATACTTTTTTATAATTAGAAAAAAGGATTTATTTACTTGGTCACATTTTTTTTAAAATAAATTAATTATGATTTGAAAATAATTAATAAATTATTTCAATATTTAGCTCTGACTTTCGTTACATAAGTACTTTAAGTTTACTTACGTAATGTAAGTCAAAATGTCACAGAGCTAAATGTGGAAATAATTCATTAATTATTTTCAAAACATTTTTATTTAATTTAACAAGCTTTTTTGTTTCTTTATTGAATGTGAATGAGATTCATTTACTTTTTGAAATTTAAATAAATTAAAATATATAATTTAATAAAAAATATTATTCCTTTCTTCACTTCCGTATTTTTAACAATAAATATTGTTATCACTCCTTATGTGGAGCTTTTGATAACACCTTGCGGGTCATATTGACAAGAAGTCAACAACAATAACTCTGAGCTCAAACTTTAGCTTATACTTGTATTCAAACTTTACATAATTATTACATTTTTTCACTATTAACGAAAAGAAGGCAAAGAAATCTGATCAGCTCGAAGGCCGAATCAGTTCTGCTTCAAAAACAATTACAAACTTGAAACTTAAACACAGTGATTATAACGAGAGGACGAGACGTGTACAAAATAAGTCCTTTTGTATGAAAATATTTACATAGCCATTAGTCAGTTGAAAACATTTCTCGGATATCAAAAATCTAATTACTTCTCTTCAAAATATTTACTTTTCAATATTGTTCAAAACAAGAATTATTGATAGATAATTTTATCTGATAAATATAATAATATCGAATAATACAATGAAATTCTAAGAAATGTTTACAACAATGTACATTTCGAGCTCTTTATCAAAAAATTCTTTTATGCAAAAATTGACAAATATTATCTTTTAATTGAAAACACTTTGAAAACTTTTAATTTCACTAAAATAATTATTTCCATAATGTGAAATAATTATTGCAGTGAGTTTGAAAGTGTTTTAATTTATTCAAATTTTAAAACGTTGTAGTGGACTGCTGTCACCAATTTGAGAAATTGACCCAACAATGTTTCTTGGTTGTTAGGTCAATTTCTCAAATTGGTAACAGCAGTCCACTACAACGTTTTAAATTTTGAATAAATTAAAACACTTTCAATTGTAATAATGATAATACCTTCAAATAATAATTAATTCATAACAATTAATAATTACATATAAATTGATACTAGGATACAACAACGTAAATGAATCTCATTCATTCTCCAGACGAAGAAACTTCCTTCCAAAGTGTTTTAATTTATTTACAAACGATCATCACTTTTTAACCGTATATTTCGAAAAGAATAAAAATACAAAATTCAGACTTAAAAGACCCATTGATCGATTGCCAATTGACAGACCTTCACAATATATATTGAAATCACTATTTGAGATGCCACATGAAATTAGGCGAAAGATGGTGCTTGCGTCGTCTTTTATTTTATTATGGTTACTATTCGAAATGTTTGAGTTTTCGTGAAACCTAACAACTCTATTTGTTGTAATAATTTTTGTTTTATCGTTTTGTATTATCTAACTTTAACTTTATTTTACGGAATTCTCTATTACAATTGATTACATTATACAATAATTTACATATTTGTATATAATCAGGTAAGTATTCCTATACTATTAATAATTAATATGTAAGATAAGTGCATTCCCAAACGCTTCAAAGAATTGATTCAGTGTTACTTATGACTTCACAAACTAACTGTCTATCTGTTTATATTATAAAGATATGTATGTATATAAAATGGAGTAAGGAATAAAAGGAATGTATTTAGTTATAAAATGAACTTTCAACAACTAAACAATTAATACTTTATAAATATTTTAATATATATATTTTTTAGAAATTTTTATCTGCTCTTATAACTGTATAAATTGTTTTATTTTTTAAGTAAATAAAATAGCTTGAATTCTTAAAATATTAATTTGTTTTTTTTAATATGTTTTTCTATGCAACAATTGTCAAATAGCTATTTCAAGAAATGACGTCGCCGCGAAAACCTGCGGTTATCGTCCAAGAGGAACTCAACCGGCGTCGGCGGCATGTGCAACGTACTTGACACAATTTTTCGTGTCACGTGACTTTTGTCTGCCGTGCCCGGAGCTCAATCACCGCCAGCGAGGAAAATATAGACGTCGGGACCGAGCAAGAGAGATGAGAGAAAGAGAAAAAATAAATGTATAAATTGTGATGAGAAAACGCCGTCTTCGCCGCGTAATCTCTCTCACTCTGACAGATTTATGTAACTGATTCGTTTTTAATTGCGTCTATACGATTTTACGGTGATGCGAGCTTCGCGTCGATAGACGAAACAGGGGGAGCACGTAAATGTCACGAATGTGTGTTTGTAATAAGAATATTTGGAAATACAGGAAATTGTGCGCAATTATAGCGAAACAAATATTAAAAATCATAAAAATAAATTAAGCATTATCGAATTCAAGTGAATGGAAATGATGATCATTTGCAATTGATTTCATTTTGTCAATGACGAGTACTAGTATTTAGCAGCACCAAATACCTTTTGTACTTATTAGCAGTAAGAACTCACTGTGCTTAGTAACACTAAGTGCTCGATGTATTTAGTGCTAATAAAAATAATAAGTGATGCAAGGAATTGTGAATGCTGTTCATTTTAAACTAAATAAAAATGATAATAAATTAAAGACGACGCAAGCGCCACCTTTTGCCTAATTTCAAGTTGCATCGTCAACGTGGAATACACTAGTCTGATAAGGTTCGAAAAACCGAAATGGCCATCACTAGTTATCCAACCGCTAGATGAATGCTGGCTGAACGTTTCATTAAATGTAAATAAAAATGATTTGAAAATAATTAATAAATTATTTCCACATTTCATTATTTTATTAACCATTTTCAAATATTTAATTTAATTTAAAATCAACAACATTCACAATTCCTTGCATCACTTATTATTTTTATTAGCGCTAAATACATCGAGTCCTTAGTGCTACTAAGCACAGTGAGTATATACTGCTACTGTGACATTTTGACTTACATTACGTAAGTACTTTAAATAAATGGACATTAAAACAACTACTACTCGGGCAAATACGCCGCCAGACATTGAATTACAAAATGTACACTTGCTGCTGCTTATCAATAACATATTGCATTATGTGGGAATAATTTATTAATTATTTTCAAATTAATTTTATTTAATTTATTTAAATAACTGCAATCAAGTGAATAAATACTCTTTTATATTTATAATAATATTAATAATACTTTATTGGTGCTCTTAACGGTAGTTTTACACAGGTCAGGATACATGATCAGAATACATTAAAGAAAAACATCACATAAAACTACAAAAGTAATTCATATACAATAAAATAGTAAGAAAGACTATAGTAATATGATTTTGTTATTCATTTTAATATAAAACTGTTATTTTTCTAACTCAACCAATTTTTTTTATTTAAATTTATTTTGGAAATAAAATCAGGAAATGTTACATACCATAATTTCTGAATTCACCAAGTTATCGCAAGAATTAAAAAAACTCTTATTTTTCTAACTCAACCATTTTTTTTGATTTAAATTTATTTTGGAAATAAAATCAGGAAATGTTACATACCATAATTTCTGAATTCACCAAGTTATCGCAAGAGTTCAAATTATATACTTCGAATAATTGTTTAAAAACTTAATAATTAACAAAATCTTTTTAGAAATCGAAAAACTTTAAATTTCCTTGTCTCTATTGTTCAACTTGTATCAATGAAGCCAAGGGAATTTTATGTAATTGGCGAGAGAACGTCACTTATTGCATTACTAAATAAAATACAATAACTAATTAATAATATAAATAAAAACAAAAATATATATACATTAATTATTTTTATGATAGTTAATAATAATGTCACCCCTACACCACCATTATGGTAGATGGGGATTTTAGATTATATATATATATATATAATAATAATGTACCCCACATTATTATTTTGGCTGATGTGATATTCAAATTAGGTGGTTTTTGGGCTTTTGCTTTTAATGAGTTTATTTTTGGATTTAGATTTACAGTTAAACTTGGCTATATGCACAAACAGACAATTACTCAGATTTTTTACAAATATTAATATGAAGAATACAGAATACAATGAAAGTATTTATCTTGTCGAAGTCGTGATTACGTGCTTCGGCTAAATTCTTAGAGATTCTGCTATTATTTGTGGATTTTTAACACGGGAAAAAATAACGTTAGATTCTATGGAACTGACAAACATAATTTATGTATATTTTTTTTATAAAAAAAGTACTATAAAATAAGAAAATACACATCATTAATAAACGTGGTTGGCTATGGTAATACCGCTACAGTCTGTCCTTGGCTATCGTTTTCTGTCCTAATCTCTGGGCTGAATATCTCTAAACGTGATGAGATTGTTCAATAAAATATGGCTTTAAATTATATCTAAACCCTCTTTTAGTTACAATGAAATTAAACAAGGAACATTTCTGGTAAATCAATTAAATTCGATCAATCCCTTTTTTTCCAACTGCAAAAAAATACTTACACTGTAAGTTTTACAAACATCTATTGAAACAACTACTTCCCGAGCATTTACCCCGCCGGACATTGGATTACACAATAGATATTTGTTGTTGCATAGCAGTATTCCTCTTTTAGTTGTTTACTTTGAGTAACATCAACGTGAAAATAATGGTCCTTTAATAAAAATCCAACGGCGACGTTATCTTTAATAAATTACAAATATTCATTCCGGCTCTAATGGAAAGTGAAATGCAAACTGGAGCGAGGGCCGTATCTGTAGTGTCCCGACTGTAGAGGGGGCGCCTCCCGATGTTGATAAGGAATGCGGCGAGGGGGTGCATAAGTAATGACGACCACTTGTGTCTGATGGCTGGCGTTCTACGGTAACTGCCTCTTCTTCTTTAGATTTGATTACGCGTTCCCCTGAACGGCTCCGTAGTCCTGAAATTAGATCAGGGGACATTTCGAAAGAACGCCCCGGGGTTTAGAAGTTTGCATTGGACAAAAATTCCAGCTGAAATTAATACTTATTTGCAAATCGAGTAAGTATTCATTTCGGCTGGAATTTTTGGACAATGTAAATGTTTGAATGAATGCGTGAGTTCTATGGATGAAGCTGCAACTTTAATAATAAAATTAATTTATGTGTAAACAAAAATAAAAAAAAAATACAATATAGGAGAAAATCAGAATTAACCGAATATTTACATTGAAATAGTATAATGTGTAATATTCTTTATGTTGGTTGTAGTGGAGACTTTATATATTTAAATAAAAAATAGTTTTTTTTATATTTTGAATTAAATTCTCACTTATCCCGTGGTGAAACATTTTTTATGTAATAATTATGAAGTATTTTAATTAATACACTTTGTTGTTTGTTTCACTAAATTTTTATATTTGTGTTCCGACTAGTTTCGACCAGTGGTAATTTTTAAGGAACTGATGAAATGACATGTACAAACATGTCGATATAAAATTGAGAAAATTGACAATGACAATGTCAGGTCACAAGGGTAGTCGCGATGGGAGAGCTCCAAATTTCTTCGATGTTGTTAAGAATTGTTTTTCTTTGTTTAATTTATTTCTAGACCTTCTCTTAGATTTAAATCTTGACCCTTATTACCCGTATATAATATTTTAATTTGATTATTATTGTGTATTAATTAAAATACTTCATAATTATTAAAAAATAGCTGTTTTAGTTGATTTTTTTATTTAAATATACTTTCTTGATGAAACTACATTGTAACAAATTAAATAGAAATGATTTGAACATAATTAATAAATTATTTCTACATTTAGCTCTGTGACATTTTGACTTACATTACGTAAGTACTTTAAACAAATGCACATTATAGCAACTACTTCTTGGGCAAATACCCCGCAAGACATTAAACTTTTAATTTTGTTAATTAAAAACTCTTGATGGTTTCTTAAGTTTGATTGATTAATTGCTTACATAGTATCATCATGTAATCTTGAACAAAAATAAATTCCCATCCTTGGCTGCTTGACTTTGCTTGTCTCCTTAAAAGTTGATAATGTAGGTTTTCCTGAAATCCTTGTTGCACAAACACGAATTTCCATTCTTGGGTGCTTGACTTTACTTGGAAGGTTGGTATCTGTAACAATAATGACAATAGTTACTATAAGAAGGTTTATGAAATAAACTGATTACGGCCTACAACTAACTAAAGGTAAAGATATCTATCGGCCTAGTAATTCGGCCGATAGATTAAATCTTTATTTTCTGAAAAAATATATATATATATTGTATATAATCTAATATATAAATATCTTTATTCAGACAACTACATTTTTATAAACATTGAGTATATAGATTAAAATAAAGGTTTGTCTATCCTGGGCTATCGACCAGAGGTCTTTCTGCCCTATAAATAAATATTTTGCCTCCACGTTTAGATTAACGACTTCCAACTCAAATGTCCACCAGTGCATGTACTGTGCAAGTGCTCAGAAGAGTATTACGAAGACATTTTCATTTAAATGATACATGTATATATTCACTAGTGATGGGCAAAGTCGATCTTTTATTACTGCGAAATTAAGTATATTATAATTTTATGAATGTTACTTATAATAAAAATATCAAAAATAACTTCCCATTTATTAATAAGCATAAATTTGAAGCCACTTTTTCGTTTTTAATACTTAAAATGGCACTTTTAGTAATACTCGATTACTAATATTATTCGATTTTGCCCAACACTAATATTCACCGTCACTCAAAATATAAAATTGTTCTTTTTTACTCTTATTTCATTTATATTTATGTAAGTTTTTCTATTGATATCTCGTATTGTTCTGTAATTGGGTTTCCTGTTGAACAATAAAGTTTATATTATTATTATTTTCATAATAAATTCTTAAATAAGGGCTATAGACCATAGATTATTCTGCCCCTTATTTCTTCTTCTTCTTTGTTTCTAATAATAATCTTTATTAACAGATATATACAGCAATAAATATTAAAAAATTACAAAATCAAATGTATAATTTTATATCAGTCAATTGACTATCGCCTTTTTTTTTCTATATTTATGGTAATTGGAATTTAGGTAGGGGTAGGAGGTCGTAGTGAGGATATATATTCAAATTCGGCCAAATTAAAAATCACGAAATCAAAAAAAAAAAAAAACAATTGGCCGATAGATGTTCCTTTTGTTAAATTTTGCTGACTGCTTGCTGGAATTCAATAGCTTATTAAATATTTCGTTTTTCTAAGGTTTCGACATATTCTGCAGTTGCCTTGCAATGTTGGGGCGCTCCTTTTTTTTTCAGGACAGATATCATTTGTATTTTCGTTGAGTCTGCATTTTAAACCTTGATTTAGATAGTATAGAATCATCCTTGTAGACTTACAAGAATAAATAATAATTAGTGTTGGACAAAATCGAGTAATATATATCGAGTATTTCTAAATGATAATTTAAATAAACAAAGTCAATAAGTAATAATAAATTGATGTTTCTCAATAAATAAGAAACAGTTACTGATATTAAGATAGTACATTTTTATGATCAAAAAATCGTTTTTTTATTCAATATTAAAGAGCAATGTCTAAAGAATTGATTTCACGAAACCGCATGTCAAAATTAACAGTCGGTTTTTGTTTTTTAATTATTTTTTGTAAATCAATTTGTGCTTTGAATTACAAATCAATTTATGAGTGTTCTTGCAAAAAAATGTAAAAATGTTACTTTTACTTGTAAAATCCCTATGTAATTCTGGTAGCATCAATCCCAGTATATATTTTTTATATATTTTTTTAATTTTTATTTAAAAAAATATATCTTATAAATAGAGCGTGAGCGTATTCAATTTTATTATAAATCACTTCATGTTATTAGTTTAATATCACATTCTGCTGACTGATGTTGACTCGATTGGGTTTTACGCCTTCCCTTTGTTGAGAGAAAAAAAATACTTTTTCATAAAAAAAAAACTACTTTGCCCCTTAATAGAATATGTAGCATTAGAAAATTGTCATATATTTAATTTTGCAGTAACAAAAAAGATCGGATAAATCGACTTTGCCCATCTCTAATAATAATTATCAATTTCTTAATAATTATTATTGGTTTCTTTTATTAAAGATTATTTTTGCTTTTACCAGGACAGTTCCAATTATTTCTTAATTTAATAAAAAAATAACAATTTCGAATTGTAATTGACGCAGTAAAGATAATCTAAATTATTTTTTTAAAACATTCTTCCCTCAATAATCACTATGGGTTGGTCAATGCAATCACCATAAACAACCCCATTATCATTCTTTTTTTTCCTTCTTTCCTCGATACCGGGCGGTAACGTTCGATTACCGCAGCAATATTCGCCCGAAGATAATCCAGCGCAAGAAAACGACAATAAACTAACCGATTTTATACACATATCCGCCGGCATTATCATCATCATCATCATCGTGCGCGCCGCGAAGGAACACTGCGAAAAAGGGGGGAGACTCCCCTGTGTTCCGTGCATTCCTCCAATGCGCCACATTACAAGCCGGGGGCAATAACAACATTCGGCCCGACGTTAATGCTAGACGTAACAGTGTAATTCAATAAACATAAACGGTTTACGGCCGTGCAGAGCGAGCAATGGAACTGGAACTTGGAGCATGGAACTGTTCTCTTTCTGTCTCTGTCTCTTTCCCGCTCGCACGAAGGGCGATGCATAAATAAATGGCTCTCGCGTGCACTCAACGCGAACCCGGCCATTTTGAACGGGGAAAAAGGGGAGCATTCGGTTAATTAATGTTTGGAGTCCTAGGGCAAGGCCTGGACGATTGATTGATTGTTTAATCATTTTTAACCACTTGATAGATGATGATGTTTCTTTGATTCAATTTCATTATTTCTTACTATTTTTTTAGGCAGCACATACATTTTCATAAATTTCTTCATTTTCTGGGCAGCACAGCACGTCTTCAATAATTTAGTGATTTTTTAGGATTTTTTTTATATTTATGTTTTACTATTTCGAAGCATACTAATTTCCATAAAAATAATTATTAAGTATTATTTTATGGAAATTAGCATACTTCGAAATAGTAAAACATAAACATAAAAAAATTCTAAAAACTGTTAACTGTGGAGGCTTCTACTTCGTTATACATCGTTATTAATATAAATAAAAACACTTAAACTTTGTTTGTATAACTGAGTTTTTTTAATGTGACTATAGTTTCGACAACTTTAACTTGTCATTATCAAACTACTCTTAGTTCAAAGTTTAAGTGTTTTTATTTATGTTAAAAAAATTCAAAAAATAATTAAATTAGTGAAAACAAGCTTCCAAAAAAATGAAGAAATTGATGTGCTGCTTAAAGGGCGAAGAAAGATAAGAAAAATAAAACTCGAATGAAGATGTTTTACCAATTAAAATATTTTTTTCTGTTGCAATTAAGCCACCTTTAAAAAAACAGATTGTCTGGGTAAATAAATATTCAAGCAGCTTGAGCACATTATGAAAACACTTGGAGTAAAAACTCCATAATTCTTTAAATCCATTATCTAAGAAATCGTCGTTTATTGGTGGTACATTTCCGAAAATAATATTCTGGTCAAGAATTTCAAAACTGCATCTAATAATATTATTGTCAAGAAATTCAAAAACTTTTCTTAGTTTCACTCTGTAATAAAGATGGAATATTGTCTTTGAAAATAGTTTATGAGTCAATTATTATCCTTGCAATGGTTTATAAATAACGGCAATTTAACAATCTGAAATATTTGGAATAAAAAGCAATTAATTCTTTAATTAAATTGATATTGCCTTTTTTTTATACATATGTTCTGTAATCTTTTTAGAGCGTCACACTGTTCTAATAAAATTTTTAATATGTAATTATGATTGTAATTTGGAAATGGAGATTCCATTAATGAAGTAAATTGAAATTGATATTTCTTTTAAATTATATTAATTTCTATGAATTGTAGAAATTTTTAATGTACAACATTGAGGTATAATTTAAATTAATTAAATATAAATGGAAAGAAACATCTTTGATGGGATTTGAACCCATATCCCCCGATTTCTAGTCGAGTGCTTTACCAACAACACCGCAGATACCTGTGATATCTAATCTGCACTCAGTGCTTCAAGTCCACTTTAACTCTGTCATCCAAGAAAACTCGTGTATTGGTACAGCATTGCTGTATGCAACTCCATAATATATTAGTGAAAGCTTCAACCATCGATTACCCTGATTTTTTATTTAAAGCTTTCCCCATCAATCATAATAAAGCGATTACATTTCTCGAAATCTAATTCCAACAACCCCTCAAACAACCACCCACAAAATGCATACCCAAACATCACGCGAATCAGCTTAATCCACACGCGAAATGATCGTTTGCTGTAATTGATAATGGCTTACGTGTGGCGTGCGTGCTTTTAATCCTCGGCGAAACGATTCCATCGCCGATTAGAAAAGGCAAAACTTTTCTCTAAAAAAGCCGGGAGGGTTTTGTAGATTTTACAGAAACCGGCGAGGGTTTTGCCGCTTTTACGACGCGACCGCGTACCTGAGTGAAAAGGGTTGTCGAAATTTTACGCCCTTTTATTACCAGCCATATTCTTGATTACCCCGAAGGATCATAAATTTATGTTAAATACCCCCTTTAAAAAAAATGTGTTTTTATTATTACAGCCTTCTTCCTAAAAAAAATTGTTAATTTAATTATTTAGCCATCTAGTTTGGTTTACTACGTTCAGATATTTTTATAAATCTTATTTGTGTTTGAAATTATCCTGAAAAAAAATTCAATATAGGTGTTGTATTTTTCTCTTTTTCAATAAAATATAGTTTAGCCTACAGTAATTTCATTCTACTACCTTATTAGAATTAAAAATTACTTAAGGGTGCGGTTTAGACGAAAGAGATAGCTATATAAATATTAGCAATCACTAATTCGAATTAGATTGCAGTTGTGATCAATGAACAATATTGTATTATACATTAAAATAATCTTAAAATAAGCAGGAATTCCATCAGATGAATTAAAAATTATTTGAATGTTTAGTTTGTGTGAAAATCAATTATGAAAAACAATGAAAATTGATCAAATTTATAGCAAATTTCAAATTATATTTTAGCTAATAAAAATTCGCGCAATGAAAATTTAAAGGATTTCACTAAATTCTGCATTCAAATAACTTAGCTGACACAACCTATTAATTTCATTATATCTTACAATTTTCTTTTCTAACTTGAACTAGTAAATTGACGTAATACACGAAAATTAACGATTTATTTTTTATTCAGACAGATACTTCATACTTGGTAGATAAAAATGTAAATACATATTCATATTATTAAATCCAAAAGAATGGCCCTTTTTTTCAAACGATTATTTCCATTTTACTATATAGATATCTCTTTCTGCTAAACCGCAACCTTAAGACTAATTAATAATTAAATTGTTATACAAATTAAGTTTAAAATTACAATGAAATTAATCAAGGAAAATTTCTGGCAATGATCAATAAAATTCGATAAATCCTTTTTTTAAATGTTTTATTCAATTGATAAACAATTTATAACAAAGTTGAAGCCTCAGTTATTATCAATTTAATAATTAAATAATGCTCGCTTTTACAGACAAGTTTGTAAATTACTAAACAGTGATTAGAGATATTTTCATATCTGAGGTAAAGCTTTATTAGGTGCAATTCAGCAAACAATAGATAATATAGATATTGGCAGTCACTAAATCGTATTCCACTGATGTCTTATTCCAGATAGAATTTTGATTTGTTTGATTTGAATACGGAAATTAGGTTCTCCGGGTGGAAGCGGACCTCCCTTACCATTTTGTGTCCAAAAATATAAACAAAAAATTGAAATTATCAACTTTCAATATAAATAATAATAGAAAAAGAATTTATTCACTTGGCCACCGCTATTTAAATAAATTTAATAAAAAGAATGAGAAAATAATTTATTTATTAATTATTTTCAAATTCTTTTTATTTTTTCAATATCAATTCTTTGAACCGTTTGGGAATGCTCTTATCTTACTTATTAATTATTAATAGTTTAGGAATACTCACCTAATTATATACAAATATGTAAATTATTGTATAATGTAATCAATTGTAATGGAGAATTGCGTAAAATAAAGTTAAAGTTAATATAAGTTCTATTTTCTTGGCGTAAATATGAATTATTTTTATTCTTTTTCATAAAAAAATCAAGTACTCATAAATAATAAAAATACATATAGTAATATAAATATGTATAAATATTCTTTATATTGGTTGTTGATTGTGAAGACTTTAATTATTTAAATAAAAATAGTTGTTCTTTCTCTTAATTATTTTTTTATTAAACGAGATATATTTTGAAAACTACGTTTCCATCTTCAGTAGTTGCAGTTTTGATAAAAAAATAAAAAAATAGAAACTTTAATTACTGAAGATGGAAACATAGTTTCCAAATATATCTCGTTTAATAAAACAATAATTAAGAGGAAATATAAATAATTCTCATTTGTATTTAAATAATGTATAAATATGTTAAGAGTGAAAAAACCAGATTAATTTATCTCGTAATTTATTTATTTAACGGATTTACAAATCTACAATATAATTAATAATATTTATGTATATTGGATTGCAGAACAAAAATAAAGAAGTAATAATAACAATTTTATTTTGCCACAATGTATCTTCTAGATCAACAATGTGACTTATCCATCAAAAGTCTTAGATGCTCGTAATAATGTCACATGGTTATGAAAAAAAAAAAAATGACACTAATTATGAAATCGTTGTATCATTCATAGAAATTAAAAAAGGAAATAAACTATCAGAGTTATAATCTTCTTTATGTTGGTTGTTGGTCGTGGAGACTTTAATTATTTAAATAAAAATACTTGTTCTTTCTCCTACTTATTTTTTATTTTACTGAAGATGGAAACATAGTTTCCGAAATATATCTAGTAAAATAAAAAATAAGTAGGAGAAAGGAGAAGTATTTTTATTTAAATAATTATCAGAGTTATACTTTACCAATGTTTTGTCCAACAATTGTAAAAGTGGGTTTAAAAGTATATTTTTTTTATAATTTGCGTACCCTTTCTTTAAATTTATTTTAAGTATAAATGAGCCTCCTTGATTGTGTCTTCAAAATAAAACAGAAGGAAAGAAAATGGGGAAAAAAATAACCAATTCCCCATTCCACAGGCAGCATTCGATTCATATCGCGCAATCAACATTCCGCAATATCACACGCACCCTTCACAGACGCACGTAAAGCGCGGAGAAAACGACGGAGGGCGCGCCGCCGGCCAATCTGCCCGATGTCCCAGGTCATGTTTGTAAATTGCCGCCCCAATCCACCCCCTGTCATTTTATTTCCCATGCGTGCCCTATCCGCACTGCATGTCAATCCCTTGTCTCCCGTTGTCAATATTGGATGTTCTTTTTTTCCGCGTGATTTGCCGCTCTCTTCGGCGCTCTCTTCTCGTTCCTTATATTTTTTTATATTCCCGTCTCCCGAATTGGACAGATGGGACTTGGTCTTCTTTTTCCGCCGGTTCCACCCCCTCGATCGCGCGCTCCGAATTCCGCCCCGTATCAAGTTCCAATAAAATCCCGCTCGCCGCTTCGGAAGTTTCCCGGGGAATTAGTTTCCCCAACCCTTTTATTGCCGTGGATGACTTCAGGATATGACGGCCGACAATGGCATGGCATATCTGGTTTTACGGCCGCATCGTTTCGCTGTTTCGTAGATAACCGGAATTGTAGTTTCGCTCTTCTGGCGCGCGGTGGAATGGATGGAATAATTAACAAGGACTGACCTTGTTTCACATCGTGGCGTTTTATTACTGCAAGGGAGAAAACTTTAATTTCGTTTGTAAATTAATTATCTACAAAAAAAGTATTAATTATTCAAAATTTTAAATGAATTTTAAATTATTCAATTAAAAATTACAATATACTTGCAATATTTAACAAATACATTTTTAACTCAAAAACTGTACGAGTTATATGAACATAAATCGATATTTAAATAAAAATACTTGTCCTTTCTCCTACTTATTTTTTATTTCACTAGATATATTTCGGAAACTACTGAAGATGGAAACATAGTTTCCGAAATATATATATAGTGAAATAAAAAATAAGTAGGAGAAAGGACAAGTATTTTTATTTAAATAATTAAAGTCTCCACAACCAACATAAAGAAGATAAATCGATATGATGATGTAGGCAATTAAACGGGGAATCCAAAAAAAATATTAAAATATGGGGTGTTCCATTTAAAATAACAAAGTTAGTAGCCAATTCCGGTACAATCTGAAGTGATAGAAAGTAGACAATTATTCCATAAGGATATCGCATTCAACTATGCCATGTAGAATTTTTTTCAAAATTTTCCTCGGTCAGAAACCCTCAAAACATTTAATGGCAACTATTCATGGCCCACCCTGTATACATATAAATAATCTTTATTTCCAAACATTAAATATATTTATAATACATATTAATTTACTAATTGTTAAGGCTTCTACTTTGTTATACATAGTTATTCGACTAATGAAAACACTTTTTTAAACTTTGTTTTCAGTTATACAAACAAAGTTTAAAAAAGTGTTTTCATTAATCGTATAATACATATATTTAATCTTCGGAAATCGGCTATCGACCAGAGGTCCTTGCGCTTATCCTTGTCCCATTTTTTCCCCATTTTTTAAATATCATGATCGCCATTGTCGTTGCCAGTATTGAGCTGTTGAACTGATGTAGAAAGGAGAAATTTATATATGGGATTGAGGGTAGGATTACGGGGAATCTAAAGTTGATTGAGCATTTCTGTTTTATCAAGAAAATTATAATATTAATAATTGAAAAGTATCATCCAAATAAGAGATTTACACCAAAATTCGCCACAATCCCACATAACCCATCCACCAAAACACTCCTATATGAAAAGGGTTGCATAATTACAATGCCACAAAGACTAAATATAGATTGAAAAGAGTATTTATTCTCTTGATAACAGTTATTTAAATAAATTAAATAAAAATTATTTGAAAATATTGTTGCATGATGCAATATGTTGTTGATATGCATCAGCAGGTGTACATTATGTAATTCAATGTCTGGCGGGGTATTTGCCTGAGAAGTAGTTGTTTTAATGTGCATTTGTTTAAAGTACTTACGTAACATAGTCAAAATGTCACATAGCTAAATGTGGGAATAATTTATTAATTATTTTCAAATCATTTTTATTTAATCACAAAGACTATCCTAATTATCGTAAAATATTGCCATTAACCAAGACATATTAAACCTATTGTGCCTATATCCACACGAATATGCCCCCCACATATTTTCAACAACTGAAATCCACTACAATCAGTCATAATCAATTTACAACAATAAACGTACTTGCAATGATCACTAAAATTCGATCATTCCCATTTCCATTAATTACAGATGTAACGTTATAGATTAAGGATTTTTAATGTAAATTTAATTAAATTAGCCTCATAAAAGAAAATTTAAACATTATTCATACGTAAGAATTACTTTTTTTTCATCTTAATTTGATAATTCCTTATCACTTATATACATAACCGCTTATTTAC
Source organism: Philonthus spinipes (assembly GCA_963082785.1). Taxonomy (NCBI): domain Eukaryota; kingdom Metazoa; phylum Arthropoda; class Insecta; order Coleoptera; family Staphylinidae; genus Philonthus; species Philonthus spinipes. The sequence continues at coordinate 11,153,370 of OY720321.1, read as the reverse complement.
AATAAAATTTACTGAATTATGTCAGACGCAGGATCCGACATAATTCGGTAATTTTCATGTAAATGAGCGCTTGTTGTGTATTTCTTTTTTTTTTTTTTTCATTCTTCTCCATCCACACAATTTCCCGGCACGTGCCGACGAAATTATTAATCCGCGCCGATTAAATTTAACCACCGCGGATGATCCGTGACGCGGTTGCCCAATTAACTTTTAACAACAATGGGCCCGGAATCAATTATTCCGTTTAAATTAGTACCCGGTGGCTGCGGAGGAAGCGCGATTATTTATTTACGTATAAATTTCGAGGAATGTTAGAGCAGATGTGTTTCGCCGGGCGATCCGGATTAATTATGTACGGGCTGAATCTATTAATTTTCGAAATCGAACTTTCGAATGGGCGGTGTTTTCCCGTCTTTTCCTCCTCTTTTTTTTTTCTTTCATTCCATTTCTTTTCCCGGGGAGGGTGTTGAATAATTGCTGAAAATGAAGTCTCTCTTATACGGGTATTTATTTATTATTGACTGTTTTTTTGTTGTGGGGTGGTTTCAAGAAATCTGGGTTTTAGTTTCAAATAATTAATAAAATTCAATAAATATCTAAAATATATAAGACGTTAATAAATTAAATAAAATTAATAAAATTAAAATTAATTTCAAGTAGCATCGTCAACGATTTGGGTCTACAAAATAGACGACCGAGAATCATTGTTTCGTCCACTAAAGGAAGGCGAACTTGTCCTGTTTATGAAAACGAGGAAAACGAAATTTTCAATTTTCATTAAATAGATGTTATTAATAAATTTAGTAATTTAATTAATTGCGTTTAATAAAAATTTAATATAATTAGAAAAGAGTAGTGTTGGGCAAAATCGAATAATATTAGTAATCGAGTATTACTAAATGTGTCATTTTAAGTATTTAAAACTGAAAAGTAACTTCAAATTTATGTTTATTTATAAATGGGAAGTTATTTCTGATATATTTATAATAAGTAACATTCATAAAATTATAATATATTGAATTTAGAAATAATAAAAGATCGACTTTGCCCATCACTAGAAAAGAGTATTCAATAATAGGTTGCAAGAGTTCTGGTCGATTGCTAAATTTTATTTATAATAACAAAATCACCCTGTATAAATATAAATAATCTTTATTTCCAAACATTAAATATATTTATAATACATATACTTAATCTTCGGAAATCGGCTATCGACCAGAGATCCTTCCGCCTATCCTTGTCCCATTTTTTTTTCCAAAAAAAAATCATAACAATGTAAATAATTTTGTTACTTGTGTGGAATATATATTATTATTATTATTATTATTATTATTAAAAATATCTTACAAAAAATATAGACCTGATTTTGCAATGGTGGTTAAATGTTGATTTATTTTTCACTTTTATACTTTTCGTTCATGAATTATTTTTAAACGAAATAATAACCAAAAATTTTACCATTTTTTTACAATATTTCTTTTGGAAATATTTTTTTATATGAATAAAATTTTCATTTAAAAAATTCATAATTCTAATTTTAAAGAACGAATATTCCATTTTTTTTGTTTTAATAGTTTACATTTAGTATTGTTAATAATAATAAACAATAGCCACGGCGTAATCTCTTTTTGAAATATTTTTTTTGCATCAATATAAATGTTCTTTCAAGAAAATTTCAAAAATTCATAACTTCAATTTGCTTCAATGGATTTTAGAATAAAAATAATATTTCCGCCTTAATTTAGTAAACAGGTTTCTTGTTCATATATTTCTTTAGCGAAATTGACATATCTAAGCAAAGCCTCAGTTAATTTTTTTTTTTGAAATAAATTAAAAAGTTTCAAATTACCACAGAAACAACTTACGGTATCTTAAATTCATTAATTTTCCGAGTTCAGAGTTATTCTAGATGAGATGATCAGAGGATGAAGAAAAAAAAAATGTATGACTTGGACTTCTGTTAAACAAGAAAATTAACCATTATAAATGGATGAGGCATCAGATTCACTATTTTCTTTTCTTAAACTAAAAGCGCAAAATGAACACAAAAGACGTTCAGTAATATAAAATCAAAGTGTTTTCATTATTTTATATTGTATTTACATATAAAAAGTATAAAAACAATTTGTAAACATTCTTTATAAATTGTTGTTGATTTCAGAAATCTCGTAGAAAGTCTATAAAGTATAATTTTGAAATTCCCAAATATCCATCAATTTATTTTCAGAAGTGCTAAGTCTATATAGAATCAGCTTCAAATGAAACAACTTATGGTACCTTAAATTCATTAATTTTCCGAGTCCTGAGTAATTCTAGATGAGATCTCCTGAAGAAAGTAAACTTGAATTTCTGTTAAAAATTAACTATTCTGAAATGGATGTATATGTAATGGTCCGAGGAGGGTTATGTAGATACTACCATAATCGTTTAAAGTCCTTTATTAGTTAGATAATTACACTAATTCGTATGGTTTCTCTCTTCGCAATTCTTAATCTAACGCTTATATACTATTTGTCTCAATGCCGGATATGGATGACAATTAATTATTTTAAATAAATGTAGATTTAGATTTATTAATTTAGTATGTGATTTTAGAAACAATTTCAAGTTTATTTATTTTTTACAAGTGTGTTTAATTCCATCAATTCTGTTCGAAACAAGGAAGAACAAAACACGAGATGATCTAGTTGCAAACAAACAAATTGAAACCGTGAACAGATCAAAGCGTTAGAAAAAAGCAACAAACCGTCATTGCCGTCCAAACAATCCGGGGTGTTTAAGACGGGCATAAAACAATCAGTCCGGCCGTCCGGAGTATCCCGAAACGCGAAATAAACCAGAATGCGTTCCGATTGAAGTGCGTGAATTATTAATAACGCCGTGCGTATTCGTCTCATTAGAGCCGGCCGTGATTATTATCATAATCACGGCTCGATTGCCGCAATTTGCACACGCAACGTCGTAAAATGCCGCACTTTACAATTTGTTTGGAGCGCCGAATGCGGCCGTTCTGTTTGTTTACGCTTTTCCCGGGGCTCCGGAAAAACGGCGCGAGCGGAATAATGGGGTGATTTACTGGCTCGGGGAACAATTGATTTACGAGTTAATGGATCGGCTTTCGCAGGTGATGAACGGTTCATTCGGATCGATTCGAATGGTTGTTTTTATTATTCGCTTCAGTTATGCGAGTGATGTTGTTGAATTCCCATCAACATTCGTAAAATACATTCTTGTTTTTACTGAACGATTTATGTTGAAGAAAAGAAAGTAAATTAAAATAAAATCGCATCCTGGTGTATCCTGCCATGACATTACCCCCTTTACTCCCCCGTGGATACGTACCGATTATTACACAACTTACATCTAGCATCGTGTTGCCCTACTATGAATGCGACCTAAAGTGATTTCGCATTACATTTGTTAAAATCAACTTTGCCCATCTATATAAAAAAGTATTTTTTTATTTTTTAAATACTTGGATATGAATGATTGTGTTCTAGAAATAAAATAATTTTGAAGAGAATCAATAATTGCTGGAAAGAAAGTCTCTTTTTATTATTGACTATTTTTGGGATGCTTTCAAGAAATCTGGGTTTCGCACATAATTGATTCATTAAATGTGTAAATGTATGAAATACGTGCGAAAAATAAATAAATATGGCATATTTTTGATTCATCTACTCAATTTTAAATAACTAAAGAAATTCTCCTGTGCCAGAATTCATAATTACTATCAATTTCTGTTGGAGATAAATTTCAATAGAAATTTTCTCATTTCATTTAAAATTTTGAAGTTGATGTCAATTTGTCGGAAATTATGTGGCAAAAACAAAGTCTAAGTACTCTGAAATAGGCATCATATGTAACCATTCAAATCCTCCAAATTTCATTTTTGTAGTGTTATCCATTTACGAGATATCGTATGCACACTATTTCGTGGGACAACCGGTATATACAGGGTGGACCATTTAATGTGTTTTCAGAAAATATCTCCGAAACAAGAAACTTTAAAAAAATGATCCAAACAAAAAATGATTGTATCGAAGGGGGCCATAATAACATAATATTGGTTTTTCCATAGATGGCGCTGTTGTCGCTGAATCGAGGTCAACTTGGTTTTTTTAAATGGAAATCCCTACTTTTTATTAAAAAATCATATTCCTTGTTAAAAAATGAGAAGAATTCACTCAGCTCACTTTTATGTGGCAAAAACAAAGTCTAAGTATATATATATATATATATATATATATATATATAAAATCCCCATCTACTATAATGGTGGTGTAGGGGTTGGTATTTATGTACCAAACAATAAAAAAAAATGGATCTCATCAGTAATAATATTTCTAGAACTCATTTATCCATATACATATCTTAATTTTCACTTCAACGATACATTCATAACAAATAAATGCCTGAAAAGATCGATTTAGCCAGTCTCTAATAGCTGTCAGGATTTTTTTTTAAATTCCGATATCCCAATGCTATTTCCCTCCGTTAATAACACGTTTTATATTTTTCCCTTTAATTCAAGCGTGTTTTTTTTTTCTCTCTATGTTGAAATTACAGGCTGCACATATTGAAAGCCAATTTCCCATTCTGCCTGCGTCCGCCCCGGCTTTCCCAATCGATTCGCCCTGCAGTGGAATAAAACGGGACTGGCCAGAGCTAATAACCCCGGATATACCGCGTGACCCTTATCACTGGAAAATTCCATTAAAAAAAATCTCAATTTTGATGTTGGTTAATATTTCTTGTTTAACTTTCATTTGGTGAAATATTTATATTTTTTCTTTCATTTGTATTTCATATATCATACAAGGTGTACAGAAAATGAGTGAAAAGCTTTAGGTAGCGTGACTCTTTGACTAATTTTTAGATAAAAATATTAACGAAAATAAGTCGCACGGTCCTTCCTTAAGCCTCACGGGCCACTTAAAAGAACTATACATTTGGCAACGCTGGATTAAACAAGTGTGCATTTATCCTGTTTATAACTGCTACATCATCCGCTGGAGGTGTTGCATACACCTTTTCTTTTACAAACGAGCGTGCGTCGTTGCCAGATCTATTTTCATTAAAAGAATGCTTCTGATGAAGTTATAAAATTGTAAAAATATCCGATTTATTAATCCTTTACATCAATGGAATTATACACGTGTCTAATTGATTGTTAATGCTATTGATTTTTTACAAAATATTTAAAAAACAATACTAATTTATAGTCACATATTTAAAATTCCGAAGACCTCGTGAGTCTCAATGAAGAACCATACAACATTTTTTTATTTGGATTTTCTATTAAAAATTAATTAATGAATTGAGTTACCTGAAGGTTTTCACTCATTTTCTGTACACCTTGTATATATAACCTATATAAATATTAAAGACAAACAAAATAAAATTCACACATAAACACAAAACTAAAAATAAATCTTCTTCATCTCTGTTGTATTAGATATTTCTTTCTGACCTATGTTTCACAGGTGCTTGTAAGTCCTATAATATTTTTTGTTTGAAATAAACAAGGCGATTCAAAATAATTTAAAAGCAAATAATTATATTCAATTGATCATCTAAATAAATAAATTTTAAATTGATAGTTGGACTCATTTTTTTGCTTTTATTTTACCACTCACATTGATTATTTATTTATTTACAGATATCTATTTATACAATAATAATTAAGTTGTGTTGATTTTAGATCGATAATAATTAAGATTATTAAAATTGGATAAAAAAACAATCACTCTTGTTATGTTTCATGCATTTTGGAGTTTTAGGGCGCTTCGAAAACATTGGTCATTTGCGTCCATGCTTTTTATTTTTTCAGTTTTCTGACATATGTTTCGATTTTGACAACTCAAATATATATATATATATATATATATATAGAGAGAGAGAGAGAGAGGGAGAGTTTTTTTTATCAGTATACATTAGGGGAAGTGCAAAAAACGCGAGTCAAACGAATTGAACCGATAAATGTGTGTATGTTTAGTTGCCTATTTGCCATATGTATGTTCAGTTGCGTGTTATAGGCAACTGAACACACATACATTAATGCATTTGACTCGCGTATTTTGCAGGTATACATAGGGGAAATGTATACTGATAAAAAAGCTTCCTGCATATATAAAAGTTGAGGTTGAGAGGTTTTTTATCAGTATACATTAGGGGAAGTGTGTACCTGCAAGAAAACGCGAGTCAAACGCCTTGAACCGATTAATGTGTGTATGTTTAGTTGACTATTTGCCATATGTATGTTCAGTTGCGTGTTATAGGCAACTAAACACACATACATTAATGCATTTGACTCGCGTATTTTGCAGGTATACATAGGGGAAATGTATACTGTTAAAAAAAGCTCCCTGCATATATAAAAGTGTGGGTTAATTAACTTAATTATTTTGCTACTATATATATTTTAAATAGATTTCTGTAAATAAATAAATAATCAATATGGATGGTAATTTAAAAGCGAACAATTCGTGTCCAAATATCAATTTACAATTTATTTAAATAAATTTATTTATTTAGATTCAATATAATTGTTTGCTTTTATATAATTTTTATGAAAACCCAAAGTACTTCGAGTATTTGAAACGAATTGTTTTCATCCACATATCATTCCGCGCTGAAAGCCAGTAGAATAAAACCGAAGAGTTGATTTTCAATCATTAATCCCTGCTCATTTTTATTTATCAGAAATGAAGCCATTTTTTTTCTCGCAAAGAAAAGGAAAAAAATCGCGACGAAGCCTTAAAAACCGATAATCCGAATCCTTTCGTTCCGACCGGCTGTAAACATCGTTTAATATTGCCGGAGTGTAGGACGAAAACCGCGCGCGGCCTCCCGCGTTATAAAACCCCGAGACCGGGCATAAAATAATGCTCTTTACGATGATAATCGTCACAATAAATTTTATTAATCATTATCCGTACTTCGGGACGCGATTTAAAAATGTTAACGGGCACCGACTTTCGCGGACGGCCGGCCTCGTTAAATCGGCGAACTTATTGGGAGATTATGTCGTCGTCGGTCTCTTCTTCTTCTTCGTCTTCTTTTTCCTCCTTGATTTTTGTTTGCTTTCTTTAATTCACATTTTTTTTAATTTTCTACTACGACTCGGAGGAGCTTATATAAGTGTTCGGGTTATTCTCGTGGATGCTCCGCCTGGACGCGAAAACCTGTCTCTAGACCGGTTTATTCATATTAACACAAACTCGAAAATTTGTTACACTTTGAAAATTAATATTTAAATTTATTTTAAATATATACAGGGTGAGTTTTTTTTCGATGTTCTCTATGGGGATCTCGGAAACTATAAGAGATAGAAAAACGGTTAAATGGGGAAAGAAGTGTAGTTTTATAAGACGAATAAAATGACACTTTCAAAATATTTGAAAAAGTCAAGGGTAACTAGATATTTTGAAAAAAGTAAAATGTGTCAATTTTTTGAAATCAATATATCTCTATTATTATCATAGATAGAAAAGAACTGTAAAGGACAAAGTTGTAGAAAATTTTACACAGATTAATAACAAAAAATCAAAAAAAAATGTTCGCCCTTATTTTGGGAGATATGACACAAACTTACCTTTTTTTAAATGGAAACAGTAGTTGGCTATGACTTTATTAAAAGGGTTATTTTTTTCTCTTTAATCTGATATCACATATGTCATAGTTATTTTTAAAATAAAATAAGTTACAGTCGTTTTTAATTTTACCATACACCAAAAAATAGTTAGCCATGAAAAAGACAAAAGTAAAACAATTTACTTTTTTCAAAATATCTAGTTACCCTTGACTTTTTCAAATATTTTGAAAGTGTCATTTTATTCGTCTTATAAAACTACACTTCTTTCCCCATTTAACCGTTTTTCTATCTCTTATAGTTTCCGAGATCCCCATAGAGAACATCGAAAAAAACTCACCCTGTATATGCAATTCTATATTAGAAACTTATCCGCTGGACATAAATCACAATAGACCAGGTTTAAATCGTAAGAATGAGCCATAACACCTCACTGATCAATTATGGCTCATTCATACGATTTGCTTTATTTTATCCACAGTGCTCGATAATAAATGCCAGAAATAAAATAAACAAAGAAAAAACTCGACAGTAATTTATTGTTTTATGAATATACCATATTTTATCATCTAGAGCAGTATTTCTCAAACTATGGGTCGTGAGCGAATATTGAGTGGGCCACTGTATACATGAATTTAAAAAAATAACACTTAAATAAAAATATTTTTTATTCATTTTTCACTTGATAAAACTTCTTTAATATTTCAATTAATTTAAATTAAAATTAAATTTATTTTATTTATATATATATATATATTAATAATACTGAGCTTAAGCTCAAGTTAAAGCCATAATTGATAAAACGGACCTAAATAAATTAAATAAAAATAATTTGAAAATAATTAATAAATTAATTAATTTCTTCTTAGCAGAAAGACCTATGGTCGATAGCCCATGACAGACTACTAACCCATCAATATATATTATAAATATAAATATTTGCAAAGAATTGTAATTATGCTGTCTGATGTTTGTATACATGACAAATTTATTAATGCAACATGTTTTATTATTATCAGTAATTGCTCCCTAAAATAACTAACATCTTTATTTATATAGAAAAGAGTTTTTATTCACTTATACATATTGTTATAATACATTTTGTAATTTTGTTTTTATCATATTTCTTCTTTAGCTACTATGACATTTTGACTCATGTTATATAAGTACTTTAAACAAATATTCAATAATGGACAGTTTTTGTTGCATAACAATAACACATTGTATAATGAAACAATTTTTAAATCGAAAATATTTAATGCAGAAAACAAAAAATACTTATTAAATAGAAATGATTTGAAAGGACTGTTTTCTATTTAAAAAAATACTTAATATAAGGCTATCTGTAAACACCTGTTTCGAGATTTCATCCTTCATCAGTACAATTGTGCCTTATATAATTGCAAAGTTGTAAATTAAATTAATTAAGAACGCACCGTCACGCCTGCGATCTCCGGTGGAAATGATCGTAGAGGACGTTTATGGACGACCACGATAGATTGCCATGCGAAATCTCGATAAATTGTTTTCTGGAAAAAAATCTTTTCAACTCGGATTTTAATTAAAACGCTCGCTTTTTTTTTCTTTATTATTACAATTCATAATTTTTTTAATTTCTTTCTTTCTTAATCTTATTCTCTTTTACCCGTATTAGGTGTCGAGGTTTATTTTTTAATATAATTTTTATAAATTAATTAGTGGGGCTCGTGCATTTTATGTTTGTTGAAATTTTATTTATGATTAAATAATGAGCATAATTAGGCTGGAAGACCACTAGTCGATAGCCGATTTGTGAAATTTATTATTTATAATGTAACATAATGGTTTTCTTATGTATTGCTTGTATATTATTTGAATTTTACAAATAACGATGTTTATTTATATAATGAGCAGAACGGCTATTAATTATGATCGGAATAAATATGACGTGTGTTAAAAAAATCATACATAACTTTCGAGTCCCAGAATTTGAGTCTGGGACTCGACATCGAAAGAAGCTTGATATGGACAAGCTATGTAAGGTTTTCTCGAACATCAAATTTTCAATCAAATTTTGTGAAGTTTTAAAACTATAACGAAATTTGTTTTAATAACTTCCATGTTTCGCATTGGATAAAGCCGACGTTAAAATAATGAATCCTTTAATATTTTATACGTTTTATTATCGCCGATAAATCCCACCGTGAAAACAATTAGAACACGCAATTAACGGATTTTTAGAACATTCACAACGAGAGGCCGTTTCCGCTACCTTATCGCTGCATTCCGGCCATAATTAATGGCCGTTCTGCTCATTATTTATTCATAAATAAAACTTCAAAAAAACATATATATATGCGGCCCCCACTAATTAATTTAACCTGAGAAACGCGCTCAATTTTTTATTAGCGTTTAAAAATTATTTTTAATACTTATAAGAAAAATAATTTTAGTAAGAAATTAAGAACCATTAAAGCTGCAAAATCATATTTATTATAACAATGAGAATGAGGCTGAATTGCCTTCACCCAACGTTTAATTTTCTCAATAGGAAAGGGTATTTATTCAGATGGTCACAGCTACTAAAATACATTAAATAAAAAATTTTTGAATTGAATTATTCTCAATTTTGGAGGCTTCTACTTCGTTATACATGTTTAAATACCATAATTAAAATACTTCTAAACTTTGTTTTGTATAACACTTAATTTTTACATTTGACTGCAATTTCGGCAAATTTAGTTTGCCATTTTCAAACACGTTTCCACATTTCCACATTTTAAGATAAATATGGAAATAATTTATTAATGATTTTCAAATAATTTTTATTTAATTTGTTTCATTTTCTGCTATAATCCACGGGTGGTTGTGAGCTTATTGACAAAGACCGTTGACTTTAAATAACCCCATAAGAATAAATTTAATGGTGTAAAACCACAAGGTCTAGGGATAATTCTGATTGCCGAAACGAGTGAGTACACGATAAAAAAATGTTTCATGCAGTAATTGAATCGTCTTGCTGGCAGTATGGCACCGTCTTGTTGAAACCACATATTGGCCACGTTAATAGCATTCAATTTCGATAGAAAGAACTCTGTTATCATATCGCGATGCAGTAACAGTTACTGCTGCCTAATTTTCAAAACAAATATTTATCATTTCTTCGCCTGAAGAAGCCACAGTGTGGCGAAACAATTGTAGCGAGTTTACAATATATTTGAAAGTTATAAATTGTTTTATTTATATAAAAGTGAGGATGAACTTTCAACATTTATCAGCCTTATCAATCAATTATTTAAAACAAATATGGTCGGTCCAATAATACCTCCAGTCTAAAATCCCCACCAAACAGTTAATTTATTCATTTTTTGTTGACAATCACTTAATCAATTTATTGTTTGACAATCACTTGTGGGTTCTCCAGCCCTTAAAAACCGGCAATTTTGGCGATTAACAAAGCCAACTATGTGAATACGTGCTTCATCGCTTAGGATGAATTCGCTCGAAAAATCAGCATCCGCTTGTAGATGTACGAAAATCCTTTCCACGAACTCTCTTCACTGTTAATGGTCATTAGGATTCAGTTGTGGTGTTAGTTGAATTTTGTGAGCATGGAGACACAGATATTGTTGAGAGTACGCTGTAAAAAGCCTTTTGAAATTTGCAATTTTTATCCACGACGCTGAACTTATGTTCCACGTTTTACCAACATTCTCACTCACTGCTTCGATATTCGGGGCTATTCTGTAAGGGAAATGTTAAGGTTAACGTATACGTTATATTTATCATCACAGTCTAAGCAGATTTTGTAATATATATATACATAGATTGTGAATATAATTAATTACGTACACGTTGAACTTTATATTTTCTGTACGAAATAGCACCAATTGACACTTGAGCGAATGTCCAGTGTGCTTAGCGCCTCCAACTGATCCAGTTTCCCTCAACATTATTTTAACCATATTTTGTATAATATTTTTGAATTGCAGCTGCCAAATTTTATAATTTCTGAAATATAATTCAATAACTAAAACTGTTTGTTGTATCGCACAACGCTCCATTTTTACTAACCCTATACTCTCAGCTGTCAACTTGTCCCTTTTTCAGAGTTTCCAACAATTTACTACAAAAATTGCGGCAAATTCAAATGTTGCCTTAATTTTTAGATACCCTTTATTAATAATAGTAAATATCGAGTGGATATGTTTTGTAATCAATAAATTACAAGAAAGAAATTCACTCTTTGCTTCATTAATAAAAATAAAACTTAATTTTACATTATTTATTAGTTTTATCTACTTAAAATTACACATTAATAAAACTCAAGAGGCCGAAAGACCTCCGGTCGATAGCCGTTTCTCTTAAGAATATATATTTGTTTTAGATTGTTTCATGTATTGTATATTGAATTAAATATGAATGTATTCTTTGGGAATAAAGATGTTTGTATATATAAAACTCAAGTAGTAAAATTATTCGATTTTGTCCAATAATAGTGAATTCGAGTTCATATTTTCATTAGTTCGGTTGATAATTTTTTGTTATTTTATATTTTATGCTTCATGCTTCAATAATAATCTTATATTTGGTAAATATATGATTGATACTTGTATGTGTACCAGAATACAAGATCATTATTGGAGCTGTATGATTGTTCATACATACAAATTATATACGTTGATATCAATTATACTTAATAAAATGTTCAGCCACCATTCATCATTAGGCGAAAGATGGCGCTTGCATCGTCTTTCATTTATTATGATTAATATCAATTATATGTTTAACAAATACAAGATCATATGGAGCGTGAAGCGTGAATTCGAACTATGATTCCTATGTATAGGCTTACAGCAATTTTCCCTCTTTATATTTATAGAAAGAAGAAAAATTTGGTATTTTCTATTTTGATAATATTTATTAATAAACACAATTACTGATTCAACTTTCAGGAATTTGTAAACATTCATATATTAATACACTCTAGATGTGCATTGTTTATTACACATTAACAACCCGGTTAAAGGATTTCGCAGTAACAAGCAATTAATTTGTTTTGCCGTTTCTGACCTGCGACTGCCGCAGGCGCTGTTTAGTCGATTGACCGATAACCCTGCGAGCCGATTGGATTGAGGCTTAATTGTTTATTTATGTCTGGCGCGATTATATTAAGTATTACTGGTAATCGTTGTGTAAATTAATTTTAATGGCGGCCAACGGAGCGAGCCGCGAGGCCTTTGAACCGATTTTCTAGACACACGCTCGCGCACGCTATGCATGGATGGAAAGGGAGAATAATAAAAGAGGGTCAGGTAGAATTGGATGAACATCCAATTCTTCGGTGGGGAGGGACCCTTCGAGTGTGTGTTTCGCCCTCCATCTTGCCAGGGGAGAATTTAAACGGAATTTAAAGTGGATTTACAATTCGCGTGTATACAGTGAGGATTTTATTTCATTAAATTTAGCCCTGTTCTACAAGATTTATTACCTGTAGGAAATAAATTTCCATTTTAATAAAATTCCATGACAATACATTGCAATCATAACTACGATTCAACAAGTAATCTGTGATATATCATTAAAGTGTGTGAAATAAATAAAATCCTTACTGTATTTTCGAAATCGAGATCGCTGTTATTTAAATTGAATATTTTAAATATTACAATATATTAAATATTGCACACAGTGTGAGGATATGTATTGTGGTTAATTCTAACTACTAACATAAAAATTGCTCAAATTCGAATGGCTATGCAGGTATTTTGAGCAGGATCACTATTGATTTAATAAAATGTTCAACCAGCATTCATCAGGGGCATTCTCGTAAACATCCGTGTAAAATCCATCATTTCTCTTCATTTCACTCTGGAATAATATGAAATATTTTTCGTCGTTAATCACAATCAACTTGTTGACGAAATTCACTCGTCTCAACGCGAAGCAACATCTCGGAACTCTCTCAAATTGAGCCACTGTGTATTTTGAAGCTTTCCTCCTTTTCCGGTCAGAAGATTTAATGTTGGAAGAAGCACAGCGTTTAAGACTCTATCAAGTAAGAATATTGTCTTCCGGAAAAGGAGGAAAGCTTCAAAATACACAGGGGCTCAATTTGAGAGGACAATATTCTTACTTGATAGAAAGCTTCTTCCAACATTAAATCTTCTGACCAGTTTTCGCTGTGACGTTCCAATTTTGTGTTTAGCTTCCTCAATTAATTTAGCCTCTCTTGATAGGTTCAAAACCTGCGGTCGGACGCTTTTAGGCAAGTTTATACATGGTATCCCTTCATCACATTCTTTGATTGTGCGATAAATTGTAGATTATGTTTTGAACTCGATAGATATTGAGAATGTTTCGTTTTGACATTGAAGAAGTGTAATGCGACTAACTGAAACAATGTACTGATCGAAATGTTTCAAGATTTGTTTGCGTAATTTGTATTTTCATTAGATATATCATCACAGTACAATGACAGGCCATTAAATGTTTTCGGGGTTCCCAATCCGTGGAATAAATTAAAAAAAATCTATATTGCACGGTTGAATGCAAATGGAAAATATTTTGACTTTATTTCACTTCCGGTTGTACCGAAAATGGCTATCAAATTTGTTATTTTAAACAGAACAGCCTATATTTTAATTATTTTTTGGCAGATATTTATAATCTGGTTGGACGACGAAAATCAATTTTATAAGACATTTTGCGAAGCAGAAACCAAAAACATTTGCACTATTTATTTAGATGACATTTCGTTTCCATGGACTGCTTTATTACATCCATTTTTGTCACTCAATCCAACCAATGAATTTTTTCCCCAAAACATTCGGACCATACGTCAATACAAAACAATATATCGTAAATAATTATAATACATGTAGGAGTTTGTCTAGGCTATCGAACAGAGGTGTTTCTGCCCTGTCATGGATTTATGATTTGTTTATTATTTTTTTATTCCTTTAAATTTACTCAACCCCCAAAAATTTTGTATCAACAACATTGAAAACCATCCCTTATTTATAAACAGCCACCGGTTCAAGTTATGTGTGTACGTGTGTGTTTAGGAGGATCTGATTAAATTTTCCAGCCGGATGACTGAACGGTGGAACTGTTATTGGAAGCGGATCCTCCGGGAGGGATGAAAACGTAAAACTGTGTTTCGAGTGTTCGGGCGAGGGAAGCCCGTCTTAATTTAAACTCGCAGATAAAATTCTTGTCGCGCTTGTTTCATCCCGGTTAAATGGCCGCTCTGCTCGTTCGGGAGAATCGCGGATTGGCTGTCGAAGAGATAAGCGGAGCCGCTGGCACTGCACGTTTCCTCCGTGTGTAATTGGGATTACGATTGGATTGTTTGAGAAATGTGTAAAATTTTAAATAATGGAATGCTTTGGAAAATCTTCTAAGAGGTGTTTAAGAAGACGTTTTTTTTTAAACAAAAGAAAAATAATTGAAAAACTGTATTAATCGTAATCTTGTAAGGTTTTAAATTGTTGATGATGAAGCTTCTAAATTAGGCTAAAAATGGCACTATATTAATCGAAATCTTGTAAGGTTTTAAATTGTTGATTATAAATTAGGCTAAAAATGGCACTTTACGCTATCTTTTTGTAATTATCAGGGCTATTCCCTACAAAAAATGCCATTCAAGATAGTTTGTCAATCTTGTTCGTATTAGAACTTATAGGCATTTTACGAAACGTTAATTTCAGGTTAAAATTTAACAAATAAATTTTTAACTTAAAATCTGTAAGAGTTATGTAGACATAAATCCATATGAGTGGGTGGGCAATTGAACGGGGAATCCAAAAAATAATTAAAATATAGGGTGTTCCATTCATGGAAAATATTTTCACTTTGTTTCATTTCCGGTGGTATCGGAAATGGCTATCAAATTTCTTATTTTAAATGGAACACCCTATATTTTAATTATTTTTTGGATTCCCCGTTCAATTACAAATTTGATAGCCATTTCCGATACAACCGGAAATGAAACAAAGTAAAAATATTTTCCATGAAGTCGCATTTAACCGTGCAATACAGAATTTTTTTTTTTCGCGGTCGAGAACCCCGAAAGCATTTAATTTAATGGCCGTTATTTGTAGCCCACTCTCTCTCTCTCTCTCTATATATATATATATATATATATATATATATATGTATATATATATATATATATATGTATATATATATATATATATATATATATATAATAATTACCATATACAATATATTCCATGGTTGACTTAGCATCATTAAACAATTGACTATATCTCGTAAACAGTTGAAGGTAGGACAGTATATACAAAAAGTATCTAGAATTCTCTGAGGAATCCAAATATCTAATAATGTATAAGGTGTTCCATTAAGAAAAAGATAACTTTGTATCGGTATTAGTTTATGGGACACCCTGTATATAAAATTTTTAGTAGAAAAAATGCGCAGTTAAAAATATCCGAGCGTATTTCTCAAAAATAATCACTAGCAGATTAAATGAATTTGTTATCATTGTAGTGTGATGATATATCTAATGATAATACAAATTACACAAACAAGTCTTTTTTCAATTTCAATTTACTTTATTAACGGAATCTCCATTTCCAAATTACAATTATAATTACATATTAAAAATTTTATAAGAAAAGTGTGACGCTCTAAAAAGATTATAAAACATATGTATAAAAAAGTCTTGAAACATTTCGATCAGTACAGTTGTTTCAGTTAGTCGCATTACACTTCTTCAACAGTCTGACTTTGTTTGGATGAAACGTTATCGATTTTAATTTTTATTTGCGCGTCTGTATTTGGACGAAAAGTTCTTGGCCGGCGGCGAGTAAGTAAAACGTTGTTTACAAAAGGCAATCCTCGAAATTTTACGGCCCCTGGATATGTTTACGCCGGATCGGGAAAGCGCTCGCAAGAAAAAAAAATCCGACTTGATTTCTTTACGGTTTATTTACGGAGCGGAGCGCTGAAAGGCACTTTTCACGGCCCCCGACACCATCTCGCCGACTGACGTCATCGGGGTTGAACCAGTTTTTCGCGAGTTGTATTTTAAGAATTTTCAAAAAATAATAAAAAATGCGGATTTATCTTTACGCTTTTAATTCTTGAACCTGGAAAGTGAATGTATAAATGTTTTTTTTTTTTTCATGTGCTGTATTTTAAAGATTTTCGGAAAAATCACAAAATCACAGTTATATCTTTTGTATTTAACGCAGACGTCATCAGGGTTGAACCAGTTTCATTTTTTCCGTGTGTTGCATTTTAAGGATTTATGAAAAAAAAAATCACAGTTATATCTTTCAATGTCTGGCGGAGTATTTGCCCGAGAAGTATTTGTTTTAATGTGCCTTAGTCAAAATGTCACAGAGCTAAATGTGGAAATAATTTATTGATTATTTTCAAATCACTTTTATTTTATTAATTTCTTTCTTTCGCGTTTAATACTGACGTCTTTGGGGTTAAACCGATAAAGTTTCGCCTTGTATTTTGAGGATTTTATGAAAAAAAAAACGCTGATTTATCTGTAGCCGCTTAATTCTTGATCCGAAAAAGTGAATGCATGAATATTACATTGTAATAAAAATCGAATTGAAGTTATAGAAATTGGAGATATTTAAAGGATTAATTTCATTAATGCATTGTTTACCTATCCATCGTACTAAAAAAAACGGTCCCACATGTAAAAGAGAAAGTCCTGTTTTACCAGGACAATGTCTTGTCTCATAAGTTTAAAACAATGGATGGACTACATTATTCCAAATTGAGCCCCAGTTATACAAGGCGTACAGAAAATGAGTGAAAAGCTTTAGGTAGCGTGACTTTTTGACTAATTTTTAGATAAAAATATTAACGAGAATAAGTCACACGGTCCTTCCTTAAGCCTCACGGGCCACTTAAAAGAACTATACATTTGGCAACGCTGGATCAAACAAGTGTGCATTTATCCTGTTTATAACTGCTACATCATTCGCTGGAGGTGTTGCATACACCTTTTCTTTTACAAACGAGCGTGCGTCGTTGCCAGATCTAGTTTCATTAAAAGAATGCTTCTGATGAAGTTATAAAATTGTAAAAATATCCGATTTATTAATTATTTACATCAATGGAATTATACACGTGTCTAATTGATTGTTAATACTATTGATTTTTTTACAAAATATTTAAAAAACAATACTAATTTATAGTCACATATTTAAAATTTCGAAGACATCGTGAGCCTCAATGTGAGAAATTCTGTCATTAGCTCTAGTGTATTATACAAGGTGTACAGAAAATGAGTGAAAACTCATTAATTAATGAATTGAGTTTTCACTCATTTTCTGTACACCTTGTATAATACACTAGAGATAATGACAGAATTTTCCAATACATACTGAAACACCTCAGGTTGATAGCTATTTGGAGGATATTTTTTTTTAATTTTTATGTTTTTTTTTGCATTAAATATTTTCGATTCAAAAATTATTGCATTATACAATTGTTATTGTTATGCAACAGCAAATGTCTATTATTAGACTTTTTTAAAGTAGTTATGTAACATAAGTCATAATGTCACAGTAGCAAAAGAGAAAATAATTTATTAATTAATTATTTTCAAATTCTTTTAACTATATATTTTTTAAATTTTGTTAATTTCGTATATCTGTAAATAAAGATGTATACAGATTAATAAACAGTATTATGCAAACATTTGAAATGGAATATAAATCCCAATATTGGGCTTTGAAACCGAAAACCTGGTATATAAAATAATTCACAATTTTGTGAGTTCGTTTTTTTCGTGTCTCACTTTCTCTCGTAAAAATTCCATCCCGAATGTCTTTGTATAAAAATAACCCTTTCAATTTCCTTAAAAGGGTTATTTACAGCTGCCTAATTATCCTTCTTCTCCGACAAAGCAGACAAGTTGTAAAACCGAGAGAAAGCTAACCCTTTTATATTGGAAGTAAAGAAAAAAAGGAGGAAAAACTGCAACGGCAGCTTACAATAATGCAAGCGCCCCGTGTTTCCTTTTACCTTTTTAAAGTCTACGTGGTATTTATATAAAAAGTAAGTTTATACGCGTGCGGTAGCCAGTATTTCCCTCACTTTATTACCCCCGGGCCCAGCGCCTAGGCGACCATACGAGATGAGCCCTCAGGTAGGCCCTTCCCTCTCCAATAGATAACACCCTCTCTGTTCAATTCCACCCCTACGGTTAAACACGGCGCCGCTGCCATATAGATACAAATTTGTGGGGGCCGTGGGATCCCCCCAGATCAATTCCACCCCCGCGGGGCACACGCACACACACACACACTCCCCGCCCGGAGGAAATAAAAACACACAATATATTGCCGGTGCGGTGCGCAGAGGCTTGTTACTCCCCCGAAACGGAGCGAAATGTGTGTGTGTAAGGAGGAAAAAAAATGTATATAGAAGCGCGCTTTGCGGCCGGGGCCCTTAATTTATGTAAAGTGAAACGTTTCATGTCCGTAACTCAACACGTTTAATTGCAAATTACGTTTCCGCGCGTATAATTTCGCTATTACTGTGCGACTTTTTTAAATGCTAATGGACGATTATTTGCGCCCGGGAGGATTTACATTGCTGCTAATTAATATCATTCTTGTAATAGTTACATACTGCTATTAAATTAACTATTTTGTCTATAATTTAGTTCTTTAACGATCTAGTGTATTAATAACCCACATTATTAACCGCTTACTATTTAATACACGAAGCTATACTGTTTGTGAAACATTACATTTAATGCACACGTTATTATTTATCATCTAAGTCTAATTTTGTAATTAATATGTAAACTTCGATCATGAGTTGAAATAAAAATTTATACATTAAATTTAATATTTCTCATATGGATGCTATTCCATGCAAGTGTACAACAGTGATTTTTAAGGCGAAATTAAAGAATAACTGTAGCACAAAGATATTTAGAATCAAAATACGTCAATAAGAATAAGATACAGTGGCAAAAGATGCTGATTTTTATATATTAAATAAAAATGATTTGAAAATAATAAATTATTTCCACATTTAGCTCTGTGACTATTGACTTACCTACGTAAGTACGTTAAACAAATGCACATTAAAACAACTACTTCCCGGGCAAATACCCACGCCGGACATTGAATTACATAATGTACACATCAATAAAATATTGTATAATGCAACACATTTTGATCCGAGAAAATTTTTTAATGTAAAAACAACAATTTTTTAACTACAATAAAGAAATTCCCTGACTTTTTCATGTTTTCCCGGTTAGTTTCAACCCTGTATTATTGCATTTAAGCAACACACAATTGCCTTAAAGGAACATTAAAATTACCTAATGCAGTATAAACTTAATTATTTAGCCTGCTGTTTTTGTAATAACAATATTTTTCAACAATTAAGTTTACAAGAACATCAATAATTATAATGTAGTAATATTTTATTCCTTTCTTCACTTTTTTTATTTTTATCACTATATGTACATTTCAAGCACAACGTGCTCTTTATCAATAGTTTTTTTGTGTAAAATTGACTCATAAATAAATATGTAAACAAAATTTAATATACAAATGTGATGTGTTATTTAAAAAAAAATCAGATAAAGGTAATTTATTGAATTAAATCAATTAATTTTAATAAATTGTTATTTAACGGAGTTAAGTGAAAATTTAAAAGTTTACTAGAATTTTTATACATTTCAATTGCTTCTAACATATTTAGTTTTGGATATCAATAATTGATTAATTATATAAAATAAAATTTAATTAGAATAGAATTTAATTTTGGGATTAAAATAAAAACACGGAATAACTTTGTTTAACACCTAACGATTAAATAGTTATTAAGTGTATTCTTTATCCTTATATTGAAAATGTACCACGAAGTAAACGCCTCAAAGATACAAGAATTTAATTACTTGTTAAAAATCTATTGACTATAGGTCTTTCTGCTCTTTTTAAATATTTTATTCATATTCGTTTTTTAGGAGAGGTAATGAGTATAATAATTTAAAATCGTACATTGCTTTTTATAACGCATTATTTTGTTTATATTGTTATAATATTTGCAATGAAGATCGTGGAGAAGCGTAATGTCTGACATCTAGAATAATAATGATGAAATAAATACAGGTATAATTTAAAGTAACAGAATTGGTATTTACTTTCATCATAATCACTTATTGATTAGTGCCAAACTTGGATTGCAGAAAAATATTTATTCAGAAAATATTCGCTATTTCCAATGCTATCTGTCCATTACGATAATTATAAGTTAATAACGTGACATTTGTTTTATTAACTTATAATAATCGTAATGCAAAGATGACATTGGAAATAGCAAATATTTTCTGAATATTTTTTTTTTCTGCAATCCAAGTTTGGCACTAATCAATAAGTGATTATGATAGTGTAACATTTTCATGACATTTGTTTATGATACATTTTGCAATGAAAAGTACACGAATCTGAAAGACACATTACAATATTATCATTAGTGTTGGGCAAAATCGAGTAATATTAGTAATCGAGTATTTCGAAATGAGCATTTTTAAATAAATAAAGTCAATAAGAAACAACAAATTGATATTTTTCAATAAATAGGGAACAGTTACTAATTGTTATATTTATTCTGTTAACCCAACAACTCGTAAAACCACTTGGGATAATAATTGATTAATTTATTTGTTAATTTGTATTTTTAGTTATTGTTCATTTATATGTTCTATTACAATAATAATAATTTATTTCTTTACGGAAAATTATTATTATTGTAATAGAACATGTTACATTAATAAAATTGTCAAATACTTATTTTTGCAGTAACAAAAAAGATAGAAAAGGTCGACTTTGCCCATCTCTAATTATCATCTTCTATTTTATTATTCATCGTTTCGATTTTGACATACATACACATATCCATCCCTATGCTTTTGAGAAAACCCGAGTCTTCGTTTTTAAAACTAGAAATCGCATATTATTATTATTTCAATTTTCTCATCATTATGAACGCGAAATTAATTAATCCTCGTGTGGTCCACTCGCTCATTCATTAAAAATAAATATTTATTTAAATTAACTTTAACTCCATCGCGATTAAAAATGTGGGCATCCTTAACAGCGATGATCACTTAAGATTGCCGCCCCAAAATAACATTAAATCCCTCTTCGGATCGCGAGCGATTTTCGCAATAACCATTCCCGCTATCCCATCTCAGATATAACTACTTACAGCCGGCGGGAAAAAAAGAGTCAAACTCGCCGGCGTAGTTATTTCCACTTAATGAATTTTATTTAAAAAAAAATCGTGACGTTATTATAGCGATTGGCTTGTTTGATTTTTATCAACAAACCATTTTAGCATACGAACCGGGTTTTTCTTGTGGATGTTACATGCTCGCAATTGTGTTTAGTCGCACACTCCTCGGGCTGTTTCCTGTTTTTGATTCAATTAATTCAATTAAATTTCTGAAAGGGTCTTTGTCCGAGAAGTAGTTGATTCAATAGATATTAATTTACAAGTCTGGTTCATTTAGAACTAATTATCACTTTCCACAAGAAAAACTCGCATTCCTAGTTATGGATCATCTCAAAAGTGCACAATTCGTACCGAATACACGCATCGCTTGCACGCTATTTGGTTAAAGTGGATTAAAATCAGCGAAAGCATTGATAAAAAAAAAACAATTGAAAGCCTTCACGCTCGCACGCAGGATATGTTCGGATTCTTGAGATAAGAAACAGTTGATTTCCGTCCATCGATGTACACAGATTTACGTAATTCGTTTTGCGTCTTCAGCAAATCAGTTTTTTTTTAATTTTAATTACCAGTGGAATGACGGAAAATTTAAAAGGCGATTCGTTTGTGTTTGTGAAAATTGATTTATTTAAAGACCTAACGGATTTTACACGATGGCGGATTTTTACTATACACAACAAACGTAATGGCAAGTAATTATTTCCATTTTTTATCAATTTAATCAGGTTAAGTCTGTGTTAATTAGATTATTTTTATATTTTTGTAGTATTGTATTTTTATATATTATATTTATATATTATATTTAGCATGTTTAAATTCAGTTTGATTTAATGAAGAAAAAATGAACTGAAAAAACACGGTTATACTATGTATTTGAATTATGCTCAGCGTATATTTTTATTTTTTACGTGTTCTTTCTAGCAATTGAAATTGTTCTTTAATAGTGTGGGTATTAATAAGAATCCGTTGTCTTTTAAAAAGGTATTTATAATGACATTTTCAACAATAAAAACAAACCAACAAATGGTGAATATTTATAATTATAAATAGAAAAGATTATTCATTCACTTGGTCACAGTTATTTAAATAAATTAAATAAAAATTATTTCCACATCTACTGGAATGTACTGACGAGGCATAGATCCCGAAACACGTGTCTGCAGATGGCTTTATATTAACTAGCGTCCTTTTTTGTTTTTTACATTGAATTTTTCTCGAATCAAAAATTGTTACATGATGCAATATTTTATTGATGTGCAACAGCAGATGTACATTACGTAATTCAATGTCTAGCGGGGTATTTCCCTGAAAAGTAGTTGTTTTAATGTGTATTTGTTTAAAGTACTTATGTAACGTAAGTTAAATTGTCACAGAGCTAAATGAGGAAATAAATTATTAATTATTTTCAAATCATTTTTATTTATTTTAAAATTATTTAATACTGGAAATTTAAAAATCGCTTAAAACAATTAATAACAATTTTATAATAAAGTAGCAAAGAATAAAAAAAGGTAAATTCAATAAAAAATAATTAATTAATAAATAATTTATTTTCCCTTTAGCTACTGTGACATTATGACTTATTTATTTATCTACGGAAGTCCATTTACAATAATATAATAGATTCGACTTATGGCTAGTTAATCTAAAACTAAACTAAAAGTAAATTAATTACTTATGTTACATAAGTACTTTAACAAATGTCTAATAATAGACGTTTGCTGTTGCATAACAATAAAATATTTTATAATGCAATAATTTTTGAATTGAAAATATTTAATGTAAAAAAAAACAAAATAAAATAAAAGTTACGTAATATAATGCAGACACGTGTTTCGGGATTTCATCTCTCGTCACTACAGTTTTCTAATAAAATTTTCTACAACAACAAAAAAATAAACAAATGGTGAATATTTATAATTGTGTCCCGATCCACTTTTACGAGTGGACCGTGTATCTTATTAAAACCAGCAAAACAGTCCCCCCCATCCCCGTGCCGCTCATAAATTATAAAAACGCTAAGACGTCCCGAAATTGCTCCGCAGGCCACGGCCGCAGGGCCCCGTTTATATAAATTGCACGAGTCTTCTTCTTCTTATTCTTCCTCCTCCCTCATCCCCATCGCAGCCGGGAAAACCGGAATTAGAATTGGTCCGGGGGAACAATCGCCTCACGGACGCAGTTTATCCCCGACGATTGCAGTTCCTTCGGTAAACATTGGCCGTTCACCTGTTTCTCAACCCCCCGTTGCTTATTCCCCTTTTATTTATCGTCTTATTTCGCCCCCTCTGCGGTATTACCGGGGAGGTTATTTTGTGTTTCGGATGTATCCGGATGCTCCCGCAGGCTTATATTACGTCGATTTGTCTATTACCGGCAGAATGGATAGAGTTACCCTATTTCTTTTAAGAACGAAATTTGTGTGAAATAAAATTACAAAAAAAATTATTAGTAAACTAAATACAAGGTATACAGAAAATGAGTGAAAACCTTCAGGTAACTCAATTCATTAATTAATTTTTAATAGAAAATCCAAATAAAAAAAATGTTGTATGGTTCTTCATTGAGGCTCACGAGGTCTTCGGAATTTTAAATATGTGACTATAAATTAGTATTGTTTTTTAAAATATTTTGTAAAAAATCAATAGCATTAACAATCAATTAGACACGTGTATAATTCCATTGATGTAAATGATTAATAAATCGGATATTTTTTACAATTTTATAACTTCATCAGAAGCATTCTTTTAATGAAAATAGATCTGGCAACGACGCAAGCTCGTTTGTAAAAGAAAAGGTGTATGCAACACCTCCAGCGGATGATGTAGCAGTTATAAATAGGATAAATGCACACTTGTTTGATCCAGCGTTGCCAAATCTATAGTTTAAGTGGCTTAAGAAAGGACCGTGTGACTTATTTTCGTTAATATTTTTATCTAAAAATTAGTCAAAGTCACGCTATCTAATGCTTTTCACTCATTTTCTGTACACCTTGTATATAAAAAAAAACAGTATAATTCCACATTTTACATACGAGGTAATTCGGAAGGAAATGGAAATATTTTAAAGATATATCCAGAAAGAAAATATAAGCAAAAAAATTGCGTACTCTTAGGTGGTTTCTCCCAAAGGGTGAAATTGATCTCCTAAATACCAGATCACCTTCTCCTGTTTTTTGTTTCAAATTATACAAATGGAACACTCATAGAATTTACTTTAAGATGTAATTATATATTAGTCAAAAGATGGTGCTTGCGTCGTCTTTAATTTATTATGTAATTAGAATATTGATATAAAGAAAACGATCCGACATCTTTTTTCTCGAATCCTTATAACATGATTCTAAGAAAAAAATATATAAAAAAAACTCTTTATAGTAATTATCCGATTTCACAAGTCAACAATTTTCCACAGGAAATAATTTAGTGGGTTTAAGTCTGGGAATCGTGGCCCACCTTGATCAATCCAGCGATATTTGTATATTGCTGTTAAAAAATGACAAGGAATCAAACTATAAGATTGTGACGTCATACGAAATAATTTAGTGGGAATCGTGGCCTACCTTGATCAATCCAGCGATATTTGTATATTGCTGTTAAAAAATGACAAGGAATCAAACTATAAGGTGGTGACGTCATACGAAATAATTTAGTGGGTTTAAGTCTGGGAATCGTGGCCTACCTTGATCAATCCAGCGATATTTGTATATTGCTGTTAAAAAATGACAAGGAATCAAACTATAAGGTGGTGATGGTATGAATCACTTTAAAATTTTTGTCATCAATGGTAAATCCTTAAAAAATCAGATAGCGTTTCTTCCTAAAAGTTGCGATGTTTTCAAAATCATGGAATTACGTGTGACTATCTAATTGTGCCGGTATTTCTACTAGCAAGACTAACTGGCAGGGTATAAATAATTCAGGATGATTTAATTGAAATTAAAACACTTGGTTTGTTTCACTTATTTATCAATAAGTTTTGCTAGTAGAAATACCGGCCCAATTAATCACGAACAATTCCATGATGTTAAAATCAATATTTATATACCTCATGCAAATTTTATTCACCCCGTATCTTCAAAATAAAGCGATTTTTTTAAATCATCATAGAACAAAATATTTATGAATAACCTTTTCAATTTGTGCCGCATGTTTAATAAAAAGAGATAGCTATATAATTAATGGCAATACTTATTCGTGTTAAATTAATGTTTTAGTCAATGTACATTATTGTGTTATACATCGAAGTAATTTTAAAATATACCGAAATTTCGTCAAATAAATTAAAACTCATTTTAATAATAGGTTTTTCTATAAACCGAATATGAAAAAAGTGAAAATAGATCATATTTATGTTTTTTTTTTTAAACTATATTTTTAATAGCAGAAACGTGTGGAGTGAAAATTTCAAGAATTTCCCTGAATTCTACATTAAAATAACTTGACATTCATTACCCTTCAATTTCATGATATCTTTATATAGTCTACCAATGAATAACCTTTTCAATTTGTGCGGCATGTTTACCTAACACCCTGTATATTTCAGTATGTTTCCACGTGGATTGAAATTTCTACAAATTTTGATCCTCACAAATGAAGATTTAAACATAGTTTCAAAAATATATATTAAGTACAATAAAATTTGTAGGAAAGAGGACACTAATTTTATTTAAATAATAAAAAAAATAATTGTACACATTTCATCAGCAAGACTCAGACAATGACGTTAGTAATTATAAATAGAAAAGAGTTAAAAGAGAGGTTAGTAATCATGATGCTTGTATTATGAACGAGACACTCGGGGCTATTCCCTATGGGAAATGTTACGTTATTAATTAAATTCACATTCTATGAATACATATCTATTACAAAAGTTGCTTAGACTGTGATGATAAAAATAATGTACAAGTTAAATTTAAGATATTCCTTGCAGAATAGCCCTGATTTACTAGACAAGGACAGGTGGAAAAGCGGCCGATAGCCGATTCTAGCCAATAGAATTTTGATTTTGTATTATTATTTTTTTTGTTCGTGTGACATAAGCAATTATTGTATCTTGGAAGGAATAAAGTTGTTAATATATATAATAATTGTAATTGAAAATTAACGACAAAGTAATTAAAAAATAAATTTGAATTTATAATTCTCTTGAAATCCGAAACTAGTCGAGAATTTAAAGTTATTCAATTTAATCTGGTTTATTTATTTTATTGGTAGATTTTTCAATTTTAATATAAAGAAAACACTTATTTTTTATACAATTTTTATATATAATAAATAGATATAATGAATAGATCATTTTTAATGATCTATTCATATTTATTATATATAAAAATTGTATAAAAAATAAGTGTTTTCATTCTTGCACAAATAAGCCATTAACTCATTAACTATTAATTCAAATTGAAAATCCTCCAAAATCCAAGAATGTAATTAGATCATGAATAATTATATTCTTGGATTTTGGAGGATTTTCAATTTTAATATAAAGAAAACACTCATTTTTTATACAATTTTTATATATAATAAATAGATATAATGAATAGATCATTTTTAATGATCTATTCATATTTATTATATATAAAAATTGTATAAAAAATAAGTGTTTTCTTTATATTAAAATTGAAAATCCTCCAAAATCCAAGAAAATAATTATTCATGATCTAATTATATTCTTGGATTTTGGATGTATTTCAGTTTGAATTAATAGTTAATGAGTTAATTTCTTATTTGTGCAAGAATGAGTCAAATGCTTTCTGGTTATTTTTATTTTTTAATCATTTACACGTATCGTTTATCATTATCAAACCGAGTAAATCGAAAGCCCTTTTTGACCGGACTCATAAATCACCCCGTTTTTTTTTTTTCATTCGGGTATCCCATCGCAGCGTTTTACGAAATTTTCCTCTCTTACTGAGAGCCTTCAGGCAAGATCGACCGCTTTTACAGTTACACACACGTACACTTTATGGCCACGATAAATCCTCCTAATCAATACGAAAAGAACGGAAATTTCGGCAGGAGATACAGCCGGAGCGTTGAACCTTTACGCGACTAAACCATTTTCGATATCATTGCTGCTATCCACCGGGCTAGACACTTTTTTATTTATTTATCTACGCGAAGATATCAGTACACCCAAAAAAAAACTGCTGGTAATAAATGTAGGGATTGCGTATATGCAAATTATTTATATATTTGTCTGAAAAGAGAAATTTATTTAAATTAATAAATCATTAAATGTTTGCGTTATTGTAAATCAGAGTTACAGTAGCTAAAGAAATAATAAAAAAATAATCAAATCTGGATTTAATCAATTTATTTTAAATATATGAAAACACTTTGTTTTACAATTTTAAATCATTGATAATGATCACAACATGGTGATCGAAATGTATATTCGTTATTAAATAAAATAAGTGAAGCACAGGCAGAAAGACCTCTGGTCGATAGCCATTTAACAATTAATTAATTTTTGTGTGATATACATAACCAATGTTTGTTACGTTATTGTAAACTTAATTGCTAATAAAGATTGTTATATATATGTATATAAGTGAAGAAAAGTGTACAGTGTTTTCATATATATTTCAAATTTTCATGAAACTCATATTTAATTAGGTGTTATTTTAAATAACTATAACCAAATGATTATGAATCATTAAGGATGCGGTTTAATAAAAAAAGATGGCTATATAATTAATGGCAATACTAATTCGTGTTAAATTAATGTTTTAGTCAATGTACATTATTGTGTTATGCATCGAAGTAATTTTAAAATATACTGGAATTTCGTCAGATAAATTAAAACTCATTTTAATAATAGGTTTTTCTATAAACCGAATGTGAAAAAAGTGAAAATAGATCATATTTATGTAATTTTTAAACCATATTTTTGATAGCAGAAACGTGAGGAGTGAAAATTTCAAGAACTTCCCTGAATTCTACATTAAAATAACTTGACATTCATTACCCTTCAATTTCATGATATCTTACAATTTTCTATTCTAACAAGAACTTGTGTATGGCGTAATATGCAGTAATCGGGCATTATTTTAAAAAATATTATTGACATTTATCTTGACAAATAAAAAATGTAAGTATATGATTACATTTGTTTTAAATTACTTATGTAACATAAGTCAGAATGTCAGAGTCTAAAGAGGAAATAATTTATAAATTATTTCAATTTTTTTTAACTAACTAACCATCTTTATTCAAAAGTGTATATGTATGTACAATAATATACAAAAAATAGAATTATATTCTGTAGATGATGAATCGGCTATCGACCGGAGGTCTTTCAGCCCATTTTTTTTTATTTAACATAATTATATTATTAAATCCTGGAGGATTTTAATTTATTATTTCCATTTTACTTTCTTTCTACTAAATCGTAATCTTATTATACTCATGATTAATTTGCCAATATTCCTCCAAAATACAAATGTTTTACTTCAACTATTGTTCATCTCATTTTATGAAATAATACGAACTATAGGGGACAGACTTCTGGTCGATGGCCAATTCCAAATCAAGATATAATGTTTTATGTATAATAACAATGTAATGTTCTGTAAATATTTCTATTGCCTGTCTGGAATAAACACATATTATTATTATTATTGTGAATTATAATAATGGTAAAAACGTTTCCACTCGACACCCAATACTGGTAAAAGAGGATAAGATTAAGAAAGAAAGAAAAAACGTTTCCATTTCAGTTTTAATTAAATTAAATGAAAATAATTTGTAAATAATTAACGAATTAATTATTCCCTTTCAATTGTTCTGCATTTTTTAAATCTATGAAGTGAATACTAAAAATAAAACAAATATCTATTGAAACTACTACTACTAATCTAGTGTAAATTCCCATGCCATTGCATCTAATAATAATAATAATAATAATAAATGTCTTTATTTACTTTTTAGATATTTACATAAAAATTATGGCGCAAGTTCAGTTAATTTTGCAACTCACTGCTCTTCCACTTAACCTACAAGTAAATGAAAATAAAAAAAAGATTTTAGAAAAGAGTGAAAATACTTATAATTAATTAAATATTAAATTAAATCTACAATTATATAATTTAATCGCTCAAAAAAAACTATCTAATCTTATCAGTAGATTAGATGCAACGGCAACGTTTTTTAATGAAGAATTTCTTCAATACAAAAATCTAGTTATGTATAATAAGGTCATCTGTAGACTCGTGTTTAGGGATTTATTTCTCATCATTACAACTTAACCGCAAATTAAATTGATCAATACAATCTTATCGATCACATATAAAGTATAGATTCCATTTAAATAAAAAAAAGAAATAAATAATTTTTAATACTGTTTCGCCTTATATATAAAATTTGTTCTATGGTAAAAAGCGATCATACTGTAGACTATCAAGCATTCCTCTGATTACATTGCGTTAACAGAATATTCATTTCGTTTTAAATTGCTGTAATATAAAGCTAAACAAAATCAACATTTAATTATAAATATTATAAATATTAAAACTATTAGTTTAATTTGAACTAATAGTTTTAATATTTAAACATTGGTAGTTCATATTGAATTAAATAAATATGAATAGATTTATCACGGTAAGCCCTAAATTCTTGTTATCCTCGCTTGGGGAAAAACGACGATAACAGATTATTAAAAATCAACGAATAAAACACAGATTAGATTGAATAACTTTAAATTCTTGACTAGTTTCTGCTTATATTCTGAATAAATTCCTTACTTAGCCCGTGGTGAAACATTTTTAATTAATAATAATATAAAATTGAAACATTTTGTTTTTTATGTTTCACAGAAACATAAAAAAATCAAGTGTTTTAATTTTATATCATTATTATTTCTGGTTATTAACCCGAAATAATATTTATTTATTTTATAAAACATTCAATTGTTTATAACTTTTAAAATATTAGAAATAGACATGATAAAATCCAAAATGATTCATTCAACTAATTCATGAAACTTATTATAGATATCTTGAAGAAATGAATATTTTATATAATTATTTTTTTGTTGTATCATCTATAGTATTTGTTTTTATTTTAATTACGTCTTATCTTATTTAAATAATTGTTTTGTTTAAATGGTACAATATTTTCATAATTTGCAATTCTCAAGCGCTTTTCAGTGTTCAGCCTCGCATGTCTGGAAAACGCTGCCATCCGTTTCCGACCATTGTTGCGTCCGTGGTTTGTTAAAGGTGTGAAATATGGCCACTTTCCCCCTGCATTTCCCGAGTTTTCATCTTGGCAACACGTTGCGGCGAAAGAGGCCCTAATAACGCCATCGATTCGGAGGGAATTAGCCAAGGCAGTGCGCGTGTGCGACATTAATTCCGTATGCGAGACGGCGTTCGTCTGTCTTTTCAGACAAATGGAAGTCCTGACCTAGTCAACCCGGGGGCCATAAAGCAAACGAAACGTCGGAAAATGGCATGGGTGGCACAGGAGAGAGGACATCTCGTTATCATACGCACACACGCGCGGGGTGAAATGGAATTTCCCTTATCCGTCAGAGCGAATCGGCTGTGTAGACGCAGTAACGAGGGCATTCCATTCCGTCGAGACGGTTTTTTTTTTTGTTGCTGGTCGTGTCAACGCACGGTGTTACCTTCCTCCCCCATTTTTCCCTTTCTAAATCCAATCTGGTGTCATTTGCATAAAAGTCGAGAGGTGCCGTTGCAGAAGGCTTCTACAGATGGATAACAAGATGTGATGCATGATATGAGAATCTAAATAAACTCCATTAATTGTTGTTTCTATACGAAATATACGAAATATTTTTTAATCTCTATTTTGCTTACATACAAATTTAGAACAAAAACTTTTCACAGACAGAGAACACGTTTTTAATCTCAATTGAAAGATGATGAAAACAATTCTGATCACTGTTAGTGTGTATGAAATTTATGTCAAGTTTGCTTTATGTGTTCTGTGAAGTGTATTTGATAAAATGAAATTTATTTAATCACTAAATCCTCTCTGATTTATTTATATATCAACGATATCCCTTTATATTAAAAATATCAATTTAATTTCATGATTTTCTTACTTATCACTTGGTGAAGCATTTTGGACTATTACTGATTATTACCTTCACCAGTAATAATAAAAATAATTGATATTATAATACAACATATGTCTTAATAATATATTTTCAAATGTTTATTATATACAGGGTATTTCAAATTTGAGTCTGTTTTATGTGAAAATTTAAAGCTATTTTAGTAAGCAAGATCTCCAGCTTATTAAAATAGGTTTAAATTTTCATATAAAAATATGGAAAAACCAAAAGGGAATGAGACACACGAGACTCTTCCTCTATGGTCCAGTAATCCTCAGCTAATTTGCATCGGATTAGTTCCTTTCCGGTTTTATGACGTGTTCCGAAACATTTTAATTAATTCAGTGGTCCAGTATATGATGGCATAAGTATTCAGGACTGAACAGAATGAAACTACGAAAAAAATGATACTGTGATTTGATTAAACGCAAACATCTGAACCATCACGAACTTTCGTATTTCTTGTGGACGCTATATAAGCTTTTTATCTAGTAATTAGTCCTGACATGTTTGTAGTTTCGTTCTGCTCAATCCTGAACACTTATGCCATCATATACTGGACCTTTGAATTAATTAAAATGTTTCGGAATACGTCATAAAATCGGAAAGGAACTAATCCGACGCAAATTAGCTGAGGAGCATATAAAAGATATGGAAAAACCAAAGGGGAATAAGACACAAAATTATATTAAATAAAATTTAATATATTTAAATAACTGTGACCAAGTGAATGAATACTCTTTTCTATTTATAAGACACAAAAGACTAAAACCTTCTGGTTTTGCCATATTTTTATATACTCTTCAGCTAGTTTGCATCGGATTAGTTTTTTTCCGGTTTTATGAGATATTCCGAAAAAAGTAATTAACAAGGCTGAATGTCCAAAAATACCTAGGAAATACGAAAACTCCATTACAAATGAATATATAAATGTACACTTGATAATACAATGACTGAATGCAATAAAAAAAACTAACGGATAGATGTAAATGCAACCGATTAATGACGGTTTTGAATCGGGTCTGTGACTGATGTGGGTGAGAAGACCTTAATTGACATTTTCTATCAATTAAGGTTCTTTTAACTAGTAATTAGTACATCTAGCAAAACACAACATTTTTTGTTTCAATTATTGCGGAATAGAAATTTCAAAAAAAAAAAAAATTGTCATCCAATTAAATAAAGAAAATTGAAAATAAATAATAAATTATTTCCTCTTCAGCTACTATGATATTTTGACTTATTGTAAAAAAGTACTTTAACAAATGTCCAATAATGGTCATAAGTTAAAATGTCACATTAGCTAAAGAGGAAATAATAATTCAAATTCTTTTTTATTTATATATACAGAGAGCTTTTTTATCAGTATACATTTCCCCTATGTATACCTGCAAAATACGCGAGTCAAATGCATTAGTATATGTGTGTTCAGTTGCCTATAACACGCAACTGAACACACATATGCCATAATAGTCAACTAAACATACACAGATTAATCGGTTCAATGCGTTTGACTCGCGTTTTTTGCAGGTATACATTTCCCCTAATGTATACTGATAAAAAAACCTCTCTGTATATATATATATATAATCCAAAATCCCCATCTACCATAATGGTGGTGTAGGGTTTTTTTTATTTAATTTATTTAAATAACTGTGACTAAGTGAATAAAGTGTATGTAAATCCTTTTTTCTATTATTATCATCCATATAAATGATTGATAAAATTCTAATTTCAGTTGTGACTTCTAGTAGAATCCGTTTTGTTTTTTTAATTTCTATCCTGCATAAATTTACTAGATGCCATAATTGAAATTAGAATCTTATCAATTATTTATATGGATGTTCAGAAATAATATAATTCGGAAAGAAAGAAAAATCTGTATTTAAATAAGAATTTTATCAAACCACATAAACACCCATTTGAGGTGGCATTAGCCCGTACAGGTCTAGCAAGATTTCAGAAAAAAAAAGAGAAGAAAACGGATTTAAAACGAGCGTTTAGAGCCGCATCCATGTCGGAATTCCAGTTTCCCGCCTCCTTTCCTTCCTCCATACCTCCACGAAGGTCATCAGCATCGCCATTACACCTTTAAAAAGAAATTCCTCGCGAGAAGAGACTCCGCTACGACTTAATATTCCAGACGTACGCCACGGATGTATATTTGCATAAATGTGTATGTGTGTGTGTGGGAATATATACAGGGTTACATTACGATAGCGGATAACAGACAGATTGATGTCCCACGTCGGATTTCACGACACCACGAAAAGATAACCATCCATGTTTTTCGCCATGTTCTTACACGGCGTTGAATTACACACAGTAAACGGATTATTTTATTACGGATGGGGCAGTAAAACTATAATAAAGTGCGCCGTTAACAACAGTTTAAATCACGCGAATTTGTCGCGCGTGATTATTCAGGGGCGCATCGATCCGCGAGTCGCGCGTCGCCCAAGATGGCGGCGAGCTTTCTGTTCCTCCTGGAAACCGTTTGTTGGGTGTTTTCCTTTGATGTGCGTTAATCGGTCACTCCGCGGAGGTGTTTACGGTTGGTCTTTAACTTTTATGGATCCATAAAATAATTTATTGCCGGCCGTATATTATTCGGCCGACGAAGACGAAATGAATTACAATTGCAAGATTTCCACCTGGTGTTGTTGTTGTTAATTAAACCCACACTTTTCACTTAATTTGCATTGAAATATACTTATATATATTTATACAAAAATTTTTATTTAAAGGATGTGTATAATAGAACAATTATATATAGTTTACAATTAAACTATATTTACATCTTTTCTCCTAACATGGCTAACGAATTTGGTCTCTTCGTTTTATTCTTTTATTCTTGTATTTATAATGAAAATACAATAATACATATTTTTTCTTTATAATTTTTGCTCATTGTCTTGTCAATTTTTATCTTTTTGTCACTTTTATTTTTGCTGTTTATTATACTTTTTTTAAAATATTCATTTAATGATGTTTTTCCATAGAATTCTTCAATTGAGAGTTCAAAATTGAAAATATATCAATTAATTGTAGATGCATTCTTTTTCATCGGATTCATCAATAAAGTTTTAACGACTTTTTCAATAGAAAGTTTAACATTTACCATTTCAACATTATCAATTAATTGTAGATGTATTTTTTTTTCATCGGATTCATCAATAAAGTTTTAACGAATTCTTCAATAGAGAGTTCAACATTTACCATTGCAACATTATCAATTAATTGTAGATGCTTTTTTTTCATCGCATTCTTCAATACAGGTTTGAACATTTGCCATTGAAAAACGATCAATTAATTAATCGCCCATCGAATCGTTCTGACTATATTCTTTATTATTTTTAGATAAATATATCAAGAAAAGAATATTATACTATCAATAAATCAATAAAATCCATACTTCTCACTTCTGGTTGCAGTTTAGTAGAAAGAGATAGCAATACATTGGAATAAAAATAATTTATTATAAGAGAGCCAAACTCTGTAATTCAATAATATTGTTACGTTTAGGACTGATGGTCGAGGGTGAAAATGATTCGTTGGTAGAGGAACAAAAAAGTATCTTGCAACAGTTTAATAAAAATAAAAAAAGGATATTAACTGTTTTGCTATATTAAATGAAATAAGAAACAATTGGCAGAGGAGGAAGGAAGAATCCTACGAAATTTTATAAGCAGAAAACATATCAGCAATATATATATTAAAAAAAGAGAAAAGAGTGCGTTTAATTAATTTATTAACAACCATCTACGCGGCGAAGAAGAAAAAATCTTGTTTAAAATCAGTTTAATTGGGTCTTCAATGAAATCAAAGATAAATTGAAAACATCGCTGCAATATATTAATTGTATCAATAAGTTCTACTAAAAACACTTTCATTTATTTTAATCTAAGAAATAAATAATTAAAAATATCACAAAATTAGACAGAAATAATAAAAAAATATAAGAAATAAGGACAGAATTTAACTATGGTCAATAGCCCAGACAGTCCTATATGTGTTGTAATTATATACATAGAAAATCTATATTTCTGAGAGTTACATTAAATTACATCACAAAATCTACATTGTTAGAATCATTTACAACAAGTTAAACCTCATAAAATGGCTATCGGCCATCGGTCTTTCTGCCTGTCTCTGTCCAGTTCTTTTCATTTTATTTAATCGTCATGATTGCTAACGTCACTGTCTAATTTAGTGGAGATGAATTGTCAATGAATCAATTTAAGATTGATGTTATGATTACAAGAGATACATAGGTATTTTATAAAAGCAGCTATGTGAGGATTGTTGGTGAATTTTAAGGAAAGGATTCCAAGTCTGTGTTTAATAGTGGGAATTTTGCATATTTTTTAGAGGAACGTATTGGAAGAATTGTGGATATCCTCTCCACAATTCTTCCAATACTTCCAATATAATTATTTATATTATTTTATTTTATCTGTACAGACCGAATAAAAATATGTGTATTTTTTTACCATTTATTTATTGTTGTTGGTATTTCTGAACCGATTTCAATAAAATTTTAAGAGTATGTAGGTAATCATAAAAGGCACCTAAATAATGAATAAAAAGTATATCAAGCAATTTAAAAATAATATATCATCATGCCGTAACTTTTTTTTGGGACACCCTGTATAATCAAAAATATTTTCCTGATGTACGTCCTAGGATCAAAGTAAAGTTTCCAAAATTTCAAAGTCCTAACTTAATTAGTAATTGAGCTATCGAAGACGGGAGCTGTGATGCAGAACCTTGTATAAAAGAAATTAAAAAAATATTTAGAAAAAAGGATTCATTCACTTTTATTTATTCACAGTTATTTAAATAAAAGGAATTTGAAAATAATTATTTAATAAATTATTTCCTCTTTAGCTTTACGTAACTTTCATTCTTTCGCATTAAATATTTTCGATTCAAAAATTGTTTCATTATATAATATATTATTGTTATGCAACAGCAAATGTCAATTATTGAACACGTGGTTAAAGTACTTACGTAACATAAGTCAAAATGACACGGTAGCCAAAGAGGAAATAATTTTTTAATTAATTATTTCCAAATTCTTTTTATTTAATTTAAAAAAAATATTTATGTAAAAGTATTGATATATTAAATAAAAATGATTTGAAAATAATTAATAAATTAATTAAATTATTTCTATTTATAAAACTATTGAACAAAAAAGTGTGAAATATATCCTAGATACTTGTTCTGCTACTTTCTTGATGGAACCAAATTAAAAATTAAAGTTTTAGTTCCTCAATTCAATTATCATACATAAAATTACAGAAACATAAAATACAATAAATTATCATAATATTTATTATCCCTTACAGTATATATGCCCGATATTCTGTAAGGGAAATGTTAAGCTCAACATTTATGTTATTTTTATCACAGTCTAAGTGGCTTTAGTAATAAATACATATAATGTATTAAAACACGTTTCAGGCAACTGAATATAGAAAAATGGAACAAAAGAAATATTTAAATATACCTAATATAAAATATTACCTTCTGTAATAATATTTTCTTTGACATTATTCTGATTTCTTATTGTTCTAACTTGTAGCATTGATGCTTTATTTGTGAAATAATTTTGAAAACTTAAAATTTTATTTTGCTTTATAAGCTGTAGTTTGATTTTTTTAACAGTCATCGTAATAATCTTGAAGAACAGATCAAGAGGAGCAGAGATTTATTTATCTATACATTATATATATTTTTTAAAATATTTAGTTATTGATACATATGTATTTTGTTGTTTATTGTTTATTAACGGTAAGTCCATTTAAATAAAGTATAACGTAATGACATAACTATACGGAATAGCTCCGAATATTCTATTATCGGTGGCAAACCGATCGAGATCGTGGACACCTTTGTGTACCTTGGCTTGGCCGTGCAACGCAACTGGTCATCGGAGAAGAACATCAAGCAACGCAATGCCAAAGTCATGTTTGCCTTCAATTCCCTTAACTGCTGCCTTTTTTAATATTAAATTACAATAATTTTTATTTATTTACAGAATTATTAATGGAAGAATACAAAGGATCCAAGGATATATTTTTATGTGAGTATATTTAACTTTAATATTTTGTTAAAAAAATTATTTTACTTCAAAGATAATCTAACACTTAATTAAATGTTAGTTTCGTGAAGATTTTATAGATATATGAAAATATTTTGTACATTTTTCTTCACTTATTGTATTTATTAACATTTCGATCACCGCAAATAAAACATTGATAATGATCACATGGTGATCGAAATGTTAATAAATAAAATAAGTGAAGAAAAGTGTACATCGTGTTTTTCATATATTTTCATTTAAAGATAATCTACTTTTTAATTGAAACATTCTATATTTGGCAATATCGTAGTTCTTCTAACCTAAATCGCCTTTTTTGTGTAATCTATCTTTTAATTAAATCATTCTATATTGGGAAATCTTGTAGTTCATCAAACATAGATTGTATTTTTTTATATAATCTACTACAAAAGTAGATTACATTAAAGAAAGACAATCTATGTGATATAAATCATTCTATCTTGGGGAACCTTTAATTAAAAAGTAAATTCCACAGAAAAGGCGATTTAGGTCGGATGCACTACGAGTTTCCCCAAGAAAGAATGGCTTAATTAAAAAGTGGATTCCACAAAAGAAGACGATTTAGTATATCGCCTTTTTTTGTGGAACCTACTTTTTAATTAACCGTAGTTCATCTAACCAAAATCGCCTTCTTTTGTGTAATCTACTTTTTAATTAAGCCATTCTTTCTTGGGGAAACTCGTAGTGCAAATTTGCCCAAGAAAGAATGGTTTATTTCTTGGGGAAATTTGTAGTTCGTACAACCTAAATTGCCTTTTTTATGATATATACCTTTTTATTAACACTTTCTATTTCGGGTAACTTCATAGTTGATCTAATCTGAATTGATTTTTTTATTAATCAAATTTTTATTCTGGTCGGAGACGACTGGGCCAGATTTTGACGGTTCTAACGAAATTAAGGATTATTTTTTTAGGAATTTGTCTTGTAGTTCAGTATAAATAATAGAAAGTTAATCATTGGGATTTTTGTTTGGAATTTGTATCTTATAATTTAGAATAAATAAAAGTTAGTTAACCAGTACGATTTTTTGGAATTTGATCTTAGGAGCCAAATATTTATAAGTAGCTAACTTTAAGTTAATCCCAAAACTTAAATTTAGCTGAATAACTTAGGTTGAGTATAATGAAGTATCATTAAATTTAGCTATTTATAACAATTTGTGTTTTTGTTCAGACCTTTACAAAACCATTTTTCCGTAGATGTTTTGTATTGTGGTTAAAATTAAATTTCGATGAAAAGTGTAATAAATAAAATAACATAACTTACAAGCCGGGAAAATTTGATAGTTCTTTTTGCGAATTGCATTTGTTTCGTTTATATTAAACAACACCCGCGGGTGTCCGGAGAACGGGGTGAATTCTTAAACAAGTCGCGTCCTGAACATCTGCCCCCTCCGTTCTATTGCTGAAATTTTCTCCACTTTCCACGTCTTCTCCTTTCCTTTCCTACACGAATTCCCGTATCCCGGCAGAGCCAGCATCCAGCACAAACACACAATCGATCCGATCCCGTTTTCTTCCCCATACCCGGACTCGAGCCTGATATTCGGGAACGCTGGGAGAAAGAGAGAGTGTGTGGTGGGGGAGAGAGATGGGGTATGCGAACGCCATGGTTCCGATGAAACCCTACGGAAGGGCCGCGAAAACATGGCCGTGACCCCACCCGACGTCCGTCGTCATGGCAACGGGGGGCGCCAATCCGGTGCGGCCGTGGCCCGGGGGCCATAATTTTCGGGCCCTCCACCCTCCCCCGAAATCCCGCTGGAGATTGAACCCGGGGTCCGGTTTTTGGGCTGCACTTGCTTCTTCCTCTTTTTTTTTTGTCCTGTTTGCTGTTGCTCGGAGATGTGCAGCGCGGGGTCCCAATTTTAGCACATGCACATGCGTTCAGCTGCAGCTTTAATTGAAAATCAATACGCGCCACACCGTGCTGCCCTTTATTTTTTTTTTGCTCTCCCGCCGCCGATGGGGTGGCTTTT
Organism: Philonthus spinipes; assembly: GCA_963082785.1. Classification (NCBI taxonomy): domain Eukaryota; kingdom Metazoa; phylum Arthropoda; class Insecta; order Coleoptera; family Staphylinidae; genus Philonthus; species Philonthus spinipes. The sequence continues at coordinate 11,113,344 of OY720321.1, read as the reverse complement.
AATAGCGCAGACATGCATGCACGGGCACGTTCAATCGATGCACTCCGTTCAGGAGAGGACGCTGTAATTTTCGGTTCGAGGGCCAACTGAAACAGTGGCTACCAACTATTTCTCACTACACTAAATTGACACTTAGTTAAGGGGGTGAAGAATAAATGGTGTTAATTGCAATACAAAATTTAACAAATCTATTTGTTAAAAATGGAATATAATAATATAATATTTTTTTACATAATTCAAATTAAATATTAAATGAAGACAACATTGTAAAAATAATTAAAAGAAATTAATTCTAATACACTGTCGAAAACATGAGTAGCACATTTTTAACAGTATAAGCATAATTAGAATTCATTTTTTTGTAAGATAGCTCGCACAACCTGATAATATATCATATAACTTATATTTGAAAATATTTTTTCTAAATAATAATAATGGAAAAATCTTACGACAAAATTTAAACATGGTAGTCTTTTTTCTCAATGCAATAAGGTTAGGTGAGCCAACGTATGTAGTGGCAGACATCAGCTCACTTAGATTACTACAATTTAATGCAATAAGAAATTAATAAACCTATTATTTTCTGCACTATTGTTAATAATACATTACTATTTTTGTATAACTTTGTGAAATTTAAATTGATTTTTTTTTTAGAAAAGTAGAAATAATCATTCTCCATGTTCTCAATAATCACATGACACATGATTAAAATAAAATTTTGAAATAAAACATTTGGTTTGTTTCATTAAAATTGCTTGAGAATGGCTAGGAATTATTTTTAATTATTTACTAGTGATAGGCAAAGTCGATCTTTTATTATTGCTAAATTAAGTATATTATAATTTTATGAATGTTACTTATTATAAAAATATCAAAAATAACTTTCCATTTATTAATAAACATAAATTTGAAGCCACTTTTTCGTTTTAAATACTTAAAATAACACTTTTAGTAATGCTCGATTACTAATATTATTCGATTTTGTCAAACACTATTATTTACCATTGAACCTCATATAACTTTGCTGATATTCAATATCATTAACAGGTTTACCACGGAACATTCATGCTTTTGTATACTTGTGAATAACATATTTTAGTATTACAACAAACAAATTTAAAAAAATCCAAGTAAATGAAAATTCAATGTAAACAATTTACTTGCAAATCCGTTGAAAGACATACTTTATTAGTAATCGAGCATTACTAAAAGTGTTATTTTAAGTATTTAAAACGAAAAAGTGGCTTCAAATTTATGTTTATTAATAAATGGAAAGTTATTTTTGATATTTTTATAATAAGTAACATTCATATTACGATCGTAATATGGTTATACAAACATTAAATTGAATGATGGCAGAATTGAGGAAACCGAAAGAAGATTTCTGGACTTAATCAAATAAAATAATTTTAAATAGAATGAACATAACTAATTATGCATATTTAGTTAATTCATGCTGTAGGGATATTATTGAACAAGAGACTTAATATTATTGAGAAAAAAGAAAAAAAGAATGTTGGGCTTTATTAAATAAAGTAATTTGAAAAGGAATGAGTGTGTAAGTATGCATATTTAATTAAATTCTTCTGTGAGGACATTAATGAAGAAGAATCTCTAACAATTACTACGAATATCACCTGTTTTATTGAATTGTATTTTGGGGTTGCACCCTACGATTAAAAATTGAAAAACTCTTTGTTATGCTATTTGAAAGTTTGTACATTTTTGATTTTTTTTAAATCGAAAAGGCCCAAATGTTATTCCCTTAACATATTCTACCACCTCTAGCTTATTAACAGCTTCCTCAAAAACCGCTTTTTTGTATAACCTACTTTTTAATTAAATCATTGTATCATGGGGAAACTCGTAGTTCATCCAACTTACATTTATTTATTTATTTATATATATATCTTTGTTCAGACTATATAGATAATTTTAACAATATAACAATATAAATAATAACAATACATGTAAGTGTTAGTCTGTCTGGGCTATCGACCAAAGGTCTTTCTGCCCTATTTATTTATTTATTATTAAATAATACAATCACGGAAAAATACATTTCCTATACAAGATTGTATATCACTTAAAACCAACTAAGTTTAACAAAAAAAAACCGCAGAAATAAAATAATAATATTGCATAATTATTATTTTATTTCTGCGTTTTTTTTTTGTTAAACTTAGTTGGTTTTAAGTGATCTATTATAGAGTTAAAACATATTTTGAAATTTATCATATTGAAAATGTCAAGAGCAGGATCTACTGAAAGTATTTTTTTGTAGGTATCACACGTCATAGCCTTTTTTTAAAGTTTATTTTTTTATTTAAAAAGGCCTTTGAATAGGTTTGGTCTTCCTCTATCACTCTATCTAGCTAATTGGCAACTTCCTCAAAAATCGTCTTTTTTTGTGGAATTTACTTTTTAATTGAATAATTTCACCTTGGAGAATTCACCTTTTTAATTGAATAACTGTGTCTTGGGGAAACTCGTAGTTTAACTCGTTAATATCTTCGAATTTTAAGTTACTAGACTATAATTACGAAAAAAATATAAACTTTTAGGCTGAAAGACCTCCGGTCGATTGCCATTTCCCTGAAGTACATTGTATGTATATATAAATTATTGGTTTTAAATATTCTGTATAAAAATATAAATTTGTTGGTTACTTTTGGGAATAGAGATGGTTATATATATAAATTTTGTATTGTGGAGACTTTTACTTCGTTATATATGTTAATTTCCCCTACACCACCATTATGGTAGATGGGGATTTTAGATTATATATATATATATGTTAATTTCACAATAGAACATTTTTTACTTACTTATTACAAGTATTATACAAACAAAGTAATAAGTAATAAATTAAAGAGGACGAAAGCGCCACCTTTTGCCTAATTTCAAGTGGCATCGTCAACGATTTGGGTCACTTTAAATGTGAAAGTAATAAATGTTTTATTGATTTAATAATTAACTATATAACATTATAAATTTTAGTTATACAAAGTAATAGTGTTTTATTTTTATTAAATCTTAATACTCGTTACTTTAGTTCTTAACATGAAATTATTGTTACTCAATTTATATTATTATTTTCCATACTTTCTTTTAAATGCAATCCTATACCTTTTATTCCAACACTCCCAATTAAAATGAATAAAACAAACTAGAGCTCACAACAATTATTAATTAATCCGCGTAATCATTCGACAACTCTTCACCTCGGGAGAGAAAAAAAAACGCGCACTTCAATCCTTTCTTCCCACAAGCCGAAAAACTACTGATAACTATTTAAAAAAAATCCAGAAAAATAGAAAGCGTGCGCCACGCACAACCCTTTCCCGCACCGATTTCTAATTTTATTGCACGAAGCAACTTTCTCTTAACTCTTCTTTTTTTCGTTTTCGGAAAAGGGTTGCCTGGGCGCAATAGAAAAGGGTTAAAAGGAGAGTGAAATCCGGCTCGTGGGCACCGAAACGAGACAAAAAAGAGGTTGTCTATGATTTATAACATTCTCGTAAAAAAATGCATTTAGTGTTCGGATCTGTGTTGTGAGAATCGTTCAGTGGTTTAAGAGAAGATGAAAGGGTTGTAAAAACGGGGTGTTTGGGAAGTTTAGGGATACTTATTTTTGTTTTTATTGGGGTTCCTTCAGAACGGAATAGTTTTGTATTTTAATTACCAGTAGTGTTGGAGGAAATCGAGTTAAATTACTCGTTTACTGAGGCATTTTTAACAATTTCAATAAATTAATTAAAAATAATTACCCGACACTCGAATGGTTATAAGGGTTATATGATAATATAACTGTTGGAATTGTAATACACGCTTGAAATTCGACTTTTTCTTCATTTGTATACATTTTCGATCAAATATTTCACACATTTTGAAGTTTAGCGTTTGACGTTTAGTTGTGTGTTATAGGCGACACACCTTAATCGGCTCAATGCGTTTGACTTGGTTTTTTTGCAGGTATACAGTTCGCCTAATGTATACTGATTAAAAAACCTCTCTGTATATATATATATATATATACAGAGAGTAACAAGACTTAAAAGTAATCATGGCTCATTCCCCAGTCATTTATATAAAATCAATCTGAAAGATGATCCTCTATATCTATGTGGTCTGGAAGATTCCATAAATCGTTCAGTTTTATTTTGTAAAAATAATAAAAGTGTAACAATAAAACCTATAAAAAAATAGCAAAGTTTAAATGTTTCCCAGTTAACATGTCTAACCTATAATGACGAAATATATATAAAATATTTTTATTAATTTTTAAACAATGAAATTGATTTGAATTTTTGTTTGAAATTAACCGATTTGAAATGAAATAAAACAAAACAGCAATCGATTAACAGTCAAAAGCATTTCTGCAAATAGTTTTAGTTTGTGCAAATAATAAAAGAGTAACAATAAAACCTATAAAAAATTAGAAAAGTTTAAATGTTTCCCAGTTAACATGTCTAACCTATAATAACGAAATATATATAAAATATCTTTATTAATTTTAAAACAATGAAATTGATTTGAATTTTTATTTGAAATTAACCGATTTGAAATGAAATAAAACAAACAGAAATCGAATAACAGTCAAAAGCCTTTCTGCAAATATATGGAAATGTTATCCTTAATTTATCATTTTTTTATAGATAGTAAAACCAAAATTTAATTACATCTTCACTTTTATTAGTAACATAACTATTGTTTTCCATGGGTTTACTCCTGTTAAGTGTCATGGCCCTCATCGCCCATCTGATCACTGATTTATAATTCCAATGTGCAATAATTCACACTCTATTTAAAAATTACGATTTTATAGTTAATTTAATTAATTTACTAAGGTGTACATTATGTAATTCAATATCCGGCGTAGGTATTTGCCCGGGAAGTAGTTGTTTTAATGTGCATTTACTTAACGTACTTACGTAAGTCAAAAGTCACAGAGCTAAATGTGGAAATAATTTATTAATTATTTTCAAATAATTTTTATTTAATATAATTTACTAAATAAATATATCGTTTATAAATAGCAATCAGCCCGTAACTGAAAGGCTCCTACCTAAGTCAAAATTTTAAAAACAATAATAAATCTATTTTATTGTTTCAGGGGAGATGTCTATTTAATAATTTATAAGCTACAAGATAAATAATAATAATTATCAATTAATAAAACACTTCAACTTTGTTTGTACAACTGTTATATTTATAATAGATCATGTACAACTAAGTGGATGCCTTAACAATTAAAAAAAATAATTATGATTTTTTGAGACAAAAAGAAAAAGAAGGAAACTTGGTATTTAATTTAAAATTAGCATGTTACGAACACTACAATTATGTTTAATTTAGTATACTTAATTATTACTTACAGTACATAGGAACTTGAGGGAGTTTCAAAATATTGACTTAAAATTCATAACTTCTGAGTTTTATTCTAGGGGATCTATCTGAGCTAATCAAAGTATATTGCGAAATGGCTATTGATCAGAGTGTAAAACTTCATATTTAATACAAAGAAAATGAGAACATTTTAGAATGCTACAGAAAACGTTAATTATATTTTCCAAACTAATTTATTCTGTTCTCAAAATTTAGATTTTATTAGAAGAAACTTTGATGGTTTCACAAAGGATTTTTTTAACGTAGAAGATATGATCTTTGAAATAACCCACATAATTTTTATTTTGTGTTAGGTATCACTAAATCAAAATGCTGTGAATTGTTTAAAATCAATTCAAATCCTAGCATATCCGAAAGCTTTATCATTCCTGATTTTTTTCTTTTGAACAAGGGTGTTGGCTTTGATTTTTTTTAATCTTTTTCCTTTCTACCGTTAGGTGTAAGGAATGGCTTTGATTTACGTAATACAATATTCTTTCTTTTTCGAAAATTTTACGACCTCTTCACGATCTACCTTTTAAAGTCAATTCGCTGTTCAGTTACATCACCAATATATTATTTTAATTAGATTTTATTAGAAGAAACTGTAATGGTTTGACAAAGGATTTTTTTTAAATAAAAATGAACTGTTTTTCATAACAGCCCACATGATCTAAGCTTCAAATCAAGTCAAATCTCAGCATATTCTAGAGCTTCATCATCCCTGGCATTTTATATATACACACATATTTATTCAGATTATACAGATAATTTTAACAATATAACATAAATAATTACAATACATGTAGGTGTTAGTCTGTCTTCACTCTCGACCAGAGGCCTTTTTATCCTGTCATGAATTTATGATGAAGTTAAAGAAAAATCTATGCTAGCTAGCCTGGCATATATATATATATATATATATATATAAATAGTTTTGTATTTTAATTAATTCGTAATATATATATTGTGAATATCATAACTATTCAAAATGCATTTTCTCTAATGGATATATATGTATATATATACATATATATATATATATATATATATTTCATTAGAGAAAAATGCATTTTAAATAGTTATGATATTCACAACAACCTGCAAAATTTTGATTTTTTGTTAGATCACTAAATCAAATTTCGTGGGTTGTTTCAAATCATCTCAAATCCCAGCATACCCGAAAGCTTTATCATCCCTGGTATATTTTTTTTTTTCTTTTAGGCAAGGGAGGCCCTGATTTACGTAACACAGTATACTTTTTTTTTTCGAAAATTTTACGACCTTTTTACGACCTACCTTTACAGGCATCGCTGTTACGTTACCTATAAACTTCAAACGGAAATCAGTCAGTTGGTTAGTCGCTTCTGCCCAGTCGGTTTTCTTCCCTTCGTCGTGAAAAATCAGTGGCCATCTTGTGGAGGCTGTTCCTCATAATTGCAGCAGAAAAGTGCGGTAATTTATCGCGCTGGGCGTTCTTGTTTATGTTCCTTGTGCGGAGGTTAAGTGTAATGGACGTGGTGTTAATAAGGATAGAGCAGACGTGATCGTTTTTGTTTCGACCTAATTTCATTGGCGGTTCTGGGCTTTCTTTTCTTGGTTCAAGTGCGCTTTTAATGCATTTGCGCTTGTTGGAATTGGTTTGAGGAACAAAGGGATGGCTTTCATTTCACAAGGGTATATTTTTCATGTTTAAATTTTGTTATATATTCATAACCTTTATTGACAAACACAATGCAATACCTACATTTAACATGCCACCAAAAGATCCACTTTTGCATAAAGGATCACTTTTATATATTTGATTAATTTCTCACTTATCCCGTGGTGAAATATGTTTGAGTAGGTAATATCTAAATTAAAACATTTGGTTAGTTTCACTATAAACATAGTTTTAATTTAGAAATCACGTTTTCTTTTAATAAAGTAAAGATAAGAAGGACATAAATAATATTTTAACGATTATACGAGCATTCAAGGAATATATGATCCACTTTCGCATTAAAAAATCAATTTTTAATTTTATAAAATTAAGATGAGAAGGACTTACAGAGTGAAAGATTACTAGCAATAATAATCTTTATACATTCTTATAATATATATATATATATTATATAATATTCTTTCAAATTACATTCATTTTTCGAAAAAGTACTAGAAATATTAAACAAATGTGTTTTTTTTTCATTTTTCGAAATTAATTGGAATATTTGCGTATCGCATTTTATTGAAATGAAATATTAAACAAATGAAAACTAAAAAAAAAAAACATTTAAACGTGTGAAAAAAAGCTTTCATAAATAATTTCTTGAATAATAAAAAATTAACAGAATAATCATTTTTTATATATTTATAACAATGTTTAATAACAATTAAGTTTACAAGAACAAAACTATAATTCTTTAAGTATATCACACAAAAAAGAATTAATTTTTGTTTTGACGATGAAACTTTAAGGTTGTCGAAACTATAGTCAACAATAAAACAATCCTAGTTATTTATTTATTTATTTATTTACAACCCAACAGACTCGAAAGTCCAATTACAGGGCTATATACAAACAAACTAAAAAAAAGTGTTTCATTTATTAAAATTGAATTAATTGGTTAATGGCTTTCGACCATAGGTCTTCATGCCTAAGTTTTAAATTAATAATTTTATATTATTATATATTTATATATAATTTAATAATTGTTTCATTTTTTATTATGCAAAAAAATATTTATGGAAATCTTTCTTCGCACGTTTGCTCATTTTTTTTGTTTTTATTTAAATCAGTGGTTTTTATTTTTTAAACACAATAAGAGAAAATGGGTTGGGTTAATATTCCAATTAATTTCTAAAACCGAAAAAAAAATAATAATCCACACGTGTGTATGCAAATAACGAAACCGTTAGTGTGTAATACCATGGCATCAATAAATAATACAATAAATCATGATTAAACAGCATGAAAAAATAATTGCTAATGAAATGAACAATGGCAATTAGTATTAATTTATTGTAATCTATATACATATGCATGTATTATTATACTTGTGATAATTACATATCGGATTACATTATCATAAGAAATTATTTTCTTTTCTTTTTTTGTGTGGTTTTCATTACAGTTCATTGATGCATTTTTATATTTTATGTAAAACAAGTAGAAATTTGGCAGAAAGACCTCGGGTCGATAGCCTATAAAAGGACAACCTCAAATTATATAACGTATTATACTATACAATACTGTACTTAATATAATGTAATGATTTGACGCTAGTAGAAATTAGAATGAAATAATGTCACTTTATTTATAACAGAATCATGTGGATTATGTAAAAAAAAACTTGCGTAAAAAAGACGTATGGTCAATAGGTATTTAAAAAGAATAAAATAAAAAAGTTTTTTAATCTGTAATAAATAACGAAATGTAAATAATTTTCTTTAAATACAAATATTGCTTCAATTGCAATAAAATTTTATTTAATGTATGAAATAAATATGAATAAATTATTAAAAATCAACCAATAAAACACATTAAATTGAATAACTTTAAATTCTCGACTAGTTTCGGGTTATTAGCCCATTTTCAAGAGATTTTTTTTTATTTAATGTGTAATCCAACAAAAAAATAATATGATTAATATTTTTAATTGCTAGTGTTATCTAAAAATCAAATTAATAAAATTAATAAAAAAAGTACTCTATATAATAACAGTGCGTATTATAATAACAAACATGAATGAAATATATATAAAAAAAAACAATAAAACAAAATCACACGAATCTAGGCGAAAATGTACAATAATCCAATTTAATAATTTTTATTTTGTAATAATAAATATAAAGAAAATATTAAAAATCTAGTAAAAGCTTAGGCTTGAAGATAAATGGTCGGGCGTGAATTATATATGTCGAAGCGCCCTATAATTCCCTAGTAGTGGTCGATAGCCTTCAATAAATAAGAAGAAAAAAGCTATTTTTGGTGTGTAAATAATTTTAATTGAATAAAAATTTAGCTTGATATCATATTTACTATTATTTTCAAATATATTATTAAATTGTTTATTTATTTAAAAATGCTCATTTGGAAATACTCGATTACTAATATTACTCAATTTTGCCGAACACTAGTATTTTCTTATAATAAAACAAATGATTGTTTTATTTACTTTAATAAAAAGTTTAATAAAGATATTAGTAGGAGAAAGAACACTGATAATTTATTTATGATTATATACTCTTCACGAAACTCAAAAATATATATCAATTAAATGGCTATCAACCATTAGTCTTTTAGTCAGCAATTCTTTTTTTGTAGTCCATCATTTAGGCATGCTTTTTAGAGCAATATTTTTAATTAAATAAAAATAGCTTGAATATAATTAATAAATTATTCCCTCTTTGGCTACTACATTTTTAACGTTATTATACATAAAGATTTTTCTTCACTAAATTTGTAATTATATATATATATATATATATATGTTTAATAATAAATAAAAACATTAGTAGGAGAAAGAACAACATTTTTTATTTAAATAATATCTAATAAGTATTCCCATTAAATTATTTCATTAATCATCACTGTGTTGACGAAACATGCAGTGTTTCAACAATAAAAAATTCATATATTTTTTATTGTTGAAACAGTAGTGTTTCATTTAAATTATATCACTGTTCTGTTTTATTTATTTAACCTCAGTAAAATTTAAACATATCATGTTAACATTTAATTTTACGTGCGGTGGTTTTATTACGCAATTGATTTTATTATCTTATTAAAAATGATTGAGTTCGTCGTCGTAACCGCATCGATTCGCTTTTAATTAAATTAGGTGATATTGTATAATTTAATTGAATCGGAATTACTGATAACGATGAAATTAAAATAAATTAAATTCATATTGAAATCGGCGCGAGTACTTTTTTATTCAAATCATAATTTGATTAGTTTGTGTTTATTATGCAATTATTTTTATTACTTAATGATTTTTAATAAAAATATATGGTATTATTAATAAACAAACTGCCAGTTAGTTTATTTATAATGTAGTTTGTTAATTATTTCAGCACGAATGACGAAAGTTCAGTAGGTGTTAAATTAAGTCATAATGAAGGAATAGTATTTCAATTGTGAGGTTTTTATTAACTTACTTAATTATTTTTTTATTCAATATTTATACATTTTCTATGTGCTGGTTGTGAAGAATTTTAATTTATGTCAAACCCCATCGAAAGCTTTTTGAAAGTCTAAGAAGATTTTCGACCTTCTATATTTGTCTTTATATTAGAGGTGAGGATGGATATGGGAAGTGTAGGTAATTTTTTAGGTAAGAAAACAAGCTGGTACTCTGGGATGAATTGAATGGTGGTACTGAGGAGTTTTTGCTCAATTAATGATTCAAATAATTTTCGAATTACTGGAAGTAGGGGCGATAATTAGAGACTAAGAAGGGATCGTTACCTGGTTTCGGGATAAAGATGATGATGCCGTTTGACCATTGGGGAGGGAAGCATTGGTTGGAGTAGCAATAGTTTTATAGGGGATTATTTCATTATTTTCTTTAATTTTTAATTCCACTATGGACACTGGACTTTTTCAGGCGGAGAATAATAATATTATTTACAGGCATATACACGTTGTCCCCTGAAATTTAGACAACGGGAATTTTATTTTTTTAGTTACCACGCTCGTTTGTTTTGCATAGCGACCAATAATAATAATAATTGAGATACAATACAAACACATTACATTACTTCACTAATATTCAAAATTTCAGGGGACAACGTGAATAGTACAGAGATTTTAATAGGAGGGGCGAGGATTAATTTATTTACTAAATTTTAAATTTAGCCGTGGGGAATTATTTAAATCAGTTTGATCATATAATATTTAACTGCAGAATTTTCTTTTGTTGATTTCAATACTATCTGATGCTTTTAGTTTTTATTCTTCCTTCTGAATATGAAATGTTTTGAAATCTTCGTTAAAACTTTGGCCTTTTTTCTACCAGACGATTGGCATAGGTGGAGTTGCTCTTCTTCTCGTAATTAGATTTGTTCTTTTATTCTCTGTTCAAAGAATCTTACTGCTTGATCTATATGAACTTTGGGTCAGTTACTGCAATTTAGTAATGATAGTAAATATCTATATATCTACATTATTGGCCCTACATCCTCACGGGTATAAAATTATTTTTCGATATTATATCTATTACAAATATATGTAATTTATATTATTTTAACATACACCTACATTGGCTAATACAATTTTTATAAAAAAAACATTAATAGAATAATATAGAAATTGATCAAGGATCAAAAAAAAAACCGCCTTATTGAATCCTATCTGTTTCTATAAATAGTATATGAAGTATTCTTTATGTTGGTTGTTGAGACTTTAATTATTTAAATAAAAATACATGTCCTTTCTCCTACTTATTTTTTATTTATTTTATGAAGATGGAAATATAGTTTCCGAAATATATCTAGTGAAATAAAAAATATTTTTATTTAAATAGTATATGAAGTAATTGTAAGATTAATTAATGCGTGTAATAAAAATTTTTGATTCTTAAAATTTCAAGAAATCAACAAATTTTACGTCCTTATGAAATTATTTAGAAAGCGCTCTTTTATAATTCCAGCTAGTATTAATTCATTTTTTCTAATTATTTTTTTGTTGCTTAAACTGTGTGTAATAAAATGTTGTTTTAAATAGTGCTTAATAATATTTATAATCAAATGAAAACAAAAAGAAAACATTGGCTCAGAATTATATTGTTTCTTCTTCAATGAATATTAAAATTAATCTTAATTTGAAATTTTTATAACATAATTTTAGCAAAAATGCTTAGAACTTAAATTAGTCACAAATCATATGTTTAATTAATTTCTCACTTAACCCGTGGTGAAACATTTTTGAATTAATTTAAGATGATTCATCCTGAGATTCAATATATTAACTAAATGGCTAAATTAACACTGTTAATTTATTCATGATTATATACTCTTCACGAAACTCAAAAATATATATCAATTAAATGGCTATCAACCATTAGTCTTTTAGTCACCAATTCTTTTTTTGTAGTCCATCATTTAGTCATGCTTTTTAGAGCAATATTTTTAATTAAATAAAAATAGCTTGAATATAATTAATAAATTATTCCCTGTTCGGCTACTAAATGTTTAACCTTATTATAGATAAACACTTTTCTTTACTAAATTTGTAATTAAAATAAATTAAAATAATTTTATATATATATATATATATATATATATATATATATATAATTATTTTTTACTAATACTAATAATTAAAATACCACTTACATTTTTATTTCATTATTTATTTACTCCTAGTCAAATTCAAATGGAATAAAAAAAATCTGACCAATTAACACAGCATTCATGTTTTTTTAATGAGTGTGAATAATTGATAAAAGGTTATATGTGTTTAACATAGGTGTAACTAAAGGAAGGGTGTTAGGGGTTAACCTCCATCCACGCCATTATATTTTTTTATATAATGGTGAATTTTCATTGAAAAAGTTTATTATTATGATGATTGTTGAAACAAGAAATGCATTGATTATTTATGAATTCTAGATGCAAGGATTTAGATGCGATTATATTTTTTGTTATCCTATATTTGTTTCTCTTAATATCTATATTTTTTTCTCTTGGTATCTATATTTTTATCTTCTTCTTTGGATTACTCTATTTTATTAACATATTATTTGTTTTTTTAATTTAAAATAAAAACGAATTCTTATAAATAAAATTATTATTAATAACATTTAATTGTGATTATTGTGGGACGAGTTTTACACACAAATTAAATTGAAAGAAAAATAATAGTTTTAATATTTAATAATAATTGAAAAAGGATTTATTCAGTTGTACTATTGATAATGGATACTTAGTATCCGAAATATTAATTTAGTGTTTAGTAAAAAAAACTGTGAAGTAACGTGAATACAACCGTCTATATTTTTTTCTACACAATTATTTAAATCAATTAAATAAAAATAATTTGAAAATAATTAATTAATAAATTAATTTCCTTTTAGTAATAAATATTGGCAGTTGATATTGTAATAACAAAAATGAATAGATTATTAAAAGTCTAGCAATAAAAATTATAAAACACAAATTAAATTGAATAACTGTAAATTAAAAGAATTTCATAATAAATTAAAGACGACGCAAGCGCCACCTTTTGCCTAATTTAATGTAAAAGAATTTCATTGAAAATGCAATTAATATAATAAAACAAACTTCATAAAAATTTGCATTGTTTCAATTTTACTTTGGGTTTATGTGCTTTGTAAATGTATTGTTTATTTTTCAACATAAAAGAATAAAGCAGAGAGCAATTTCTTTATTAAGAGACTTACATAGAATATTACAAATATAATTATTTTGTCGAACAGAGTAATCAATTAAATTTTTCATAAATTTACATAATAGGCAGAATATGTAGACATACAAAAACATATATAACATTTCAATGCTTGTTTGTAATGAATAATTGACTATAGATCTTTCTGTCTTTGCGTTTTTATTTTTTTGAAGGGTAATTGTATATTGAGACTGAGTTTAATAGAGGAATAAACGTGTCTTTAAATAAAATAAAATTATTATAATAACATTTAATTGTGATCACACACACTTAGTGTGAACACAATTAAAATTAATTACATTTTAATTAAGAATAATGTAAAAAATACATTATTGTCACGGTGTGTGAAATTGTTATTATTATTATTTTCTATTTTCTCGGGGACATTATTTTGAATTACGTTACGTATGTAAGTAAGTCCATTGAAACAACTACTTCTCGGGCAAGTACGCAGCCAGACATTGAACTGTATAATGAAAATTTGTTTGCTGGAATTTCTATAAATTCTTATTAAAATCTTAATGAATGCAATATTATTGCAATAGAAATTTTTACAACATGTGTAATAATTAAGAATTGCTTAAATTTTTAGTATAGTATTTAATTATTGTGTATATATAAATATATATACATAATCTTTATTGACAAACGTAATACAATATCTAGACATAACATAAAATATTACAATGTATATTGTAAAATTAAAGTCTGCTAATTGGCTATCGAGCAACGGTCTTTCCGCCTCGTATTTTCGTCAAAATATTTATTGAGTATATTTTCTGCGTGTTTTTTCAATATTAAAATTGATTTATTACAACTGTTGCACATATTTTCAGTGTGTTACTTTAATAATTTTAAAATGTATATATTGTATTTATTTATGTAGTACATTACTAGATACAAATCTTGTGTGCGTCTTTCAATATTGTTTAAATTTATATATTGTAATTATTTATTTTGTTAATTTGTTTAAAAATATTTTTTATAAAAAGGAAATAAATATTTTATTTACGGACTGACCATTTACAGATAATTTTGTGTGCGTTTTCTAATAATGTTTGAATTTATGTATATGATTAAATCATTAATATTAAACCAGAAATAGTTATTTGAATGAATACTGTTGCTTATTTGTGATATTTACTGTTACATTAAGTTTACAAAACGTTACATTTTTATTTACAACATGGCTATCGATCAGCGGTCAGCCGTACTGTTGTTAATTTTCATGAAAAATAAATGTTAATATTTTGAAATGTATGTAATTTATTGCTGGGATTACTGATTATATTTATTTGATGTAATGATTGAGTGCTTATTATATGTGTCTTTTAATAATGTTTAAATATTTACGATGATGACCCGACATATACAGGTTTTTTTTTTGTAATTTTGTTTTTGTCTTTGAATAATATTTATGTATTTAATGGGCACATTTTTTAGAACATATTAAGTGTGTGATTTTCAATAATATTAAAATTTATGTATAAGATTTATTTATTGGGCACATTTCTACATACATATCTTGTGTGTGTCTCACATAAATTTAATGTATTCTATTTATTTATTTTAAACATTTTGTGTGTGTTTTTGAATAATATTAAATTTTATGTAATGGATTTCTTTATTGTACAATTTTGTAGAACATATTGGTTTAAAACAAAATAAATTATTAAAAAAATACAATCATGTAATTAAAAATAAGAATTAAATTGTTTATATAGGGTTACATTGTTTTTAATTAGGAAAGATTTACAACAACAACTATTAAATATTAAAAACACATTTATTACAAACATCTAAATGTAACAATTTTTAGCGCATTAACTATTTAAATCTCACTACTTTCAATTAAACTAACAACAAACACAAAACATTTCTACGAGCCCGAAGAACTAGCAGAAGGAGTTATCCAACGACGGTTGATGAACACACGTTGATATGTAGCCTCCTGTTACGTATACTGAAGGTATACCGGACAGAAGACACTCAGGATACATTCAGTATACGTACAGGGGGTTGTACATGCTGGCAGCGAGGGAGAGCGACTGGCGACGTCACCGGCGGAGCGAATCTGGAAAACTGGCATTGTGTTAGCGTTCGTGGCGAAATCACCCCTCAGGACGACTTCGGATCGAATACCCGAGGGATGCGTTGCTGCTTCGGGAGAGGAGAGAGGGATGTAAAACCCGCCGCCCCGTATTCGCGAGGGACGGTGAGTCAGTTCACAAAGGCAACCGAATAAAATGAGAAAAAATATTCTAAAAAGTATAACAAAAAAAAACATGTTCTTTTATAAAAGTTATATTAAAATTATTATTTGTCTGTAGTTGTTTTAAATAACACTATAGTATCCTTTCTTCACACTTTTAAGTGTTCGATTAACACACCTTTAAGTGTGAAAGAATGATTTATAGAACAGCTTGAATTAAAGGATATATTAGTGTTATTTATATTAATTATACTCTTCACGAAACTGATTAATAATCGGAAAATCGTCCTGAATATTATAAATAAATAAATATTTAAATCATGACAATGCTCTTATAATAACATTAATGGATAATTCAAAATCGAAATATTTTATTTTTAAATATTTCAAGTTTGGTGTCTAAATCAAAATATTTCGATTTAAACACAAAACTACTAATTTTAATAAATGAAACACTTTTTTACTTTGTCTGTATAAAAGTAAAAAAGTGTTTTATTTATTAAAATTGAATTACAATGTATAACAAAGTAGAAGCCTCAATAATTAACAACAAAACTACTAATTCTTATAATATGAGTAATGTCAAAAATGATTTAAAAAGAATATTTAAATCATTTTTGACAATTTAAAAACAATATTAAAATTATTTTTGACATTACTCATATAATAATAATTATTAATAGTTTTTAATTCAAGTTATTCTGTAAAACCAGCCTCTTGAATTAAATTGACTTCACTTACAAAAATCATATTGTTAAACTAAATAATGCACTCTTCATCTTTCTTTAATATCCAGATAATCATGGAGGGGCTATTCCATACGTGGAATGTTAAATTTAACGTACACGTTATTCTTTATTGTCACAATCTAAACGGGTTTTCTAATTCGTAGATTGTGAGGCTAAATATGACGCTTACGTTATATTTAACATTTTTTCGTACAGAATAGCCCCGAATAAAGATTTAGTAGTAGCAATAATAATCAGATAATTAAATAAGCAACAGTTGTTTCAATGAATATTTCTTTTATTTTAATGATAATAAAAAACAATATTCATTAAAACGGCTATTATTTAAATTATATTAATAATAAGCATAATAAACCAGCAATAATTATTTCATTGGATATTTGTTTTTCGTGATGATGAACAACAATATCGATTGAAATAATTATTGCTCGGTTAAGGTTATTAAACCAGGGCTATTTTATAACTTAACTAAACCAGCAGTTGTTTGAATGAATATTTGTTTCTTTGCAATTTATTTTCATGATAAATTTCTTAAATAGATTCAAAACAATTATTAATGATTGAATAGTTTTCATTGCGATTGACATAATTACAAATATCAACAGTTGTTTGAATGTATGTTTTTTATTAATAATTTATTTTTGAAACATTATATATATATATCTACCTATCTCTTAATTAATTATATATATATATATATATATATATATATATATATCCAAAAGATGTTTTAATGGTTGAATATTTTTCATTATGATTAATTTTATTACATATAATGGATATATTTAAAAAAAAAAGTTTTAGAAATAATTCATTTATTGTAATTGAATTAAAATTATAAACTAACTTAATAATCAAATAAATTTCATTAAATCACTTGCTTGCGAATGAATATTTGTGTTAATTTTGCAATTAGTGATTGATATACGTACGAAATACGTATAAAATTTGGAAACAAATTTGATGATTCAACGCAAGTGATCAATGTTGCCCTTAAAACTTTACTTAATGAATAATTTTAATATTTTTTATTCTTATAAATAGAAAACAGTATTTATTCTCTTGTTCATAGTTATATAAATAAATTAAATAATAAATTATTTCCACATTTAGCTCTGCATTTGTTTAACGTAGTTTTTAAATACAATAAAATCGTTGAATTTAAACCCAGGAATATATTCAGGAAATGTTTGAACTTATTATTTATTTAATCCGAATTTCCATTAGCACGTAACTTTCGAAACTAATTAATCATAATGTCCTGATACATATTCAAAGGCCTGATTATGTTTCCTTTTAATGAAAATCGAGTGTGACATCAACAGTTATTTTTAAACTAGAGGAAAATTAGGTTATGTTAAATATACGGAGACAGAGGTTGCTGTTTTAAATAACAATTATTTTCATTTCCCCAATAGAATTAAATATGAAGTTTATAGTAAAAATCTGACAATCTAATTATACCTGTGTATTCAAACTTGCTCAGAATGTGATACTGATGAATAACGTGTACGTTAAATTTAGGATTTCATTTCGATTTTTGATAATAAAGGCATGGAATGAAATCTTAATAACCAATAGTATATAATAGTATTCAATTTACTATGTGTAATATTTCAGATAGATTTTATTAATTTCTTCAATTTAATCAAATAATCTATAAACGGAATCACGTATCTCAGTGGAATGTTTATTAATTCATTTTTCGATAGATTTTATTATTTTTATGCAATTTTATTGATTGATTATTAAGATTTCATTTCATACTTTTATTATTAAAAATCGAAATAACAATCCAATTATTTTTAATTAAAAAATGTTTTTGTTGGTTAGATTTGTAATGAGAATGAAAAAAGATAATCATTATTATTAAGTATTAATTGAGAAATAAATTGAAGGCCATCTTTATTATCATCATAATTGATCATGAAGGAAAAGTGGCATACTCAATATAAATAAGAACATTAAATACTTAGCAATTAAAATAATTCCTTCCTAATGTTTGTTTCATATCCAATATAGTGATGGGCAAAAATGATTATTCAAATAATAGATTTATATAAAAAATAAAAATAATAAGGGAAGTTTTATTTGAAATTGCCTTAATTAATTTGTTACAGGAATTGTAATTATAACAAAGATTATAGAAATAATTGATATTTTCATATTTAATTATTGCAATAATCGATTATTTAATATTATCGATTATTTAATTATAAAAATGCCGTTATTGTTGAATGCCTCTATTCAACAATAACGGCATTTTTATATTTGTAACTTGAAAAATAGCAAATCAAAATTGAAATTGTTGTTTCCTATTTATTTATTTATTTAATGGATTTGCCTTTCTACAAATCCAAAATATAATTAATAATATTTATGTATAGTGGATTGTAGAACAAAAATAAAGAAACAGCTCATATTATTGAGCTGCAAAATATTACAGTTCTGCTGAGATTCTTTTTAATTTGCGACTTGAAGAAATTAAAAGACAAACTGTATACCAATTGTATTAGAATAGATTTAGCCAATATCATAAAAGTCGTGACTCAGCCATGTCAAGAAATTAAAAAAAAATATCTTGTTACATGAAGCTGTAGCAAAGAATAAATTAAATAAAAAAGAATTTTCAAATAATTAATTATCAATCAATTGCAGCAAAGAAACCTATCAATTTTAAAAATGACATTCCAAGATAGATTTAAAAGAGACTTGACAATCTTGAAAATAACATTTCAAAGTGAAGAGGACATTTAAAGGTAGATTTAAGAAAGGCTTGACAATCTTGAAGATGGCACTTCAAAGTAGATGCAAATGAGACTTGACAATCTTGAAGATGGCACTTCAAAGTAGATGCAAATGAGACTTGACAATCTTTAAGATGACATCTCAAACTAGATATAAAAGAGCCTTGACCATATTGAAAGCAGATATAAAAAAGTCTTGACGATTTTGATGACATTTCATAGTAGATATAAAAGAATCTTGACAATCTTGAAGATGACATTTCAAGGTAAATAAAAGAGACCTGACAATTTAGAAAATTACAATTCAGAAACGAAAAAAATCAATCAATTTAATAATGGACAGTCAAGTGGTAATAATTTTTGTTTACCATTGACATTTGAATTATGAATCACGAATTATTTCAATTACAAAATAATCATTATTTATAATAACTGAATGATTACGACCATCATTTACAATTATTTGTAATGATTACAGTAAACGTTATCAAACACAGTTTGAATCATTGTCAAACAGAGTGACTACCTCAATTATTCTTAAAGGAAGAATGATTGCGGTAATTATTTTCAAAGAAAGAATGATTGCCGTCATAATTTTCAAAGAAAGATTTATTGTCGTAATTATTTTCAAAGAAATAATGATTACCGTAATCATTTTCAAAGAAAGGATGATTAAGATAATTATTCTCAAATACAGTTTTAAGAATCGATCATGATGTGAGTTTTCATAGATGGATCTTACCGTGTTCTTCATTACCTAAACATTGAGAATGCTTTATGTATTTATCAACGGAAATCTCTTTTGTACAAAATTTTAAAGAAAATTGATACCGGCAAATATTGAGTATTAAACTAAATTACTTTGTTATTGTTTTTCTTTATGGTTATCTTAATGCAATGCAAATTAATGAAATCAATCATTAATAAAATCTTAGAGATTGATTGTGGAAAATACGTGGAAACTTAAAACATTAAATCAACCAACCACAATCATCCTCTAGATTGTGGAAAATATATAGAAACTTAAAGGTATTCTCATAGTTAACTTAATTATAAATTAAAGGAAAGAACATTACCCCGACACCAATTTGTAAAAGGGGACATCGATTATAATATATATAATCGATGTCCCCTTATATATATATATATATATATATATATATATATATATATAAAGAAAGAACATTGTTTTTACTTTGATTTGTAATTAATTTAATTATGACAATACTTTCAATTTCCAATATATTTTCATTAATATGGAATATCGATTTCCAAAAAGAAATCATAAATCAAATATAAGATATATAATTCAACTTGAAAGTATTTCTACTATAAAAATCTGATTCAAAGAAAAAAGGATGATTGTGGGAAATATATAGCAAATTGAATTTAATTAAATCAAAGTAAAAGATTGTGGCAACTTAAAAATATTCCCATAATAAAAGCAATCATAAATCAAATTGAAGAGGGTGAGTGGGGAGAATAGAGGGCAAAAACAGGGGTCACTTAAAAATCAATGTATAAACACACATGTATAATTTCAAGGGTGAATAAAAACGAGAAAGCAATTTTAAATTCGTGGCAGTTTTTGATACAACAAATACTCATTAATGTGAATGTTAAAGGTGTTTAATCTAAATACAGTCCTTATTAGTTATCACGATTTATTTACTGAGAGTTAAATATTGTGTATCTTATACAAAAGAACGATTTAAATATTGTCTCGTATTACTCTTATATTGTATGTCTCATATTCTCTTACACAATATTTAACTCTTATGGAATATCAATGAAAAATAATGTAGGAAGGCCAAATAATTGAAGGTTCCTTTTATTCAGACAGAATATTAGATAATATAAATATGTTTTTTGAAGGCATAATATCAGCAATATAAAATTAAAGGTGTGCTTTGTAAAAATGGAAATATAACCAAGAAGGTGTTTTTTGTTTATTGGTAATGCAACATTTAAGCTTTCTTTTATGTAGATAGAATATTTATTACGAATTATTTTGTGTAAAGACAGAAATATAAACATGAAGGTGTGTTTTATCAAGACAAAGTATTATCAATAAAAAGTTGGAAGTGTGCTTTGCTAAGACACATTATTAGGAACATAAATTAGGTGTGTTTTGTTAAGACGGAGATGTGCTTTTTTGTTTATTAAGAGATGGTGTGTTTTATTAAGACAGAATATTAGCAATATTAAGTTGAAGGTATGTTTTGTACAGACAGAAATATAAACAAGAAGGTATTTTTTTGTGTATATTGGTAATATACAGTTTAAGGTGTTTTATTAAAAGTATTATTAATATAAAATTGAAGGTGTGTTTTGTTAAGATAATATTATTTTTTTATTTTTGTGGAATGTTATTATTTCAATGGAGTCATTGTGATGGAATGCAAAAGCTTTTGTTTACTTACGCAAGGTTGTTTCCATCAGAAGGTATGCAATAGCAGAGAGTTTGTTTAATTAAAATGATTCGCTTTATTTGATATAAATGAATAGTTGCTGAAGGTGTGTAGACAAAGAAGAAACGGTTGTTGAAGGTATGTTTACTTACACGAGGAGGTGCACCGGTCTCGCGGCGGTGACCGCAGCAGCTGGCGTCTTGTTTGTTTATGCCCGATTCTTGAGTGCAGACGGTAGTGGGTGTAGTGGGTAGGTAGCCGCCGGTTGAGACACTTTCAGGTGGTGGGAAAGCGCAGGCGACCGATCTCGAGGACTGTCGCCGGCGGTGTGCGTTGTACGGACGGTGTTTGCGCCGCGACGCCGCCTCGAACGTCCCTCCGACGCCGACGCAATCCGAGGGGCGGCTTCCCCCGTTTCATCCTGTGGGCAGGATTTACTGCTTTATATCCCGCACCGCAGCCTCAACTCCCCGACTCTGCCTGGGTGTGGTGGTAAACCGGCTACCTGTCCTTCCTACCTGCGAACACTCGCGGGATAAACTGATTATTGTAATTCCACATTAAAATCCCATTTTTTTGTTTTTGTTTCCAATTTGATTTAAATCACCCCCCGACAAACAAAACCTCCTTCAAACAAAACAAACACTCCCAAACAATCCACACAATAGCTCAAAGGGTTATGCACGAGAAGAGGACATCCATCCATCTATCCCTTCCAAATCCACCACGAGTTTGATATAAAAAGGCGTGGTCAGCCTTAAATGCACGATTACGGTTTTCGGACCTGAAATGGGGGATGAAGAGTCGAGTTGGAGAGGGGGGGGGAGGAAGGGTGACATTAAGATGGGAAAACAATTCCGATTAGAGGATCTCGCTGCTGGTTCTTCTTCTTTTTTCCCGTTTCGGTTCTTTGCTCCTCGGGGGCTTTTAATTCGATTTATGGCCACCACGCACGCTCACGCACGAATCGATATGGATGGCGTCCCCGCCGGAGGGCGCGCAGGTGGATGAGGCCTCTCGGAATCAGAAGGGCACGCTCCTTTTTATTATAATCCATGAACGAAAAAAAAGTAGGGGAAGAAAATCTGAAACGCATATACAAAAAAATCAATAACTATTTCATATTAGTATTAATATACATAGTAAGATTATGAAAATTATATTAAAATAAAAATCAGGCAATAGGAATGAATTTTGACTTCATAATTAGGCAATCAGAATGAGTTCAAAATGAAAACTAAATCTAATAAGTTCGATTGACGTTCAAATCAAAATTAAAACAACAATTTAAAATCGAAATCAGCTAATGAAAGTGAGCTTCAATGATTAAAGACAAGATGAGAGTTATTCAGTTAATAATAAAACCTGTTTTTTTTTTATTTATTTAAACGCCATCTGACTCTTCGCGCTAACTCCCCGTAATTGTTATGGAAACTGGCAGATGGCGCGCACACACACGTACACGCCGTACGAATTTCTAGCCGTATCTGCTTAATTAAACTTAGGATTTAATTTATTCAAGAACACGTTCTGGGTATTCGTTTAATTGGATTATTTTCGACGTGCTCGTAAATCCACTCTCTTATTAATTAGATTCAAATAACAATAATCTGAACAATGGTAATTATTCGGAATTCACGCAATGCTTCTAAATTTTAAACGAAAAGAAAAGAATTCGAATATGATAAAGTTTTTAATTATTTTCTTTCAAATTCCCTGCAATTGCTTATTATGAAATAAGTATTATATATGTATATATTATCAAAATCCCATTTACCCTTTCGGGTGTCGGGTATATGAAATAAGTACTAGAGGAAAACACAAACCCTTAAACATCTTTATTCCTTCCAAGATACAATCGTTGCACATGCAATACAAAAATAAAAAAAAATAACAATATACTACAAAAACAAAATTCACATGCCTGGAATCGACTATTATTAAGTATTATCAATTTCTTTTTATTTATACCCTTAAGTGTTTTCTTTATCCTAATATTGAAAATATACAAACGATGTGAATTAATAATTAATTTTTAAAGGTAAATAAAACAACTCTATCTTGTATATGTTGTAGGCTGATATGTTCATGTCATTTAATTAAATTTATAATATAAATTGTTTATTATGGATATTTCGTCAATAAATATTATTATTAAGGCAGAAAGACCTGTGGTCGATAGCCACTTAACAATTAATTAATTTTTGTGTGATATACATAATCAATGTTTGTTATCTTATTGTAAACTTAATTGTTAATAAAGATTGTTATATATATATATATATTATTATTATTATTATTTTATATATACAAACATCTTTATTTGTGAAATTCAAACAATATAATAACAATACATTAGAAAACCATTACGATACATTAATAATTACAAATTTCACAAACTGGCTATCGACCAGTGGTCTTTTTGCCTGTTTCTGTCCAGTCTATGTTATTTCTTTAAAAGTCATGATATCTAACGTAAATGTCAATGGAGAAATATTTAATTATAATAAAATTAAAACCAAATGTTTTCATTTCAAGCCTTTATTATTTTATTTTCTATAAGTCTTAGCATTTTTTTTTATATATAGTATGTTTTGTGTTTTTGTTTTCCTCCTGGTTAAAATATTTCAGATTTCAGGCTATGATAAGTTTGTTTTGTATTGTAGGCTTGTGACAAAATAAAACAACTGTATTTTGTTTATACCACTATACTGTGAATGAATTCAATTCAATTCATTTATTTACGGTAAATCACCTTTACACAGAATAATAACAATATTCAAAAATGTTTAGATAAATAGCATGACTGTAAATCATATATAAACAGAATAATACAATTTTACTGAATGAATCATAATACTTGGAAAAAGAGCGTAAACGTCATATTTTGCCTAATTTCAAGTGACATCGTCAATAATTTGGACCAGCAAGGTAAACGACCGAAAATCATCATTAAAATTACAGTTAATTCTATTTATTTTTTTACATATGTAAATTTTTATCTTAAAGTCAACGCCTACAATACAAAACAATTAATAATTATAAGATTAATACAAATAAGACAGTTTTTTCTCTCACTTTGTTTTCTATAACTAAGATTATTTATTCGGTGATTATATAAAATAAATCATTCAAAACACTTAATATGTATCTTTTAATAATTTATTTTATGTAGTCTTCTTCTTCTCGAATCCGTATATTCTTTCAGGTGTCGGATATTTTATATAATCACCGAATAAATAATCTTAGTTATAGAAAACAAAGTGAGAGAAAAATACAGTGTTTTATTTGCAATAACCTCCTTGCAAAACTTCGTATAAATTAACGCTTGTTCGAAATTAATGTTTATATTTATTTATTTTAATGATGGAACCGTTTATACGTTGTTTAGATTATTAAGATTAGTATGATTAGATTTTTATGTAAATAAATCCGGTAATAAAGTGTTATTGCCCCCGCGGAGGAGATAGAGAGAGAAGTAGAGGGGGAGTGAATGGTGGGGGGTGGGTGGCTGCGCCCGCGTCCGGCGGTCATCCCGAAAAAGACCGTCAGGTATTCCAAGGTGACCATAACTAATGGGCATAATGGTATCCACATTTTAATTGGTGCCTAACAAGGAACGTGTATCTGACTCTTTTTTTTTTAGTTTCGTTTCATTTCATTTCATCAGACAAAGAGGGGAAACCAGTAAGACCGGTGCGTGCGCAGTTAAAAACAACAAATTATTACCTTTAATTTAATCCCGGGGTCTCCGCTTCTTTTTTCTAATGGTATACCTGGATTTCGCGCGTTTTTCTTTTTTCTTTATCCGACGGGAGCAGAGAGTGCTGTTGTTGGAAAAGCGTCACGCAACGTCACCAGCGCGCTACTGCTCGATGTCACCAAATCACTAAACGCTCAGCTGTCATCGTCCATCCTCGTCGGATCCGACCTGAAAAGAGCGAGGAGACAGATGAAAAGATCCAGATAAAACCCCCCCTTCCTCCGCTCCCCCCCCGCGTGATGTATGTATGCGTCACTATATAGTGCCTAGTTTATGTGCTTGTTCTGTATGTGTAATGTCTGGGAGTAATGGTGAGCTGGTGGATCTTCGGGTTGGTTGCACGTTTTAGGAGGGTGTGCTATAACATAACGCAATGTCACGACTTGGCGTTTGTATAATTTTATCTGCTGTACTTTATTTTTTTTGTTGGTATTCTCGGTCACTCAGCTGAAAAGTGTTGTCTAGGTCAAGATCGGGGCCTATTTTTAAATATGTGGGTCATTGTCACACATCAAATGTTCGGCCATACCTTATCCTCCATTTCTTGTTCTCTATTTCATAATTTCTTGTTCAGATAATTAAAAATGTTTTTCAAGACAATATCTTCTATTTATTTTTTTGTCATAATTGTTTTTTCTGACAATTAAAAATGTTCCTCAAATGTATATTTTTTCTTTATTTAATAAAATTATAATGTGATAATTAAAAATGTTCTTCAATACATTATCCTCAATTTCTTTCCTTTATTTCATAATTTTCTTTTCTGATAAATAAAGAAATTGTTCATGCGAAAAATTGCTTTATTCTAATATTGGAAATGTACTAAGAAGTGAATGCCTCAAAGATTCAAGAATTATTTTATCAATTGCGAAATAATAATCTTCTTACATACTTCTTTCATGAGTAGGTCATAAATACGAAAAACCAGGCTGAAAGTCCACTGGTCGATTGCCAATTAACAGATATAAATTATACATTTAAGTTTGTCAATGTTTATTGTATACTTTCTGTATATATCTGTTAATAAAGATTATTATTATTAATTTTCTTAATCATTTAAGGTAGACATGACAAAATGTTGACGATTTTACTTGAAAATTAGGCAATAGATGACCATTTTATTTGAGTTATACAGAACAAATTAAAAAAAACAGTATTTTTTTATTAATTAATTCAAACGGGAGGCGAGGACAGAAGGAATGAATTCATAGGGGCCAATTACAATGAGGCTCAATTAAATATGATTAATTGTAATTTATATATTGTATCAAGGCAATTGTACGAAATAAACATTATTAAAAAACACGCAGGCGAAAGAAGATTATTATTTTCTGATTGATAAAATATTTCTTGAATCTTTGAGGCATTCACTTTTTGGGCATTTCCAATATAACGATAAAGAAAATACTCAATATCAATTATTAGTGGCATAACAAAATTGTTAAGTGTTTTCTTCGGCTACACATCATTTCATAATTTACTGTTTAGATAATTAAAAATGTTTGTAATAATAAGAGATATTAATTAAAATTTTCCGTGGGAAAATAAATTATTTGCAATGTAAAATAAAATAGAAATTAAAAAAGTAATGTAATTATTTTAAATCGCAAATAAGAATTTGCTATTTATCTAAACAAAATTTTACATTTTTGTCTTATCAAAATTATAGCAAATTATCATTAGGATTTTTTAACAAATCAATGATTTACGAAAAGATGGGCAAAGTCGATCTCTTCAGTTACTGCATAATTAAGTATATGATAATTTTATTAATACAACATATTCTAATAACATCAGTAACTGTTCCTTATTTAAAGAAAAAAATCAATTATTGTTACTAATTGATTTTATTAATTTAAAATTGGTCATTTAGAAATACGCGATTACTAATATTACTTCGAATTTGCTCAACACTAAAAAAACATAACGAGATTATACATCCCTTCAGCTTACCGTCGGCATGCAATGTGGTGGAAAATATCATCTTTACGGCAATACACAGCAAATAAAATATAAAAGTCTGTTGATATTGAAGGAAGCATATATTTAGTTTAAATATTTTTTTATAAATAATCAAAATTAAAAAAAAAACACCTACGTCCAAAAGAATCGTTCCGACGGATGAATAATCATGTAAATAAGGGATTTTGTGATTTAATTTATTAAAAACAGATTTTAAAGACTAATAACCCTACTCTTCTCTCGTGTATAATAATGAGTATTAGATGAATTAAAAATTCTAAATATTAGTATTCAATCAATACTACTTTCATAAACTTTTTTTCAAGATCATGAATCTAAGTTCATATGCTTAACAGAGCACCCGCAAATAATTAAACAAATTAAAATTAAAATGTAATTAAAAATATTAAATATTAAAATGAATGCAAAATGGTTTAAACGTAAAGAAATAATAGATTTGGGATTAAATCTGTTATTAGTGTCAAAGTCGTAATTAATTAGTGAGAAGAGAATTCAGCCAAATATATGTATATAAAATATTCTGTATTGATTTTTTTCAATTTTTTCAATTTACTTTATTAACGGAATCTCCATTTCCAAATTACAATTATAATTACATATTAAAAATTTTATAAGAAAAGTGTGACGCTCTAAAAGATTATAATTCTAATATGCATTTTTATTGTTTTCTCATTGGCAATTGATTTTATATTTGGAATCGGAACCCAACATCCCAAGACCTACCTAATTTGCATCAAACGAAATCCAAACATTCCTCCAAAATTTCAATATCCCAAATCCACAATAAATTTATTCATCTCATCATTCATCAACGACTGATCGATTGACATAACATAAGGACAAGGACTTCCGGCTGAAAGACTAATGATCGATAGCCATTTTGTTCAAATTAAATTAAATATTGTATTATAACTAAGGGAAGTCCGAAGTGGTTCAGGTAAAAAGAAACAAAAGTGAAAACAATCAACCTGATTGGGACAACAAACAAAATGAGAATATCTTTCGGGATTGGAGTAAAATAAATGGTATCAAAGCCTCAATAAAGATTTGGAATTTATATAAAATTTACATTTAACTAATAATTATAATAAATTTATTCCTCGCGGACAGATATTTTACACAAAAATTTTCATACTGAAAAATAAATCGTAAACGTAGTATTCGATTTTTTGACTAAAAATTTATAATATAAATAAAGAAACAAAAAAGAAAATATTTTAAACACTAAATTAAATTATTGAAATATTCATAAGCAAAAAATTTACAAACATCTCAAAGTATCTTCAAAATTAATTTTCCACAAATACCAATAATTTTGAAATTATCAATAAATTCTGTGTTCATCGAAATCGCAATATTATTCCAAAATATATATTTCTACCAGCAGCATTTCTCCAATTCATTAGCTCATTATTATATTTATTTACGGAAATGTCACCATTTAACAAAAATAAATAACTTTTAGTATAAGTAGTATATATTGAGGCAGAAAGACCGATGGTCGATAGCCGTTTACTAAGGACAACGTATAACATATTATAAGAATCATATTGTTAATTTATTGTATATAAAATTGTCTGCAGAAATAAAGATGTTATATATATATAGTATATATTGTTTTTTTATCGCGTTTTTCTGCTCTATTATTGACTTTTTTTTAATAAAAATTAAATAAAATTACTTTAAATGAAACTATTAAGTTTTTGATTTTTTGTGTAGCCAAACAATTGTCGCGAATAATAAATACAAGTGAAAATGAAAATGTTCCTTTTAGGAAAACTGACTATGCACAGAACTCTGCAGCCACTCAAGTGCTAAGGTATGCTAATATGATAGGCAGCAATTTTGACTTTTTTGCGAAAAACCTTAAAGAATTGCGCCACAGGCTCACACTTTTACGGCCTTGATGTAAATGTAATATGTTTTTATATTTTATTGTTTGTGTTTTATTCTAAATGTTTAATGTATTTATTATTACTATTTTATTGTCTTTTTATTGTAATTATCTATGGTAGACCACCGTTAAAAAATAAATGAAATGAAAATTAAAAACTTAATAGTTTCATTTAAAGTTATCATGGATATTCAAAGAGTTAAATCCTTCACAATCATTAAGAATAAATAAAATAAATGAAATAAAAATGATTTCAAAATAATAAATTATTCCAACATTTAGCTGTGTGACATTTTGACTTCAGTTACTTAAGTACTTTAAACAAATGTACATTAAAACAATTACTTCTCCGCCAAATACCCCGCTAGACGCTACATAATGTACACCTGCTGCTGCATATAAATAATAATAAATTCTTTATTTTTCAATGACTAAAAATATTACAGTAGTATAGGAATCGTCAAAAACACATAAGTATATAAAAATAACTAATTATGGTAACACATTTAGAGGATCAAAAACATCCAGATTTACAGAAATATCACTCTCTGTCCAAGTATTCTTTATATGAATAAAATGCAGCCTTCTCAAGAAGTTTGATCACAGAATTTTTAAATTGATTGAAACTGCTTATTTCTTTAATTTCTTTGGGTAACTTGTTGTACATTCTTATTGCTACTGTTATATATCAATAACAAAAATATTGCATGATGCAGTACATCATGCAACATTTTTTTTAATTTAGCATGTTGCTGGGAAAGATACATCAATCCTAATAAATATACATTTTCAATGCATTTAACTAAAATAAAACTCTTCTTGTTATTGCAAAAATAGGATTTTTTTGTAGGAGTAAACAAAAATCCTATTTTTAATTAATAAAAAACTTTGTATTCATCCGTCGGATGCCGTCATTCCGATTCCTCCACCCAAACCCAATATCGGAAAAAATAGAGGAAAGAAAATCAAGAGAAAAAGGTAACCCAATTACGGGAGGCCGGTCACGTCCGCCGAATTAATTTTTGGGGAGCACGAGTAGAAGAAGAAGAGCCGGATCGGATGCCAAATTGGACGCGGGAACAGATAAAAACGAGACGAGACGATCCAATTGTCTTTACAACTCCTGCGAGTGACCAAGGGCGATCATCGGCAGCCAATGGCCCCCCAACAATCAAAGCAAACAAAACCGGACTCGGCTCGGATCGTAAAGAAGGAAAACACACACACACACACTCATACACATAAATGTGCACGTACATACAAGTGCAACGTGCGTGTATGCTGCTTGACCAGTGAAAACAAAACGGTTTCGCTTTTTTTGAATTAATTCCGCGGGCGGTTCGAGCGATCGCCGCTAGATGACAGCTCGTATTGCGATATATTTTATTCATGATTTGAAAGAAATTTAAAGAAATAAATTCAATATTTTATTATTATTTATATATAAAAACATCTTTATTTATGAATTTTAATTTTAATGTACATATATACAGGGTGACTCATTTTAATTCATCCAGTGGAATATCTCGACAAATATGCATTATACAAAAAAATATTTCGTACAAAAGTTTAACGGTTTCGAGAGGGACACTTTATGCTGTAAAAAAATCTTCACTGCCAACCCTAGAGTTAACCACCTTTGCCGCCCCAAAGGTGGTTAACTTTGAAATCTTAAATGGGAACCCATATATTTTATTGCAGATTCGGATTTTACGTCAATGATAAAATATTTTTTTAATTATATTAAATAAAAATGATTTGAAAATAATTAATAAATTATTTCCACATTTAGCTCTGTGACTATTGACTTACTTACGTAAGTACGTTAAACAAATGCACATTAAAACAACTACTTCCCGGGCAAATACCCACGCCGGACATTGAATTACATAATGTACACCTGCTGTTGCACACACATCAATAAAATATTGCATAATGCAACAAAATTTTGATCCGATAAAAATTGTATGCAAAAACAACAAAAATTAACGTTACTTAATATAAGGCCATCTGCAGACACGTGTTTCGGGATCTATCCCTCGTCAGTACAGCTATGCCTTACACAATTTTTAAATCTTGATGAATGGTATTCGCACTGTTCATTCTATTATAATTAATAAAAATCCTCCATATATCTACAATAAAATAAAATTTCGTACAGACGTTCATAGTCTTAATATTCGATTTAAGGGAACTCCATCTCCTCCAAAGTTTCATTCAGCTCTATTTATGCGAAATTACTCCTATGTAATTACAAAAATATATAATAAGATCCCATGTAACATTAAGGCTGTGAGTGTTACATTATTCAGATCGCGCCTCAAGACTCGTATTCAACAAAATAGTTAGTGTAATCCAAAATTTTATAGATACGTTTATTCAATTTTTAGTTTAGTGTTATTTTTGTTCTTTAATCATATAAAACCCATCATATTTGCGTTAGTAATTTATAGGTTGAATTTAATTTAATTTATAGGTTGAATGGAAGATCAGCCGCACTTCGGTTGCGTTGAATTCATACCCTTTAGTTTTTCATTTCGTAATTATTTCTTGTAATATGAGATGTAACATTTTTTGTTAATTTTACTTGGTGAAAAAATAAATAAATAAATAAAAACAGATGGCGTTCATAAGGTATAAAATATGCATCGTACAAAAAATGTTTCGGATAAAAGTTTAATGTTTATATATATAAATTAATTATATAATTCATAATTAATGTACAATTTACAAATTGGCTATCTACAAAAGATCTTTCAGTCATTTTATTTTTTTAAATGTTAATTTAATGTTTATTATTTTGTTTATTAATTCAATGTATTTACAATGTCTGATTTTCAGTTATTTAAATAATAAACGAAGTCAGCGAACGCACAGCTCTTAGAGAGCTTACAAAAATTAGACACCCTAATAACCCTCTCCACAACCCCTCGAATGTATCCCTCTACGAAATGTGTAAAATTACCCCTATTAAACAGAGACTAGAAACCCTTTCCTTAAAATTCGCTATAAATCTCAACATAGCTCCCATTATCAATCACCTCTGCATCCCACGTAATCCGAATATTAATCATAGATATACCCATCCCTCATTAACAATTCATCAATTCATCTCACTAAAATCTGAGAACTTAGACAATGACGTTAGCAATCATGACGATTAACTAA
Organism: Philonthus spinipes; assembly: GCA_963082785.1. NCBI lineage: Eukaryota > Metazoa > Arthropoda > Insecta > Coleoptera > Staphylinidae > Philonthus > Philonthus spinipes. The sequence continues at coordinate 11,080,637 of OY720321.1, read as the reverse complement.
AACGACAAGAACTGGACAGAGACAGGGAGAAAGCCATTTTCTGAGGTCTAACAATGTGTAAATGATTGTATTTATATGTATTATAAAATTATATAATGTAATACTCAGAAATAAAGATTTTCAATATATAAATAATAAAAATATAAAAAAATAAATATTTGAAAAATAAATAGTTGTTTTTTTTTTACTAAAATGTGTTCATTTTCCTTTCACTACTTTCAACTTTCGTCATTCTCAAGGAGAATACAGAAAATTAAATTTACTTAAATATGTATTGCTTAGGTAAAAAGGGATCGCGGAATCGGCGAGGTCCAAATGTGATCGTAGTCATTAAATAACCTCGTTTATTGCTTCATAAATTTCGAGGATAATGAATTGAAAAATTTAAGCAATCAACATCTAATTTTATTTCGTTATGATAATCTCGTAAATTCAATTATTATCCGTATATAATATAATATTTTAAAATTAAACGGATTATTGTTTGTATTGCGATTTCGTTTCAAGAGATTAATAAAAAAAGAGTGATTAATTTGTTTCTTGATAAAACATTTCTACTAATATATCGTTTTTTTTTTTTAAATAAGTGCTTCGGTAACCGATATTTTTAACATGTACCTATATAGTGACAAAAGCGAAATGGATATCGATCAACGATCTGTCAAGCTGTACTGATTTTGTACTTGTCATTGTTTACTCACTAGTCATGACCGAGTAAGTAAAATAATCGTGTAAAATAACTAACGTTATTATTAAAGTCAGTTTTATTTGATGAACTGAAATTAAAACTAATACTAGTTGGAAATTGTATTTTGGAGGAACATTACAGGGTATGCAAAGGTGTTTAATTTAATTATATATACAAACATCTTTATTCAGACAGCAGAATTACAATTCTTTACAAATATTTATATTTACAATACATATTGATGGGTTAGTAATCTGCCATGGGCTATTGGCCTTTCTGCCTAATTTAATTATTAATTTAATTTTTTTCTGATTTTTTCTTTTTGGTAAACTTTAGAGAAAGGTGTTGTAGACGGTTTATTATTATTATTGTTATATATTTCTTTTCTAAATAAATCCTTTTGTCGTTGTATAGCTTCTAATAATTTATGGATAGCTTTATCCAACTGATGGATTTGATGTTTAATATTATTCAAAATAATTGGGATGGCCAAAAGGATTTAACTAACAATCTTTATTCAAATGTGTATATGTGTGTACAATAATATACAAAAATTAGAATTATATTCTGTAGATGATACATACATAAAACATGATTAATTTGTTCTGGAATTGGCTATCAATCAGATGTATTTCCGCCAAAAGGATTTATTTACAAAATAAATACACAAAAATAATAATATTAAATTTAATAAAATGTTCAACCACCATTCATCTAGTGTATGAATAATCACCAGTTATTTATACAGTAGATGAAGAATGGTGGTGTATATAATCACCAGTTATTCATACACTAGATGAATGGTGGTTGAACATTTTATTTATTTTTTTATTTAATATTATTATTTTCTTGTATTTCTTTCGTAAATAAATCCTTTTGGCGCAAATACATCTAATCGATAGCCAATTCCAGAACAAGATAATCATGTTTTATGTATAATAATAAAATCATGGCGGAAAGACCCCAGGTCGATGGCCTGGACAGACTAACACAATATTTATTCTTGTTAAGTAAATATAAATGTATGTATAAGCTTATGTAATATTAGGGATTGTTAAGTAAGTTTCACTTGGTTTGTTTTACACGCAAAAATTATTTATTTTCGACTAGTTTCGGCACATTGCCATTATCAAGAATTCTTGATAATGCCATTCAAGTCGAAAATAAATAATTTTTGCGTGTACTTAACAATCCCTAATATTGCTAAAATGTTTTACCAAGTGATTAATGAGACTCAAATTGAAAATATATTATGTAATGTTGTCTGAATAAAGATGTTTGTATATATAATAAAATCATATAATCTAAATAAAGTTGTTACTTGTGATTTTTTTCTTGCGAATTATTTATTTAATAAAGATTTTAATTATAATAAACGCATTTTCTTTGCTTATAGCTAATCATAAAATTCAAATTCCTTAAAATTATTTACTTTTTGTTAAAAAACATTTATTTGTGCGAAAAGCCAAAATTGCGAAATTCTTAATGTTTTTATAAGGAACAGTTATTGTTCGTTTTGTTTAAACACGCAGTTTTTTTTTAAATGGAATAAAGATATATTATAATTATTATTAAAACCTTTTTGTCGTTATATAATCTGTGATAATTTATCGATAACTTTATGCAACCAACGTCTAATTTTAATTCATTAGCGCCCGCTTTTAATTATCAACCATAAATTACCCGTTTCGGGAAAAGTATTCCCGATGGTAATAAATTTCGAGCGCGTCTGGAACATAAAAAACACCGTCCTTATTTATCGCTGTAAAGTACACGGTAACGCATTCTGTGTAGTTCCGCCTCGGCTATAAATATGTCGGGTGTTTGACTTTTTCTCCTTTTGTGCATAATCTGACCGGTTGGTCCAGGTAAGAATCAAGTTCTGCAGGATGGGCTGGTGTCGGTGTAGGCAACGCCAGGTCAATGGCGAACAGGACAGAAAAGGACTAACTAACAGCGATTGTTAGTTGTCGAGCTTTGCGGATGTGTGCGGTTTGGGGTGGGGTAATTTTTCGAACATGCCCAAGTTTCCCTTCCCCACCCGCAAAAATTAATGACTCGAGTAATTTATCATGACCTAGACAACACTTTTCAGCTGAGTAACTGACCGAGAATACAAACAGAAGAAAAGTATAGCAGATGAAATTAAACAAACTTTAAGTAGTGACATTACGTAATATTGCAGCACACATCAGTAATTTTAATTAATATTTACATTTAAATAATTTTAAAGTAATGATGTATTTTTATTGAATTAAAAAAAGTAAAGAACATAATTAATTCACATTTAATGAAACGTTCAGTCACTAGTTATCCATACGCTAGATGAATGGTGACTGAACGTTTCATTAAATGTGCATTTCGTTTTCCTTGTTTGCTTAAACAGGACAAGTTCGCCTTCCTTTAGTGGACGAAACAATGATTCTCGGTCGTCTACCTTGTAGACCCAAATCGTTGACGATGCCACTTGAAATTAGGCAAAAGGTGGCGCTTGCGTCGTCTTTAATTTATTATGATTAACATAATTAATTATTTATTTATTTTCGTTCTAGTTGCTCTGCAATTAAATACTTAAGAAGTAAGTATACAAAAAATACAAATTTCTATTGAAATCCTAACATCCGAAATCGAAGAACAAAAGCTCAGATCAAATAATATTATCTTTAACTTTAACTTTAACTTTATTTTACGGAATTCTCCATTATAATTAATTACATTATACAATAATTTACATATTTGTATATAATCAGGTAAGTATTCCTAAACTATTAATAATTAATAAGTAAGATAAGTGCATTCCCAAACGGTTCAAAGAATTGATTCAGTGTTGCTTATGACTTCTCCCCCTAGGAGTTGCGAGACCTTGTCGTGGGTGGGGGAGCTTATGTACTGCTGTAGCGCCTCCGACCGATGGCCGGGAGCGAAACAGCAGTCAACTAAGGAGCAACTCAAAACCCAAGCCAAGGTGTAAGGCATCGTGCCGAGGGCTGCATGGCACTAGGGAAGTAGTGTCGCAAGCGATCCCTTGGGGGCACCGGGCGAAACCCCCTAGTATCTAGCCTTACCTGGTCATGCGGGGCTCTGACCAGGCGGACATTTTATTTCCCTAGCTACTCGTGGGACAAAGAATGAACCAAATAAAACAAAAACAAGAAAAAATAAAACCACAGGGCCAGGAAACTCCTAAGGCTAGTGAGCCAGGGACGACCAAGGCCACAAAAGAAGTTGCCGAAGCCAAGGGGCAGGGCACTTTAACACCGCAAGGGCCAAGCAAAGCGCTGAGGATCAGCGCGGCGGAGGAATTAGACCTGATGTCCGACGAAGAAATTCGAAGGGCGTCAGTGTCAGGGATCACCAAGGCTAAGATAGCTAGGCGGGTGAAACAAGGCCAAGATTACATAGAGGCCAAAAGGGCCGTAATCAAAGCCAATTTCATCAGTAGCCAAGCTAGAGAAAGCCAGGTACCCTCACAAAAGGACCCCCAAGGACAGGAAAAGTCCGACGGTCCTATTAGAAAGGGAGCTCAAGGACAACAGAGGTCCGGAGCCCCAAAACCTAAAGCATCCCAAGGACAAATAAGGTCCAGGGATGTAAAACCGACAAAGACAAGCCCAGTGAAGCCTTCTACGGCAAACAAAAGGCTCAGGTCGGACGCAAGTACCCCCCGGGCGACAAAAAAGCACAAACTGGACGGGCAAACCTTTACGGAGGCCCTGACAGCAGTCAAGGTCGCCATCGCGGGCGTGGACTTCCCGGAAGTTCTACTGGAGCAGGATAAGCTCAAGGCAATCCAAGACTCCATACTGTCGGCGTACGAACAAATACCAGAAATAGGACCACAGGTCCGTTTCAGTAGATGCACGTACAGACCAGGTTACCTTATAGTGACCTGTGCCGATACGGATAGCGCCCAATGGTTAAGGGAGACTATCCAAACCCTGAAACCCTGGGAGGGAGCCTCCCTGAAGGAGTTAAAGGGGGAGGAAATTCCAAAACCTTGGGTATGCACAGTCTACATACCTGATGAAGGGGAAGTAAGACTGGGGGCAGAGAGGATCCTCAACAGGTTGAGGATAGGAAACAGAGGCCTCATGACCCGCCTCTGGACGGTGTGGGGAAAGATCCCGGACTCCAAAGGTGTCCTGTGGACCTTCTCCATAGACAACCAATCCAAAGATGAGTTGGAAAGGTTAGACAAAAACCCATTCTTTGGCTATGGTAGGCTGAAATTCCGGATAAGGGAGGCCAACAAGACGATGGAGAGAGAAAAGACCACACAGGCCACAACCTCAACATCAACCAAATCCCTAGGCACTGAGGAGGCCAAGGGAGAGGATAAAGAAGATGGCACGAAACCATCGGAGGACCGACCCTGCCCCAGCGGAACCAGCATACTCCTAAGGCCTCAGGCCAGGGAGGCGGCGGTGCCGATGGAGGAGGGGGAGCCCAAAGATGCGGTGCCGGAAAATGCTCCTCTTCAATAGTAAGAGGAGAATTAGGGTTCTGCAGGCGAATCTTCAGCACGCGAAAGCCGCAACGGCAACGCTGTGCAGGAGATTCGACAAAGAAGGCTTAGACATAGCCCTCCTGCAAGAACCCTGGTTACTCCGAGGGAAAGTAGCAGGCCTAGCGCCACAACATTCCCAGGTAAGTTACAACCCAAACGCCGTAAGGCCCAGGGCGTGCATAGTCCACAGTAATAGGGTAAAATTCACACTAATACCGCGATTGTGCACGGACGACTTTGTTACAGGAGTAATTACAGCCATGACGGAGGACGGAGAAAGGACCTGGGTAATCTGCTCCGCCTACTTCCCAGGGGATGAGAGGGAGTGCCCCCCGCGCATTCTAAGCGACATAGTTGCATACTGCGCGGGAAAGGCGCAACAACTCATCCTAGGATGCGACGCCAACGCACACCATACTGTCTGGGGCAGCTCGGACACCAATAAAAGAGGTGAGTCACTACTCAATTTTATTTTTGCAGAGGGGCTGATTATAGCCAATATTGGCAATAAGCCTACCTTCACCACGAAATCCCGGAAAGAAGTACTCGACATAACAGTATGCACCGGGAAGATGAGTGATCTAATAGTGAACTGGCATGTATCAGAAGAGCCCTCATGCTCAGATCATAGACAGATTCGCTTTGACCTGAACACATCTCTTACAGTGGCTAAGTACAGAAACCCAAGAGAGACAAACTGGATAGGATATAAAGAATCCCTCAGGGAGGCTCTCAGGGTAGGTACAGCACCAGTGAGGGATGTCGAAGGTCTAGAGCTGGCGGTGGAACAAGTAAATGAAGCCATCACGAAGGCATACTTGGAAAATTGTCCGGAAAAATCGGTAAAACAAAGAGGTAGTGGTACAGTCTGGTGGAACACGAGGCTCGAAAAGCTAAGGGCCCAAACCCGAAGGCTATTCAACAAGGCCAAAACCACACAAGACTGGGATACCTACAAAGAAAAACTGACGCAGTACAACAAAGAAATCCGGAAAGCCAAAAGAGACTCGTGGAGGAAGTTCTGTGAGGAGCTTACCGATGCCCCAACATGTTCCAGAATCCACAGAGTCCTGGCAAAGGATGGAAATGCTGCAAAAGAAGTAGGTCTCCTCAAAAAACCTGACGGGACCTACACAGAAACCAAGGAGGAAAGTCTCAAGGAATTATTGAAAGTCCACTTTCCTGCCTCAACTATCCTCTCAGAGGAGGCTAACCAGAACAATCCCAGACAAAGGCGGGAAAGACCCGGTCGAGAGGATTGGAGGTTAGCTACAGAAGTAACCAGACCTAATAGGGTCAGATGGGCGATAAACAGATTCCAACCTTATAAGTCTGCTGGGACAGATGGTATATATCCTATTCTGCTCCAGGAGGGCATGGAGGAACTGGTGCCGCATCTATCAAAAATCTTCAAAGCCTGTTTAGCATGGGGATACATACCGACAGCATGGCAAAGAGTGAGGGTAATCTACCTACCTAAGATAGGCAAGATAACAGATCTAACTCCAAAGTCATACAGGCCAATCAGTCTTTCCTCATTCCTACTAAAAACAATGGAGAGACTGGTGGACAGACACATACGGGACGAGGTACTAAGGGAACAACCCCTAAGTGACCGTCAATACGCGTACCAACCCGGAAAATCTACAGATTCAGCGTTGGACGACCTAAATAGGCTTATCTCAAAGTCCATGGAGGACAAAGAGATAGCTATGGTCACATTTTTGGACATTGAGGGAGCGTTCAACAATGTGACCACGGACTCCATTATAGAGGCACAGGCCAAGAAGGGAGTACCACCGAGTTTCTGCCGATGGATTAGGGCCAGCCTAGAGAAAAGGACGATCATATCCACTCTGGGGGGACATTCTATCGAAGCCAGAGCGGGGGGTGGCTGCCCACAGGGAGGCGTACTGTCTCCGCTGCTGTGGGCGACATTGGTAGACGACCTCTTGAGGAAATTGTCCGAAGAGGACATCCCATGCCTAGGGTATGCGGATGACCTGGCAATTATATCTAAAGGCCGGTTCGCAGCAACCATTTCACAGCGGACACAAAGGGCCATAGATATAGTGGATAGGTGGTGCCGACAAGAACAACTGTCGGTTAATCCAGGGAAGACACAAGTGGTCGTCTATACAAAGAGAAGGGCGTTGGAAGGACTCAGGCCACCAACGCTCGGAGGTAAAGTAATTTCCTTTGTGAAGGAAGCGAAATACCTTGGAGTAATCTTCGACAACAAAATGTCGTGGAAATCGCACATTATAAACACCACCAAAAAAGCATCAATAGCATTGGGAAGGTGTCGTAGAATGTGCGGAAAAAACTGGGGGTTAAACCCCAGAATGACCCTATGGTTATATACAAGGGTGATCAGACCCATGATAACCTACGGAGCTGTGGTGTGGTGGCCAAGGACAGAGCAAAAGGGGACGATAAGGCTCCTAAATAGCACACAGAGACTAGCATGTCTCAGTGCCACGGGGGCCTTAAGCACTACCCCAACGGCAGCCCTGGAGGTAATCCTTGGCTTACCACCACTCCACATCTTTATTCAGGGAGAAGCCAGGTCGGTAGCATACAGAGTGATGCAAGGACCGGCACCCATTAACCGACTACACGGGAAAATACACCAAAGGCTGGAAGAAGAGCTAAAAGCGTGTCCCATAACAGGAATGCCCAGCGATGCCATGGTGACGAAATATAATTTCGACAACAAATACAGAGTATTGATTCCGTCTAAAGAGGAATGGGCGGTAGGCTCCCCCTTCAAGGCGGAATCAAACTGGTATACGGACGGCTCCAAAGGCAACAATGGAACAGGAGCCGGAATTTACAACTCAAAAAGTAAGACAAGGATCGCGATAAGCCTAGCAGAAGATACTACAGTGTTCCAAGCAGAGGCAATCGCGGTCCATCATTGCATCCGAGAGATAGCAAGGCATGACAGTAAAAGTCGATCTATAGCCATATTCTCGGATAGCCAGGCGCTACTTAGAGCACTAGGAAACACACAGGTCAAGTCAAAGCTAGTGTGGGACTGTGTAAATACTCTCAATGAAGTCGGAGCACAGAAAAAAGTGACACTGGTGTGGATCCCAGGGCATTCGGGTCAAATAGGCAATGAAAAGGCAGACGAACTGGCCAAACAAGGCTCGTCAAAGCCATTCATAGGGCCACAACCCTCCTGCGGTATCACTAAAGCAGCAGTTAAACAATCCATACAAAAATGGACGGAGACACGGGCCCAAACTTGGTGGACGAGCACACCAGGTCTTAGGCAGGCGAAGGTATTCCTCAAAGGAAGAACGCCAAAACTAACAACAGACCTCCTCAAGCAAGACAGGAAAATGGTCAGAGCGATAGTAGGTCTACTGACAGGACACTGCAGGCTAAACAAGCACATGAGCAAGTTAGGCCTATCTGAAGATTCGATCTGCAGATTCTGTGAAGAAGAGGAAGAAGACCCCCTTCACATTCTGTGTCATTGTGAAGCCCTATCCGGTATCAGACATCAACAGATAGGGGACACAAAACCAAGTCCAGAAAAGTATACCCAAGACTCACTGTCAGGGTTAATTGGGCTAATTAAGGATGCGAAGCTAGAGCTAATCATCTAAGATACATGGGATCCACAATAGATCTGAAAAGGTCGCGGTGGTACAGGCCATGAGGCCACCCCAAATATTATCTATCTATCTTATCTATCTGCTTATGACTTCACAAACTAACATCTACGGGTATATAATTACATAATGGAAACAATAATTTACCTAAGAAAATGTAATTTATAATATTCATAATATCATTTATAATATTCCCGAATCTATAAAAGCAAATCACGGAGACCAAAAGTCTGATGATTTAGAGCCCGCATCGGGAATAATTAAAAAGATTGTCGATAAAAAAAAAACAATAAAAAATAAAAATAGATATTGTCGTCAGATGCGATAACAACTACTTCTCGGGAAAATACCCGACATTGGATTATACAATAGATATTTGCCATCACGAGTATTTGCCCGGGAAATAGTTGTTGTTATTGAAACAAAAAATAATATATGCAGCAAATACCTATTGTGTAATTCAATGTCCGGCGTGGGGATTTCCCGAGTAGTAGTTGTTGTTTCAATAAATTTTTGTATTGTAATTTATGTATTATTTTATAACTTAATTTCAATTTATGAGTTCACATTTGTGTTAATGATATTAAATATTTGTATTTATTTGATTAAAGTTCACGAAAATATCATTAACACAAATGTGAACTCATAAATTGAAATTAAGTTATAAAATAATACATAAATTGTGTTTATTTTTTATAATAAAGAATATCTGGGAAGAATACACATTAAATATCAATTACTCGAAAGTACTCCCCGGCTTATGCATGCATTAATTAAACATTTTTTGTTTAAACACATCTTCTTACATTTTAGCTGAGAGATTATAAATGTGACACTTTCTCCCTGACCCTCGTGCAGTATTGTTAAATGAATTTGTAAATTCGATTTACAATTATACAATTACAATTAGATTTAATTAATATAACACCTCACCAGAAAGAACAAAACTCTAAACTTTACAGTATTTTTATATACTTACTTCGTAAATAAGAATATTTCGAAGGAAAATAATTAAATAATTAATTATAATAGAAAAAGGATTTATTCACTTGGTCACAGTTAGTTTTTTTTTTTTTCGTTAGTATTCGCAATAACTGGATGACCGTTTGTATAACGTATTGTTATATTACTTTCCCCTTGCACCTTCCTAGTATCAAATTCCTTCCTCAGTTCTTTTAAATAGTCTCGCTGTAATTGTGTTATTTAAATAAATTAAATAAAAAGAATTTGAAAATAATTAATTAATAAATTATTTTCCCTTTATTAATTATTTATTTTCAAATTCTTTTTATTTAAATAATTAATTATTTTCTTTTAATTGAATTTAAACTGCAATGCGAAACATCACCACCATCTTTATAAAAATATTTTTATATTCCCTATTTATAAAATAAAACACATTAAACTAATTAATTATTCAAATAGTAGCACTGTAAGTTTCTATTTTTTTTTAATTGAATGTCTCGTTTATAGTTAACAGCCATAAAATCAGATTGATTTTAATGAAGCTAATAAACGCGCTTTAATTACTCTTGGAATGTTGAAGCCAGAGAGCTGTCGACGTCGGTCATAAATTGCTTTATTCGTGAGTGTAATTGGGCACTGTTTCGGCTAAATATATAACTGGGTGCTCTGGAAATACAACAAAAAAGGCGCACATGTTAAAAAAATACTCGTTGAAGTTGAAAATATTTTAGAATTTTTCAGAATGTGTGGTTTTTGTTTCGATAATTACTTAATTTTGCCCATTATGCAGGGTTATTGTAAATGGTGGATCCATTTTTAAAAATTCGTATTTATTTACAAACTGTGTAGCCAAAGAATTTTTCAAGGATATAATATTTTTTCATTTATAAAGGGTTTTCCAATAAGAATGATATGATTTCTTTAAAAATAACACACTTATTGTTAAAGAAATTCAAATGTGTTTTATTTAATGTGAAGTACAACCGATACAATTAAGTTCTAAATAAAACGTCATTCAAATGGCCTCCACGACTTCTTCTGCAGGAACGAATTCGATGAACCCAATTTTCGAGCAATTTTTCCACTAAATCATGTCGTATGTCATGAATAACACGTTCAAAATTGACTTGTAAAGCTTGAAGAGAGTGTGGTTTATTTCGAAAGACCAATGACTTCAAATAACCCCACAAGAAATAGTTTAATGGTGTTAAATCACAACTTCTTGGAGGCCATTCAATATCATAATTTCTTGAAATAATCGAATCTCCAAACTTTTCTCGCAATAATTCAATTGTTGCATTTGCTGTGTGGCATGTAGCCCCGTCTTGTTGGAACCAAATGTTGTCAAGATCAACTTCTTCCCATTTCGGCCATAAAAAGTTGGTTATCATCGATCTATACCGCTCTCCATTGACAGTAACGGTGTTACCATCTTCATTTCGAAAGAAGTACGGACCGATGATTCCACCAGACCAAACACCACACCAAACTGTCAATTTAGGTGAATGTAATGGTTTTTCTTGAATAATTTGTGGATTGTCTTCGCACCAGAATCGGCATTATACAATATGTTATTGTTATGCAACAGCAAATGTCTATTATTAGACATTTGTTATAGTACTTATGTAACATAAGTGAAATTATCACAGTAGCTAGCTAAAAGAGGAAATAATTTATCAATTATTTTCAAATTCTTTTTATTTAATTTAAGTTAAAGGAGTTTTTGTAAAGTGAAGAATCCTGCTCCACTAAAAACTTAAAACTCAATTGAATATGTTATGAAGGTGCTCTCATATATTATATTTCTATCAATATTAGTAAAACATTATAGTTCTTCTAATATATAAGAGCACCTTTTAGCAATATATGTGGCTGAATGATAAAACATCAATGACAATTAATAAAAAATGCAATAATAAAAATAATTTCAATAGAAAAGAAACATGTGTCTGCATGATTTTTGTTCATTACATTGATTTTTTCTCATATCAATTGTTGCATGATGCAATATGTTAATGACAGCAGGTGCACATTATGTAATTCAATGTCTGGCGGGGTATTTTCCCGAGAAGTAGTTGTTATTTCAATAGATATTTGTATTTTTTGTATACTTACTTCGTAAGTATTTAATTGCAGAGCAACTAGAACGAAAATAATTAAATAATTAATTATGTTATTTACTTTTTTTAATTGAATAAAAATACATCATTACTTTAAAATTATTTAAATGTAAATATTAATTAAATTTACTGATGTATGCTACAGTATTCTCGGTCAGTTACTCAGCTGAAAAGTGTTGTTTAGGTCATGATAAATTACTCGAATCATTAATTTTTGTTTTAATGTGTATTTTTCTAAAGTACTTACGTAACGTAAATCAAATAGCCGTATTAATAGTTGTAACTTAATCCTTGAATCGATCCATTATTGATAAATCCCGGATTCGCGAATGCTGTTGGTTGATCTAAGAATTGTTTGCATTATAATATATAATTATCATAATAAACGTAAGTGCCACCTAATTTCAAGTGGCATCGTCAACGATTTGGGTCTACGTTTCATTAAATGTGAATATATAATTATATTGACTATTTTATATATTTTGATACGATCAATTCTGAATTAATCCATGACTATTAGGACGGGCAAAAATATCACAGAACTAAATGTGGAAATAATTTGTTAATTATTTTCAAATCATCTTCATTTAATTTATTTAAAAATAATATCATTTACAATTGATTTGTTTGAGAGTTCAAAGTTTCATTTTACGAATCTCTTCAAAAATTATTCAACCATAAAATCCCCCCGTGAAGGCCTTCAACAATTATTTAACCCACTTCGGTAAACTCAACACCTTACGGCTACAATCCGTTTTTGTTTTTAAATATTATTCGGGCACATTACAATGATCACTATCTGCGGACATCGTGTACCATGAGTTACGCAATTGTTTCTGGAATACCGCCTTGAACTTGTCACACGATTCCCCCATAGCGCGGCCGTAGATATAATCTGGTTGGATTTTTTATGCTGGCATTACCTCATTCCGAAGTGTACCTTACACTCCTGGCTGTAATCTCGACACCGGCTCGGGATTCCGACTTGTGATTTGTCACGAGGTGATATAATAAAAATAAAAGTGGAAAAAATAATAAGAGGAATGGAGAGTTAGTGAATTCTGATTTTCATAGTAAAGTGGAAATAATTGTTTTAAAAGACGAGTCAGTAATTAGTATTATAAATAAAAACAGTAAAACTTTCTTCACCAAAAATATATACTGTTTGCTAAATGTACATTTATAAAAAAATAGTGATCACGACGAGTAAATTCATTTCATAAGACAATGGACGACATTAGCGATCAAAACCTTTTTGACGCAGCAACTGACAAGGACAGACGCCTACAAAATCAGGCGGAAAGACCAACGGTCGATAGCCAATTGGCAGAAGAATTAATTTTTATGTTAGCTATTTATTGTATTTATTTATTATTATTGCTTTGTTAAAAATAATCTGCCAAGAAAGATTTATATATATATATAAAAATACAAAAGAAAATATAAAGGGATTACTTTTTAATAAATTTTATTTAGGTTATTATTTTTTAGTAATTTATTATTTTTATTTATTTGGACTTTATAACTACTTAGATTTTAATAAAATTAGCAGTAGATGAAAATTTTCTGAAATGATATTTTTCATTAATTTATTTTTTTCATTAATTTATTTACTCACTCATTTGCTTTAAAATTTATTTATATTTAAAACTGGTAAATTCATAAAAGTCTCTCTTAGATTTTCTTCAGCAAGAGGAGAATTATAAGCAGCAAGAGGAGAAAAGGCTCTTGCTGCTTATAATTCTATCCTTAACACTATAATTATGATTTAAAATAGCAAACAATTAATTTAAAAAAGTTTAAAAAAGAGAAAGAGAAATAATTAAAATAAAAACAAAAGAGAGTTTTTCGCGCGCATATAAAGAAAAGAACTATTTATCTTGTTTTAAAAATATTTCAACAAGTAAAATTAATAATGCAGAAATAAATAATTGTAAAATTAAATAAATATGAATTTAATCGCTGTAATAAATCACGTTTAACTAATGGTAATGACAATGAAAATAATTTTTAATCAATAAAATTTTTATAAAGCATAAAATGTGCAAACAAATGCGATGTGTATAAAAGAAATGAAAATAATTTATTGACAACGACTGTAAACATTTACATGAATTATAAATGAATGATTTTGAAAATTTTTATTTTTTCTCGATAAGAATAAATTAAATAGGGATATTTCGAATAAATAGTTTTTTCTGCTTCACCACATCCCTTAATCCCACACTTCAAAACCTACAAGTAAGCGAATTAAAAAATCCTTCACAAACCCTATTCCAATTAATCACTTCCCTTAACCAGCAATAAGACACCCCCATAAAATGCGCGAACTTTGGCAGAAAGGCTGCTGGCCGATAGCCGATTTATTGTCAGTACATTATACATATAAAAGTGAAAGAAATTAACAATAAATATTATTATTTTATTTTTTTATTTAAATAAAATAAAAAAATAAAATAAAAAAAACTATATATATATAAAGAATATTTATTGTCAGTACATTATACATATAAAAGTGAAAGAAATTAACAATAAATATTATTATTTTATTTTTTTATTTAAATAAAATAATAATATTTTTATATTATTATTATTTTTATTTTATTTTTTTATTTAAATAAAATAATATTTATTGTTAATTTCTTTCACTTTTATATGTATAATGTACTGACAATAAATATTCTTTATACATATAGTTTTTTTATAGTGTTAAGATTGCGCAATGCAGCAAAATGAAATTAATCGATTAAAAAAGTGCCATTCTCTGGGATTTAATAATATGAATATGAACTCACGCTCTCTATCTTTTAAGAAGAAAAATATGTGTCCAAATTAAAAATATATATATATATTTTTATTATTATTATATTTATTTACGGAAATTTCACTAGTTTACAAAATTATAACAACTTTTAATATAAGTAGTAGATTAATAGTCTGTTACATACATATAAACAATAACTAAGAATATTTATTAATATTACTTGGATGAAATTCTATTCCATTCTACTTGAATATAATAAATGAATTATTATTCCAAGTGGTTTAAGAGTGCGGTTTAGACGAAAAAGATAGCTATACAAATATTGGCAATCACTAATTCGAGTTAGATTGCTGTTGTGATCAATGAACAGTATTGTATTATACATTAAAGTAATCTTAAAATTAGCAGGAATTTCATCAGAATAATTAAAAATTATTTTAATGTTTAGTTTGTGTGAAAAACAATTATGAAAAACAATGAAAATTAATCAAATTTATAGCAAATTTTAAATTAAATTTTTGCTAATAAAAACTTGTGCAATGAAAATTTAAAGGATTTCACTAAATTTTGCATTTAAATAACTAAGCAGATATGACTTATTAATTTCATTATATATTACAATTTTCTTTTCTAACTTGAACTAGTAAATTGACGTAGTACACGAAAATTAACGATTTATTTTTTATTTAGACTGATTCTTTATACTTGGTAGATAAAAAATGTAAATACATATTCATATTATTAAATCCAAAATAATGGCTCTTTTTTCAATCGATTATTTCCATTTTACTATATAGCTATCTCTTTCTACTAAACCGCAACCTTAAAGCGTTGTTCGGTTAATCGAGTAAATAATTGAAACAATTATGTATAAATGATTAAATGTTAATAATTATTGCATGTTAAATAAAAATTAAATATTTTTTTTACTAATGCTTGCTGTAATAGAAAATTATGAGGTTGAGAAAAATGAAATCCATTATTTTTACATGAATTTTTTAAAATGTTTCGGATTGTCTGATTTGGTCCAAATAATTTAAAACTGTCAAGTTTAAATTAAATTGTAAAAAGATTGATTTAACAGACAATTTACACGATTCTTTTATTTGTGTACATTATAGTTAACCTTTCAATAATTAATTACATTTTCTGACTAAATTCACTTACACATATACGCCCTTTCTCATTCTCATTGTTTACATAAATACGATTTTTAAAGAATTCCGACCTTGTAAACACACAGAGACGTTTGGCCTGAATCCAAGAATCGCCATCCGGGTTAAAAATGTAAGCGGTGGAAGTGATAGTTGAATTAGTGAAGTTGCCGGTCGTGGAATGTCCGGTGGAAGTTGAGATATTTATGAAAGTCAATTCGCACAGTCGCAACAGTTTGATGCCGTTATTGCCGTCTGTTGGAATGAGGAAGTTTTATATTTCCGAAAAGTTTTTGGGGGAAGGGGAATGTGGTGGTATTTACATATCGAATTATGATTGATTCAACACGAGAGAAGTTTCTTTATTGTATAGAAAAAAAAAAATGGAAATGTTATTAAAGCATTTTTTTTTGAACGGCCATTTATAAACCTAAAAAAAACCTAATACGTGTTTCACATTTAATAAGGGTATATAAGGTAAAGCTGTACTGACTAGTGATAAATCCCGTGATTTAACTATATACAATTATATCACTAACATTATGGACAATTATTGCAGGATTTATTATAAAATAAATAATTAATTTATTTTTGTGAATTAAACATTGAACCCAAATAATACAGCAACCGCCATGTTATTCATTTTTTTTAGTACATAATAATACATAGAATAAAGGAAGCTAATATTTAATAATCGTTTCGTTACTTTCAATTCTTTTAGAATTAAATTCCAAAGGTCTTCGAGATCAATAAAAATTGTAATTAATTGAATTTAATATGTTATGCTCTTTATTAACAATAGTAATAAGTGCGAAAGAGAAGAATAAAAAGGATGACTATATTGTTCATCACCTTTAACAATTAAATTAAATGATAGCAGTGCGAGACACCGGCGAGATAAAAAAAAGCCCGGACCAATCAGATCGGCAGGTGATGACTCATCTGATAAAAAAATATTCGTATGTATATTATTCAGTGATTGTAAAATAACGCGTATGCTTTAAATTTGTTGTAATTCAATTCGAACAGTTTTAAAATTTAAATAGTGGTGAACGTCTCCAATCTGCTTTTCATTGGTTCCACAAAGAGATCAGAATTAATTGTGTAAGTGTTAAATTAATAATTAATTTACATATTTCAAATTAGATGGAAATTCATTCAAAATCAATAAATAAGGAGTTATTGTTTATTGATTTTTAAGCACATTCTTGGTACACGTTGTTTTTTAATCATGATTAGAAATTATTTGTGTGATTTTTCACGTAGATTTTATTTTTTCAAGGGTTTCACATTTCTCTAAAGTTGTTATAGGAAGAAACGAATTTCTATTTTCTTAATAAATTAAAGACGACGCAAGCGCCACCTTTTGCCTAATTTCAAGTGGCATCGTCAACGATTTGGAAAATGGCCATCACTAGTTATCCATACGCTAGATGAATGGTGACTGAACGTTTCATTAAATGTGAATTCTATTTTCTGTTTTCCAATTCTAACAAATAGCTTGTTTTTTTTTTCTTCTACTTCATTATATTTTTTTTTACTTTTTTGGTCTTGGAAACGCGCCCATAGGACAAGCTCTCAGAGATTGATTGTTATACATTTGTAATGGTTGGTTTTGGATGGATTTCTTGTATAATTGGTCCATGAAATAAAACACTTTATAATAAATTAATAAATATATTAATTTTATTTAATGAATATATACAGACGAATGAAATATAACACTTTATAATAAATTAATAAATATATTAATTTTATTTAATGAATATATACAGACGACGATATTAGTCGTTAGAAATTTGAAATGGAAGTTATTTAAAAATATATAATTATTCTTTTCATGAGATAGGAGTGATAACTTTTAGGGTTTCAAAGTGCGCAAGAGATAGTAATTGAAAAGTAAATAAGTGATTCATGAATTTAGAAACAAATAGCTATTTAAATTTATGTCCAAATGTTATTATGTGGTTAGCAATTGCGGATTTTTCTCTGTTGTTTATTTTTGAATAATATATGTG
Source organism: Philonthus spinipes (assembly GCA_963082785.1). Classification (NCBI taxonomy): domain Eukaryota; kingdom Metazoa; phylum Arthropoda; class Insecta; order Coleoptera; family Staphylinidae; genus Philonthus; species Philonthus spinipes. Next base: position 11,062,794 of record OY720321.1, on the reverse strand, counting down.
TTCTTTGTATCTTGTTTTTAAGTTTCTTTTTGTTTGTCCAATATATAATTTCTCACAGTTACAGCACTGTGCTGAATAAATGCCACTTTTTTCTAAATCATTAATTTTGTTAAATGTATTTCCTAATAAAAAATTTGTCTTAGTTTTAGAATAAAATGCTGGTGTTAGGCTAAATTTTTTAAATAATTTAATTAATCTATAATTTAATTACCCTACACCCATGTGGGTAGAAAGGGGTCATTGAATATATATATATATATATAATTTAATTTAGGTTCATGAATAATTTTAACAATTTTTTTTATTTGTATTAGTTTCATTGATTTTGTAATATGATTAATTAAATATTTCCTTTTTTGTTTGTTAATTATTTTTTTAATTATTGAAACATCATAATTTAGAAAATTTGCAACATCTAGAATTAATTTAAATTCCTCATTTCTATTTTGATCTGTAATTGGTAAATTCATTGTTCGAAAAATCAAGCTGTTAAAAATTGAAAATTTATGTTTTATATTACAAAAAGAGCTCGAATGTATATAATTAAAGGTGTGTGTTGATTTTCTATAAATATTAAAATTTAATTTCTTATTGTTTCTAATAATTAAAAGGTCTAAAAATGGAAGACAGCCTTTAGTTTCAGTTTCGTGTGTAAAATTGATACTGTGGAATAATTTGTTTAATTCATTTATACAAAATTGGATATTAGCGTTATTTTTAATAATAGCAAAAATGTCATCTACATATCTAAACCATAAATTTGGAAAATTAGAAATTTTAAATTTGGCAACATTTTCTAAATGGTTCATGAAAATATTTGCTAAAAATTGTGATAATGGATTGCCCATTGTTGTACCGAAAGTTTGTTTGTAAAATTTACTGTTAAATTCAAAAATATTGCAATTCATTATTAATTTAGTTAATTTAATATAAAAATTAATTTCCTTTTCCGTTTTATTATTTTCTTTAAGAATATATATACAAACATCTTTATTCCCAAAGAATACATACATATTTAATTCAATATACAATACATGAAACAATTTAAAACAAATATATATTCTTAAGAGAAACGGCTATCGACGGAGGTCTTTCGGCCTACTTTAAGAATATTTTTCTAAAATGTTAATTGTTTGATCTACAGGAATGTTTGGGAAAAGTGAAACAGCATCAAAAGAGATTAATATGACGTCATCTTTAATATTTATATTTTTTAATTTTGTTTTTACAACAAAATAAACGTTTTTACAACAAAATTAAAAAATATAAATATTGAAGATCAAATGAATTGTTAATAGAAAAGTCATTGTTAATTTTGAGAGATTTGAAATCTTGTACTAACCTTTTTTGCTAAAACTATACTTTAAAAATTGATATAAATCAGACAGGTTTTCATTCATTGTTTTATAATTATTTTCTATCAAATCTAATTATAACAATGCATTTTAATTTATCTGGTGAAAATCCTGCTTGCTTTAAGATTTCCTTAATGTATAATACAACATTGATCACAACAGCAATATAACTCGAATTACTAACTGCCAATAATTATATAGCCATTTCTTTCTACTAGACCGCACCCTTAAGTGAGAAAGATTTACAAAAAATGTGTCTTAATCATAATAATGATTGATTAAGCGTAATATTTTCATTAAACGCGTTAACGACTCGAACTTTCAAACAGCTTAAACCCATTAAAATAATGCGTGATACCAGCATTAATCAGATAATCATCGATTACAAAACTGTTACAATTTCCGCACCACAGCCTCAACCTGTTAAAAAAACAACAACAAAAAAGAACCTTCTGCTCGCGCATATCTAAACGACATCAATTTCCACCTAGCGGCCAATTAACGTTCCATTTCTAAAAATAACCCGGCGTTTATCTTTACGGGCGATGGTCACGTCCGAAGATTAACGGTAATGGCAAGATCCCGTGAGGGGGATGTTGCGTCGCGTCGCGTCTCGCCAACCCCCCGTGATTTACGCCAGTTACAATTAAAATCCTACATTTGCGCCCTCATTACTAGCTGCTAGGCCGTAGCCAGTGAGCGGATGTCGCAGACATGTCTGGATGCGAGGGGGCGGCGGCGGGGGATTGTGGCATATGCCCCGAATTGCGGGGATGAATTGTTGCGCTTTCGTGAATAGCATAAACATGATTGCTTATTAGCGTTTCGGCTGTGATTTAAACCCCCTCGTATTCGCAAACATGTTATGCCATATGGTGGATTTGGAGAGTTGGATATTTTACTCCAATGCATTGGAACTTTGATTAAAATTGAATTAATTGATTGATGAGGCTAATAATTGTTTAAAGTTCATAATTACTTATATTAAATATAACTATTTTTTTTCTATGTCTATTGTAATCTTGCTACAATTGTTTCGCCACACTGATGATCATTTCTTTGCCTGAAGAAGACTCAGTGTGTACAATTGTAGCAAGATTACAATAATCATTGAAAGACTATAAATAGTGATACTTAACATAAGTAAAATTTAATTGATAACAATAATAAATATCTTCAATTTGGTTCACATTAATTTTCTTTATGTTGATTGTTGGTTGTGGAGACTAATTATTTAAATAAAAATAGTTGTAATTTCTCCTACTTATTTTTTATTTTATAATCACTTGATGAAACATGTTTAATAATGTTTATAATTAAATAAAAGTCTCTTGGATTGTTTCACTGATATTTTTTATTACTTCTTAAGGATGACCATAAGTCTAAACTAGTCGGAGAGAATAATTTATAATAACAAACAAAGTTACTTTTATTTAGATTGATAACTAAATAATAAATATTTTATTAAATAAAATAAAAGACAAATTCACTAAACTTACATTTTCTTAGGTAAATTATTGTTTCCATTATGTAATTATATACCCGTAGATGTTAGTTTGTGAAGTCATAAGCAACACTGAATCAATTCTTTGAACCGTTTGGGAATGCACTTATCTTACTTATTAATTATTAATAGTTCAGGAATACTTACCTGATTATATACAAATATGTAAATTATTGTATAATGTAATCAATTATAATGGAGAATTCCGTAAAATAAAGTTAAAGTTAAACTTAACTGGCTGAACATGGCTTATCGAAGAATTCTTCATTCTTGTTTACTCTACTATAAAATCATTATTTTTCGCAAACCCTCTTATCTATATCGTAGAATTGTGTTCAGGACTGATATTCATAATCTCAATGTTAGGTTCAGGGGACTCATATCACCGCTGAAGCACAAAACTGCTATTTATTCCAGATGTTTTTCTTACAAATACAATAAAGTTCCCCAAAACCTAAAACAGTTAAAATTTAACAGCTTCAGATGTCACTTGCGTTCGCTGTTACTACGTGATGAGCTTTGAATTTACAAAATCAATTTTGATTATTGATGAAATATGTTTGTACCTTATCTCACATGTTGCAATTATATTTATGTTTCATTATTCGTAGATTAAGTGGAAGATCAGTAACAATTTAAGCTGACTGAATTTCGCCTACACTCATGACATTTCATTTTGTATTTTTTTTTTTGCCTGTGATAAAGGTATTATTATTATTAAATATATTTTCAATTTGAGTCTCATTAATCACCTGGTAATTTATTTATTTATTTAATACAATCATCATATACGTTTATTGATTGTACACAAATTACTAAAGCTTAAAATTAACATAGATATAAATATATTATAGTAAACAAATATAAGAAAAATTAGTTATATTAGGAATTGTTGAGTAAATTTCACAAACCAAGTGAAACTTACTGAGCAATTCCTAATATTACCAAAGTGAAAGCCTAAAATTATAAATATTTTCTAATTTTGGCTTGATAATAATAATTATCATTAAATATTTTGTAATATTAATTTATGTTGCTTCGATAATAATAATAAATATTGTTTTTTATTCTCCAGTATGTGAATTATTTTCAAATCCTTGATTAAATTAATAAATTACTTTTATTGGCCTTAACTTGATGGTATATTTTCAATATCGAAACAAGATAACATTTTTATATCATTTGGATTTCATTAAACGTGAGTAGTAGTATAGTCCTAGTGGTATAAGAGTTATCGATATCGATTTTTAAATAATAATAATAACGTTATTAATGGTAAGTCATTTAAAAGAATACAAAATATCATTCAAATAATATTAATAATAGGTATAAGTTTTCTTCATATTCGATATTTTCAAATCCTTTTTAAATGATTTAATTAAGATTTTTGTTGCTTTAAAAGATTCTTGAGTTACGTTTTATGATTGTGATATATTCTGTGATACGCTTTCATCAATATTATTACGCTACTAATTCTTTTTACAATTTGTAATCTTCATTTGTATATTTTATTTTTTTTGTATCGATATTTGTACTGGTATTTATTTATATTTATATTCATGTTTGTCTTGCTATTATTATAATGTAAAATTATTTTTATTATCCTGTAATTGGGCTACTGTTTCCTGTTGGGTAATAAATTTATTATTATTAAAAAAAAGATGAACTGAATTAGTTAATAAATTAATATATACAGTAATTATTGCTAATGACAAAAGAGGTGATTCCATTATTTTATTTAATAATTCATATAAGATTAATGGTGAATGTAAGTTGAAAGGCATAAAATGGAAATACAATAAAATTATATGAGGATTACAAGTTATGAATGAAACAGCAGTAATATCAACGCGGTGATCCCTGAAGTTATACGATGGCCTACGAACAAACCCCTTAATTGCGAAATTCCGCAGCCATGACGGAAATCATCCCCCAGTGCGGATTATGAAAAACTTCTCCCATCGCCGAAACCGATACTAATTCCCCATAACACCCCACATCCAGCGAACGCATTCACGTACAGCACAATACTCCACCATTAAAGGTTTTTCAACCCTCGAACCACCCCTCGCTTTAACCCCCATTGTGTGCATTTCATGCAGGAGCTTGACCGTTTTGTCGGAGCACGTTTTCATATGTGCTAGTGTGAGCTTTGCCAACTATATATATGTGTGTATGTGAGTGTGGAGATAAGTTGTGTGCCCCAGGCCAGATATCTCTGGATAATACCCAGAACTAGTTCCAGGCGCGCATAACGACCGTCCCCGGCGGCGCAGAGTTCACCAAACCTTTCCTCGGCGAGTCGCTCCCAGCGCATTATACTTGCAAAAAAAAAGAGCCCAACGAGAAAATCCAGAGGTACGGATTATCTCCGGGACGTAATCTCCAACAATTAATGCCGGTAATGAGGAAAGTGGAAGTGCACGTCGTCCGCAACAAAAAGTTGCATAATGCCATCCGGGCATCAAAAGTTTCGGCCCCCAAGAACAGTTGATAGTCATCTTGCGCTCGGTTGGGTTTTTATTGCAGTTGCGCCTCTTTCCGCTTCCCTTGAAGTTTTATTAATAATTATTTAGCGCGAACGGCTTTGAACCTATAATTATTGACATGCGGTTGTAATTGCGGCGAGGGGGCGGTAGAACGGCGCGCAATTGCAGGCGCTGCAGCACAGACGCCTCGTTTCACGGAAGGAAAGCTCCGCGATGCACAAAGGATATTATGAAATTTGTGCGGATCTAGGTCAGGACGCTGCAACAAATTTCAATTTGTCCTAACAAGATTACTTACTTTGTTAAATTTAATCTTACACTGCAACAACAAAAAAACAAGCTATGTACATTGTTTTATCTTTAAATGAAAATCTAAATAACTAGAACAATGAAATCTAAAGTTATTATCATTGTTATATCGCTACATAAAAATAATTTAATTGTTGAAGCTGTTAATATTCGATTAACACTGTTGTTTCTCTTAATAATAATAAAAATATAACATAATTGTCGAGGCTGTTCATATTTTAAAGTTAATACTGTTATTGTATCCTATTTATTTCGTAACTAAATTTTATAGATAATTGCAAATCTACCAATAAAATAAATAAAACCCAGATTAAAATGAATAACTTGAAATTCTCAACAAATTTCGGATTATCAGCCCATTATCAAGAGATTTTTTTTTTAAGTTGTTCGTTTTTATGATTTTTGGGGTTATTTTTTTTTTAATTAAACAAACTACATCAAAAATTATGTAATCCTTTCTTCACACGTTTATGAATAAAAATTAAAAAAAAAAATAAAATTAAATTAAAAAAATAACCCCAAAAATCATAAAAACGAACAACTTAAAAAAAATCTCTTGATGATGGGCTGATAATCCGAAACTATTAGTATTAGTACTTTTTATTAGAGATGGGCAAAATCGATCTTTTCGATCTTTTTTGTCACTGCAAAATGAAGTTTATGACAATTTTCTTCGTGTTATTTATAAAATTAATATAGGAAAGTTTTACCAATTGATTAATGAACTCAATTTTATTGTTATTTAATAACTTTAGCTACTTAAAATTGGTTATTCAGAAATACTCGATTACTAAATTCACTCGATTTTGCCCAACACTACTTTTTATCAATTACATTTGATCTTTACGTAACTCACTCAATCAATTTAAAAATTATGTAGTTTTATCCGAAGATTTTATTTGAAATCGTGATAGATGGCGTAGTAGTCGCAAAAATAAAAAAATTAAATCTAAATTTGTCACGACCATATGTGCCATTTTCAATTTTCAATTTTCAATTTACTTTATTAACGGAATCTCCATTTCCAAATTACAATTATAATTACATATTAAAAATTTTATGATTAATATAGACGATTTCCAGCAGCTCCTCCCAGGAATTAAAAAAAAACATGCTATAAGTAAACTGTTTTTATATATTTTTGTTTTTAATTTATAAGGAGACACCGTACCCTTTGAACATTTAGATCTCGCGATAAATTATTCTTCGTCTGAGGAAGCCGTAAACGCGTATAAAGCAATTGAGACATTTTTTAAGTGGGATTAATTTAAAAATAAAAAAATAAATATAAGTATGAACTTACAAAGATGAACAGCCTCAAAAAATCTAAGAGATGAAAATATATTTACGAAATAAATAGAGTATGATTAATATAGAATATAATCTTGTAAATAATATGTAATTATGTAAATAGAAAACAGTATTCTTTCTACTTGGTCACAGATTATTTAAATATATTAAATAAAATGATTTGAAAATAATTAATAAATTATTTCTTCATTTAGCTCCGTGACTATTGACTTACTTACGTAAGTTTTTAATTTTAACGTACTTACGTAAGTAAGTCAATAGTCACGGAGCTAAATGAAGAAATAATTTATTAATTATTTTCAAATCATTTTATTTAATGTAATTATGTATTTATACATTATTGTTTGAATTATTTATATTTATTCTGTTAACCCAACAACTCGTAAAACCACTTGGGATAATAATTGATTAATTTATTTGTTAATTTGTATTTTTAGTTATTGTTTATTTATATGTAATAGCCTATTTACTACTTACAGTAAAAAATTGTTACAATTTTTTGTAAAATGGTGAATTTTTCGTAAATAAATAAATTATTATTATTATAATAATTTGTTGATTTATAATAAAGATGTTTAATTAATTAGAATACGATAAGAAAATGTTTAATTTCAAATTTAATGTGATTAATTTCCATCACGTGATATTGAAAAATTAGTTTAAACATTTTTTTAAAACAATATAAATAATCAAAAATGTGTGTATGTTTATCGTTTGTCTATAAAAATAACTCGTTTGGTCGTATTATGAACATTATGAGGCAACAGTAAAAGAAAAATTATCACTAAATTTTATATTGAGTAATGTAAAATATTCTATATTAGAAATAATAAGGAATAAAATTCTTTACTACGCGTTTTATTAATAAAATAAAAATGAAGGAAGCTCTAATTTGGTGTAAACTGCGTGAAATTTGTGATGCCGTCTTGATTAGTAGTAAAAAAAATAATGGTTACGAGTTAGAAGGGATTTCAGGATAGATATGGGAATTATTTAAATAATATTTAAATTATTTCCATATCAAACTAGAAGTTTTCGAATCGAGTGATATTACAATATTTAGCACTGTTAGACTTTCGCAGGTGAGAAATTATATTTTTACGATTAATATAAATATAGAGCGACTTACAAAGGATTTCCACTGGAAGAATAGGGACAAAAAAAAAGAAAAGTGAAAAATCAAGCTTTAAAAACAAAACTTTGTTATATGGAATTATGTAAGTGAGATGTTTAAAAAAAAGAAGAAATAATTCTTTATTAATCTATTTATTTAAATAATTCTCTTTTCCTTTTCCCTCTTTTATTCCTACCATTTTTATTTAATATGTAATTATAATTGTAATTTGGAAATGGACATTCCGTTAATAAAGTAAATTGAAATTGAAATAATTAAAAAGTCTCCACAACCAACATAAAGAAGACCTGGGAATGTTGTCATAACGGAGGGATGTATTTTTGGGCACTGTTTCTTGAAATTCTGTCACCTTTATATAGTCATTTGAGTTAATTCAGGATGATTTAATTGAAATTAAAACACTTGATTTGTTTCACTTATTTATATTTTCTCCAACTAGTTTCGACCATTGGTCACCTTCCCTGAAGAGAAAATATAAATAAGTGAAACAAACCAAGTGTTTTAATTTCAATTAAATCATCCTGAATTAATTCAAAAATGTTTCACCACGGGTTAAGTGAGAAATTAATTAAACATATAGACATTTGACATTTGGGGAATGATTTAAAGATTTTTTCAATATTAACTATAATAGAAAAATCATTTACAGTCAACAAAGACTGGTCAAGGACTCTTAAATCCGTGATGGTCACTTCGGTCTTTCGGACCTCATCAGGCCAATGTGTTCCATATATGGATATATTATTATTTATTTTTATATTCCAATTTTTAAAGCGTGTTAAGCGGTTTTGGGCTTAGATTGCTACTGTTGAGTTCAAGAAATTCTCAGGCCAGTTTGTTCCATATGCAATGGATATATTATCATTTTTTTTTCCTATTCTATTATTTTGGGCTTAGATTGATACTGTCGAGTTCAAGAAATTCCAATACTTTATTTACACAACGATATACAACCTTTCGGTGCCGTAGTATCCATCTTTGGTTTGTCTGAGGGTGCAACTTACCCTAAGACCTCTGTCCGCGAGGGCGTTGGGGCGCGTGCAAGCACTAACAAAGTGGGTTCAAATTTTCTGCAAAAATTCAAAATACTAGCGCTTAGGCGGTGCAACTTTATACTGTTTCGAGAAACGCCAATTGACAGTCGCACATCTGAGAAATTTGTTTTTATTATGGAATGATTTACAAAGACGTCAATTTAGTCTATTTTGTCCATAGTAAATTGATTTGTGCTTATTCGGAATAAAATCTTTCTTATTTATATTTTAATTAGATTTATTTTAATTTCTTACCAATATAGGTTTCCATGAAATTCATTTACTTGATTACTAAATTATATATAATTCCTTTCAGCGTGTTATTTATGTAAGATAAAAGGTTGTACAAAATGTTTGTATGTTAATACATTATTTATATAATTAGTTAATTCACTTCGTTACGTTACGTTTCATTTCAATTAAGTTTAATAAAACGACGACTGGGAATGCACCCCGGTCTTATTCCCTTCCACATTGTATCGATTCGTTCTCATTAAGCGCCCATTCCTCGTGCTCTCGCTTTGTCCCTAATTAGCCTGAAAATAAGAAGAAACAACAACAAAAGAAGAACGCGAACTGTATCATACACACATAAACGATTGTGTTTATGCGTTTCGGGCCGATAGTTATTGATCAATTTAAATTCAAATCGGGGATGAGCCTTGTGCGCGGCGTTCGAGCCGGTTAACGAGGGCCATTAACAGTCTACGTGCACACGCGGGGCCTCCCCGGTTCCGTAATAAGCGTATCGATAAAAGCAAAACAAAAGTAATCCCGGGGATCGGTTTTCGAGGAACCGCGCCGGAAAGTTCCGGGCGATGGTATCTCTCTCCTCCGCCAGGCAGTAAAGTGTTGTTTATCCCGGAGCGCCGTTGCTCCAAATGGCCGAACCTGCTCCGGCATCACAATTCCTTATCTAAACCAAGGGTTGTGTGTGTGAGTTGCACGCTTTATCCCGCTTTCATATTTGTCCATATTTTCCCCCCTCGTTTATTTATTTATTTATTTATATTTTTCCTCGGTGTGTATGGAAAACCGTTGCGCGCTGGAAATAACTCGTTGCGCAATTCACGTTTTCCATAACGTTAATCGCGAGATCAAAGGAGGAGGAAAAAATGGGGATGGGAATGGAGCGTGTCTCGAGACCGGACGGGAAAATAAACATGGAATGGGAATTTTACAAAACGGCCATGTTGCGTTTGGAACACGGCGATAAATCGAGGTCTTTATGTGAACGCCCATGCTTGCGCTAGGCATCTCATTCAGCGGGGCTTTTACAACATTCTAATTGCTTTTTTCTGCAATGGAACTTCCCATGCTTCTTCTTTTTTTTTGGTTTGTTTTTTGGTTACTCGTCTTCAACCTTTAATCCCTGAAAATAATTATGAGAAAAAATATGGATTTAAAAATATTTAGATTCTCATTATTTTTCCTATTTGAATTTTTGATGAAAATGAACATTTATAACCTTTTTTAATAGATCCATTTTATCTTCATTTGGGATGACGCTTGATTTATTCTGAACTAGTATTTAGTTTTGTAGGTCTACTAGATTATTACACTGTTTAATATATACACACATCTTTATTCAGACTCCACAGACAATTTTAACAATAAAATATAAATAATTATAATACTTGTAGGTGATAGTCTGTCTGGGCTATCGACCAGACTGTTTTATTGTTATATTTTTCAGTTTCTTTTTGAGTATGATACACTTCTTCTTACCTTTATAACTGATGACGTAATTAACTTTTTTAATTGTTCGTCCCATTTTCTTGGACTTGAGTTCTTTGCAAAATTTCGGTGTAAGTCATATGCATTAATATCAAACCTTGATCGTTTACCGTGTAAATATCCCTTTTTATATTTTAGCCGCTATCTTTTCCACTCTAGCACTAGTTTCGCAATTGATTTACCGAATTTGTTGAATTTATTTTCTATGACATTTGGGGGACATTGAAGAGAAACCCTTCACACTGTCTCAAGAAGTGAATAAATGCTTGAGACAGTGTGATAAGAAAGCAGTGTTTTCAAATTTCATACAATACAATTTATAAAAATCTTCCCCAAAAAATTATAAATTAATGAAATCCATGGTTATTTTTTTTTATTTGTAAACCCATGGTGAAATACTTTTGAAACATTGACGTTTACAATAAGTGCTTTTATTGTAACCAGTATTAATTATACTTTTTCAGTTATCTCATCTGGGTTCGATTGGTTTGGTAGGTTAAGTATTATTTTTAGAAGTTCTTCTTTACTAATAAATTTAAAATCCCTTATTTTTATTTTAGTTATAACATCATTATTAAAGAGAGGACCGATGCAACTTGGGTAACATTTACTTGTAAACAACAAAATCTATAATTTAAAAACATCATTATTTATCGCACTTGTTGTATTAGTTATTGTATTTAAAATTTCTTTGATGCTACTTATAAAATATTCTATAAAATAAATATGAATAAATTAATAAATATGAATAGATTATTAAAAATAATAATTTTGATGCGTATTATTTTTATTTGGTATTTTGTCGCAATTTGTGATTGGTAATTTGCCTTTTTTATGCATATGTTTTGTAATCTTTTTAGAGCGTCACACTTTTCTTATAAAATTTTTAATATGTAATTATAATATATAATATTATAATTGTAATCCGTATTTGGAAATGGAGATTCCGTTAATAAAGTAAATTGAAAATTGAAAAACAATTAAACACAGATTTGATTGAATAACTTTAAATTCTCGACTAGTTTCGGGTTATTAGTCCATTTATATTTATTCAATTTAATGTGTGTTTTATTGGTTGATTTTTAATAATCTATTCATATTTATTTTATACAACATGAACTACAAATGTTTAAATATTAAGACCATTAATTATAAAATATTCATTGAATTTGTTGCTAATAATTTATTCTTCTGTGTATATGTGTATATTACTCTACTACATTCTACTTGATTGTATGTATCAGTTTTATTATTTGAAATTACTTGTTTTCCAAATTGTTTGGGGTCGTTTTTATTGGCATCTGTAGTCTTCGTAATATTTATTTTTCTCTTTCCGTATTATTTCTACAACTCTATCCCGTGTATTGTTTTCTCATTTTGTTTGTTGTCCCAATCAGGTTGATTGTTTCCACTTTTGTCTCTTTCTACCTGAACTACTACGGACTTCCCTTTTGTTCTCAATCCTCTTGCACTTTTGTATTATAAAAAGTTTTATATCTATTATCTCTGTTTTTAATTTCTCTTAATGTAATTGCATTAATCCATGGACATGATTTGTTTTTTTTTATAACAATCTGTATCATCTGATAAATTGTATTTAGTAGTTTCATGAACTTCATATATATATATATAATCATCTTTATTGTGTTATTTACATATACATATATAATACAATATATTTGATCTAAACTTATAAATGGCTATCGACCTTAGGTCTTTGAGCCAGTCTGAACTTTATAAAATGTATCATATTTGTGTTTCAAAAATATTTCTCCATGGATTTCATTAATTTATAATCCTCATTTATATTTTATATAAACACATTTTTATTCAGACTATACTATACAAATAATACAAAATAATTCAAAATATGAATGGATTATTAAAAATCAAGCAATAAAACACAGATTAGATTGAATAACTTTAAATTCTCGACTAATTTTGGGTTATTAGCCCATTTTCAAGAGAAACCCGAAACTAGTCGAGAATTTAAAGTTATTCAATCTAATTTATGTTTTATATGTTTTATCGGTTGATTTTTAATAATATTTTTTTATACAATATAACCTACCAATATTTAAATGTTAAAACTATTAATTCAAAATGGCAGTACCGGAGCAACCCATTAGCGGTTAATTTATCCCGAGTCATGAAACTGTCAATGGACAGAATACAAAATCCAGTTATTTCTCACAAAATAAATATTTATTAATTGATTGATGAGGCTGATAATTGTTGAAAGTTCATAATTACTTATATTAGATAACATAGTGGCTTCTTCAGGCGAAGAAATCAGAAGCCACAGTGTGGTGAAACAATTGTAGCGATATTACAATAGACTTTGAAAGACTAAATAGTGTTATTTAATATAAGTAAATATTTATTAAATAAAAATAATTAATAAATTATTTCCTCTTTAATAATAATAACACATGTAGGTATTACTGTGTCTGGGATATTGACCAGATATCTTTCTGCTTTAATTTCTTAATATACTATTCTTGATTCAAAATCACAAAATATTATATAAATCTGATTCATTATTTTGTAAAGTAATACAGTAAACTAAATTATTACACCAACAAAATCCATTTATAATTCAACCCGAGTATATCACATTTACCCACACGGTCCAAAACGTTGTAAACTTTAGGATACACAGAATCGAAACGAAAAAAGTAAAACAACGAAAACAGAAAAAAAAAGTACTGTAATTTGGCGTCAATTTACGGCGCCGCCGTTCCGCGTTTGTCGGCGCAGTAAATTAAAAGGCGAACGACTCTATTAAATTGTTGTTATGTTGCAGTTACCGCCGGGATTTGCATACGTCGCCATTTTTCTGCCGCGGAAAATCCGATTGTTCGTTTGGGATGTTAATAAAAATGGAGATTAGGGGCGGACGGCTCGTTCGGTGCGCTCGGGGAAATAAACTCGCGTACGCTATGGGCCCCGGACTGTTATCCGACGTGCGAATTGAAATGGACGTATGATTTGTAATTTAATCAGGGATTTTTGTTCCCCGATTGAACGTGTTTTAATGTTTAATCAGAATTGAATTAAGCTAATTACGCAATTATGCGCGACTGTAGTCACTGGATACAAAATTCTGTTTTAGAAACAATTAGTGAAGAAAAGATTTTATAAATCCTTTTTTTACCTAAATCACTTTAATCTTCACGCAATTCACAGCTGCTTATAAAAATATTGATAAAAGAACGCTTTATTATGATTCGAAGACAGAAATACAGACGGTCAATAGCAATTTTCTGATGTATTTATCAACCATGATTTTAAATTTTAAATATTAAATGTAATATTCTATGTATAACTTCAGAAATAAAGATGTATATATATATATATACATCATATATATATATATATATATATATGATAGGAATTTTAAGCAACTGATATCAAAATCTAATTCAGTGTATTGAAGACTACATTTCTGCCAATTTTCAGTTCAATCGAAGACAAAAACTTTATGTAGCAAAAAAGTCGAAAAAAAGTTTTTCAATTTTCATTGAAAAATATTTTTAACTGAAACTTTCTTTGTAGATGATTTGAATGTACCGAATTCGAATCCGTGGTTAGAAAATTTTTATTTTGTTCCGAAATATTTTTTTTTGTAATTTTCAAATTTCGAAAAAAAAAATATATGGAAGTTTAACTTTTTTAACTTTCATGAAAATATATATTTGGCAAAAATGTTTACAAAATTACAAAAAATTTTACAAAAATAGTTTAGAGTGTGCTGAAGTCGAATCCGTTGTCAGAAAATTTTTATTCCGCTTAGAAATACTTTTGAAATTTTCAAAGTTCGAATAAAAAAAAGTGGAAAGAAATATTCTGCCTTAAGAAAAAAATATTTCTAGTTGGAATTATTAACACTCAGTTCCAGATTCATATTCAGCATACTAAATATTACATTTCCACCAATTTTCAGCTCAATCGGAGACAAAATATTTTTATAGCAAAAAAAGTTTAAACTTTTTCAATTTTCATCAAAAATGATTTTGGACTGAAACTTTACACATAGATGGTTTTCGGTGTGCTGAATATGAATCTGCAATCAGAAAATTTTTATTCCGCTTAAAAATATTTCTTTTTAATTTTCAAAATTCTATTAAAAAGAAAGTTGACAAAGTTATAAACCGCAAAAAAAATCCCATTGGAATTTTGTACAACTGATTTCAGATTAAATAAAAAATAACCCAAGCGTCATCTATAGCGTAATTTCAGATTTTAATTCAGTGTACATAAAAGGCTGGGTGCCGAATATATGGTGAATGCGCCGGGTAGTACTATTGCCAATCAAAACAAATTTCAATTAATAATTATCCTACTTACTTATTAAACAGAATAATAACGAATACTGAATAGAAGGATTACATAAATAAGAAATATATTTAATTAAAATAAAATTAAGACAACATTTCCATCTTTTAATAGCATAGAATATTCCTATCCTTTAGATTGTGTTTACTAGAGCTAAAAAAATCTCAAAAAGAGTTTGTATAGCGAATCCAAATCACTTTACATGATTTGAACACACGAATAAAAGATTGCTTATTAAAAAATCGATCAACTAAAATCGTAGTGGATGGACGGGGAACGCAGTGATTCCAAATTTCACGAAGATTTGAGTTTTTCTTAAAAATATTCGAAAAACCTTGTTTGCATTTATTATTATTTATTATGATTTATTTGACAAATTCGAAAAATTATGAAAGAGGGTAGGAAGATCTCTGATCGATAGACCAGACAGACTAACACCTACATGTATTGTAATTATTTATATTATATTGTTGAAAATTATCTGTTTAGTTAAATTAGAAGATATGTTACTTCAATAATTTATAGACATAGTATTTATAATAACTAAATATTAGACTTTTCATTGTTAACTCATCAAACACTTGGTGAAATATATTTACAGTTTATTGTCTGCAGATGGCCTTATATTACGTAACGTTCTGTTTTTTTTGTTCCTTACATCGAATTTTTCTCGGATCAAAAATTGTTGCATAATGCAATATTTTATTGATATGCAACAGCAAGTGTACATTATGCAATTCAATATCTGGCGGGGTATTTGCTCGAGAAGTAGTTATTTTAAAGTGTATTTGTCTTAAGTATTTACGTAACGTGAGTCAAAATTTCACAGAGCTAAATGGGGAAATATTTATTAATTATTTTCAAATAATATTTATTCAATTTATTCTTTACTTTTAGTGTTGGGCAAAATCGAATAATATTAGTAATCGAGTATTACTAAATGTGTGATTTTAAGTATTTAAAACGAAAAAGTGATTTCAAATTTATGTTTATTAATACATTTATTAATATTTCTTGATATTTTTATAATAAGTAACGTTTATAAAATTATAATATACTTAATTTAGCAGTAATAAAAGATCGACTAATTATTTTATTTTCGTTAATCAGATGTTGGTTTTTCTATGAATATTTTACTAACGAATATAAATAATATAACTTATAAATTAATTATTTCAGTAATCGAATACGAAATAATAATCAATCATTTTGTAATCAATTACTGAAATAATTGATTTTTCTCATAACTATTGATTAATGTAATTGCTTCTAATGATTTGTTTGTTATTTGTGTATATTTTTTTTATATTAAAATCGATTTGTTGATTGAATTGAAAATAATCGTGTATGAAATAAAATTGCGTAACACGATATCCGGTTTTGTTTACTCCGCACTTAACGCGCACTCGCAATAAAAAAGGCACTACATCAAGCGTGTTTGGCAATAAATCATTCGTAAATGGTAACAAAAGTTTTTACAGCGACTTTTACGGCGTTTTAATGACGTACGTAAGTTTTATTATAGTTTTAAATATAACTCAATCCTTTCCCCGACAATAGCCACTTATTACGTTTGAATTATTGCGTGGGAGAGCGAGACCTATCGCGGGGATGGAGAGGAAAAAAAAAACGTTTCCCGTCCCCGGCAATATTTTCTTATTCAGGGGAAATTTAGTGCTAAGAAGCCGTCGTAAGTGTGAAAGCATGTGTCGGATAAAAGATTGGTTTGGGATTAAATAAGGCCCCGGGTACGACGTCTGGGGACGGCTCCCCTGGCGTCTTTTGTTCTTGCCTCTTTGTAGTTCGCCGCCCCCGCGCGGCAGCGGTTCGTGGGGGCGGCTGAGTGTAATGAATCGGCGATGAGGCGTGAACAAACGGGGCGCGCGCTTAAAAATGGTTAAGCGGACGTAACTTCTGGTCACGATTGCAATTTAGGGGGAATGTATATTGGAAAATGCCGATTGCTCCGAAACACCGGACGTGACCGGAATTCACGTATTAAATCCATATTTTCCGGGGGTTACCTTTCCAGCGGATAAAGACTTTCCTTCCTGCATATATTTTCCTAGACTTTCCTGTAACGAAAAAAGAACGTTTTTGTAAGAATATATTACGAAACAAAAAATATACATTTACATTTAATATAGCAATAATAAAATACTAAAATTAAATATTCTAACTAGAGTAGTTCTAAAACTCTTGATGTAGATGCCTGTAGATCAGCCATGTCTGCAATCAATGCTATAGCCAGCATAATCAACAACAGCTATTTTGTAAGTATCGCTAGTAACTTTAAAAGAGCTGTAGCTTGAATTGCAGACAAAGCAGTTGTATTTTGATTATCTGGGAAAGTGTCACTGTTCTCATCTTAAGAATTATAAATGGATATTTATATCGTATGAGGTATGATTGGAAAGGTATTTTAAAATGAAATTATTGTTTTTTTGTAACTGTAAACAAAATGAAAACTAAGCTTTGATGACAATAACATGTATTTATAATAACCCTAACATATACTAAAATACATATGTATTAAAACAAATAGTTCAAAAAAGGGTTGAGGGATGAATATTTCATGGGCTGATTACAAAGAGAAAGGGCTATTCTCTTTGTGTATTTTGAAACGAGTGCCAATAATATCAAAGAAAATTCGGATATCGCTTCAGTAATTTTTGTATCTCTTGTTTAATTTTGCTCGCGTTTTACACTAAATCCGTCCCAACTCGATAGAAGAAAAAGAAATGAAATAATACAAGTATAGATCTAAAATGTTGTCAGAAAATTCTCATAAGAGTTATATGACAAATATCAACCCCTTCGTATTTATAAAAAAGAATTTCATCTCCCAACAAAACTTTAACATTTTAAAATTATCCGATTAAAATAGGAAACGATTTAGCCTTTGGCCAAAAATAGGCTTAAGGGGTTACAAATTTGACTAATTTTATCACATTCTTGTGATGAATAGAAAATGGGTTGTTTCATTTCGCTACTATTTCGATACTATTGTTACGGTAAACCACCCCTGGTTTACCATAACAGTCCAATTTGGAAACAGAGGACATAAAGAAAAAAAAAGAGTAAATAAATTTCTTCTGTTATAATAACAGCCCCATTTGAAAACAGACTCCAGTATAAAACAGGACCATTATTTTTCGGACAGAGGTTTCAACAATTCGTATTCAAATGCGACCTTTATTTATGCAACACGAAATTGGAGTCTTCGCATTAAGACTGTTTGCATAATAAAATTGATAGTGCCGCATTTAACTGTTTACATTCTACGTTACGCAACATCAGTCGGAATTAACTTATAATTCCGAGCGTGCGCGCATCCCCATAACGTAGACAATAGAAGGATAAAGTTGGCACCCTCGTGTTTTTACATCGGGCTCGTTCATTTGCATGAGCCTTTATTAGGCAGTGCAGCAGAGCCGGTAAGCCGCCCCCGGAATTCGCGGCCTCCCCATTACACGTTATCGGCCTAATTTAGGGCGCGGCAATGGTTCCGGTAACAAGGGTCGGCCCGAAACTCAAAAAAAATTCACCAACCCCCGGTGTAATTACAGCGTGCGAAATGCGCGCTTTTCTAGGAGGTCAGAGTTTCTTTTTTTATTATTTTCGAGTTTGTTCGGGGGAGGCACTTTTGAATTCTTGGGAATTGGAAATTGCGAACGCGGAAAATTCCGCCGGCAGATGTGCCCCGTGAGGGGTGGGAAAGAATGAAATGCGCCCGGAACGACCGGATGAAGACAATGCGCTCTGCATGCGGATGCTTCCGGTTTTATTCGTTCGGTTGCAATTTTAATGCAAACGCGATTTCTGGGAATGTGCTGATTTTATGATAATGCGCGGATTTGTAAACAGTCGACAATAAAGATATCAGACGTGAATTTATCAATTAGCAAAAAAAATCTCTATTAATTTAGTTGTAGCTCATATAAAAAACTCAATGGCTGAGGCTGTCATTTCGTATTCATAATAAAATAAAAATACAAACATTTTTGTTTAGTAAATTAAATAAAACCTCGACACACAATACGGGCAAAAGAGGATAAGATTAAGAAAGAAAGAAATTAAATAAAAATGATTTGAAATTAATTAATAGATTATTCCCATATTTAGCTCTGCGACATTTTGACTTCTGTAAGCACTTTAAACAAATGCACATTAAAACAACTACTTCTCGGGCAAATACCCCGCCAGACATTAAATTACATAATGTACATCTGTTGTTGCGTGTCAATAAAATATTGTATCATGCATCAATTTTTAAATCGGAGAAAATTTCAATGTAAAAAACTAAAAAATACTCTTTTCTATTTTTTTTTACAGTAATACAATGGGCAAAGCTTATGTGAAACTTAAAAAAAATGTTGGTGTTTTTGAATATGGAATGACAGCCTCAGCCATTGAGTATTGCCTTTCTTAAAAATATAATAATGGAAAGAGAATCGTGTGCATTTTTAAAGGTTGCTATGTTTATACATATGGAAATGTTTATGTGTAAAAATTATGGGAGGATAATCGAGTGTACTTCTAAAAGTCGCTGTATTTTTACATGTAGAATTGTTTATGTGTAGAAATACAGCCATCTTTATAAGTACACTCGATTCCTCCCATTATTTTTACACATAAACAATTCCATATGTAAAAATAAAGCAACCTTTAGAAGTACACACGATTCCTCCGATTTTTTTTTTTTTAAGAAAGGCAATACCAGCAACACAATGCAGACTCAATGAGATCGGTGAATTTATTAAGTCGTCCAGCCCACAAGAGCTAGACTTCCAGGAAGACCTTCGCGAATTTTTCAATTAACCGCAGCAAACCGAAGAAGCCATTATCAACCATACTTTATCGATCCGTTAATCGGCCGGCTTCCATTTTTCGCAATTAAAAATCGGCGACGGGCCCGTAACTCCCCAGACCGGAATGCCGAGGAAGAAGAAGAAGCAGAGGAGTAGGAAAAACGCTCCTTTCCCGAGGATTAAAAAAAACATGCGCGCCGCTCGTAATCTCGCGTGCAGATGGCGGAATCTAGATGATGATCCGGTTTTATATTCCAACCCCCGCGCCAGTCGCCCCTTTTCCCCATATTTATGCGGAGGGTCTTTTAATATAATAATATGGCGTGTAGGGCGAGCTCTTCTTCCCCCCTTTCGGCCCTCGCAGAATCATAACCTATGATACGGCCGTCGATGGGAAATTACATTTACGGCCGCGGGGCGATTTCGAATTCCCCGCGCGCGCGCTACATGACGCACCCGATCGATTTTTCAGACGTTACAGCGGATAAATCGTGATCGTATTTTGGTCACAGTGTCAAATATCTCCCAGCGAAACATTTAGCTATTTTATCTTATAATATTCACCCCTAGAATATTTATGATAAGAAATAATCCATTGAATCTTGACATATTTAATTCTGTCTTTCCCATTTATTGTTTTATTTTTCATCACGAAAGATTTTCCATTTGCAAATTTCCTTTATTATCACCTTTCTATAACTATTCCTATAATAATATCATACTTGTATAGGAATATACAGATATTTAGCTGTGGCTTTTTAATCAATTTATTTACTTATTACCTTCCACTAAAAGAACGTAATGGAATCTTTTAGTTCATATACTAGGCAAAGTTTTCCATCTGCAAAATTCCGCTGTGATCACATTTCTATAACTAATCCCCATATAAATATAAAAGAGTATTCATTCGCTTGATCACAGTTATTTAAATATATTAAATAAAAATGATTTGAAAATAATTAATAAATTATTTTCACATTTAGCTCTGTGACTTATGACTTAAAGTAAGTACGTTAAACAAATGCACATTAAAACAACTACTTAACCCATTGTTTGTACCTAATGTGTATTAAATGTTCCATCTATTCATAATAACCTAACATAAGGCAAATTATTTAGGCTAACCTCACCTAAGATTGGTATTTTATGATATCCTAACAATGTTATGTATTATTAGATTAGCTTAAAATACCAATCTAAGGAGGGGTTAGCCTAAATTATTTACATTATGCTTAACCCAACTTAAGCTAATGAAAATACTCAAGGACAAGCAATCCATCGCAACACAAAAAAAAATAGAAATCTATTTCATTTGTGTTGCGGTGTAATTACAAGTTACGCGTATTTTTGGTGAAAATTAGATTTATTATTTCGATCTGTTGAAATACTTTAAATTCTTCAAAATACAATTCCCCTGCATCGATACATTTGAAAGTTCTCGACTGGAATATCTTTTAGGAACGTTGTAAAATGCTTTTGGATGTTTCCTCAACGTTTTATTTTTAGTTCACTCTCTTTGGGTAGAAAAAAATAAATCAAATGAAGCCAAGCATGTATAGAGCACACTAGATTTTATGTTAATGCTTAAGAGTGTTCGTCACGAATTGGCCTTGAAGCTCTCTTATGGGAGTTGTTAACATCTATCCACGTTTCTACAGAGATTATTAATAAAGATAATGGCATGCGGTTTTTTTTATACATAATCTTGTGTTATTTGACTAGAAGTTGCATAACCTTACAATTTTATAACAACTTTCGTTTTTGTTATAAAAAAAATATTACGGAACGTTCAATTTCAACTAATTTTCCCAGTTTTATTATAGAATATAAAGAAATACCCCTACACCACCATTATGGTAGATGGGGATTTTAGATTATATATATATATAAAGAAATAATTGTTCTATTTAAAAACAATGAAACAATTATTAATGTCTAAAAGAATTTATTATTACAATTATTTTTTTATGCTAAAAATGTAGTTTAATTTTTAATTATACTTGAAAAATTCTAAAAATGAAAGCAAACACGACTATATGTGTATCTGTAAAATTATTATTAATAATATTTACAAAATTACAATTTTAATAATTATAAAAACTAAAATAAAGAAGAACGTGAAAATCCTATGTTTAAATTAGAGATGGGCAAAGCCGATCGTTTCGATCTTTTTTTTTGTCACTGCAAAATGAACTTTATGACAATTTTCTTAATGTTATTTATAATATTAATATTGGAAAGTTTTACCTATTGATTAATAAACTCAATTTTATTGTTATTTATTTAACTTTAGCTATTTAAAATTGGTTATTCAGAAATACTCGATTACTAAATTTACTCGATATTGCGCAACACTAGTTTAAATTCATATATATATATATCGAAATGATTTTATGCAGCTTAGCGCGACGCACAGTGTTTTATTTGGAGCCGCGAAGGTTCAGGCGTGGTGGGGGTATGCAAAACTCAAATTGATATTAGACGAAAAATAAAAAATGTCATATTATTAAAAATACTTTAAAACTTATAAAAATGAATTTCCAGATTTTTAGATGCACCGGTGTAAGTACAATGAACCGTCAAAGTCGAACATTTCTAAAAGTTGTTCAGCGCGCGGTATTGAGTATCACATTTAATAATTTCCCAGCAGGCCCCCAAATACTTTGTCACAACCATTTTGTAACACAATCATAAACATGAGTTGCTTTATTTAATGAGATATGTTTCAGTACATTATTTTAATTTTGATAGTAGTTATGATTAATTAAAGTTGCGCAATTTTTATTTTTAAATTTCAACTTTACAGAGGCCGAAATAAATATTATCAAAAAAGAGCAGTATGACGTTAACTTCAAAAAATCGCCCGCAGTTTCCTCTAGATGACTGTGTAAAGATCATGTATATAGCGATCCATGATCAATAGTTATGATTTTTTTCTTCCGCAAATCATGTAACGAAAGCGACGGCGGGCGCGCGGAATCTGCTGCCGCTTAGTTTACCGCACGCGGATTGCTGTTTGAAAATATAAGAAATACGGCGCGCTGTCGTTTTCGTTACATGACTTGCGGAAGAAAAAAAATCATAACTGTTGATCATGGATCGCTATATACACGATCTTAACACAGTCATCTAGAGGAAACTTTTGGCGATTTTTTGAAGTTAACGTCATACTGCTCTTTTTTGATAATATTTATTTCGGCCTCTGTAAAGTTGAAATTTAAAAATAAAAATTGCGCAACTTTAATTAATCATAACTACTATCAAAATTAAAATAATGCACTGAAACATATCTCATTAAATAAAGCAACTTATGTTTATGATTGTGTTACAAAATGGTTGTGACAAAGTATTTGGGGGCGTGCTGGGAAATTATTAAATGTGATACTCAATACCGCGCGCTGAACAACTTTTAGAAATGTTCGACTTTGACGGTTCATTGTACTTACACCGGTGCACCTAAAAATCTAGTAATTCATTTTTATAAGTTTTAAAGTATTTTTAATAATATGACATTTTTATTTTTCGTCTAATATCAATTTGAGTTTTGCATACCCCCACCACGCCTGAACCTTCGCGGCTCCAAATAAAATACTGTGCGACGCGGGGTGTGTCTCCGAAATTGGATACTTTTCTAAAATACATAAACAAGCCGAACGCGCTCGATTATTTATGGTGTTGTTTTAAAAGCAATAAAAATGTCATTCATTTAATATATTCACCGAATCTTATAATTAAACTGGGAAAATTAGTTGAAATTGAACGTTCTGTAATATTTTTTTATAACAAAAACGAAAATTGTTATAAAATTGTAAGGTTATTCAACTTCTAGTCAAATAACACAAGATTATGCATAAAAAACGCATGCCATTATCTCTATATTAATAGAGATAATGGCATGCGTTTTTTACATCTATCCACATTTCTACACAGTTATTAAAACTGTGTAGAAATGTGGAGTTTTAATAACTGTGTAGAAATGTGGATAGATGTTAACAACTCCCATAAGTGAGCTTCAAGGCCAATTCGCGACGAACACTCTTAATTGCATTGCTGAGTGAAACATACGCTTTTCGAAAACAGATTTTGTAACTTTAAGTTGGTTCTCATTGATCACCATTAATATATAAAATTAAAACACTTGAATTTTTCACAGATTTTGTGTTAGTATTTATTTTGTATCTTAGATATTCTAAAATTAATGTGATATTTTCTAAAATACTCTTGAACGTGATGCAGATAATGGGTTTTTCTATGGTGTAAAGGCGGGGTTTTTCTATCTACATCATGTTCAAGAGTATTTTAGAAAATATCACATTAATTTTAGAAGATGTAAAATAAAAATTAGATATCAACACAAAATATGTTTTGAAGAAGCGTGTGCTGGCTTATTTAATCCTCCAAATAAAGTATAAGTAGGCTTTATAGTTAGGGAATAAAACAAATGTGTGATATTAGAAAAAAAAAATTCATTCCTATTCAAACGTATGTTTTTAGATATATATATATTTCACAAATTATATTTTCCCATGACCTTCTCTCCATCTCGACTCGCGTCGACTCCATCCTCGATTCCTGAAAGAAAATGTCGCCTCGTCCTCTTCCTACACACCGGAATCTCTGATCGGTCGTAAAAGCGTAATTTATCACTCCTCTTAATGCGCCTTTCACGAATTAACGTCGAATTAGGAGGCCCCTAATGGACGCCACGGCCAACTTTTTAATTGAATCCCTATCGTCCGCTCCCAAACGAAACAAGAAAAAAAGAACGAGAAGAGGAAGAGGAGAGGGAATAAAAAAGAAGAGTAGCGGCTTAATGGATATTCCTAATGAGGGATATAAATATAATACGAAACGGGCGGTGGTAAGCCGTTGGCCAATCATTCATTTGAATTTAAATTGAATTAACGGTGGCTCCAAACTTATTCAACGAAAAATCCATAGAAGCTGGAATTGTTTGTAAGATTAATTTTTAATTATATGTTTTCTATTGAGTGTGATTTAAATGGATAAGTTTGTTAATTATTAGGTCTTCTACATTGCTGTATATCGAAATTCACAATAATGAAAACATTTTTATTTTTCTTCAATAAAAATTAATTAATTATACAAGCAAAGTCAAAGTGTTTCGTGAAATAAAAATAATTAATTAATAAAAATAAAATTATTAACTAACTAACCAACTTTATTCAAATGTGTATATGTATGTACAATAATATACAAAAATTACAATTATATCCTGTAGATGATGAATCGGCTATCGACCGGAGGTCTTTCAGCCTGTCTATGTCTCGTTCTTGTCGTTGTAAAAATTATATAAAAAGAATTTCAAATTAATTAATAAATTATTTTCTTAATCATGATTGTTGCGACCGTAACTCATAAATGTAATCTGAATTGTGTTTAATCATTGATTAAATTATTTTTAATTTATCTGCTGCGACTTTTTTCACTTTAAAACAAATATCCACTACAACTCAAGAACTACTTCTCGGGCACATACCTCTCCAGGCATTGAATTACATTATGGACACTTGTTGTTGATAATTATTTATTAATTATTATTATCAGTTTTTTTATTTAATTTATTTAAATAACTCTGACCAAGAGAATTAATATCCTTTACTATTATAATTATTTTGCCTTTACGCTTAATTAAATGCTCACTTAACCCGTGGTGAATTAAATAAATATGAATAAATTATTAAAAATCAACCAATAAAACACAGATTAGATTGAATAACTTTAAATTCTCGACTAGTTTCGGGTTATTAGCCCATTTTCAAGAATTAATTTTCCCCTGAAACGAAGAATGGAAATCAAGACCAAGATATACCTCACGAGTGTTCACCTGTATCTAGTAAATCCAAATCATGATTTGATTTCGGACAATGCTTTTACTATATAGTGGTAAATACTGTAAATATTGTTTATAATAAATTGAATATCATACACCATTTTTTTTCGTATTATCATAATTGGAGGAAAAATTGTAAGAAAAATTATTTAAAAGTCCTTAAAGGGAGCTTTTTTTCTTCTTCATTTTGTTGAATCCAAATGTGCCATTTGAGTTTTTTTTTGTGCTTTCGTGCAGTTAACGGCGGAGGGCACAGAGTGAAAGCCCCATTAAATCCGCCAGTAGTCGATTAAATCGCTCGGAAACAATAAAAACGTCTCCGTCGTCCATAAAGTAATTGCCCATTACTGTAAAGCCCCCCCAGTATATAACGGCCGGCCATTACAGTTTTCCCCCATTTTCCAATACGTCCGGCCGATCGCGTAAAACACCGCAACACGTTTAAAATAATTCGTCCGTGATATAACAATGGACCATTAAAATGTGTATCATACGGGATGTGTTCTGTATTTGAGGATGCGTTGCGTTTGAAATTCATTGCTTTTTTATTATTACTTTAAATAACATAGCGATAGCTGGACGATCAAAAATTCGTATCCCCATAATAATCTGCCATCCAAAAAAATCTTTACATTACCCAATTAATCAATTTTAAATAAAAATGATTTGAAAATAATTAGTAAATTATTTCCATATTTACCTCTGTGATATTTTGACTTACACTACGTAAGTACGTTAAACAAATGCACATTAAAACAACTACTTCCCCGGCAAATACCCACGCCGGACATTGAATTACATAATGTACACCTGCTGTTGCACATCAATAAAATATTGCATAATGCAACAAATTTTGATCCGAGAAAAATTTAGTATAAAAACAACTCTTTTCTATTTAGATAATCAATTTTGATATAAAGAAAATAATTAACTGTTTTTTATCACTTTAAAAGTCTTTTTCCTTATGTCAATACGTGAGTGTATTGAATCAGTATTGATATAAAGATAACACTTAACTTTTTAAATTCAATTTTATAAAATAATGTGGCAAAGATTTTTATAAAAATAATGTTGTATAAAAATTAAAAAAAGGAAATTTTCTTTATATCAAAACTGGAAATATACCACGAAGTGAATGCCTCAAATATTCAAGAATTAATACACTCATATATGATAAAACTTTTACGATGATTGGAACAGTCTATGGGATATTATAAACTGTTGCAATTATCGCAAAAATTTGCAGCTAAGCCTATATACTAAGACATATATATTAACTTTATGTAAAATGCAATTCAAATATCCCTTTTATTCTTTTTTTAGCCTTAATGCACTATTCATACATTCATTTCATCTCTCACCAACGACTAAAATACGGACATACATAAAACGCATGTAATAATTGTAATAAATCTGTATTATATTAAGAGAGAAGACGGATATGATATATAAGACTGTGGCTTTTGACTGACCGATGGTTGATAGCCATATTCATATTGTTGAAAACATATTCAGGGCTATTCTGTAAGGAAAATATTAACTTTAACTTGAACGTTATTTTTTATCAGCAGCTTGTGTAATACATGTGAAGTACACGTTAAATTTAACATTTCCCGTAAGGAATAGCCTCGATTATATTTTTTTAATATATAAATATACTTGAAAATGCTTGATGCTTTTGAAATACAATAGAAATATATGATGCATACATCATGTTCCGTTGTTTCTTTTTTTTGTGGTATATTTTTCATCATGACGTGCAGTTTGTACACATATTTTCTCCTATTGCGCTGGCAGTGGCCATCGCGTGAATGCAATATAGCGGGCGCTATCGGGCCATCACCGCCAAGATGAGAGCCGTAAACCTGTCGTCTGTGTAACGCTCGATTGCACACAGAAACGTCCCAAATTCAAAACGCCGCCGTCTGGAAGAGCTTGTTTGCTCTGAATTTCATCCAGAGCAGCACAGTGCCGTTCTCGACTAATTAATTAAAGCCCGTTCCGCCCGTTTTCCACCTTATTTATCCACCGCCGCCGTTTCGGGCGATTATATAACAACTGTTACTTAATTTGATGAATTAGATCGCGTTTAAATTCGAGTTTCGCTTAATCTTCTAAGGGGAGGTTGCGTAATTCCCTCGAATGTTTAGACCTATAGCTATTTATGGAATATTTCAAATAATAAATATTATAAATTTATTTATTTACAGAAAAACATATTAAATAAATGAATTTCACTTCCTAATGTGGAAACATTGAATTCTATGCTTTCTTCCATATTTTCGTATAAATCAATTGAATATATTGTTGTATTTTGTAATTACAGATTATCATTAATTGTAAAAAGGTGATTTTCCGTAAATAAAGAATTAATTAATTAAATGTAAGTAATAAATATATCCAAAGATATGTTCAGCCACCATTCATCTAGCGTATGGATAACTAGTGATGGCCATTTCGTTGACGATGCCACTTGAAATTAGGCAAAAGGTGGCGCTTGCGTCGTCTTTAGTTTATTATGAATATATATATCGGTTACTTTCTTGTCATTAAATAAACTTGTTCAATCTCTTCGTCGATTTTTTTATTGCACAATTTTTCTTTTAATAGAAGTCCCAGGCTGAAAGACCTCCGGTCGATAGCCGATTCATCATCTACAGAATATAATTCTAATTTTTGTATATTATTGTACATACATATACACATTTGAATAAAGATGGTTAGTTAGTTAGTTAGAAGTACCATATTTCTTCCTGAATAGACAGTGACGTTATTCAGTCTGTAACCTTCCTCAGGTTGTTTCTGCTGCGTGAAGTTACCTCAACAGTTAGTTCTTGGTGGGGTTATCGTCAAATATGTGATATGTGAAGCATCGGCATCCTCTTCATTCATTCTTCATAGCGTAGTCGTTCTTCTAATATCAGTTCCATAATGTTAAATTGTATGCGACCCATTTATAGGCACTACAAATATGAAACAAAATTATTGTCATTTTTTCAATTAAAGGTGGAAATTAAAGGAGTTTTATTCTTAATTATTTTTAACTTGAATACTTAAACGACTGATTTCCATACTGAGATTGCAGACGGCTCGAAAACATCTCTCGCAGGACTTTCTTAGATAAATTTGATACACGAGGCCTTGCACCGTCTTGTTGAAACAGTAATAGCAGTTCCATAATGTAAAGACTATTAAATTATAAGTGACCCATTTATAGGCACTACAAATATGAAACAAAAAGGTTTATAATTTTTTCAATTATAGATGGAAATTAAATGAGAACACATCAAGTTTTATTCTTAATTATTTTTAACTTGAATATTTAAACGACTGATCTCTATACTGAAATTGCAAACGACCCGAAAACATCTCTCGCAGGACTTTCTTAGATAAATTTGATACACGAGGCCTTTCACCGTCTTGTTAAAACAACTGGTAACTGGAGTTGACCGATGGCATCAACATTAAACTCTTGCCGGAACTGTCGCTGTGTTTGAATAATTGAATCAATTGCTCAAATAATATTCGGTGTTGAGAAAGTTTAAAGTCTCAACACCGAATATTCTTTGAGAAATTGCCCAGCGCTCCATATCTGACAAATGAGATATGACAGTATACTTGACATTTATAATTATTACAACTAGATGTTTAATATTTTTATACTTAACAATTGTGTCACTCAAAATTTGATACCCTTTACATATAATTTTTGAGTAGACTGCTGTTATTCGTAACAGGAAGAAAACATCTACAGACTGCAATGAAGAGGATGAAGGAGCCTCTCTTGTTATACTTGAAAAAAATTTTAACACAACCCAATATGATATGTGAGGCATTTTTTTTAAACTATTCATTTATTTTGTATCACCCATACACCACCATTATGGTAGATGGGGATTTTAGATTATATATATATATATATTTATTTTTATTGCATAGTCCTTCTTGTAATAGTAGTTCTATAAAGTTCAGATGTTTCCTGTAAAGAGCACACCCCTTTTATTAGCTTTTAAAAGAATGCATCTGCAGTCTATATAATGAAGGGGATGAAGATGCCTCTCATGTCTTAATTTTAATCTTATTCATTATTATCTATTCTTTATTTCTTCCAATAGCAGTTCCATATTGTTTCCTCTATAAACAGTGATATTAATTGTCTTGTAACCTTGCTGATGTTATTTCTGCTGTGTGAAGTTGCCTCAGCAGCTATTTCTTGGTGGGGTTATCTTCGTCAAATTCTTCATGTTGTTTCTGCTGGGTGCTGTTGTTCTTGGCAGGGTTGTTTAAGTATGAGTTTACTAGTTCGACAGCCCGGCAAGTTTTTCAAATATTTAATGTGTTTATCCATAGTATGGACATGATTTTCTTTTTTGAATTCTTAACATTTGACATGTGGGGTATTTTCATACTCTTCATTCATTTTTATAGCAAAACTGTTTCTTACAATAACAGTTCTATAAAGTGCCTGAGTGTGACTGGTTACTAACTATTATATTAAGTTCGTTTCAAATAAACTTACACACATGAACAAATGGAATGAGATGTTGAGCATAAGATCAGCTTTCATGATTCCTAAACTGCTCAAATAGAAGCCAGTAGATCGGGAACAAATTACCGACGACGGTAAAAGATGCATGTTATTTAACTGACGGATTCAAGACTGTTCAAGGAACGGGTGTAGCGTTCCTCAGCTGCAAACCTATATTGAAATGTAACTACAGTCTAGGTATACAAGCCATCATGCTTCAGGCGGAAATATTCGTCATTGACTAGTGTGCTAGAGAGCTCTACAGGAATCCTCTGGCATACGGGCCAATTAATATATGCTCTGACTGCAAATCTACCATATCTGCTCTCACCTCTAGTAGTTCTACATCGCTGTAAGCTAGAGATTGTAAAGAGGCACTCAGCAATCTGTCTGAAATTATGAAAGTCAACCTGGTATAGATGCCTGAACTCTTTGGACTATCAGGGAATGAAAAAGGAACCCACTGGCTAGAAAAGGGCGTCGAAACCAATGCTGAGACCAGAACCGGCACTAAGCCTTCCCCGATTCCTGGCTAAGGCAGCGATACAGGGATGGATGAAATGAATGATGCTGTAATGCTGGAGGAACGCATGAGAGTAGCTAAATCCATCCTCCGGGAACCATCCTGGAATATAGCCAAAACTCTTCTACCGATCTCAGAGCTGCAGTGGCCATACTAACTGGACATTGTCGCCTTAACCATCATCTTACCAAAATAGCTATAAGAAGAGGTAGGTTTCTCTAAACTATGTCTGGAAGATGATAAGACATCGGAGCATGCACCATGTGTCTGCCTAGCGTATGAGTACGGCCCTTAGGCTGGAAAGTTTGGAGATTCCTGATTTACAAGATCGAGCCTATTAAGTTGGTTAATAAATGTGAATTCACTGACTTGTTCATTCAGGAAACAGTATGGGAAAACACACTGAACACTTGAAAAACTTTCCGGGCCTTCGAAATAGTAAACCAATGTTTTAACAACCCCGTCAGGACTAATAACTTAGCAGGAATTCGTAATAGTAAACTAACAAATAATCCTGCCAAGAACGAGCTTCTAAGGCAACTGCACTCACCATTTTTTTGTACTCCTTTGAAATCTATTCTATAAAGCATATTAATGATAGTCACTCATTTTCCTATTGAGAGATTTATGTGGGATGAGTCCTCTATGAAGTTGAAATAAGAGATTTCTTATTCTGGGAACAAGGCCCTATGCCTGAGGGATCTCGTGCTTAGAAATGCCGCTCTTTTTTGTTGTTGAATTGATGCTTAACTCTATCCTCTCTATCTGGGGCCCGCATAAAAGGTTGGAACCGCCAAGTTGTGGATTCTACCGTGCTTTCGAACACGGATATCTAAAAGGAGCAGATACCCAAGTTGGAATTACAGACCTTCCCGATGCACTCCCGTGACTCAGTCCTGGTGCTTGTCGCCATTAAATGAGAAGTCGGGGGTGGGCCGTTAAAAGCCCAAGGGTATCTATCGCCCTTGCGGCCCACACGTGGATTGGTCTCCGGCGGCCAGCGGTTTTCGATGATTTTATGTCGATGCTGCACATAAGCGGTGCACCGAAAGATATATGATCGGAGCGGGACATGGCCTAGCAATAGGTCATACTTGCGTGTGTGCGTGCCCGTCACTAGTTCTCAGAAATCCTATCCTTGATGTTGATGGGCGGTTTCCTCCTCTGCAATGTTTTCTCAGGGCTAGGTAGCCTTCCGTCGTCCTACGAAGTGAAAACATCTACCGGGTCAGCTCTTTCGGATCGCGCGACAGCGACAGTGAGCCAAACAACAAGTCGTTTATATACTATCGTAGGCAACCCTATTATCATGCTTGTTGATTGTTACACATTATCAATAGGTTGTGTAAGAAATTAGTAAAACTTAATTAATATATAGTTTTTCTAACATGAGTTAAAAAAAATTAACCGATTTATTAGAAAAACTCTAAGGATTATTAATACATTTTTGATGTTGTTTTATGTACTCATATAATAATAGTATACATTTGTAATATACAAATGTCCATTTATTGCTCGTTTCACGTCTTTTCCACAGCGTGAAGCAATAAGAAAGGAAAGAATAACCACCACGCAATACGAAAACCCATTTAGAAAATCTTAATTCCCCATGTTATCCTTATCAAATTGACATACGGTTCGGTAAACGGCGTCTCGCGTCTAATGCAACGCATAAATTCGCCATTTCATGCGCTCCACGGACTGGTACCCCGATACTCCGGAGAACCGTCCCCCCCGCCGCGCCCTCTGCCCCGGTGGCTGGCACGCAATTAGCATTCGCGTACGTAGATTTTTATTCCTCTCGGACCACCCAAGACCTCACGAAACGTCTTAACTAAATTCCCCCCCGTTTCGGAATAATTAGGGTAATTGGAAACAATTACACGCGGACGCCACATTTGCATGCATCCCCGCTCGTTTCGCTCCTTCTCCCTCCCACCTTCGGCATTCGCCTCGTTTTATAATTACTGCCGTCGCATAAATTAAGGATGTTTGTGTATCCGGCGGCGCTTTTAATAAAATTTTAATTACGCTCAAGGGATTCTGTTTGTGGAATATATCTCATTCTTTATCGATTGCTTTCGCTGCTCTTTTTGTTTCGGGCTTTTCGTGCTTGGTTTTTTGTTAATTAACCTAAAGGGTGTTTGTAATTACAATAATTACCGGTTTTTATTACGTTTCCACTAGGGATTGTTTGTACGTGATGGATGTTATTCATTTGCATATATAAAATACAACAAATTGTTTTATACGAGGAATTACAATCTGCGGCTTACTATCAGAGTTATAGATGAAATGAAAATATTTTTGGTATGAGAAATGATTTAACGCTCCGAATGGAATGTTAGGACTATTTAAATAAAATTTTGGGCTATTTTCTGAGCGTAATGTTAAGAACAGTGTGTACGTTATTAAATAACTTTACATTCTAAGTATATGTTTGTGATTTTTTTGTAAGAAAAAAATTTCATCAAAATTTGATTTTTTTCTTGGAAAAAAGAGAATTTTTGTGAAAAATCGAGGAATTTCTTCGAAATATACCAAAATGTTCCCAATGCATAGGAGCATAAGCTATGTAAATTTAAGAAACGTATAGCAAATAGTTTTTGTGAATGAGGCATATAAATTGGACCTATGAAAAATAAGTGAAAAAATTGTCGAACTATAGACAGTTTCATAATTTTAATAAGTTTATAATGTAAATTTAGATACATTATTCCTGAATCCTATTTTTCAACTTACAACATTCTATCTTATTAGGTAAATAAAATTATCTATTATAAAAGCTGTTTAAACTGTGATGATAAAAAAATACGTACTCGTTAAACTCTCTTGAAGAATGCCTCGATTGTTATTGTGGTATTTTAGATCGATAGCCATTTGCATCAATCGTTAATGTAGCCTCATCATTTAACTTCCAACTTAATATTATATGCAGATGATAGAAAGTGTAGGAAGAAATTAAAAGCTATTAAAAAGACGTTCTTTCATAATTTTATTTGAATTATTTTTACCTCCAAAATAAATAATGAAATTACCGTCGATGAAACCGCCCGTTTTTTTTTAAATACCAATGATGGCCTTAAACGTTATTTAATCGGCGTTTCGCTCCCTCTGTCCACGAGAGCGCGCCGTCTTACAAAGTAAACTAATGGACTTTATGCCCGATTTCGTATAATTCAATTCGGTTTTTATGGCGTCGTGCCGGTTCGGAACCGACGGGGGGATTTTCTTAATTTGTCGATATTTATTGTGGTGTCCGATTTGAGTTACGGGCCTATTCGTCATTTAAATTAGGAAATTTTACGGGCGGCCCGCCAAACGTGATTTTTATCACGCTCCTAACATTCAGTTCCCTTTTTTTTCTTGTTCCTGAACGCTCGCCGCTCGTTATTATGTAAGTTTATTACAAAGTTATACATTTTCGGGCGTGTGCTTAATGTAAAGAACAACCGGATGGAAAGTTTCCTTAGTTTTTGACTTTCAAATGCAAATTGTAGCAACACAAAAATTAAAATGAAAATCAAGCAATGAAAGTGATTAGGCAATGGAAATGTATCATAATAAATGGAAGACGATGCAAGCGCCATCTTTTACCAAATCATCAAGGCATTGCACATGGATCACACAGACTGATGAGACTAGACAGTCTCAGTCAGACTGATGAGTTTCGAATAACCGAAATGGCAATCACTAATAATCCATAAATGCTGGTTGAACATTTTATTTAGTGGAAATGTATTTTTTTTTTTAGTTTAATTCGTATCTGATATATTTCCAGAAACAAAATGAAACTTTTTTATAAAAGAACACTCGTTTCACTTTAAGTTGAAAACCATGTAACGAACCGCATTCAATTCAGCGCGGTTTCCTTCTCCCTTAAAAACCGCCCCCATAATAAAAAGAAAAATCCAATCTCGCGCGCGCACCCACACACTGAACCTTGACTTTTCACGTATTAATAATTCCCGTTGTCACACGGGGTCGACCGGGATACACCGGAATGCCATTTAACTTTTCCGGCCGTTCGCTCAACAGTTTCCCTTCCCTCAAAAAAAAAATCCTGTGAGACGCTTTCACGCCGAAAAGCTCCGCGCGCGCGCTTTTATTTACAACCCAGCGTTACCTGTATCGCCGTATTTATTAAACGTTATGCGAATTTTTACGGTCACCGCGAGCGGGAATTGTTTATATTTATATTTGCTCGTCCTCTTGGGATTTCTCCAACCAGATGATCACGGAGGCGATTATCATCGTTCCTCTCTCTCTGTTTTTTTTTTTTGTTTTGTTTCTTAATTACGAGCGAGCGGCGGATTTGAATAAATATGAGCCGGAAACGATCCGACAGTTGATTATTTGATATAATGGCGATTGTGATGGGTTTAAATTGTGCCCGTTAAGTGCCATAAATTCATGCTGTTTAAGTTTTATTATTTAATTTAATGATTTCGTAACGACAGGGATATCGTATACAAAATGAGCGTGTGGAATATACGTTTATGAATAAATGCTCGCGTGTAATCGTTTGTATCATAATAAATATAATATTTATATGTATTAAAAAAATAAATTAATTATTTAAATATTCTATTTTATATCAAAATATTATTTCAAACTCTAATAATTAATTATAATTGCTTCATTTTATTAAACTTTAAATCACGAATTTTATACATTTAATGGGAATTAATATAAAATATATATTAGAAATATAACTCATAAAGTATTAATAATAATACTTTATGAGTTATATTTCTAATATTTAAATAGTTTACATACATAATAATTTCCAACTCAAATGTCCTGCAACGTTCACCAGTGCATATACTGTGCAAGTGCTCAGAAGAGTATTACGAAGACATTTTCATTTAAATGATACATGTATATATTTACCGTCACTCAAAATATAGCATTGTCCTTTTTTACTCTTATTTCATTTATATTTATGTGTTTTTCTATTGATATCTCGTATTGTTCTGTAATTGGGTTTCCTGTTTGAACAATAAAACTTATATTATTGTTATTATTATTATTAATCTGTATTGTGATATTTAGAGTAAAATTGACATTAGTAACAAATATATTTTATTATATATCATTTTTGATAATGACACCCTAAGGTTCTCAAAACTATAGACAATAATAAACAATCCACTTTATACAAACGAAGTAAAAAGTATTCAATTTATTATAATTTAAAGGTTAAATTTAATTAAGATGCATAATTGGGGCGTATATTATACTTTAAATACGAACGTATAATTTTTTCACCTCATAATGTATGTATAGCATAAAAGTAAAAAATTCAACAATGGATATTTGCTGTTGCATAACAATAAAATATTTATATAACAATAACAATAACAATAACATTTATATAACAACAATTTTTTGAATCGAAAATATTTAATGCAAAAAACAATACAAAAGAATTACGTAATATAAGGCAGGCAGACACGTGTTTCGCTATTTTCTTCTCATCGTTACAGCTCTGTAACATAAGTCAGAATGCCACAGTAGCTAAAGAGGTAATAATTTATTATTTTCATATTCTATTTATTTAAATAACTGTGACAAAATGATAATAATAATGATAATGTATTAATTATTTTCATATTCTATTTTTTTTAAATAACCGTGACAAAATGAATGAATCTTTTTTTCTATTATGTATAGCATATAAATTATAAAACTCATTGTGCTGACAACAAAAAATAACGTGTATGTTGAATTTAAAAGTGTTTCATTTATTAAAATTATTTATTGTGAAATAAAACGAAACCGATTAAAATTGCCACAATTAATGAAACATGAGTTATATATTTAAGAGTATATCATGTTTCATTAAGTGGTCGAGTTAATTGAATACACATATAGAAAGCCGGAGCAATAAATTTAAAAAAAAATGCATTTTCCATTGTTTACATTTCGAGAGTGTAAACATTGAATCGTTACAAGCGATTATTTTGAAAATAAGTATGTTAATGGTTTTTACGAGTGCATTTAGATACGCGATTACGATCGTAATTCGCGAGGGCCGATAAAAGTGTTTTTATTGCCCGTGCATGCTCGCCGGTCCTGGAATGATTTATAACTTCATTCGGCGCACGTACTTTGGGCCTTTGTTGATAAAATTCGTCGAGATTATACGTTTGGTTTATGTGACTCTTGGATTGATACCGTTTTTTTCAAATTTATTTGTTCGAGAAAGAAAAATTGAAAAAAAAAACACTAAATTTAATGAATCGATGTTTTAATACTTATAACGAAATTTAAATAAAATTAGCAATAAATTAAAAAAATTAAATATTTTTATCTCTAGAATCCGATTCTTGAATAAAGAAATTGGGGTTCCAATTATTTTAGATTTCAAAATGCAGAAGGGGGCTGAATTTAGAACAGCTTGATATCCCCTTAGGAAATAATATTTTTTTGTCTCGTAACGTTTTTTTCGTACGATGCGCATTTTTTCGAGTTATTTTGGTTTCTCAGGTTTTAAAAAAGATTGTCTATACCGGCTATACCATTACGGTATAGACAATATTTTTTTCTGAGAGTTACATTTCCATAATTTATATATAAAGGATGTATGAGCGTACGCTTTACGGCTAAATTGTTTTTTTTTTTTCAAATATATGTATATATATATATATATACGGAATGGGCCCAATACATATCCTTGTGGTACCCCGAAATTATTAATAGTCTGCGTTGACATTATGAGTATTCGTTGTTTGCTGTTTGATGAAAATGAATTAATTTGCAAACATTTAATAATAATAATAATTTATTTCACAACAAGCAGAGCCTAATTACAGAGAAATATATAAGTATAAACTAAACTAAATATAGTTGTACAGTGTGAGTACAGGTATATAATGAATTCAGAATACACATTCGCTAATGTCAAATTGTTTTATACAGGGTGTAAAAATATCGACAAAACATTGGATTTCATGAGAATTTCGTAGTAGTAAGAGAAATTAATTAAAATTGATTAATTCTTTAATTTTCTCGGCGTTAACTTGGTGGTACATTTTCAATATCGGATATAAAAAAAACGAGATAACTTTTTTACATCACATGGATTGTAATTGTTTGAGAATGATTACCGTGTAATCGAAACTAATCACGATTATTTAAAATCCAAGTGGTATAAAAAAAGTTATCTTGTTTTCTTTATATCCGATAAAATTGATTACTCTATGTTATTGCTATGCAACAGCAAGTGTCTATTATGTAAGTCTAGCGGGGTACATGCCCGAGAAGTAGTTGCTTTAATGCACATTTGTTTTAAAGTACTTACGTAACGTAAGTCAAAATATCACAGTAGTTTAAAACGGAATAATTAATTAATTATCTTCCAATTCTTTTTATTTAATTTACTCTTTCATTATTTCAAAAATATAATTTTAATTTGTTTGTGTGTGAAAACATTTAGGCTGTAAACATTTTCGTGTTGTAAATTTTAAAAAGCAACTCGAAGTAATCCCATAACGTGATCCCGACTTCCTATTAGGAAACGGTAAAGTGCGCTTGCCTGAACATCGGGGTGTTGCGAGGGCGTCGGATTCACCTAGTTTAATTAAGAACTTACCGAAGCCGTACAGACAGCACTAAAACTTCAAAAATGATTCCGACACCCGAGCACAAACTGCAGTTCAGAAACTCGCCTAAACTTTTCAGCACCCTAAAAAAAATCATCGACACTATAGCAGCAATACAAAGGGAAGGGTGGTGAAGAGAAAAAAAGTGGGAATCCTCGTGGAGCTAAGGATGTGGATTATCGATTTTATAAGCGCGGGGGGTGTGGGATTGGATTTAATTACGCTTCGGTTTTAGTAGGAACCTGGGAAAGGGTGTTTTGCGCTGCATGCATGGAGGGTGGGTGGGAAAATTAAACCATTTATCGTGAGAGGGGGGAACACTTGGGAAATTCTGACATTTTTCGCAGCCGGCGTTCGCGCTAGTTTGCATATTGGCTCCTCCATCCTCGTTTTATTAAGACTCCGTTCTTCTCTTTCTTATCTTTCACTCGTATAACCACTCCGCCGCTACAAGGCTGCGCTGCATGGGCGTAGTCTCGAAATTTATTACAGAGGGGGCCATATTATCTTTAAAATATGCACGAAGATGAGATTTTCTGTAGTTTCTCTCTACCTACAATATTTTTATCTACCGTATTAAGTTATATAAAAGATGTAAACGCATTTACATAAGTAAACAATCGAGCAATTATCTAGCGAGTTTACGCGCGCGAAAAAATAAAATACAAAAAAGATAAATAAAAACGGAAAGAGGAGGTGGAACTGGACTGCTGGGAAATACGGTCCTATCTGCGAAAGGCGGAATGTTAAAAGATGCAAAATAATGTAGATACGGGCTGAGCGAGGAATCTGCATACTTTAAAATGCATGAATTTATATGTCGTTGGATTCAGATCTCCCCGATGCGGCCGCCAGGGCTTGAATAGAAAAAGGGGCCAATCTTTATCGTCGCAGAGGGGGCGAGCGAGGTGAACCACCCACACATCTAACCCCCATCCTGCAACGACGTCTCCGTTTCCACCGCAATTATCGTCAACATGTTTGATGCCCGCATCCTTTTCTATTCAACGTTTCAGGACGAGATGCGGAAACGAATTCTGCTGTTTTTACACAGAAACAAAAATTATTTTTAAATAATTACTTCAATAAAAATTAAATATATATTTTTTTTTGGATATTACACAGAAAATTATTTTTACAATATTTTTTTTAGAACAATACAATCGTTTCGACACACAATGTCCCTCTTCAGGTATCGAAACAATTAGACTGTTATATAAAAAAAAATAAAAAAGTGAGGACTGATCGTTGATTGAATATTTAAAATAATTGATATATCATAAATAAATAATTAATAGTTTTAATATTTAGACATTGGTAGTTCATATTGTATGAAATAAATTATAAGGAATATTATATTCATATTTATTTCATAAATAAATAAAACAATAAGAAATGTGTGAAGTATTTAAAATCAGTTGATTGAGTTCAAACTTTTTTTTACATCTTTATTGTGAAATTACAGTTATATTAATTTTACAAAACATTACATATTTATAAAGGAGACGGCTACTGGCCAGTGGTCTTTTAGCCAGGAGTCCTTGTCTTTTATCACGCATGTTAGTCATTTATGTGTGATAATATCCATATGAATGGTGGATATAACGTGTTTGCATTTTGAAGGGATGTTGGAATTTCTTATAATACAGAGGGTGGCGTTTTTTGTGGCATTTTTTCGGATAGATGTACCCATTTCGTTAGGATAAGGGGATAACACTGTTTTTTTTTTGCAAACGTGTGTATTGGATGGGTTGTGTGTAAAGGGTTGTTTGGATTTAGGATTTTTTTGAGGATTTTTAGAGCTGACTATTCCGCTACTACTATATTGTTCAGGGTAGAAGGCTGAGGGTTGTGTAAAAGGATTGCACTGTAGTCCAGCAGAAAAAAATAGATGTGAGTTGCTGTTTTGCTTTTATTATCGTAACTTATAGATTTCAGATCTGTTCTTGACCTTGGTTGTTGTTATTACTGAGGAGTGGGGTTTTAAGATAAACTTAGGATCGAAAATAATTCCAAGGTATTAGCAGACGAGAAACTGAGAGTTTATGGTTTATGGCAAGGGACAAACAGTTTAAATTTGTTGGGATTAATGGCAATTCTCCATGAATTGAAGACATTTTCAATGTACAACATTGAGATATAATTATGGCTTATGGCAAGGGACAAACAGTTTGCATTTGTTGGGATTAATGGTAATTCTCCATGAATTGAAGACATTTTCAATAAACAACATTGAGATATAATTTAAAATAATTAAATATAAATGGAAAAGAAACATCTCTAATGGGATTTGAACCCACGTTCCTCGATTTCTAACCGAATGTGTTACCAACTTCACCACAGAGAATCTCCGTTCAGTACTTCGAATCCCATCAGAGATGTTTCTTTTCCACTTATATTTAATTAATTTAAATCATATCTCAATGTTGTACATTAAAAATTTCTTTAATTCATAGATATAAGTATAATTTAAATAGGAATATCAATTTAATTAATTTACTTAATTCTCCATTTAGTGAATCATAGCGAGAGTGTATGTAGTCGATACATTTTTGTAGGATAGACCCAGGCTTTTGAGAAACTGAGGTGATACAATTTTTTTTATTGTTTGTAGAACATTACAATTGTTTCAACACTTGGCATATATTTATACAAAAATGAAGATGAAAGTAATTTCATTTCCTAAATTAACAAAAAGTGCATATTTATGTGGAATCCGAAACAATTTACGGTCCCAAAAACGGAAATAAACCCGAAACGCTCCACGTTTTTCTCCCTCTCTTTCTCTCTGTTTTTTTTTTTTTTTTTCATTAATCCAGAAACGGTTACTCGCCCTGACCCAAATGAGAATTTAGTGTGGCCCGAACGCAAAGTCCGCTCGCGTTGCCTAGGGTGGGCCCTCACCCTCCCGCCCGTTTGTTTTTTTACGACCCACCCCTTTCCCCCGAATCCGTGCGTTTGCGCAAATAATTAATATTTATTTCCCATAGAGTAATAATTTAAACAGATAAGGGCGCACGCCTTCCCCGCGCGCAATTTCACACAAGCGACCCCGACTCGTCCATAAAAAAGGAAACGATATCGCGAGGGAGGAGGACGTTGTTCCGACCACCCCCTCACTCCTCTCGACTCGTTGGCTTCCTATTGTTACGGCCGTGAGTTTAATTTGAATAAAGTGTAACACGGCGTTATGATATATCACTTTTACTTTGCATATTTATCAAATGTAATTGAATATAACAAGGGAACTTATGAATATAAAGGGTTGAAAGGCACGGGGAAACTTAATTACAAGAATCCTCGGGTCCCGGCGGGCAACAGCTGTGAATATTTAATTGCGCGAGTTCGCCTAACGCTGTTATAAGTATCTATCCTTACAAGGGTATTATTTAATTACACTGCGGCGAGGATCCCGCCTCTCGTTCTTCGGATAATCGCCCGCCATTTACGAAAGAATTTCTCGAATGGACGGGGATGTGCCATCTTGAACTCATCAGAACTTTAACGCGTAAAGGTATATTCAATTTTGAATAATAAACTTTATTGTTCAATGTTATCATCATTTTTTTTTTTCAAAAGTTATATCCTTTCATTGAATAATAAGTCAACAGATTTAGGATATCGACCTCCCTCATCCCATTGCAACCCTTTTCATATATCACGATTTCAGATATTATAAAAAAATAATTATTTTAATTGAGATCTTAAATTCATTAAAATCTAAGGAATAAAAATATATTCAATTTGAATAATAAACTTTGTTTAATTATCATCTCAATATTATATCATCTCAATATTTTTAATTGGGGGATAACGCAAGCGCCATCATAAGGCTTATACTGGTCTGATGAGGTTCGAAAAACCGAAAAGGCCATCATCACTAATAAAAAAAAAACAGTTTGGCGCAGGGGAAAGATTTCACCGGTCAACCTGTTAAATATATACTATTTTTTTACATATTTAAAACAAATGAAATCATAAAGTTATCAACCCAATAACAATCCACCAGCACAACAAAGAATACATAAGCGAAATCGTTATGTCTTCTTCCTCTCATTTTATTTCGTATTTTATTAAATTGGCAGCGAGAACGAACGTTGAAACCGTCGACTGGAAGGCATTCTCGTTTCGGGGTCGGGGCGGAGCGAGACGTACGAAAAAGAAGACGAAGAAAAAAAAAAAAGGAAACCGGGCGACAATTTTGCTGAGAGAGAACTATACTACCTTGTTGATATAAAATAGATTAAAGTACTCTCCGTGAAAGTTCCCTTGTTCATTTGTGCTCCAGGGGAATAGAGTTTCATTTCATTTCCTCCTTTATCTTCGAACTTTATAGTTGCAGCGTAATTTTTCCCCTCCAGGTGCTCCGCTGTGTAATACCCGAGACACACGCCGGTGTTTTTTTTGTATGTGTGAAATATTAATGGATTCGGGTGATATTAGCTCGATTTCTGGAAATTAATACCCATTTTTGGTATATTTTCGATTTGGTTTAAAAAAAATTGGTTGAAACTTGATTTTAAATTAAAAAAAAAAATAATTCCAACACTTTTGGAAATTCTCGCAAATTAAATTAACGTTTTTCTTTTTTAATGGTTTTCTCACTTGTCACTTGGTGAAACATTTTGAACTATTACTGTTGAAGGTTTAAATTTAATTACAAACCAAATGTAATATAAATGTAAGTTCAATATTTTTATCTCTTAAGTTTGATAATCACACTACAAATGTGGTAGATTTGTAGCTATATGACACTCTTATACACGAATAACCAAAAATGTCGAAGTGCCCTATAATTTACATATTTATTAATATCAATAATAACAAACGAGTTTTTTTCTTATTTTCAAATTAAATTACTCGCTTAGATATTAATTTAATAAATCTTCAACAATTTTAATTATTATCGAAGCCAATAATTAAATTTATGTTTTTAAATCGTATATTACTTCAGGATCTTTATAAATTTCTCCATAATAATCACAACAGAATAAAAGTCCACAGAATAGGGGAGATCCTCTAATTAATTTCCCAGGCGAGTGAAGCAAAAAAAAAGCCCATTTCACCGGCAGAGATTTTTCTTAACCTCAATAGTATTCACCCTCCCCCGCATAAGAAAATTCCTCACCTTGGCATTTTCGGCGTTCCGCACCCCTCGCCTGCGAAAAATTAATAACGGGATGAAAAATTCACGCACTCCTCTCCTCCTCGGGGCTCCATAATTAACCGCCCCTTCCCGTTTGCGTATATTTTCTTTTTCGCCTGAGCAGGCGGGAAAAAAGGAGCTTATTTTCGGATTGCG
The DNA here is from genome assembly GCA_963082785.1 of Philonthus spinipes. Taxonomy (NCBI): domain Eukaryota; kingdom Metazoa; phylum Arthropoda; class Insecta; order Coleoptera; family Staphylinidae; genus Philonthus; species Philonthus spinipes. Next base: position 11,018,957 of record OY720321.1, on the reverse strand, counting down.
CAACAGCCAGGTGCTGTGAATATTGCACGAGCGACGACAGCGGCTTCAAAAGGCGTGAATTATTTAGGAATCGGGCACGGCTCGGATTTATATTTCTTGAACGGTGCGGATAACGCGGGGGTTATTTTGGAATGATTTATGGGTGCACCTTTTGTTTTAAATATATCTTAATTTTTAAATTAAAAATAAAAACACATACAAATATTAAATATAATTTTTGCTTAATTCAAGACTATATTGTTCTTTATTATACAAAAAGTGACAATTATTACTTGTAAATAAATTAAATAAAAAATAATTTTAAAATAATTAATAGAGAGGGAATTTATTAATTATTTTTAAATTATATTTATTTAATTTATTTAAATAACTGTGACAATGTGAATATATTTTTTATTATTATTATTATTACTTCTAGTTAAATATACGAGTTTTGAGAAGTGTTAATTATAATTATATGTTTATTTATTCAATATTTATTTAGCACGTTTTTATTATTGTAAGTACCACTGAGATTACCGTATCACTCTTAATCTTGAACTGTCGAACAACTTGGGATAAAGTTGACTTATTTGTGTATTTATTATTTGTGAAAACGCGGGGATTCACAGCGGAATTTTGTGCGTCTCCTTCCTATCGTGTATAAGCAATACATTCCGGTGAAATTAAAACCATTTCTGCGCTTTTAGTAAATTAATTTTAAAACAGTTACATTTTTTTCTTTATCTTCAAATCTAATATTTCCACTTACAGCTTTATAAATACCATTTGTCAATAATATATTTATATAATAAAGATGAAATTTATATTATTTAATAAATTATATATGATAAATATTGAATAATACAATGTTCAACTTTTTAAATTAACAATTGATTAACTAAAAAAATGTCGATTATGCAGAATATGTTTATTTATTTATTTATTCAATATGTTCAAAAATTAATTGTCAAAACATTGTAAATGTCAAATGAACTATCATCTTCATGGTCGATGATAGTTCATTTGACATTTTCAATGTTTTGACAATTAATTCATTCATGGTCGATAATAGTTCATTTGACATTTTCAATGTTTTGACAATTAATTTTTGAACATATTGAATAAATAAATAAAAAAATAAATAAATAAATAAATGTCTGCTTTTAGAAGTGAAAATAATAATAACAATAATAATACTTTATTAACGATGGCCATTAAAATTACCAAAAAAGCAAAAGAAATGAATTGTCAAAAATATCAAATGTTAAATTTAAAAATAAATGTAGTCTTTTTTCAACATTTGTGTTTTGAAAAAAAAATGACATTATTTTGTTTTTATAAATTAAACATTTAAAAAATGTTATTTCATTTAAAATTTAACAATTTCTAAAAATTTTATATTTTCTGAGAATTTCACTTTTTTAGAATATTAAATCTTTATGGAAAATTCTAAATCGACACAAAAATTGCTAAAAACAGTTGAAATTTTCAAAAATTACAGAAGATGAAGAAATATCATAAAAGTGAAATTTCCCAAAAATGACAGAAAATGACGAAATGTCAAAAAACAGAAATTTTAAAAATGACATACAATGTTGAAATACCAAAAAAGTTCAAAATTTCAAAAAATGATAGTAATGAACGAAAAATAATCAAATTATGTATAAAAAATGTCAATTACTTTTTCTTTGCGATTGCCAGGAAATTAATCAATCACTAATTTACAAAAAAAAATCACATTTTTTTAAAAAAAATTCTTAAAAACAGCTTTTTTAACATTTTCTTAAAAACACAGCTTTTTTCGAAAATCCAATTTCTTTTTAATAAATTTTAAATTTTCTGTTGAAAATTACATATTTTTTGGTCGTTTTAAATTTTGGTTGTCGTTGAAAGTTTAAACTTTCAAACATTTCTTTTCATATAAAAATACTAAAAATTTACCAATAAAATATTTTTTATTCCCAAAGTTTAGAGTTATTAGGCCATTTTTTAAGAATTTAATATTTGTGTTATTTATTTTACTGTGGTTATAATTGTATGTATTTGAACATTTTAGAAAAAAAAATAATTTTAAAAATATTAAATCAATTATTCTATTAATTTTTTAAATTTAATAAATATATATATTTAATTTAATTTAATTAATTATTTTCTTTTTATTAAAATATTTTTGATACTGCTAATAATTTTTAAATAAAACATTTTTTTATTCTCTTTACTGGAAACTAGACGAGAATTTTAATGTTTTTTTTTATAAATATAAAATAAAAACAATATTTTTTGTAGTTTTTTATTCCATTAAATGCAACACACATATTTTATTCAATTGCGAACTCGGCATGAAATGAATAGATGAAATATGCCCGCTCGAGAACAGCTGATTTAATAAATAAAATTATGTGCGGCAACACAGCATCAATTATTACGCGAAATTTTTAGATGTCACCACAAGTCGGTGCCTGCAATAACAGTGCGGGTGAAAGGGGGCGTGATATACTCGCTCCATATGCGTTTCGCATCTATATAATTTTCAATCAACGGTAAAACATACAACCGAAGAAAACCAAAGTGCAACAAAAGCCATAAACCGGTGTGATTTTCTCCTTTATTGAAAAACGTACTCAAAGCATCTGTAAAATACAAATTACTAGTATTTCCGTGTGGAGTTGAAATGTTCATAAGACACAATAAAAGAATCAATTTTGTGCTTCGGTTTACTCTGATTTAACGTTTGTATATATTTATATGATTTTATTAAATTGTAGTAATGTTTTGTTGCACTGTCAAGCTGTTTTGATTTCTAAATTTCGCAATTCACATTATTAGTAGGGGATTTGACCATTTTCTAAATGTCCATTTTTTTAATCTAAAATAGTAATAACCCTGCTTCTTAAACCCCCATACTGCTTTCATTAAAAAAATGCAGTGCAAATTACGATTTGAAGAAAAAAAAAACTTGATGTGAATTATCAGAAAATTGAAAGACACACACTTTCCTCAATTTAATATACATTTTATGGATACCTGAAAGAGTGATGTATAAAAAATACCTTTTTGATGGTTTAAATCCAATATTACAAGAATAAGTGTGCGATTTATTTGAATTTATTTTTATAAATGCTTTTTATACATTGATGTAGGTTTTATAAAACTTATACGACAACTGTGTTTCATAGAATATTTCCTGGACCACGTCGGACTCCCCATAAAACTTATAATACCTATTTTTGCAGTTAGAAAAAGGGATTGATCGAATTTTATTGATCATTGCCAGAAATTTTCCTTGTTTAATTTCATTGTAACCTTTATAAAAATAAAATCCTCTTTTTATATTGAATTAAATCCAGCCCTGAATTTAACGTTTACTTTATTAATTCAATTTACATTCTATGTATATATATATATATATATATATAGAATTGTTTTACAAATAAATTATATATATATATATATATATATATATATATAAAGCTGCTTAGACTGTGATGATAAAAAATAACGTACACGTTAAACCTAACATTTCCCTTACAGAATAAGCCCCGACTAACTCAATTTTTATTAAAGAAATTAATTCAGCAGATTATTAATGACTCATAAAAAAGTTATTACTATCAATAACAATGTTGCTCAAACATTGTAGAGATTATTTTCGTGCGCGAAGGCGGGCCCGGCCAGAATTAATTACGCATAATCGCATACAATTACCCTGCGTGGGGCATCGCCGATGAATGCCAACGAGCCGCACTTGGAATAATTGAATGCCGAGCAGGCGAAAATTCAAATGGGTGCCAGGGAAGACGGAACCGAAATGAAGAATGGACATTCTTCGAGTCATTCATCCGTCTGATGAATGGGACGTATGCCAGACGAAGAGACGGTCGCATTTAATGAATACAAATTAGCAAAAAATATAATCATATTTTTACATGTGTGTAGAATTAAAGTGAAAGTTATAAACAGCTATATTTTTTTTGACCACGTGAATAAATACTCTTTTCTATAGATATCTTTTTTTATTGTTTGTGAAATGATGCAAAAAACAAAAGAAGATTGATTATTGCTTTCTGAACATGAAAACTACATTATCAAGACTTTATTGGGAAATAATTTTAATTTTAGTCGCTCTTTCTAAAATGCAGCAACTCTCGACCTTGCTTGTAACATTACGAGTTTCTTAAATTTTACTTAATTTGCATTGCAGTTTGATCAGAAATATCCGGATGCAAAACATAAATCTTCTAAAGGTTATTGTCAAACAACTCTAATAGTCTTTGTGTAAGAACGAAAAACTTTCACAACATAATATAAATAATTCAAAAATACACCTTTATATTTCATTAATATATAGTTTTTAATTGAATTTAATTGTTTTACAAACAAATTATTTATTTTCAAATAGTTTCGGCTTAATGTCATTTTCAAGAATAAAGCTTAAAATGGTATTAAATCGAAATTGGTTGAAAATAAATGATTTATTTGTAAAACAAAACAAGTCATTTCAATTAATAATAATAATAAACTTTATTACCCAACAGGCAAAAAAAAACAATTACAGAGCAATTAGTACAAATAATTAAAAACTATATATATTAGTAGATATGTTTTACGAAATGATTAATTAGAAACAAATTAATTTATATTTCTATATTAAATAAAAATGATTTGAAAATAATTAATAAATTATTTCCACATTTAGCTCTGTGACTTTTGACTTACTTACGTAAGTACGTTAAACAAATGCACATTAAAACAACTACTTCCCGGGCAAATACCTATGCCGGACATTGAATTACATAATTTACACCTGCTGCTGCATATCAATAAAATATTGCATAATGTGGCTATTAGAATGAATACTCTTTTCTATTTATAATTTATATTTCATTTGTTTTAATTTAAAGTTTGTTTAGTTAATTGAATTCTGGATACGATAGACTACTTCTATTTTTCATCATTACAGCAATATTAATTTTCATTAAGAGGGATGTTTATAATAATAATAAGACTTTATTTTCATTGCCAGTACAGTAGTGATGGCTAAAATCGAATTTAAAAAAAATCGATTTATTTGAAAAATTCAAAAGACAATTAAAATTGAATTTGAAAGAGTATCAAGCAGTTATAAAATAATGATTGTATTAATTGATTTTAAATTTTGAATCATACATTACATAGAAATGATTACATCAACATTTTATTATTGGAAATAATCGATCGACTGCAGTACAGAACAAAATGAAAATTGCGTCAAGGTTTATGAAACGTATAAAACCATAATAATACAGGGTGCGGCAAAACAGACAATGCAGTTTGGAACGCCCAGTATATGCGTTTGGTGAGGGTTCCTACCTGGGAGGTATCTCGGGGAGCGGTGGGTCATGCCGTCAGAACTTAATGCATAGTTAGTATTAAGTAATATGTATTTAAATGGACTTACCGTTAATAAACAATAAAACGGCATGATATACCGATTAAGCTAAAATAAACCCCATTTCTTTAAATTGCGCCTTTTTTTAACAACCCTTCAAAACTCAACTGTCTGTTTTGCCGCATCCTGTAATATACATACATATAATTATTATATAATGATTAAAATTAATAATAATGATACAAGGGGTGTTAGGCCATGTAAATTTTGTATGTTAGAGCTTTCATTTCAGCACTATTATAATATGACATTTTTCAAATTCACTTTTACAGAAATGTGCATTGAACCTTTCATAATAAAATGGCGCAACAAGATTTTTAAAAATATTTTTACTTAACATAAAAATATTTTTTGTTTTAATGTCTATTTTGAGACATAATAATAATTTGAAAACACAATTTCAACTAAAACTTGTTTCTGTGCTATTTTGTAGCATAATGCTTACTATTTACATGTTACTTCACATCTGTAAATTAAAGTGAATACAACCGTCTATATTTTTTTTATTGAAAAACTTCACGTAACTCTATTTCCTTCATAATCACAATAGAGATTTTGAAGGAGATAGAGTTACGTGAAGTTTTTCAATATAAAAAAATATAGACGACTGTATGAATAAATATGTATATGTATAAAACACAAAACCATAAAAAAAATCAGACACTGTATAGTTTTTGATCCAAAATTAGATGGCAATAAATAAATTAGAACTTCTCGTTCTTTATTTCTTTCTAAATTTAATTCAATGGAATAGTCTTACACTCCAGCTAGTTTCCTTCTTTCTGTTTTTTTTTTTCTTTCTTTCTTCATTTTATTTATTTATAGCATTTGAGTAAAACGGGTTTCGTGCCTGATAAGATTGTGTGGGCCGAAAATCAGGTGGCGCGGGAGAGTAAATTGGTTAATATATTCAAGTAATATTTCTTATTAGTCAAGGGCAGCTGTGCACGCGGGCTTTTGTTACATTGTACGCTTCGAAACAAAGACGGAACGCCCCGAAACCGTTTCATAGAAACCGTCGCCGGCTCGCAAATCATTCGGCTAACCACAAATTGAAACTACAAACAGGAACGGATGGTTTATAAATATAAATATGTGAATACTCATAATTAGTTTTTAAATACACAAAAAAAACACAAAAATGAGTACAATTAAAGGATGTTAATTAATTAAATTGATATTCCTTTTAAATTATATTAGAATTTTTCAATGTACAATATTGAGATATAATTTAGATAATTAATCTAAATTATATTTCAATTTTATATTTCAATATAATTTAGATAATTATCTAAGTGAACTTGAAGCATTGAATGGAGAAAGCTTCATCCTCTTTTAATTAAATTGTGATTGTGCCCGACATCAGATTGCATTTTTTTGCTGTCTCTGAGTGTCGTAACTAGTGATGGGTAAATTCGATTATTTCAATAATCGAATACGAAATAATCGATTAATTTAGATAATAAAATGACAACTAAATCAATTCTATAAATATATTAAACAAAAATGATTTGAAAATAATTAATAAATTATTTTCACATTTTGCTCTGTGACTTATGACTTACGTTACGTAAGTACGTTAAACAAATGCACATTAAAACAACTACTTCCCGGGCAAATACCCACGCCGGACATTGAATTACATAATGTACACCAGCTGTTGCACATCAATAAAATATTGCATAATGCAACAAATTTTTGATCCGAGAAAAATTAATTATTTTCAAATCATTTTTATTTAATATATTTAAATAACTGTGACCAAGTGAATGAATACTCTTTTCTATTTATATCAATTCTATAAGTTGTGTAATTGAAAACTTAAATGTAATCGTTATAATTACTGCAATTTCCATAACTATTTCAGATATTTTCTAATTAAATTTTCTTTATTCTTTGTAGCTTTCAAATAAATTGATTAATTAAATAATCAATTTTGTCCATCATTAATCGTAATTTATTATTTTCTATTTTGCCTTATTAATTTATGCTTTTGGTGTTACCTCAATTGTTAGTGTATTTTAATTCAGTATAGTAGCTACCCTTTCATTTTATTTTTAAAATTATAATAATAAATATGAATAAATTAATAAACATCTACGACGGACCAAAATAAGAACACATTTTAAATAAATTTAATTTGTCATTTTATTTAAGTCCAGGGAGAGTCGAAAAATGATTGTATTAATATACGCATTAATATAAAAAAAATATGGGCTGCTATGGGTACATTATTTTATATATATATATTTTAAGGTAGAATTATTTATGTTCAAAATAATTAAAACTGTTGTAGATACATTATTATTATTTTGTAATGTACCCCTGAGATTACCTGACCACTCTTAATTTTGAATTGTAAAATCACTTGGGATAAAGATGTTCAAAGTTTATGTTGAATAGTTGACTTATTTGTGTATTATTATTTATGATGATTTATGTAAATGTTTACAGTTTTTGTAGAAAGGAGATTTCCGTAAATAAATGAATTAAATTAAATAAATTATTTAAAACGTTTGCGTCACAATTGTATTCTAATTCTTATTTTAACTAACTAACCATCTTTATTCAAATGTGTATATGTATGTACAATAATATACAAAAATTAGAATTATATTCTGTAGATGATGAATCGGCTATCGACCGGAGGTCTTTCAGCCTTCTTATTTTATTTTTATTTAAATATGTCATTCTTTATATTTTTATATACGTCTTATTTAATAGCACATTATATTAAGTTTGTACTTATTGCTCTGTAATTGGGTTTTTTGCCTGTTGGGTAATAAAGTTTATTATTATTTATCATCATTTACTATGCACTCATTACCAATAACCAGTTGTTATTAATAATAAGTGCATAGCACTCGAAATATATATCTAAATATTAGAAAATAAAGTGCGAAGAAAGGATACAACAGTGTTAATTGTTTTGATTATACTCTTCACGTAACTCAAAACCAATCATCGATTATTTATGTTATCCACTCCTATAAATGAACAATATTCATTATATTTATCGGAATGCCCGCATATTACCCCCCTTCGGACTCCCGATTATCGTACAATAAAGAATGTAATCGAAACGATAAAAATGGTCTCCGAGATGTTCGAGCCCCATAATCCAGGTAAACAAGCAATTCGCCATGGGACGAAATTCGAGCTTAAATTAAAGGCGACGCGCGCGCTCCTCGGAAAACTGATGCCGTCACAACAATTGAGTCCTTAAATAGTTAATAAGCCTGTTTACGGTTCTGGCCAGAAAACGGACGGCCGAATAAAAATAACGACCGAATGTGCGGGGATACCGTGAGATACATTAAATTATGTCAGTGTATCGATTTTTTTTTTGGGGATACAAAAAAATAATAATATGAATAAATAAGTAAACAACACAAGATCAGTTCAACCGTCTTCACCAACCATATGGAACTAAGTGTAATGCGGAGCTGCACACTCCCTAATACCAGATACCAGAGATACCAACCACATGGAACGTACTGGCCTGACTAGGTCCAGTTATCCGTAGGGTAGATGAATGGTTGTTGAACATTTTATTAAATGAATAAGTAAACGTTGGAGTGGAGAATTTGTGGATGGTTTAAATTAAATTTAGTATCCGACACTCGAAACGGTTATATGATAATATATACATAATATATTAAATTAAATTTAGTGTGTTATAAATTAAATTATCAATTAAATATTTATAGAAAGAACAACACTAATATTATTAAATTTCAGAATATACAGAATATATACAGAACAGTTAACTATTAATAATCAACAAATAGTGTTTGAAATATACATTTAGTTACAATTAAAAATTATTAATTTACTCGAATGAATAAATAATTCATGTATTAAATAAAAATGATTTGAAAATAATTAATAAATTATATCCACATTTAGCTCTGTGATTTTGACTTGCGCTACGTAAGTACGTTAAACAAATGCACATTAAAACTTCCAGGGCAAATTGTATTTGTATCTATATTTTGTATTTGCCCGGGAAGTAGTTGTTTTAATGTGCATTTGTTTAACGTTCTTACGTAGCGTAAGTCAAAAGCCACAGAGCTAAATGTGGAAATAATTAATTAATTCATGATTTTCTCTTTAGCAACTGCAACCCCCTTACTTACGTTACGTAAATATTTAAAAAAAGTAGGAATATCCATTGAAACAACTACTTTTAGGGAAAATTCCCCGCCACACAATAATCTACATAATGAACATTTGCTGTTGCAGAAAAAGTAACAGTATTTTTATTTTTATTCGAGATTAGGTATTTCATTCAAGAACGTCTTTAAAATTATCTAATTTTCTTAGTTAACCTCCAGTTCTTTGGGCACATGAATCATCGTCTTCGTGGATGCACAAAATCAACCCCTTTGCAAAAAAAAAACGCGAAACATGATGATTTGCCATACTTCTTCAATAACAAAATATATAGTCATTCGTTTATTAATTAATGTTTCTTTTATTATTATATCTAAATAAATGAAATGATAATTATCTGTAAATTTATCTGAGTTTTTCAGTTAATCTCTAGTTTTTTGGGCATACGATTATTATTTTTAAAAATATATGTATTTGATGATTGGTTTTGAGTTACGTGAATCAAAATAATTGACACTGCTGTATCTTCACACTTTATTTTTTAATATTTAGATATATATTTCTAGTGCTATGCACTCATTATCAATAACAACTAATAATGAGTGCATAGCACTCGAAATATATATCTAAACATTAGAAAATAAAGTGCGAAGATAGAATACAACAGTGTTAATTATATCTGTATTTCTTAGTTAATCTTTAATTTTTTAGGTGTAAAGTCATTGCCATAGCCAATTATCAAAGATAATTTGTTGGTACTTCACCACCAGCTTTTATCCTTTACTTCTCTCTGCTTTTGCTATTTCTTTAAATTTACCTTGAATCACTAATTCTTTAAGCAAGGAATCATTGTCCATAAAGATAACTGAATTTCTTCGATCCTCTCTATTCCTTTGTTCGTAAAATTATTTTATAAAAATATCCATATTTATAAACGTTATTCCTTCACTTTTAGGATTTTTATTTTGCCATATCAACATTCTCACTCTCTAGTTATTCGGCCCTATTCGCTATCGAAAACGTTAAATTTGACAGCACGCTATTCTTCAAGGTTACGTTATATGGCCGTTTCGTATTACGTATCGCGCTAAACCGCTATCTCAGTCAACGCTCAGCGCCATGACAGCCGTTAAAATCGTTGAAAATAGCAGGCACCGAAATAGGTCCAGTTATCATAGTGTTTAGCCGCTTTTCGAGGTTATTTTCAATTCAAATTATTTTTTAGCGGTAGTTTAATAAATATTATTGTATTTTTGGCTTATTCTTTCGTAAAATTGAATTTAAACTATCAAAAAAGAACTTTTTTATATTTCACTTCTTCAGGAATTCATAGAATGTGCATAAAATTGTCTAATTAATATGTGGCATTGTCAACGAATGTATTATAGGCTCTACAAAGTAGGCAAACAAATGTTGTTTCGTGCACTAAAGGACTTTCTTTAAGTGCTTTCTTCAATTGGAGATAAAACATAAGTTACACTCTATCCGGTGGTCAAATTTGGAACTCTCTTTATTATAGAAATCACTTTCAAATAACACTTGTACGATGAGGATCATGGTTAAAAAATAGCAGGATGTACTTCAAGATCAACGAACAAAGAGTTAATTTTTCGTAAGTTTCCTTCCTACTTGAAAGAACAAACGACGTTATTTAACGTAGGACCATCTACAGATACGTGTTTCGGGATTTATTCCTCGTTATTACTTTTTTATTATAACTTATTCTTTTCGGTTGATCAGGATAATAAATCATCTTTTGTAAAACATTTCAGAAATGAAAAGGATTATTTTGGAAAAGATGTACTTAGCATTGCAAATTTTGCCGCAAGGATCGTAAGATCCTGGAAGCTCTCGAAATACACAAAGCCGCCGCTAATCCGGATAACCCACTCATTAATAACGAGGTTGACCTAATATACTCGCCTACTTTTACTGTCCTTTTGTAAAGTACCTAATCTGTTAATTACCTCCTCCTTTTTGTATATATACCTGCTTGTTCGTAGTTTTAAGACACTTCATGTTTGATAATGACAACCTAATTGTCGAAACTGCGGTTATTTTTTTGTGAGCGGGGAAATAAAAAATGCATCATTGCATCTCTTCCATAATCCCGCCAGAAATTAATTGATAGGATTATGATAGGGTATGTCAGACTCCTACTGACTAAAAAACACCTTAAACTTGCAGGTGCAGTAGCACCTACTATTAAATTGCGGTCACATTTATAAATAAACGTTTTATACAAACAAAGTTTAAAGTAATAAATGAAAGACGACGCAAGCACCACCTTTCGCCTAATTGCATGTGGTAACGATTCCAATCTACAAGGCAGACAACCGAAAACCATTCGATACCCTGGAAGAATGGTGGCTACTAATATATAACTTATAAACCTTATCCGCATTACGAGAAATTCCAAAATCCCTCAAAAATTCGAACATCCTAAATCCACCATTCATGAATTCATATCATCACATATAAATGAGTAACTGAGATTCTAAAAGATAAGGACTGCCGGCTGAAAGACCACTGGTCGATTGTCATCTTGTAAATATCACATAAAGATGATTATGTATATAAAAAGATACAATATTTATTGGGTCTCTTTAATAATAATACCTTTATTGCCCAACACCCATTATAGGACAAGAAAATATAGAATTTGTTAAGTTACTTTTATTAATAATGTCGAAACTATAGTCAATTATACAAAGTGTAAGCGTTTTTATTATTGTAAATTACGATGTACAACAAAGTAGAATAGTAATAATAATAATATCCTTTATAGCCCAACAGAATAACCAATTACAGGACAATTTAATTTAAAGAAGTACAAATTACACAATATATAAATTATAGAAGCCTCAAAAATAAAAAAAAATCAATTCTTACTACTACTTCCGACTAAAAATGTTTATCATTTGTTTCAGTTTCCAATAATTTTGTGGATAACCATGTGCGTCGGGACATTTTTCGGAGGGCGTAGACGAAGAGGTGGGGCGAGCAGCTCATTCATAATGCAAAGGTAAGTTACGTTTCTACCTGCGATAACATTCCAGCATGGCCGTTCATTTCTGTGCTTTAATAACGTGTCGTTATTTCTTTTATTGAGCGCTTACGTTTGAAAGAAAGAAAAAAAAAAGAAGAGAAAATGAGAGAACACAGTCGATTATTACTTTTACCGCGGGCTTTATTACACCAATTTTCAATTTTCTTTACGATCCGCTTGTGTTCCTTTTTATTGGCGTTTAATTTGTTGTAATTGTGTTTTAAATGCTTTATGGTGTAATAATGTTTATTATTAAGTAGCTAGTCGAGTCAATAAATAAATTCGAGAATGTTTGACTTCAGATTTTCGTTAGTAAACATATACTAAATCACTCACTATTTAACTGTTTTGAAAAGCTGGTGGTGGTCATTTCCCTGATACTAAAAGGTGAGCTAAATAGAGGATGACCTAAAGTTGCATTTTCTGTTTTCTTTTCCACTTATATTTCTAGTATAGTACATACGAAAAAATAAAATCTAACTAAATTTCAAATGAAAAAATATTTATATTCGTAATTATCGATTTTTTTTACAGTTTTCAGGATTAACTTAATTGAAAGGCATAATGAATAAATTTCTGTTTTCTTAGGGCTATTTTAAATTGAAAAATAACTAATATGAACATATTATATACATTTTCTTTGTTTGCTTAAACAGGACAAGTTCGCCTTCCTTTAGTGGACGAAACTATGATTCTCGGTCGTCTACCTTGTAGACCCAAATCGTTGACGATGCCACTTGAAGTTAGGCAAAAGATGGCGCTTGCGTCGTCTTTAATTTATTATGAATATTATATACAAGTTTATTAGATATCTTTTATGAGCATTGAAATCCGTAAAGGACACACTTTATTCTTTTATAATTGACACTGATGGACGTTAAAATGCATAAATGATATTTTTTTCTGTGTAATTATAAATTATAACAAAAAATATCACTTTATTAATAATTGAGGCTTTTACTCCGTTATACAATGTATAAAATTATAATAAAACGATTTTTAATTTTGTATAACAGAATTTTATAACATTAAATTTAATATACAGCTATATAATACAATTACAAATTTGCATGAAGATGTTAGTCTGTCATAGGCTATCGACCTGAGGTCTTACAGCCCAGAATTTTATATTTAGTGACTATAGTTCTAACAATTTATACTTTTAATTATCACACTATTTTTTTTTTTAGTTATTTTAGTGCAAATTGTTGAAACTAAAAATAAAATATATAATAAAATTCACATTTAATGAAACGTTCAGTCACCATTCATCTAGCGTATGGATAACTAGTGATTTAATTTATTATGATATAATAAAATGTTTAGGTTCACTTTAATTGTTTTATTGGAGTATTTAATCACAATAAGAAACACTTTTATTCCTTAATTCACTTTTCAATTAGTTATTGATAATGAGTTCTTTGCACTCAAAATGTACATTTAACTAATAAAAATAAAAGTGAAGTAAGGAATAAAATTGTTTTTTTATTGTGGGTTCACTTTAACAATAGTTTTCTTTTTATTTTTATTTGAGTTACTTTAATAATGAATCTTGCAGAACTATAAATTTTCTTACATTTTTGTTTGATGGTTCATTCAGAAGTGTTTATTAACAAATTCAATTGTTCAGTAAACAAATACGTTAATCATAAAATTTCAAAATAAAATGATATAATTTTCTTATCTGTGCCCTATTGAGCTTGATTATTTTAACAAATTAAATAAAAATGATTTGAAAATAATTAAAAAAATATTTGCACTCTTTTCTATTTCATTATTTTAATATCCTATAAACTTACCTATAAATAAAGTAATTATTTCTTTGATTTTAAACATAGGTATACTTATTATACGTTTCAAATCGCACTAACTTCCATCTTATAAGTCAGTGCGTTTTATTTGACAGTGTCCAAATAAACTCGCGTTTCCAGCGAGGCGTGAAACCGAAAAATAATTTCTCCACGTACCTAGCCATTTCCACAATTACACCGTCCGCCATTGAATTTCCATCGCGACCCGTTTAATCCCGGATTTACGCCGCCCTTTCTCCCGGCTCTCCGCCGATAAGGTGAAAAGTTTCGCCGGGCCCAGACGTCTACATCGGCGACGAATAAATGCATACAAAAAACCTATTGATTTTAAATAACAGAAAAAAAAAACGGAATGAATTAAGTAAGCAATTAAAATATATTGTTTAAAAGATATTTATTTATTTTACAATATGAATTTATAAAAAAAACTAATAAATAAAATCCAAAATCTAATTGGTGCATTGAATCCCAAAATTGTCCAATAAAACCTTATTAATATTAATATAATAATGCTCAACTTTACTGTTGAATGCATAAGAAAAATTAGTCTATATATATATATATATATATATGTACAAATATCTTTATTTATGAATCTACAGCAAGTTGTAGCTTTTTGAAAGTTCTACAACTCTCTAATTTGAATTTTTATTTTATCTCTAACCGTTTAGAAATTATATTGAAAAAAGTGCATTTTTGGGAATTTTTTTGCTATTTTTGGTTTTTTTTCGGTCATAAAAAAATATTATTAGAGATAGAACAAAACTGTAATTTGAATTTTTAATCTATCTCTTACCGTATATTTACATATTAATTGTATAGTATATAATTGATGAACTGTTCACAAATTAGCTATCGATCAAAGGTCTTTCAGCAAAGAATTAATATATTCTTGAAAATGGCATCAAGCCGAAACTAATTCAATTAAATAAATATAGTAAAAATTATCCGTTTTTCATTTTTTTTTTTTTATGCCTTTTTGTATTTAAATTTCGAGCACAATGTCAAATAAATAGTTTTTTTTATAAAATTAAAAAATAAATAAACATATAAACAAAATTAAATATACAAATGTGAAGTATTTGTTGTTTGAATGTTTATTCTAGAATTCTAATTCAATCGAAAACTGAATGTTGGTTATAACGCTTAATTTTATTTTACCACAAATATGTTGATATAAAGAAATATGTATTAAAAGCTAAAGGTAAATTATAAAAACAACAATTAATTTTAATAAATTGTTGTTTGTTGTTTAAGGGAAATTGAAATAAATATACAGAGAGCTTTTTTTATCAGAATACATTTCCCCTATGTATACCTGCAAAATACGCGAGTCAAATGCATTAATGTATGTGTGTTTAGTTGCCTATAACACGCAACTGAACACACATATACCAAATAGTCAACTAAACATACACACATTAATCGGTTCAATGCGTTTGACCCGCGTTTTTTGCAGGTATACACTTCCCCTAATGTATACTGATAAAATAACCTCTCTGTATATTAGTAAAACAAAACACATAAATAATAACATAAATATTTGTAAATAATATAGAATTTCAATACCTTATAAAAACGAGAAAGATAACTTTGAATGTGTTTCAATTTTCTTGTTGATTTCACACTTCTCACTAAATATCCCTAAAAATCACACAATTTTTCTCAAAACGAAACTCTCGCGCAAAAAAAAAACGACGAAAAATACTAGTCTGTCCGTCATCAACGCGGATCACAAACTGCATAAGAAAACCCACCCCGAACGAAACAACCCACCACCAAACAAAAACATAATCCCGACAATAAAACAAACTGCCGTCGCGTCCTCGGAACGCACCTAGACCTTGCAACAGCCCAATAGTTTTTTATTACCCCTTTTTAGCGAAGGGTTATCCGTTCGTTTTTCATCCTGTCGCCCGTAAAAAACCCTTCCGAGGGTGGAACCGAAGGTCGGCGGCGCTCAGGTAAACAGCAATAAACCTTGGCGGAATTGTTAAAAAATAATAATAATACAGCTGGATGAGGTGCGTAGCAAAAAAGGTAGGAAGAGGCGAGCGAAGTGGTGTTTACAATTTAATCATTCGGCAATTAATAATTTATTGCCGCTCTTAAACGGCAGTTAAAAGCCCAGTTACGACGCCGTAAAACAATGTCGGGCTGTACCTGTAATCACTTTATTAAGGCTTGATTGTTGCGTGTCGTACAAGTGTTGTGATTACTTTTTATGGACATAAGTCTAATAAAAAAATATATATAAAAATAAAATATATCTCTGTATATCCACAAAAATATTATTTAGGCAATTATAGAATACGATTTTACACAAAATTATTTTTACTGTATCAAGCATTTTGTATTTTATTTCATTGAATGTAATATTTATGATAATTTATGATATTTTTAATAACTTGATATATATCTGCAATGCAATAAAATAAACAATAAATGAAATAAATATGAATAAATTATTAAAAATCAACCAATAAAACACAGATTAGATTGAATACCTTTAAATTCTCGACTAAATATTAAATATTAAAACCATTAATTAAACAATAAATGTTATACTATGAATGAAAAAGAAGTACATTGGAAACAATGTATGATTTAATTTAATATTTTATGATAACTATGTATTCCTTGATAAAATAATAATAGTATATTTATTTACGGTATCTCCTTTTTACAAAACATATGCAACAAAAATCAATATTACAACGTAATATATAAATGTATGTAAATGATAATCAAACTGAAATATAATTACAAACTGATAGTGAATAATACTAATATTTTAAATTGGTCATAACAAAAGTATTAATTCCGTTTATAATGTCGCAAAGATACAATTAGTCTGAAGAAAATAAACAAATTTATTAAAAAGTTTTACCAAGTGTTTTAATTATAATTCTTTTTTCATGCAAAATGTTTCACCACATGATAAGTAATGATTTTATTTAATTTTATATACCTTCAATTAAATAATTATTAAATAATTTATTTAATTTTATATACCTTCAATTAAATAAAATCATCACTATATATAAAATATTACTGCTAAATCTTTATTATCTGAAAAAAATATATTTATGGTATAATAGTGAATTAAATGACATTGTTTTCTATGTCTTCTAATTAGTTCCAACTGTAACAGTTATTTCACCACACATAAGAGTCAACAGGCACATGATTAATTATTTTAATTTCAAGAAATGGAAAGCTACTAAATTAAAATAGTAAAATAATTAATTATTATATTTATTTTTTATTAATCAATTATTTTAGTGCACATTTTTTTAATTATTTTAGTCGCAGGCATATTCTTATGAACATTCTTTCGCTGATAAGGGTAATTTATGAGGTGCTGTAAAGAGACTTTATATATAAATATAAAAAAAAAAGTATTTTCATTATTTTTTAGGGTTCTTCTGCCCTTTTTTAAACATGTTTCATCAAGTATTAAATAAGAAATTAATTTAAGAATTATTAAAATTGAAATATACGATAAAGTGGAAATCTTCTATTACTCAGCGTTTCTCTAAGAACTAAAATAAATAAATAAACGGTAACTACTCCATTTAATCTTAAAAAAACAGCAACAAATCGCTCGAGCAAATCCTTTAACATCACTACTAAACCCAATGCTATTGCTTTAATTACTCAAATTAATCCCCGCGAGCTTTCGTTCAAAAAAAAAAAAAAAACTACAGAACAACGGCCCCACAGGTCGCTCATAGACCGACAAAAAAGTCCCATTTTATTTTTTCAAGTCTGAAATAAACCCCGCAGTCTCATCACGGATTCAGTAAAGCGAAAGGGTTCGGGCTTTTAAAGCTCGGCACGTTTTTTCACGTGATTTATGATTTTATTTGACGCGCATTTCAGAACGCGTTAGAAGGAACAACTCGGGAATTTTAATACAGGATAAGTTCTTGTATAGTTTTTTTCTGATTTTGAAAAAAAAAAATCACGCGATTGTGAATAATGTATATAATATACGGTTTCTTGTATATTGTTTGAATTATTTAAATGTCACGGAGGAATTTATAGCTGCGCTTCGATGAACCCGGCTTGAGACAATGTTGGAATTTATTAAAATTTGATTTAAAAAGAGTGAATATATAGAGTGTGTAATATATATATTTATATATATATATATATATATATATATATAATCTAAAATCTCCATCTACCATAATGGTGGTGTAGGGGTTAAAAAGAATGAATATACAGTGCGTTAACAATGAATGGAACAAATCATATGAATTTGTTCCATTCATTCTGAACGTTCTGAATATTAACTTTTTTGAGTCAACTACTGGAGATTAATTTCTATATATACAGGGTAAGTCACCGAAGTGCCCGTCTTCGATATCTCCCTTGTCGTAAGAAATTCAGCATTAATTTATTAATAAAACTTGCTTGACTATTAAAGGCATATAATGTAAAATTATTTTCATATATACAGGATATCCCATTATCCTGGAATTCGTATCAACTTTATGATTTCAAATGGAACACCCTATATATTTTTATTCGACTTCCCTTTAAATTGTCTTTACATCAACATAACATAGTTAGTAGCTTTGACTAGCCAAAAAATATTTTCTAAAAATATTTCACATTTAAAGTTATTATTGAATTGAATGATTTTACCTTAGTATGTATAAAAAAAACATTTCTCCATCTCAAAACACAAAGAAATAATGATTTTTTGATT
The DNA here is from genome assembly GCA_963082785.1 of Philonthus spinipes. Taxonomy (NCBI): domain Eukaryota; kingdom Metazoa; phylum Arthropoda; class Insecta; order Coleoptera; family Staphylinidae; genus Philonthus; species Philonthus spinipes. Next base: position 10,999,851 of record OY720321.1, on the reverse strand, counting down.
ATACCACTGCAACATATAATAAAAAAATCATTCCTTTTTTGTGTTTTGAGATGAAATGTGTTTTTTATACATACTACGGTAAAATCATTCAATTCAATAATAACTTTAAATTTGAAATATTTTTATACAGGGTGCTCGAAAAATAATTTTAAATATGTGACTTAAAAAAAATAATAAACTTTATTGTTTTTAATCAATTTCCGCTATGCAATTCACACATAACTTTTAGTTACATCAAACAATTTTATATTAATTACAATTTAAACCAGCATGCTAACCCGTTTTCACTTTCAACAATTCCCCTTTAGCGCGAGCAAACAAACAATTACTCGCGTGGTCGCCCGCTTTATCCGCCTAATCGTCCGGTTTATAGTAAATAAATATGAGTTAATTATTTGATAAGACACGGCCGGCTTTTAAAATAACTTAACAGCACAATGGGCGTAATTCATTTGCACACATTAGCGAGGCGATTTTTTTATAAGCGAGCTTCACTAACGCGGCGCGCTAATCGATTTCGGAAAAACAAGAGGGTAATGGAAAACGGTCGCCGTTTATTGGTTTCCTAATTGTGCTAGGTGCCAATTAAGTGTAATTACGGCGGTAATTATTTTTCAGGAAATTACTAACGTGACGAAAATATTGGTTGTGTTTTTAATTTAGATTAGGAATTCGTATTAGTCGGTGTTTAAATTTAGAAAAATATAATTAAACGTAACGAAAATTGTTCGTAACCAATTGGTCCGCATTAAAATATAAGCGAAATATTTTACAATCAACAAATGTGTTTGCTGCTAATATACATTTATTTCACACGTAACACAAATCAGTAATTATAATGCAAATAATAATAAAATATCACAAAAAATAAAAATACTCACAACTTATAACATAATTACGTTTATTATTAAAAAGCTTTAATAACTTATAAGAATAAATTATGTTACCAGCCGTTCAATGAAGCTTCGCTAACTACATATAAGAATAATCTTAAATATGTATCACCAATAAAACACTTATTACTACATAGTACATGTTTGATAATGACAAGCTAAATTTGTCGAAACTACAGTCACATAAAAATAAACAAAGTAATACGTGTTTTATTGGTGAAATTAACATGTATAACGAAGTAGAAGCCTCCACAATACAGAATTTAAATATGTATACTCTATTGATAAATAAAGCACCTTTCTTCGCACTTTATTTGCTTTACCAAATGTTCATTTCGAACACAAAGTGATTATAATCAATTGATTTAACAAAAACGTACACTCAATATGACAATAAATAACACAAATGATATATACTGTTGTACCATAAATTATTGCATAATGCAACAATTTTTGATTAGAGAGTATTTAATGCAACTCACAAAAACGTTACGTAATATAACCCTTTCTGCAAACACGTGTTTCGCGATTTATGCCTCGTCAGTACAGCTTTGCTGTATATACATACATAATATTTATTAAAAAATTTAATACAATGGTGGCTATTTTCTACAGGAAATGTTACGGTTATTGTGTATATTATTTATTAAATTCACATTATTTGAATATATATATTTATTACAAAAGCTGCTTATTTATTTATTTATTTACGGATTTATCCTTTTTCAAAATTACAAAAAAATATATAATAACACATACAATATAAATAATTACAGTTAATAGAACATTACAACACTAAAAAGAGAGAGAGAAAATACAAAAATGCACAATACACAAAAGTGACTAATATTAGCGAGATCAATAAATGATAAGTGGGGTTTAAATACATGCTTAGACTGTGATAATAAAATAACTTAAACGTTAAACTTAACATGTCTCTTATAGAATAGCCCTGAATATCTACATTTAACATAAAATATTACAATGTATATTGTAAATGTCTGCCAATTGGCTATCGACAAAGGTATTTCTGCCCTTTGCTTTATAAATTATTAATTAAATTAATTAACCGTCCCTGCTAGTTATTAATTTAATTGCGCACATTATTTTTTTCCAAATTTTATTGTATTTAATTAAATTTATATAACTTTGACAAGTAAATATTCGTCTTCTACTAGAATTATCATTAATTCTTCTAAACTGAAATATTTAAAACGCTAGAGTTGTTGAAACTATGGTCAGCAATAAATAATCCAAGTTATACAAACTTTTTACTTTAAAAAGTAAGAAAAAGGATTTATTCTCGTGATCACAGTTATTTAAATAAATTAAATGAATAGAATTTGAAAATAATTAATACATTATTCCCTCTTTAACTCCACCGGAGATCACGGCAGGGACGGTACGTTTAATTAACAACTTTGTAATTATATAAGGCAGAGCTGTACTGACGAGACATGAAATCCAGAAACACGTGTCTGCAGATAGTCTTATATTATGTAATTTTGTTATTTTTTTTATTTTTGCTTTAAATATTCACAATACAATAAATATGTTATTGTTATGCAACAGCAAATGTCCATAATTGAACATTTATTTTGGAGTACTTATGTAACATACGTCAAAATGTCACAGTCACTAAAGAGGGAATAATTCATTAATTATTTTCAAATTCTTTTAATTTAATTTAAAACAAAAATTACTAAAATTATTTTTTTTGTAGAATAAAGTAGAAGCCTCAACAAAGAACATGTTTATTTATTTATTAATCTACGGATTTCTCCTTTTTCAAAATTACAAAAAAATACATAATAACATATACAATATAAATAATTACAGTTAGTAGAACATTACAACACTAAAAAGAGAGAGAGAAAAAATAAAAAAAAATGCTTTTATAAATTTTCTTTAATTTTTGTTATTGTATACATTTATGATAAAATATTAGATGCTTACAAATAAATAGTTTAATTGATCTGTTTGCAGAAGATTTTTTTCTTTATTAGACCTTTATTCTACATCTTACAATCTATCTACATATTGTGAAAAAATAGAATATACATGTAAGTGAACATTTAATGAAAGGTTCAGTCACCATTCATCTAGCGTATGGATAACTAGTGATGGCCATTTCGGTTTTTCGAACCTCATCAGTCTTTAATTTATTATCATATAAGTGAAATAATTTCAAATTCACCCTTCGGTTCTCGCCTCGAGATTTGTAAGAAGTCCATCTCTCGGTCTATCGGTATTAAGAGCTTTCACAGGTACTTCATCTCGTTATAGTGCTTACTTAATTCCAAAAAGCTTTAATATACAATTTTTTTCTTCGCAAAATCCCCCAAAAAAATAAAATGCCACATCTGCACACCCCTTTTCTTCGGTTTATTTTTTTACTGCACCCGCACAATGAGCAAAAGACGGCAATAAACCTTGGCAACCCTTTTTGTGAGCCGATCCATTTTTACGACTCTCGGCAGCGGAAAGGGTTGTAAAAAAATCGCAGTGAAGGTCGGGGATTTTTTGGAATTTTTCTGAAAAGGCCATCGATTAGTCTCGGGCGGACCGATGCGGATAAACAGTGGTTTGTGCGGATTTGTGCGCGAAACCGAAGAATCGCAACGGTTGCGAAAAATAAAATAAACACGAACGAAACAAACGAGAAAACTTACAGTGATTAATTCGAAAAATGAAATAATTGTGATGATAAAAAAAAATTAAATAATCTTTGGTGTGATCAATAAACATAAAAAAGTGTTCAAATTAGAAACTGGATAATTGTAAGTTGGAAATTAAAAATATAATTATCATAGACGTGAACGCAAAATTAAAAATAATGGTATCTGAACATTTTATTAAAAAAAATAATAATAATAGCGTTAAAAATTACAATTTCAATAATTGTTAGTTTGAAGGAAATTAAATAAACACAGATGTGAACAAAAATAAAAAAAAAATATAGCGTTCAAATTAAAAATAATTGCATAATTGTGAACTTGAAAATAAATTAAGTAGACGTAGATATTCAAATTTAAAATTGGATGATTGAGTTTGAAGAAAATAAAATAACTACAGATATAAATGGAAAGAATAACCTACACTAATCAAATAAAAAGATTGGACAATTGTGAACTTGAAAAAATTAAATAAACACCGATTTGAATAGAAAAATACAGTGTCAAATTAAAAATTTTATAATCATAAGCTTTAAAATAAATTATAATAAACACAGCAAAATATTGAATACAATGTTAAAATTAAAAATTCGATAATTGACTGCATGAATTTCAAGTTATTTGTGGAACCATTTAAAAAAACGTGAATATAATAATAATATATATTTATTTACGGTATCTCCTTTTTACAAAACATATGCAACAAAAATCAATATTACAACTAAATATATAAATGTATGTAAATGATAATCGAACTGAAATATAATTATAAATTATATAACTAATATTTTAAATTGGTCATAACAAAAGTATTAATAAACGCATCATTTATGAAAACAGTTGATAATTTTTTACAATTAAATTCCTATTTATTTATTCATTAACGGATCAATAATTTTACAACAGAAACAAAAATTAGTAGTAAGATTACATCTATAATAATAATTACAGTATATATTTCTAAAAATAATTACAGTTTTGAAACCAAAGAATTGTCAGTCTACAACACTGATGGATGTAATTAATTAATTAAATGTGAGTGAATTCTAGTCGCGTTAATGTGCTTTGTGAATAAATAGTTCAAACTGCTTCTGGATTTAACCTGACTGAATTACATGAAATTATGTAAGTTATTCATGAATCAATATTAAACTTATATTTTGTAGAAGAAAAAATACAATTGAATAAATAATTTAAAAAAATGGACGATAGCCCGGAGAGATTAACACACTATTTTATCTTGTTAAGTAATTATAAATGTATGTATAAGCTAATGTAATGTTGTTGTCTGAATAAAGATGTTTGTATATATAGCTTAAATTGCTCCAATATTTAACATGACTGAATTCATAGAAACAATTTATCAAGCAAGCAATACAAAGTTTTAAATAAAAAAATAGTAATAAAATTCACTTGGTTAATTTCTAGTTTTTTTTTATTTGATTAGTTTCAACATAAAATTATAATAAAAGCTTATAATAATAAGATGGTTGAAAGACCTTGGCCTTTTGTAACACTTTTGAGTTCAATAAATGGATTTACTACGACTACTAATAAGAATAATAGAATATCAAATAATTTATTTTTTCGCTACAAATTGACATACGACCAAAATACTTTCGAATTTCAAGATATGTAATTTTCATTTTAGAATAACATTTATTAATTAATAATATCAGCGGATAACTCGATTACATTTCTTTTCCTAAAAATAAAAATTTCTTTAGATGTATCAGTTGCGGTAAAAATAATATAACTTATACATGCAAAATTCCTCCAATAAAACACAGACTGGAATCCTTATCTTTAAAATTCGCCACTAATCCCCACATTACCCCCATCAACACCTTTGTATCCCTCGCAACCTTAACATTACTCCTAAATTCTCCCATCCTGCATTAACCATTCATCAATTCATATCATTAAATTTGCAGATATAGACAAAGACGTTAACAATCATGACCTTTAGATAACAAGACAAGAACTTGACAAGGACAGGCAGAAAGACCGATGGTCGATAGCCGTTTTCTAAGGACAACGTATAATATATTATAAGAATTATATTGTTAATTTATTGTTTATAAAATTTTCTGCAGAAATAAAGATGTTATATATATAATATAACTTTATTCTGTAGAATTATGTACATTATATGATTTTGTTATTATAGATTAATTATCTTGTTCTAGAATTGGCTATCCACGAAAGGTCTTTCCACCCAGTAAAAATATTATTAATTATAGACAAAAATTCATACATATAAACATATTTATTCAGACAATTACAAATTGTAATTACAAAAACATTTATATACAATACATTTTTATGTTAGTCTGTCTGAGTTATCGACCGGAATAAATTCATTTCATTTATTTAAATACAAATTAAGTATTAAATAAATTCTCATTTAATTAGGTGGCGCTTGCGTCGTCTTTAATTTATTATGATTAAATAATTTGACTAAATTTTTAATCTAAAATAAAATTAATGTAGAAGTGAACGCTAAATATACGCTGTATATATTTCCACATTTAGCTCTATGGCATTTTGACTTACTTTATGTAAGTACTTTAGACAAATGTACATTAAAACAACTACTTCTCGGTCAAATGCCCCGCCAGATATTGAATTACACAATGTACACTTGCTGTTGCAAGTGTGGTGGGTATTTACCCGAGAAGTAGTTGTTTCAATGTGCATTTGTCTAAAGTACTTACGTAACGTAAGTCAAAATATCACAGAGTGATATGTGGAAATAATTCATTAATTATTTTTAAATCATTTCTATTGAATTTATTTAAATAGCTGTTCTATTGAAATATGTTATTTTAAATATGTTATATATGTAAGGGCCGTTTTACACACACAAGAATTCTCGCATAAATTCATAATATAATTATATATAGAAAAATATTATAAGTTTGCGCATGTGCATTACAGCGATTTTTATAAAATATTTCTTGCGAGAATTCTCGCGAGAAATATATTGAACATGTTCAAAATAATCTAGAAAAGAGTTATATAAAACAGTCTCCCAATAATGTTAAGCAATAGCATACTACACAATGGCGCGTTTGTTTATATTGGACGACTGTAAAATCAATCTGCTCTGCTTATTTCCACAATAATTATTTGCTGTGTAAAACAGGAAAAATATTTTTATATATATAATTTTAGCAAAACTTTTATATTTAATTCTCGCACAACTTTCTGCGAGAATTCTTGTGTGTGTAAAACGGCCCTAAAATTGTATTATTCTGTTTATATGTGATTTACAGTCATGCTATATATTTAAACATTTTGAATATTGTTATTATTCTGTATAAAGGTGATTGCCGTAAATAAATGAATTGAATTGAATATCAAAAGTGAGATCGCCTCTCTAAGTATATTTACCTTATTAAATTAACTCACGCCAATTGCTCTCTACTATCACTTTTATGTCAGTATTATTCGTATTGTGAAGCCGATTTAGCCTAAGGTACATTATCTTCTTTATCTTGCGTTCTTTCAAGCTGTCTACAAAGATTGTTTGCACTTCAACGAGTGCTAGCTTGAGCATAGAGCCGATTGTTCATAAACATAAATTACATTCAAACTTTAAAATCTTGAGATTGTGAACCATTCTGAAATACTTCAAATAAATTCGTTTATTTTATTTATTATTTATTCCTTTGCCTATCTACCTTTCGGTGTAAGGCTTTTATTTGTTATTGCTAATTAAAAAATAAAATAAAACGAATCAATTATTCTTTCATATTATGAGGGCATTTATTATTCAACGAAAATTATTACTTATTTAACACCGAAATATAAATCGTAATCGCTCACACACACACACACACACACACACACACACACAAAACCGCTGTAAAGTTCACAGGCGCTCAAAGTTTTACGTTTCAGCCACTTAACGTTTTTACGGCCGCAATTTGAATGTAAAACAGGGAACCGTTCTTTTTTTTGTGTTACATGAAAGCACATAATATCAATAGAGCACCTCATTCGGAACGGTCTTTTGTATTTTTTTATAAATATATATACCATATGCACACATTACATTTATATATATATATATATATATATATATTTATATATATGTATGTGTGTGTGTGTGTGTGTGTGTGTGTATTCCGTTTCGTTAATATAAACACAACATCCTCCACATAAAAGAAATAATAATTTTACGGGGCGATTAAAATTACTGGGCATGGGTGTTAATGGATTTTCCTTGGCTTGTTCCTTCCTTGTCGCTCTTTTATTAATTGGGTCGTTAAATTTTTAAAGAGGTTTTGTTTGGTTGTGGTTTTAATTGCAGTCATTCAGTCGGTTTGAATTAGTTTGAAAAGAGGGTTTAGCTTGAAATAAAAAAAAACTATTAAACTATATTAATTTAGATTAAATGTATTCAAAGCTAAATCAACGAAAAAGCGAATCTCACAAATAACGGATAATTGAGAGCAACAATAGGAAATAGTTTATTCGTTTGATTGAATTATTTCCATCAACATTTTAACTTTATTTTGTGTAACAATTTACATTAGATACAGGGCATTTTTTAACAACGCCTCTTTAGGATTTAATATACACGAGAAAATATTTAACACGAGAATGGTTTTTTTTATCGTAAACACACATTAAACACATATTTAAATTAGAGTTTTATGTGCGAACTTAATGGTTTTTTAAGTTATTTTAAAGAGAAATTATATAAAATACTTATGTTACGTACTTTTTAAAAAAGGTGATTTTATTAATTTCTGAACAAAAACAGCTGGTCGATGTCGACAGTCAGTGTTAGGCATGCTTTTTTGGTGAGGTCTACCTAAATAGTTGTTTATTATTAAGTCACTGATGGTAAATCAACATGACTCCTTTTAACATATTTGTAGAAATAGTAAATTAGTAAAGGCTTTCTTCTGTTTAATCTGAATAAAAATATAAGATAATTAATAAAATTAGCATCAAAATTATGATGGATTTTATCTAGAAAAAACAAATTTATTTTTTATCTCTGAAGGTAAATAAAAACATTGATACAGAATTCGTGGGTCACATTTTCTAAGCGTTTTACAGAATCTCCGGCATAATTCACCATTATCGTCACAATCCACCGGCGCACGAGAATTTCCATTCCGAATTGCGGCTTGATATTTAATAATAAGGTTATTAGGACGATAAATTACTTTCGTAACGGGCGGGGATTTAAATAAATTAAAGCGGATTTACGAGCTTTTCGCTCTCGGAGAAGCCGTTACGCGGGCGATTGGACGCGCGGTTTGATCGATTCAGGTTGTGTGCGTCGGACGGAAACGTGATTCGATTTTCAGGCATTTCTCGCAGGATTTTAACAAACAAACAAAAAATGCAGGAGAGACTCGCGTGGAATGCTGGGGGAAGCCAGCACGAGCGGTTGTGAAAGTAAGATTCTGTGCAAAATTATAGATTATTGATAATAGAGGCACCTACTTCGTTATACATTATTTTACGTTTTAATAAAATACTAATTCACTTTGTGTTACTTCAAAGTTATATAAACAAAGTGAATCAGTGTTTTATCAAATTTATAAAATTATGCTCTTTCTGAATTCGTCTAATAATGACAATAATTTATATTAATAGATATACACAGCAAAAAATATTAAAAAAATACATAATCAAATGTATATTTTATATCTGTTAATTGGCTATCGACCAATGGTCTTTCCGCCTGGTTTTTCGTATGTACGAAAATTACCGACAATGACTTCTGACATAGACAGATAAAAATCACCATACCATTTTCACGACAAAGACATAGAAAGTGGTATGGTTATTTTTAACTGTCTATGTCAGAAGTCAATATCGGCAATGTTCGTAAAAATAGTTGTCCTAAGACAACTATATTTATTTATTTATTTTACTTATTTATTTATTACGGTGGTCTACCATAGAATATTACAATAAAAAAATTTAAATAATTAAACTAGAATAATTGTTGATACAAGCTGTCGCTTCATCAGAAGATGAAGGAGATCTCAATGTATATCATCGCCTTCTTGATGGACGATGATCATCAAGCGGGTTGATGACAGTGAGATTTCCATTTTCTGATGAAACATTTTTTATTCGTACAATAGTTCCAGTATCAAAACACATATAGCAACAGTAAAATCTTCTTTAACTAACTTGTGAAGTCATAATTTGTGCAAACAATTAATACAGGATCAAAATATATAATAACAAACACTGAGATCTTTATCTCCTGATAAAACTACAGTGTTTTAAAATAATTCCAGTATAAAAACACTACAATATCAAACATCTTGTATATTTTATTGTGATAATTAATGCTAAATATTCTGTCTTCCCCATTAATCATTACAATTTGCAATTTCGAACATTTTGTATATATTATTGTGATGATTAATGGGAAATAAATTAATTTTTATTTTATTCCCCATTAATCATTACAATCTAATTGCGTTTATTGACTCCTCCATATAATAACGCCATAAAAATATGTAATGCAATTTTTATTGTGATTATTTTAGAGACCAGTTTGCACCTAATAACCGGGCAGTGATTAATTTTATCACCAACGGGGTCTATTAATTATGCGTATAAAATTTAAGTTTACGATACGATTTTATGATATTTTTATGTTTGTTTTATATTTTACGCCTCGCATTACTTAAAAAAGAGCACCGACGGTTTTGAATGTTAATTTAATATTCCGACCCGGTATTTAAGTAAAAAAAGAAAAACAACACATTTTATTACATATTAATATTAAAATAAATTTATTGTGGGAGTAATTTATCAATAAAATCAATTTATTAATAAATTTTAATAATTTTTAGATATACAAACCAAGTGAATTTATTTATTAAAGAAAACATTTATTCCTGAAACACATTTTGCTAAATAAATGAGACTAATAAACAAAAAAAATCAATTTTAATAATAATATGTTAATTGTTGAGACTTCTACTTTGTTATACATTGTAATTCAATTGTAATAAATGAAACACTCTTTTACTTTGTTTGTATAACTCGTATTGATTTTATTGTTGACTATAATTTCGACAACCTTAACGTGTCATTATCAAAACAAAAGTCCTTTATTTTGAATATGTTAATTGCCGAGGCTTTTACTTTGTTATACATTGTAATCCAATTTTAATAAATGAAACACTTTTTTACTTTGTTTGTATACCTCGAACAAAATTTGTGTTTTGATAATGACACGTTAAGGTTGTCGAAACTATAGTCAACAATAAAATCAATCCGAGTTATACAAACAAAGTAAAAAAGTGTTTCATTTATTAAAATTAATAATAATACATTTATTTACGCGAGAAGCTAGTTTGTACAAAGATAATACAATATATGATATAATCACAAACAATAAACTATAATTAACATTATTGATATGAATTAATAAATGTAATATTTTTGTTAATCAAAAAGCTAAATCCCTTGTATATTTTAATTTAAAACTTCATAATTTTAAATAATCCGCAAATAGAAGAATAGTTTCTGTTTTTATGAATGAAATTGTTACAATTGACAGATTTTACGTCGAAATATGAAGTTTTTAATTAAAAATTATTGTGAATTACAACTACCTAAAAATTGAATGAAGTCTTTGAAACATAAAAATAATAATACGAGGTAAAGTTTAAGCTGTGGGTTCACACAGTTAAAACAAATAAGTTTTAAAAATCATAAGCATTAATTGTATAAACATAATCTCGAAATAATAACGATTTACTTGAAATTTGGAGATGAACAAAGTCGATCTTTTTGATCCTTTTTGTTACTACAAAATATAAGTAGATGACAATTTTCATAATATTATTTATATTATTAATATTATTATTATTTATAATATATATTATGAAAATTGTCATCTACTTATATTTTGTAGTAACAAAAAGGATCAAAAATATCGACTTTGCCCATCTCCAAATTTAAAAGTGTTACCTATTTATTAATAAACTCCAATTTATTAATGATTTTAATATTTTGACATTGGTAGTTCATATTGTATGAAATAAATATGAATAAATTATTAAAAATCAACCAATAAAACACAGATTAGATTGAATAACTTTAAATTCTCGACTAGTTTAGGGTTATTAGCCCATTTTTCTCTTGAAAAAAAAAAAAAAATAATAATAAATAAAATAAAACTAGTCGAGAATTTAAAGTTTTTCAATTTAATCTGTGATTTATTGGTTGATTTTTAATAATTATTTCATATTTATTTAATCCAATTTATTATTATTTATTAATTTCAGTTACTTAAAATTGATTATTCAGAAATACTCGATAACTAAATTCACTCGATTTTGCCCAACACTTTTAAAAATACTCTAGCTTATATATGACTATAAATTGATGAAATCTTTGTAGTCGAAGAATCACTAACACGAGGTAAAGTTTTAACTGGGAGTTTACAAAGTAAAATTCAAATTTATTCAACTCAAATAATTTTACACGTTATCACATTCTTTTTTAAATCACATTTTTGGTTTAGCTTCTTATTTGCTAAACTGTTATGTCCAATGGTCAACATTTAAAATACAAACACTTATTTCATGCTTTCCATTTTGTTTTTTAAATTTATTTGAATTTTCCTGTGAGAAGAGAAATTATCTTAATTAAAATTTTACAATATAAATCTAAAAAATTATGCTTCAAAAATTTTAATTGGAGATTTACACAGTTAAAACTTGTGAATTTTAAAAGTTAAAAGTTTTTATTTATTTTTATCTTATTTATATTTTATAAGATAATCTCCAATTAAAATTTTTGAAGCATAATTTTTGAAAAATCTTATAAAATATAAATAAGATAAAAATAAATAAAAACGTTTAACTTTTAAAATTCACAAGTTTTAACTGTGTAAATCTCCAATTAAAATTTTTGAAGCATAATTTTTTAGATTTATATTGTAAAATTTTAATTAAGATAGTTTCTCTTCTTACAGGTAAATTCAAATAAATTTAAAAAACAAAATGGAAAGCATGAAAAAAGTGCTTATACTTATATATATATATTAATAACTTTCAACCTTCCCAGAAATTAACTAATCTCTCACTCAACAGAGAGCACTTACAGCTTTATCAAGTAATAATAAGAGCCTACAGCCTGACAACCTTGCGCGATAAACTTATGTTCCTCACTCGATTTTACATTGTGTGTTATCGGAATTTCGAGAAGGCGCGCTAATTATAACTGACATTATTATTATTATTCTCCTCTTCTACTCAAATTCTAAGGAAAAGTATGCGGCCTTTTATCGTAACGGTGCTGTCTGTAGATGATTAAAAACAGGATGTTTAATTATAAAAAAAATAGAGTTTACAATTTTTCTGTAATAATGTCTAATGAGATTCACTATATCTTAAATGATGTTCCGTTTTGCATCAGCAAAATTATTTTTCTGCATATTAATAACTAACTAAACATCTTTATTCAAATGTGTATATGTATGTATAATAGGGCAGTAAGACCTCTGGTCGTTAGCCCAGGATAGACAAACCGTTATTTTAATGTAAATACCCAATGTTTGTAAAAATGCAATTGTCACAATAAAGATGTTTATATATATGTACAATAATATATAAACTTAAAATTATATTCTACAAATGAATCGACTATCGACCTGAGATCTTTCAGCCGCATATTTATATGTACACAGAGTTTACAATTTTTTTTTTTTCAATATTCGATAAATGAGATTCACTATATATTAAATATTCTCTATTGTATTAGTAGAATTCTTCCTCTGTATATTAAATCCCTCTAAACCCAATTTTACGTTTGCCAGGAAATTCCTTACTTTTAGTTATTTCTCGTTAGTGTATTTCAATTACTAATTTGATTGATTTTCTGAGAGTAAAAAGTATCAGCTGTGATTATTGTTGTAACTTATCTTGCTTTCTGATTAGGAGTAAGTGTCTAGGATATTTCTGCGTACCAGACAAATTGAATTACAATGTATAACAAAGTAAAAGATTAAAAAAAATAACAAATAGTAGGTTTTGTTTATACTTCTGGAAAGAATTACAATAATATGATTTTCTATAAGTTACAAAGAATTTCTTTCTAGAAGCATAATTACATAATTTTATTAAATTTCCTGTTATTTCGGATTCAGAAACGTTATTTTATAATATTTATAATTTATATTTTATAATTTTAATTTATAATATCTTTATCGTAAACCGGAAACATGACTACGTGCTGTGGCCAGTTTCTTAGCAAAAGAAGTGTGAATTGTTTCCACAGAGCGAAAATACCTTCTTTAATTATAATAAAACACTTTTTAACTTTGTTTGTATAAAAGAATTATATTTAGTGACTATAGTTTCAACAATTTACACTTGTCATTATCAAACTAAAACCTTCTTTAATGATTACTTGCTTCCACACATCGATTATATTTTTATATTCTCGCTTCCCATCGATTATCTTCATGTTCTACGTCCTCGTTTTAGCCATATCTGATGGTAAAGCAGTAACAACAAAATCCGAAAACGCACTGCTTATAAACTGGCAGAGACTATCATCCCTGGCATTTTTTTTACGAAAATTTTGGCTTCCTTATAGCTCACCACATTCACAGCCATTGTACTTACTATTATAGAAGTCATTTCCCTTGAAAAAAGTCTGCGGGTCTTCTTTCCTGTAAATCCTTCCGCATCAAATTAATAAGCACAACGTACAAAAAATATCACAAACGCAAAGACAATCCGGCTTTTCTAAATTCATAGAAAATTATCATAACCACTTTATCCTCATACATAATTCCTTTAAATTTACTACGATTTTATTCATCACACGCGGCCGTTAATAATAAAAAAAAACAATTAACGCGCTAACGAATTGTGTTCTCCTAATTAAAATACCTCTACATAAAACACCCATTATTCATCGAACCAATTTCACGCGGCCGCTCGTATTTTATTAATTAACAGATCGGATTTGTTACGTTATTTCGCGATAAACAGTTCGTTAGGGAAGTTAGAGGGAAATTGCCGAGCGGATTTAATAACGTAAATTTCACGTTTTTTCCTCTTCAATTGCCGATGCGTGCAATTATTTGCATCGGAACGAGGGACTCCCGCGGCGATGATGTCGAATTAATTTTTATTGGAGATCGGTTATAATCTCGTGATGGGATCAAATTGGCGAAAGGTGGAGTTGTTTAAAAGGAAACCGATTTCGCCTACTGTGACGTATAACTTGAAATAGTCATTGCTGATTTTTTTAAGAGCGTCATTAAAATGAGTGCTGAATAATTTTAACCGAGAATTAATTTAAAATAACCAGCGTTTATGTGCAATAATAATAAGCAAAACGATATAAATGAAAACATTGTGCAAGAATAGTCGAGAATGTACGGGCATATAACAACGATACATATAATATTAATAAAAATAGAAAAGAGTATTCTCACTTGGTCACAATTATTTAAATAAACTAAATAAAAATGATTTGAAAATAATTATTTTTCTTTTTTTTTCTTTCAATTTTAATATTTTAAAATTTCCTCATTTATTATATTCTACATAATTTTCTTATTATGTAGAATATAATAAATAATATTTATATTTATATTCTACATAATATTCTTATTATGTAGAATATAATAAATGATATGATGATAATGAAAATGAATATAGAATATTATAAATATAATTATATTTTATATGAACACTACGTTGTAAACTTAAATTATTATTTAAACTAACTAACCATCTTTATTCAAATGTGTATATATATGTACAATAATATACAAAAATTAGAATTATATTCTGTAGATGAATCGGCTATCGAGCGGAGGTCTTTCAGCCTGGTCACAGTTATTTAAATAAAATAAATAAAAATAATTATTTTTATATATATACAAACATCTTTATTCCCAAAGAATACATACATATTTAATTCAATATACAATACATGAAACAATTTAAAACAAATATATATTCTTAAGAGAAACGGCTATCGACCGGAGGTCTTTCGGCCTGTCTTTGTCTAGTTCCTGTTGTTGATTAAACCGTCATGATTACTAACTGTCCATGTCTCGTCCTGTTAAATTTGATGAAATGAATTGATGAATAGTTAGTACTGGGTGCTTAATTATTTTTCTTTTATTTTTTTTTCTTTCAATTTTAATATTTTAAAATTTCCTCATTTATTATATACTACGTAATTTTCTTATAAATATAATTATATTTTATATCAGCACTATATATTTTTTTGTTGTTTTCTAATTTTCCAACAGAATTTTACGAGCCACTAACGTTTTTCCCGCGGTCATAAACACAACAACAACAACAAAAAGAAAACAGGACATAAACTTCCCGCATGCGCCTGTTGTGCACAATTTGTTAATGTACTCGTTTTCTCCTCTTTTTTTTTAATTTTATTTTTCATTCCCGTTTGTTTGTTTTTTCTTTATCTCTCTCTCTCTCTTTCTGTATATTTGTTTCATCCGAGAACGACGTCTCTCGGCCAAATTTGAAAATTCCCAATTAAGCCCGGGCGCGATGTTCCCCAAGGGAAACGGTCGGACCGCCGTCGTCCTTGTTTATCCCTCCCGGCGTCGCCATAAAGACGCGGAATTGTCCGTGTTCCAAATTAACTGCGACTTTATCTGCGGAATTATAGACTTAACGGCCCCCGGTGATAAAACCGTAAAATTATGAGTTATGTTTTCGGTGCAGCCGTTTAAGACCGCTTTGTGATAACAATGAGCGTGTGAATTTATATTAGAACTATTTAAATTTACCTCCAGTGAATATATGCTAACATTATTTTATAATATTAAGTTCGTTAATAACGAAATATTCGCGAGCTAAAATTGAATATTTTATTAAATGAATTGTTCAGGCACAAATTTATCCAACGTCTGGACTCAGTGTAATCCACGTACCTAAATGAAGATGGTTCAATATTTTATTTTACAATAGAAAAGAGTATTCGTTTACTTGGTCACAGAACTGTATTGACGAGATATAGATCCTGAAACACGTGTCTGCAGATGGCCTTAATTACTTATGCTATTTTCGTTAAATATTCTCAAATTAAAAAATGTTGCATTATCCAATATATTATTGATATGATTGACGGAAAGACCATAGATCGATAGCCTGTTCAAGCAAACAAGAAAGAAACTAATATATTGTAAATATATGTAAAACAAATAACTTTGAATAAAGATATTGTAGTAGTATTGATATGCAACAGCAAGTGTTCATTATGTAATTCAATGGCTGGCGGGGTACTTACCCGAGAAGTAGTTGTTTTAATGTACACTTGTTTTAAAGTAGTTACGTAACATAAGTCAAAATTTCACAGAGCTAAATGTGGAAATAATTTATTAATTATTTTCAAATGATTCTTAATCTTCTTTATGTTGGTTGTAAGTCTTTAATTATTTAAATAAAAATAGTTGTCCTTTCTCATACTTATTTTTTTATTAAACTAGATATATTTCGGAAATTATGTTTCCATCTTCAGTACTACTGAATATGGAAACATTGTTTAATAAAAATAAGTGGAAGAAAGGACAACTATTTTTATTTAAATAATTAAAGTCTCACAACCAGAAACCAACATAAAGAATATTAAAAATGATTTGAAAATAATTAATAAATTATTTCCACGTTTAGCTCTATGACATTTTGACTTACGTTAAGTACTTTAAACAAATGCACATTAAAACAACTATTACTCGGGCAAATACCTCGCCAGACTTTGAATTACATAATATACACCTGCTGCTGTGTATATCAATAATTTAGTGCATCATGCAACAATGTTTGAATAATTTATTATTTTGAAATTCGTATTTAATTTTATTTTACGGTTATACAATTAATAATAATGATAACACTTTATATGTAATAATAATAGAAAAAAATAGTATATATATTTATTTATTTTATATAAAACCATACATTCAAATTATATTTTTTTAACCTCACAATTTATGTATAAATAAACAATTTTAAAAATCATTTAGAGTATTTAATAATGTGTACGTTGAAGTTAAAAATTCATAAACATTTGTTTAGCAAATATTAAAAGGACGGGGCATCTTCTTGTGATCCTTTAATTACAAGAAAATACGCAGGACATCTGTCATTTTGCAAACATTGAGTATATACAATAAAATAAAGGTTTGTCTGTCCTGGGAAGGTCTTTCTACCTCGTCCTGTGTATTTTTTCATCATGCAGAACATGATGTTGAATTTCTGATATATTTTTTTTTTCGATGTAGTATTTTTATTGAAGAAAACCTCCTCTTGATGAAAATTTCAAAATACTACACCGAGAAAGAAATGCCTACGTGTTAGAATGTTTCTTTCTACATACCATGAAGAAAATTATGTTTAATGTTGGTAAAAGTGAAATTTGTTTCATGGATTAAGGAATTAAAATATATAGGCCAAGGTTCAGTAACACCCGGAGAAGACACACGCGAGCACACCGAGAGTCGCTTGACCTACCTTAAAAAAACGTGGCGCTCCCGTCGCGAACACCTCCGCCGATTGATTTCATCTCCCCGCGGATTGATTGTTAACACCACATCCAAGTTGGTCGATTTTTTTAATAGGCCGCGTGCCCGTACCCGTTGGCGAGCAATAGTTGGTGACACTGGCTCTCCTTTTTTTTTCTTCCGTTGTATCTGTTTAGGACCGGGTGCCATGTTGAAGGTCGGCGGCCATGCTGGTTTTATCGACCAACAGGGGACACAGACAGCCGGCTACGCCCTGCCGCTCTTTGTGCGGGCCCCAAAATCCATTGTTGTTTATTTGGTGTGCCTGCAAACCACCCCGGGGGTGCACTTCAGGGGTGGTCGCGTAAGCAAACTGCTGATTTGCACGGAGTTTTTGTTGTTGTTTGGGGTATGTTCTGTAATTAAACATCTTTGTTGTTCTTCGAGGTATTACTTGGGTATGCCCTTTAATTAAAAGAAGATTGATTAGAAATAATAACAAAACAAATTGTTATTGTTTGGGTATGTTCTGTAATTAAAATAAAATCGATTAGAAATAATAACAGAAAAAAAAACACGAAGTGATAATTCAGAAAATTATTCAAGAAATTTTTGTATAAATGGTTGCACATAACAATAACTTAAATTTATAAATCAAGCAATAGATAAACACCGTGCAGTGTTTTGCTATTGCATTTCACTTTATATAAAATACAATTCCATTTATCTTTATTCACGTTGCGCATTATTATTGTTATTGTGTTTATTGATTCTGATTGGAAAACTCAATGGTTATACTTGATCAAGGAGTTATTAGTCTAAATTTTATCAAATCAATTCAATATATTATTGTATTTTGTAATTACAGATTGTCATTAATTGTAAAAGGGTGATTTTCCGTAAATAAAGAATTAATTAATTAATCTTTATAAAGATGGTGGTAATGTTTCACATTGCAGTTTTAAATGAATAAAAAGAAAAAAATAAATATTTAATTATTTTTGTTCTAGTCGCACTGCAATCAACACTTACAAAGCAAGTACATCAAAATACAAATATCTATTGAAACAACTACTTCCCGGGCAAATACCTGGGCCGGAAATTGAGTTACACAATAGATATTTGCTGTTGCATCTCAGCAAAGCAACGTGGATATTTGCCCGGAAAGTAGTTGTTTCTATAAATATATGTATTTTTGTATACTTACTTTGTAAGTATTTACTTGCAGAGCGACTATACAGAAAATAATTAATTATTTTGTTTTTTATTATTTCTATCCATTTATATTAATTAATTATAACCGTGGTTGAAATTTTTCACATTTTTAATTTAATTTAAAAAAATGATAATTTCGTGTGATATGCTCATTTCTATATATTATAATAATGTGATATATCTGTCATTAAAGATGTTTAATAATAATAATAATTCTTTATTGTCCAACAGAAAAACCAAAACAGGACAAATTACAATGGTCAGTATAAATACAAAAAGTAAAGAAATTAATTATAAAATTATGTAAGTTTGACAAAAGTAAACTAATTAGGAAAAACAAATCTGTTAAACGTAACTTATAAAATAAAAGGAAGAGTAAACTATTGTTTAATAACATGTAGTGCAAATATGAACTAATTAAACATATACAATTTGAAAAGAAATGAAATATTATTTAATTATGTTTATTAATATACTAAGCTTGAAGAGATTAATCTCCAGTAAGATCAAATTTTTCAACGAATATGTATAATTAAATTTATCATTCTGGAGATTACTCTCTGCCAGCTTAATATATTTATAAATAGCTTTAATGACATTTAGACCAAATTGTTATAAAATAAAAATGAGCATGTTACAAGAAATTTTCTTTTTTTTTTTATTTTAATTAAAACTGCAATGTGAAAATATTCAATCATGGTTATAATTAAATTAATTATAAATGGGATTGTATTTTATATAGAGTGAAATGCAATAGAAAAACACTCGGCTAAATTTATTGCGGTGATTTTCTATTGCTTGATTATTAAATAGAACAAAAATGTGAATCACCTAGGATCTACTCTTCGCTCAGCAAAGGCGCACCCCGGAAGAGCCTCTAAATAAATGTTTATGGCATAATTTATTTGTTTAATGTTACTGAGATTACAGTTCTTGATATTTCAATTATTTTTTCATCGCTAGAGTCGATCACTTGGGTTAATTTTTATTTTGCAGTTTCCGCTACTGATATTGAAATATGTTATATATGTAAAATTGTATTATTCTGTTTATATGTGATTTACATTAATGCTATTTATCTAAACATTTTGAATATTGTTATTATTCTGTATAAAGGTGATTTACAGTAAATAAATGAATTGAATTGAAATACTTGTTATGATGTTATGAAAAGTAAATTTATTAAAAGCCACAAGATTCAACATGAGTGTTTATTTTACTTATAAAATTAAATATTCGTATGAAATGCATCTTTTTTATTTCGCGGTTGTATATTTTTTTAGATTTTCTTAAAAGTTTTCAAGCCAAAATTAATTCATTCAAAAGTAACTCAGGGGGACTCAACTCAAGTTCAACTTGTGCTGAAAAAAATGTATAAATTGCCTAAAAGCATAAAAATTCAGTAAAATAGAACACCATTGCAACGAAGGCACAACTTTAACTTTATTTTACGGAATTCTCCATAATTGATTATATTATACAATAATTTAC
Organism: Philonthus spinipes; assembly: GCA_963082785.1. Classification (NCBI taxonomy): domain Eukaryota; kingdom Metazoa; phylum Arthropoda; class Insecta; order Coleoptera; family Staphylinidae; genus Philonthus; species Philonthus spinipes. The sequence goes on along the minus strand of OY720321.1, from coordinate 10,979,077 downwards.
ATATTTGTATATAATCAGGTAAGTATTCCTAAACTATTAATAATTAATAAGTAAGATAAGTGCATTCCCAAACGGTTCAAAGAATTGATTCAGTGTTGCGTATGACTTCACAAACTAACATCTACGGGTATATAATTACATAATGGAAACTTAATCAAAGAAAAGTAAACGGCGAGGATGATTTAATGATAAAATACATCCATTCTCATCCAATAATAGTAAACTGCAATCCAACTCAAAATAGGTTATTACTTGAAGCTCGCAAAGAACTGGACGAAAAAAAAATCTAAGAGGAAAGATAACTGGAGAATAAAATTTATCAGAGGAGTTTCAGGTGTAATATCCACATTTCAATGAAGTCTGCAGTCCACGGGAATATCCATCTATTAGTAGAACGTTCATGGCTTACTTTTTCGACAATACAGTTCAAACTACATGGATTTAATATTATTTTCAGAAATTATAATGGTTACCAAATTATTCGCGGCTTTTCCGCACGTGAAATGTAAAATTTAACGTACAAATTATTCTTTACCATCACGCGAGTTTCGTAATTAATTTATATTTAAATTGTAGGATTAAATAATAATAACGTATAATGTAAATTCAAGGTTTTTTCATAAGGAATAGGACTGATTATTATTAATATTAGTGTTGGGAAAAATCGAATAAATTTAGTAAGCGAGTATTTCTCAATAATTAGTTTTAAGTAGCTAAAGTTAATAAATAATGATAAATTGGGGTTTATTAATAAATAAGTAATACTTCCCAATATTAATATTATAAATAACCTTAATTGTCATATACTTAATATTGCAATGATAAAAAAAGATCGAAAAGATCGACATTGCCCATCTCTAAGCATATAAAAGTATGGGTTTTACCTAAATATATATCATTTAGGTAAAACCCATACTTTTATATGCTTAGAGTATGGGTTTTACATAAAATATATATTATAAAATATTATTATATTTTACCTAAATATATATTATTTAGGTAAAACCCATACTTTTATATGCTTGTGCTCTTTAAAAAGATGAAAAAGGAAATGACTACCTGATAATTCGACGACAATGAAAACCCTCCCCACTGATGACATTCTCCCTCGATATTTCCACAACTCCCCGCCGAATGGGCGCATCAATCCCTAACATTTCCACGCCTCGGAATGTGTCTCCTACGGCTGCTCTTGACCTTTTCCACGAGCGAGAGAGATCGATTATAATGCGTCGGATGCGAGCGAGACCCCAATCCGGCAACAATTTTTATCACCACATACAGATCTTGTTTATCCTCGCAATAATTGCATTGTCGCTTGAACGAATAAAGATGAAAATTAATGAGACGTTTTTTTTTTAAATATGTCTATATAAAGAGGCTTTATTGAATTAATTAAACATTTTATTATTTAATTTATTTTAAATTATTGTGAACAAGTGAATATTTTTTTTACATAATTGCTTTATAATACTTCAATTATGCAAACATGCATTTCTGCTCGTGTATAATGGCTATAAATTGTTCGAGTGATTTGCTCCACTCGCTTACGGCTCATTCCGCAACGTTTTTTTTTTTTTTAAATAATATGAATGATTTACTACTCGCCACCGACTCATTCGCAAACCTTATTCTCATAAGATTTATGTATGTAATCTATAAATAAAACATTGTTGTTATTATTACTATTATGATTAACAATTCTCGTTTTACCCTTGTTGAATAATATACTATTTCATTAAATTTATTAATTTAATTTTTATAATTCATTTTAGTTGTTATTACAGCAGTTATTGAACCATTTTTAGTTATTAATTAATTGATTTGTATTTTTTTTTTTGATATTACGAAACTCGCGTAATGGTACAGAATAACGTGTACGTTAAATTTTACATTTCACGTGCGGAATAGCCGCGAATATTTTGGTAACTATTATAATTTCTGAAAATAATGTTAAATCCATTTAGTTTGAACTGTATTGTCGAAAAAGTAAGCCATGAACGTTCTGGCAATAGATGGATATTCCCGTGGAGAGCAGACTTCATTGAGATGTGGATATTACACCTGGAACTCCTCTAAAAAAAAATATTGTCCAGTTATCTTTCCCCTTAAATTTTTTTCGTTCAGTTCTTTGCGAGCTTCAAGTAATAACTTATTTTGAGTTGGATTGCAGTTTACTACTATTGGATGAGAATGTGTGTATTTTATCATTAAATCATCCTCGCCGTTTACTTTTCTTTGATTAAGCTGTGCCTTCGTTGCAATGGTGTTCTATTTTACTGAATTTTTATGTTTTTAGGCAATTCATACAATTTTTATATTATTAAAAATATGTGACTTTACAATATAAGGCATACACTTGTAGTAAATATCTTTATTATCATATATTTGTACAATAGTTTAAAATAATACATTAAGTAGTACATTTTTTGATAAATGGCTATCATTGTGATGTGATAGTGATTTATATATGAGAAAAGAAAAAAAATATGCGTTTTTTTTTTTAATTTGGCCTAGATCATGCAATCTACTTTCATTATTATTAGTAGTAGTATTATATATATTATTTAAATTAACTAGCTAAAGTAACTACAATTTAGGATAGACAAGGATACTTTTCTTCACACCCAGGTGTCTTTCAGGGTGAATAACCATAAAAATATGCTTTTGAGGTTATAGTTAATTCTGTTTATAGTGAGTAATTAGTTGGAACAGAATTTGTGGGGATTAATGTATTTAGGTAAGGCATACACTTGTACTCAATATATTTTTTTTTCATATATTAATCAATTGCTCTTAATATCGAATATATTTGTTGGTGAGTAAAAATAAGAAAAGTGAAGAAAGGAATAAAATATTATTATATTAAATTACTGTTAAGAGGGAAGACTACCATGTCCAAATTTTGTCGCCAGATTCCGTCATTACTATTCATATTAGAAAAAAAAGTTTCAAATAAAAGTTATATGAAATGCCATCAGGTTGTGCGAGCTAACTCAAAAAAAAAAAAATATTTATTGATTGATAACAGAGATAATGAAAGTATATTAACTTTAACTTTATTTTAAGGAATTCTTATTATTATTAGAGGTTTCGTTTGCTAACGTACTTTTAACAAACGTTTCCGTTAATATAATACACAAAAAAGTAATAAAGAAAAATTAGACAAAAACAATCGTAATTTTAATTAATCATACGACTCCACTCGCCTGCGGTTCGTTCGGCAAACCGCATTCTCATGATTGATAGCCTACTTTATACGCTTCTTGAATTACTTACTATTCTATTACAATTATTGAAAATATGTAACTTTACGACGTAATGAAGAAAAATCAGTAAAATTTAATGTACTAGACAAAACAGCAATGAAGACAATCAAACAGAAAGACTTATGGTCAATGGCTAATTGGTGAAAAAGAAAAATCAAAGAGAGAGAATCGTAAACATTAGTAATCAATTCATGAAGAATCCTTAATAAATTTAAATTCTTCAACAAAATTTTGTTGAATCAAGATTCAACAAAACCGTAAACCGTAAACGCAAATTCTTGAATTTGCGTTTACGGTTTATTTTTCTTGAATTAATTTAACAGTCTCTACAACTAGTTGGCAGAAAATTATAAATAGATTTAAATTGAAATTAAATTAAATATTAATAAGGCTTTATGGATCATTTTGGGACTCAATACACCAATTAGACTTAGGATTTTATTTATTAGTTTTTTCTAAATGAAATGTATATTGTAAGATTCCGTAAATAAATAAATAAAAGAAGTTATCTGAAAATAATAAATTATTTCCACATTTAGCTCTGTTACATTTTGACTAATATTAGATGGGTAACTTTAGATAACTTAAAAAATAACTACTTCTCGTGCAAATACTCCGCCAGACATTGGATTTTTCTCGGATCAAAATTTTTTTGCATTATGCAATATTATTGATATACAACAGCAAATGTATATTATGTAATTCAATGTTGGCGGGGCATTTGCCTAAGAAGTAGTTGTTTTAATGTACATTTGTCTAAAGTATTTACGTAAAGTAAGTCCAAATGTGGAAATAATTTATTATTTTCAAATCATTTTTATTTAATTTATTCAAGTAACTGTGACCAAATGAATGAATATTCTTTTCAAATTGCTTAATTTTTTATGCAAGCAGGGAAAATTTTAAAAGCAGCTAAACTAAAAATAAAATCAACCAATTCACCCCCTCCTTAATGCATCACATCCACATTTACACACTCACGAATCCTGGCAATCTCTCCAACCCCCGGCGGTGCCAACAAATTAATTACATTACGCATAAAGATTTATCGCCGCTAATAAATTAGCGGATCCTTAAAATAAAAAAGGAAGCCAAACGAGGGCGTTTCGTCCAATTTTAAAGCGAGACTGCCGCCGAACACGAAACTTTGACTTTCCAAGCGGATCGATTGAAGTGTGTGCGACCGTCGGTGGAAAAAATGGCAATTTGCTAATGGGTTTTTAAGACGTCCTTTTATCAGACCATCGCGTGCTCGCGCCGTGAAATACGGTGGTGATTTTTTATCGTAAATACGGTGCATTTAAATTTATTGGTCTGCGCCAGGTAATGGTGTTGTTTGATGGCGTGTATTGTTTGCTTATTTTTATTTCGCACATAAATGAAGGAGATATAGAATTTTTCGTTTTTTAAAAGACAAAAATTACTACTTGGAATATAATTAATAATACATATAATTCTACTCTATAGCTTTTTTTTACAACCAACCTTACACTCATCTGGGTAGAAAGGGTCATTATATAATATATATTATAATATACTTTTTTACATATATCAATCACAATTAGTAATAAGAGTGGAGATAAATATATGAAAGATTAAATTCTTGATGGTTCAGGCTTCGACTTCGTTATACATGTTAATATAGTATATGTAAAAGAAGTAGACAGCTGTGGGGTTTTGTTTGGCGATTATCTTCACCTCTGGGTGTATCATCCTTACGAACACTGTTTTGTTCTTTAATTCGTCCGATTCTAGAGTATGCATCTCCTATATGGTCTCCTTACCTAAAAAAAGATATCGATGAAATAGAGCGAATCCAACATGGATTTTTAAGACTCGCAGAATTTAAAACTGGAGTGAGACACGTTAGAGGTGATTATAGTCCTATGTTGAATGCCTTAAATCTGTGTACATTACAGAAACGGAGAGTAATAAACGATCTGCTTTTTTTACATAAATTAATTAATAACTGTATTGATTCTATTGAACTTTTGCAAAATATTGCTTTTTATGTACCTTCCACTACACGGCTCACGCGTCATAGACCGCTATTCAAATTAAATACTTATTCCTCAAATATTGCCATGAATAATGTAATTAATAGATTAATGCGCACAGCTAACTTATTCTGTCATTGCCATTGGTTTGAATTATTCAATTCTAAACACAACATCTTCAAAAGAAATCTACATTTTTATTTAGACATAAATGTTCTTTAACCGTTACCATTGCTGTTTTTGTTCCATTAAATTAATACTTATTTTTTTATTATTTTTTTTATTATTTTTAATCTTATATAGGCTAAGCAGTATGTATATTTATTTAACTCTCTCACTTATGTATGTATCTAATATTCTTGTAATGTAAAATTATAAAATGGAGTATTCCGTAAATAAAGAATTATTATTATATATATATATAATTAGTTTACTTTTATCCATGCAACTAATTGTTCATTTAATATAACAAAATCTATAGATTGACACAGTATTATAGAATTATGATAATGATAAAACATATTGCAATAATAATTTACTTATTCAAACAATAAAAATCCAATAAAAATTTAATTTTCCAGTGTATTGAATCCCCCTTAAAAATAGAATCTCTGGGATCTCCATTACAAACGAGTCGTAAATCAGCCGGGGCGAGAGCAATAAATATCTCGCGGGGATTCGATCTGGCTAGGCGCTTCCAATTCGGTTGTTGCGTCTATTGTGTAATTCGATTTTGAGCGAGTTCGGTTCCCGGACTTTGATGGATGGCTGCCGCCCGGCTCCAGTCGCGAACCGAACACGAACCTATTTATAAAGCGCCGCCGCCGACCCAAGGAGTTGCCCAACTTCTACTTTGTCGCGGGCCACATGTTGGATGCTGAATTATTATGAGGAAGTGCAAGATGAGTCAGTAAAAAGCTCTCTGGTCGTAAGTGAGTTAACGCCGAGTAAATCTGGTGCTATTATTTAAAGCGTTTTTAGAAGGATTTATTTCTTTTATGGTTAGAGACATTGGAGCCTTCAACAGGACAAGATTGTTGATTAACAAGGAAATCTTATAATAGTTGAAGAAGTATAAGTTGTTATAAAATCTCCATATGATCCATTCATAACAAAATTTTATGGATTCTATTAAGTGAAATAATTTTTATTAAAATGAATTCTTATAATAGCCATGGAATTACATAAAGAAAATAATATAATTAATAGAAGGCATAATTTTAAAGAAATATTGTTCCTATTTTACCACGCGTTAGCATCGAATTTAAACACTTGGAGTAAAGAATAAGGAGTATTCTTCCTTACGCAATGTTTTGATGTTTTCAAATAGGATTTTTCAATAATTTCTGTCGACTTTAATGTCTTCGTGAAATTTACATGGGGCCTTACGGGAATGATTTAGTGTGAGCCCTCCGATTTGTCATTTTGAATATATCTGTAATTGGATCAAAATTACTAAATTCAAATTAGGATGGGCTTTTCAGCATACTATTCCCAGCTGGCTACATTTTAATAAAAAATATACTTCCTGTGCTAGCTGTAATCGCCAGACAAAATTCGCAAAATATCGATAAAATTGACGACTTTTCAAAAGCCTATTTTTGCGAGCAGACTGAGCGAAAACTAATTTCATAAAGTAGTTAAAATTCACACAGCTTGCGCTCCTATTCCTTAACTACATTTTGGTATAATTTGGTGTCATTTGGAGATTTTTGGGTTTTCGATGAAAATCGCACTTTTTTCTATAATTTTTTTTACGTTTTTTTTTTTTTTAATTTTCGTGAAACATTTTTTCTCTCGATAAAAATCTGAAAAAAAAAAAAACATTTAAAGATCCTTGATTATGGTAGAAAGAATGTAAACTATTTAGTTTGAAAAAAATATTCTCACAAATAATGCGCCAATTCTTTAGCTACATTTATGTATAATTTTAAATTATTTGGAGATTTTTGGATTTTCTACGAAAATCGCATTTTTTAAATTTTCAGTGATTTTTTTTTCTCTCTAGAAAAATCTGAATAAAATTCTCGAAGATCCTTAATGATAGTAGAAAAAGGAGGTTTCCAGAAAAAATAGTCTTTCAATTATTTTCGGCCCTTAAAAAATCCTCCGCAAAATTAACATGGAGCCTTATGGGAACAATATAATAAACACCAACCGATTGGCCGTTTTGGACGCTACTGCAGTTGGACAAGAATTACTATGTTCACAGGCTATAAAAAAATGACTAAATAACCTCTAAATTTAACTATTTTCCAACTTTGTCATTCGGATAATTTTTTTTTCTAATTTACTTAAAAATACGTATTTCCGAACAAAATAAAAGTTTAGTTTGATTTAATATAATTGATTTAATTTCACTAAGTATAGTTGAATTGATTTAATTTTTTTTTATTTTTTTTTTTTTTTTATTTATTTATTTACGGACATCGCCTTTTTAACAATAATACAATAATTGATTTTTTTAACATTTTTAAATTACGTAACACATAGCTGTACTGACGAGGGATAGATCCCGAAACACGTGTCTCTAGATGGCCTTATATTAAGTAACGTTCCTTTTGTTTGTTTTTGCATTAACATTTTCTCTGATCAAAATTTGTTGCATTATGCAATATTTTATTGATATACAGCAGCAGGTGTACATTGTGTAATTCAATGTCCGGCGTGGGTATTTGCACGGGAAGTAGTTGTTTTAATGTGCATTTGTTTAACGTACTTACGTAACGTTAGTCAAAAGTCAGAGAGCTAAATGTGGAAATAATTTATTAATTATTTTCAAATCATTTTTATTTAATTAAAAAAAAAACAGAGTTTTCAAAATTTCATCCCACATTTATTAAACTTTAAATAATTAAATCTTAGTTACCTTAAATAGAATAATCTGTTTATTTTGGCATATTCTGATGAAGAATTGAATTCTGTATTGATCTATACTAGTATACATATCTGGTTTAGATTTGAAGATAAAAAAAATCGAGATTTAATCGTTTCAAGTTGACTAAATATAAGGTGACATTTTAAACACTCTTTATTTAATATTTCCAAAACGAAATCAGCAATATGGCATCCCTTAATTTTTTTTGTTCAGAGATACGTACTTTTAAGTGAATTAGGTAAAATCTAAAATTATTGATTTTTCCTAATTCACTTAAAAGTTTTAAATGTCTTCAAAACGATTAAATTTGGAGGTTATGTTACGTCATGATTTTTTTTTTCATAGAGTTTTAAGTAAAATCAAATTCATAATAGACAAATATAGCATTCTATTTAAAATAGGAGAGTTGGTCTCTACTTCCAGTATAATCGGAAGTCGTCTTAAGAATATATAAATACATCTTTATTCGTGTAATTTTACAAAATTATTATTTGTTTATAATACATGTAAGATATTGCGAAATGACTATCGACATTAGTCTTTCAGCCTTGTTCTTGTGATTGTCTAATTCTTGAGAATATTTTAATTGAAAAGAGCACATACTATTACTATAATGCTTATAATAGCAATATAATACATTAATTAGAAGTCTATATTCTTTTAGTGTGCGGTTTCGCTGGAACACCCTGTATAAATAGCCGTCACAAATCACATTTGTTTTGACATGCTAAGGTTAAGGTTGACGTAATCCAAGTCATACAAATAAAATAAAAAGTCCTTTCTATACAATAATTTGAGTGAATTAAATCCCCATCAAACACATTCGACAATTATTTAATTCCAATTTTATTAGCCTGACCATAAATTAAAAACACGACAAATTTAATAAATTGAATTTAAAAACCAACTTTTACGACACACTTTTACGACTGCGAACAATGGATTTATCGTAACCATAAAACATTTCCAATCCATTTAAAATTCCTATATATATTATTAAAAAACAACAACTAATAACAACCATAAAAATACGCGCTCGTATAACTTTAAAATGCGTGTAATGCGACACGAATATGAACATTAATTGGACCGGGAAAGCTTTTTATTAGCCACCGGTCGTAAATAAAGCGGCGATAGATTAATCATCCTTGTGCACAATATTCATTCACTAAAATTAGCCTTATGACAAAGAGGATGAAATATTAGTTACTCTATGCTTATAACTTATTTTCTTATAACTTCTTTTTTCAAATTTTGGTAAATATTTTTTCCTCCGGAAAAATTTCAAAAAAAAGGTTCTTGATGATAGTATTTAGTTTTCAGAAAAATATTGATTTTCAACTATTTTCGGCACTTAAACACAATATTCATTTACTAAACAGCGGTTTTATTCGGGGCTATTATCTAAGGGAAATGTTAGGTTTAACATGTATATTATTTTGTATCTTATAGACTGTGATGATACAAAATAACATACATGTTTTTTTTTAATAGTTGAATTTCTTTAATAATGTAAACTTTATATTTTCTGTACGGAATAGCCTCGCTTGTAGTCGGCTTGATTTTTTCGGAAATGGCTAGAGCGGCATACGCGAGCTGGTTAACGACGGTTGTTTTATTTTTGGAGTAGAGGGAATTAAAAATAGAGCGAAGGATGTTAGAAAAGTTGAATTGAAAATTGTAAGTCGGATGCGGAATTAAATATAACGTTGTGTTCTCTTCTTTTAAGAGGATTAACCACACCTTGCGGGTCACGTTGACGAACTTAGGCCGCGTTTATAGTGGGGCAACGTGATGATAGATGGTAACTGCTTTATACAATTTTGGGCACCTAATAGAGTATCGCTTACGATGTATCTTCAATATGGCGATGAGAAAAATATAAGATTTCAATGCCCTTCTACAAGGTAAAGTAATTTATATAATTGATTGTTGAAGCATTACTATGTGATATTTGTTTTTTTATTCTGTAACTCATTTCGAACTTTCAATTGATTGACATTAAAAAAAAACAAGTGCGTGATGCAAGCAATGTGTTTTATTAATTAATAATTGATTTTTTCACCCCCTAGTAATAATATTTTAGGGTTACAAAAATAGTCAAAAAGTGCCATTTTATGAGAAACAGATATATGCTAAATTTTATTCTTCTAAATTGTTCCATAAATATATTTTACACTTAATTTTTAGAGAACAATAACTTGAATAAGAAGGGGTTTTGAAGAATGAAATATATGAAAGACCCCCCTTAATTTTTGCTAAAAACATCACCCTTTAAAATATTTCGCATTAATTTAGAAACAGCCTGTATATATACATTATTATTAATATCACAGTCTTAGTGAGGTTAGTAATAATAACGTGTATGTTAAAAACATAATTTCTTCGTATGGAAAATCCCTGATTTGATAATTAGTACAAAATCATTGGCGCCACTGTAAATACAGATACCTAACTCCCCACAAATTAATTTCCAAACAACAACAAAAAAAACATAAATCCCTCTGCAATCAATTCGAAAGAACATCAATTCCAACTCGCTTTATATTTCCACCCATAAAACTGATCCCACTCGAGACTCACTTAACAGTATGTTTGTGTCAAACATTTTATTATCGGCAATAACTCTCCGCCACGCGACCGCTTATTGCAGATTCCTGTTGCAGCGGGGGTTGGATTTTCAGTAGCCACCCCTAGCGACGTTCCAGGGGAGAACGCCAGATGTCGCCAGTGGCTGCGGGGCACGCACCGCCGTTTATCGACCGGTCTACCCCGCTCGTTTGTTTCTTTTTTTTGTGTTCTTCCTTTCGCCGGTGTATTTGAGCGTTTTAGTTCGCGGGGTGTTTATTCGCCCCCGCTTCTTATTATTTGCCTGAATGGGATTGTGTTTGGTGTAAAAATGTTTTTTTTAATTAGTTTGTTTATCTTAGCTTCTCTTTTGTTTTATTGCAAATTTTTGGAATAATTAAATTAATAATATTATTAATTACAAGCCCTACACCACCATTATGGTATGGGGATTTTAGATTATATATATATATTAATTACAGTTTCTTACTTTCATTTTCTACTATTTTTTTTTACAATTTCTATCTTACATTAACATTATCATTTTAATACCTCCAAGAAGTTTCATGAAGATATCTTAAATTTATAATTATTGAGACTTTTTAATTTGCAAATTATAAAAAATCGTAAAAAAATCGTGGGTTTGGTCTTTTATTAATATTGGAAATATCACAAAAACTGTGGATGGGGTAGTTTTTTTTGCATATTCTGAAAGAACAAGCTTTGCTTAATACCTCCAAGAAGATTCATGAAGAAATCTCAAAAATTATAATTATTGTGATTTTTTAATTTTCAAATTACAGAAAATCGTGACAAAATTCATGGGTTTGGGCTTTCAATCGGAAATATCTCAAAAACTGTGGATGGGGTATTTTTAGTTTTTTATATATTCTGAAAGAGCAAGCTTTGCTTAATACCTCCAAGAAGATTCATGAAGAAATCTCAAAAATTGTAATTATTGTGATTTTTTAATTCTCAAATTACAGAAAATCGTAACAAATTTCGTGGGTTTGGGCTTTTAATCGGAAATATCTGAAAAACTGTGGATGGGGTATTTTTAGTTTTTTATATATTCTGAAAGAGCAAACTTTGCTTAATACCTCCAAGAAGATTCATGAAGAAATCTCAAAAATTATAATTATTGTGATTTTTTAATTTTCAAATTGCAGAAAATCATAACAAAATTCATGGGTTTGGGCTTTCAATCGGAAATATCTCAAAAACTATGGATGGGGTATTTTTAGTATTTTTTCACATATTCTGAAAGAACAAGCTTTGCTTAATACCTCCAAGAAGATTCATGAAGAAATCTCAAAAATTATAATTATTGTGATTTTTTAATTTTCAAATTACAGAAAATCATAACAAAATTCATGGGTTTGGGCTTTCAATCGGAAATATCTGAAAAACTGTGGATGGGGTATTTTTTATTTTTTTACATATTCTGAAAGAACAAGCTTTGCTTAATACCTCCAAGAAGATTCATGAAGAAATCTCAAAAATTATAATTATTGTGATTTTTTAATTTTCAAATTACAGAAAATCGTAACAAATTTCGTGGGTTTGGGCTTTCAATCGGAAATATCTCAAAAACTGTGGAAGGGTTTTTTAGGTTTTTTTTTACATATTCTGAAAGAGCAAGCTTTGCTTAATACCTCCAAGAAGATTCATGAAGAAATCTCAAGAATTATAATTATTGTGATTTTTTAATTTTCAAATTACAGAAAATCGTAACACATTTCGTGGATTTGGGCTTTCAATCGGAAATATCTGAAAAACTATGGATGGGGTATTTTTAGTTTTTTTTTACATATTCTGAAAGAACAAGCTTTGCTTAATACCTTCAAAAAGATTCATGAAGAAATCTCAAAAATTATAATTATTGTGATTTTTTAATTTTCAAATTACAGAAAATCGTAACAAATTTCGTGGGTTTGGGCTTTCAATCGGAAGTATCTAAAAACTATGGATGGGGTATTTTTAGTATTTTTTACATATTCTGAAAGAGCAAGCTTTGCTTAATACCTCCAAGTAGTTTTATGAAGAAATCTCAAAAATTAAAATTATTGTGATTTTTTTTAATTTTCAAATTGCAGAAAATCGTAACAAAATTCATGGGTTTGGGCTTTTAATCGGAAATATAATAAATATAATAATATTTTGAAAGCTCATATTTATTCCTAGTGAAATACTCGCTAAAAATTTTATAGGGCTGAGTTCGTTCAATGAAATAAATTATCTCAATATATAAACTTTATTACTTACTTGACAAGGTTTAGTATGCAAATACTTATAGTACATCCAATAAAACATATTGTATGTATCCTCCTTTTCCTTCTCTTCAAGTCGAAGTCATGCTGGTTGATTCTCTCATAGGGATTAATGAACAATTAAATATTAATTTTTGGCAAAAGATTAATAATTTTTAATGACACGCTTATTTTTCAGGATTATTATCGTGAATTAGAATGTATAAGAATGTATGGTCGTGTGACTAGTATACAGTGGTGATTAGGTGATTTTAAACTCAATGTTAGGTAATATAATTTTTAATCGTGGAAAAATCTGCACTGTTCTATTTCAGAAGATATAAAAAAAGATAAAATATTTTAAAAAAACAAACGTATAGGTTTGTTTTTTTTTTAAATATTTTTATTACAGATGGGCAAAGTCAATCTTTTCTATCTTTTTTTTGTTACTATAAAATTAAGTATGACTTTGTTATCAATGAACATATTCTTTTACTGTAACAGTTCCAAATTTATTGATAAAGATCAATTTATTGTTACTTATTGACTTTATTTATTTAAAATTGCTCATTTAGAAATACTCGATTACTATTATTATTTTTATTACTCTAGCTGTTGATAATTATTTTAAATTTTAAAGGGGAAAAATCTTAAAATCAATGATTTTAATCTTTAAATTTTTATAAATTATAAAAAAATTAATTATTGAATGAAGAGTATTGTCAGTGAAAAAAAAAAAAAGATTTAGGCAACTGATTATACTTCTACATTTCTACGTCTGCGTATTTTTTTAATTGTCCGAATCGGGTATACCTGGCGGTGCCGGTAAAGTTTCCACTATTAGAAACTAGATGGGACAATTGTTACGGTTCGAGCCGAAAAACGAGACAAAAAATCGGAACACGTTGGAGGAAAACATCCGATCCGGAATGTCCTGCAGACGCCCGAACTGAGCGCTTTGTGTGTTAAACAGATAAAAAAAGAGTAGCAGCAGCAAGAAGAATAATAAGAAGAAGCGGCAGGGAGGGAGTTCTATAAAAATCAATGCTCGCGAATACTTATATTGTGTCTTATCATGGATGCAAGGCGAAACTATCCAATAGCCGATTCTATTCCTCCGATACAATCTCCGACTTGTATAAAGGGCCCGATCGAGTAGATGCCGTTCGAGCTCGCTGAAAGGGCTTTACAATGGCTGCAAGGGCATTACGCTGCCATTCAATTCCTGTGTTCGGATTCCTGCCGGAGCGACGCCCGGATTCCGGAGCTTTGCTCGACCGTCGAGACGCTCGTTCGCATTATTTTACCTGCGCGCGTTATTTTATTTGATTTCAACGACGAATTTCCACATGAATATAATATTCTTAAAAAAAAAAAAAAATTAGAAAATTTAGCATTAATTTATTCTCAATCAAATAACTGTTATTTTTATATTAGTATTTATTAGATTTAAGCTGTAAACTTTATATAAACATTTTTTAAAATGCGTGTACCGTAAATAAATAAAATATAAATTAATGCTTATAACATATAATCATTAATAATTAAGAATAACTTAATGCTTAATTTTATAAAATTTATTTTTTAAACGAATATTCGGAGCTATTTCGTACGGTTAATGTTAAAATTTAATCAATTACGTACACGTTACTTTATTGATTAAATTCACATTCTATGAATATATATCTATTACATAAGCTGTTTAGACAGTGAGAATATTAATTAACGTACACGTTAAACTTAAATTTTTTCTTAGAGAATAGCCTCGATTATATTCATGTGAAAATTTGTCGTTAAAGTCGAGTAGCGAATAATATGTTCTGAAATAGGCGGAATGTTTAAAAAATCGGATGGATAGCAGATCAATAAAGCAAATAATTTAAATATAAAGAGTTTGTCTGTAAGACAGATTGGTTGAAATTCTTAGAAATATTTATGTTATCATATTTAATCAAGAAAAAAATTATAAATAGGGAAACTGATCATAATGGCCCGTTTACCATTATTAATAAAATTTTGATTTAAGCAACTCTATTCTGGGATTTAACAATTAATATCGAAGTATAATTTTAATAAAAACCAAGAAACCATGAGACTTCTTCAGATATCAAGAAAATATATCCAGGATTCACATTTAATGAAACGTTTTCCTTGTTTTTATAAACAGGACAAGTTCGCCTTCCTTTAGCGGACGAAACAATGATTCTCGGTCGTCTACCTTGTAGACCCAAATCATTGACGATGCCACTTGAAATTAGGCAAAAGGTGGCGCTTGCGTCATCTTTAATTTATTATGATTTATATCCAGGATGTTTGTATATTTTTTGAGGATTTTGAATTTTGTATATCTTTACGTAATTGAAGAGAGTGTAAAAGATTATGTCATCATAAGTTACCAATAAATGTTATACATATGAAAAAAATAAAAGCCTCAATTTATTATAATTGATTGATAAGGCTGATAAATGTTGAAAGCTCATTTTCACTTTTATATAAATAAAACAATTTATAACTTTCAAATATATTGTAAACTCGCTACAATTGTTTCGCCACACTGTGGCTTCTTCATTTCTTCGCCTGAAGAAGCCACAGTGTGGCCAAACAATTGTAGCGAGTTTACAATATTTAATAATTATAATATAATTTATTATATTTATTAATTGTATACTCTGATATAAATTAAGTTCCCGAATAAAGTTGTAAAAAAATCATCAACAATGGCAAACACGTCATACACATAGAGAAACTATGTAGGAAAATGATCCATGTTATTTTTTTTTATATTAATATAATACTATAAAATAAGGATAGAAAGATTTGATCGATAGCCCTTAATTGAGAATATATTATGAAAATATTTATTTTTTAGATTATGTTAGATTATATACAATGTATTTTTATTATTATTTTATCAGATCATAAAGATTTAGGAGTAGGATTATAAAATAAATACATTTTATTATATCTTTTTTATTTCATTTCGATTCAAAAATTGTTGCATTATACAATATGTTATTCTTATGTGTTTATTATTGGACATTTGTTAAAGTACTTATATAACATAAGACAAAATGTCGAAATTGGTAAAGAGGAAATAATTTATTAATTGCCACTTGAAATTAGGCAAAAGATGGCGCTTGCGTCGTCTTTAATTAATTATAATTTATTAATTATTTTCAAATTCTTTTTATTTAATTTATTGAGGATATACACTAAAATAAAGGTTTGTCTGTCTTGGGCTATCCCCCGAGGTTTTTCTGCCCTACATTTTATTATTTCAACCATTTTTTTTTCTAATAATTTTTTTCAACCATTCTAGATGAATCATGGCTGAACGTTTCATTAAATATCATTTTTTTTCTATATATAAAATATTAAATAGGTGTAATGAATATTCAGACGTATCATTAATTTTATGTAATTTTGATTATTAGTTAATTAATTATATAATTTATTAGAATATAAAAAAAGTTCTTGTAATATCGATTTTATGGTTTCGTCAATCACATCGAAGTGAAAATTCGATCATAAAAAAGCTCTCTATATATATATTTATAGGAGAAACAGGTAGCAACCTCATCCACTCGAGCTCGTCATCCAGTAGCCCCCCAATAAAGTAATTCGTATCGGCATTAAAAGAAACTCGAACGCAGAGGGAGTAATAAAACCATGAAAAGGCGACAGAAAACAAATAAGCCCTGGGACGAGGAGGCACGCGCTTTATACAATATAAAAGTGCCACCTCATTATATGGCGTTTTCATCGGGACATAAAAACGAGGGCACCCACCCAAGCCCAAGGCGAGTAAGAGCCCCCCCGTCCGATACGATCTAGTTGTCGTAGTAGTAGTGGTAGTCCTGTGCCCGGGGCGCCCGCCGAAAGACGCCCATAAAAGTGTAAATGACCGTTCTGCGGTTATTTTACTAAGTACGGTGTCATCCGCAGGGCCGTTGCGGGCCTGACATTAGCATGAGCGCGCGCGATAAATTTAATGGGGCGTTCTCTCTTTTTCTCTTCTTTCGCTTTGCTTTCGTATGGGGGATTTTACGGCGGGGGCCCGATACATATTTTAGGCGGCGGGGGCGGGAAGACAAAGGGGTGGACCGCGATAAGGGATGACGGGGACGGATGATCTGTCGGGATAATTGGGTGCGGCGAGTGTGTTTGATGGGGGGCTGGTGTGCATAACGGCTCTACAGCTCAATTGCAGGGTCCAGCAGGAACGGCAGGGATAACCTTTCGCTTCAAGAGCTTTTGATACCACTTATACACCATCAATCTAGACAATATATATATGTATATAATTTAATTCAAAAACACATCTTCCAAATATTTGAAATAATGAGAAAATTGGGTTTAATAAAATGTTCAACCACGATTCATCTAACTTATGAATAATCAATTATAATGGAGAATTCCGTAAAATAAAGTTGAAGTTAAAGTGGTGATGGCCATAGATGGCGCTTGCGCTGTCTTCCCAATTATTATGAGTAAAAACTCACTCAGTTTGTTATAAATGGTATATTTTAGTTGATAAGTGCTGTTATTATTGCTAATTGTATTTAATTTTCTATAATATTATTATTCTTTTAATATCATTTTTTAGAGATGTCCCACAAAGCGAACACCAACCAAATCAAAAATATAATTTTATTTTCTATGTTTGTAAAAGGAATCTCGTTAAATAAATAAATAAAATGAATTTTATGTTTAATATAAATAAACCACAAAATTAATGGGTTGAATCTGATTTAGTATTTAACCCAATCAAAAACGCTAATTTTGTTGCACCAGCAATATTCTCAATTTTCAATAATTTAACACATTTAAGAATTCTAATGGAAAACTAAGTTAAATTTAATAAAAAGTTCAACCAGCAACCATCTAGCGTATGGATAACTAGTCATTTCGGTCTTTCGAACCTCATCAAACTAGTGTGTTCCATGTGCAATGTCTTGTTGAAGGCAGTTTAACGTGTTGCGGTTAAATTCCTGATGAATTATAATAAATGGAAGACGACGCAAGCGCCATATGACTCGAATCGTTGACGATGCCACATGAAATTAGGCAAAAGATGGCGCTTGCTACGTCTTCCATTTATTATGATTCATATCAGGTATTTAACAACAAGATACGTCTTCCATTTATTATGATTGTGTTTTATAATATTTTCTACATCAATTTTTGAATAACTATTTCGATACTCCAGAAACTCAGGCTTAGATATTTTTTTGAGTACTCACTTATTTAATCGTTTTTGTTCTATTAATTATTAAATGAAAATAATTAAATATGAATAAACTATTAAAAATCAACCAATCAGTGATACGAATATGAACGATAACCAAAAGGAAGACCTGAGAATTTAAAGTTATTCAATCTAATCTGTGTTTTCTTGGTTGATTTTTAATAGTTTATTCATATTTATTTCATACAATATGAACTACCAATGTCTAAATATTAAAACCATTGAAAATAATTAAGGTAGAACAATCTTAATTATTTCCATTTTTTATTTTTAATTCAAAACCTATGTTTTTGCAAACATGTTCTACAAAAAAAAAAAATAGTAACAAAATAGGAAAGAGTATTTATTCACTTGATCACTGTTATTTAAATAAATTAAATTATTATTTTCAAATCATTTTTATTTAATTTATAGTAACTAAGTTAGAGATATTATTTCTCAATTATCACTTGATTTCCTTTACTAATAAATTATTTATTTTTAACTAGATTTGATTCGACTCCATTCCATTTCTTGAAACTAGTTGCAAACAAATTATTTATTTATCATAATAAATTACAAATATAAAAAAGCAAACAAAGTGTTTCTATTATTTAAAATAAACAATCAAGTGACTCAGGCACAGCTGTGTTAATCACACATTAAAAAGTTTCAAGAGTAGTCCATAGATGTCCCCTGCATGCACTGTTCGGATTAAAAGAACCACCTCGCTCCTCCTGCTTTCTAAAGATTACCTGTTCTTAAAGAATTCGAGTTTTCCCACCCCGGGCAACTTTCACATAAATCACGCTTTACTCATCTCTCTCCCCTTCTCTCCAACTCCATTTCTGTTTTACTTCGGTTTATTCCATGGGTGAACCAGGTATAGAAATAAGAAAAAAAAAAAAAGAATGCTATTATTAAATGTATATTTTTTTTTAATGAAACAAATTAAAAAAATAATATAAGAAACTTTAATTATATTAAATTTATTAAATAAAAATGATTTGAATATAAATTATTTTCACATTTAGCTCTGTGACTTTTGACTTACGTTACGTAAGCACGTTAAACAAATGCACATTAAAACAACTACTTCCCGGGCAAATACCCGCGCCGGACATTGAATTACATAATGTATACCTGCTGTTGCACAACTTAACGTAAGTCACAGAGCTAAATGTGAAAATAATTTATTAATTATTTTCAAATCATTTTTATTTAATATATTTAAATAACTGTGACCAAGTGAATGAATACTCTTTTCTACTTATAATTAATAAATTATTTTCACATTTAGCTATGTGACATTTTAACTTACGTTAAGTAAGTACTTTAGACAAATGCACATTAAAACAACTACTTCTCGGGAATATATCCCGCCAGACGTTGAATTACTTAATGTACACCTGCTGCTACATATCAATAACATATTGCATCTTGCAACAATTTTTTAATTCGAGAAAAAATCAATGTAAACGACAAAAAAGAACGTTACTTAATATAAGGTCATCTGCAAACACGTGTTTCGGGATCTATCCCTCGTCAGTACAGCTTTGCCTTACATAATTTATTAATTATTTTCAAATCATTTTTATTTAATTTATTTAAATAACTGGACTAAGTAAATAAATACTCTTTTATGAACTACCAATGTCTAAATATTAAAACCATACTTTTTTCTATATTAATCTTTTGTATATTTATCTGCTAAATTATCAGCAGATATTAATTTATAAACTATTGTTACGAATTTTATATCATCTAACAATATGAAATACAAAATCCAGTCAAATTTTAATACAAATTAATTAATATTCTGTAAGTTGGTTAAACAATAAGAAAATCTTGAAAATTGCAATCTAGCCGAAACTAGTCGAAAATATATTAAAATTTTAGTAAAACAAAACCAAGTGATTTCATTATAACAAACGGTTAAACAATAAGAGATTAAAAAAAAGAAAAAAAAAGAAAAAAATTAATTCGATTTTGAAAATTTGAAAGTTGACTTTATTTGCTTATAACTTTAGAACGGGCTCGTGGATTTCTATAAAATCCAGCTCAGATTGAAGATCGCACCTTCAGGAATGATTAGTTCTTGTTTTTTTAAAAAAAAAACTTAAGTTACTTGCTTCTATTCGGTTTTGTGTAAAAATGCAAAGCGCATCAGTTAGTAAAATTTGAATTTGGAAATTATAAAAGAATATTTCTGAGCGGAATAAAATTTTTCTGACAACGGATTCGAGTTTAACAGAATCTAAACTATCTTAGTGGAAAAATTCAGCAAAAAATAAGTTTTTTATAAAAAATGAAAAAGTTTGAACTTTTTAATTTTTTTATTCGAAATCCGTAATTTAAAAAAAAATATATATTTCTAGGCTGAATAAAAATTTCTGACAACGAATTTGAGTTCAGCAAACTCTAAAATATAAGGTACTTGCTTCGGTTTTGTGTAAAAATGCAAAGCGCTTCAATTAGTAAAAATTGAATTTGAAAATTATAAAAGAATATTTCTGAGCGGAATAAATATTTTCTGACAACGGATTCGAGTTTAGCAGAATCTAAACTATCTTAGTAGAAAAATTCAGCAAAAAATAAGTTTTTTTATAAAAAATGAAAAAGTTTGAACTTTTTAATTTTTTTTATTCGAATCCGAAAATTAAAAAAAAATATATATTTCTAGGCTGAATAAAAATTTCTGACAACGGATTTGAGTTCAGCAAACTCTAAAATATCTTTGTAGAAAATTGCAGTTAAAAATATGTTTTGATGAAAATTGGAAAAAAAAATGCTAAAAAAAGTTTTTGCCTGCGATTGAGCTGAAATATGATATTGGACATACTGAACAAGAATCTGAAATCAGTTGCTCAAAATTCCAACGGAAAATATTTTTCTTTTGCAGTTCAAAAATTTCTTGACAATTTTCTTATTCGAACTTTGAAAATTAAAAAAAAATCTAAGCGGAATGAAAATGTTTATTCGTATTTAGCACGCTGAAAGTTATCATCTATGTACATAGCTTCAGCTAATTTCACCCAAAAATAATCAAGTCAACCCATTTTTTTGGTACTCTTTAGATTTTCTTCTATTCAACTCCTATTCATGATCAAATTTCGATATTTATTTATTTAACGGATTTACTTTTTTACAAATCTACAATATAATTAATAATATTTATGTATAGTGGATTGTAGAACAAAAAATAAAGAAATAACTATTACAGATTATAATAAAATTGTTGAAATATATTCAAGACTGAACCTTATAGACAGACATAATAATAGCACATTAAAATGGTCTTAAATAACAAATATACCTTGAATTGAATTGAATTATTTTTAATAATGATTTATTATACAGAGGCTGCTTCTCAAACAAGAAATTTAAATATGGTCAACAAAATAATGTCTCCAATTATTTATAATTATAAAAGCTCGTCATGAAACACTCAATTGTTGGAATAACTGAAATGTCTTGGAAATTAAAGGCATTCACTTCGTGCTACATTTTAAATCAGGGCTATTCCATATAGAAAATCCCTTACAGAATAGCCCCGGCTATTAGGAATGAAAAAACAGTTTTATTTTTTTATGCCACTCGACTACATGGTAATCATTATTAAACTGAGTTAAGAAACTAGTCACTGCAAATAAAGCTTATAAGGCTGAAAGACCTCCGATCGACAGCCCTTTCTTTAAAGAATATGATTGTTTTAAATTGTTTCATGTATTGTATATTAAATTAAATATGTATATTATCTTTGGGATTGAAGACTTAATAAGTGGTGAAAAAAGAAAAAGTGTTTTCTTTATTCCTAACTGAAATTTATTTTATTTAAAGACATCGTGTACACAGGGGAAATTAAAAAAAAAACGTTATCAACTTTTTCATAAATGTAATACATCGAAGATTACACACATCCACATACAACCAGAATCATCGTCATCATGTCCACCCTTATCAACAAGCATAAACCCAACCACGCATCAAATTACCATCACGATAATGCTCCACCACATCGGATGAATTACGTGCAAACGCTTTTTCTCATCCACCCTTATGTTAATTGGCCATCCCCGGGGTCCGAGCCAATTGAACAATGGCCGGACGAAAAGATGGTGGACCTTTATTTGAATAAGGTCGAGGGGGAACAAAAATCCCGATGGCTCTTTTTTTTGTTCGGCAGGAGATAAAACCTGCAACTTTGTGGTTAAATTAAGCGGTTTCCTCTCATAGAAAAAAAGTGGATGTCACAAAGGGGGTTAGTTTTTTTTGTATTGTTCGAGTATTAAAGTTGGATGTGTGTTTTTGGGGAGGGAGGGATTATTGTGTGAAAATAGTGAGGATTTTCACACTATAATATTTGCGTTTAAATTTGTTTGTAAATAAAACAAGTTTTTTTTTAAGTTTAATGTAATTTATTGTAGAGACACTGCTATAATTGTTTCGACAACAAAGTGGCATCATCAGGCAGAACCGTAAAATATTTACAGACTACATAAAAATAATTTGAAATAAAATCACAGTTTGATTAATTAATCATCTGCCTGATGATGCCACTTTGTTATCGAAACAATATTAGTCAAATTATGATTTTATTTCAAATTATTTTTATTTAGTCTGTAAATATTTTACAGATTGCATTGCACGCTTCCTTTAATGGGGAATATGAATTCACTATAATCCCTATTAAAAATATCCAGGTGTGTACGAAATCGCGTCGCTGACCTTTTTCCGCGGCGCCCTTATGGAGCCATTAATTCCCGCCCTTGAATTATAAAATTGTGGGTCGTATATCAATAAAGTCGTAATTTTACGTTTATTGCGCTTTTCCCGGTGTGCAATCAATGTTCTAGTAAAATATTTTACGGTTTGTTTGCATTGCACGCTTCCTACTTTTCCCCGTGATCCACACCGATCGGCCGTTTATGCCTTTGTGATATTTACGCGCGAGAAACTTGCAAATTTATTTTATTTACCAATAAACAACGGTAAATATTGAGCGTGTTATTATTATTGTTTTTTTTTTTTTCACTCTTACAAGGCGCATTGTTCGGTTGCCTCTGATCCTGTTAGTTATTCATGTGTGGATTGGATATAATAAATTTTAATTTATACAAAAAATTGTAATAATTAATATTCAAATATTTCAAAGCATTGTGGAAATATTTGCAACGCTCAGCAAACGACACACTAATCGATCCTAAAAACTCAGTTGTTGATGATTATAAATTTTATGAAATTAACTGAAAGATCTTTCAGTAGCAGCTGAATAAAATATAGGAATGGATTTAAATAATAATTATTCTTCAAATATCTAGACGCATTATGGAAATATTGGTTGCATTCAGCTACTAATCGATCCTAAAAACTCACTTGTATTGATTTTAAAACTTTATGAAATTATCTGGACCATTTTTCAACACACCTGGAGTAACCCGTAAACCTAAAAATTCTAAATCTTTTAATAAAGTGGATTTACAAAATTTCTTTCACTAAGTCATTTAGTTTTTTAATTGCATTTATCTATTAGTGACATGATATTCACTACATTCAAAATATATTTCACTTTGACAGATAAATCTTAAAAGATTTAAATATAGGGTTTCCAAGCTGTTCAATATTCTTCTAAGGCCGCATTTACACTGGGGCAACACGATGCTAGCTGCAAGTACCCTATGTATTGGGTTATTTATTTATTTATTTATTAACGGTAAACACCTTTTACAAAATTAAGAATACATATTGATATAATAATAATAATAACAAGTTAATATATACATATATACACATACATGCACACACATATACATAAATCAAACATAGGTAAAGTACACAATTATATGACACAAGATTACAACATAATATATTAATATTTAACAAAATTTACTTACTTAAAATATAAAGCATTTTTTCTTTAATTAATTTATTGCATTTTTTTTAATATTTTTTTCCGATATTGCACTTCACTTTTATATTAAATACCTCTAAATAACTCTCAAAGCTATATATTTTTTTTTTTGATACAATGTGAATTATATTAGTTTTCCCTATAAATAAACTTATTAATTTATTACATATTTTATTAAATCAAGAATAATATAAAAGGAAAGGCAAAAAAAAAACAAAGTAAGAAAAAGATCAATAAAACGGTAATTGAATGCGAATTAGCGCTGTCCGGCGTAATGTGTTGTTTTATTGTGTGATTACGGCCGCCTAATAATAGCCCCGCTGTCAATTCGAGTGCCCGTTTTATTTTCATTTAATTATTGCGCGCCAGTCGATTTGATTGTCTCGGAAATTAGACTTATTTTAACGCCGTTAGTGCTTAATTAAGTTTCCGTGTAATGCCGGTTACCGGGAAATTTTACATACAAAAATAAAATAGGGTCGCCGCTTCTAATACGTTTTCTTCTTTATTTGTTTCAGGTGGGCCCGAATAGTTCTTCGTTTCGGCTAGAATGGAGGTGAGTTTTTATGTGGAATGAATGGTATCTTCATAATCAATTGCAATATTATTATTATATATGTATAAATTCTTCTTCTTCTGCTATCCCTTGTTGCTCCTTAGGGCCTTGGGTATATGTATAACATGAATGTTAAATCTAGCATTGATATATATTATTTTATATTATTACTTTGCTAATAATTACAAAAAACGAATTGATTCAAAAAAAAGTTCAACCGGATATTATCAGAAAATTTTTCTATATATTATGAAATAAACCAAAGAGGATGTCGTGAAATCATATTTTGTATAAAAAAAACTCTAGCAAAAAAAACATTGACTGCTCAGAAAGTAGAACAGAATATTAAGGGATACCAAAGATGATATTATAATATAATATCCTCTTTGGGGATACATTTTCTGTGTATCATGATATAAACCAATGAGAATACTTTGAAATCCTCATTGGATAAACATAATTCTAGCAGATTCGTCTATTTGAGAAATCTTGTAAAAATATGTTTCTGTTTCTAATTTCACAAATTATTAGGAGCTTTTTGTAAGATCAATATAAAACAATTTGACTCAAATTAATAGGTATATGTAAATTTTTATAAAATTAAACAATTGTATACTATCTTCCAAGGGTATAGCTGGGATTGGTCAGGATGTTTTCTATTTTATTTCTATCACATTATTTCAGGTCATTTGTTTAATAATGGAGATACTGTGAGACAAATTCTTTGACATCATAACACATTTTCTATTTGATACAAACCAAATGCCTTTAATTTCAAATTTAATTTTAAAATGTTCCATCAAGTGATCAATGAGAACCAAATTAAAGTCATAAGAAATATAGACATGACTGTTTTTCTTATGATCTCAAAGAATTCGAGCTAATCAATTTAGAACAGTTTTTTTATTCCTGAGAATTTCCAGAATTTTTTGTTGTTCAGATTCACACCCATACTTTACAGCAGTGGTTTTTAAAGGAAGTGCCACAAATACTCCACAAGGGTGGCGCGAAATTTATAGAACTGTTTTACTGCAAAAAGTGAAGTAAGGAAATAATCTGTTTTTTTTTTTTCGAATTTGTTCGAAATTTTAATAATTTTAACTGATTCATAAATAAATGAAAGACAACGCTAGCTGAACATTTTATTAAATGATCCATAAATAACTAATATATGTATTTACGAATCAATTTTAATTAATAAATTTGGCTCGCTTATAGAAAAAAAGTCCTTCTTATGAAAAGATAATCTTATCGTAGCCGAGTTCTTGAAAACGTTATTTTTTGCACTTTTATATGTTTCAATTTACAACTTATTTTATATAAATTATTATACGTTCATATAAAATATAATGGGGGGGGGGGATTATTGTTGTAAATAATTTATAAGAAAGAAGTTTTGTTTGTATGGATTTTGATATGCCAATAAAGGTCTTTTTTTATACAGAGAGCTTTTTTTATCAGTATACATTTCCCCTATGTATACCTGCAAAATACGCGAGTCAAATGCATCAATGTATGTGTGTTTAGTTACCTATAACACGCAACTGAACACACACATGCCAAAAAGGCAATTAAACATACACACATTAATCGGTACAATGCGTTTGACTCGCGTTTTTTGCAGGTATACACTTCCTGTAATGTATACTGATAAAAAAACCTCTCTCTATATAAAATATAATGGAATTAGGAACAAACAAAACAATAAAATCTATGTTCAGTTTGAAACATTTTTGATAGCATTTCTTTAGAAAAATAAATAAATTAATTAAAACAAAAGCTCATACATAGGTGAGCTTTCATTAAGTTTAATAGATTAAGCTTAATATGCTTCTTAGGAATTATTTGTAGCATTAATACGAAATATTATAATTTCTAGTTTATTTAGTTATTATCGTTGCACTGTCAAAATGAAGGAAAGGATAATCAATCATTATTTCGAATAGTTAATTATCGAGGCTAGCATTTTGCTACAAATCGTAATTCACACTAAACAGAGGCGAGTGAATAGGAGGGGGTTGCACTAAATCGAAAAAGAAAAACAGAAATTTTCAAAATTCATTTCTGATATTAATTTCAATTAATATTATTTATGAAATAAATATGAATAAATTATTAAAAATCAACCAATAAAACACAGATTAGATTGAATAACATTAAATTCTCGACTAGTTTCGGGTTATTAGCCCATTTTCAAGAGAATTTTAAATTCTTAAATTTTAAAATTTAATTTATTTGTTTATTTTTATTTTAATTTTAAATTCTCTTGAAAATGGGCTAATAACCCGAAACTAGTCGAGAATTTAAAGTTATTCAATCTAATCTGTGTTTCATTGGTTGATTTTTAATAATTTATTCATATTTATTTTATACAATATGAACTACCAATGTCTAAAAATTAAAACCATTAATTATATTAATATTATTTATTATTTGATTTGTGGAGCTGTAGTGATACTTCGACCTAAAGATCGTTTGTGCTTCCCCTTACCCAAAATAATTTAATTTGTTTCCTCACAGGATATATCTATCCTTTTGAAGTACTCTGAAAGGTTTTTAATCTTGAAATATTTTAGTTCGTTAAATTCGATTACTTTTGATTGTATGAGGGAATCATTATCCAATCATGGGTTTTCTTTTAATAAAATGTTCAAACATCATTCATCTAGCGTATGGATAACTAGTGATGGCCATAGGTTTTCTTACCTAGTAGTCTGGCGTACTCAAAAATTTCCTTCATTTCAATTATTTTTGGTTCCTTAATATACGAGCAATTATTATTTGGCAATGGGATTTCTTATCTAGAAAAATCCCTTAGAGCTTTTGTTGTTTTTCTTTCTATCTTATTAAAGGAATCATTATTTAGCAATGGAATTTTTTACTTAGCAAATTCCCTTAGAGCTTTTGCTGTTTTTCTTTCTACATAAACATCTTTATTTCTGAGATTGGAATATACAATTACAATACAATATTTAACAATACACTAACGTTCACAATATTATTCCAACTCTGAAACTGGCTATCGACCAGTGGACTTTCAGCCATTTTTCTTTCTATTTTATTAAAGCAATCATTATTTAGCAATGGGATTTTTCACCTAGCAAATTCCCTTAAAACTTTTGTTGTTTTTCTCTTTATTTTATTAAAGCCAGTACTTTATACAACCAAGACAACTGGATCAGTTCGACTTCTTTGATGTCCATGAACACCGGCCATAAATCTGTTGAACAAACCTGGCGACATCCTTGTGGTAAATCTTCTATGGGTGTTTCACATATTAAATAACCAACAGTTTCTCTTTTATTTATTTCTCATTTAACACGTGGTGAAACATATTGAAATATGAATCAATATTTTCAGTGTAACAAATACGAAATGTTTTAATTAGTAGATTATATGAAGCAACAGTTTTGGGTAATTGTTTGATTTTGCATAGAAATCTCAAGTTATATAGTTGCTATTTATTTATTTTACAGAAATAAATGATAATTTGTAGTGATGGGCAAAATCGATTAATATTAGTAATCGAGTATTACTAAATATGCCATTTTAAGTATTTAAAACAAAAAAGCGACTTCAAATTTATGTTTATTAATAAATGATAAGTTATTCTTGATATTTTTATAACAAGTACCATTCATAAAATTATAATATAATTAATAAAAAGATCGACTTTGCCCATCACTAATAATTAGTTTCTCATTGATCACTTGGTAAAAGATTTTTATTAATATAAAAAAATATATAGAAATAAATATTATTTATGTAATATATAGTTTTTTTATTGAATTCACTTGGTTTGTTTTACAGGTAAATTATTTGTTGTAATATTGATTTTTGTTGCATATGTTTTGTAAAAAGGAGATACCGTAAATAAATATATTATATATATATATATATATATATATATATATATATATACAGTGAGGTTTTTTTATCAGTATACATTTCCCCTATGTATACCTGCAAAAAACGCGAGTCAAACGCATTGAACCGATTAATGTGTGTATGTTTAGTTGCCTATTTGTCATATGTGTGTTCAGTTGCGTGTTATAGGCAACTAAACACACATACACTAATGCATATGACTCGCGTATTTTGCAGGTATATATAGGGGAAATGTATACCGATAAAAAAAGCTCTCTGTATATATATATATATATATATATATATATATATATATATATAAACTTATATTACAGAAATAAAATATATTTCTAAATATTAAGAATTTTAAAATGTATTTCTACTCGTTTTCAGTCAATTTTATTACATATTCTGTATACAGGGTGGCTGAACCAATAAATTGTATTTGACTGAACACCCTGTTAATATACACCTGTTGTTTAAAAAAAACAATCGATCAAACTTCATGGGTGTAAATAATACACTTCTAAAGATTAGCCGATTGTAATTAAACAGCATCCCCTTGAAGAGTTTCAGTTTTTCTTGGAATACCTTGAATAATAATAAATTGTTATTAATTTTGAATATACACTGCTAAACATTTGAACTGGTACACTTCTATAACATGCAGTGAAAATTAACAACCCTTATTAGACGTTTGGTATGACCTCCTATATAATAAGGATTGTGTTTTATTTAACTATTGAATAATCGGACGAGAAACTTTTTTTTCCTTACTTCACTTTCATAAAAGTGTCAGAACACCCTGTAACACCAATTGTCCCAGAAGGAACAAACAACCAAACTTCGTGATTGCAAATAATACACAAATAAGAAATTATTCAAGGTATCCCAGGAAAAGCTTGAAAACTTTATAAGGATGGTACTTAATTAAAATCGGATGAAAGTGAGAAATACACTTATTCTGTGTGAATTTAATAAATTTAAAAAAAATCTATTAATATTGCAATTAATATTAATTTTTTTTTTCTTTTTTTTGGCATAGGATTTTCTCCAATCAGCCACAAATATTAATTTTGTATAATTATTTTTTAAATATTATTTAAAAACTATTTTACTATTAAATGAATTTATGAATAATAAATAATGTATTAAGCATATTATTGTAAATTTTAACCTGCAAAATGTTTATACATAAAGAATTTCGAGTAAATAATTTATAGTAGTAGCAATTTAATTTTTTGTATGCGGACATTTTTTGTCCTATAATTGTAGCATACCTGCAAAGTGCGCGTTCCGTCGGAACGTAATGAAAACGTGTGTTTTGTGCGGTGTGCAGTCGCGAGTTGAATTGGTAGGTGACGGTCTTGTTTAATTTTACAAGTACTTTGAGCGAGTGATGGTGCTATTTTTTTTGGTGTGCGTGTGTGTGTGAAATAGAATATAAAAGTGGTTGGACTGGAGGTAATCCAGATGTCGTGTTGTTGGGGTGTAAAGTGGCGTTATTAGTAGTAAAGGTAATAATACATGCAGTAACGTGATAATGTTGTAGATAAATGGATTAGTCAAAGGTCAGCATCTGCGGTGCGGCCGTTGGAGTCGTTGGAGGTGGCGCGTGGGGGCAGCGTGTGCAGCAGCGGGTATGGTATGGTATGGTATGGTGATGGAAGTCGCGCGCATTCTTAAGTGGGCTCGGATGGTTTCGTGGATGACGGAACGAGGAATGGTATTGTTGTTATTATTATTGGGGAAAAGGGTGGTAATGGATTGTTTGGTCGTCTTGTGGATGATGTCGTGTTTGTGTTGTGTGTGGAGTGTGGAGGTAGGCTGCGAGGAGTTTGAGTGTGAGAGCGCGCGGTTGCGGAGCTTTTTGGTGGTATCGAGCGCCGCGTGGCTTAGGAAGGCCCCCATTGGTCGTGGCCGCACCTGCTCGGATTGGCGCGAACGTGGTGGGGCGCCATTACCGCTCTAGTACCGCGGATAAGGCATAGAGGGCTATAGACTGAACATACATGGGTCATAAAGGATTCGAAGAAGTAGAGGAGAAGGACGCGTAAGAATTTCTCTGGGTATAGGGTTAAACGTCGTTGAGTAAATAGCTATTAAGTGCGCGGACGTAAACCGTGTGAAGTGCAAATTGTTCGGACTATGACCGTCGGTGTGCGGTGCAGTGATCGGAACCAGCAATGAGTTCCAAATTTATCATTGATAGCATGCTCCCCAAGTACCACCAGCAATTCCATCATCAACAGCTGTTCCCCAACCCCACGACTACCTCCTCGATTGAAGCCAGCTTAGCCTCCGTCGTCAACTACAGCTCCTCCGGTTCACCGAGTGGATCTTCCCCTCAACACTCCAACAGCAGCGCCTCGTCCACGTCCCCCGCGTCCAGAATGTACCCCTACGTTTCCGCTGCCACCGCCGCCGCACACCACCACCACCAGCAGCAGGCGGTGGCGGCAGCCGCCTTCAACGCGGCAGCGGCCTCGGGGACGATGGTACCCGGTGCGTTTTCCTCGAGCGCGAGCACGGCGGCACTCGCGGCGGCCGCCGCCGTCGACGCCGCCAGCGACAAATCCTGCAGGTACACCACCGGCTTAACGGGAAACGTCGCGCCCACAGACTCTATGGTCAACTACACCCTCGGACACCACCACCAGAACGGCGCGGCCGTCTCGGCGGCCAACTCCGTCAGCGCGGCGTCGGCCTCCATGGCCGTCGCTGCCCAGTTCTACCACCAAGCCGCCAGCGCCGTCGTTGATCCACTCACCTCCTGCTCACAACCCACCGCACCCGGTGGACAACCCATTCCGGACATACCCAGATACCCCTGGATGTCTATCACAGGTAAACCAACAACTTCTAATTAACACAACAACACACAGACTCCCGGAAAACCTAAATCCCTCCACAAAAACTCTTCCTGTAAGAGTACTAAAATAAATCATTAAAATTTAAATTTAATTACCACCCTTAAAAATCCATTATACATATTTAAAGTTCAATTCACTCTTCATTACTGAATGGTTTTTTGAGTTTAAGTGAAGCGTTTAATCAAAAATTGGAAGACTCTTATTTCTTACTTCACAATTTTTTAAAAGTCAGTCTTTCAATTTTTTCACTCTCCATTAACATAATCAACAATTCCATCAATAAAAATTCACAAAAGATAAAATCATCAAAAAAAAAAAAATGGGTCGTCTCGTGTGAAAGTACTAAAAAATAAATACGATCTTTATCATTAATTGATAATAATCACCACACTTTATAGCCATTTGCAACATTTTAAAGTTAATAAAACAAAATCCTAATAAAACCAATGGTTTTCACTACAAAAGCTCGTAAATCCATTCACGAAAACT
Organism: Philonthus spinipes; assembly: GCA_963082785.1. NCBI lineage: Eukaryota > Metazoa > Arthropoda > Insecta > Coleoptera > Staphylinidae > Philonthus > Philonthus spinipes. The sequence continues at coordinate 10,947,193 of OY720321.1, read as the reverse complement.
CTTTTCGTGTAAAAGTACTAAAACAATCATTATTGTTGATCATTGTTAATACCACCCTTAACAGCCCATTACATTTTTTTGTAAAGATGAATCTACTTAACTCCTCATTAAATAAAATCAACAATTACCAAAACTTCAATCGAAAATTCACAAAAACACTACAATTTTTGTGAATTTTCGATTGAAGTTTCACAAAAACACTACAATTTTTGTGAATTTTCGATTGAAGTTTTGGTAATTGTTGATTTTATTTAATGGGGAGTTAAGTAGATTTCATAAAAGCTCTTCTAAAAAAAACTAAAAATAAAATTGATTATAATCACCACACAGAATAACCAATTACAATATATTAGTTCATTGTACATACCATAATATAAAATCAAAGTCAAACCAGTGATTCTCACTAGAAAAGTGTTCCTTGCAGTAAGTACTAAAAAGCAATTTGATCATTAAAATTGATCATAATTAATAGCCAATTACAAATATTTCTCTGAAGAGTCTGAATAAAGATTTGTGTATATATATAAAATTAAACCAATTATTTTCACTACAAAAGCTCTTTCCGTGTGAAGGCACTAAAAAAATAATGTAACCATTAAAAATGATTACAATAATCACACTTTATAGCCAATAAAATATTTTTTTACGTCCCATAACATCAAATTAACACTAATTTTCTGAAAAAAAAAAAAAAAAATGTATTCATTACAAACACTGTTCTCGTGAAAGAATACTTTTATCACTAAAATCACTACAATCATACTTTTCATAAATATAATTAAATATATTTATAATTATATTTAATAAATATAATAATTTTAACAGTAAAATTAATCATCATTTTGATCTGTAATAATGAATTAAATAAACACAAAATTCGCAAATTTCCACAAAAACTATTATCACTGCAAACGCTTTTCCGCTGGGAAGGTACTAAACAAATAATTTAATCATTTTATCACCCTTAAAAGCCAATCATAAAAATTTTACAATTCACACCCTATAAAATAAAATTTCTATAAATCTTCATATACACACAAGAAAACATAAACCTAATTTTTATTATCAAAAACAAAAATATTTAAATCATGCAAATTTTAACCTCTTTCATTCAACCTTAAATTCATGAAATAATTATAAAACTTTTAAGGTTATTTTTTCACCCCATAAAATAAAACCAGCAATTAACAACACAATACTGAATAGGTGTTTTGCAAAACATTTATTATATTTAAATACGCTCTGTATTGACAGATATATTTTTTTATTAGAATAATAGAATAAACAATTTGTATAAAAGTAATGCGCGGAGAAGGAAAAGGAAATAAATATAAATTATTAAAGACGGCTATTTTAATAGTAATAAAACTAATGATTAAATAAAAGACATAAAATAAAAAATTAAATAGTGATCTTAATAAACATAATAATATTGCTAATAATAATAAACTGGCAATAAAAATACAAATAATAATTTATTATTATTGAAGCAATCAATATAAACGACGTTTTTAAATTACAAGCCTCAATTTAAAAAAAAAAGTGAACACGACAAATACATTTATTAGCTAGCTAGTTGGCCGCAAGCAAGCCCTTCGAATTCGAAGGTAAATTACAATGCCGACGGGGAAAGATCTTTTTTACACGTCACGAAATAAATAAATAAAAGTATGAAATAAATTTTATTCAACGTCATACTGGTTGAACAAAACTTGATTATCATTTTTATTTATTTGTTTTGCCACGTGTAAAAGATTACGCTCTTCGAATTCGAAGGTAAATTGTTATGCCGACTGGAAAAGATCGTTTACATGTGGCAAAATAAATAGATAAAAAAGGTGGTTCCGTTTTGTTCAACTAGCATCATCTAGGCTGGATAAAATTTAATCAGCATTTTTGTTTTTCAAAAGTCAAATTTATTTTCATTGTTTATAAATTTATCATCCGACTCTTTAAAGTGTATAATCATTCAAGAAGAAAAATAGGTTTATAAATTTATATGCAATCAATAATTTAAACGAATATTTCATTTATAATTTTTGTTGTGTTCATATAATGTATGTAATTTATTAACATTTTTTTGTTGCATATAATTTTCTCCAAGTAGCGGCAATTTATTAAGAATTCAGGCTTGTTTCGTCATTCTTTTCCGCCAAATTTTATTCCATCTGCAAAATAAAAAAAATCCTAATTAATTAAATTGTTTAGTTTAGTTTTTTTCGATAAATAAAAAAAAATCAATTACACATTATCAAATATTCATTTCATATTTTCAAAAACCAAATTAAAAAAACATATTTTTTCTGTCTGGCTCACGCGCGCACACACATACACACATAAATATATACTTGTTTTAAGTGCTTCTGCTTATTAAAAATATAACAAAAAGAAAGGAATTCCATTTACATTTTTTTTAATTTAATTGCTAATTGTTTATTAATAACTTAAATGCTCTTATAATTGAAGTTATTATTCGAAAGACACCTTATTTCCATTATTGTTTTCAGACATGACAAGCATTTCAATTGGTATAACGTAGAAGTTATTTATTTGTATAAAAAGTAGTGCAATAGTTCAACAAATCAATTATCTTTCTGAGAATAGTAAGGAATAGAAAAAATAAAAGGAGAATGGTTTTGCTATTCTTCCACTATTCTATGAGAATTGTTTTTATATATTGTTGAGACATTTAAGTGTTCAAAATCTATATTACTTACTTAATTGTAGTAAACTATTTGTAGATACTTTTCTACTAAGAAAGAAAAATAGTAGGATGGAATTTCAATAATTAAACGGTTTAACAATCGACGAAATAAAAACGAATTTTCAAATATAAATAAAAAGATAAATAAAGTAATATGTAATTTCAATACTTAAACGCCTTAAAAATCGACTAAATAAAATCAAATATATTCAAATAGTTGAGAATTGGTATTTATTGAAATATTCAGTAATATTGAATTTAAAAGCTTTTAGCCTTCAAAATCGACGAAATAAAAAAATCTTGAGAATTGGTTTTTATTCTTACTATTTGAGGAAAAAAAATCGACTAAATAAAAACCAATTTTCAAATAAAATTGGTTTTTATTTAGTCGATTTTGAAGGCGTTTGTTTTGAAATTCCATATTACTGAATGCTTCAATAAAAAAAACAATTCTCAACCATTTGAATATATTTGAAAATTTGATTTTATTCAGTCGATTTTGAAGGAGTTTAAGTATTAAAATTCCATATTACTTAATTTACTTAGTAGTAATGTATTGTTTTTTTTTCTCTCATCTATTTGAAGATACATGAGAATTGGTTTTTATATCGTTAATTTTAGAGGCGTTTAAGTATTGAAATTCCATATTACTTCACTAAGTAAACAAATACGAAATTCGTAATTCCGGATTAGTAATTGAATATTCAGGAAGTTACAAATTCCACACAAAAAAAATCCCACGAGGTATATATTTTTACGGACACAAACCAGACGCTTCCCGTCGGAAACCTCTCTGCGCCACTCTTGAGAGAAATCAGGAAGTCGTCCACGTTTCAACCACCCGCGAAATTTACAAGGGCGGCCGCACAAACAGCCACCTATAAAACATGCGTTTAACTACCACTTAGCAACCCATAACAATAAAACTAGCCCATAAACCTGAAACGGCCCGGCGCGACACACTCCCAACAAAAATCCCTAATTGTAAACACGATCTTCGAATCAATCCATAAAATCCCACCCCCTCGACACATAATGACAATGATAACGACCGCCATAACAATCATAACGGCGTCAAGTTAAGCATGCGCAATTAAAATTATATAATACCACCGATAAAACGTAATTTTATTAGCGCGTAAAACATTTTTTTATACCTCCTTTTTTATTATCATCTCTGTATTTTTTTTTAAATTTATTTTCTTTAACTTCTGTTTTACTTGTTGCAGATTGGATGAGCCCTTTTGACCGTGTGGTGTGCGGTGAGTACAATGGTATATATCGCATCTTTTTTTATTATTTATTTATTTTTTTACGGAACCTTGACCGCCACGCGCTACAATCGCGCGGCGGTTTGGTTTAATTTTTAAGTTTCGAGCTTATTTATTTTAACGCAAATTTGTTTCGTTTTAATTTTTTTTAGGTTTGAAATTTTGCGTTCAGTTTGTTTGAGTTAATTTCGACGCCTAATTTGCCTTAAAGTAAATCAAGCTTTTAGTATTAAGATTAGTTTATAGAAATTAATTGAATCGAATTTTCTACACACACGTTTTTTTATTCAATTGTATTTAATTTTACATCAAACAGAACTCATTTTTCTTTGATGTAAATTTAAATACATTTTTTATATAAAGTGAAATAGAATTGAAAAAAAATCCCTATATCTTAAATGTATTTTCCATTTTTCAAATATATTTCCCTTTTAATCATTTCATTTATAATTAAAATATATTTGGCAACTGGAAATTTATTTGAGATATAGTGAATCTCATTTGACAATAACAACTTTATTGTTCACACAACTTTTACAAAAAGTGACATTCAATCGAAAACTCTGTAAAAATGTGGGAATCAATTTGAAGAACAAATTGGAATTCTTATAATGAAATTTAGGCAAAAACAGAGACCTTAATGTCAAATTTAGGCAATAACAGAGACTTTGAAGTCAAGTTTAGGCAGTGATAGAGATTTTAAATTCAAATTTATGCAATGACAGAGATTTTAATGTTAAATTTAGGCAATAACAGAGATTTTAAAGTCAAGTTTAGGCAGTGATAGAGATTTTAAATTCAAATTTAGGCAACGAAAGAGGCTTTTATGTCATGTTTAGGCAATGACAGATACCTTAAAGTAATTTTTAGGCAACTGCAGACACTTCAACGCTAAATTTAAGCAATGTCTAAGACTTTTAAAGTCATATTTAGGTAGTGAGATAGACTTAATGACAAATTTAGATAAGTCTCTGTGACTTAATGTCAAGTTTAGATAATGACAGACACTTTAATAAAATTTAGGCAATAAAAGAAACTCAAAAATCATGTTTAGGGAATGAAAGAGACTTTTAAGTCATGTTTAGGCAATGACGGAGACTTTTAAGTCATGTTTAGACAATTAATGACTATACAGTCAAATTTAGGCAAAGATAGAGACTTTCAAGTCATGTTTAGGCACTTAGAGAGAGTTCAAAGACAACCATAGGCAAAGAAAGAGACTTTATAGCCATATTTAGACATATTTAGGCAATTGATGAGAGTATGAAGACAAACTTGACTTTAAGTCTCTAATTGCAGAGACTTAGAGTCAAGTTTAGGCATTAACAGAGACTTTAAAATCAAATTTTGACAATGATAGATACTTTTATGTCATGTTAAGGCAATAAATGAGACTATAAAGTCATATTTAGGCAACGATAGAGACTTACAAGTCATGTTTAGGCACTGACAGAGAATTTAAAGACAACCATAGGCAATGAAAGAGACTTTAAAATCATGTTTAGACATATTTAGGCAATTGATGAGAGTATGAAGACAATCTTGACTCTGAGTCTCTAATGGCAGAGACTTAGAGTCAAGTTTAGGCAATAAAAGAGACTTTAAAATCAAATTTAGACAATGACAGATACTTTTAAATCATGTTAGGCAATTAATGAGACTATAAAGTCATATTTAGGCAATGATAGAGACTTACAAGTCATGTTTAGGCACTGACAGAGACTTTAAAGACAACCATAGGAGACTTTAAAATGATGTTTAGACATATTTAGGCAATTGATGAGAGTATGAAGGCAAACTTCACTGTAAGTCTCTAATGGCAGATACTTAGAGTCAAGTTCAGGCTATAACAGAGATTTTAAAATCAAATTTAGACAATGACAGATACTCTTAAGTCGTGTTTAGGTAACTAATGAGACTATAAAGTCATATTTAGGCAATGATAGAGACTTTCAAGTCTCGTTTAGGCACTGACAGAGAGTTTAAAGACAACCATAGGCAATGAAAGAGACTTTAAAATCATGTTTAGACATATTTAGGTAATTAATGAGACTATAAAGTAAAATTTATGCAATGGCAGAGACTTAAAAGCAATTTTAAGCAATGGCAGATATTTTAATATCAAATTTTGGCAATGGCAAAGACTTTAAAGTCAAGTTTCGGTAATGAGAGAAATTTTAAAGCCAAATTTGTAATGCCAAAGATTTTATAGACAAAATTATAGTATTAATGAGACTTTCAAGTCAAGTTTAGGCAATAACAAAGACTTTAAAGTCACATTCGGGCAATGACACAAACTTTAAAGTCATGTTTTAGCAATGAAAGATATTTTAAAGTCAAATTTAGGCTATGATAGTGACTTTAAAAAGTGTAGGCAATGAAAGATACTTTAATGTCAGAACCAGAACTTTGAAGAGAAAATTATGCAAATTATGAGATAAATATCGACTTTCAATGTGTTGCTGAATAAATCCAATAAATAAATATTAAAAGAATAAAAATTTAAATATTTTTACTATGAAAATAAATAAATAAATTTTATTTAACAATTTATTTATTTATAAAAAAAAATTACTAAAATTAATAATAAATATTAAAAGAATAAAAATTTAAATATTTTTACTATTTAAATAAATTGTTAAATAAAATTTATTTATTTAAATTGTTAAATAAAATTTATTTATTTATTTTAATAGTAAAAATATTTAAATTTTTATTCTTTTAATATTTATTATTAATTTTAGTATTTTTTTTTTATTTCATTTTAGATTACAGAAACCAAACAAAAAAACAACAAAGTCGCAATAAAGTTTAAAGTACTTATGTATATAATTTATAATTCATCTAAAGTCTGTTTTTTAATATTCTTAAGAATTTTGGTTTATTGTCGACCGCAAAAAGGATTTTAGTAAAGTTTACACGAGTATAGAATCTTACGAATACGAATTTTGATTCTCACACACATTATCTTTCTAGATCTTTTTGCAATCAACCAATGTTTTGTCTCTCAGCCAAAAAAATCATTAACAAGCCCCCCTCATTCGATTTAACAACCCATCCTGAATACCGATTTCCAAAATCAACAAAAAAAGAAACAATGTACACATATCCTTCGCTTGGTTTTGAATTCATTCCGAGCACACAAACGCGAATTTAAAACGGAAAAAAATGTAAAACACATCGCGTACAGAAAGACGACGGCGACGTTTATCACGTGAGCTCGTCTTGCGCCGTGTTTTGTCTGCGCGGCCGTTTGTGTTTTGTTTCAGCTCGAGGCACGCACGGCCTTGAACCCTTTTTCGAGCACCTACTTTTGCCCGGGTTCCTTGCCTTATTGCGCGCATTTTTTTCGCCTTCCTGCTCCTTGCGGGTTCAAGTGCTGCGTGCACGCTCGCGGGGCCTTGAACTTGTCGCATCAGAATGAAAAAAAAATTGTCACAATGTACCAAAGGGAAATGTCACCGGCTGTTGGAATATTTATACCGATGTAGCTGGCCTTGTCTTGAAACTGATGTCCGAGCATCTGTTGTTAAACTAGTACATTTTGCAATATTTTAGAGATTGATCTTTTCAACTGCAAGATCATACTTATTGTGTAAATATGAATTACATATTGTTGAGTGACTCGTAATAATTGTTCAATGTCCAAATTTAGGCAATGTGATGACTTTAAAGTCAAAATTAGGGAATAAAAGTAATATACAAGGATGTTAATGTCCTAATTAGGCAATATGGATTACACTAAAGTCAAAATTAAGTAATTGACATCATTGTATGTCACGTTTACATACAATGATGTTAGTCTGCAAAATAGGCAATACAAATGACTTTATATTATAGTCAAAATTAGGCAATACAATGACAGCAGTTTCCTACTTAGGCAAAACGGATGACTGTAAAGTCAAATTTAGGCAATATAAGTGACATACAATAATATTATTTTTCCAATGAACCAAGGTGGATCACTTTGAAGTCAGAATTAGATAAAAGTGACATACAATGATACTAGTCCCCAAACGATGACTTTAAAGTAAAAATTAGGCAATACAAGTGGCATACAATGACAGTATTTTCCCTACTTAGACAAAACAGATTACTGTAAAGTCAAAATTAGGCAATACAATTGACTGTAAAGTCAAAATTAGGCAATACAATGACAGTATTTTTCCTACTTAGGCAAAACAGATGACTGTAAAATCAAAATTAGGCAATACAATTGACTGTAAAGTCAAGATTAGGCAATACAATGACAGTATTTTTCCTACTTAGGCAAAACAGATGACTGTAAAGTCAAAATTAGGCAATACAATTGACTGTAAAGTCAAAATTAGGCAATACAATGACAGTATTTTCCCTACTTAGGCAAAACAGATAACTGTAAAGTCAAAATTAGGCAATACAATTGACATACAATAATATTAGGTTCCCGATGAACCAAGGTGGATGACCTTGAAGTAAAAATTAGGCAATAAAAATGACATACAATGGCAGTATTTTCCTACTTAGGCAAAACGAATGACTATAAAGTCAAAATTAGGCAATACAATTGATATGCAAGGATACTAGTCTCTCAAATAGGCAAAATGATGACTGTATAGTCGAAATTAGGCAATAAAAGTGACATATAATATTAGGTTTCCAATTAACCAAGGTGGATTACTTTGAAGTCAGAATTAGATAAAAGTGGCATACAATAATACTAGTCCCCAAATAGGCAAAACGATGACTTTAAAGTCAAAATTATGCAATAAAAGTGACACAATAATATTAAGTTCCCGGTGAACCAAAGTGGATGACCTTAACATAAAAATTAGGCAATAAAAGTGGCATACAATGACAGTATTTTACTACTTAGGCAAAACGGATGACTATAAAGTCAAACTTAGGCAATACAAGTGACATACAATAATATTAGGTTCCTGATGAACCAAGGTGGATGACCTTGAAGTAAAAATTAGGCAATAAAAATGGCATACAATGACAGTACTTTCCTATTTAGGCAAAACGGATGACTATAAAGTCAAAATTAGGCAATACAAATGATATGCAATGACGCTAGTCTCTCAAATAGGCAAAATGATGACTGTAAAGTCGAAATTAGGCAATAAAAGTGACATTAGGTTTCCAATGAACCAAGGTGAATGACTTTCAAGTCAGAATTAGGCAATACAAGTAGCATAAAATGATAGTACTTTCCTACTTAGGCCAATCGAATGACTGCAAAGAAAAATTAGGCAATAGCAGTGACATGCAATGATACTAGTCTCCCTGTTAGGCAATACGCAAGACTTTAAAGTCAAAATTAGGCAATGGAAGTGTGATACAATGATATTAGTGGCCAAAACTTAGTGTTACGTTTTTGGAACGATAACGAGCCTTCAAAGATTCTTGACTGGGTGAGTTTAGTGTTAGGTTTACGAGCGATAGGGAGCTTTAAAAAACTTTAAAGCCACTTATATCAATTGAAGAAAATGATTTGCTTTTTAATGGTAAAAGAAATTTAGAATATCTTATGATTAAAAAGCAAATCATTTTATTTTAAAATAGAATTATTTTCGTTGACGTTTTTAAAGTTTGAGATATTGTGAATTGAAAAAAAAATGATTTGTTTTTTAATCGTAAGATATTCCATATTTATCTTACGATTTATTTTTTTTTAATCGTAAGATATTCCATATTTATCTTACGATTAAAAATTTCAATTAATGAAATGTCCAACATTAAAAACGTCAACGAAGATGATTCTATTTTAAAATCCCGAAGTTTAACAACCTCCTCGACGGCCGGTAAATTACCGAAATGAACGTCCCCGGCCGGAATAACAATCAATTCGGCATCACCACCTCGTCGCGTCTCTTATTCCACTTAACGGCCTGTTTTGATATCAAAGCCCGGAATTACGGCGTATAAAACGGCCGAATGTGATTTTTATTTGGTTAACGGCCAATTTTATATTCAAAACAAGCAATTTTTGTTGAACTATTATTATCACCGTCGCGGCCGGCTCGTAAATCGGGCAGTGAAAGTTCCGAAACGCGCTTTCTGTTTATTCTTCCCGCTGTGTGTATTTTATTTTTAAAAGGGGTTGTAAAAGAAGGGCGCCTTTTAATTCGTCACGCTTTCGAAATGATTTCAGGCTGTTAAGAAGTGATGGGATTGAATGGGTTTTGGGGAGAGAGTTTTTTCGGTGGAAGTGCAGGTATTTTTTTCTTTCTTTGTGCGTGCGTTTTTTTTATTCTTTGGATGCGCGCCAGGGAATGGTTTAAAATTGGATTTTAAATCAAGCTGAATGAAATATAAAATATATAAACGACATAGCCGATTCTTCGAAATGGATTTACGTTAATCCGCTGCTTTCTCAATTTCTGAATTCGGAAGCTGTTATTTTTTTTTCTTCTTAATATTTCTAGTCTTTATATATATATCGTTACGTGAGTTACGACTGGAAAATTGTGTCTGTTCATAAAAACAGACACAATTTTCCATAATCCATAAGATAGCCACGGGTTATATTTTTTTTATTTTTGCCAGGGTATAGTACTTTTTGAATATTAGTACTATACCCTGGCAAAAATAAAAAAAATGTAACCCGTGGCTATCCATAAAAACAGACACAATTTTCCAGTCGTTGCGTTGCATTCTGGTTGCGATTTGAAAAAATTGAAATTTATTTTGTAAAACAATTACCGGCTGCTAGTAATATATATAAATTCTTTATTCATACAAAACTAAATATTATTTACAATTTTTTAATGTTGCTACTAAAAAAATAGGCAATTATATAAATATATATTTTTTAAATGTATTTAATCCAATTATTTCCTCGCACCTTTTGGTAGAAAGAATTAGAGATTATATATATATAATCCAATTATATAAATATTTTCTTTTTTTTAACGCAGTTAATTCTGTGTGATTAACTATTTCATTTTTTTAATATCAAAAAACTAAATCCTGCATCGTTCGCTCGCTCGCTCGCTCCATAATATAATAATCCGGGTAATTACGTACGTCGTAAAGAAAGAAGAAGAAACCGAACAAGTTAATTGCTCATTAAAGTTGACGGAGCTACACCTTGTTAATCGCCCGCTCGGTAATTAGAAGGACACTGCGAATTATTTTAACCGGCTCGAGAGCGACATTGCCATTGTAATTATTCATAAAGGCTTCGGACTAACCGACGCAATCACCTTGACTGTTGTCAAAATCCTAACTGCGCAATAGAAATTAACACACGCTGAGAGGTGTTTGTTTTTATGCGTTTTACATTCCGTGATTATTTTTTTTTTAGTTATCGTTGTTACCATTCGCGTAATTCATAATAGATCTGAAATGAAAATTATTGATTTTTTTCATTAATTAACTTAATTTACGAGTCAAGTAAATGAAATATATAAATATATATATATATAATCTAAAATCCCCATCCACCATAATGGTGGTGTAGGGGTAAATAAATGAAATGCTAAAAGTAATTATCGAAATAATTTAATTTATTTTTATATACGAAATTATTTCTTTTAATCAAATCAAATCAAATCAAATCCATTTATTTACAATGACAAATATATATATAACATACAAGTACATGTAAAATCGTCAAAATAATAGAGAAAAAAATACTAATGAATATTAGTCAATACATGCAATTAGAATTATAATAATCTTTCAGAGAATAAGGCTCCATATTGCATAACAGTTCAAACACCATAATTTTCATCTTTTGATAATCTGCCGTTTCCCTAATATTTAATGGAAGATGATTATAAATTTTTATGGAAGAATAAAAGCATCCTCTTTGAAATTTTGTTAGTCTATGAGATGGGAGGTTGTATTTTCGATATATTGTGAGTAGAGTAGCCCTTCTAAAGAATCCTCTACAACTGTCGCTTTGTTTCAATTTGAATAATATGCGTATGGCTTTTTTTTGCATTATAAAAATTTTATTTGTATGTACAGATCCACCTCAAAGGACAATTCCGTATCTAAAATGGGACTCAATGTTTGAATTATAGGAAAATTTTTGCAATTTCAGTAGAGGTGTTGCGCATGAGTATACGAAGACCGTAACATCCGCTGCTTACTTTTGAACATAAATTATTTATGTGCTCTGAAAATGAATACATAATGCAAAAACTTATCACATATCTGCAAATTAATAAAAATAATATTGACTGTACAAACAAAAACATGTTTAAATCGAACTTAAATTCCTTCTTGTAACTCCCAATATTACGCAATGCTCTCTTTTAGTGGTTATTAAAACGATCGGAACATTGCGGAGAACAGTTATCGTGGAACAGACGGTCTCTCCTCTCACGTCCACCATCTGTCGTGCCGGTTAATTAAAGTCGCGATCACCTCGACATTCATTACCCCTACCCGCCTAAAATTTTAGAGCAAAGTCCGAATTTATGCGTCCGGTTGATTTCGTAAACAAAACGCGGGCCCGCTTTTCTGTTACGGTATTTGCATACGGCACATTTTTTTGCACGGAACGATAGAAATATGTTTCGGTCTAGATTTGAATAATAATAAAAAAATAGAATATAATTTATGTGTTACAGTGAGATATTTGTTGAGTTTGTAGCAGATGCACAATGGTTTCTAAATACAATCTAGCGGGTAGATAATTGTGAATATTGAATATTTCAATTATTTTTAATATTTAATAAAACACGATTTCATTTCCTTTCTTCTATAATTTATTTTTGATTGTTTAAAGTACATTTCGAGCACCATGTTTTTTTGCACGGAACGATAGAAATATGTTTTGGTCTAGATTTGAATAATAATAAAAAAAAATAGAATATAATTTATGTGTTACAGTGAAATATCTGTTGAGTTTGTAGCAGATGCACAATGGTTTCTAAATACAATCTAGCGGGTAGATAATTGTAAATATTGAATATTTCATTTTTTTTACTACTACAATATCTTTATTCAAAGTTATTTGTTTTACATATATTTACAATACATTATGGTATATTGGTTTCTTTCTTGCTTGCTTGAACAGGCTATCGACCTATGGTCTTTCCGCCAATTATTTTTAATATTTAATAAAACACGATTTGATTTCCTTTCTTCTATAATTTATTTTTGATTGTTGAAAGTAAATTTCGAGCACCATGTTTTTTTTTTGCACGGAACGATAGAAATATGTTTTGATCTAGATTTGAATAATAATAATAAAAAAAATAGAATAATTTTTGTGTTACAGTGAATTATCTGTTGAGTTTGTAGCAAATGCACAATGGTTTCTAAATACAGTTATCTAGCGGATAGATAATTGTAAATATTGAATATTTCAATTATTTTTAATATTCACTAAAACACGATTTGATTTCGTTTCTTCTATAATTAATTTGTGATTGTTGAAAGTACATTTCGAGCACCATGTAATCATTTCCAAGCAATTTTTAGGTTTTCAGTTATTGAAAATGAGTCCTTTTCTACATTAAAAAAAAACAATTCTTTCATCGAAGACTCTCTCTCTGTAAATAGAATTTTGTCAATTCAAATGGCCGTAATGAAGCAATGAAGCGATTTTTTTTCTGGAAAAATAAACACGCCACGTTCCTTCTAACATCATTTAGAGTATTTGAGATTTTTTTCATCGAAATTGGAATATTTTCAACGGGAAAAAGTGGATTTTCGTGAAAAAATCTAAAATCGCGTAAAAAAGTGGATTTTCGTTAAAAATCAGAAAATCGCGGATTGACTTCAAATTATACCAAAACGATCCCAATAAATGTATCAACTGTATAAATTTCAGTACCATTGAACAAACCGTTTTTGTACAGCAGGCATGCAAGTTGGGCTTATGAAAAATGAACAAAAATTTTCCAACTTGATATTTTTTTAAAGAAGCCCAAAAACGACATTTTTTTAAAAAAATAGGAAGATGATGAATCCTTCCTGAATTCAATTCTTCAAGTTCCAACATTCTATCGCATCTATAAACAAAGTTATCTTATTTTAATCAACATCGCATCATTTAAGCGGTCTTGATTAAACCATTCCCATAAGAATCCATATATTTCTTCAATTCAAAAAGCCTTAATGAGCGGGAAATATTTTTTTTCGAACAAAATATATATCCCATGTTATTTCTAACATCATTTAGAGTGTTTGAGATTTTTTTCAAAAAAATTTCGGTAGAAAAAAATGTTCATTAAAATTTTTGGAAAAAAGTGGATTTTCGTGAAAAATCCTAAAATCGCAGAATAACTTCAAACTACACCCAAATGTTCATAAGGAATGTGAGCATCAATTGCGTAAATTTTAGCTATCTAGTACAAATAGTTTTCGTACAGCAGGTGTGTAAATTGAGCCTTTGAAAAAATGAGCGAAAAATTGTATAAATTTTCGAAATTTTGTAGATCAGTATAAAACTTCCATAACAATAATTTTTAGACGAAATGTAGATAAATCCTCTTATAATCTTATTCTTTAAGTTTCAGCATCCTAAATCTTTTGTGAACAAAGTTATTTCAGTTTTATCAACACTTCGTCAAAAAGCGTCGATCTTGCTTAAACTGTTCCAATAATACTGCATGTAAATGGAAAACCATCAATTCAAATTGCCTTAATGAAACGAAAGTATTTTTTCGTGAAAAAATAAATATCCCACGTTTCTTCTAATATCGTCAAGAGCCTTTAAGATTTTTTTCCAGATTTTTTCGGAAATAAAAATATTTCATCGAAATTTGAACGGGAAAAAGTGGATTTTCGTGAAAAAATCCAAAATTTATTCCGCGATTTTAGAATTTTTTTTCACGAAAATCCACTTCAATCTAAAATTTATTCCGTGATTTTAGAATTTTTCACGAAAATCCACTTTTTCCCGTTGAAAATATTCAAATTTCGATGAAATATTTTTATTTCCGAAAAAATCTGGAAAAAAATATCAAAAGCCTTTAAGATTTTTTTTTCAGATTTTTTTGGAAATAAAAATATTTCATCAAAATTTGAATATTTCGATGAAATATTTGGCCATGCCATGTTTCATTCCTATTCATCGAAATTTGAATATTTCGATGAAATATTTGGCCATGCCATCTTTCATTCCTATTCATCGAAATTTGAATATTTCGATGAAATATTTTTATTTCCGAAAAAATCTGGAAAAAAAAAAATCTTAAAGGCTCTTGACGATGTTAGAAAAAAAACGTGGGATATTTATTTTTTCACGAAAAAATACTTTCGTTTCATTAAGGCCATTTGAATTGATGATATTCCATTTACATGTAGTTCCCAGTAACTGGGAGCATTTACTGTATACACTTAGGCAAAATTGAAAAGATAGTTTTCCTATAGCATACGTGTAAATTTGGACTCTGAAAAATGAGCAAAAAAATTGTTCAATTTTGGGAATTTTTGTAGACCGGCAAAAAAACCCTATTCTAATGATTTTTTAGAAGAAATGCAGATAAATATATAACTTTGTTCATAGATGAGATAGAATACTAGGACTTATAGCATGATGCTATAAGTCCTAGTATTCTATCTCATCTATGAACAAAGTTATCAAAAAACACGAAGAAAGCATCAGAATGAATAAAAGTGGTATAAAAAAGTTAAATGTTTTGTTTACATCAAAATTAAAAATATTCCACGTAGTGAACGCTCCAAGAATCAAGTGTTTCTCTTGTTTGCTTTACTTCATCCTTCAGTGCTGGTTTAAGCCTAAGCCGGATGTACTGGATGCATTTTTTTAAATTCCAGTATTAAAATTAGTCGCGCTGGAAAATGAGAATATTAAAAACGATGAAATTGATTTATCGCTCGGGAATATTAATTAGATGTTTTAATGAAAGAACTAATTTACGATGTCGGTAGTTATTAATACCCCGAATATGAGGCATAAAACAGTTAATAAACAGGCAGCGATTACAAAGAAAAGTACCGAATAATTTATGGCGGTCGGTGGATGGTGGAAGGAGGAGGCAAAATACAAATCCCAATTTAGATAGGAATGAAACATGGCAGGTTCCTCGGATGAATCAAGCCATAGGGGGGTCTGAGTGAGGAGGAGGTGTGTAATTTATACCTCGATCAAGCCGGGGCGAGCGGGCCTGGCAGGAGGGAAAGGGAAAAAGGCTATAAAATAGTTTGAAGAGGGCCCCCGAGACGTCTCCTGCAACCGGATTCCACTCCCTTGCACCTAGTATATCCGAACATAAGCGAGGGGTTGGCCCCTCCGCTCCGCTCCGCCACCCCGCTTACAAAATACCGATAGTGATACACACGGTATGGAGCGTCCGAATTGGTATTAGCATATATTTTCGATGGTCGCTTTGGGGATTTATTGATATCATGCCGGGAATTCGGGGAGCGACGTTTGACGTGTTCGAGCGCGCTCGGTGATAATTCCCTCGTAAAATGTACGAATTGAGACGCTATTAATTAAAGCGTCTGCACGTTAAGGGGATTACCGTGTAGTTTGTCTGAGCTGGAATGTTCGCACGTTTTTGAATCAACGGTAACGCTGTAAATTAGATTTTTTTTTCTTCTCATATCAATTAAACGGACAAACTATATTTGAACTCTAGAAAATGAAACGATTAATTTATTTTACAACCACATCCTTTTAAATAAATAAAAAGCTTAAATAATCATTCATCTAGTACAATACATTTGATGTATCCAACAGTTTGCTGTATGATGCAAATACTACATCAAAGATATCCTACAGATTGCTGTTTGATGCAAAGTTACAATACAAAGAGTCGGAGAGGAGGGTTCAAATAAAGGATTTATAGAGAAAGTAATAGAGGAAGCATTGATTATACAAAACATTAGTGAATCCAATATTTTGTAGTAAGAGGAAAGCAAATTTAACGACCATTATCAGTTCCTCAAGTATTCACTCCACGGAATAAGATTTAGATAGATTGTGGAATCGTAAAAACAGATTCGAATTTCGAAGGTTTAGACATTTCGTACTTCAGAAAGTGAATAGAAATGCTGGAAAATCGCTAAACCCTAGGAAGTAACAATGTAGAAAGGGTCACGATTCCAATAAACAAACTTCCACTCACAAGATTGAAAACTTTCATCATACACGAAACTTTAAACTCATCCCGATATGGCAATATGCAAATTAACAACCAGCCATTTTGCGTTAAACGCACGGAATCTCGGCGGCTTTCGGGGCGTTATTCGGCTCATAAAGTACCTGGATCACCGTGGGCGGCCGGCCCTGCGGGTCCATCAGTTCGTCGTAATCTCCACGCGCGTTTCGGGGGACTAAATCGAGTACGTAAACAAGCGCTTCCATTCCCGTTCCGGGGCCTAAACAATCACGGAATGAATATTCACGGGAAATTTGCAACGTTCAGATTATATAAAATAAACATTTGAGATTTTATGGTAATAAATTGAACGAAACAATACTACAATATTGGAAGTAATTGTTAATAATACGAAACGCTTGTAATATATTCAAGAATATAGAGGTAAGATTGGATTTTACTTATTCTTCTGAGGAACAACTTTTGTTACCGATTTCTGCAATTTATTTGTCTTCGCTTCCTCTTATTCAAGAATGTCCTTTTCCACTTGGAATTTCTTACTTCTGCTTAGCTTTTGAGATTATTTCTGTAGTTTTTTCACCTTCATTGATTTATGTTTCCATTCGGAATTTATCTTTTCTTCTGAGCGTTTGATGCTATTGTCATTTCCTGTAATTTCTTCACCTTCATTGATTTCTATTTTCATTTGAAATATCTTACTTCTTAGCTTTGAATGTTTTTGCTATTTTCTGCAATTTCTTCGCCTTAATTGATTTCTGCTTCTATTTGAAATTACCTTTTCTTCTGAGCGTTTGATGCTATTGTCATTTCCTGTAATTTCTTCGCCTTCATTGATTTCTGTTTTCATTTGAAACATCTTACTTCTTCTTAGTTTTGGATGTTTTTGCTATTTTCTAATTTCTTTGTCTTCACTTTCAAGAATGTCCTTTTCCATTTGTAATTTCTTTCTTCTTAGCTTTTGAGATTATTTCTGTAGTTTTTTCGCCTTCATTGATTTATGTTTCCATTCGGAATTTATCGTTTCTTCTGGGCGTTTGATGTTATTGTCATTTCCTGTAATTTCTTCTTCGCCTTCATTGATTTCTGTTTTCATTTGAAATATCTTACTTCTTCTTAGTTTTGGATGTTTTTGCTATTTTCTAATTTCTTTGTCTTCACTTTCAAGAATATTATTTTCCATTTGTAATTTCTTTCTTCTTCTTAGCTTTTGAGATTATTTCTGTATTTTTTTTCGCATTAATTGATTTCTGCTTCTATTTTAAATTCATCTTTTCTTCTGAGCTTTTGACGTTATTGTCATTTCTTGTAATTTCTACCTCTTCATTCAGCGATGTCCTTTTCTATTTGAATTTTATTTTCTCTTTTTAACGTTAATGCAATTTTATTGAATTCCTTTGCCTATATTGATTTTTATTTCAATTTAAATTTATTTCTTCTTCTGCATTTTTTCTGTAATTTCTTTACCTTCATTGATTTTCTTTTCCATTTTGTAATTTCTTTCTTCTTCTGAGCATTGGACGTCATAGCAATTTTCCACAATTTCTTCGTCTTCATTCATTGCCATTCAATAGTTTTCTTTTCATTTTAATCTCTTCCATTGGTTGATGTTGATAATACTACCTTGTTCATGTCGAATCGTCAGGAATCGAGGAAATATTAAATCGAGTCAATAGAAGAAATTAAAATGAAAAGAAAACCATTGAACCCAAAAAAAAAAAAGATGGTGAGTAATTTACAGAAATTTGCAACAATGTCTAAAGCTTAGAAGAAGAAAGGAATTCCAAATGGAAACAAATCAAAGAAGGCGAAGAAATTACAGAAACTAGCAATAACGTCAAAAGCTCAGAAGAAGAACGAAATTCCAATCCTACCAGTAGAGGATTTTAAATGGAAAAGGAAATCCAGAAAATAAATACGTGGAAATTGAAGAAATAGATCATTGCTCAGAAGAAAATAGAAATCCCTCCGAAAGAAGAATCTAAAAACCATTGAATTAAAGAAAACGAAGACAGAGGATTTGCAGAATTATAAAATTCTAATATTAGTTTCAAGGAGCTTTTTAAGTGGCTAGAAATAATTGAAAATTATTATTTTCCGGGAAACTAAATAGCCTACGTTCTTTCTAATATTATGAAGTATCTTTGAGATTTTTTCAATTTTTTTTTTAGAGAAAAAGAGAGACTCATTATCAATAACAAACTGTTTGTTATTGAGCACTTTGTGTCTCGAAATGTACATCTAACATAAAAATAAAAAGTGAAGTAAGGAATAACAGTCTTTCTATTTTGTGATCAATCACTTCACGTAAACTCGAAAATATACAGTTAGAAAAAAATTACCGAAATTTGAAAAAATCGTATGAAAAAAGTGAAATTTCGGCGAAAATCCAAAAATCGCCAAATGATTCCATTTTCTACCAATATGTAGCTAAAGAATAGAAGTATAAGCTGTGAGAATTTTAGGTAGATTCATTGAGTAGTTTTGAGTCAATTCGCTTCCAAAATTGCGCTTTGAAAAATGGGCGAAATTTTGTTTTTTTTTTTCTAATCAGGAGTAAGTAAATACGGTAATTTGTAATGAAAATGTAGCTGGATTTTTTAGGAATCTAATGCTAAGTTCTTCTAAGTTGTCTTTGAGCTTAGTAATTTTGGCCCAACCGCAGTTAGGTTAAAAATGGCGGATCCTTAATAAATCATTCTCATAAGATTCCGTGTTAATTTCTCAGAGCGATTTCAGTAGCCGGAAATTATTGAAATTATTGTTTTTCTGGGAAATGTCATTTCTAATATCATGAAGGATCTCTAAGATTTTTTTCAGATTTATTTAGAGAGAGAGAAAAAAATCACTGAAATTTAAAAAAAATCGTAAGGAAAAAAGTGAAATTTTGGCGAAAAACCAAAAATTGCCAAATGATTTCATTTTATACTAAAACCTATCTAAAGGATGTAAGTATAAGCTGTGAGAATTTTATCTAGATTGAGTGAATATGGGGCGTTGTTTTCAATAATAATGGAAAAATGATTTATTTACTCGGTCAGAGTAATTTAAATAAATTAAATGAAAATAATTTGAATATTTTATTTTCCCCCTTTCCAATAATTTATGATTACTTTACTTCCTTTATATCGATCCATAACATTTTGTGATTTCTGAATAAAAGCAGAAAGAATTTCATTGATCGCCTGTCCATACACTCTCCGTTTGCGCCATAACAGTTTCATTCACATATTTGTTTATTTAGTGCATGTAGACATATCATATTCAGCAGTCCTGAACATACAGTATTCATCCAAGAAACGCTCGATGTAGGGATGTAGTTTGCATAACGAGGAGATCGAAGCGCGTTTCCCGTTTTTACGTGCCAGCCAGAGGGTGGCATTGTAAAACCGGACGTGCACTCATCCCCCTGCCGTATTCCGTGTAATTCAAACGATACGTGATTATCATACGCTTTAGGGTGTCGTTTATTCAACATTGCTTTTTTTTCTTCGTTGCTTCCTAGCGCTTCATTCAAACTGGGATGCAATTCCCGAAATTAATCCGGCCCTTCGCGATGAGTTACGACCCCATCTCCATTAGGTGGCGTATTGCCAGGCGATTCCAGGGCGTAATTAGAGGAGCACGGGAATGTAATTAATAAAGAATTTAGCTGCCGCAGCTAATATCATAGAATTTAACGCTCGCCGTAATTTTTTTTCTGCTAGTTTCGCTCGGGCTTAATTAAAATCCAGCAGGGGAGACAACCGGAGGAATATGAGGAGGGGGGGGGTAGAGGGCGTTGGCGCTGCCGCTGCAGCAACCCTTCAGCGCCGACGTCGTTAGACAATCAGCGTCCATTATCTGCTGCCTCGGTGTCTCCTTTATGCCTCGGCAAAATGGCGATAAAGTTACACGGAATGGGCTCCTTTACGCGTGTTTATGTATCCTTATGTTCGTGTTCGCGCTTCCATCGCGTTAACCCTCCGCCATATCTGGGTCATTAATCAAAGCATCGAAGCACGCCACTAATTACCTCCGCCGTTTCCCCGATTCCGTCGAAAATCGCGATACTTTCACACCGTCAACCCTAATTCCGACACAATGGTTAGCTTTTTTGATAAGATCTACATTATCGCAAACATGAGTTACGCTTCAATGAGTTTTTATCATGAAATTGCAATTTATTATTTATGTAATGTAAAAATAAAACTGGCTTTCTAAAATAGACTTTGCTGATCTCAGTAATTACTTAGAATAAGTTTTTAATAGTGTTTTCTCTATTAAAAACTTATTCTTATTGAAAAAACTATATATTTTCCACTAACGTGATAGAATTGTTTATTAATTTATGGAAGAATAAAACTCTTTTATCTTGACATTATTGCTCCAGAGATTTTCTAAGAATTTTGAGATTCCACTGCGTCCTTCCAAAAATATACATTTTTTTAATATTCATTGCCGTACACACTTGGCTGCATCCCATTTATTAAGAAAAATAAACCGTATTTGTTGCTCTATTATCCTCAATTGTCGAAATAAATGATAAATAGACGTAATTAAATGATCGATTAATAATTATTTTCAAATTTTTATAAAAAATATTTCTAAGCGGAATAATATATTTTTCTGACAACAGATTCGTATTCAGCACTCTGAAAAACGTCCGTGTACAAATTTTCAGCCCAAAATATTTTTTCATGAAAACTGAAAAAGTTGTACTTTTTTATTTTTTGTATTCGAATTTTGAAAATTATAAAAATATATTTTTAAGCGGAATAACAATTTTCTGACAATGGATTCGAATTGAGCACACTCTAAACTATATAGAAAGTTTCAGACAAAAATATTTTTTGATGAAAATTGAAAAAAAAAAAAATTGTACTCCTTACAATTTGTTTTGCTATATAAAAAAACTATCTTCGATTAAGATAAAAAATGATGGGAATGTAATATTTAGTGTGCTGAATAGGAATTTGGAACAAGTTGTTTATATTTTAATAAATGAAACAATGTATAACAAAGTAGACGCCTCAACAATTAACAAGTTATTTATATTTCCAACTGGATTTTTTTTCTTGCGGTAGAAAATTAATGTGGAAAGAAATTTTCTTACTCGAACTATGAAAATTAAAAAAAAAATCTAAGCGGAATACAAATTTTCGGACAACGGATTCTAATTCAGCACATTAAACTATCATTGCAGAAAGTTTCAACCAAAAATAATTTTTAATTTTTCTATTCGAACTTTGAAAATTACAAAAAAATATTCCTAAATGGAAAAAAAATCTGACAACGGATTCTTGTTCAGCACACTCTAAACCATCTTTTTAAAAAGTTTCTGCCAAAAATTTTTTTGTTGAGATTTGAAAAAGTTGTTTCCGATTAAGCTCAAAATTGGAAGAAATGTAGTATGCAATGATCTGAAAAATTATTTTTTTTGCAGTTTAAAAAATTTCACAACACGTTTCTTATTTGGACTTAAAAATTAAAAAAATATATAAGCGGAATTTATTTCGTAAAAAAATGATTTAATTAAATTTTAAGTGTAGATTTATGGTGAATGCGCCGGGCTACGATTCGCTGCTGGAGATCTGAGAACTGCCTGGTTTATCCACACGGTATTTTACAAAGGAAGAATTAATAAAAATAAAGTAAATAAATCAGCAATCATTAATATACCGTTTACAAAACCTAAAAAAATATTAAGAATAATTATATTTATTTATTTATTTACCAACAGATACAGTACATCCAATAAAAGGGTAACATCAGTTTAACAATAACACAACATTGGTATATTTTAGATAAACAAAATAATAACACAAACAAAAATAAAGTAGCCGCAGTTATTCAATAAAACATTCGTTTATCTGTCTGGTAAATGCGCTGAGTGAATCACCAAAAACATCGGCATTGTGTTGCACGCTATGATATGACTTATAAAATTTATATAATGGAGAGTTGCTGTGATGAGAAGTATGGGGAGTGCTGTATATAACTTAGTAATTGCAAAAATCAAATAATAACTCACAGAACATTTCAATTTTAATTCATTAATTCATTTATTTACGGAAATCTCCTTTCTACAAAAACTGTAAACATTTACATAAATCATCATAAATAATAATACACAAATAAGTCAATTTTTATAAATTCCAGCAATGAGAAAATTTGTTTGTTCCCGGGACCCTATTTTAAGGGAAAGTATTGTAATCGTGGAAATTTTGGAATCTTTAATTTCAACGGATATACACGTTTTGAAGTCCCCTAAGTCGATTCCATCGAGTTTTGAAAACTGTCTGTGTGTGTAATCTCAGCATGGCAATAAATCATTCATCGTTGCTTGAAATAGAAAAAAATATTCCACGCATAAATGGTGTTAAAATTAACTCTAAAAAAATCGTCCTTTTATGGGTTAATGCTCTCATCCGTGCTTCCTTTGTGCTTCGATCTTAGCACAGACATCCTCCACCAAGTTTTAACGTTAACACACCACCTTGCACATACATTAGAGATTACCCACACCGGCCGTAAATCGAAACCGTATATATTTTTAAACCCTCCCCTCCCTCCCCTTCACAGCCAGCAGAAACTCCTTGTGCAGTAGGCGCGAGCAAATCCCAATTTATTTACCGACTGGATTCCCTCCTTCGAGCACTTGCAAACAATTTACAATTCCGTGTGTGCTGCACGTACGTACATGCACATATATTTCGCGAACTGATATTTACGGTTTCCCGCGCGCCGCTCGCTAATAATAGCGGATGACCAATTGCGATCCTTTGATGCTCGGGCAATTGAGGCATTTTTCCTCACTGGTCCTTTAAGTTTTATGGCGGCCGTAAATTAGATTCATTGCTTCATTAATTTCCCTCGCGTACGATCGGCCGTTGTGCGGCGATATCGTTGGTTGTAGCAGCAGCGGGTGTTGTTTTTTTTTTCGAGTCGGTGAAGCTCGTTTCGAAAATAACATGCGCGCACGCTAGGATTAACGTTGTGTTTAATGTTGCGATTGTATGGGCTTCGGATTTATATCGAGCTGGATGTGACTAATAGAAAGAAAAAAAAAACAGCGTAGCCTTCATGGAAACGAAGAATAGTTTATTCGTCTTTTAAACTATTCGTAAAAGAATACCTTTTTGTTAATTGTTCATATTTTAGAATTAGATACATAATTTATACTTGCATTTTATAACAGGTTATTTTAAATTTTACTTACTTATTTGAAAATAAGTGAAACTAAACCTAAAGAAGATTAAACCAAGTTAGTTCAATTTTACTTATTTTTCTTGTAACTTCAACTAGTTTCGACTAGCCATTATCAAGAATCTAATTTAAACTATATTAATTTAAAAATAATAAACCAAGCGAGTTTGTAAATCAGATTCTTGTAAATCAAGTGAGTTTGGTTTTATTTATTTTTATTGTAACTTCAATTATTAAGAATCTAGTTGAAAGTAATTAATGAGAAAAAAGTGTCCGATATCGATTAATTCACTTTATTCGCGGGATATCTTCAACGAATTAACATTTTCATCATCGGCCGAGTGTCGTAAACGCATGAATAATACCGGACGCTTTCGAAATGTTAATTAAATCAAGCCGCCGGCGTCGAAATTTGGCACCTGGTTTCTGCCCCCTCCCTCGCAGCCGGGGCCGAGTTTACGAGCGTCGAGCGAAATTCTAATGGGAAATTAATTGCATAAATCATGGCGAACGCCGCGTATAAATAAGGTCCACGGTGCCCTCGGGTGTAGTAGAGGGTGATAAATTACGGGGGTGCGCGATGGAATTGCAAATGGGCGCACCTGAATGCATCGCAGATCCACCCTCTGAGGGCCTAATGGTTTTAGTGGTTATCCAGATGTTGGGGTTGTGTGTAATAAAAGATGATTGGATAAATATTCAACGGGGGAAATTTGATGATGCACAAAAATATATGTACATTATATAAAATTTGAATTGCTAATAATACTCTATTATTAAAGTTTTCACACAACACTAATTTACAATAAAAATATTAAACAATGTGTTTTATAATAATTGTAAAATATTTAGTAAAGTTTTAAATTAAAAATTAAATCAATTTTGCTTTCTTAATTTAACAAATCAACGTAACAATACCGAATGATTTGATTGTTTTTTTCCTTCACCTTGTATTATCATCATCATTATGTAATAAAATTTTATTAAAAAAAATATCATTACTAAAGTTATACAATTTTATAGTTTTTGTTAATTAAAATTTGTTAACGAATAGTATTTGGGTTGAACAATTATGGAAATATCATACAAGGAAATATATTTTTTTACATAAAAAAATATAACAACACTTTTTTTCATAATAAATTAAAGACGACGCAAGCGCCACCTTTTGCCTAATTTCAAGTGGCATCGTCAACGATTTGGGTCTACAAGGTAGACGACCGAGAATCATTGTTTCGTCCACTAAAGGAAGGCGAACTTGTCCTGGTTAAGCAAACAAGGAAAACGAAATTCACATTTTTGTTATCTAATTCAGGATATTTAAATATAATTTTTAATTTTAATTTAATGCGATTATAATGATTATTACACATTTATTTTATATATACAATCATCTTTATTGTGGTATTTACATATACATATATTATACAATATATTTGATCTAAACTTATAAATGGCTATCGACCTTAGGTCTTTCAGCCACATTTATTTTATTTTATTTTCATTATTTATTTTAAAATTTACATTATTATTTTTCATTTTTGCTTTCTTAATTTAACAAATTAACGTAACAATCCCGAATGTTTTGATTGTTTGTTTTTTTTTTCCTTCTCCTTATATTATCATCATCATTATGTACTTTTATGGGCAATTAATGTCCTAACGACGTGGTGAGAATGTTGTTCGTTTTCTTTAATGAACACACGAGGCGATTGTTTATAGTTGCACATCTTTATTTCGCCAGTTTTATCAGATCCTCCGTTTCCCACTATAAATTTATGAATATTAAGCCGGCTTATCTACCGAACATTCAGAGCGCGGATTTAGAACATGCCTCCGGCTTTAATTGTGGGAGTGAACCGTAGTTCAATAATCGCAGAAAAAAAAATAACAATATCCAACAATAATAAAACCTTGCAGATTGTTAAAATTAAAAAAAATCTAAGGGAAATGTAAATAAAATTAGGCTTAAGCTAAAAAATCTCCTTTAAAATAACAACATCCAATAATAATAAAACCTTGCAAATTGTTAAAATTAAAAAAAATCTAAGGGAAATTAAATAAAATTAGGCTTAAGCTAAAAAATCTTCTTTAAAATAACAACATCCAATAATAATAAAACCTTGCAGATTGTTAAAATTAAAAACAAATCTAAGGGAAATGTAAATAAAATTAGGCTTAAGCTAAAAAATCTCCTTTAACACATTCTCCTTTCTACATTGAAATAACTACTATTTAGGCCTGTACCCCACCAGACATTGAATTACATAATAGATTGCGATATTTGTATTTCCATTCCAGCCAATCACGAACGTCTGTATAAATTGAATATAGATGGACTTGAAGTACTGAATGAAGATATGGTATCACAGGTCTCTGTGGTGTAGTTGGTACTGCACTCGGCCGGCAATCGGGGGACATGGGTTCAAGTCCCATTAGAGATGCTTCTTTTCCACTTTACTCAATGTTGTATATTGAAATTTCTACAATTCATACTTAATTGACACTTGCTGTATAATACATATTATATACTTACGTAGCGTAAGTCAAAAAGGCACAGTAGTTTAAGGGAGAATGTTTGATTTATAATTATTTTCAAATTCTCAAAAAAAAAGAAATATTTCTAAGTGGAATAAAAATAATTCTGGCATCGGATTCTTGAAAACAATTCGTAAATTAGAATAAGTTGTAAGGGGTACCCCTTTGAACTTTTTCATTTTTTCTGTTCGAAAAAAATGAAATCAAAGCGAAATAAAAATGTTCTGGCAGAGGATTCGTGTTTAGCATACTTTAAACTCTCTCTGAACAAAGTTTCTACTCAATGCAGCCAAAAAATATTTTTTATGAAAAAAACTATGGAACTTTTTCTTTTGAAAATTCGAAAAAAATATTTCTGAGCAACTGACAAGGACAGACGCCTACAAAATCAGGCGGAAAGACCAACGGTCGATAGCCAATTGGCAGAAGAATTTATTTTTATGTTAGTTATTTATTGTATTCATTTATTATTATTACTTTGTTAAAAATAATCTGCCAATAAAGATTTATATATATATATATATATTTCTGAACGGAATAAACATTTTCAGACCACGGATTCGTGTTCAGCACATTAATAACTATTAATATATTTCTATATAATATGATACCAATTTTAAAGCGTTAGTTATAATTACTTTATTATGTTTCGTCACCTATATTTCAATGTCTATGTGATATACTTAATATTTTTTATCAACTTAATCATAAGGTTAACAGTTATTTTACATACATGTATTTTTCCTCTGACCTGTGAAAAACAATTTTGTTATGATCATCAATAAACACTTACTAACCTAATACAAAAAAATTGGACCTTTTTTTTAATCGAACTTTAAAAATTAAAAAAATATTTCTAACCGGAATAAAAATTTTCTGATAAGTGATTCGCTTTCGGCACACTCCAAACTATCATTGTAGAAAGTTTCAGGTAAAAATATTTTTTGATGAAAATTGAAAAAGTTGTAAGTTTGTACTTTATTCTGTTCGAATTTTGAGAATTACAAAAAAAAAATATTTCTGAGTGGAATAAAAACTTTCTGAGACCGGTTCTAATTTCAGTACACTATAAACCATCTTTGTAGATAGTTACAACCAAAAATAATTTTTGAACTTTTTGATAAGAAAAGTTTTTGTCTCCAATTAAGCTGAAAATTGGTTTAAAAGTAATATTCAATAACATGTACAATAATTTGAAATCATTTGCTCAAAATTCCAACGGGAAATATTTTTTTTTCCAAGTTTAAGAATTTTTTACAAGTTTTTATTCGGACTTTGAAAATTAAAAAAAAAACAATATTTCCAAGCGGAATATTTCTTTCTAATTTCAGAATCGGGTTTATCTGTGTATAGAGTTTCAGCCTCTTTCAGCCAAAAACAATTAAATGAACACCTTATTTGGCTACACACAAGGGTGAAAAATAAACAAATATGGGTTGATGAAAAAAATCTATAGTAACCCTATAGATTTTTTTCATCCCATATTTGTTTATTTTTCACCCCCGTGCATAGCCAATTTGTAGCCTATTGTTTGTATATATAATTTATCTATCTCATTCTGTTCAAAAGTTATCGCAGAAACTATTTTATAGAAAAAATCAACAACAAAATTATAATAAATTGAATGCGATTTTAGCAATTTTTTAAAAATACTTTATTTGTTCATCAACCCATATTTGTTTATTTTTCACCTCCGTGCATAGCCAATTTGTAGTCTATTATCCGTATATATAATTTATCTATCTCATTCTGTTCAAAAGTTATCACAGAAAATGTTTTATAAAAAAATCAACAACAAAACTTTCTTCTTATATAATAAATTGAATGCGATTTCAACATTTTTTTAAAAAGACTTTGTTTATAACTTTAGAACGTGTTTGTAAATTTTATTAAGTGCACGTTTATATGAAAGCGTGGTCTATTGAAAAATTTTTAAGCTAATTTTTGTGGACCTAAACTTTCTTCTTCTCTTTTGTTTTCACTAAAAACCAAAGCTTTTCAAACGAAACTTCAAGGATTTGGAAATTTGTGGAAAAAATTAGCTCAGATTTATAGAATCTTCGTACGTGAGAGTATTGTTATGAAAAGCAATTAAATCAACTCCTTTTTTGTAGCCATCCTCTATTTAAATAACTGTGACGAAGTGAATAAATACTCTTTTCTATTTATACTTTAGATTATAATTCTCTTTTCTAACAAGAATCAGTGAACTGGCGTAAAACGCAATAATTAGTCTTTAACTGTCTACTTTAATGATAAATGATATAGAAACATATACAATTATTCAATTCTAGTGATCTGAAATTATTTTTCTGTCCGCCCCGGTGGCTCGTAGGCTTAGCGTCAGGCTGGTAAACTAGGGGTTCCTAGATCGACTGAATTTGAAATTACAAACAGAAAGGTTACTGGGTTATATAGTTACAATATACAGATACTAATGTGTGACTGGAAGCAAAAAAAATCCATTGTACTCACATTATAATATACATTGTATAGTTTATTTATATTTTTAAAAATACATTCAAATTATTATAAAGTCAATATAAATTTAAATTATTCGGTTCACAATTTACATGCAAACATTAACAAATTAAAAAAAAGTGAAATACCCAAGTCCTTTATTTCTTATTCAGCTGCTCTTTACCTTTGGGCTTGAATTTCTTGATCAGTTTGGTCTTTTGGTTTTTCTTATTGGATTTCTTGAATTTTATGTTAGTGGTTTTTTACCGTCATTTGATTTTTCTTTTGCTCCTGTTGTGGCATTGTTTTTGTTATTCCCTTTCTTGATAAATGGCCGCCTACCCTTTTGATTGTTAGGTTTCTTCTCTACATTCTACTAAATCAAGTGAGTTTGGTTTTACTAATTTTTATTGTAACTTCAATTATTAAGAATCTAGCTGACACTATTAATATAAATAGAAAAGTGTATTTATTCTCTTGGTCAAATCATTTTTATTTAATTTAGTTGAAGCTAGTTAAAAAAAATAATTTCGATCAAGTATTTTTCTTTCTCTCTACTAAACCACAACTTGAAGTTATAACAATGCTGAAATGAAACGCGTTATATAAAAATTTGAATTGGGGCAAAACAACGAATAAGAAAATAAACACGAGGAATTTCGCAACACATCTTAAACCCCGCGGATAAAACCTCACCCATAACTCCCATTAATCCTTCGCACTTGTTGTACCGCGGGCTGGGCGTGTACGATTCCGCAAATCCATTAATCCGCCCGTTAATTATCCGTAATGGCTTTATGAACTTTATGGTCGCTGTAAACGTGCAAGTGTTCGCTTCTTTGTAGCAGTAAAGTTTTATTGGATGTCGCGCATAGGTCCCCCATGAACCTTTCGCGTAACACGGTGGGACGGGGCTTTAACTGCCAACAATAAATAAATTCCCGACCCGACAGACAATTAAAACCACCGTAATTAATTCAGCCGTCGCGTGATCCGCAATTTCGAGATTCTATTTCCGAACCGCGGGGGGAAAACTAATAATAATAATAGCGAAAAGAGGGGGGATATTAAATATAGTCTCTGTCGTGATAACAATGTTATAATGTTTGGTGAATAATCACGTACTTTGAGTTATATTTAGGAAATGCTAATTCTCGTTTATTGTTTAATGCGAGAGAGCTGTAAATATTTATCAAATGTTTGGCTCATTGTGTGTATTACATAATTAGGAATATCCTTCATTTATATTCATGAGAATATTTATATTACATTTAACTTAAAATCTTTACATAATATTTCGCATTACTGAAATGGTTAATTTAGTTTATAGTTATATATACATAATTAACTTCTTGAAAATATTGGGGTTTATTTTTTTTTTAATTTTACACTAATGTTATTTTTAACTAATATTCCTTTAGAAATTAATTATTTCTTTAGAAATTTTGAGCGTTTCAATTTTGTTCTTACTGTTTATACATTGTACTCGATTATATTCATCATCAACATGTAAAGTTCAAATAAATTACTTTTTTTAATAAATCATTACTTACAATTCTAGATGAGTCCAATTACACTTGTATTTATTTACATGTTGATGATAAATATAATCGAGTACAATGTATAAACAGTAAGAACAAAAATAAAATCAGGTTTTCCAATATAATCTGTCCTTTTTCTTCCCACCTGGTAAATTAATAAATTAATATGCATGATATGACGTATAGTTTAGAGAAAATTACAAATCAGACAGGATTTAACTTTCGTGAATCCAACCATATAAACTGTATAATTAATCTCGTTAGCATAATTTCGTATATTTTAATTAATAAAAAAATATCCCAATCATAAATCGCACACGTGTGCGCGTTTAACAATACCCCGATGAATCCTAGAGAAAAACAAAGAACGAAAATTTAGCGTTTCGCTCCTCTTGTTGTCCATCGGCCTTCGTTCCCATGCAATTTCTGATATGCAAATGTAATCGCGCCAGTACATCTCGTTTACGGAACGAGGGATTACACCGCCGCCCCGGGGCTGTTCTTTTTTTTTTGTTTTCGGGGAAAATTTAAATTTTCATCGGCGGATTCCATTAAGGAGAGCGTGCCCCCGGTTGGCGGCGTGCCGGAATAAATCAAACGGTCGCGTTTTACGAGCCAAACTCGGAGTTGTAAACGTCGCGTTCGTTGATTAACGGCCCAGTTTCAGGATTTTCCGTTTCTAGGTATTGTTTGGTGTGTAGTCATTGTGTTAAGACCACAAAATAATAATTAAATAAAAAAAATAAGGAGAAACGCACATATTTTCTACGTAAATCATCAAGAAAGAAAAGGTAATAATTTTCAGAGAGCAAACAATGTGAAATTAATTTTTAAGCGAAAATTTGGGAATAATATTTTTCAAGTAAAATTTTCAGATAAGTATAACAATGGATCGTATTTTCTTTGCAATTACAAAAGCTTTTCTATTTTATAGTCTCGACCAAAAATTATCATAGAGAATTTTTCATTAAAAAAATAATACTATTTAACTTAAAAGTAGATTTTTTTATTTAACTTAAAGTCCCATGTTATAAAAGATGTAACACTGTATCTTCCCAGACAAAATCTGTTTGTTGTACACGCTAGGAGGATTTAAATACTTAATCCAACTTCTTAAAATCTATATCATTGGCGTACTCTCTGAAACACTGACGGCATAAATTCAGCCCGTATTTGCGAATCAAACCATGCTGGTTGGAGCACGATCGGCAGGACCTAGATCCTTTAATGAGAAAGTACATCTGTAAAGGGTTTTAAAATAATATTCCGCAATTAATTGCTAAATTTAGAATAATTAAAACATAGTTAGCGGAAAGACCATTGGTCGATAGCCAATTAATAGATATAAAATACAAATGTATATTTTATATCTATTAATTGGCTATTTTGTATTTTTTTAATTTAGTATTTTTTTATTGTAGTATTTAGTACTTGTTGCTGTATATATCTGTTAATAAAGATTCTTCTTATTATTATTAAAACATAGTAATTGCTAAATTATATTGATATGAATAATGAAATTTATGTAATGCTGGTAAATTAAAAAAAATCATTAATTAAATATTATTAACATTAAGAAAAAAACCTCGACACCCGATACGGATAAAAGAGGATAAGATTAAGAAAGAAAATTAAGAAAATATTATATGTAATTAATTTTTCAGTAAGAAAATAATTCAAATCGACCGACTTTTGCCCATCATTAATTGTGATGAAAACTCCCACATTTTCTGTGGCAATCGAATTTCGACCAAGATTATAATCCAGAGCGCAGTTAATTTCACTAATGAACCGCTTTATCTGCGGAATGATCCAAGCCGGGTCGTTTCTGATCGAACAACTTCGACAATTACTAATACCGAACTTCACTCCCATTCTGATTAGCGAAACTGCACGCTGAACTGGATATCCGCCCGGTTTAATAATCTCGCTGTTATTGTAATTAACTCGCGCAAATTTATTAAAGGGTAGTTTACAAATTGATTGGAACTAAATAAGAAAAGAGACGGAAATTAGATTGAGTAATTGATAGTCTTTCTTTGTTCTGAAACACATATTTTTATTCTTTTTTTTTCAAATTGAAAATATACCATGAAATGAAACGCCTCCAAGATTCAAGAAATTATCAGGATTCGGATAATTTTGAAGTTAGACAATTTTTGTAAATAAATTGAGTTTCATTAATTTAACTAACTAACCATCTTTATTCAAATGTGTTTATGCATGTACAATAATATACAAAAATTAGAAATATATTCTGTAGATGAATCAGCTATCCACTGGAGGTTTTTCAGCCTCATTAATTTATTTGTTTGGATTAAAACGAATAATATAGTTTTGAAGTTAAAAAAGAAAATAATTTAAAACTCATTTCAGTCATCTTATATTTTAATTATTAATTTATAAATAATTTAAAAATACTAAAAAAGAATATTTTCATTAATCACAGTTTACTATGATTTATAAATAAATAATATTTTTTTTTTGTTCACTTGGTCACGGTTATTTAAATTAAATCAAATAAAAAAATAATTCAAAAAGTTGCTGTAGCTAAAGAGAAAATAGTTAATTAAATTTTAATTATTTATTTATAAATAATTAAATTAATTTTTAAATTGAAGTAAGGAATTCCATTCCTTATATAAACAACTTTTAAAAAAATAATAGTTGAGGTTGTTACTTGGTGAAATTCCATATTAACGATTTGATAAATTATTAATGTTATGATATCAGTATTTATTGGTCGACACTGCAACAATTGTTTCGCTATACATAGCACCTTCATCAGGCAGATGAATAATGATGAATAATCTGTTATGATTTCAGTATTTAATGGTCGACACTGCAACAATTGTTTCGCTATACATAGCAGCTTCATCAGGCAGATGAATAATGATGAATAATCTGTTATGATTTCAGTATTTAATGGTCGACACTGCAACAATTGTTTCGCTATACACAGTAGCTTCATCAGGCAGATGAATAATGATGAATAATCTGTTATGATTTCAGTATTTAATGGTCAACACTGCAACAATTGTTTCGCTACACAGTAGCTTCATCAGGCAGATGAATAATGATGAATAATCTGTTATGATTTCAGTATTTATTGTTACTACTATAATGTAAAATTATTTTGTATTATCCTATAATTGGGCTACTGTTTCCTGTTGGGCAATAAATTTATTATTATTATTATTTATTGGTTGACACTGCAACAGTATACAATACACAGTAGCTTTACCGGGCAGATGAATAATAATCCTGATGAAGTTACTGTGTAGCGAAATAATTGTTCCAGTGCCAACCAATAAATAGTGAAATCATAACAAAGTGTGTTATATACAAACAACTTTATTCAGACAATTACATTAATTTTCATATACAGCTATATATTAGATTTATAAATATGCATGAAGCTCTTAGTCTGACATAGGACATCGGCCTGAGGTCTTTCTGTCTTGTATTTCTTATTATTTTTTTAATATAGAACATTTCACATTGCTCAACAACATAATATTTAGAGAAATATTAGTGCAATAAAACTCAAGTAATTTAATTACCATGCGTGTAATCAAACATGTTTACCAATTAATAAAAGAGAGTCAAACAAGAACACAATTCATAAACATTATTTAAACATAATTTTATTTTTCAAATAAATCGATTGTTATATCTAAACATTTTTTTGGTAGGTCAGTGGGTTTAATATTGTTTTCCCCAAATTATTTGTTCGACAAGGACACGCCCTTGGGGGCAAGGGGTGATTGTGCCGGAGGATGCTCCCGGAACGATCGATACAAAATGCGCCCTTATCTATTCAATGAGGCGGCATTGTTGCCGTTTATCTCCATCCGCGTGCTCCCCGTGTCGCTATCTCCTGCCGATTTCAAGTCAAACAAAAAACAAATATTTTCATCGACAAAAAGAATTTAACGAAAATTTCTACGCTGTGATAATAAAGATGATCTGGATTTAAGAATGTTAGTTCAAATTTTGAATGTATATAAATAATGTGATTGTGATTATTAACTGGGAAAATCTGGTTGAAATGCTACTGAATAATTTTGAAACTAAATAAAATAAAAGTGGTATAAAAAAGATATTTTCTTCAAAATTGAAAATATGCCATGAAATGTAAGCTTCCACGATTGAAGAAATTATCAGGAATTAAATAATTTTGAAGGTAGATGAAAGACGTAATTCAAAAAGCTTCAAACAAATTGGTTTTAATTTATTTATTTATCAGGATTATCATCAGGAATAATATAATTTAGAAGTTAGACAAAACATAATTTAAAACACCTGAAACAAATTGATATTACCATTAATTTATCCATCCATTAACCCCTATTTTCATATATCACTTCCCTCAATATTATAAAATTTCCTCGAATATTCCATGTAAAAAATAAAATCATCTCCCCATTGTAATAAATTTTACTACCGAAAGAGCCCTTCGGTCGGCAATTTCACGCGGCACGCCAATTATCTCCCGTTATGGAAAAAAGAGTTTATTGCATGTTGACAACAAGTAATTTTACGACCGCCGTAAAGCCATCCCCCGTCCCCAATCTCATGACATTTCTAAAACTGTCGTAATTCGCGATTATACTTCACCCCCTTGTAACAGAAGAGGAGAAGCAAAAAAAAAATGAAGCGTTCTGTCTGTCCTTGTGAAGATCATAAAAAGAGGGAAAAGGGGGACAGTGTAGTCTGTTGTTGTTAATAAAATCAAATGAAAATAATGTAAATATTAGTGATGGGGACAAACTCGATTTTTATTACTGCTAAATTAAGTACATTATAATTTTATCAATGTTACTTATTATAAAAATATCAAAAATTACTTCCCTTATATTAATTAACATAAATTTTACATCACTTTTTTTGTTTTAAATACTTAAAATTACACATTTAGTAATACTCGATTACTAATATTATTCAATTTTGCCCAACACAAGCAAAAATATAAAAAAACAGTTGTATAATTTTGATATTTATTTTAGCAAGTTTCAACAATTTTAACATAACTTTAATTTAAGATTCTAATTTCATATTCTCATAATTTGTTAATAAGATTATTAGCAACAAATTTAAGTTAAGTTGGAGGTAATATACCATGGCCAGAAGTCCGACATAAAGGATTTCCCCTTCAACATCGTATATAAAAAAAAAACAAAATAAGGTAAAAAGAAAAAATATTAAAAAAATATTTAAAAAGGTAAAAATAAAAAATATTAAAATAATAATATACCATGGCCAGAAGTCCGACACACCGTCCATAAAGGATTTCCCCTTCAGCATCGTATATAAAAAAAAACAAAGTAAGGTAAAAATAAAAAAATATTAAAAAAATATTTAAAAAGGTAAAAATAAAAAAAATATTAAAAATTACAAAACAGTTTTTTTTTATCACATAAATGAAAGATTCGTGCTTCCGTTCGAATCATTCATTTATTTTATTACACATAAACTCATCAATAACAGTCAGTGCTTTATCGATTTTTGATTTTTTTTTTAAATTCAATTAAATGTTTATTTATTTCTACATTTATAAATTTATAAATAGTAAATAAATATATTGTGTTGTAGACAGTTCCTTTCTTTTTCGAGAAATCCGTTGGGTGAAATAAAATAATGATAGAAATTATTATTTTTTCAAGGACAGAAAGACCTCGGGTCGGTAGTCCAGGATAAAAATACCTTTATTTTAATGTATATACTCAAAGTTTTTAAAAATATAATTGTCTGAATATTATTATATTATATTATATATATTATATTATATTATATTATATTATATTATATTATATTATATTATATTATATTATATTATATTATATTATATTATATTATATTATATTATATTATATTATATTATATTATATTATATTATATTATATTATATTATAATTATATGTCTGTATATTATTTTTTATAAACGAAAAGTATAAGAGTGATGCTGAATTAAACAAAATTTGAGTCAAAATTAAACAACCGGAATTCAGAATCTATTTCCTATTTAATTACATCACAGAAGATCTAAAATTATTTTCTAAATATTATTTAAAATCACCCACAAAATAAAGCCACATTCATTGTAATTGGAAAAGAAAATAATTCAAAAGAAATTAGAAATGTTTAATTATTTTTTAAATAACTATTAACTATTCACGGGAAAGTAATCGCCTCCTAAATACTCGAAAAACAATTTAATAGTTTATCGAGTATTTAGGAGTTCACTTTTTTTAATTGATATTATCCCTTTATAATATCAAGTTGAACCCAATCAATTAAAAAAAGTGAACTCCTAAATACTCGAAAAACTATTAAATAGTTTTTCGAGTATTTAGGAGGCGATTGCCAAAATTTAACCCTCCCTTATCAAGTTTCAAAAATCAAAATATAGGAAGGATGTCTTTGTATTTTTCATTGGTGAGTTACAGATTTTGATTGTCAATTCCCTCAAGAAAGAATGGCTGGATATGCTACTTTCATAAATTTTTCCGATTTAATGAAGTGTGATAAATTTGCTAGATTTAATGAAGTGTGATAAATTCGCTAGATTTAATGAATTCTGATAAATTTGCTAGATTTAATGAATTCTGATAAATTTGCCTGATTTGGTGATTTTCGATAAATTGCCTGACTTTTCGGATTCTTATTAATTTACAGATTTGGTGGATTCTTCTGATAAATGGTCCTCGCCGGACTGATTTGGTGGATTATTTTAATTTTAAATTTTGAAGGTTTGATAAATTCTTATAAATTAGGCTGATTTAGTAAATTTTAAAAACCCTTGATAATAATATCTGGCCGAAACTAATCGAACAAATATACAATTAAGTAAAATATAAGCAAGTGATAATTATTTAGCATATTTGAATATTCATAATAAATTAAAGACGACGCAAACGCGATCTTTTGCCTAATTAATTAATTATTCTGCAAAAACAATCTAGATTTGATAAATTTTGAAAAAAAAAAAAATATATCATACATATATTTTTTTTTTCAAAATTTATTTGAAAAAAAATATATCATACATATATTTTATTTTTCAAAATTTATCAAATCTAGATTGTTTTTGCAGAATAATTAATTGGTTGATTCTGGATAAATTTATTGAATTATAATAAATTTTGCTGTTTTGGTAAATTCTGAAAAACTTCGATAAAAACTTCGATTGACAAGAAACCTTTACATTTTCAAAATGTGAATTTCGTTTTCCTTGTTTGCTTAAACAGGACAAGTTCGCCTTCCTTTAGTTGACGAAACAATGATTCTCGGTCGTCCAACTTGTAAACCCAAATCGTTGACGATGCCACTTGAAATTAGGCAAAAGGTGGCGCTTGCGTCGTCTTTAATTTATTATGAAAAACTTGTTAGATTTTACAAATTTTTAAAAATGTGCCTAATTTGTTGAATTCCGGATTAATTCTCTATATTTGATAAATTCTGATTAATTTTCTTGATTTGGCGAAC